>CP124718.1:6387500-8887500 GCA_031232105.1 Capsicum rhomboideum | reverse complement strand
GTTAAGGAGGACCTTCATTCGAAGTCAACGGGAGAGCATATGCGCTAACATGTGGCCATTTGGCATTTAGGGTCACTTTTGGGCCCATTTGGTTAAGGAGGACCCATAATTAACATTTGATAAAGAAGATTTCGTCCGTACACCAGTTACTTAATGAACGTACTAGATTAAGTCTTATTTTATTAATCTCTATAAATCGGTCCTCCCTCCACCCATTAGGGTTACCACACTCTCTATCCTTTTCCATCACTGACGGTTGTGGTAAGATAAAGCTAGGGCAAGGAGGTAGAAAATAATTTTCAACTAACGCTTTCACTTCTCTCTGTGATGATGTCTTCCGCATCAGGTGTGTTTTCTATAACATTTTTGTAAGATTATCGTGTTCAAGATCCTAAAGTGAATTAATGTTTAAGCTTACACAATCACCTAATATTTTTTGTCTTTATTGAAATTTAAACCTGAGACCTCATAATTTGAACTCACTTCACTGACCATTAAGTTACATCCTAGGATGCCAAAAAGTGAAACTTATAGAATAAGTCAATTTTAATCATTTTGTGAAAATTTTCTGCACGTTACAAATTTTTTATGACATTAAACTTTTGCAGTGTTTAAATTATCACGAAAAGCAAAGGTCAATAATTAAACCTAATCTTTGTGATGCTTGAATTATCTCAGTAGTAAGTTGATTTAGAGAGAGAAGTTTTACACTTCTCTTAGAAATTTTCATGAAAGAAAAAGAAATGTTGGAGAGGAACACTAAAGTAGAAAGGAAAGAACCAAAGGTTTGAAAAGCAAAATCACTGATGGGACCTATACATGTTGGTTATCTCACCCAAAGTACCACTCCCTCCGTCCCAACTTTTAAAACTTATGATCTAAAATAAGTGATAAATATTTATGTAGCTATAAATCATTTTATTAAGGGTAAAGTGAATATTTTAATGTTAAATTGTTTTTAAATATAAAAATGTGTTATTTTTTTTTTAACTGACTAAAAAGAAAGTGTATCATATAAATTGGGACAGAGAGAGTAATAAAATTTCCAACAAGAGACTCAGCATATGCACCAAGGTATTGAACTTGCTACTACAAGAAAGCTTACTTAAGCCTCTTCTTTGACAACCCTTACTAGAATTCCTTCCATCATTTCTGTTGTTGCGAAAAAAAAAAATCTCTCTCTCACACACACAGAAAAAAGAAGTGAAGATAATGCTAACGAGGCAAGATTCTTTAGTGTCATCAGCTCGGCGACAAACACCGCCACCACAAAGTCATCATGTTATTAAGGCTACTGGTTGCATGTCAGGCATCATTCAACTTATCTCCAAATACCAAAAGAAAACCAAACGGCTTACCTCTGGAATTAGATCAAAGCAAGGTAAAAACAACGGTTCATTGTCCAAAGTAGTAGTGGAACAAGAAAAAGAAGATCATGTAAAGGTAGCAAAAAGCCCCAAAATTCAACAAGAAAATGTTAAAAAAGAGCCAACGTTAGTGGCAAGGCTGATGGGGCTGGAGGAAAGCTGCCCTCCTAACAGGGGGAACAATATGAAGTCCACAGAGGTAAAGAGAAGGAAGATTCTACATGCCTTGGAGAAGTGCAATGATGATTTAGAGTCCATTAGGAAGATTATAAACTCACTAAAAAGAGTTGGTCAAATTGGTGATATTGCAATGAGGACGACTCCATCACCTTTGTGCAACCAATTCGCCAAAGCTAAACATAATGGTCCGTTTTCTTCTTCCTTTAATTTGCTTTTCCATTTTTACTTTCTCTTACAATAACTTTGACTCTCTTTCATTTTGGGGCATATTTCTGTTTCTATTATCAAGATATTTTTCCAACCGTATTGTCCAGCTAGTTTACGCACACCTCAACTAGTTTTACGAACTACATCACCTAGTGTTGTTTGATCTTTGCTGAAATTTGAACATGAAACCTCAGGATTTTCAATCCAATTCATTGATCACTAGATCATACTCTTGGATGCCACTACAATCAAGATTTCTAGTCCATGAAATTAACTTTATTTTAAGAATATGTAAAATATACATTTAACTCTAGTACATCTGATATAACTAATTTTGATCATCCAGTGGAAATCAAGTTCAAAATTATTTTCTTTTAATATGTAAAAATAGTGATGAGATTTCCTTTGTGCTAAAGTAATGGAATGAACAATCATATCAGGACGAGCATGGACCATTTCATCATTAGTTATTACTTTTGGCATCCAAAGGAAGCTTTCACTCCCTCTTCCAGCAGGAAAAAAAGAAAAGTTAAACCAAAGGTTATTAAAAATAAAAAGTGTGTTTGGCACCGAGGAAATCCTTTTCTTTTTACATTAAACATTTTACTTTGTTACGTAATTATCTTCTGAAAAAGTTTACTGTTTCTGATTGCATGTCTAACAATATGTGACATAGGGTAAGACTTTCCAGTTGTAGAATGGAACACAAGGATGTGTTTTGGTGACATTTTAAGAATTAAACATTTTTTTGACTTCGTACTGAAAATACAAACAGGATAAGTTCGTTAATTACATATAGAATATAATATCTTTTTATGTTATTTAATTTTATGAAGATGAACTTAGAACTAATACAAGCATGAAATCAGTAGATTATATTAAATTTGCTCTTGAGTTAGCGAGAATTAGATAGGATATAGGAGTCCGTTAATCATTCAACTATCTGAGTTTATAAAAACTAGTTTCTTTTGTAAAGTCATTTATATCACTCAACGAATTAAAGTCGAGAATATAATTTAATTATTCCATCCGTTTCAATTTGTTTGACTTACTTTCTTTTTAACTTGTTTTAAAATATATTTTTGTCGTTTTATTGACAGCTCTTTAATTTCAACTTTCTATATGTCATGTTTAAACCACAAGATTAAATGATATTTGGGTACATTTTACATGCTTTAAATTTAAGATCATAAGATTCAAAAGTCTTTTTAGTTTCTTAAATTTCGTGTCAAATCAAAATGAAAAAAACAAATTGAAACGGATAGAGTAAATCTTTTTTTCTTTGGTTTTCCACCTGATGTCCGGTATCCGTATTAGAGCCCGATTATATCTAGATCGCGCATCGCAGGGCCCATTCTGGGGGCAACGCTCCCAACAGGATTTTCTTCATACCCAGAACCCAAATCCAAGACATCTGATTAAGGATGAAGGACCCTAACCATTTTACCCAACCCTTTTTGGTGGCGAGTGGAGTATATCTTTATTACCTACAGATAAACTAAGAAAACGAAAAAGAGAAATTTAATTGTATCTTTTGGCAACGGTCTCTAGATCTATGAGGGGACGTAGTCACGACATGGAATCCTCTGCTGAAAGCTTCAATTGTTTGCCTCCACATAATGATAACAATTAGTCATGATTTGGTCAGAAAATGATGAAAAAGTGAAAATTTGAAAAAGTTAAAAGTAAAAGCAAATGTGTAGTACACGGTATTGCTTTCGCAGAACCTATAGGTCCAGTCTCCACTATCTTCTCTTTTTTTTCTTTGTTTTGTTAATATACTTCATTCCTTTTTTTCTTTTTTCATGTTTTTATCAAGGGTTAACATGCTTTATGTAATATGAGATTAGATGTATAATAACTAATCTTTGAGACATGGATCATTGCATCCCGCTACTATACTACGCTAAGGAACAATGCTATTTGATTAGTAAATTTTATAGCACCATATTGTTGGTACATTAAAGGCAAGGGCGGGTAAACAGATTAAGGGTAGTTAGGACTAGTATAATCGTTGAAGAAATACATGCTCAAGTAGTGCTTTCGAAATATCGCTAAGACACTTTCAATGTGGATATGTTTAATGTGTCATATATATACTCTTTTTTTGAAAATTTATGGTCTAAAAACTTGTCGATCCTTCAACTTCCAGCTTTCATCAGTCCATCCTCCATCAGGGTGCTACATACACCTCCCTTAAGAATAACCAGAGGCGGATCCACGTGGTGGATTGGAGGTGCACTTGTATCCGTTGACTTCGAAAAAATTCTCTCTATATATATATGTATATATCTTTAAAAAATCATATAGTTTTAAAGGACTTAAAAACGTATCTGTTGGGTTGACTCATTTGGTCAACATGCAGCTAAGGACCATTGAGCGTTGTCTCGCAACATGATTTCGAACCCTGGCTGCTACATCATTTTCATTTTTAGCCGATAGTCGAAAAATGCATAATCATGTAGAAGGTTGGTTTTGAACACACTACCTAACCCCTCTACAAAGCGGCCAAACCATTAATTAGACAAAACAAGCTATATGTCTAATTGTGTCATTTAATTCATACTCATGCATTACGGCATTGCACTACAATAAAAACAACATTTAGCTGTAATAAATATGCACTTTAATAAGAGTGTTAAAAATTTTACCGGCATTAGTTAAATGTCATTGGATCCAATGTCACTATAGGCTTTAGGGGCATTTACAAAGAAAGCTACAATGTAATTGTCATTAGTAAATGCCACTAAAACACATATTTAGCGGCAATTAAACTATTGCCGTTAATTAACTGCCGCTAAAGATCATTTTTGGTGTAGTGTTAGTTCTACGGGTGTTTCATAAAATTTTCAGAAAAGGCAGTGTTGCGTGACATCGCTTTGACTAACGTGCATCTTCCTTTAGTGGTTCCCCCGTTGTCTTCGAATTCTAAATTCGCCTCTAGCGTAACAACATCGTTGAGGTTTATCCACCATCATACTGTGGGAATCTGACTCTAATACCGAATTTTTCACGACCAAAGCCAACAATATGTATTGTTCACTTTGCCCCTACCAACTTCACATATTTTTCTCTCTTAAGCTAAGTCATCAATGAGCTAAGGAATATATTCATGAGATCCGTTAAATCAAAATGGACAATATATGTCATACTTCTGGACCATGACAAATATGATATAGAGCCAAACTTTCCTACTAGATAGTGGGAATAACCTTAATGAGGACACTGAATCCCAAGGGGGAAGTATATGACAGACTTGACGTGGGAGGGTCAAGGTGAATGATTGAGAGTTTTTTTTGTGGAAAAGCTTCCAAACAAAATGGGCATATGAAACCTTAGGCAAATTCCACACCAAAAAAGGAGAGAAAAGTGAAGTGATATATAAGATAAAGTATAAATTTACATGATACCTGCATAAGTCTGTTATCAAATTGACAATACTTGTCATGTGTTTGGATTGTCATAAATATGGCACTAGAGTTGATATCGAACTCCCTTAGAACGATGGTGAGGCAAATTTTGCAATGCGTTGATCGAGTCCTTGTGGAGGGTGCTTGTCGTGTCACTAACTGTGTGTCAACTGATGAGGGTGGGCCAAGGTGTAGAATTGACATGCTTTGAGGCTTGCATGCTTTTAAAAATTGGTTGCATTTGACACCTTAGATAAATCATAGTATATTACAATGGGATGAAAAATTAAGGGACACAAAAGGGAAAGTTTAAGATTTAATTGAGGTGCCTTTGGGTTAAAATCCAAGGGACAAAATCATAAAGCCCCAAAGGTTAGTGATCACACCCAAGGGATAAGCAATCTCTGCAAATATAATTTAATTTTTAAGTCCGGAGTCGAATCTCACGAAGAACTAAAATTTAGCTATAATTGTTTATTACGCATTTTGAAGGGGAGCCTTGGAGTAACTGGTAAAGTTGCTGCCATGTGACCAGGAGGTCACGGGTTCAAGCCTTGGAAACAGCCTCTAGCAAAAATGCAAGGTAAGGCTGCATACAATACACCCTTGTGGTGGGGCCCTTCCCTGGACACTGCGCATAGCGGTAGCTTTAGTGCACCGGGCTGCCCTTTTTTTTTTTTTTTAATTACGCATTTTAGGATCAATACTAGATTAGAAAATATAATTTTATTTTTTGTTTGTTTTTGAAGGGAATATTACACAAGAAAGGAAGCCAGGGCAAAGGATCAAGAGGCTGGGGGCATATGAACCAGTTGATAAATTTACAAATAATGCACCATTAATTCACGTGAAGCCAGTGGCTACAACTTCGTGCAGCAAAGCCATGATTCAAAGTGTGGAGGAAGTGTGCAATGACACTGAATGGGGACAAAAGAGAGAGGCAGGGAGAATTGGGCTTATGTTACAAGATCACATTTGCAGGGACTTGATTGAAGAGTTTGTCAAAGAAATGGATCTACTTTGCTTTCGATCTTTACCCTTTTTAGCATGTAAGAAAAGTCTTGTCTTCTAAAAGTAATTTTGTATTTTCTGTTTGCTTTTATCTGGTCCTTTTTATACATTGAGTTACTATAGTTGATCTTTGTTAATACCATTATTTACAGTAAGAGACTTTGAACCAAAGATGTCGGATTTAGTTGGCGTATTATATATTATTCTGTTTTTGGACCATTTCTATATGAAATACAATACAATAATCGTCTGCTATAATATGAATACATACAATGTCTATTCTTGTTATATGTACATACTTGATGTTTGTATTATTGTACATGTGTCTGAGGGACCGAGATAGCGAGGCTTCAGGAAACAGTCGAGTGCAATTAACCAGTCGAAGCATTCAAAAATGATCATCCACCGCAAGGACATTTTCCAAGAGAATAACATCGATGCAAGAGCATATGATACCACCAAGGAGAATCACATCCCCAAAGCTAGCTATCGAGGTGAGAGAGTCCAAATTGATATGAGATTCAAGTCTCATACCTTGCAATAGGATCATGACAAATTACATACGCTCTGCATCCCTCGTCCTCGAGGTTGTGCGCTAGATTATTTATAACCCTGAACCAACACTGCAATACGGTGTCACTGTCCAAAGAATGCAGGAAGGACATGAAGAGCGGTGGGTGTCTCTGATTAACATTGAAACAATTCAGGAATAACCACACCCAGAAAACTAATTGAGATGAAAGAACCCAAGACTATATAAGCCCCACATCAGATAATTATTAAATCGATATGAGACTCAACCGAGATGAGACTCAAGTCCCGCATCCTGCAATAGAATCATAACATCATATCAACGTTGCTTCACATTAACAAATCCTTTGCATAGGCGTCATTTGGTAATCACTCCATCACAATCATTTATGTGCAAACGGTCTCTTAAATACCAACTGGCAAGCAAGCACTGCAGTTAAAATGGGTATTTAAGCATCTATTTTTTTGTGAAAAAGGATTATCATCCATTGTATGGTAAATTTAATTTGTCCAACATTAATACAATGGGGAATCACTCCTTAGTAGCTCCAAGGGATTTGTAAAGGAGTGGAGATACCTTGTAATAACAAATTGTGTGCTTGGAAATATTAAAGACAAAAATATTGTAATAAGTTTATTATTTTATTTCAAATAAAATACTCCTTCCATCCAATTTTAGTTGGTCATCTTACTATAAATACATGTCTCAAATTACTTGTCCATTTACTGAATCAAAATAAAACTTAAATTTTTTCTATTTTACACGTGCAATTATTATTCTTTGAAAGCCTAAACAAATTAATGTGAATATGTTTTTAATAAGTGATTTTGAATATCCATTAATATGAATAAAGGGTAAATTAGTAAAATTAAACATCTTATTTATGATTTTTTAAGTATCGTGTAAATAGAAAGTGCCAACTAAAATGGGACGGAGAGAGTATGTGAGTATTTACATAATTTTTATAATTTCTATGATTGTTGTCTTTCGAAATAAATTTTATGAGAGTATTTGACCTTGGCTTGTTTTTAATTCAATGGCTTGATTCTCAACGCTTGATCTTAAATCTTTATCGTGATCTTTTGAATACTTAAGTTTATAGATAAATGCTTCATCATAATAGTACATGGCTGAGACACAACAATATAGATCTTATTGAGTTGCGGATGATTGAATTTGATGTCCTCATTTGCATGAATTCAGTATCCTCATGTTATGCCACAATAGATTGTCATGTCAAGGTCGTGAAGTCAGTCAAATTTGAGGGTTATTTACAAAGAAAATTTTACCAAAAATATTTTGAAAAATTTCAGATTTAGTCAAATTTGCCCGGGATTGAAATGTAAACTTGGAGGGCAAGGACTAGCATTGAATTTTGAAATGACTACTGACTCAATTAGAGGACTAATGTTCCCTAATGGATATTGAAAGATCCCATAAATATAGAACTTTGAATCCAGTCTAATTCAGCTTACGAATCTTGTTGGACTTAATCATGAGTTTTGATGATAGACAAAGTGCATTGGCAAACTAAATAGGTTGAGCATGAAGCAAGTGAATGAACCAAGTAAGACAGTAACATATTCCATTTAGAAATCTGATCAAGGCGAGACTATTGAAGAAAGAAGGATTATGATGAAGCATAGAAGTACTAGAGGTTTTGAAGTTTAAACACGAAACAATATGAAGCAAGATAAATAGATTTGGACTCTAAAAGGGCACATAATTATAGACGTGTAAAAGTGAAGAAGTTGTCTTCATCTCAAACACTATTACAAGTCAGGTCTTATCTCGTAAGGTATCTGTATCAATTGACCTTCCATCACATCCATTTATGTGTATGCAAGTTTTCTGCAAAAGAAGGTTATGTACTTATACTGATGAGCTAAAATCAGAACTCAAAGCAAGAGCATATTTGATAGAGATTTCTGACTTACTGACCAAGCGTTGCCTAATACAAGAATCAAATTTAAAGAACCTGCTTTATGCTTAGGAGTTTTACAGTCTTCAAGTTTAGAATTCTTGCATTAGGAATGTGATCAAGTTTTAACTATTTCAACTTTCTTAGAAGCCACAACTGTTTAAGGATAAACAATATAGGAACTTATCTTCAAGTTAAGGGTAACTTGAAGGGGATACAAGTTAGCTTAGCTTCAAATTAAGAGTTAGTTCCTAAGTTGCAACTCCTGTAATCTGAATTCTATTGAGGCTCAATTCTTTTAGTGAATTTGGGATAAATAAATCCTACAGAGGTGTAGGTTGTGATTTTTTATTTTTATAAGCCGAGTATTTTTCACATAAAAACACTATATTTTTACTTTATTGTACTTTATAATTTTGTATTGTAGTGGAAAGAAACAAGTAAAGTAACCCATTTTGTCATTTAAACGAAAATAAGTCTTGACTCAATTCACCTCTTGTGTTATTAAAACGTGCATAATATCAAATTTCAAAAAATCACACCAAAAATGGAGTGTGGGATCAACCGAGAATTATAAGGTCAAAAATTAATTAAACAGAATAAGTATCATTCAGCATCGAAGAACACCCCATATTTAACAGGCATCTGGATAAAATGATCAAAATTTAAATAATTTCATGAAAGAATATGTAACTCTCCCTTCATCTACTCAATAATAAAACATATGCAAAATTTAAGGAATTATACCAGGGCTGCCTCTGAAGGCTTAAAAAAAAAAAAAAAAAAGAAGCAAGTGTCTTGGGCTCCCAAATTTAGGGAGCCCTTTTATTTTAGTAATAATAGGTTATAAGAATTTTTTTTTTAAAAAAAAGGGAAAAATATTGTTTTCGTCCCTATGTTATGACCTTATTATGATTTTGATCCCTGTGATACTTGACATCTGATATTTAACCTTTAATTAATCAAATTGAATGATTTTAAGTCTTTACTAAGGGTAATTAGCAATTTAAACAGACTTATCCCTATTGTCAAGGATAATTATGGTATTACAGATATTACTATTATATAAACAAAAAGACCTAAATACACGAACACATTTACTAATCGTTCCATAGCATTCTCCTCTCGTTCATAATCATATACTAGCCCTCCTCCCTACTTTCATCTGGATGTGGTTGTTTCATCTCTTCCATGGATGAGTAACTTTTGTGTTTTTTGGTTGACGAACAATTTTTTCTCTTTCATTACTTCTTCTTTGTATGAGAAAATAATTTAGTGACTCCTTTAAGGGCACATAAAGTAATTCATTGCACCTGCTGAAGAGGAAAAAAGTTAGTATTTTCAACAACGGAACTGCGTTACAAGAGTGCACTATAATTCACGCCAACATGGGAGTACTTAGTCAAGTTTAATTAGATTAAATCTTTAATGTTGTCCGATAAAATAAACAAAATCTTTGATGTCACAACCCAAAATGCGAGGTCATGATGGCACCTATCTCGATCCAGCTTTGGTAGGTAAGCCCAACACCAAAAAGGAAATAAATATGGAAAAGACAATAAACAAGAGAATATAATATGTGACTTTAGAACAAAGTTGAGTATAATACTATATCAAGAAAATCTCAGAAATATACATCTCAAAATCCCCCCAAAACTAGTGCCATGATTAATGAGCAACTCTAAATGTGATCAGAATACGTAGTACAAATATTTGTATGTCTCGGATCTGAAATGAAGACAACATAATAAAGAGGAAGTCTAGAATACGCTCCAGACAAGGAGCTCACCACGACTTCAAAATGCTCTCCACTCTGCACGAAATTAGGCTCCATGGGTACCACTCAAATTGGGATCTACACCAAAAGGGTACAGAAAGTAGGAGTGAGTACGGTCCACTTGTACTTAGTACGGATCATAGGACAACTAAGCAAAGTAGATAACTAAACATATAAAGAAAACTACGGCTAACACTTCCACTTGCATATAGAAAAGTATCATCGACTCAAGCCGTACAGTTTAATAATATAATATTAACACAATATAATGATATCAAGGCCACATACAAGGAAGTCCAAAATCACGAATCATACACATAGAAAAGATAAAATGTAGTACAATCTCAATGATATGGTATGTAATGCAATGCTCAATGGTCACCTTGTATACACTCTCCGAGCCTAATCTTTCAAGAGAGGACCCATGGGGGTTTCGTAACCCGTGTACTAATAATAATCTCATCAATCTACCTTGCCGGAACTTCCCTTGGCTAAGGCATTTTTGTAATGTGGTACGTTTCTTTTGTAAAGAAATCAAGACCAATGATAGTGCCAAATTCATGAACGATCAGATAATATGTGAGTATGCATGATTATGGCGAACACAATGACGTATCATAATTCCGTTGACAATGTATAAGTGAAACTCTAATCTCAATTATTCAAAAATCATGATACAAGTCAAGATATGCTAGAAATCCAGACAAACCCTTAAAGGGTATTACAATAGCTAAAGAGGAAAATAAGACACCAATAGTATCAATTTAGGCCCCCACCAGGGCATCACACATATAAAAATCTCTAAAAACACTAATAATACTCAAACAAGACCAATAACAACTCCCACATGGGCAACAAGATAAAAATGATCAAATATAATGTTCAAACAAGACCAATACCAGACCCCACACGGGCAACACAATAATAATGATCAACTATTAAAGTAATTAATAAGGTATTTCCCAAGCCATTGCTTGCTTTACATGAACAGTTAACTATTCAGTCCGGTCTGAAGAAAGTGAAGTCATAACCTACCTCGAAAGCCAAAAACACGAACCCGAATCCTTCAACAAGAAGCCTTTTCTTTGCGAGTAGCTTCAAATCACTCCTAATCTATCAAAAATGGATACTACGTGTAATTAGGAGTCTGTTGATACTCATATTAGCATATTTTAGTTTCGAATCCAAAAAATTTTTGAAAATTGACCCCAAAAATAAAAGGATAAATCTGAAATTTTAATAAAGAATCATGTTATCCATACTTTAAGGGTTCTAACTATGAAAACCCATCAAAAACTGAGTTGAAGTCGAGCTTGAAATCATTGAAAACCCAATTTCTAACTTTATCGGTAAAACCCAAAATTCCAAGTATAAATTTCAAGTTTTGAAGATATTTTAGCAATAAAATCAAAATAGGTTTATAAGGTTACCCAAGTAAGTTTGAAGAAAAAATCTCTTTGAAATCGCCTATCCCGAGGTTCCAAAGTCCAAAAATGGAGGAATAGAATAAAAAGGGGAATTATATTATTTTATTTTATCGATCTTTGCTTAAGTGACAAGAACTCTGATTAAGCGGAAGTCACTTTCCACGCGGTCTGTCGCTTAAGCGGATAAAGTTCCCAAAAGCGAAGCCGCTAAAGCGGGATGGTGTCACGAACCAAATAATCATGATTGGCACCCACCCTAAATCTATGGCAGGAGAACCATTAACCTAACCCTCAATTACCAAGTCCAATAGTCATCATTTTACTTTTCATTACCTTATCATTATAAAGTTATTAAACACAATTTTTCACTAAAGAAATAAAGTTGTAAATCTTAAACAATCATCAATCTAAAGATAGAGTGTGGAAATACTTTATTTATTATATCCCCGAGACCTGAAGTAACCGTATAAGAATAACTAAGGATGTCCAAAACTATAACTAAGAATTTATCCAAAAATACTAAAGGATTAACACAAAGTCTTAATCCCGAAACAAGGGACATGAATAAAACTCAGATGATTCAATGGCTACCCGATAGTGCTCACCCTTGAATCGAAGTCTAGAATTGCTGACTAGAGTCGAGGTCTCATATCAAATATTGGAACACACTCTGCACTCAAAAAAAAAGAAGAGCATAGGTAGCATCAGTACATTAACAAGTACTGGTAGGCATCATAGATTGACCCAACACAACACCATACAAATAAGCAAACCAAATAAATGTAACAGCGATCATCACATAACTTATAACTAAAGACAAACAAACACATTTATGACACTTCACTTTGGAAGAAATACAAGCTCATAGTTATATCTTTTTACACTTAGACGATTTCATCAACAAGTTGTATCACAACATATAATTATAAGTGTACATTCAATGCATATGATGAACGCATGAATGCAAGATATGCGCATCATCTTTTTTTCTTCTCAGCACTATCAACATCTGTCATTTCACAATGATCTAAATATCATTATCATAATCATCAACTCATCATCATTAATATCATTATCAATATCATCATCAGCATGGTCTCATTACTATGATCAATATCATCAACTCATCTCTGCAACACCATCACAATCATCATTAACATGTATAACTATGCAATGTTGTCAATAATCACAAGTAGTGCCCAAAGTAATTACAAATACTCAATTCACATATAAGCAAAAAGTCACGTAAATCTAATTGCTACAAATAAATTGTAACCTACCTCGATTTCCTGCTCGAATCACCTTTAGGCCACAAGATTGTCTTTCCTTTCTCTTTCCCTTTGTTCTTGTTCTATAACAATAAGTTCACATACCCATTTCAATCATTTCATTTTTTCTAACCACTAGGTATCAATAATTAACAATTTCATCCATAAATTTTCCCTAGTTCATCATCTTAGGGTTTTATACCCTTTAAACCTCATGAATTCTACTTTATTTAGAATGAACAACCATAATTCTACTCCATCTAGTGTTTTCTAACACACTAGGATCATTCTCAACTGGTTTTATACACATTCCCATCAGTTTGCAACGTAACTAAGGCTACCACTGTAGCGGTACTTTTACCGTTGCAGTGGTCCCGAGGCATAATCTCAAGGCCTCTCCTCAAATGGGTCTATTTTACAATACACCCCTCAAAATACGACATTGCGAACCAACTCTTTTACGGTATACTCTATAACCGAAGTTCTATAAATCTGTTTTACGTGTCAAAAGTTACTACAGCTTTCTAAACTCATCCTCTATATAAAAATTAAGTCAAACACCTCCACCAATTCTCACATTAATACAAAATTTCCTTAGACTAGTACACCCTCAAAATTTGCCTAAGACTAGGCCAGTCCTGAATTTCTTAAAAAATATCTAAGGGAAATTTGGAGAAGGTTCTATTTCTTATTTCAACATAACGACCATTTGGGTCGTACATTAGATACCAATTCACTATTCATTCATCCCCAAATGACAACTAGCCCAAAATAACATAACTAAGGCAAGAGTATATACCTAAATCTATAAACAAGTGCGGGTACTGCTTGCGCATATCCGCCTCTGTCTCCCAAGTTGCCTCTTCAACTGAACGGTTCCTCCATTGAACCTTTACAAAAGGAATGACTTTATTTCTCAATTTTTTCACATCCTAACCCAATATAGCAATTGGTTCCTCTTTATAAGATAGCTCTTTATAAAAATGCTCGGGGTCCCAACATATGATGTAGTCCCTATCTCTATGGTACTTCTTTAACATGGATACCTGAAGTACCGAGTGAACCCCAGACATGCTAGAAGTCAAGGACAACTTATAAGCTACTGACCCTACTCCCTTTAAAACCTCAAAGGGTCCGATGTACCTCAGACTCAATTTGCCCTTCTTGCCAAAATACATTACACCCTTCATGGGTGACATTTTTAAGAGTACCTTCTCTCCTTGTTCAAACTTTACATCTCTCACCTTATTATTCACTTACTCTTTCTGTCAGCTCTGAACTGCTAGGAGGTTTTTTTGTATAAACCTTACCTTTTCCATCTAATTCTTGAGATTATCAGTACCCCAAGGCCTCAGTTTAAATGCGTCAAACCATCCGGTTAGAGACCTACTTATTCTACTATATAAGGCTTCAAAAGGAGCCATGTCAATACTGGAGTGGTAGCTATTATTATAGGCAAATTCACACAAAGGTAAATATTGGTCTCATTGACCCCCGAAGTCCATTACATAAGCCCGAAGCATATCCTCAAGCACTTGAATAGTTTACTCCGACGGCCCGTCGGTATGTGAATGGAAATATGTACCTAGGTCCAATCTAGAACCCAACTCTGACTGAAACTTTTCCCAAAATTTGAAGGCAAACTGAGTATCTCGGTCTAACACAATCAAAACAGGTACTCTATGGATCCTTACAATCCCCTTCATATAAATCTTGGCCAACTTAGCCGTATTATAATCTACCCTCACTAGAATGAAATGAGTCAACTTGGTCAATCTATCAACAATAACCCATATAGAGTCACACTTCCTCAAGGTCTTAGAAAGACCAACCTCGAAGTCCATGGATATTCATTCCCACTTTCATTTTGGAAAGGTGCCACCAGGTTTTTGGTGCTCATACTTGACCTGTTGAAAATTTTGACATTTGGTCACAATATCACGTTTCATTTTTCGCCACCAATAATGTTGTCCCAAGTCTTTATACATCTTGGTTGCACCCGGATGTATAGAGTACTTGGAGTTGCGAGCCTCTGCAAGGATAGTAGAAATCAAATTACCAACACTAGGCACACCCAAGCATCCCCGAATCCTCAACACTCCTTCATTATCAAGTATGGACTCTCTAGCCTCACCCTGCAACATCTTTTCTACAAGGTTTCTCAACTTCTTATCTTAGAGCTATCTGCTTTTGATTTGGTCAAAGAACGTGGAACTAACTTCCCCATGGGCTAATACTCCTACCTTGGTAGTCACCTGTAATCTCAGGAAATCATTAACCAAAGACTATACCTCTCTCGCTAAAGGGCGCCTTGACACCTCCAGCCATACTAAACTTTCCATGCTTACTGGCTTCCGGCTCAATGCGTCTACCACCATATTGCCCTTGTCTGAATGATATAGGATTGAGATGTCATAGTCTTTGATCAACTCTACCCACCTTCTCTGTCTCAAATTTAGGCCTTTCTGGGCAAACACATGTTGCAAGCTACGGTGGTCGTGAACACTTCACACTTCATCCCATAGAGGTAATGTCTCCAAATCTTCAAAGAAAATACCATAGCCGCCAATTCCAAATCATGTGTGGGATAATTTTTCTCATAAGGCTTTAGTTGTCTCAAAGCATATGCAATCACATTCTGATTCGGCAGCAAGACAGCACCTAAACCCAACCGCGAGGCATCACAAAATACAACGAAATCCTTACCTTCAATAGGCAAGGTGAGAATAGGGGCTGAGGTTAGCAAGGTTTTGAGTTTTTGGAAGCTCTACCCACACTTTTCATCCAACACAAATGGGACTTCTCTCCGAGTCAGGCGGGTCATATGTGAAGTAATAGCAGTAAACCCCTTAACAAATTTGCGATAGTAACTGGCCAACCCCACAAAAATATGAATTTCTATTACATTCGTCAGTCTAGCCCAATTTTTAATATCTTCTACTTTCTGTGGGTCTACCGTAACCCCTCTCTTAGATACCATGTTCCCCAAGAAGGACAAAAAAGACAACCAGAATTCACACTTGGAATATTTAACATATAGTTGCTTCTCTTTAAGTAACCTCAACACTGTACGCAAGTGAGTTTCACGCTCTTCTTCACTCTTGGAGTAAACAAGGATGTCATCGATAAAGACAATGACAAATGAATTTAGAAATGACTTAAAAACCCCGTTCATCAGACTCATAAAAGCAGCCGGGGCATAGGTCAAGCCAAAAGACACGACTAGAAAATCGTAGTGCCTATAACGAGTTCGAAAAGCAGTCTTTGGGATGTCCTCTGCCCTCATCTTAAGCTGATGATAACCTGACCTTAAATCAATCTTGGAAAAAGTTGCAGCTCCTTGCAACTGGTCAAACAAGTCATATATCCTAGGCAAGGGATACTTGTTGCGAATAGTTACCTTATTCAACTGACGATAGTATATGCACATCCTCATGCTACCATTCTTAATTTTCACAAACAACATGCGAGTACCTCAAGGAGAAACAATTGGGCGAATAAATCCCTTCTTTAACAATTCTTGTAACTGGGACTGCAATTCCCTTAACTCTGCTGGTGCCATACAATAAAGAGGGATAGAGATGGGGAGAGTTCCTAGCTCTAAGTCTATATAAAAGTCAAATTCACGGTTCAGAGGCATACCAGGAAGGTCATCAAGAAACACCTCTAATAATTCACACACAGCTAGGACCTAAGCTATATAAGAAACTACAAAATTTCCTTCCCGGAGATGGACTAAAAATGCCCTACACCCCTTCTTCACTAACTTCTGGGCATGAATAACTGACATAATTCTCACAGGAGTATGCTTAAAGGTACCCTCCCACTCTAACTTATCCATATCGGGAATCGCTACAGTGACAGTCTTAGCATAACAATCAAGAATGGTATGATAAGGAGACAACCAACTCATCCCCTAGATAATGTCAAACTCCTCCATGTTTAAAATTACTAAGTCTGCCAAAGTTTTACACCACATAAACATCACGGGCATGCCCCATAGACCTGATCAACACATACAGACACCCCAACTAGTGTAGACACATACATAAGAGTATCAAGCATGTCACATCTGAGTCCCAACCCAAAGCAAATTTTATAGACACATAGGAGAAAGTAGTTTTCATGCCCTATATTTATCGAGGTTAAACAAAGTACGACTTATGGACTCTAAAAGGATTGATTTTTTGTACAGAGTCGCCATCTAATTTTTAAGGAAAATAAGAAAGCCTATTTAATTATTGACATGTATCACTTGTGTTTTAATATGCGAAACCAGTTTAGATTTTAGGTAAGGATTCAAATTATTCTGAAGGGAAGGGGTTAGGCATCCTTCAGAATCCACAAATGTGGTGCCCGACTAGACTAAATTTATCAAAGAGGGAGGAGATAAAAATCATTATCTTAAAAAAGTATAAATATGTAGAGTATGTACTAAAATAATGTAAAAATATATATATAAAAAGTATGTATCAAATGTGTAAGTAAAATCTATCGTTCTAAAATGTATGTATAAAAATTAAGTAAAAGTATATTGTATAAAATATGTATGAAATATGCATGGGAAGAAAGTGTTCTTTTTATGAAAGGAAACCACCTTTGTGTGTAATGTATGGAAAGAAAAGTAATTTTTGTATTATACTAAAGAAAAGTATTCAAATAATATTTTGTATTTGACGAAAGTTAATGGGAGAAAAAATTAAATAAAATGAATGTTTATTTTGAAAGAAAAGACTGCACAATATTTTCTAATGGAAAAAAGTGTGAATTAATTGATTAAATATCCAAATCAGTTTGATTCTTTTATATAACTATTAAAGGCCTAATTTTTTCCTAAACGCGTGGTGAGGATTACGTAAGTAAAGAATATCCCCCGCCCAACGCCCCAAAAATAAAGTTTTCACTATGATTAATATTTGTACAATTGTAAGAATGTAAAATACAAACATAAAATTTAAACTCCTTTTTGAATGCCCTTTTCGAGAAGTATCCTCAAGAACCGGTGCAAACACTTGTTAGAAATATTAGTAATGAACAAATAATTATAAAAATATGTGTGCATATATGTATGTAAATGTATATATGAAAAATAATATTTATTATATAATGGGCTCAGATGAAGTTTTAGATACGCCATGGCTACGAAGTGGTTGCTCGGATTATCGGCCGTCCTAAATCGCTTTGCCAAGATACGAATCATAAAACTTTTGTATTGTCGTGATAATATAAAGATTTCGTCATCACCCAAATTTTTATTTTTATTTTTACGTATTTATATATGTAATGTCCGTCTTTTTATCTGTGGAGGCCTCAAAAACGACGAAAATTTTTCATTGGCCATGTATTGATACTTGATATAAAATAAGTAAACTTGAGAAAATAAAATCCATCTTTTGTTATGGAGAGGCCTCAAAAATCCGATAGAGAGATATTGTCATTGGCCAAATATTAACTGTTCAATATCAATAAAAATATCAACAAAATAATAAAAGAGAAGAAAAATAATCAAAAGTATAATTCTGAGATAGCTTGTAACAATATGAACATAGCAATATGTATACAGAACAAAGTAAGTTATTGTAGCAATTGAACAAAACAAGATTACGTGCAAAGAAAAAGTAATAAAAAATAATAATAATAGCAAAACAAAAAGGGAATGGAACAATTAGTTAAAAACTCAAACATTTTTAAATCTATCTGACCAAAGTAATAACGTGACAAAAGTAAAAATAATGCTAACATTAAGGAAAATCAAACATAGCAGGAGTATTAAACAAACTTATAAGAAACAAAATGAAAAAACCATACACAAATATAATGATGAAGCAAAAAGGATGAGGGTTTCATTATTCTAGTTAAGGCAGTAGCTAGTAACAAACAATAGAAAAATCAAAGAGAGAATAAAACAAATATCAATGGTGAATCTACCAACTAAAAGAACAAAAATAACAATAGCGAGACAGATTTTTCGTAAAATGTCAAACAAACAACAAAGAGATAATGGTTAGCAAAAGAAAATAATAAATATCACTGGAGTTTAATCACCGATTAAATTCAGAAACGAAGATAACAAAAATGAATAAGAAAAGAGGAATAAAACAAAAACTAACTGTAGTGCCCGTTAAAGTAATCGGAAATGGCCGCTTTGTGAGGTGGCATCGTGGTGGGATTCTACCAGAGTGGGCAGATCGTGGTTGTTGGTTGTGGTTTGGATGAAGCAGATGGGAAAGAGGAAGGGAGTGAGCAACAATGGGGTTGGGGTCTGTGAGAAAAGTGTGGGAGAGGGAGAAACTTATTACTAGTTCCCCCTCCAAGAGTAAAAAAAGTTGCATTTAAAAGGGAGATAAAATCTCAACAAATCTTTTTTCTTCCAACACATCCCTTAAACTAGGGAGAGTAGATAAGTAAAAGTCAAAAAAAATAAAAGAGTGGAGCCTACTGTTTGCAACAAATTTTAATTCATGGAAAATAAACTTTAACCACAAACAAAATATGATGAAACATAGTTTTATTGATAAAGAATGTGGGTACAATTCTGTTCCTCCCTTGATTCTTCTCTCTTGATTTTCTCCGTAATTCGAGTGTCGTTAGTAGCGTATTTCTCGAATATAGGATGATCTCTTTGTGAATATCCCATGATTTTGTGGGATATTGGAGATATTCGAGGTGCCTTGTTAAGGGAATATGTTACCCTTTAAATAGGCATAATTTAGGGTTTAGGGTAGAGTAGCCTCCAAGGTAGGTTTAGGGTAAAGTAGCCTCCAAGAACTCTAACAGAATTTGGATTCTTCTTGTAGAGTTCCACAAAATTTTGATGTCTACAAATGCCCCCTACTTCAAGGTTTGTCGGCGTATAGACTTGATGAAGCTCAAAGACGAGACTTGAAGTACTCTTCCATCTTTGTAATTTTCTGGCTCCAGATTTGCACATCAGATTTGTGAGAGAAGAAATGAAGGGCAGATTTGGTCCCACTGGGCGTGCCAATTTGTTTGCAACAAATTTTAATTCATGGAAAATAAACTTTAACCACAAACAAAATATGATGAAACATAGTTTTATTGATAAAGAATGTGGGTACAATTATGTTCCTCCCTTGATTGTTCTCTCTTGATTTTCTCCGTAATTCGAGTGTCGTTAGTAGTGTATTTCTCGAATATAGGATGATCTCTTTGTGAATATCCCATGATTTTGTGGGAGATTGGAGATATTCGAGATGCCTTGTTAAGGGAATATGTTACCCTTTAAATAGGCATAATTTAGGGTTTAGGGTAGAGTAACCTCCAAGCTAGGTTTAGGGTAAAGTAGCCTCCAAGAACTCTAACAGAATTTGGATTCTTCTTGTAGAGTTCCACAAAATTTCGATATCTACACCTACTAAAGAAAAAGGGGAAAAATAAATAGAAAGAAAAATCTAACATTTTCTTCTTTTTTGTATTGTATACGTCTGTGTGTGTGTAAATACTTCCTCTGTTTCAAAATAATTAGTCCTTGTTGACTTGACACTCCCCTTAAGAAAAAGTTTATTAGAGGTTTATTTTACCAAATTAGTCTTATTAACTATGCTTTGAAAAATATAAATTTGAGTATATACACTTTGTTTAGTCATTTATGATAATGGTAGTGTTGGAAGAACACAATAATATTCTCTTAATTTCATAAAAGGGACAACCAAATTGAAATAAATATTTTTAGAAAGAGGGCCAACAATTTTGAAATGGAGGGAGTAGGTTTGTTGTCAAAATATGGTGGTTGAGGAAATCAAGGGATGTGTTTTTTCCCTATTTAGAGAAATAAAATAATAAATATAATTGGACAAGAACATATTGCACATTGTATAATTTTATTCTTTAATAATTTACACAAGGGAGTTTTGAAATATCGGTGAATTAAATGTATTTGCTATGTATGGATTGTGTCTAGAAATATAACTGATGTATATATAGTTGTGTTTTTTAAAAAAAAAATGTAAGTATAAAATATATATAAAGAAAAATGTATTGTACGTTACCAAATTAGAATTACGCTGCTCATATTGTGTATGTGTAGATGACTATGAAGTATAAAAATGACAATAAATTAATAAAAATTCTAATATTTACGAAATTAAGGATAATTAACAATAAATCGTGAAAAGTGAAAATATGACAATAAATTGGTAAAATTTCTAGAATAAGGATAATTATCAATAGATTGTAAAAAATGAGATTTTGTGCTCTTTAACGGACAGAAAGCCTGAAGACGTTAATTTTAAGCACGGAGAGCCAAAATTGGGTGTCAACAGCTTGCCCCCTTTTATTTGAAGACAATGTAGAAGTCTTCAGACGAAAACATTGACGTGTAGCCAATTTTGCTCGACAAAGAATTATTTCTGATAAAATCTATGACCGAACTCTAATTTAGAGTTGTCTACATACCTCGAGTTGTACGAGGATCAGGTCGGGTGTAGTTCAAAGATTAGGCAAATATCCTTTGTTCCATTATTAGGGATGGACGACCCTGTGAAATGACTATTTAGAAAAGGACTATTGGGAACGAAAGTGTTCGCATATTTCTGACGTCTTTTCAGCCCCAGTATCGAGTTGTGAGATGCTGGAGATGAAATTTTGTGTACTTGCTGGGGAGAAAGAATGATTATGGTTGTGATGAACGAACTCTGCATAGAACTTTTTACATATCTCACGTGTTACGAGAATCAGGTCAATGTAGTTCAAAAGTGTGAGTTGCAGCAAAAATTTATTGACTTAAAATTTGCCCCAGTGTTGAATTATGATGAGATTGTTTTCTTTTGTGATAATGGTGAAAGGATTTAGCATGAATGGAGAAGAAAGCATGTAATTAAAAGAATCTCCGACTGACGGAGTAACTAAGATGTAAAGGCCCTTGATTGGAAGGGCTGTTGAAATATAAAGAGCTCTCAACTGGCGGAGCAATTAAAAGGTAATAGCCTCTCAACTGGCGGGGCTATTAAAATGCAAGGGGTTCTTGCGGAGCCATTAAGATGTAATAGCCTCTCGACTGGAGGAGCTATTGAAATGCAAAGGGGCTCTCAACTGGCGTACCCATTAAAATATAATAGCCTCTAGACTGGTGGGGCTATCAAAATGCACTGGGCTCTCAACTGGCGGAGCCATTAAATGTAATAGCCTCTCGACTGGAGGGACTATTGAAATGGAAGAGACTCTCGACTGGCGGAGCCATCAAAATGTAATAGCCTCTCAACTGGCGGAGCTATCGCAATGCACAAGGCCCTCGACTGGTGGAGCCATTAAAATGTAATAGCCTCTCAACTGGAGGGGCTATTGAAATTTAACAAGGCTCTCGACCAGCAGAGCCATTAAAATGTAATAGCCTCTCGACTGGTAGGGCTATTGAAATGAAAAGGGGCTCTCGACAGGTGGAGCCATTGAAATGTTATAGCCTCTCGACTGCCGGGGCTATTAAAATGCAAAGGGCTCTCGACTGGCGGAGCCATTAAAATGTAATAGTCTTTTGACTGGAGGGGCTATTGAAATGTAATAGCCTCTCGACCGGTGGGGCTATTGAAATGTAAAATACTCAAATTAGAAGGAGGACACTTAATAGAGAAGTGAAATGTACGTATCTGAAGGTGAGTGATTGAGAAGGAAATTCAACTCCCCGTATTTGGAAGTGGGCGCCTTGAATGAAAAGTAAAATGCCTGTATTCGAAAGCGAAAATCTTGAAAAAGAAAAAAAAAATTATTTGTATTTGGAGGTGGGTGTTTTGAAAAAGAATGAAAATTATTTTTATTTTCTTTGTAAAAATGCTGACATGTGAGAAAGACATAATCGTGTCTTGACTTTGTTGGTACCAACAATTAGTAGTGTGCATAATAATTCTCCCATTTTCTTCCCAGCTAATCGAGATCGATTTTGAGGTAATTCCTATAGTTTCAAGTGGTACCTCAGACATACCTAAGTATCGACAAGATTTGTTCATCTTGCTTCAAACAAAGATTTTGAAATATACTTATCCTCATGTTTCGAATGCCCTCTCTAGAAAGAAAGTCCCATTTTTCATACATGTGTGAGTAGTTTTATTTTGAATTTGAGGATGTCTATAGAATACACTCACACTCAGAAAGAAATTCAATGCATGCAATTGTGATATCATAGGCTTGGACTTCATGTAAGTATCCACTAATGTGAGAACACTTAGAATAGGATCATGTAGGACTTGTTATCGGCTTGTAATATAGGCTTGGGGACAGGTTGAATGATATTTGGGCTGAAAGTGACTAATCCCTCTATGAGCATCGCACTGTATCTGTGCTTTTGATATTTATTGCTTTGACGCTTGATCTTCTTTGTCTTGATTTATTGTCCCTTCTTTTGTATTTGCTCCGACTTCTTTTGAATCTTGTGTTGGAGTCTCTTCCCCCTTATTTTCAATAAATATCTTCTTTTTTTTTTTGAAGATTCTCCACCTTTGTTGGAGTGTTTTTTTTTTGGGGGGGGGGGGGGGGGGGGTTGCTCCTTCTACTTTGAAGTCGTCTTTTCATTTTTGTTCTTATGGGACTTTGGTATCTTTTGCCTTTGGTATCTTTGATCTTGGATCTTCGTCCGTAATTTGCATCTATTTAGTGCGCTCAAGGAGGTTGGGCCAAGAGAGAAATAGTGTATGTAAACACTCAAACGGTATGGGCTAAGATGTGGTTGTCCAAAGAAAAGGTTTTAGGCTCAAAGGGTAAATTCTAAGATTAATGTCATTTGGTGGGCTATGAAAAGCACAATCGAGTCAAAAAAGGCCTACGATCCTTTTCTAAATCGAGTGTAACTCAGAATTTCGTCTCAACAAATATTTAAGCCAAGTTCTAGATCAAGAAATGCAATGCAATGAATTAATATAAAGCTCACCACACAATGCACATGAAACAATGAGGTTAGCTTCGTTCTTGACTTGGATGTATGCAAGAGAATTTTTTCAAGTGTCACTTAGATGTGATTAAGAGGTACCAAATGAATCTATGATTTACCATGAAGTTAATCCTCCCCATCATACTAATTTGTTCTTTCCCATGCACACTCCTAACTGTGTTAGTACCAACCAAGTAAATTTTTTTTTTTTTTTTTTTGAAAGAATGGGACCGAACCCAAATAAGAATTGCCTACGTATCTTGTAAAAACAAGAATTAGGTCTGCGTAGTTCAGGAAGATAGAGTATAAGATGTGAAGCAGGAAAACAAACTTCTTCTTTTTTCATTTTTGTAAAAGAATTGTCTACGCATCTCACCGAGATGAGAATCAGGTATGCGTAGTTTATGGAGATAGAAAAAATGAACTTTTTTTTTCAACAAGGAACACCGAACCCAAAAGGGCTGCCTACGTATCTCATGAAAATGAGAATCAGGTTTGTGTAGTTCAGAAAGAGATGGACTAAAATAGACTCCTTTTTTTTTTAATAAGGAAAATCGAATCCAAAAGGACTGCCTACGTATCTCATTGAGATGAGAATCAGGTTCGCGTAGTTCGTGAAGGTAAGGAATAAAATTTATGCATAAAAATGAATTCATGTATTGAAGAAATTCAAGACAAAGATATTTACTGAATATGAACATATATACAAAAGTAATGCAAAGGTATAGACAAACTCGAAGCGATGCCTCATAAGACCGATGTTGGCTGACATCGTTGATAAGAGAGTAACTCCTGATTGTTTGCGGGCAGAATCATTGGTACGATCTCTCAATTATTTGTGGGGACCGTTCGTTCAGGTGATCGTTTCCCGTTTGTTTTAGGGGATGACATGTAGCGGCCTCCCGATTGTCTTTGAGGGCACTTTTTGTCTTGCTGCTTCCTAAGATGCCTTTACATGAATTATTGTGATCTTCCCCACCTGTTGACGGGAATGATATTCGTGTAGAAATATGAGAAAGAGTGAAAGTAGTGAAGTCAAGAAAATGATAGAGTGGAAAAGTTTAACCGTTCGGTCAAAGACTCCCCTAATTTGTCTGTCCCACTATGTGTTGATGCCTTGTGGAGTCCGATGCCCCACGTTTAGTCCATGGATCATTTATCCCCTTAGCTAAGTGGTGTGTTTGAAATAGTAGACCAATGTGGTTCTCCCGTGTGTTTTGAAGATGATGTTGTTCCTCCTACGTTCGAAGGAAACTTCTTAGTTCTAAGAAGGGATGTTTGCTCCTATGGACTTGAAACTCATTTCTCCGTCTTTTATTGTATGATGCTCCCTGATAAGTGCCCCTGTAAAGAAAGCAGGTTAGCTTATGTTGAATCTTTAGTTTTGGGAAAGTGGAAGTGATTCACCGTAATTTCATGACCTACAACATGTAATGTAAAGGATCTCTGACTAGCGGAGCAACTAAAATGTAAATACCCTCGACTGGAGGGGCAGCTTGAATGTAAAGGCCCTCAAATGGCGGGACAACTAGAATGTAAAGGCGAGGTGTGAGGAAAGACTTATGTCTCAGATTTTGAGACTAAAGTAGGATGGATATTGTGATCAGGCTGACATTGATATTCTTGAATTTTGGATTTAAGGAGATTGGTCGACACTTTTAAGGATTTTTTTAGAGTGTAATTGGAATATTTCAAAAATTTACCCCAGTTTGTAGTCCTGGGAAAATTATTTTGAAACAGTAGAAAAACTGAACCCTTATGTAGGGTTGCCTACGTATCCCATCAAGATGAATCAAGATGAGAATCAGGTCAGTACGTAGTTCAAGCAAACTTGTAGATTTGTATGTGGTGTGTATGATTATCATGAAGTGATGTCCATCCTTGAAAAGGATGTGAAAGGCGACTGAGTGGGAACTGTTCGTAGACATGAAGCATTAAAATTACTCCAGACAGATGACCGAGAGGATAGATGTCAAGAGTAGATAGAGCTTTGACATTATTTCAGTATTTTGACAAGATTGAGAAGGTCGGACATTGGAAAAGTTATGACATTACTTCACCACAGTTAAAAGGATTGTTATGGCTGAAAGGGTGTTGAACCCTTGCTATTCAGAGGTCATGCCTTCGGAGCGCGGTAGGGACAGTGGTTGAGGCAAAGGTCAGATTGGAGTATCCAGATCAGTAAATTACACTACAAAAAAAGTAGCATTTAGCGATGGACATATTCCATTCCTAAACAGCTTATTTCCATAGCTAAACTGCTTTAGCGATGGATTGGTGACAGATAACAGTATGTCGCGAAAATGCGCGTAGCTAAGCACTTAGCAATGGAAAATTCAAATCCATCACAGGTCTAGCGACGGAACATCGACGAAAAATATTTGTTTCCATATTTAACAACAAAAATAATCGTCACCAATTTAGCTATTTTGTTGCTACAATGCCATACAAATTTCGTCGCCTTGTTCTTATTAGCAACGAAATCATCCATCTCTAGTAGTTTTGGCGATAAAATTATTTCGTAGCAATTTCATCACACAATTTAATTTTACCTATTGACTATAGCTACGGAAAAATCCATCGCCAATTTTTTTTTTAGATACCATTGTTGAATAAATATACAAATGGCTGCAAAAAAAGAGTGCAGTGGCTGCAAAATTGTAGGATACACTTCATTAAAAAAAGTGATGTTCATATAAAAATTAATATTCAACAAGAAGGTCCAAATATATTAAGTCGTTAAGTACAAAACATTCAAAAACACAATAATAAAGTTCTAACAAATAGACTCTGACTAATGTGAGGTTGGAGAGTTATAATCATTATCTGAACTTGATGCATGAACCTCATCAATGTTAGCAGTAGTAGGAGCAGCAGCAGCAGGAGCAATGGTTGGTGCCTCAACTAATTAATGGCAAGTATGAGTATTTGATTGATGCGAGGCTGAAGAAATTAATCCTTGCACCCGCACAGCCAATTGGATCTCAATCCATTTCAATAGTCTATACAAAAGATACTATAACTCAATTCAGGACATCAATTCAATATAAAGAAGGAAAGACAAAAATGCTAAAGCAACATGACAAACCATACTAAAAGGTAATTTTACAATTACAAGCATGTTTTATTTTTATTTTCAATTTTATTGTTATTGCAAGTCTTCTCAGTTCTTACCCATTATTTTAAAATGAGCCACTATAATACTATACTATTTTTTGATAACCAACTACAATACTACAGTACTATACTGTTGTACAAAGCAAACAGAAAGTGCAGTACTTAACCATGACATTAGGGGAAAAAACTACCAAACATAAGAGACTAATAGAACTATAGAAGTAGCAGCTAAACGTTATTTCATTATTTCAAACACCTACAACCAACCGTAGTTTATTGAGCAAGAGTGCTGTCATTTTCTTTTCAGATCATCAGTGTTTTAAAAGGAGTTCGCGAGGCGAGCCTCGGAGCGAGGCGAAGCTATAATGTACTGAGGCGTTGTGGGGGAGCGAAAGTACCTAAAAGCGTACGCCTCACCACTTGGGGCGTACGCCTAGGCATGAGGCGGGCTTTGTTCTCAAGGTGTAAGCCCCGTGAACTACTAAAAATTAAAATATATTTTTCTATTCAATCTTTAATTTAAGCTTAAAGAGTAAAAAGACTAAAATATTTTACTTATTAAACACTTAAACTTAAAGAATATTTAAACTCTTTGATTTCTACAATACCCAAAGTGAAACAAATTAAAAGGATTTTCAGATTGTTGATGAAGTTAGACATACTACGACAAATTCTGAAAATTTGATTGGAAATATGGATGATGATGAAGAGCTCTTCTTTGATAGTAACTGAATGTTGAATCAGAAATTCAGAATTATCTATTTTGTTCCCAAATAGGGGTGGGGGTTGATTAATTATGCACTTTTTTTTGGGACAAACTTGTATTTTTGAGGACATATAATGGTTTATTACTTTATTATATAAAAAGTTGACGTTATATATTGAGTGTATTGTGTTGCTTTGATTAGTTTTTTAACCTTAAATAGTTTTAGATACATACTCCATTTATTTTTTATTTTTTATAATTTGTGTATGTAGTTTTACTTATTTTTTTGGTGATTTATCCTTTTTAAAAATATTTTTTCTAATAAAATTAATTTATAAAATATTTAAAATTAAAGTTCCATGAGGCTTACGCCCCATCGCCTCGGGGCTTACGCCCCATCGCCTCGGGGCTTACGCCTCACCCCGTGACAGGTAAAACGCCTCGCCTTATGCCTCCGTCTTTTAAAACACTGCAGATCATATTCCTCAAGACCAACAAGCTGAACCTACAACTATTGACCTGGGAAAGCCGCATCAAGCACTACAGGTGTTACTTGTACTGAGGTGCTAACAGTTACACCATTTATGGCCTCAAGATTTACATAAACTCTACCACTTCATGTTCGTACACCATGGGCAAAAGGCAGACAAATAGGTGACAGCATCCTTGGGTCTATATCTTGGCAACCAACTCATAGATACTTGGTTCACCCACTATACAAGAATCAACAAACTATCTGATTTGGGAAAGAGGCATAATTGATTGATCAATTTATACGTGACTACCCTAATAAACTCAATGTATATTACTAATGAAGCGTATACAAGATCAAACTAGAGCAGGAACTTAGTCTATGGAAGAGGAGCCAACAAATAAAAGACAAGAACATGGCTAGCCAAAAGTAAAAAGTACATCGACAAACTACCATAAATCCACAAAATAAACAAAAATTACGGAACTCATCACAGAAAACTAAAAATGTAAAAAGCACTTTTCAGAACTTGTGACCTAAACATGCCATGATATTACTATCATCTATACACAACTACCAACTACAAGTCAATTTTTTTTGGAATAGACTAATCAGCAGAGATTGTTGAGATCAATAATTTACACAACTTCTATTTTCTGCATTTGATCATAATGCATATTTAACTTGTTCCTATTTGGTTTCTCAGCTTTCTTCTGCTGACTATGGAACCTCTATACCGATTGCTGAGACTAACTTAGGGCTCACACCAAGAAAGCCTACTAAAGTGATTAAATACTCCTTAATACATCAAAAAGTATCTAACAAATTCGTGGGAATATCCAAAATGCAGTGGTTTTTTTAAAAAAAAATCTTTGATAGGAACATCCAGTTGTATACTTAAACTCATGAAAGCTAATATTTTCTTTTAATCTCAAACTATCAACTGCCAGCAGCTACAGAATAAGTATCCAAATCTTGGCGAACGTTGAACTCACAAATCCAAAAACTACTTTTTTTTTTTACAAGAAAAAAAAAAGTAGTTTTTGGATTTGTGAGTTCAACGTTCGCCAAGAGTATCCGATATTTCCTAAGGTTTTTGTTTTTAACCATCTAGTATCCGATATTACCAGCTCAATTACTTAGAGGGGTAGTGGTGTACGGACGCGGAAGGTGTCCGTTTTTAGCAGGGAAGCGTGTTTGCTTGTATCTTTGACTGTTGTTTCTTAGGCAATGTCTTATTCGCGCTGTTTTGGTGTTATTTGTGATCTTGAATAACTAGTCTATAGTGTTGATCTGTGAGTGTCTTGCTTCGTCGAGTTGCTAGCGATTTGTGACCCCTTTTGCTGTTGGTTTTCATGATTTTTGTTGATGATGTTTACGATTTCTTAGGATTTGTATGATTCTTATGATTTTTTATTTATGATTTTTATGATTGTTTTATGTTTTTTATGATTTGTTATTGTTATCGGTTCTGAGCTGGGGGTCTATCGGAACTAGCCTCTCTACCTCATCTGAGGTAGTGGTATGGACTGCGTACACTTTACCCCCCCCCCCCCAGATCCCATCTGGTGGGAACACACTGGGTATGATGATGATGATGATGAATTACTTATGATATCTACTAGCTCATTTGATTCAAACTTCTCCAAGAGTTGAAGCACAGAATATCAAAACTAGAACAAGAGATAAATTGCAGCTCACAACTTCAGACAACCTTAAATGAGATTCTCAGATTCAGATTAGTGCAAGCAAATCCTAAATTTCAGAAATCAATTCCAAACAACAGCTGAACAAGCTCATTCCACAATCTTAACTGCAATTTTTCAAAATCTAATTTATCAAATAAAAGAAAAATATAATCATATGTTTTAAATGAAATACACTTACAAGTCTCTTGCGATGCTTCCGAATAGTGATAAAGCCACCCGTGTGAGTCCCAGTGGCACATTCATTTCCACCACAACAGTTATTCTTTGTATTTATTTTTGACTTTTCAACACACTTAGCATTGGCCCAAAGTGTCTTCCAAATGGTCAACACATCCTTTGAAATATGGTTCAATTTCAACTTGTTGTGTTTTACTTTGGAAGCGAAATCACTGTATCTTCTTACTGCCTTATGCCCCTATTCTTTCTTCACAATGGTATCAATTGAGGAATCCCAATAGAACCCCTTCTAAAATAATTTTATAAAGTGATAACATTAGTCCAATGTATAAAAATTAATTTAGATTCTAAAGTCAATTGTGATGGATTGTACCTTGAACTCTCCAAAATAAAATCTTTCATCTCTTTTGAGACATTTTTCCAATTAATTCCCCTAGGATAAAGTTCATGTTTGAAGGAATTAAATATAAAATCAGAGCAGTCTCTAGAAGACTCTATCCTGAACAATTTAGAAGACATTATTTGTAGGCATACTATATATCAATAACAATACATAAAAAATAATAGAATGAGTATGGATTAACCCAGTGGGAGAAATAGTGAGAAGCTTCCGTGGTCTATTGGTACTGTTGGACTCAACTTGATCACCTATTATGTTGCTTCAAGAAGATGCACCCCCACCTATTGTGTTGCTTTGATTTTGAGTAACTAGAGAATGGTTCCAAATGAATAGGTGAAGTACTACCATGACCTGAAGCTTGAATAGGTACCACTGGTGGCGTACTACGAAGGAACTCATGCCACCTTGTTGAGCGCTACTTGTGTGAACTTATGGCATGATTTCATGAGTAGCAAAATTACCACTGCCTAAGGATTTGCTTACACGATCTATGCTAGTTCGGCCTCTACCTCGATTCATATCTAAAAAAAATCTAAATTGGACTCTTCACTTTTCATGCCAAACCGGTATTGAATTTTTCAAAAATACACTATTTTTGAAGAATCCAACACGCACTCATTGATATTTTTGAAGAGTCCAAGCAACATAGAAAAAAATACAATAGATCAGTCTAATAACAAAATGACAAGCATCTAGTAAATGACAAGCATCATTAGTTAGAATCAAGTTCAGCAGTTCCAAAGTACTTGTTATTGTGCAGTAAACAAGTTTCTGGAGGAATTGTTGAAAAATTTCTATTGCAGTAGATAATTTGGACAAGCTAATATATTGTCTACAAATTAAAATTACAGAAAGAAATTATGGTTATGTAGACAACAAACTTTAATAGATCAACCTTTTAATCTATTTCAAATAACATATTATCTTATCTTATTTAATAGTAAGAGAGAACCTGGATGGTAGCCTTTTCAAGGTTTAAATATTATGATTAAGTTATCTTTCTCAAAAAAAAAAAAAAAAAGTTCATAGATTGGGATTTTGCTCAGAACCAATATGATCCATCAAAGTATGATCTAAAAATTTTACCAACAGAAGCGGAACTTCTTAATCTGTTTCAAACAAGCAGTAAGATATTCATAGCAAGAAAAAATCAGTAACAAATAATACAATTTCTTTTTGATTTTAATCATCCTAAATTGAAAAGCAAAAACTAAGGGAAACAATTATAATATGACAAAGATCACTACAAACAAAATATAGCGAAGACATGATTCCTCTTTTTCACTATCTCTACGTACAGAAACATATATATACACACAAAATTAAGCAATATAACTGAATATATATAAATGAGGGGGTCTCCAGATGAAGAACAGAAACTCAAAGACTGCATTTGCAAAAACATGATAGATGAAACATAATTTCTAGATAGATGAAATTGGAAATGTAAGACACTTAGACACAGCGGTGACAAACTACTATGAAATACAGTTATGAAAACATAAAGGTCCATGATATATAAAGCTTCATCCTAATGTTAAAGATAAAGAGACACAATAATTTAAAGTAGACAATTCAAGGTATAGTAAATATTAGAAAGGGACCATATAAACATGATCTCTATTAAACATACTTAAAACATCAATCATCTAAAATTAAAAATCACAAAAGGTTAGATTTACCTCTAGTGCTGCAGTGAAGAGAGGTTGTTAGCGGTAGAATCTACTCTCTTGCTGTGAACAGATTCAGACCTGAAACTAGTCTAAGCATGGTTAACATAATATATTAATTCTAAATATTGTTACATAACATAATGAGATTTATTCATACATACATGCCTTATCAACCAAATTAAGCAAGAACAACACATTAAACCATGAAGCTACCAATATTCAGAAAAAAAATGTAGTTAGAGAGTTTTGAAGGAGCTAACCGTGTGAAGTGACAGGTGTCTGCGTGAGATGATACTTTCAAGGGCTAAAGTTGTATTTATAGATGAAGAAGGCTAAGGTTAGGGTTAGAATTTTTAGAGTTGAGTCTCGATTTTGAAAAAAATGGGCATGCAAAAAAAATGGGGTTGTGGAAGGTACAATGAACTGAGAAAATGGCAAAATCAGAACAAGGAGGGTGAGGAAGATGGGGCGATTCAGCATTTTTTAGAAACTTTGTTTTCAAAAAAGTCCCTAAATCAACTATGTATACCTATTTTTGACCTAGGATTCAACATATAGCAGAATCTCAAAAAAATTTCCTAGATATTTGGTCAATTGCGTTACCCCGACAAGAAATCTTGAAAGAAATTGAACAAAAAGAAAGGGTTGAAAAAGTTATAATACCTGATGGAAAACCCAAATGTGTATAGCAAATCAGATAGTTGCCGAAGAGAGAGTTCGGTGGAGTTCGAAGAGAGTTAAGGTATGCTTAGAGGTGGAAAACCCTGCATATTGGAGGTACTTCTTAGAAGTGGAAAACCCAAATGTGTATAATGGGTGAGGTGGGGGGAAAAAAGAGAATATATCATATTAGTATTAAATCCTCCGTCGCTACTAAAAACTAATAATTTTATTTTAAATGATAACGATGGATTTTTTAGTAGCAAACCGTGAGTACAGAAGTACGACAAATATAATTAGACTAGAAACAAATATTCTATCGCTATTTTCATCGTAACGTTGCAATAATTTTGGCGAGCAGAATTAGCGTCAATTTTTAGCGACGGACTTGACATTCTGTCGCTAATCCATCGCTATTTTTGTTGTTAATTTACTTTTGAGTATTTTAGCGACACAATTCTGATTTCGTAGCTAATCCGTCGTTATTTAGAGATGAAAATTTGTTTGTAGCTAGAATCTGTTGCTAAACGCTATTTTTTTGTAGTGTAAAGGTCTGGTTAGGATTGCCTCTTCAGGCTCTAGAGTTGCTAGGATGTTGAGTTTATTGAGATAGAGGGGTTGAGGCCAGTGTAGACACCATCTATGACCGTACCTATGCTTGAGGATTATTTAGTTCAAGTGTTCGGTTTTTTTCAGAGGGTGGCTCCTATTTTGATTTAGCACGCTACTTCGAGGCTTCAGACTCCAGATGCACCTGTGACTGCTACTGATTCTCCTAGTGTTACTGAGATATTATTGGGGATTGCTTCACATCCAGTGACTTTATCCTTATGTCCATAGAGGGACAGAGTAGGTATGTAGAGTTCATGAGGACAGATTTTCCTCAATTTGATGGAGATCCTTGGTTTAATGCTTATATGTTCTTATTGCGTTTTCGTGAGAGGTTGCACAGGTTAGGCTTGGTAGACTCTAATAGAGTAGATTTCACTGCCTTTTAGTTCTTTGGGCCAGCTAGACAGTGGTAAAGGACCTTGGTAGAGAGAAGACCAGTTGGGTGACCTCCTTTCTCGTGGGATCAGTTTGCTCGAGAGTCTATAGAGGAGTTTGTGTGGAGATATGAGAGGCTTGTGGGCCAAAGGCCCCATAGATTTGATGATAATGTCGATATATATGGTGGAGGCCAGGCTCTTCATGGTTATGCTTGAAGAGGGTTAGATTATGGTGACCTTTTTGGTCCTTTGGGCTTATCTCAGTGAGCTCCTACTTATTCAGGTTACTTCTTATGTTGAGATCTCGGGCACTATAGGAGTATTTCCCACAGTATAAACAGAGAGATACTCTATCAGTTGCTCAGGGAGATAACAGGTCTCAGTATCATGTTCCACGGGATGGGCTTGAGGCAGGAGATTCTGGCACAGTAGCCACAGGTATGGTTTTAGTACGCCTTTGTTATGCCTTGGTAGTATTTGATTGTGGCTCTCCATTCTCCTATGTGTTTACTCATTCAGCGTCGAGTTTGATGTGATTAGTGATTTTGATGGATATGTTGATATTGTTACCCCATAGATGATTCTTTAGTGGTGGATCGGGTGTGTAGATCCTATATTGTGAATCATCTAGAGTATATCGCTGGATTGGGTTTGATTTTCTTGAGAATTATGGATTTTAGTGTATTTGGGTATGATATTCTTGATAGTAGTGTTGTGGACTAATGGTGGATCGATTATAGGTTTTGGCATGTGCAGATTATAGGATATAACTCAAAGGTTTACTTAAGGGATGTGATATCAATTGAGATCGAGGAAGTGATTCGATTATTGGAATGGAAAATTGGGAATAAAGAAATCTTACAACTGGTAGATTGGTGTGGAATTATCTGCAAACGTTAGCGCTAGGGCGCGTTCATAAGTTAGTTTGTTTTACAGGATCACATTGATAAATCTGTGGTTTATGGTTAATGCATTAATGATGATATCGACTTCATGGGATGACTAGTGATACTAATTGGATTGGGTAAGAAGACCTTATGATGGATTAGACTTATATTACGAATGACTTGGAAAGATTGCAATTAAAGAATCCTAGTTGGATAAGGAAAGATTTTCAGACTTTCAAGCCTTACAATTTACTACTACCTTAGTGATCGGTCTATGCTTGTGGGAATAGACTTTATGGTATTGAGACACTCCTCGGTTAGATTTGAAGGATTTTAGCTTATAAGGCATTCTTTCTTTGATTCGGAAAGAGTTCCTAATGGAAAGGAAACTTACTTATAGCATTTGTTACTTTAGTAGCTAAGCGGCTTAATGGAATATTTTTGCTAATGAGTTTTGATTATAGTATGTGTTATCAGTCCATGGCCATGGTGTAAAGAACCCTGGATGGAAAGTGAGTTAAGGAAAGATAAGGAACTTGTATATGAGTAATTTTGATATATTTAAAATTTAAATTTGGTTTGAGTTAGAAATTCAAAGTCCTGACAGTGTGGTTCCTCATCAGCTTATGCAAAGTCTAGTGGTGACTTTCCTGAGTTTTGATTTGTGTTTTGGGCATCCGTCAGTGAGATATAGTGATTGTTGCACTTCTTCTACGGGTTGATTATCCCTAATATGGCAGGTTGTTTATATGTGTGTGAGCGGTGAGGCTCTTTGTTCTATTGGATTATTGAGGACTGTGAGTTAATTGAGGTCACTTGAGTGTTGGAGATTGCATGGGTTTTTGTGATGAGTTATTTGGGATTTTGGTGCCATTTAGAGTGTTTATGTCTATGGTATATAGAGTTTTATGATGATTCTTGGTTGCCTTAAAGGGTTGAGCATATGTATATGACTATTTGGAGAGTGATCTAGGTGTGCTAAGCGTGACTTTCGAGGTTTTGTATGGTTTCGATATTGATTTCTGGACAGTTACTCTAGTTTGAAAATATGGTGTCATCCGAGTTGATAGTTGTAGTATCTTCCTTGAGTAGGTTAACTCATTATTTTGGTAGGTGGTTATGTGGTTTTATGGGTTACTTGTATTTCGTGAGTCCAAGAGTGATTTTTGGTTTTGTACATTAGTCTGTGACTTATGGTGTCTTTGACAATTTTAGATTAGTCGGGTAATATTCAAAACTCCTTTAGTGACTGACTCGGTTTTTGGGTATAGAGGAAGTTCGAATATAAAGAAACTCGGCTTCATTTAGAAATTTTGGACTTAGATGCTAGTGGTGTGACCTTGTGAGTCATTGTGTGAGATTCTGGTTCTGTAGCAAGACCAGTAGTTTTATAGTTACGACTCCACTTTGGAGCGCTTGCTTGAGGTTTACGAGGGTATTTTTCTATTCTTTGTCTGTTGACGCTTTTCATACTTGTACGTTCGAGGACGAACGTGAATCTTAGTGGTGGATAATGTAACAATCCTCGTAGTGATTTTTAAAAATTCTTGGGTTTTAAATATTTTACCCTTCCTCGTTGTTGCTTTATACTATTTATGAGTTGTGGGAATGGTTTACACTGTCCCCGATGCATTCGGGAGTGTTTTATAAGAATTTGTGATTTTGAATATCCTTAAAGGGATTAGTTTGACTTCGGTCAACATTTTGTGATTCGCGTTTTAGATGGTGATTTGGACAGTTCCACTAGATTTGGAATGTCAATTTTGGGTTAGCAGCATGGTTGGTTTGGTCCCCGAGCCTTTATTTTACATTTTGACCTCTTAGACAAGAAACTAGTTAAAAATAGCCTAACAGCGGTACCGGGGGCTAATACGCTGTAAACGATCTCAGTGGATTTTTAGATCAACAACTTTCAGCAATTTGTTGATATCTGGTGCATGCTTTTCTTCTTCAAGTTCGCGACCATCCCACTCGCGCTCGCGAAGCTCTGATGTCTCTACCTTTGCGTTTGCGGCCAAAGGCTAACGTTCTTGTCCAGAGGCTCGCATTCGCGAAGGGTTGAGTTGTTGTCTCTTCGCATTTATGACCCTAGGCTCACGCTCGTGAAGGTCCAGGTCAGGGAAACCTCGCGATCGCGGCCAGGGGACCCGCATTCGTGAAGGCCTTTTGACCTGGACAGAATATTAATTCCACTTCGGACCAAAATGTATTTTCTCCATTTTTGGACCTTAGGACCTCGGAATTGGGCGATTTCAAAGGGGTTTTCGAGATTTCTTCCGTGTGTATGTTTCTAAACTTTGTACTCATCATTTCCCATTGATTTTCTTACAAATCTATCTTCAAATCCTTCTTTTGAAACATGTTTTTTGGGGTTTTGCCCGGTAAATAATAAAATTGGTTTTTCTTTGATTTGAAGTTCGATTCCACCTTATTTTTGCATGGGTTTCTATATATAAACTCCTCTTATCATGAGAAACATTATTATTAAATAAAATCTCAAGTTTACCCTTATATTTTCAAAAATGATTTTCGAAGATGGTTTTAGACCCGAAACAAATATAGTCGATATAGGTATCGTTGGACTCCTTTTGACTTGCAGATATCATAGTTGATTAGATTGGATGTGTTTGGTGTTGATTCAAGGGAGTAGAGCTTTCAATTAATGGTTTGGACTTTATTTTGGCTTGCGGATCTTCTTTAAAGGCAAGTTGAGATGTACCTTGACTTTTTCTGTAGTGTTTACGTATTGTATTTTTGTTTGCTTGTGTTTTGTTAATCGTTTAGGATTGGGGGTCCCGTTTAGATGAAATGGGGAACATCTCTATGGGTACCGGAGTCTTTTGATGGATTGTAGTTAGATAATTGCTTATCTTAGTTAGTATTGCTACTTGTAAATATCCTTAAAGTAGATTTTAGATAGATGTAAATATCCTTGGCTGAGGTCACTTGCCGGCAAGGTTGATGGATACACTTTATGAGAACCCTTGATCCGTGAACAATAATCGAAGAGGTAAATAAGACACGTTATAAACCTTGATCCGTGAATATTAGCCAGAGAGGTAGATTGAAATTACGAAAATATATTGGTTGCGAACCCCCCATGGGTCCTGTCCAAAGCGCTGAGGCTTGAAAGGTGTATAAGAAATGTCCCACCATAATTATTACATTGTATTATATCACTTGCATTGCATTGCATTCCTTGGTATGGTTTGATATTGTGTTTGAGTATTTATCTTTGTATTGTATTTACCGCGATTGAACCTTGTTTGTGACATTGTATATTGAGCATTCATTTTACTTCATTACATCATTTTTTATCATCTTTTGTTGACTTGGAGGTTCAGATACTATGAGACTTGGAGTATGACTATGGCTTGATCTGAGAGACTGTTGTGTCGCACCTTTTGGTAGCATAATATACATTTTTATATACACTCACTATTTTATCCCATATTATTGGCCGAACATGTTTGATTAAGCCTGATCTACTATGTTAGTGAGCCTCCTTCATAAATAACTTTCCTTAACTGTTGATCATAAATGGCTCGTGTTGACTCACCTAGATTTATGTGTCTACCTTGTATATTGATAATCCTATGATTGTTGTGTTGGGTTACCTTAATAAGATAAAGTGGTATATTTACTAGTTTAGAATGTTTTGGGGAAAACCTTGGGTAGTTGGGGTGGTGGTTCTCGTCATCGCTTTGGATTAGGGTCGATTATTGATGATGCTTGTTGAGTACACGTGTTTCATACTCACCCTTGCTTTTTTTTCCCTTTTTCTTGTTTTTCTACACCCCATGCAGGTATTGGTTCAGGTAATAGATCGTAGATTGCGTTTCTTCAGTGTTGGAGTTGGGGAGATCGAGGTAGTGGCTGACAGACTTCAAAGCTTACCGAATATCTCTTTATTTATCTTATGCTTACCCGTATTTAAGATACTTTAGTCTTATTGATATCATTCTATAATAGAGACTTGTACTAATGACAATCAGACCTGGAATGTATCTTGAGTTATTAATTCATCCTTATTTATTTTGGATTTATCTTTCTTTCTTTCTTCCTCTTCTGATTTACTTGACTATTGAGTTTGGGTTGGGATAGGCTCACTTGTCCGGAGGGTGTAACAAGTTCCATCGCGTATACATTTTGGGTCCTGACACCCATGAAAGAAAAAACCTTCAGATATACAAATCAAACATTAATTTGAGAGCTTAATCAAAAAATAGATTAAAATAATAGATCCAAATGCCCACAAAAACATTCTTCACAACCAAACTCATCACCTTCTAAACTTGAGCTGCCATGCAAGAAAAAGCTTCAAATATGCAAATAAGATAAAATACTAATTTGAGAGCTTAATAAAAAAATCAGATAAAAATAGATGATTTCAAAAACCAAAACACCTTTACGGGGTCTGTAAGAAAAGATCGAAGAAGAATAAAAGAAGTACCGTAGACCTCTAGATTGAACTGAAAAAAGTAGTGAAGAAAACTCGAATTGACATAATTGGAGCAAAAATCATCGCAGTATGAGCTCCGCCATGAATTTCCTCATCGAATTTCATCAAATTTGGTGGTTGAGTTTTGCATTTGGTTAGAAACAAAGAAAGTCAAAGGAAAACCAAGAGATGAAGAGAGAAAAGCATTTTATTCAAGTGAAGTTTAGAATAGAAATGTTCTTGTCAGTTGTGAAAGAGAGAGAAAAATCACTTTTTTTTTTTACGTGAGTTGCCGGATAACTAATTAAAAAGATTTATTATTATATTATAGTAATATTTATAATACCATAATTACTCTTGACAATAGGGATAAGTTTATTTAAATTGCTAATTATTGTTAGTAAAGGATTAAAATCATTCAATTAGACTAATTAAAGGTTAAATGTAAGATGACAGATATCACACAGACCAAAATCATAATAAGGTCATAACACAGGGATGAAAATAAGTTTTTTCCCATTTAAAAAAGTAATTGACTATTATTTGTAGAAAAAGTAAAACTTTCATAATAAGAGGAAATAATTATTGGAAGAAGTTTAATACATTGGAGTATTATGTCTCAAGAAAGATTAGACATATTGAGTATTATGTCTCAAGAAAGATTAGACATATTGGCTATATTATTAATTGAAAATAAATTATTAGAAGAAATTGATTATAAAAAAGTTATTAACAACTTTGCATTTCAAGAGCTAGAAATATACTTCATTAAAAAAATGTTTCAATGCCTTTATTTGATTTTGGCTTTAGGCCACTCATGTGTTTGAGCCACCAGGATTACTTGAAAAACATAAGCAATCTATGAGGCATTAGCATAATGAGGTGGAGCAAAGATAGATTGAGATAGATTCATTCATAATTCATTGTGCTTTATTCTTTTATTTTAATTTATATGACTCGGTTTAATAAGGCATAAAATATAAAAATAAAAATATGACTTTTGAAACTTATAATTATTAACATGCCATAAAACTATACAAGCTTTTCATTAAAAATAAAAATTGTAAGTTAAATTATTTTTAGATTTAGAAAGTTATAATTTTTGTATTTGAACGGATTAATAAAAAAATTATGATACTCTTTTTTGGAACCAGATGGTATTATTTTTTCTTAGGTCGCATCAAAGTACCTGGAGTGCACTAGTATATACAAGTCAAGACCTAAGATCCTTCTGATTCTAGAGATAAGGAAAAACCCCTAATCTTTCATCGTTGAAAGGTTAGAGAGCTTCGTTTTGTGTTTGTGAAAAATAGAGAAATTTGATAATGAAGACATTAGTTATCACAATTTCCATTTTAATTTTTTTTTTTTTTAAAATCAAGATATTAAAATTAAACTTAATCGAAATATCAGTATTTTTAATTCTAAAAGGTGCAAATGAGGAAAAAGAGGGAAAGGAAAAATCCCTGTTCACACTTTCGTAAACTAAGAGAGATCCGTGCCTATTTCACTGCGTTTTATTCTTTTTATTTTAATTTATATTGACATAATTTTACAATATTTAAAAGTAAGAAAGAAAATTTTTAAAACTTAAAATTTAAGATAATCATAATGTTTATATGTTTGTAATATTTTTAAAACTTGTATCCTTCAACCTGCCACAAAACTATATAAAGCTTTTGATTTAAGGTTAAAATCATTTTTTTTTCCATTTAGCTTGATGGTTAGAGTTATTTGGTATCTATTGTTGGTGGGAGTACGCCAAAGCTGACCCGAATATCACAGTTATAAAAAAAATATTTTTCCATTTAGAAAGTTATTTTTCATTTTTTAACATATAAATAAATAGAAAATAGTGAGAATTTCTTGTGGAAGGAAGGTAATATTGTTTTTCCTTGGGCAAAAGCGTCAAAGCATCGTGAGCGCTTTAGTATTTAAGTCATAACCTAAGACTCTTCTGGAGACAAAAGGGAAATCCCTAATCTTTAATCTCAAATAGCATTGTTTTGTTATTGTTAAGCGATCGAAGAAACATGGCATCGTCCTTCTCCAGATGGCTCGTGGATCCAAAGAAGAATCCTCTCGCCGCCATGCACATGAAAACTCTCTCCTCTCGCCTCCGTAATTACGGTATACATTATTATTAGAGTATTATTATTATTATGTAGATCTATTCACCTCTATTCCGATTTACCTGAAAATGGTACTGATGATTAGATCTTGGAAAAGATATCCATGTTGCAAATGTATATTGCCGTTTCAAGATTGTGTAGATTCAATCATGCTAGGTGTGGACTAGATTCAATGGAGTGGGTGAAAAGCCCATTATATAAGATGATTAATTTCCATTTGCCAAAGTCTGGGGTGGTTATAGTTACCCGGTACCCGTGCTTCTAGGAGGTAGCAAGTTGGACAGTACTACTACTACTACTATAAAAGTAGTGTACTTTCTTGCCCTTTAAGGCCATCCTCTGCTTTCAATTGATTGTTTATACTCCTTGCATCCATTCTTACTTGTTCAGTGGAGTATTGATTTGACACACTCCTTAAGGAGCAATAAATAAAATGGCTATTTTACTATATCACCTTTTAAATGTAATAAATTCAATGTTTTGGGAAATGACTATAGTTAATAAAAAGGGTAAATTAGAAACTAAGTGATAAATTATCTCTTGATTTTCTAAACTCGACAAGTAAAACTGGATATTTATTTTAGTATAGTGGAAAAGTAAAAATAGATGGAGGGAATATATTCTAGCATTAGGGCCGTTTTTACTGATGGACTTGTACTTCCCCAAATAGAAATCTTGGTATATTTTCCTTGGATTTGCATATGTTTATTGCGATTTGAAGTTGTTCTGATTTATTTTGTTTTGGTCCAGCTTGATAGTTTCATATGTTTTACCTATTTCTATGAAAACAATTCTTTTTCATCTGTGTAAATACATGTTCTAGCATTTGGGGTATAGATATTTATTGATCTATATGTACTATATTGTATATAAACTTTCACGATTTTACTTTAATCCCATGTCCTACAATGAAGTCTTGACCCAGTAGTTAAAGTTGTTGAGTGTTTAAATTCTATCTGAGTATGGCCTCTGTCCAACTTAAGATGATGGTATTCTCCTTGCTATGTGTGTGTTTGAGGCTGTCGATTAACACTACCATTTGGCAGAATTAACTTTAAAAAAAAACATGTATCCGCATCTAGATCATTGATATAATCCATTTGTAATATAGATTTTATCATTAATGTATCTGTATATCATAGTTTCAGTTATATTGACAGCAATCAGAGTTTGGTGCAAAAGCAAAAATTTCACTGCTTATTTTCTCCAACCAACAGTTGTTTGGATTCCCTTGTTTAGAATCAAGGAGTCGAGAGTTTTTTTTGTGTTGTTTCTTCTGCTAAAAGAATCATTTTACAGAGCCTCACTTCAAAGACTTTTGATGCATAGTTCAGCAACTTAAATAGATAAATAAAGAAAACAAATAAAAACAAGTAGACAAGAGAGAAGGAATTAGTATTTTGTAATATCACAATTCAATTATTCTGATTGAGTTACAGTATTTACCTATGTTCTTATGCTTTTGAGCTGCTTGTTAACTTTTCATTATCGGTTTTTGTTAAACAAGGGCTTAGATATGATGATTTATATGATCCGATGTATGATTTGGATGTGAAGGAAGCTCTTAATCGCCTTCCCAGGGAGATTGTTGATGCCAGAAACCAGCGCCTTCTGCGTGCCATGGACCTCTCCATGAAGCACCAGTACCTCCCAGAGGATCTCCAGGTACTTCAATAGAATCCCATCTTATGCTGCACTTAGGTAAATTGTATTATATGTAATTTTCTCATGTGAAGCATTGGTGCACCTGGTAATATAAATGGCACAATTGAAGAGCACTTTTGGTACTCCGTGCTTTTTTTTTCCCTCCTTTAGCACTTTTGGTGCTCCGTGCTTTTTTTTCCCTCCTTTAGCACTTTTGGTGCTCCGTGCTTTTTTTTTCCTCCTTTACTTTGCTTCCTTCTTTCATTTTCTTATTTTGTTCTTGTCGCCAAAAGAGAGGTACTAATGAATGGTGGGCTAGGAGTTGACGAAGCAAGCTAAAAACTAAAACATTTACTTGAAGGTGGTGATGTTGCATTTAGTTAACTCATATAAACGAAGACCTTTCTTTAACTTAAACAACAGTAGCCACAATCTACATTGCTCGGACTTTTCAAAAATGTCATTGGGTGAATGTCGGATCCTTCAACGTAGTGCGTTTTTGGAGGTTCAGGCATGGGTGCGGCAACATATTTGGAGAGTTCGAGCAACTTAGGCCACAATTGATGATGGAACTTTTGGGAATCATACCTTGATAGCTCTTTTATGTGTGGTTGGATGTTTTTAACTTAGTAAGCATCCTAATATTCTTTAGGCTATATATTAGATACAAAATTGTTGTTGTGCATCATATCAAATAAAAGAAAAACTTTGTTATTTTATATTATGTGGGGCTCTTTTGATTTAAGTTTATTGGATTAACAATCTGTTCTTTCTTTATTTATAATAGTTTAAAAATAAGGGAAGAAAATTATTTCTAGATCTTCTGTTCCATGAGAGAGAAACGGTAACAATTAGATTTCATTGTTTGATTGGTGGAAGTAGGGTAATGAGAGGGTTGGTCAATGTGTTTTCTAATGCGAACTCGCAGATGGAGGAAGGAGAGGTGGTGAAATCATCCCAGCAGTTTTCTTCCATACCCGTAGTCTTGGAGTCAGAAGTCCTAACCGATCATTAATTCCCAACCGTGGGGTGAATGGAAGGTGTTTTCCCTGATTCAATAAGTGGATCGAATTGACTGGAGAAACATGAATTTAGTTAGTTGATTTATTAGTGAACAAAACTGCCCAATCAAATAAGAACTTCTGCAAAATTTAACCTTCCTGCCGTCAAAACAAGACCCACCCACTCCCAAAACTCAAACCACACACAAAGGAATAAAAAAGAACCAACCCCCCAAAAAGAAGAGCCACAAAATTTATGAGGATAAGGAAACATTAAGATTGAAATTCTTCTTTGATCCTTTCTTGTTTCTCTTTTTTGGTTCCCCATTTATCCTTTGCCACTTTATATGCCAACTATTGAGCATCAGTGTGGTTTACTGTGTGTCCAGAGAAATCAATATCAACTAATTTAGATGAGCCCTCAATATGACGCTTATAGAAAGTCTTGTCTAATCATGATTCTCCATTTGAACTCTTATCAAGCCAATTATACAAAATAATAAGTACCAGAAGTTTCTATTTTCTACTGCTATATAAATTTATGACAAGGCTAAAAGACTCTTAAAAAACACAAGTCCTAATCCTAAAAAAAATGTCCTAACATGACTAAAACATGTATTTCCAACTAATTGTTATACCCTTGTAGATATTTCTCTTCGATTATATCCTATCTTTTGGAATCCGTACAACTTGTTTGGGATTGTGGCATACTTATTTTGTTGGTTTATACCCTATTTTTTGCTAAGTTTGCCAAGAGTGTGGGTCTTTTGAGACAACTTACTTTCTTGGGATTTTAAGTCTACTCATTTAAACATCTTCAGTCACCATAGTTTTATACTTTTAAACACAGATCATCTCAAGTATGGGTCTATTCAGACAACTTACTTCCATGTGTTTTCTGCGATTGTTCTATAACCATCCATTGGGTTGGGAAAATTATGATTGTTCCTTATTCTAATATTTTCAATGGTGGATCTTTGAATAGTCATTGGTGGCGCAAGCTAGAAGTAAAAATTAGAAGAATGAAAAATTAGCGCATGAATAACATAGAGCTTAAGTATGCCAAAAAGGTAATTAAGTTTACCCTAAAGAATACTTCATTGGGACAAAATAAAATTAATAATAACTAATAAAAGTTCGTCCAATCTTCTTCTTCTTTTTTTTTTTTTGAAGGAAAAAAAGTTGATCCAATTTTTAGATCTTAGATATAGCTTGTTGCTCTTGCAGTGCACGGTCCCAACAGGAGGGAAGACTTTTAAGATTGTAACACAATTATCCTCATAGGCCATTAATGGAGTTGAAGCCCATGATTGTAAAGGGTTCACGATACACTGTCAACAACAACAACATACCCAGTGTAAAATTACAAATTGTTTAGGTAGGTCAAATTCTCTGGAGTATAGAGACTGGATCCTCAACATATTGAAGCATAGTTTATTTAAAAAAAAAAGAAGAAAATTTAAGAGAATTAAAAGGAGGACCATTTACACACTTCTAAAAATTCTCTTGCATGAAATATGCACAATTCGGGGGCTTAAGAAGATCAAATACCATCCTAACAAATAAGTTGAATATGAAGAGTAAACATGCCTATGTAAGACTACAGTATCTGTTGGAGGAATGACCCAATTCAGGCTCAAATTACTATATTAACAATCCAAAGAAGTTGAGCCGTTTCACAACACGACATAGCGCTGACAATCTACTTCTTACTCAATTTCCAGCAGAGAATAAACATTAAAAAGGTATATTCAGAAGATGAATGAAGTACTTTGATGGCACCCATCTTCTTTTTCATTTTCTAAGTGTTTGCTGACTTATAGAATAGATGATATCACATTTGGGAAAGCAATGAAGTTCCAAGATTATGTTCTGAAGGTTATATCTCGTTCTCACTCATATATACAGCACCATTCCAGAAAAGGCTTAGCAAATTTCCCAATTGTACCCACCTAGTGTGGAGTTGGCCTCCACGCTTGAGTTATACATGTACTAAAGGATATTGGAATGCTACTGTCCTCATATTCTAGCCGAAGAGGTGGATCCAAGATTTAAATTTCATGGATTCAACCTTTAGGTTCTGTCTCTTGAATCCCTTACACTTTTGAAATATTATATAGATCATGATTCATGTCGAAAATAATCGATACAATTGCACCAGTCAAGCTTATGCTTCATCCGCCACTGTCTCTAGACATAAAAGTAAATGAATATAATAAAGTAGTAACATCCAATTTAATCATAAAGTAGTAATACTAATAATTTGTCTGTGCAAGTCAAATTCCTGTATTGAAGGGATGCCCTGCTCATTTTTTTTTTGGGTGATGTGTATGGTCTCCTTTCAATTAAGTGTAAACAAAAAGGAAAAAAAAATTATCAGAAACAAATGCATTTCTATATTCCAGAACTACTCATGTATAGATCAGTAGCGTCTAGTTTAGATAACAAATGAGAGCGCATTCACATCTAAATAGAAGTGCGACGACACTTAAGAGGCAAAACTTTTCTTTAGTGCCATGATGTGTTGATACTTGTAATTTCTAATGAAAAAAGTACAAGCAACTGATTAAAAAAATTGTACAAGCAAGTAAATTTTATGTAATTCAGAAAACAACAAACAAATTCCATTGTTGCTATATTAATAATCACTATACTAATTAGATGAAGATGTACCAATTGCGGTATTTCTTGGTAAATGGAAATATAATATGCCCGAGAATGAAAATGACGACATATTTAGCACAAAGTTTGAAAATTTTCTGCACCAAAATAAAGGATAACCCAATTAATTACTGCTTGAGGATAAAAGGGGATACTTCAGGAAAAGTTGAGAGAAAGAGAAAACCTCGACTCCCCATATGAAGCCCCATTTCATTCAAATTCATCACAAATCAAAAGAGGGAGGTCATGTCAAATCATATGAGTTTAAATTGATGAATTGTTTAAGGATAATTAAAACAGTAGGCTACCATTTTAACCATCCAATGTGGAAAAATTCATTGTATAACTGCAGATATACATGGACATAGTGTTGAAGCAAATACATACGTAAGGGGCAATTGATCTTGAGCTTCAATCATCATAGGAATATCCGTATGCTGAAGGGAAGAAATTATCACAAACATAGTTTAAATATCGATTCAGAACTACAAAAAGATAATTTTGAACTGGAAAAAGAAAGAAGTGATAAGCCAGTGAAGGAATTGTGGTAGTGAATTACCAACCTGACCAGCAGTAGCAATAGCAGGATTCCCCTTTAGCTCCTTGGGTAGTTGGCGGTGGAATTCATCAAAAGAAGAACCTGGAAACTTAAAAGGACAAGGGTCCTTGAAGCTTCAATCTTCATAGCAAAGTCTGATGAGCCCTATGATGACTAAGATTGTCTTAAATGGAAATAAACTTAAAAGATACACATTAATCGTGAAGAAAAAGGGATTACCTACCTCACAAAAGCATAAATCTCACATTCTTGTGAGTTCCCAGCCATCACTGAAACTAAATGCTACACTTATTTGATATCATATTTACGGCAAGGTCACCACCCTACCTGCAATAATCAATCAGCCAAATCAACCAGGAAAAAGGAGTGCATAAATCCATTAACCAACTCAACTAATTAAAATAATACTCCCTCCGTTCACTTTTACTCGTCCATTATTCCAAAAATAGATTTTCACTTTTAACATATCAATCATTGTTTCTTAAGGGGCATGCAAAGTCCTCTTTGCCTTCATATTGATCCTTTTTGGATCGACCTTCTATCAGGGGTCACAGAAAAAAGTAGAGCAATTGTGAATAATGCATTTTTGTTTGGACTCTTTGGATTTGGGTAGCAGGAAGCAGTTGATTGTAACCATCCATTGGGATGGGAAAGTTTTGATTGTTCCTTTTCTAATATATTAGCTGACTAGATACTGTCATCGGTATTTTACTTGTTCGGTATTCATAAAAGTTTTAACCAACTCTTGCAGGCAATGCAAACACCATTTAGGAGCTATCTTCAGGAAATGCTGGCTCTTGTAAGTTCCCATTTTCTATTTCTGGTTTCAGTTCTGTATGCTTCAGTTATCTTTCCAGTTTGCATGAGGATACATCACTGCTCCTCATGTCAACTCGAGGCATCAGATGATCATTGATCTCGTAATTGAATTTAAAGCTTACTTTTAATTGAATCTGCTTTCAACGGTCACTTTTTTTTTATCCATGTATGTGTGTTAAATTTCCTGTGATCCATGTGCCTTGAGTGAAAGTGATCCACTTTGCAGCTTCTTCTCTTCCTTGTATTATTTCATTTTCATAACCTACAAAATATGCATGTGAAACATCGACTTGCTATTCCCCCTTCTTTCTGTCAAGTTCTGTTCTTTTTCTTTTTTCGATTGGCAATTCGGGCAGTTGTTCCATACTGTACGTCTGCTATGGCTCTATATGGGTCACTGTAGATTCAGGACGATCATACTTCGTGTTCATTTGCTGACTTATGTTCTTGCTTAATGCCTTAACTAGAGTGGTCATTAATGCACTTGGTTTGTATAATTTGCAGGTTAAAAGGGAGAGTGCAGAACGTGAGGCTTTGGGAGCTTTGCCTCTTTATCAGCGTACACTTCCTTGAAGAAATCTCATCTCCTTTTTAAACTTTTTCCATTAAGAATAACTACTGTACTGCTTGTAGATCTCCGTGGTGGAGAGAGAAATAACAGGATGTTTGTTTGCTTCTATGATCCAACACTCCAAGTTAGTCATCCTGTGGGCTGTCATTGTAAACCTATATTTTTTCATATGGGACGTACATTTTCACAACTCCCATATTGCTCTGTTTGGATTTGTTCGACAGGTTTTATTGGTGTTTCCAAGTGTTATACATCCTGGAATATAATTTTGCTTTACCTTTTCATTTTGTTTAAGTGTGTGCATTGTGGACTTCTCGTGAAAGAAAAAAACCATAACTATTGCCAACTTACCAAAATATTCATCCTGCGCTTCATACAATTGAGAGATTAGTTGTATGAGGTTGTCTAATTTCACGACAGGTGGCTTTTGTAGCTCTCAGTTCCAAATTCTCCTTTGTTTTCTTCTTTACTCTCTGTCTCATGTCTCTTCCCCACCTTTTAGGCTTACCCCGCTGCCACATCCCAGTACCCTTTCCAATCTAACCGTAATTACTCAATAAGTTCAAGGCAACACTATAGAGAAATCAAGAAAAAAATGAATGAGAAACTGTTAACAAAAGGAGAAAATTCAAACTGAAGGACTTGTGCAAAATTATTTAGCCTCATTTTTCTGCCTTTTGGTTTCTTCCTCAGTCTACTTGAAGGAAGGATCAAATACTCACAGAATCATAAAGCTTTCTCCACCAAAACTACAAGCAGATGCAACAATTGTTTAAGAAAGTTATTTTCCTTAGATTACTGGAGCATAAAAGTTGAAAATTTTGTTCTAACTAAATTGATATCCTTTTAATTGTTCGTCATTGTTAGGAAAAGAATGAAAAGCCAAGCGTGGGACTTCGTTTGAGAATTAACAGAAAAAATCTGAAGCTAAACTCTTGGAGATTCCAGAATTGTTAAAGGACATCGACATCGCTCTCGCCTCCAGCTGCTTCGCCGTGAAACTTTTTCCAGCAAAAATAAATAAATAATAATAATAATAATAAATCCTAGGAAAAAATATAACTGACAAGCCTAATAGAAGAACATCTATAAATAGTTGATCAAAATTTTAAATATGAATTTTGAGGGAAAGAAATGGAGAAGCAAAAGAAAAGAATTCGCAGAAGAAAGATAACATTGTTGCATCTTCTCCCTTGTATACTTTGATGTTAATGATGTCTGGAAAGACATGAGATGAATCAGACTTGAGTTCAATGTTTAAAATTAATAGGTTTAATTTTAAAGATTTTAGCTATTAACTCATTGTACGTTTGAAATTTGAGTATAGAAGTTAACCTTTATTATAATTCTTGCGGTTTTTGTTATGTGTCATAATTATTATGTATGGTTGAATTTGTCGAGGCTATGTTAAAAACGCCACTAAGAAGGTAAGGATGATGGATATTGTAATTCTCAAATACTCCGTCCGGACCACTTGTCACATTTTTTATTTACACATTCTTTAAAAAACTACTCCCTCCGTTCAGAATTACTAATCACTTATTTTCTAATTGGATTTTCACTTTACTTGTCATTTTTAACATATAAAGGAAAGACAATTATTTTTTTCTATTTTACCTTTAGCATTAATTGTTTACCCTCCAAACTAATTTCAAGACATAATAGTACTCACTCTAGTCCAAAATAAGTGAATTTTTACATCAATGCACACCTATTAAGGAAAAGAAACTAGGACATAAATTGTACTTTACTTTCCATTTTTACCCTTTTAGATATTATCAAACTACTCTTGAAATTTCAGTCACATTAAAATAAAGCCAATTAAGTCTCTTGAAACTCATAACCTAAAAAGTATAAATGAAGGGTAAAATTGAAAGAAATTTCCAACATGTCTCTTGAAGAATGAACAATTCACTTATTTTGGACATTAAAAACTAGCTCAAAAATTCACTTATTTTGGACTAGAGGGAGTAATGATCAATTAATAGGGGTACTATGGTAAAATAGCTATGTTGATAATTATTTTCTGAAGGTGTGCCAAGTCAAAATGTAACATGTAAAAACGAACGGATGGAGTAATATTTTGACTATCATATTGGTGTATATGTATATGTTCTTCATTTAGGTTTGCTATGCATATTAGTGTTGGGTTCTAAGTGAAAATATGAATAGAAAATAGAGGGAAAATGAGTGAATTGTGGTTTCACTTTATAGAAGAGTGTTTCTCCCACATTGGTGGGAGAAAGGAACATTCTTATGCTTAAATTAAGAAACATTCCTTCATGTGGATAGTGAGGCAAGAACAAGACAAACTTCGCGCCGTCGCTCGCTTGGCTCGAATTCGGATTCGAAAAATGATCGATTGAGAGACTATCTTTTTGGACAAAATTCATTTGAAACTTGAGAGTTAATGAAATTTCTCCATTTACGGAAGTATGTCACAACGCACCTCGAAGGGACGCGAACCTTCGAGGCACTATTTCAAAGCGAAAAGAATGACCTGCGGGCACAGGTGAGGTCCACAAGTGAGACAGAACTTACTGTTTTGGGGAAATACGCGACCTGCGGTCGCAGGTTCCTATTTGTTGCCAAGGTCATCCCAACGTTTCAAAAAGTTGTGATTTTTCATGAACCATTGTTTCTTTTCTGAAGCACCACCTTTTGACTATAGATATCTGATTTTTTCCTCAGGTAAAGAATGAAATTTTGAAGTTAAAAAAAAATCTTTTTCTTCCTAAAAACTCAAGTGTGATTTACAATCGTTGAGTGAGTTTGTAGTTCGGCAAATTTGAGGGACCACCATTTGCTGAAGTGAAGCTTTTTATTCTGGGAGGATATATTTCATTAACTTTGGGTACTTGAGGGGGAATAAATTCCTTAAGGACACACCGTGAATTCGGTCGACTTGATTCTCTCATTTCTGTCTTCATCTCTTTCTTATGGTTTTGCTATTTTCCAGAAAATAATTTGAACTTCTTTGTTGTTCTTGAAGTTATTCTTGAACTTGTGTTTGATTGTTGTTCTTGAAGTTATTCTTGAACTTGTGTTTGAAGTTCTTATTGTTAAACTTCATTTTGATAGTTCATAAGTTGTTTGAACTTGTGTTTGAAGTTCTTGTTGTTAATGCAGATTTTGTACCCGAAATACAACAGTCTTAAGGAATTTATATTAATCTGTAATTTTGGTTTCTGGAGATTAAAACCATTTGGTTTTCTACTCTGTTTGAACTTGATAGTGATTTGAAGATATAAAAACTTCATCACGAGTCAAAGATTCACTCGGTTGACGATTTGAAGAATATAAAACTTCATCGTTAAACTAGAAACAAGTTGTTTAAAGTTTAAAGCTTTGTTGTTAGTATTTGTGATACTAAATTAGTTGTCTCTTTGTGACAACAAAATGACTATTTAAAATCAAGTCAATGAGGGCACGACAAATGTTACAACAACTTCCATAGCTACATCAGGTCGTACAAATGTTGCTCCCGCCATGGCACTGGTGGGAAAATCAAAAAAAATTTCTGGTATTGATTTCAAACGTTGGCTTTAGAAGATGTTCTTTTATCTGACTACTTTGAGTTTGCAAAGGTTCATCATGGAAAGCATTCCTGAATTGTCGAAAGAAATTTTGAAAAAAGATTGCTTTGTTGTGATAGAAGCTTGGAAGCACTCAGACTTTTTGTGTAAAAATTACATTTTGAGTGGCCTACAAGATGATTTGTACAACATGCATAGTAATATGAAGACTTCAAAGGACATCTGAGATGCTTTAGAGAAGAAGTATAAAACAGAGGACTCTAGAACACAGAAATTCATTGTTGCCAAATTTTTGGACTGTAAGATGGTAGACAACAAAACTGTAGTTACCCAAGTCCAAGAGTTGCAAGTCATAATCCACGATCTTCTTGCAAAAGGTATAAATTTAGATAATACCTTGATTGAACACATTAAGTTTGTTCTTGATATTCACATAACCTTTGATATAGGTTTGGTGGTAAACGATGCTTTTCAAGTGGATGCAATAATCGAGAAGTTACCACCTTTGTGGAAGGACTTCAAAAACTACTTAAAGCATAAACGCAAGGAGATGTCTGTTGAAGATCTCATTGTGAAGTTGAGGATTAAAGAGGACAACAAGGCAGCCGAGAAGAGGTCTCGTGGGAATTTTGCAATGAATGGAGCAAATATTATGGAAGATGATCTCAACAAATCAAAGAAGAGAAAGAAAGCACAAGGACAACAAGGCAATCCTCTTAAGAAGAAATTCAAAGGAAATTGCTTCAATTGTGGCAAAGTTGGCCACAATCTGCTGATTGTCGGGCTCCGAAGAAGGGCAAGAAAAAGGATCACGCAAACATGGCTGAATCCAAAGAAGAAATGGACAATCTGTGTGCTATGTTTTCAGAATGCAATCTAGTTGGAAATCCTAGAGAGTGGTGGATTTATTTAGGTGCCTCCTGCCACGTGTGTTCCAACAAAGAACTATTTGCATCATATGCTCCGGCTCAAGATGATGAGAAGATATATATGGCTAACTCCACCACCACAACGGTTAAAGGAACAAATAAGGTTTGCTTGAAGAAGACATCAGGCAAGGTGGTGACACTAAACAATGTCCTTTATGTTTCGGAGTTGTGAAAGAACTTAGTTTCTACTTCATTTATGACTAAGAATGGATTCAAATGTGTATTTGTTGCCGACAAAGTTGTAATTAGTAAGAATAAAGTGTACGTAGGTAAAGGTTACCTCACCGAGGGCCTTTTAAGATCAATGTAATGATTATTGATATGAATAAAAGTTCTGATTCTTCTTACTTACTTGAGTCAAACGATTCATGGCATGAACGTTTAGGACATGTCAATTATAAAATCTTTCAAAAACTGATTAGTTTGGAAATTTTGCCTAACTTTGAGTGCAGTAAATTAAAGTGTCAATATGTGTTGAATCTAAGTATGCTAAGCATCCGTATAAGTCTGTTGAAAAGAATTTTAACCCCTTAGACTTAATTCACACAAATATTTGTAATATGAAGTCGACACCATATCGTGGTGGGAAAAAATATTTCATAACTTTTATTGACTATTGCACTAGATTTTGTTATGTTTATTTGCTGAATAGTAAGGATGAAGCAATAGAAGCATTTAGGCAATATCAAACTGAGGTTGAAAATTAGTTGGATAAAAAGATTAAAATGATAAGAAATGATAAGGGTGGAGAGTATAAATATTCTTTTGTGGAGATATATTTGGAAAATGAAATTGTCCATCAAACTATGACCCCGTACTCACCTCAATCAAATGAAATTACGGAAAGAAAAAATCAAACATTGAAGGAGATGATGAATGCCTTACTTATAAGTTCAGGTTTACCGCAAAACTTGTGGGGGGAAGCTATCCTTACAGCAAATCGAATACTCAATCGAGTGCCCCATAGTAAGACATAATCTATTCCATATGAGAAATATAAAGAAAGAAAACCCAACTTGAAATATATAAAAGTGTGGGGGTGTCTAGCGAAAGTCGAAGTTCCTATACCCAAAAGGGTGAAAATAGGGCCAAAGACTGTGGACTGTATTTTCATCGGATATACTACAAATAGTAAAGCATGTCGATATTTGGTTCATAAATTTGAACATCAGGATATCCATGATAATAAGGTAATTAAATCAGATAATATTGAGTTCTTTGAACACATTTATCCTTATAAGACTAGACATGAGTTGTCTAGTGAAGGGTCTAAACGACCTAGGGATAAACCAAGGGAGAATGTACTTAATGAAGAGAATCCAAGGAGTAGTAAACGTCAAAGAAGGTCAACTTTCTTTGGATCAGATTTTGTAATATTTCTTCTAAAAAATGAGCCTCAAACGTTCAAAGAAGCGATGTCGTCTGTGGACTCATCTTTTTGGAAAAAAGACAGTCAATAGTGAGATTGATTCAATCTTGAGCAACCATACTTGGGGAGTTGGTTGATCTTCCTCTAGGAAATAAACCTTTGGGTTCTAAATGGATCTTCAAAAGGAAAATGAAAGCTGATGGTACTATTGACAAATACAAGGCAAGACTTGTTGTGAAAGGCTTTAGACAAAAAGAAGGTCTTGATTATCTTGACACATACTCGCCAGTAACAAGGATAACGTCCATTCAGATGTTGATGGCATTAGCTGCGATATATGATCTTGAAATCCATCAAATGGATGTGAAAACTGCATTCTTAAATGGAGAATTGGAGGAAGAAATTTACATGAAACAACCCGAGGGTTTTGTGGTTCCTAGTTAAGAAAGAAAAGTGTACAAACTTGTTAAGTTACTTTATGCACTAAAACAAGCACCCAAACAGTGGCATGCAAAGTTTGACCAAATCATGTTGGCAAACGGATTCAAGATAAATAAATGTAATAAATGTGTTTACTTTAAAGACACTCCAAATCACAGAGTCATTGTTTGTTTGTATGTGGATGACATGTTGATCATCAATAGAGACATTTTTGACATAAATGCTATGAAACGAATAATTGAAAGCAAGTTTGATATGAAAGACCTTGGAGTTGCTGATGTGATCTTAGGGATAAGAATTCATAGAACTTCACAAGGGTTGGCATTGTCACAGTCTCATTACATTGAAAAGTACTTGACAAGTTCCAGTATTTGGATTTCAATATTGCTAAGACTCCATTAGACGTGAGCTTTACACTTCAAAAGAATGAAGGTGAAAGTGACTCACCATTGGATTACGCAAGAGTGTTGGAAAGTTTGATGTATATCATGAATTGTAAGCAACCAGATATAGCATGCGTTATTAGTAAATTGAGTCGGTACATGGTAATCCCAATTAAACTCATTAGATGGCAATGAAAAGAGTTTTGAGGTATCTAAAACATACTCAAGACTATGCTTTGCATTATAACAAATATCCTGCGGTAATTAAAGGATATAGTGATGCAAATTGGATCACTGGATCGAATGAAGTAAAATCCACGAGTGGATATGTATTTACTTTTGGTGGAGGAGCAGTCTCTTGAAAATCATCCAAACAGACATGTATTGTCCGCTCTACAATGGAATCTGAATGTATCACATTAGATAAAGTCGGTGAAGAAGCTGAATGGCTCCGAAATTTCATGAAAGATATTCCTTATTGGCCCAAACCTTTGGCACCAGTATTCATACACTGTGATAGTCTAGCTGTAATAGGTAGGGCAGGGAGCATGATGTATAACGGTAAATCTCGTCATATAAGACGGAGACATAATACCGTTAGAGAACTACTCTCTAGTGTAATTATCATGATTGACTATATGAGGTCAAAGGATAATGTGTCAGATCCACTTACAAAAGGCCTAACTAGAGAGAGAGTTGAGAGATCATCGAAGGGAATGGGTTTAAGGCCTAGGACAAGTCATCACTGTGGTAACTCTACCTAGCAGACTGGAGATCCCAAAAGCTAGGTTCAAAGAGATCAAACAAAGTTGTGACTGACGGTTCAACATTGTCAAATAACTTAACCCATTCTCATGATGAAAATAATATTTAGGAAACAAGGATACGGCTTATGGATTGGAGCTTTTTAATGGTTTTTAAGTTTTACAGGTATGACCAAATATTTTGATCTATAGGATTAAAACATTTAGGAATCACCTATGTGAGGGTTAAGTGTAAGCTGCTTCGAGGAGAATGATAATAAAGGCCTATTCTCTAAGCTCTCATGAAACCAGGTTGTGTTCATGGTTGAAACGAATAAAACCATGAGAACCATAAATGGTAAAAACCTGGTTGTGTGACTTGTATTGTCTAGGTGTACACTAAAGTTCGACGGTTCAAAAATATTACACCTACCGATTGACTGAGTGCATCCGATGTAAGTTCACTATGAAAAATTCAAAGGAAAACCTACTTATCCAGATGCAATTAGTCTTTGCTTATATATCACACACTTGTCCGTAAATTTTTTGATGAAATATCCATTCCCCATTCATGTGGGGATTGTTGGGTTCTAAGTGAAAATATGAATGGAAAATGGAGGAAAAAAGAGTGAATTGTGGTTTCACTTTATAGAAGAGTATTTCTCCCACATTGGCAGGAGAAAGGAACATTCTTAAGAAGAATTACTTCATGTGGATAGTGAGGTAAGAAAATACAAGCCTCACGCCGTCGTCATCGTCGCTCGCTCGGCTCGGCTTCGAATTTGGATTTGAATTTGGATTTGGATTTGTCAAATGATCGATCGAGAGACTATCTTTTTGTACAAAATTCATTTGAAACTTGAGAGTTAATGATCCAAAAGTTCAATCTAAAATTTCTCCATTTGCAGACGCACCTGAGCATGTGCAAATGCATGTCACATCATACCTCAAAGGGAAGCGACCCTTCGAGGCACTGTTTCAAAGGGGAAAGAATGACCTGCGGGTGCAGGTCGTCACCTGCGAGTGCAGGTCGTCACAGGTGAGGTCCACAAGTGAGACAGAACTTACTATTTTGGGAAAATACGTGACTTGCAGACGCAGGTCCCTATCTACGGCAGTAGGTCATCCCGACATTTTAGAAAGTTGCGATTTTTTATGAACCATTGCTTCTTTTCTAGAGTACCACCTTTTGGCTATAAATATCTAATTTTTTCCTCACGTAAAGAACAAAATTTTGAAGTGAAAAAATCTTCTTCCTAAAAACTCAAGTGTGATTTACAATCGTTGAGTGAGTTCGTAGTTCAGCAAATTTGAAGTACCACCATTTACTGAAGTGGATCATTTTATCCTGGGAGGATATATTCCATTAACCTCGGGTACTTGAGGGGAATAATTTCCTTAAGGACACACCGTGAATTTCATGGACTTGATTCTGTCATTTATGTTTGCATCTCTTTCTTATGGTTTTGCTATTTTCCAGAAAATAATTTGAACTTCTTTGTTATTTTTGAAGTTGTTCTTGAACTTGTTTTTGAAGTTCTTATTATTAAACTTCATTTTGATAGTTCATAAGTTGTTTGAACTTGTGTTTAAAGTTCTTGTTGTTAATACAGATTTTGTACCTGGAATATAACAATTAGTCAATATTTATTACTTTCAATTGCAAAATGAAAAGATTGTATTCAATTATATCTTGATTTTTAAAATGATAACTACTTTCGCTGTTCCTACAACACTTGTATGGAGCATAAGGTTTGGAACTCTTTTCTTATCTGAATCTTAAGGACACGAGCCTACTCTATTCTTGAACTCTCTGCCGAGCTCTACCCTGCCCGCATTTTACTTGTCCATATTTGACTTGACACGCTCCTTAAGTAGCAATAAATAGAATGGTAATTGTACTACATCACTCATATTTATTACTCCCTCTATTCCTAAATACTTGTCATCATTTTGACTTGCACTCTCCTTAAGAAAAATATTAACTAGAGGTTAATTTGACTAAATTACCCTCAGTTATTACTCCTCTATATATAATACTACTTCTCTTGTTTACACTATATCAATATCTTTCCATATTTAGGACTAAGGGTAAAGGTAGAAACAAACAAGTAATTATATCTTGATTTTCTAAAATGACAAGTATTCCCTCCGTCTCAAAATAGTTGACAGATTTAGGTTTTGCACAACTCTTAAGGAAAAACTAATTAGGAGTGTGATTTGACTAATATATTCCTTCTATTTACGTGCCTCTTAATTCTAGAATAATTAATGTTAAGGGTAAAGTTGGAAAGAATAATCAATGCTCTCTTGATCTTTTAAACTGACAACTATTTTGAGACAAATATTTTCAGTAAACATGCTAACTATTTTGAGATGGAGGAAGTATTATGGAATAAATATCTATTTTTAGTAAGGATAACAAATATTTAGGTTCGGAGGAAGTACAAGTCATCGAAATGTAGGAAAATGAATCGTAATTAATAGAGAAAATAGATAAAATGGTAAACTATTTTAGTATAATGGATGAAAGAAAGTATTTTGGATACCAACTGATTTTCTAAATTTGACAAAGAAAAAGTGGATACTTATTTTTATCACTCCCTTCCGTCCATTTTTACTTGTCCACTATATTAAAAATGGTAAACTATTTTGGTATAATGGATGAAAGAGAGTATTTTGGATACCAATTGATTTTCTAAATTGGACAAATAAAAGTGGATACATATTTTTAGTACTCCCTCCGTTCATCTTTACTTATTCACTATACAAAAAATAAATGTCCAACAATACTTGTCCAGTTTGAAAAATCAATGGATAACTTACTATTTTGTGTCCATTTTACTCTTGTTATTAAATACGACTAATTACCCAATACATTTTTCAAAGTATTAAATTTATTATATTCAAAGAATGATATAGCAAAATTACCCCTACTATTTTTTAGTATTTTTTTAAGGTACTATTTATTAGTATTTTTAAGATGTGTTATCAAGTGAATAGTGGATAAATAAAAATAGACGGAGAGAGTATAATGGATGAATAGAGTATTTTAGATCATGTATTTATAGGAGGGACTATATGTAAAATGATCCGACGGGAGGAGCATTATTTGTTTGGTAATATGTCACATTTCTAGTTTAAGTAAATGGATCATTCATTTCCCCTTGACATATATACAACCCCACTTCTTGGATTGGTTCATAGTTTGATATAATTGACAGCAGAAAAGATGTGTGGCATTGAAGGCTGACGCGTACTTTCCATGACCTAACACATTTAACACTTTATATTCCCCACATAAATGTTTATTGTTAGTTATGATTGCAAAATCTAAGCAATTAAGTACGCCCCATGTGCACACATGTTCAATTGCATACGTTCATGCATGAAAAACTTCGTGGAGCTTAATGATATCTTTATTCTATATCATTACTCTTTTCATTTTAATTTATGTGATATTATTTACTTAAACATCATATTTTAGAACAAAAAAAAAACACATTTGATATGTATTGCAGTAAACAATACAAGGAAAAAAGCTATTTGGCTGAACATGTCGCAGAGGAATAAGACACATTTTGGTATTCACCCACTCAGGGGCAGACCCACCTTGAGCTAAGGGGTGTCGCGACACCCCTTCGTCAGAAAATTTTATTATATATACATATATTAATACCATGCATAAAGGGTTCTATTTTAAAACATGACACTACTTACCAAAGTATCCTCTTAGCTCAATGGTTGATTGCTCATTTACTCTCTTTGAGGTTGGGGGTTTGAGCCCTAGCCTAAGCTTTTTTCTGTAAGATTTTCTTATTTTTGGCAAAAAAAATCTCAAAATGATGGTTAAGTGGTATTGAACCCAAAACTTCTTCTAGCTTAAAAGTAAGCTTCACCAATTGAGCAAGGATATGTAATATACATAATTATGGTAATAATATTCTTATACTTTATTATATAAAAATTCTTATACTTTCTTATATAAAAATCGACACTGCTTAATGAAATTTCTACGTACGCCACTGCACCCACTCTTCGTTAGAGGTACCCACAAATGATATAAAACTTGCCATCAGGCAGGGGCGAATTTATGTATAAAAAATGGGTCACGAAAATCCGTGGTCATCCAACTAAACTCGGTATATTAATTGTATAATTCTTAAAGAATATATAAAATATTAAGTAAAGGAACTAATGGTCAAAATGTTTGGATGGTTCATTGGATGGAGGGCTACTGTTTAAATTCTTGGTCGAGGGTTCAATCCCAGCAGGCGTTTCTTTTTGAAAACATCATGTTTACTTTTTCAGTTTAATAGCAGCAGTAGTCTCCTTGACATATATAGAGCTAAAATATTTGGAACCGTAAGTAATGATACTATTATAGATCACTTTCAAAATATGAAGTCTTGTCGAGTACAATTGTGAACTGATGATATTTTTTGTGATAATGTAATTAATTATCATTTGCTCGCCAAGTTGTTGTCATTATAAAATTTTAGATGTTATCTTTAAAGCAGTTGTGCACCCTTCTTCTTGAAATTTTGGATTCGCCTTTGCTGGATCAGATATGTCCTTTCACGCTCCAGTATAATATGCACTGAGATGATTTATTCGAGAGTGTCTAAAGAAAAGGAAGTATAACGATGGCACCCCGAGATTCGAGAGGTTATACCTAATCCTATTAAGAGTTCACAATCTCCACGCCAATAACACTAAGATGTGTGTAGGGTGTTGTTATTCGGGTACAAAATTTGTACTTAACAACAAGAACTTCAACCTTAAAATTCAAGAATAAGTTTAAAAACAACAAAGAAGTTCAAACAACTTCAAATACAAGTTCAACAACTATGAACTATCAAAATGAAGTTTCTTCTATTTTCTGGAAAATAGCAAAACCATAAAGAAAAGAGATGAAACAGAAAAGAATCAAGTCCACCGAATTCACGATGTTTCCTTAATAAATTTATTCCCCTCAAGTACCCAAGGTTAATGGAATATATCCTCCCAGGATAAAATGATTCACTTCAGCAAATGGTGGTACCTCAAATTTGCTGGACTTCAAACTCACTCAACTATTGAGGATCACACTTGAGTTTTTAAGAAGAAAAGAGTGTTTTTACTTCACAAATTTTGTGTCTTTACCTGAGGAAAAGTTCAAGTATTTATAGCCAAAATGTGGTGCTTCAGACGAGAAGAAATGGTTCATGAAAAATTGTAGCTTTTTGGAATGACGCGACCACCTGCGCCCGTAGGTGGCCTACCTGCGTCCGCAGATGGCTATTTGACACAAAGCAGTAGCTTCTACCCGGACTGCATGGCACCTGTATCCTTAGGTCGCCAGGTGCATGCGCAGGTCACAATTTCGTTCCAAACCAGTTCCTCAATGTGTCACGTCCATTCGAGATGTGTCGTGACATGCGTCCTCACATGCCATGTGCGTCCGCAAATGGAGAGAATTTTCGTATCAAATTTTTGTATTAAAAACTTCACTAATTCTCATGTTTCATATGAATTTTGTCCAAAAAGATAATCTCTCGATCATTCGACAAATTCAAATCCAAATTCAAATCCGAAGTTGAAGCAGAAATAGAAGCCTAGCCGAGCGAACGACGACAACGATGACGCGAAGCTTGTCTTGTTCTTTCCTCACTATCCACATAAAGGAATGCTTTTCAATATAAGCATAAGAAAGTTCCTTTCTCCCACCAATGTGGGAGAATACTCTTATTTAAAGTGAAACCACAATTCACTCATTTTCCCTTCATTTTTTATTCACATTTTCACTTAGAACCCAACATTGGGTTAACACCAATAACGGCTAAAACGTGCGTAGGGTTAGAGAAGTTGGTTAGAGAGTCAATCCTATATTTATACCTTTATTCCTAATTATAGTCCATCAAATTTTCCGTCTGAATACTAAATTATTCTCTATTGTGCTCCACATATACGCAATTTTTCCAAGAGATCGAATAAGAATTTTTTTCCTTTTACTATCAATCTTTAATTATTTCGCTTATTATTTCAATTATTAATTACTCCTTCAATTTAGTAAGTGTGATAAAATTTAAATTAATTGCGGCTAAAGACCTCTTTCAAATAAATTTAACTAGTTTTTCTTATACACAGATTCTTTGCTAAATAGTTTAGCGCCAATCATGGGGCCTTAGTAATATTAATTATCATAAAATCTTTTAATCCTTTATTAATTTTGTGTTTGCAAGCAAAATAATGATTGAGGAAACCTTGGTTGCTCTTCAAGACGTTGCTAGGGCACATGATGTCGTTGAACTCCAAAATAGTGATGAAACCCTAAATCAGGGTATCCTGTTGATGTAAAAAGAGACTCAGATAATGACAAGGGATAGGAAAAGGGAGATGAACGGAGCTAATCTGACCTTCATGGTAACCAAACACCTTTTACGAAATAAAATATTAGAGATGCTTCACAACTAATCCACGATCACAAGGATAAGGGATAACATAACTCATAATGAAAGATCGACACACTAGTCATTCGCAATAGAGAGCTTCAATTATCTTGGTCCATAATTCAAGGAGATAGGACAGATAAAGATATGATTACACATCGTATTGGAGTAGGGTGGGTGAAATGAAGGCTCACCTCTAGAATACTGTACAATAAGAATGTGTCGCTAAGGCTTGAAGGTAAGTTTTATTAAGAGTTGGTTAGGCCAACACTATTGTATGAGACTGAGTGATGACCAGTCAAGAATGCCCACATTTAGAAGATAAAGAGAGCAAAGATGAAGATGCTTAGATATATGTGTAGGCATATTCGGAGAAATAAGATTAAGAACAAAATTATACCGGATAAGGTAGAAGTGGCCTCCATGACATACACGACAAGGGAACAGGCATACCAGATGAGGGAACAAATTGAGATGGTTCGAACATATGAAGAGTGTATTAGGTGAAATTCACCTAAGGACACATGTTACGATTATGAGGGACAACTCAAGAATTCATTACAACAACAAGTGTGGAGGTCACAAGAAGCCTCACTCGAGCGAACGACAATGGAAGTAACCTCTCATAAAGGATAAACAGTCAGCCACTTGCCTTTCCCAATGACATGGCCCAAGGGACAAATAGGATACAAGAGTGTCAGACTGCTCAGGAGTGCGAGAAAACTCGTATGGATCTGAGCATCAATGAAATATTAGTTGGCTCGCTAATGTATCTAACACGTGGCATACCAGCGTAGGTCATAGTTTTTTAGGGATCTGCTATCGAAATGCTTTAGGTTGAAAAGCTCAAAACCAAGAATTACTGAGGAAGAAAGTGGCCTAGTGGATTGTTTCAAGACACACTCGTCTTTGGCCTCAACTATAGTTTTTACCCTACCCTCGTTAACGACTAACGATACGACTTCAGGCATTATGCAAGGATCAAAGACAAAGATAAGGAAAAAATATGTTGGAGAGAAAAAGCGCAAAGCTTAAGTGTAGGGAAAGATAAGGAAAAAATGCCAAAAAAAGGGAAAACTTTTCCTCTCTTAGTATTAGAGGAGAAAGGTTCTGGGGGAATAAAGATCCCAAGCCAGAAAGGCTACTTCTTATAATACAAACATCATTTAATGTGTGAAAGATGAAAGGTCGTGGATGATTGCCACATAGACAATTCAGATTAATGTGTTCAGATAGCTAAGCGATAATTCCTTGGAAATAAGGTGCCTAGGTAGGCTAGGACTGGCGATTTAGGTCCCGAACAAAAGTCCTTTCAACTTTCCTTTTTTATCCAAAAAGGGGAGACAGAGGAATAAGAAATCAAAATTCCTTATTTTCAAATTATTTTATGTACAAAGGTACACCCTTGAGGTCTCAAAGGTGGAACCCTAAAAAAAAAAACAAGCATATAAAGTTTACATAAAGAAGTAACTCAAAATATCCTACTATGTTCTAATCCTTGGGATCCTAAGCTAAGCAACCTTCAAACATCTTTTCTGGTGAGACCTCACCCTCGGATAGAGGAGTAGAAGCCTCCTCATTATCAGAGGCTAGCTGATCAGCAAGGTCGAACATGTCCTGGCAATTTCTTTATTAAGGTCAAAGCCTTCTCCACGAGCTTCTTTGAGAATCTCGAGAACGAACGATATGGGTGTCTCAAGCCCTCCTTAAATCGAGGCATTTTTTCTTATGTTTGGCCTCCTTGGTCAGAATGTTGGTTTTCTCTTTTATATTTTGGACCTTAGTCTGGAACGACTCCGGAAAAGGGGAAATAGTGATCTAAAGGTATAACCTTGCGTTTGCCAAATGGATGTTCTCCTCTAACTTAAATTGCTTTTACATGAGCTAATCAACTATTTTAGCCTGCATCGTGTTCTTATGTTGCAAGGGTTTTATTTCTTCAAACCAACGAAGAGCGTCCCAACGGTGCCCTTCTTTCTTATTCAGAATCACGCCCCTCTTGGTAGGGGTGGGCGTTAGATTCTTTAGTTTGATTCTATCAAAGTTTAGTTTACCTCTTGATTTTTGGTTTTGCAAAAATGAGAATCAAACACCGAACCAAAGTGATTTGAACTTTGGTTCAGTTTGATTCGGTGTTTTTAAATCAGTTTTTTTTGGTACAAGTGAGAAACAAAATTATCAAAAATTTGAAAACATATCCAGTCCCTAAACTAAAACTATGGAGTAGGCAGTAAATGTAAAACTAATATCACGGCTTCAGGGATCAGGCACTAGGCAACAAAAGATACAACTAAAAGTTACAATAGTAGACAAAATAAGTCTAAGAAACTCAAGTCTCAGAGTATCTTATGACACTCACATACATTTTCGGTTCCAGTATGCACAAAGTCATAAGACACTCACACATATGAGACATAGGTCTTAGAGAATTGAGTACTAGGGTGTTGGGTCATTTGATAGGATTTTAGAGGACCAAAAAATAGAAAATAAATAGGCTTAGACTTGGGTCTTTATTGGGCCAGGCGACTAGCATATATATTAAATATACTATAAATATTTTTTAAAAATTTAATCAGTAAAGTTTGGTTATTCGGTGCACCAAAGAACTGTTATCATTAAACCATACATCAAATTGAAGAACTGAACTGCCAAAAAAAAAAAAAACTAAAACCGAATCAAAGAATCGAACTAATTCCATTCGGTTGGATTTTAGGGTTCTCCAGTTTTTATGCCCACCCCTACCTCTCGATTCTCAATGCTTCGATTTTAAAAGACTGCTGGGAAAGGTCCGGAACAGATATAGGTTTGTCTCGCATGGAAGCCAAAATCCTCTCAAGTTGGGCATTCTTCAAAAGAAGGTTTTATCTTTCTTTCAAAATCCATTAAAGACTTTTCACCGCTAGAACACAGGCATGTAGCAAACAACATGCATTCTTTGTCAAAATGAAAAGGTTATATCTAAAGAAAGAGATTTAGGGTATATGAATTACTAACCCTAGAGGCAGCATGGGCACAATTATTAATCAAGCACTCTATGGATGTCGTATCCATCTTCTGATAATCCTTGGCAGAGATAACGTCATTCAAATAATTAACTACCTCTACCGGCCTCGACATGAAGCTAACTTCATTAGGAATTTGTGGTACCACCAATTGATATTATAACGGGCCTTATTTCAGATGATCAAAAAATTCAGATAAGGCAAAAATAACAAGTGAAACCTCAAGAGGATGATGTCAATATTGCGTCAAATTAGCAGGTTTTGGAGTTTGATAGTTGACTGGGACTCCCAGAAAAAATTGACAAGTGACGACTTATATAGTTCTATGAACAATCTAGGGACCTGCTTCTGTGGGCATCACGTGGAGTCAAGATCCATAGTTCACTCTCTCAACACTTTCTAGCTCCTAGAGTAGACGTGCAACCTTGGAACAAGTTTCGATAGGGGCATCCGCTCTCTGGACCGATGTGACCTCGAAACCTTTGTCTAAGGGGAAGCCTCCAAAGTAGATCCCTCTCTAATAGACCAATTTTTTTTTTACTTTTTCTCCCTTTGGAAGGACGAGGCTCAACCTTGGGGGAATAGTCTATCGCGGCATCAAAAGGGTGTGAAGTCGATCACAAGGTTCTCAACCCTTTAGATTGAGAGCATGATCAGGGGTGATAGAATCACTAGACCAAATGTTAGGTAGCATACAAAAACAAATTCTAAGAAAAACTGGATCTGAAAGATAGCAACTAATGTAAAGTAGTAAAAGTACCATGGTTCTTGTCTTTCCAGCCAAGCTGGTAAGATAGTTGCGCCCAGGAATGGTTAGTGGTTGTAGAGGCGCTCAAATATTCTCAACCCATAAGCAGAATTTTCCGAACAGATGAAGGAAGGAAATCGTGGTAGAAGGAATCCACCGATACACTACACAAAGTTCATGGATGATAAGCTATCAATAACAAGTAGTAAAGAAGAATGCAGGATAAATGGAGGCCCGACTAGAGTTTCTTATGACAAGATTTCCAAGATGTGGAATGAATGATTTAGAAGCGTTCTTGGGGACCATGACAACAAAAGGATTGGCCCAACCTAGGTCTTTGGGATCATCCAAATTACCCATAAGAAACCTCCCTGCATGGCCGAATAATTGTACTATCACTCCTCAAACCAATCGAGAGGAATAAAGGAGAAGTATATGAGTGAGGGAAAATTCCTCCCTAATCAACGTGGCTAACGCATGAAAACAAGCAATAATTCTCCACACTTCTAGCCGAGATGGCCTAGGTACACCTTAAAGGTATTGCAAAATGAATTAATCACTTCATCTACAGGGTCTCCAAGAGCCATACTAAATGGGTAGGTGTAGACAAAAGTGTGTCCAGTACTTGACAGATTAATACTTTCAAATGGATGAGGGGATTCAACTCGGAATTCCTCAAAAGGCCACCCATAATCTCTCTGAAAGATGACTCGGTTGTCCTCCTTCACAAGGAAGCCCAATTCACTCACCGGTCTGTCTTTCTTTTTTGTTTCTTTACAAGCTAGGATTTTGAAGTCTTTGTTGAAGGAGTAGAAATTGGGAATAATTTCACTGATGGATGGCTCAAAAAGTTCAGACTCTTTGTTCCTATCCTTCATAGCTCCACCAGGGGACAAGAAAAAAGAGGAAGGTTTTAAAGTAAAACCAGATATGATGGATCGAAACATAGGACTATGAAAGGAGATTTAAGAAAAGATCAATAGAATCAAAAGAAAGGCAAGATGAGTGAAGAGCAGCAGAACTCACCAAATTTATATGTAGGAAAAGAAAGCTTACCCTAAATCACCTCGGGAAGAGTGCATCACTCGTGACCGCCCATATGTCAAAAGGGCAATTCGCAAAAGAAGGCGACATTTAATTCATAAAAGAATGAAGAAAGACAAGGCGTGTTAAGCGGTGATATTTATTTCTCTTTCCATTTCTCGAGAACTACTAGGCGTAGCATCTTGGAAGATGGAAAGACTATATGTAAAAGGTAAACTCTACATAAGGACATATGGCAAGATTAGGAGTGACATCTCAAGAATTCATCACAGCAACAAGTGCGGAGGTCACGATAAGCCTCCCTTGAGATAACGATAATGAAAGCAACCTCTCGTAAAGGATAAGAACTCAGTTGCGTGCCTCTCCCGATGACATGGCGTAAATGACAAATAGGAGACAAGTGTGTCAACCTCTCAGGAGCGCGGGCGAACTCATTTAGAGCTGAGAATCAAAGGAATATTAGTTGGCTCACTAACAAATCAAACATGTGGCATACCAACATAGGTTATAATCCTTTAGGGATCTGATGTAGAATTGTGATTGACCATAACCTAATGTTGTAACCTATAAATAATTGTCCCACCTTATTTGTAAAGGGATCTGCTCCCTCACTCTCTTACTCAATACGACAGTTTTACTCGGTCTCCAAGCATCTTTCTTATTCTTTACTGTTCATCTAGATATTGGTCATCTGCCTCCGTCAATAGCTCAGATTAGATCTCAAGCGCGCTAGGTTTCGCATCGGGCTCATTTTGTTTTTGTTTTTTTTTGCTTATTATTTCCTTTACTATTTAGTAACCAAACTGCTAATAAATCAGACCTAAAATAAGGCTAAATTGTAACATGTGCTCTTGACTTACCTACAAATTTAACTGCACCAAATCCATGATAAACAAAGAGGATGTGCAAGGATGCACCAGTGGGGAGGTGTAATAGGTTGGATATAGTAGGAGTTAGAAGAAGTAGAGGTAGTTAGGCAGAAGAAGAACTGGAGGGAGTGGTTATATAGTATATGACATAGCTTCAGCTGACTAAAGACATGACCCTAGGTAGGAAGACATGAAGGTCGAGAATTAGGGTAAAAGGGTAGTAGGATAGTTGAGTGTTGTCATACTTCTAGTAGTTTGATTTAGGTATTTGTTGCTACACTTGTTTTGTGTATTGTTAGTTTGTTGTCTCTTTTTCTCTCTTACTTCTATGCATTTTTAAAACGAGAATCTATCAAAAATAATCTTTCTACCCTGTAAAATTAGAGATAAGATCAGCATAAATTCTAGCCTTTCCAAACTCCATTTCCTAATAGGACACTTGTTATAAGATAGAAGGAGTGGAAAATGACAAGTAGCCTACTCTTTATAACTGGGCCACAAACTTGAAGACTCAAATTCTTGCGGCTCAAAAGTCATGTCACTCACGTGTACGCTATTCAATACCTTTGTCTCCTAATAATGCTCTCTAGATCTCCTTTTATGTTTTCTTTGTTTTCTCTTTTTCATATTAAGCCACAACTTTACTTTACATAATAGTGAGGGGAAAAAATATTATTTCCTCTCAAATTCCAAGGCGAATGTAAAATGTGAGCAAAAACACAATTAGAGATGTAAATTAAAAGTATTTTATTTTATATAATAAGGTGGAAATGAGAAAAAATAAAAGAATCTTTGACAAATTTGCTTGGTTGATTGTAATCTTTTCCGCCACCAAATCAAGGAGCTTGTTGAAATTTGTGGTCTCATGTTATGTGAGAATTTACTCTCTTTTTCTTTGTCTTTCATTTCTAAGGATTAAAGTTACTTATTAGAGTAAAAAAAAAGGAGTTCCTGAGCTTAGGGTCAAGTGTGGGTATATATATATATATATATATATATAGTTCTTGTATTATTATGCTGAAGACTTTTGACCATTTGATTTTCTGTTTAGGATAAGAGGATTACTATTATTTCTATTGAACAATAAAAAAGTTGTTTAATATCATTGAACATATATTTTAAAAGATAGTATGAAAAAGGATCCTTCAGGTGGTTTAGATAGTTTGGCTTAAGATTTTCATAATGGAGGTAAGTTTGGAATTCCTTGCCTATGACGGTAGGGGGTTGGCCTTCTAGGTCGATTTCGTCGCACAAGATTTATCAAATATGATTTATCTTTCTTGTAAGATTTATGAGTTATTACACATGAGCGAGATTTACTCTGTGCACACTTAAAAGATAGTTGCGGGTTCCTTGTCATTAAATCAAACAAAACAAACAAACAAACAAAAAATATGAAAAAAAGGACATCTCTCCTATGAATTTTATTAAACGATTTTAGTGTTATTTTGTGCGTTTTCAAGAGTCAATCAAGAAAGAGACATCACCACCAAAGAAAGTTTATTTGATTAATTCTAAACAACTTAGAGTTAAATAATTCAAAAAGGTATTAAACACCTTTGCCTCGTTAGTTCCATCAGAAATCCAACTAGAGTTAATTTAATTGATTCTATTTCATTTTAATTGATGTGAGATATATATTGATGTTTGACTAAGCTTATAAGCTGTAAATTTATTTACACATTTTGTAGACATTAAAAGTGCTTATAAATCAAAAGCTATGAGTTGGAAATTTTTTTGCTAATAAGCATTTTTAGTTTAACTAAAATATTTATTTGCTATTTTATCTTTAAGATATTTTCTAATTCCCAAAATACTTTGTGGAAAACAAATTTTTTAGCTTCTTCTCAATTTCGTATTCATTATTCGTTCTTTTTCATACTCTAAGTTTATAATATTTGTCAAAGAAAAATACAAAGATATTTTAATCATTTTACTAAAATGAACAAGTTTTAATAGCACTAGTTTATTAAACGTCCAAACTTTTTATCATCAGTTTCAGTATTTTTATTTAAATAAATAATTATTTATTTATAAAGATAATTTCAACACTTAAAAATACTTAGACATTTAAAAGTGTTCCAATGCAGAATACTTAGCAACTATTTATAATCCGTTAACCCAACGACGCTTGTAGGTTTTTTTCAATCAAATTATTCTTATTTCCATGATCATTTTTTTAAAAAAGTGACACATGGAATTGTACATGGTAAGGAACATAAGTTGTTACGAATATTTACTAAGAATGAAAAAACTCTAAAGTTTTATTTTTTAATACTAATAAGAATAATTATTATTTTATCCGAATCCCACAAAGCTTTTTAGATTTGGCTGATGTGGAAGTTGTAAATACAAGAAATTGTTCATCTTACAGCCTATTTTATATCAATGCTAGTGCTTTTATTTCTACATTATTTAAAAGTGAGTAAAACACTAATGCAATTTATTACGACTTTATGTTTTAATACATTATTGCTCAATTTTTTTCTAAAAAATAATTAGATCACTTATAAAATAGTTATATGTAGATTTCTGTAATAAATCTTATATTGTAACTTAGTAGTAATTGTAACTAGCATGGTATAACAAGTTAAATTGTAGTTTGCACCCAAAAAAAAAAGAAGTTAAATTGTAGTGAAGTTAAATGGGAAATTTCAAAAATACGAAATATATATCTTTTAGTTTATTTTCAATCCATATATTATTGGTTCCTTTTACTTTATTTAAAATATTAATTAAAAAAACAAACAATTTCATAACCAAAGCAATCATTCTTGTATTTTTGGCCACATGCATCTCTTTTTCAGCCGACATTTTTGCAGTGATATATGGATGACTATTTACTACAGGACAGATATCTTATTTTTGTCTCCAAAAAATCCAAAATCAGAAAATGAATTATTAATTAATAGATATAAAAAAATAAAAATAAAAAACCTAGAAAAGAACAAGGAAGGTCGTAGCCTCGTAGGGGCAAAATGATACTTTCAAGTTTTGGGCCAAGACAAAATAGCGTCCTAAGTTTTAATTTTTTCACTGTATAGCCGTAGATCAAAATAATAGTCAATACTAATCCCGTATAATTCCATAACTGTGGTCTGAAAGAACAGAACGTACACAAAATAGAGGTAGAGAAGCTGTTTTCGATAGACCTACCTACCAAATAATTTGACCGATAAATATGTATATATATACCAAGCGATTATAATTATTTTTGACGAGCGATCAAGTGTATAACTTTCCCGTTTCTTTTGTCACCACATGAATGAAGGAAAATAGAGATAAAAAAGATATATGAGGATGAGATAGAGACCCGGCCCACATGCATCAATAAAAGAGGGCCGGATGTCTGGTGAAACTTCAAGAAAGCCCAAAAACAGGCCATGATCTTTGTTTCATGGGTTAGGTCAGCTAGATTTTCCTAGCACTCTATAGTTTTTCCTCCCTTTTGGTGGGGTATTTTCATGATTATGGGCCCACACTAAAACCATTGTAAGTTGTGACTTTCTATCCTCAGAGAAAATAATAAATTTGTAAGAACTGGCGATCGAAATGAGCTACTGTATCAATAAAGTGATGAAAATAAGCCACTGATTTAAAGAGTAACAAAAATAGGCTATCCGAAATAATTTATTCCGTTTTATCAGATTTTGTTAACGTCTCCGTTAACTGTTTGTACAGTGAAAAATTCTAAAAAACGGAGTTAAAACCTCCGAGTTATAACACGGAATTAATAACTCCGGGTTACAAATAAATTTATTAGTAATCCGGAGTTATTAATTCCGTGTTATTTTTTAAAAAATATTTTAAATAACACGAAACTTTTAGTTCCGGTTTTGAAATATATATATATATATATTTTAAATAACACGGAACAAATAGTTCCGGGTTACTAATAAATTTATTTGTAACCCGGAACTAAAAGTTCCGTTTTACGATTACGATGATGATGCCATTGATTTTCAAAAAATTGTGAGGAAGAAAAACTCAAAAGAAAAAATATGTTGAGAGGTATAGGAGGAGGAGTGTATTTATAGCTTTTGTTTTACCGTTTTCTAGTGTGGAAAAAAGTTGCTTAGTTTACGTAATGTTTTTCCAAACCTTTACAAACTAAAGTTTGTTTTACAATTTCCCTATAATCTTTTCCGAGAGGAATTGGGAGACATGCCTCTTTAAGCAAGCGTTTGGACATGTGATTTCTATCTCATAATTTTAAATTAGTACTTAGACATGCAATTTGAGATCATGATTTCAATTTTTCTAATGTAAATTTTGACTCGTAAGTTTATATTTTGTAAAAATAAATCCATCATTTCAAAAAAATTTAAAAAAAGACTCATGTTCAACGAGAAGAGATTGTATGTACCATGTGAAAGAATTATATTAAAGAATAAATGATTATATTATTATTGACTAGTGGAGCTTTATAAATTATGTGTACTTAAAATTTGTAATCATAAACATTTATTTGTAAAAAGAACATGGAGATATGTGATTTATCTATGCAGCGTCTTAGGATATTACGATATCCTATTTATGAACTATGATTTGCTCATTTGATAACATTTTGTAAGAATTTGAAAAAAATTAATAGTTTCCACAACTTGTTGGGTTTTCATTTTTATGTGGAACTTAAAATTAAGGTGAACAAAATATTACATCATGATGCTGACAATTGAAAGTTAGTTCCGGGTTACAAATAAATTCATTAATAACCCGGAATATTATATCATGTATGTTAAACAATGTTTTTTTGGTTCAAAGGTTCAACAATGTTACATAGCTGCCAGCTAGCTAGCTGCTGCAAACAAAGCATTGGGTTGAAATTTGCAAACCTTTCTGGGGCAAAATATTATATCATGATGCTTACAATTGAATGTAAAACGGAACTTTTAGTTTCGGGTTACAAATAAATTCATTAGTAATTCGGAATTATTTGTTCCTTGTTATTTAAAATATATATATATATTTTAAAATCGAAACTAAAAGTTCCATGTTATTTAAAATAATTTTTTTTAAATAACACGGAATTAATAACTCCGGGTTACTAATAAATTTATTTGTAACCCGAAGTTATTAATTCGTGTTATAACTCGGAGGTTTTAGCTCCATTTTTTAGAATTTTTCACTGTACAAGCAGTTAACGGAGACGTTAACAAAATCTGATAAAACGAAATAAATTATTTCGGGTAGCCTATTTTGGTTACTCTTTAAATCAATGGCTTATTTTCGTCACTTCATTGATACAGTGGCTCATTTCGGTCGCCAGTTCTAATTCGTAATCTATAGGAGACATTTGTTTTAGGAGGAAGAAGATTTCTTTTTATTTTTGTTCCTTTCTTTGTGAGTGGAAGGTGGCAAAATAATTCATTTTAGTGAGTCACTCAACATGTTTATGTTTAAATAGGTAATTTTATACTATTTGTTGATTTGAACTAAGTAGTTGAATTCAAAGTAATTCATTAAGTAATCGGGTAAAAAGAATAAAAAATAGTGTAACCTAGCGGGTCAAAAAAACTTTTCAAACAAAATGAACGAAGTAAAACTTGAAGTAGAAATTATGTAGTTTGGAAGAATTAAAGCTAATTAAGCAAGTCTTTGGAGGGTCTACTTTGTACAGTATAAGTGCAAATGCACCGCAAGTGGGCATCGACGAGGAGGAGAAAAGTTTTTGGGAGGTTTTGGATAAGGTGGGGAGAGGTATACCAAGCATGGAGACACTTTTCGCAGGAGGAAATTTCAATGGGCACATTGGGCCATCTCTAAGGGGTTATGACAATGTATGGAGGCTTTGGTTTCGGGGATAGAAACGAAGGAGGAGTCTCACTTTTGAATTCCGCAAGACCCTTTGGGTTGATGGTAGCCAATTCGAGTTTTCTGAAGGAGGAGAAACATTTGGTTACCTTCCGTAATTCGGTGGCAAGACTTGGATAGAATTTTTGTCCCTTAGGAAAGGTGATAAAGGCCTTTGTAAAGACTGTAAGATTATCCCAAGTGAGAATCTTTCTACCCAACATAAGCTCTTGGTGATGGATTTGGAGATCAAGCAGAAGAGGAAGAGAAGGGTTGTGAATGACCAACGAAGTATCAAATGGAGTAGCTTGACCATGATCAATGCCTTGGGGATAGGGGAGAAATTAGTAGTTGTGGGAGCTTGGGGGAGTAATGGGATATGGACAATATGTAGGATAAAACATCAAGTTGTATCAAAGAGAAGGCTAGAGAGGTGTTGGGTGTCTCGAGAGGTTGCTCTAGTAGGCATTGAGGGGACTGGTGATGGAATGGAGAAGTAAAATGGAAGGTGGAGATAAAAAAGCTGGCTTACCCGTAGTTGGTGGAGATTAAAGGCGAGGAGGATAAGAAGGCGAATAAGGAGAAGTATAAGACGAGGAAGGAGGCAAAGTAGGCAGTTACAGCAGAAAAACAACACCCTTTGAGCGCTAGTACGCAGAATTACATGACAAAAATGATAACAAAAATTTATACAGGCTAGCCAAGGCTAGCGAGAGGAGGGCCCGTGACCTTGATCAAGTGAAGTGAATCAAAGATGAGAACGATAAAGTATTTGTGAAGGAGGTACTCATTAGAAGAAGAAGACAATCATACTTCCATTAACTCTTGAACGAAGAGCAGGACAGAGGCATGTGGTGGGGGAACTAGAGCAATCAAAAAGACATCACAATTATCAGTATTGTAAGAGTATAAAGGTAAAGGAGGATAAAGGTGTTGTTCGTAGGATACGTAGGGTTAGAGTTATTAGGCCAGACGAGATTACAGTTGATTTTTGGAAGAGCACAAGTGGGTCAGGTATGAAGTGAATGACTGAGTTGTTTAATGTTGTTTTCAAGATTGCTAAGATGCCCAAAGTATGAAGATGGAGTACAATGAATTTTTACCACGACCTAACTAGGAGGATTATGCTGGCAACTACTCTAATCTTTCTAGATAGAAGAACCTTGTACCACCCAACCAAATATGCAGAAGACAATTAAGTAAAATCATTAAACATTAAATATTTCCTCAAAATAATGCAACCTTTACCCAAGACATAGTCTAAACATATACAAGAGCTACTAAATAAAAAGGGACAACACAAGACTCAGCTTCCACCATAGGAATAGGATGAGCAAAAGCTGCTGGAGATCACTAGCCGCCTCATAGAAGAACATCAACTGATCATGCAACCAGAATATACCCCAAAAAGGGTATAGCAAGAGTAGTATCAGTACAACCACACGTACCGATAGGCATCATCAGCGGACCAAGGTTAAGTCACATAAACATAATATAGAAATAGACCAGACAAGAATCCCAAGTATATCATCAAGTAAACGAACCACACAAGGATCACAATGTATATCAACATAAATGGTTCACTCAAGGAACCCAAAATAATGTATAATATAAACAAACCCGATCCACTCAAGGAGCCATCAAACTCTCCAAATCATAGTGTATACACATGCTATAGGAACTATGGTTGCCCATTAGTCATGACCTGCAGGGGAAAAACTTAGTCCATGTACCAATCATACTAGACAACTAAGTGTCTTGCCACCCTTATTCTAAATAAGTGTTATGCCACCCTTATACTACCTTAAACCACCAATTCAACCACAGGCAAAACATTTAGCATCAATCAATTCACAAGAATAACAATGTACTAGTCATAAGTACATTTCTATAATAAGTTCATTATTAACCAACACTTGCATTATAATTAAGCATTTAGCATCATTTACAAGCATGACTTGAAACCAAGTAAACAAATATTCAGGTATGAGCAATATACAATCAAATCGAGTCTCCACTTCTAATTTAACCATAACCTACAACACGCACTAGGGACAATTCGACATCTTATTATATCAAACCTTATCAAACGACAACTTCTTCAACAACAATTATACCGGGCACCAAGTAACAAATAATCAAAGAGCATACACACAATAAATCGAGGCTAGACTTCAGATAATCAAGGAGCATACACACAATAAATTGGGGCTAGACTTCCTATTTTGGATACACATATAGGTTTTACAAATATTTAAACAAGTTCTTTTTCTTGATCATTGTGTAGTCCTGACCACACACCATTATTAACCAACTTCCACACCTATTCTTCTAATACAACCATTCATCATAGGTTGAGAACCATTCTACTTCCCAGCTCCCAACTTATACTTATACCATAATTGGTCGATTTATCTCATGATTTCTTGTAAGTCCCTAGTTTGGACGACTAACATACACCATATCACAGTTTTAACAAAGGGATTATATCTACATATAGCAATTATCAATAAATTTATGTACTTCTATGGTGTTAACATCAGATTAATACGAGTTCACCTCTATTTATCAGTTTTTACCCAATCAAACATCGTTACTCAATTAACTGAATGGCATAACAACATGTAGACCTCAACAACAGTTTTACACAACCAATTATATTTACACTAGATTAATTCATGTTTGCATTAATTACCATATTTTATCCAACCAAACACTATGCCGACGGGCCTAAACATGAAATCTTCCGTCAATCTATATCACAAATATTTTTTCTAACCGTAGGCTACTACTCAATTAAACCTAGCCTTCCTAGGTGCCAAGCTGCTTCTACGGAAAGCATGAATCATCCTTCCTTCACTGACTTCCAGTAATTCCCGATATTGATTCCATGAGAAAATGTTAAGATTCATCCTCTCAGCTTATCCATCACCATGCTCATCGATTTTTAGGCTAGAAATAACCCCAGTCATATTTAAAGGGGAGGCAACGAGTAAAACAAAATACTAGGGCTGAAATAGGTTTTATAAAGTCGGGGAGCTACCGCCTTTTTCCCACTATAGCAACTCGATTGATGCTATATGCAACGCTTCTATAATGAGAAAGGTTTTGCTATGGTGGGACTACAACAGTTTCGTCTTTGACTATTTTCAACAAATGTTTCATCTCACGGGCTCATTTACCAAGATTTTTAAACGGATGCAGTAGTCAAATTAAAAATCACTAACACTCTCGTGCTCTTTAGACGTGGTGATCATCGTAACAATGGGATGGATCATTACAGTGGATACCAATTTACCCATCATTCATTTCTAAACAATAACGGTCAGTTATGCAAGGTCGACATACCCCGAGAATCATTAAGTCTAAGACCAATGATCCCAAAATTTATCCTTGGTCTCAACATTGTTCACCAATTTACCACAAGGTCACTGGAACTCTATACGTACCACTTATCACTATGAGATAACCTTCACAACATACATAATAATCAAAATATAGGAAAGATCATTTTAGACAAGTGTACATGAGTACCTAAGATAACTGAGGCCTCGTCAATACACCATATCGCGTGAAAACTTAAAATAAACAAAAAAATTCTTCCCTGTCCCCTGCCTTGATCCTGCTATAGTGTAACCTTACCACTATAGCGAGATCACTGCAATGGGAATGGGGTTGCTATAGTGGCCGCTTGGCAGTTTTAAGAAGGGAAAATAAATTTTCCCTATTTCTTCCAACTTTCAAGACCTCCCTTCCCTCCAACACTCTGATCGACCACCCCCTTTCGATGCTATATTTCAAGGTAAACTCTCGTCTTAACTTTTCTCCTTACTTTATTACCTTTGTTTTTGTAGATTTAGGAATGAAATTCATAGAAATTGCTAGGGTTAGGGTTGGTTTGGGCATGGTTTGAATTTTTCCATTTTGATATGGATTTGTGAAGCATGCTTGCTTCTCTTATATTTCCAGTACTCTTATAATGTTCTAAACGTTAGATATACAGAGTTTATGTTGGATTTGGGGATTGAAAATGGGGTAGAAGATGAAGAGTCACCTTCTTCAAAATTCCTTAGCCATTGGGATTGAAGTGTGGGTTTCTCACTTGAAATTTTGATACTTAGAAGTTATATACTACTATACTAGGTCCCATTTGATCCAGGACTTGAAAAATTTGTAAAATCATAAAAGACGTTATTCTTGCATTGAAGTTATGTTGGGGATGACAAAGGCCGCAATAGCGAGGTCCTTCCCACTATAGCAGTCCCGTTATGGTAGCATGCTCCCATTATAGTAGCCCTGCTGTAGCTGGATGCTTCCCGCTATAAAGGTATTTCGAAAATAGACGACCCTAAATTTTGTAAATTTATAGTTTTTTTTAAAATCACAACCTGTTGTGCATATCTGTAACTCCTAACATGATTTTGCATCGCAGGAATACTTATACTATGGCAGACCAAAACCAAGGTGATGCCTATATCCCTTCAGAAAGTTTCTAGATAAGACTTGTCAATAGAGATACGGAGATTATCAGAGGAGAGGGTTTTTCCATGAGAGGGGCTTTGTAATGCGAGATGTGGAGGAGGAGGCACCAAAATTCTTTGCCTGGCCATAGGAGTTTTGTTAGATGTTGCTACTAGAACCCAATTGGGATTGAGTCTCGGACTGGGTACGAGAGTTTTATGCTATGCTTTGACTATGCATTGGGATGAACCCTTCCCCACCATCTGCATTCCCGGAGTGAATATCCCTGTGGATGTGGCCATAATCAATAATGCCTTAGGGGTGCTAAATATCCCCAATAATGATTTTGAAGAGAAGTATGCGGAGATGGACTTGTGGTGGCTGAGAGACACATTAATAGCAAAAGTTGACTGGGGAAAGGTCTATTGGAATAGTACTTTGGAGATTAAGAATACCCACTTTTATGTGGATGCTCGAAGGTGGCTTAACTTGGTGTCTCGGAGGATTCGTCTTTCAAGCAACACCACAGACATGACTTATGCTTGGGCTCTAGTGTTGGCTTATGCAATTCGAGGAATTCCGTTTAACGTGGGTGCTCAAATTGTGGAGGAATGGACAGAGTTCTATTGGGGAAACATGAAAGAACCATACCTCCTTCGCTTGATTGCGGAGCTATGTGCCTTGGGAGGATGATGATCATGACTTTAAGTGCGATATTGTAACACCCCAAGACTACCCAGTGGACATCACACGGTTCTTAGGATACAAGTAGCCTAAAGCTAACCTGTGGCATCTGGCATAACACTAAACCATGTTTAATTTAGTTAAAGTCATGAGTGGAAACTGATGTTTATTCAAAGAAATATGCATATGAAATATCAAGTCTAAAATTTGTAAACATTAACTGAAAACAATCCTAACATGAAAGTAAGCTGAAATACTACTAAATCTAAACAAACCTCTAAAATACTGAAGAACCACTGGGACAGACCCCAGCTAACCCAAAAACATGAAAGTCTAAACTAAATGTAAATTTGAACTAATGAAATTAAGAAACACAATCATAGTCCACGAAACATGAGGATTCACCGACTGAACAAGAATAGGCACTGGTGATCGCAGCTAATCATGTTACTAAGGGAGAGTACCAGAACCTATATCATGATAGAATTCAGAGCACAAAAATTATGTGGTCAGTACTTATGGAATGTACTAAGTATATGGGAAATGCATGCAATGTGTAAAAATGATAGTAATCATATGATAAAGATATACATGATAAGTATATAATGACTTGCCATTTTCACAAATAAAGCTGAAACTGAGTTATCATATACGCAGAGAGTACAAAATATAATTTGACAAATCTAGTGAGCCATATACACTTAAGTTACAAAACTGATTTACTGTGGGATTTTATCTTAACCGACATACCCTGTTCAATACCTTGCCAGGGATAAAGAACCATGATTGGAATGAATTTACTCATGAGTCCATTTTGGATGAAAGGAGACACTCTCAACTAATGAGGACCCTTTTAACCTACGGTGGCATGTAGTTTAGGAATTTGGGTTTATCTGAAACCCGCATTCCCTCGGTGCTAAATACTACTCCCAAAAACCATACTGATGCTCATACTGTATAGAATTTATCATAAAATAAGCATAAATAGTTTGTAAATCTGAAAACTATTTATGTTTCTATTTTTGTTACAAAATCATAAGTCCATTTCATGAGTTTCATAATAAATCTGAGTTCATAGTACCAAATTCATGTCGAGCAGTTCATATCATGCTAAAAATGTGTAATGTTTACTAAATCTTGGTGTTTTATGCCCAAGATGTTTGTAAATCGCATCATAAGATCAAACATGTGAATAGAGTTATAAATAAATTAAGAATACATACATAATTTCATAAGGAAGCATAAAACTCAAGAGCATGAAAATTGGGTTTGAACCCTAGTTGTTAAATTCATAAATCATTAAAGAAAAGAAAGTTTTTTGGCACAAGGACGAAAGAGAATCCTTGTTGAAAACCCCACATACCTGGACTTGATGATTTCTTGAAGGAAATCTTGAATTTGGAGCCTTGGAAGTTATATTTTGAGAGAAAATCCTTTCTTTAGTTTCTTGAGAGTTTAGAGGAGAATGTATGATGAAATTTCTTTAAGTGTTGAGGGACTATGATTATACATTGGTTGTAGGGTAATTTAGGATCAAAAGGACTGATTTTCCCTTGAAAAAACAAAAGAAAAATAGAGGGATTACGTTTCTAGGGCACGAGCGTGGCACGGGGCCATCACACCAGGCCAGCAATATGGCACGGAGCCATTGTGCTGGCTGGACAGCATGGCACAACCTTAATGCGATGCCCCACTAATTTGGGAACTTGGGTCGTGCCTTACCTCTGTGGAACGAACCCTTACTATTTTGACGATGTTTTTGGCCCTGAAACACATACTAAAAATCTTGAAACATTTCCTAATAGACCCGGAGTACCTCCTAATCAATAAACAACCTCAAAATCTCTTCAAACTTTGGGGGAGTTATCAAAATAAAATTCTAGAACTTGTGGGGTATTATAATATCTCCACCTTGGGGTCATTCATCCTCGAATAAAGATTAAGATAGGATCAATAGGCCACATATAGCTACATTAATTTAAAGCTTGAAACTAATCATATGCTATAACTGGAAATTGACTTATACTAAAGGTACGGATTTGACTGAAATATACTGAACATGCCTGAATGCATAGAACCGTTTGAAAAAATTTAAGAATTTGAATTTTCAAAGGGATGACACTAGGAGGTAACGCTATACCTCACACTGATTCAATATTAGGAGTGAATTGATGAGGATGTCTATTCATCATGCCTGCCTCTGCCTCCCAAGTTGCTCTCTCAACTGGATAATTTCTCTATAACACTTTCACTGAAGCAACTTCCTTATTCCTTAACCTTCGAAACTGACGATCAAGGATCTCGACTGGAACCTCCTCATAGGATAATATATCTTTCACACTAATACTCTCCACAGGCACAACCAATGATGGATCTCCAATACACTTCTTTAACATAAACACGTAGAAGACTGGATAAACTATGGCTATCTCCGCTGGAAGATCTAACTTGTAGGCAACATCTCCAATGAACCTCAAAATTGGATAAAGTCCAATATATCGGGGACTGAGCTTCCCCTTCTATCCAAACCTCATTACCCTTTTCATGGGTGAAACTTTTAAGAACACCCAATCATCCTTTGCGAACTTAAGCTCTCTCTTTCTCACATAAATATATGACTTCTTATGACTCTGAGCTATCTTCAACCTTTCCCTAATCAATTGAACCTTCTCTATAGCCTCATGAACAGAATCTGGCCCAATTAAGGTGGCCTAACCAACTTCAAACCAACCTATTGGGGACCTGCAGCTAAGTCTATATATAGCATCAAAGGGTTTCATTGTATGCTGGCGTGGTAACTATTATTATATGCAAACTCAATGAAAGGCAAATGGTCATCCCAACTTTCTTTAAAATCGATCACACACGCTCTCAACATATCCTCTAACATCTGGATAGTACGCTCAGCCTGGCCATCTATCTGGGGATGAAATGTTGTACTAAGGTTCACTTGAGTACCAAGACCCTTTTGGAAAGATTTCCAGAACTGAGATGTGAATTGGGTACCTCAGTTTTATATGATGGATAAAGGCACCCCATGAAGTCTGACTAACCCATGGATATAAATTCTGGCATGATCCTCTACTGTATTTGAGGTCTTAACTGGTAAGAAGTAAGCTGACTTAGTCATTCGGTCTACAACAACCCAAATTAAATCATGCTAGCGTCTAGTGCGAGGAAGTCCCATAATGAAATCCATATTGATAACTTCCCAATTCCATATAGGTATGCTAATATCCTGAAGTGTACCCTCTGGCCACTGGTGCTATACTTTAATTTGCTGGTAGTTGGAATACTTAGCCATAAAATTGGCTATGTCCCTTTTCATGCCTTCCACCAATAGAGTTCGCACAAGTTGCGATACAACTTAGTGGCACCAGGGTAGATCAAATATGTAGAAATGTGGGCCTTAGCTAACACCAATCTCTCAAACCATCCACGTTGGGAACACATAGACGGCCCTGATAGCAAAGTACACTATCTTTCCTCTGGGAGAAAACCTCCACCTTCTGCTAGTTGATGACACCCCATCAATTGAGCTATCACCGAATCCTTATATTGTTGTTTTTTACCTATGCCACTAGAGACGATGCTGAACTATTCTGTACTATCATTTCACCATCATCTGCATCAACCAAATGGACACCTAAGATGGCTAACCTATGCATCTCTTTGACCAACTCCTTCTTCATGTCTACAACACGGGTCACACTATTCATAGATAATATACTAAGAGCATTTGAAAATACATTAGCTTTACCTGGGTGATAGAGCACATTCATGTCATAGTCTTTCAATAATTCTAACCACCTCCTTTGATGAAGATTTAACTCCTTCTGACTAAAACCATATTAGAGACTCTTATGATCAGTAAAAAGGTCTATATGCACCCTAAATAAATAGTTTATCCAAATTTTCAAAGCGAAGACCATGGCTGCCAACTCTAGGTCATGTGTTGAATAGTTTTTCTCATGAACTTTGAGCTGCCTAGAGGCATAGGCTATCACTCTCCCATTTTGTATCAAAACACATCCAAGTCCAACCCTAAAAGCATCATAATAAACTACAAAGCCATCTAATCCATCTGGCAAGGCTAACACATGTGTTGAAGTCAACCTGTCTTTCAACTCTTGGAAATTTTTCTCACACGTGTTCGACTACTGAAACTTCACCCTCTTTTGAATTAACCTGTTCAGTGGTGCAGCTATTAATGAGAAACCTTCAACAAACCTCCTATTGTAACTGGCTAAGCCTAGAAACCTCCTAATATCGGATGGAGTAATGGTCCTAGGCCAATTCATCACTGCATCAATTTTCTAAGGATCCATATGAACACCTTCACTAGAAACCACGTGACCCAAAAAAGCAACAGACTTCAACTAAAATTCACCCTTACTGAATTTTACAAACTGTTAACGATCCTTGCGAGTTTACAACACTACTCTCAAATGGTCTACACGGTCCTCCTTACTCTGAGAATAGACAAGGATTTCATAGGTGAAGGTAATGACAAACATGTCTAGATACTGCTTGAAGACCCTGTTTATCAAATCTATAAATACTACAGTAGCATTTGTCAGTCCAAAAGACATAATTATAAAATTGTAGTGACCATATCCAGTTCTAAATGGAGTCTTTGGAATGTCACACTCCCATACCTTAAGCTGGAGATATCCCAATCTAAGTTCAATTTTTGAGAAACAACGATCACCCAAAGTTAGTCAAATACATCAATCCTGGGGATAGGATACTTATTCTTGATTGTGACCTTGTTCAACTGTCTATAGTCTATACATATTCTGAGAGTATCATCCTTCTTCCATATGAATAAAATAGGAGCACCCCAAGGAGAAATACTTAGCCTAATAAAATCTTTATCTAGGAGATCTTTGAGCTGTTCTTTCAACTTCTTAAGCTCTGCTGGATTCATTCTGTAAGAAAGAATAGAGATAGGCTAGGTGTCTTAGAGAAGGTCTATCCCAACCAAAGTCAATCTCCTATTCAAGAGAAACTCCAGGTAAATCCTCAGGAAAGACTTCGGGGAATTTATCGACTATAGAAACTGACTGGAGATTTGGGGCCTCAAATTTAGAATCCTTAAAACGAACTAGATGCTAGATATACCTTTTAGAGATTAACTTTTGGCCTTGAGATAAGAAATAAATCGACCTCTAGGTACTACTGGAATACCCTTCCACTCAAGGACTGGTTCATCAAGAAGCTAGAATTTCACAACTCAGGTTTGAAAAATAACTGAGGCATATCATAAATGGAGCCAATCCATGCCAACAATGATATCAAAATCAGTCATCTCTAATTCTACTAAGTCCGCTAAAGTGATCCCATGAAGGACTGTAATAGGGCAATTTCTATAAACTCTTTTAGCAATGACTAACTCTCCGACAAGAGTAGAAATTGAGAAAGGATCGAAAAGGATTTCGAGACTAACTCCAAAATTTACAACAATAAATGAGGTTAAAAAAAAAATTGGACCTAGATCTAACAACACATAAGTATTAATATGAAAGACTCAAAGCATACCGGTGACAACATCTGGGGAGCTTTCCTGCTCCTGGCAAGAAGATAGAGTATAAAATTGGTTCTGATGCTAATCGCCCCGACACTAGATGAACCACCCACCTGCTGAGTTAGGCTGGCTGAATGAGTTGCAGAGATAGTGGACTATTTCTAAGGCGAATATCCATATTGCCCTACTTGGCAGATGGACAATTCCTTATCCTATGACCTGGATTGCCACACCCAAAGTAAATATCTTTACGCAACAAACACTCCCCTAGATGATTTTTGCCATACTTCCTCCAATTTAGATAGGTATGTGCCCTAGTGATACTATCCTGCGACCTAGAGGTTGTTGCTCTGCCCCAATACTCCTACTTAGACTTGGGTGTTAGAGCACTGGTTGAAGGTAGTGCAGGGGCTGACGATTAATTATGAAATTGTTAGTGATTTTCTCTACCTGACCTATGTTGACTGTACTCAAACTGCCTAATCCAAGCCCTCTTAGTCTCTCTCTCTTTATCTTTCAACTTTTCTGCCTTAATTTGTTGAGCATGGCTCATCTTTTTGGAGATATCCACATCTCTGATCAATATCTTAGTCTTACACTCCTTGAACACCAATTCATACACACCAGTAACAAACTTACTCATGTGTTCCCTCAGATCAGACACCATTTCTGGAGCATACCTCGAAAGTTGAGTGAATTTGAGGGCATAATCTTTCTCTGACATAGAGCCCTACTTGAGGTTGATAAACTCTTCTACCTTAGCTTCCCTCATCTCCCTAGGAAAGAACCTGTCAAAAAATGTTACCTTAAATACTTCCTAATTCATTAGAGTTGCATCTTCAGCCTTACCCTTATTCCACGGCTTGTAATAATCATGATCAACACCTTTCAGCTAATATGATGCCAACTCCAAACTTCTTCCCCATTGATGTGCATAACCTGGGTGATCTTAAGCATCTCATCTATGAAGTGTTGTGGATCCTCATCCACCTTTTACTCATGAAAATTTGAAGGACTTATCTTCATGAAGTTTTGCACTCTGGTAAAAGCTGAAGTCTCATTATGATTTGTCAGAGTGATAGCCTGGTGATTGACTTGATTGGTCATGACTTGGGCAAGCACCTAGAAGGTAGCCTAAAATTTGGCATGTGTGAGTTTTTCATTCAAAGGATCCACGGGTGCGGGTGGGGCTGGCTGGTTTATGTTTTTGTAACTGTTAGCACTGCGGGAAGGCATTTTCTATCACGTGAAAAACATGCGTTAGAATAAGAATATAGTTAAATTCTACATCACAATAAAGATCATGAAAGAAGGGATAATTCTTAATAATGTCTCAAAACCTCTTACTCATAAGTGTGGTGCGCTTCACATCTATAAATAAGGCTCTACTTGACACATCTTGTCAAACACCTTAGGATATCTTAAACTCTGGGCTCTGATACCAAGTTTGTAGCGCCCTGAGACTACCCCCTGGACATCACATGGTGAGTAAGACTACAAGTAGCCCAAATCTAACCCATGGTATCTGGTATAACACAAAACTATGTTGAATTTACTAAAAATCATGAGTGAAAACTGATTTTTTTTCAAAAAAATGTGAATATGAAATATCAAGTCTGAAATCTGTCAACATTAACTAAAAACAATTCTAATTTGGATCGTGACTATGAAATATCAAGTCTAAAATCTGTCAACATTAACTGAAAACAATCCCAACATGAAAGTAAGCTGAAATAATATTAAGTTTAGACAAGCCTCTAAAATACTGAAGAACCACTGGGAAAGAACCCAGCTGACCCAAAAACATAAAAGTCCAAAGTTAATGTAAATCTGAACTATTGGAACTAAGAAGCATAATCATAGTCCTCCGAACATGAGGACTCACCAACTGAAGGGGAATAGGCACTGGTGATGACATCTAATCTTGGTAGTAAGGGCGAGTACCAGAATCTACATCATGATAGGATGCAGAGCGTAAAATCATTACTTATGAAATATACTGAGTATATGGGGAATGTGTGCAACGTGTAAAAATAATGGGAATCATGTGATAAGGATATGCATAATAAGTATATAAATACTCACCATTTTCATAAATAAAGTTAAAACTGATATATCATATACATAGAGATTACAAAACATAATTTGACAAATCTAGTAAGCCATATACACTTAAGTTACAAAATTGATTTACTGTAGAAGTTTCTCGTAACCGACATAGCCCATTTGAGCAATGTGGAGCCCAACGTGTAACCCTTATTGGGAGGGTGTTCAATACCTTGTCAGGGGTAAAGAATCATGATTGGCATGAATTCACTCATGAGTCCATTTTGGACAAAGAGGGACACTCTCAATTAATAAGGACCCTTTTAACCTACAGTGGCACGCAGTTTAGGAATTTAGATTTATCTGAAATCCACATCCCCTCAGTGCTAAATACTACTCCCAAAAACCATACTGATGCTTATACTATATAGAATTTATCATGAAATAAGCATAACTAGTTTGTATGTCTGAAAACTATTTATGCTTCTATTTTTGTTACAAAATTTTTGGACGAGAAAACAAAGAAGAGAATCTCCAGAGATCACATACTTGCTCGGATGTGAAAAGCCATGAAGTTTTTATTTGGGTGCGACATTCTCGGAGAAGAAGCTCCCTAATCTCAAGAAAGAAGACAGACATAAGTTTTCGTTCTTTAGAGGGATTGAGAATAAGGGCTCCGATGCTTTGAGCCACAATGATGATGGGGCCTTTAGCTAGTTCCCGAGCATTTGCATTTCCCCTTTATTCCCTTCTTTGGTTTGATACTAATTTAGCGATTGCCCTCGTTTGGGGCTGTGACAAATAATTTTATATTTTTCTCGTACTTTTGAATGCAAGATTTTATATGCTAGGTAATGAATAGCATCGTTATTACATCGAAATCTCAGGTTATACTAGCTTACTTAGATTATTTATCCTTATGATTGTTTCAGAGCAGTTAGAAAAGTGTGCACAAAGAGGAGAAAAACAGAGCAGGTGCACGACCAGTTTCCCGCTATAGCGGCCTCGCTATAGAGAGAGTGTTTTGCTACAGCAGGGTCGCTGCAACGGGACCCTTGCCTCTATAGTATCTTACTAGCATTGACTCCGGGGATTAATTTCCCTGCATTCCCTTTTCCCATTCCCAGCATAACACTACCTTCTAGTTATTACAAACATTTTACTGGTTAATCCAGGACCAAAACCCAGCAACTTAGAAGTATAAAAACTAACCAAAATACTCAATTATACACTTCGATTAGCAGGTAAACAATCAAGCATCAATAGGCACTTTAAACCTTTCATTAAACGTTCAAATCTAGTGTAATTAGGCAAATCATATAGTGGACATTCAAGACACGGAGGAACGAAACATTCATCAATTTCATTTATCAACCCTATATATTCCGTATGTATTTGCACCATGAAATAAACAATCCAACCACCCAGCAGACATTTTTATCCTCCATTAACACTAACGCACCAAGAAATCACTTTAGTCACCTACCAGGCATTTCCGCAATCAACAACAATCTAGCCATATGACAAATATTTCAGCCATTTAACAACTATTTCAATTTGCCACAGACATTTGTAATAATCAACTATGTGTTCAAATTAACTCAAAATTCATATTAGAAAATTTTCATAAAATAGTAACTCAACCATACCTTTGTTTTTCTCAATTATGCAATTAAATTACCCATTTTTGATGACCACTAGTTGATCATTAACGCCTCAACATATAACTTACGGTCAGATACTTATTGGAATCATTCAAGTTCTAATTCAATTGTCTGACCTACCAAATAGGAGTCAAATGGTCCCAATTGGGTTATTCAAGATAACAATTGGACTCAACCCGAACAAACAATCATCAGGAATGGCACGATAAAAAAGAAGAAGAGAAAAATAATTCCTAGAATGCCTCATAGCTTCCCAAAGATTTAATGTGGACGTCTACACACTAATTCACAGGACTATACTCGACATTTACTCTAGTATATATGAGACCGGTAACATAGGTCACGATCCAACTAGGAGGATCATGCGGGTACCTACTCTAATCTACCTAGATAGGAGAACACTGTACCACCCAACCAAATATGCAGAAGACATTTAAGTAAAATTGTTAAATATTAAATGTTTCCTCAAAATAATACAACCCTTACCCAATGCCTAGTCTAGACATGCACAAGAGCTACTAACAAAAAAGGTACAACACAAGACTCAACTTCCAACATAGGAATAGGACGAGCAGAAGCTACTGGAGATCACTAGTCGCCTCATATAAGAACATCAACTGATCCTGCAATCAGACTATACCCCAAAAAAGGTATAGCAAGAGTAGTATCAATACAACCATACGTACTGGTAGGAATCATCAGCCGACCAAGGTTAAATTACATAAACATAATAAAGAAATTCAAGATCAAATATGCATACAAATAAACAATTGAATTCCCTTGATTTCACCCTTGGTATTGCCATTCTTAACTTCAATATAAACCTAATAACTTGATCTATTTAAGGTGACTACAAGGACCTATTCTGTTCTTATCACCTCACTAATGACCACTAGGTTCATAATACAATAGTTATTAATAAATTAACATTATTCCATGCGCATACACTATTTTTAGATCTTCTGCCTATGTTACTATATGGGTGTACACTACCTTACCACTCGATGAAGTCAACACCCAATCACCAACCAATAACCTTCTCACCTTTACCTCCCTAAAATTATCACTCTCCAGTCAATTATTCACTAAATTATGTATAACCCCACATTAACAAATTAATAATTCACTAATATTATTTATCATAGCCCATTTCCATTTACTCCTAGCAAAACAAGAGTTTGTACAATTGGTTGAGCTTACTATAATGGGAAATCACGAAGTTTATCATCATAAAGTAATATCAAGGCAATTAAAGAGTTTTACACACAAGAACCCAATCATAATACCAAGAAACAGATCATTAAGTAAATAGACCACACAAGAATCCCAAGTATATCATCAAGTAAGCAGACCACACAAGGATCACAATGTATATCAACATAAATAGTTCACCCAAGGAACCCAAAATAATGTATAATACAAACAAATCTAGTTCACTCAAAAAATTGTCAAACTCTCCAAATCACAGTGTACATAGATTCTATGGGAACTATGGTTACTCAGTAGTCATGACCTGCAGGGGACGAGCTCAGCCCATGTACCAATCATATTAGACAACTAAGTGTCTTGCCACTTTTATTCTAAATAAGTGTTATGTCATTCTTATTCCAACATCTCCACCCTTATTCCTCCTTAAACCATAAATTCAACCACAGACTAAACATTTAGTATCAATTAATTCACAATAATAACCATGTTCTAGTCATAAGTACATTTCTATAATAAGTTCATTATTAACCAACACCCAGACTTTAAAATAAAAAAATTAACATAATTTACATGCATGACTTGAAACCAAGTAAAAAAAGATTCAGGCAATGGACACGTATACAATCAAACTGAGTTTCAACTTCCAATTTAACCATAACCTACAACACGTACCAGGGACAATTCAATAACTTATTATATCAAACCTTATCAAACGACAACTTCTTCAACAACAATTATACTAGGGACTAAGTAATAAATAATCAAGGAGCATACATACAATAAATCAGGGCTAGACTTCATATTTTTAGATACACACAAGGGTTTTACAAATATTTAAACATTTTCTTTTACCGGATCATCGTTTAGTACTGACTACATACCATTTTTCACCAACTTCCACACCTATTCTTCTACCATAACCATTCATCATAGGCTGAGACCTGTTTTACTTCCTAGATCCCAACTTATCCTTATACCATAATTGGTCAGTTTATCTCATGACTCCTCATAATTTCCTTGACCGAAAGACTAACATACATCATTTCACAGTTTTAATAAAGGAATTATATCTACATCTAGAAATGATCAATAAATTTATAGACTTCCATGACATTAACACCTGATTAATATGAGTTCACCTCCATTTATCAATTTTTACCCAATCATACATTGTTACTCAATTAGCATGAATGTCATAACAACATGTGGACCTCAACAATAACTTTACACAATCAATTATCTTTACACTAGATTAAACATGAAATCTCCCATCAATCAATATCAAGAATATACTTTCTAACCATAGTTTACTACTCAATTAAACTTAACCTACCTGAGCGGCAAGTTGCTGCTACGAAAAGCATGAATCATCTTTCCTTACCTGGATTCCAACAATTCTAGATGTGAATTCCTTGAGAAAATACTAATATTCATCCTCTAAAGGTGTGACTCTCTACGCTTGTTGATTTTAGGGTCTATGAATAACCCAAGGCATGTTTTCAGAGAGCTACTATCTGTTTCTCGCTATAGTGGCTCGATCATTGCTGCAGTGATGCTGCTATAGTGAGAAAGGTTATGTTTATAGCGAGACTATGAAAGTCCTATCTTAGACTATTTTCAACAAATATTTCATCTCACGGGCCCGTCTACCAAGATTTTTAAACAAACATAATAGTCAAATTAAAAATCACCAACACTCTTATGCCCTTTGGATGTGGTGATCATAGTAACAACGTGATGGGTTGTTACATTTTTATAACGACCCATTATATTTGTATAGCATTTGTTAGGGTGTAAGTGCTCGAGTAGAAGTTTTCCTAGGATAAAGTTGTTAAACTCTTAGGCTAGGGTAGTTTTTGAGGAAAATCAAGTGTTGTGTAGTTTAGAGAACATTTGTGTCTTGGGGTGTAGCCTTTGATGATTTTGGGGTGATGTATTAATAGATCAGAGGTATAGTGGTCTATAGAAACTTCCGCAATGATAAATGAGTTAGGAAAACTCCGATTATGCATTTGTAGTGCTAAGATAAATCTGTATTATTGAAAAACTAAGAGAGTGTTGTAAAAATGGGAAATTCTAGAAAATCCACTGAGCTATTGGTTTAGGATCGCTATAGTGGTCCCAGTACCACCGTAGCGAGACCATTGTAGTGATCACTGAGGTTGAGTGATGGACTGTTGTAGCAGGGCTCTGGCCCCTACAGCGGGACTGCTATAGCAGATAGGCAACCGCTATAGCAGTCATCGAGTAGTTAATATGCTTGGGTTTTGAGTTTTGATGTTATTTTCTCCCAAATATTCAAATTTTCAACCTAAGGATTGAGAGAGGCGATTTCCTACTAGCATGGGAGATTTCTACTATTGAGGAAAGATTATTACACCATTCTAATATAGATTAATCAATTTAATAGGTAAAATCACTAGAACAAAAGAATTATGGTGAAATTCATGGGTTTAAGACCTAAATTGATGAACTAGTGAGAATTGACTATGGTTAGTCCTAAGATCACTTGATAATGGTTCTAGGTTATTAAATTATACTTTCTACTAGAGAATTCCTTTCCTTTAACGTGGATTATGGGGATTTGGGTAAGTTAAAGGGTGAAAATCCTCAAATTAATGATTTAGGCTATGAGCTAGGGTAAAATCAATGGGTTTAGTCCCTAATGTCTAGAATTGTTAGACCGAGAATGATCCAAAGCTGCAAAAAAAAGCAAGGCTCTTGCGGATTTGTTGCATTCGGGCTTGTGTTTGAGGTAAGTTATGGTTGTATTGTAGTTGTAGATTTGATTTAGACTCCATTCCTATTCTTAAGTTGAATATTTCTGAATTAGCTTTCGAGCATACTTGTGATTTGTGGGTTTTGTTGATTTTGCTTGTATCATGATATAAATGACTTAAAATTGACTTAGAATTTTATGATGATAAATTGTGTACTTGACTTATTAGAGCACTATGCTACATCTTAAATGATAGTGATTGCATTTCCATTAAGTATGTCAATCGGAGGGTCGGGTACCGCGCCAATATGAGTTACTTACTTATTGACATATCGGAGCACCGGATACCACGTCGATATAATTTATGGATAAAGCTGGTCACCTGCAGGTCATGAATATCGCTCAAACATAAGTACCCTTAGTATGTGGGTACATATTTAATTTAGTAATTGATACGCATTATTTACATACATTTGACTATTTGTTTTTTCATATAACATGCATAATGTGTTATGGTGATCGAGGTAACATTAGACTACTCTTGTGATATGGTTAATTGTATTGATGATTAGGTGTTGATTTCACACTTGTGTATTTAGATGGGTATAGGTTCCCTTTATGATGAACATTGTACTTGTTGTTGTGAAATAGTGGATAGGGTGAGGGTTGTAATCTAGTTTAAAATATTAGTTGTTCTTACGTGCCCTGATTGTGGAGGTTGTTGGTTCAGTTGAGATTACTAGTTATGTGTTGATTGCTAATTTATTTATATTTAATTTATGTTTATGTGAGGGTCTGAGTTAAATCGGCCGATGATACCTACTAGTACATAGTGTTTGTAATAATACTACTTTGTGTTCTTCTTTTGTTGAGTGCAGTAGTGTTCCAGAGACTTCTTTGGGACCTCACCTCTAGCATGAGACAACCTGTTTCTGATCCAAGAGTGAGCACTTATCTCCAAGTTGCCATGGATCTGAATAGTGGTTCTTGTCCATCTTTCGAATAAAGAGACATTCTTCATGTTTTGATTAGTTTGGATATTTCTCTTAGACATTAGTTTGTTTTAGTATTTCTTGTACGATGACTTTCTGGTCTTAGATATTGTAAGATGTAGTTTTGATTATTCCGCAAACTATTATTATTATTTGGTTTTTAGAGATATTAATCATTAAGGTTGAGTTTTGCCATAACTTATCTTAAAAAGGGTTTTGTACTTGGGTTATGGTTTAGGTTAGATGGTTCTCCCAACGAAGGGTTACTGTGGGTGCCACTCATGGCCACTGGGTTGTGACAAAGTTGGTATCAAAGACCTAGGTTCGTTGATCTCATCATACAAGAACATGTCTAGTAGAGTCTTGTGGAATGGTACCGAAGCGTCTGTACTATTCTTTGAGAGGCTATAGGACACTAGGAATTCCTTAATTTCTTCTTTCTTCTGTGTTATTACTTGATTCCAATTGCTATCTAGTGATGCAAATCGGTATCTAACTTATTTCATTCTTATTCTCACAGATGTGAAAACACAAGCTAATAAAGCTAGAGCAGAGGCACCCGAGTCATTGGGGCTACAGTTTGTGGTAGAGGACAAGAAAAGGGAGAACAAGGTAAAGGAAGGAGAGTCGTACCCACCAGGTGCAGAGTTCAGGCAGCCAACGTACCGGCTATAAAGAGATCAGAATCTCCTCTCCCACATGAGGATATTCTCGAGTTTGTAGAGGAATGGGCGAAACTAGTTTAGGCTGAGAAAGCACCAGTTCATAGAGGTACAACTCTAATTCAGATGTCATCTGATATAATACAGCTGGTGTTGAGATTTTTGAGTAGGTTGGACGGTATTGGGGATACACTAATAGTTCCTAATTTTCTATATTCAGAAGTGCAGTATGCTACTGTCATGGATTCTAGAATGGATGAGGAGTCAAAAATGGTTGCTTTCTTCATAACAGGTAGTGGTTCCGATAATGATCATAGATGAGCATGATTTGTTTTGCAAGTTTGTCAAGTGAAGCCTCCTATTTTTCATGACACTGAGTTTGAGGATGCCTATGAGTTCATAATTGATTGTCATGAGACAATTCACAAGATTGGGATAATGGAGAGATATAGGGTTGAGTTCATGACTTTACAATTTCAGGGAGATACCAAGATGTGGTGGATGGTATACGTAGAGTGTAGGGCTGCAGGTTTGCCTCCATTGATATGGACTTAATTTTATTTGGTTTTTCTATAGAAGTATATGCCTCATACCTTGAGGGATAGGAAAAGGATGAGTTCACTAATATTGAGCAACCTATAAGGAAAAATTTCATTCTTTGTCATATTCTTCACAACTGCTGAAAATAGAGCAGGAGCAGATTTGCCGCTTTGTGAAAGGGTTGAATACCAGTCTTTAGATTTTAGTACTTCAGATAAAATCATTCGGTAAGACCTTTCAAGATATAGTTGACTTTGTTAAAAAGGTAGATGGTGTGAGGCAAGATGGTTATGCCAAGTTGGCAGGGAAGAAGGCCGAAATATAAGCAATTTTAGTGGTTTTTATTCTCTAGGTTAGGGTTTATATAGATACCCTGACCGCCCCATTTGGTTTGTAATGTAGGTGTCTATTGGGGCTTTGTCAGGGGCCAGCCAACTGTCTTCAGACTTTGCTGGTTATATCACTTTATCTTTATTAGCTCAAAAACCCACTCTGGATCGTACATGTTATGAGTGTGGTGGGTTGGTCACATTCAGAGATTTTATCCAAATTTTAGGCAGTCTGATCAGTCGGGCTATTAATAGGCCTCCCAAGCCTTGGTTCCAGCAGGCAGAGGAAGTGGAGGTAATGGTAGAAGTCATCCACAAGGTGAGAGTGATAGTTACTAGGCTGGTAGAGGTGGAAACCAGGCCAACTGAAGTAGTTAGAACATAGATCGAGGTGGTCATCATCCCGGCAAGGGCGACACATAGATGGGAGACAGAGCCCAATGTTATGCTTTTCCAAGCAGGCCAAAGGCAGAGGCATCCGACGAAGTGATTACATGTACTATTCTTGTTTTTGACCGAATGTCCACTATTTTTGTTTGATCCTGGTTCTACATTCACATATGCATCTGCTAAATTTGTTATGGGGTTGTACATAATTAGTGATACACTTGATATTCTGGTGCATGTGTCCACTCCAGTTGGGGATTCGATTGTTGTTGATCAGGTCTATTAGGCTTATCTGTTTTTGTTCATGGTGTACCAGACTTGGGTGGATTTAGCAATTTTAGGCATGGTGGATTTTTACATCATTCTTGGGATGAGTTGGTTATCTCCATACTATACAATTCTTGACTGTCATGCCAAGACAGTAATAGTGGCTATGCCAGGGATGGATAGCCTACAGTGGTCATCAGGCAGTTAATACACCTGAGTTCTAAGTTTTGACATTATTTTCTCTAAAACATCTAAATTTTCAACTTAAGGCTTGAGAGAGGCGATTTCCTACTAGATTGGGTGATTTATACTATTGAGGATAATGGTTCTAGGTTGTTAGATTATACTTCCTAGCATAGAAATCCTTTCCTTTAACGTGGATTATGGGTATTTGGGGTAAGTTAAAGGGTGAAATCCCCAAATTAATAATTTAGGCTATGAACTAGGGTAAAATCAGTGGGTTTTAGTCCCTAATGTCTAAAATTGAAGAGTAAGTTATTGAATACACCCTCCATCCCAATTTATGTGATGTAGTTTAACTTGACACGGAGTTTAAGAAAGAAAGAAGACTTTTGAAATTTGTGGTCTAGAATAAGTCATAGATATTTGTGTGGTTATAAATCATTTCATTAAGGGTAAAGTGGGTATTTTAAAGTTAAATTGTTACTAAATATAAAAATGTGTCATTCTTTTTAGAACTGACTAAAAAGAAAAGTGTGTCATATAAATTGGGACAGAGCGAGTACTTTTTATTTGTTGTTTGTTAGACTGAGAATTATTTGAAAGCAGTAAGAAAATGCAAGGCTCTTGTGGATTAGTTGCATTCGGGCTTGTGTTGGAGGTAAGTTATGGTTCTATTATAGTTTTAGACTTGATTTAGACTCCAGCCTATTCATAAGTTGAATATTTGTGAATTAGCCTTCGGGCATACTTGTGATTTGTGAGCTTGGTTGATTTTGCTTGTATCATGATATAAACGACTTGAAATTGACTAAGAATTTTATGATGATAAATTGTGTACTTGAATTATTAGTGCACTAAGTTACATCTTGAATGATAGTGATTACATTTCCTTTTATTATGTTAATCGGAGGGTCGGTTACCGTGCCAATACGAGTTACTTACTTATTGACATATCAGAGGGCCGATTACTACGCCGATATAGTTTATGGATAAAGCTGGTCACCTGCAGGTCATGAATATAGTACAAACATAAGTCCCCATAGTATGTGGGTACATATTTGATTTGGAAATTGATATGCATTATTTACATACATTGGACTATTTGTTTGTTCATATAACATGCATAATGTGTTATGGTGATCGAGATAGCATTAGAATACTCTTGTGATATGGTTAACTGTATTGATGATTAGGTGTTGATTTCACATTTGTGTATTTAGATGGGTATAGGTTCCCTTTACGATGAACATTGTACTTGTGGTTATGAAATAGTAGAAAGGGTGAGGGTTGTGATCTAGTTGAGGATATTGGTTGGTCTTACGTGCTCTGGTTGTGGAGGTTGTTGGTTGAGTTGAGATTACTAGTTATGTGTTGATTTCTAATTTACTTATATTTATATGTGTGTCTGAATTAAATTGGTCGATGATACCTACTAGCACATAGTGTTTGTACTGATACTACTTTGTGCTTTTCTTTTGTTGAGTATAGGTAGTGTTCCAAAGACTTCTTCGAGACCTCAACTCTAGAATGTGACAACCTATTTTTGATCCAAGAGTGAGCACTTATCTCCAGGCTTCTGTGGATCTTCATAGTGGTTCTTGTCCATCTTTCGGACAAAGAGACATTCTTTATGTTTTTATTAGTTTGGATATTTCTCTTACACATTGGTTTATTTTAGTAGTTTTGTACATGACTTTCGGATTTTGTGAATTGTAATTTATAGTTTTGATTATTCCGCAAACTATTATTATTATTTGGTTTTTGGAGATATTAATCATTAAGGTTGAGTTTTGCCAAATTTTGTCTTTAAAATAGCTATGTACTTGGGTTAAGGTTTCGGTTAGATGGTTCTCCCATCGGAGAGTTAGTGTGGGTGCCACTTATAGCCATTGGTTCATGACAATTTTGTTGTACAAGAATAAGTGTGACGTTTAGAATAGCAACAATTATAGGGATATCAAGTTGTTAAGCCACAATACTATGAAGATTTGGGAAAGGGTGATGGAGATGAGTGTAAGAAGGATTGATACGGCTAAATTACACCTGTCAATGAAGTATAAATTAGTGGTTGTTCAAATATAGAACTCAACAAGGTTAGGGTGAAATTACATCGAGAATATGGTGAGAAATAAGCTCAATACGATTATTTCAACTGGTGCTCAGTTATTTCAACTGCCAGATTTGCAACTAGAAGTAACCATTGTTAATAACTTGTTGTTTGTATCAATGTATGAGAATGAACTAGGATTATTTTTCCTATGATTTCATAACCCAGCAAGTCTTTGGTATTAGTGATCTATCTCGGTGATATACAAGTAAAAGTAGTGATTATGGTCCTTCTAACGTCTTTCGACCCTATAGATGAATTCCACTATAAATCCTTTCGGCCTTCAAGTATTTACATATTAAACCTCGTCATTGGTTTTGGATTGGGTATCCTTGTTAAAGCTCAAGTCATTAATGAGGGTTGGACCCTCAAATGGCCATCGTTAATTTTTTTTCCTAATCTTTACCTCTTTGATTAAACAAGTCAATATTTATGGCGAGTTTTAACGTTTGTAACCTGCTAAAAATTTCCCCCTTTTTGCATCTTTATTCTTAGGGTGTTATTTATTCTTTACCAAACTACTTCATATTTTTGTGTTGCATTTTTCTCATTTTTTATATGGATCCACCACACCCTCTTCTTCGTTGACCAGTTACTCTCAACTTGTTCTCCCAAACCTTACCACATCTGAATTAGGAATTTTATCTAAGTTTTAAATCCTAGTGTCCAAGGAGGCAAATGTTATCAAATAGGTATTAGTTGTATAATGAAGGGTACCAGGTCTTTTGGCTAATTAAGGGAAAAATCACAACACTCAAAATCAGGAAACTAGGGATAATGTAAGCATTAGGTAGGACTTTTTATGTCAATATGTGGCTTATAACAATAACCGACTATGATTCTTTCCCAACCTAGATTTTCCTCTAACAGTCTAGCAAGACCAACTGGACAATTTATTGATCATACCAACAACACAAAACTCAATTAAGTACCTCACTCACACTAGGCATAGGGTTCTATTGCTATCTTCTAATTGGTCAATCGGTGCATCATTTAGATAAAATTTATAAGTACTAATACATAAATGATGTCAAAAACTGAGCCTCAAAAGTCATCAAGCAAAGCAATGATGCACAATACAAAATTTTGGAAGGTTCGAATTTCACAAAACATGAATGCACAGCCAGTTGCTACAATGTGACTGCCTAAGTCTTTCTAACTCTCCTCTACCTATTTACAAACTAAACAAAACACAAAATAAGTTTTAACTAGACATACCGGCTCAACAGAAATAAAACATCCTTGTAAAAAGAAACAAGGGCAAGAAACACCCTCAGGTGGACACACCGACAGCCTCCATCCCCACTAAAAGAACATGCATTATCCCTAATGCATAAAAAATACAAAGCAAGAAAGGTAGGAACTTACCTGTGGAGTCCTAGGCACTGGCATTTGGTGTGTTTGTGGTGCGAGTTATAGGTGAAACCCCAACAATATCCTTATTAGCAATAACAGTGAAGTAGGTGGCACACACAAAGGTCGAGACTCACCCAAAGTGTCATGGTCTCCAGTAACTCTGGCACTCACGGGTGCCACACTCAAAGTTACTCCACCAGGTCTAGCCTTCTAGGCCTCTTCTAAAATCTATTGCTCATCTCTAGAGTGTCACTGGTCTGCCTTCAACTCCTTTCTCTCTTCACAACACCAGCCTTATTAATATCCTTCTCTCTTTCTCTATTCCCTATATTATGTGAGGGTAAATCATCAAGCAGACTAAAGAATGGTTGATCATCCTCTGGCTCCTCCAATACATTAGTGATTGGCACCTCCAATATAGGAATATGGCAAGCCTATAATGTTGTTATGTCTACTCTAGCCTGTTCCAGCTTGGCAAAAATATGGGTTAAATCCAAAAGTTGAATTGCCTTCAGTCACTCATTAACTCAATCGTCAATACCATCAATCCACCAATTCAATAACTGAAAGGACTCATCCAAAGACTTCTTTAGTGGAGCATTTCCAAACACTATAAATTTCTCTATATATGACTTTAGCTGTTGAGTCAGAAGTCCAATTTGCTTCTCGGTCCACTCAGTCTGCCTCACTCTAGCTTTGAAAATATCCTGTGTAAGTGCATGGGATGAAGCTAAGGCTGGAGTACATACAACAGCAGTGGTGGGGGCTTCCATGGAAGTTGAATCAGTGCTAACCTTAGCAGTTGGTGTCTCAGATGTATGGCAGCCCCATCTCTTGTTGGTGCTGTCTTATCAGGAATCTCCTCCAATAATATGCTCTCTTAAATCTGATTAAACCACAAATATCCATAAAGAATATAATACCACCTTCTTCCAGTAAGTCTGTCTAACATCTGAACCAAGAAAGGCATGAGAAAGTGATCCTTTTGAGTCCATGCATTTTGCTTTTGATAATCCATACATACACACCATTCCATGACCAGTCTTAATGAAATAAGCTTATTTTTTGTCATTGGGAACCATAATTATTCGCCCTTTCTTTGGCACGTATTGAATCAGGCTCACTTATTTGTTGTTTGATATAGGAAAAACCACACTTGCATCCGACCACTTAATAATCTCTTTTTTTACCACCTCTTGGATCGGTGTATTCAATCTGCATTGATACTCAATACTCGGGATGTAGTCAGGCTCCAACTAAATTTTATGCATACAAATACCCAGAGGGATCCCTATGATGTTGGAAATGGTCTATCCAAGTGCCCTCTTGAACCTTATTAGTATAGAAATAGAGCTTCCACTTCCCACTCAAGTAAGTCCGCAACAATGACATGGAAGAGCCTTAAACTCCAGTATTGGTGGCTCCTCAATAGAAGGTTTGGTTGATGTAGTTTCCCAATTGTTCAAGTCAAGATCTAACGTTTTAGGTGTATAGGAATAAGACCCCATTCCAACCAGTGCATTAAATACCTCATCATAATCAATAATATCATCACCTTCAAAGCTAATATGAACTGCAGCCAATGTCTCAACTGCGAACCTCTCTTTAATAGACACCCCAACTACATCATTAATAGTATCGATCACAGATACGATACTCATGTCTCTTTACTGCATGACAGATCTACAAACATTAAGCACAACTTCCTTATTGTTCAAGTGGGATCTTAGCTCACTACTTTCCATATCGACAAGAGCTCCATTAATAGCGCAAAATGGTCATTCCAAGATTGTGGGAACCTCAAAATCCACTTCACTATCCAAGATGACAAAGTCAGCAGGGATGATCAAGCTTTCTACCTTTACCAACACATCATATAATAATGCCCACTAGTCTCTTCACCATGAGATAAACCATCAGTAGCTGCATTGTAGTCTGTTTGAGGGCTCTCAAACCCAATTGTCTGCATATTGCAAGCAACATGAGATTTATGTTTACACCATGATCACATGATGCCTTGAAAAAATTAAATATCCTGATAGTGCATGGAATAATAAAAGTATCTAGATCCTCTTGGTTCTGAACTATAGAACGAGAAGATTGCATTATAATGGTGCAAATTATCAGCCGACTCAAAACTAACAGTTCTCTTCTTACTTACCAAATCTTTCATAAACTTTGCATATCCCGACATATGATCAAGTGCCTCAACTAGTTAAATATTCACAGACAACTACTTCAACATGAAAATAAAATTGTGAAACTTGCAATCTTCCACCTTCTTCTTCAAACACTAAGGGAAAAAAAGATGAGGTTTCAGAATAGGAGTCAATATTCTTAGAACATTTTTATCTTTACCTTTTTCAATAGTGGTCTCCTTTGTATTAATTGGAGACTTATCAGCATCTTCATGGTCATCACCAACAACAATCGATTTCTTAGAACAAGCCGATTTCCCTTTTTCAGCATTTTCATCAATAACAACCCATGAGTCTGAAACAACCTCATCTTTCTGCTCATCTATAATAGGGTCAGGCTCTAGTAACACTTTTTCTCTCCTAGTGGCGAGAGCCATGCACTGACCATCATTCCTCGGATTTGGTACTATGTCACTAGGAAATATATCATTGTTTCTTTGATTAAACACTATAGAAAGTTAACCCATTTGTTGCTCAAGTTGTTTTATGGAGGTGGAATGTGAGTCTACCAGCTGACTGAGATTTAATATATCTCCTTACATCTCCTTTATAATTGAGTATGTGGATTCAACTTTTTTCAATACCTTCTCAAGCATATTCTCCATATTCGTTGGATTCTTGTTCTCTGCCCTTTGGAGGCACAAATAAATCGTTTCTATCATTCTTGTAGCCATTCCTATTCCTCCAATTTCCTTGACCTTTATCTCTGTCTCTATCTCTCTAATTAGACTTCTCATAATTGTTATCTCTAAAATTGTTTTGACCTTTATTCTCTTTATCTTGATGACAAGAGTCTTGATTAGACCCTTGGGTATTAGCCCAAAAATCTCTAGTTTAATTGTATCACGACCCAAATTATAAGGTCGCACGGATACTTATTCTATTCTAACTAGATAAGAGAATATTTTACCACCTGATCATTTTTAAATGTAAAATTATTGAAACAACATTATTAAATTAGTTAATACAATTGAAAACTTATCGATATAATTAAACCATTCAAAATTCTTACAATCCTTTAATACAACGAAGCATAACTTTTTTCCCAAGGACCTAATCTAGACATGTACATGAGCTTCTAATACAGAGTAAGGATAATAAAATAAAAGACCCAACTTCCACTGAAGGATGAGATATGCAAAACTTGATGATAAGTACTCTCCATCTCAAACAACAAACTTTAGTCAACCTGCAACACACATATATCCCAAAAAGATGTAGCAAGAGCAATATCAGTGCACTACACGTATTGATAGGCATCATGACCGACTAAGATTAGTTCACGCAACGCCAAACAACAACCTTTTACCTTGATTCCTTGCCACTTATACAACTTTCTCAATAAGTTTGAAGATTACAATTATCTTTCTTGTTTCAAATTAGACCCTAGCAAATATTACTAAGCTTTCTACTTCACTTTCATTAAATTCAACAATCAACACTTAATAGTTTTATGCAACAATAATTATTATTCTCAACTTTTCCATCATTTATTACAAATTTCTCACCCACGGCCCAAGCAACCCAACAACAAGCCAATGATAAATTTATTTAACCTCCGAAAATGGGAAACTAATAATGAATTAATTAACTAGTTAGAGAATATTCACGTAATTCAAGTTTATCCAACAACACAAAAATCAGGTAGTTTACAATCACAGGTGATAGCCATCAACCATACCAATCAAATCAATAATAATAAGGACATGGAAGTCACCAACAAATATATCAAGATCTAAACATCAAAGACATATAAGGCATCAAGTAGACATATCAAGTCATCACAGAACCATGCTATTATAAGAAGTCATACGACATACAAGTCATCAAGTAGACATATCAAGTTATCATAGAACTATGATATTATAAGTAGTCATACGACATACAAATCATCAAATAGATATATCAAGTCATCACAGAACCATGTTATTATAAGCAATTGTATCACAAAACTTGGATCTTGTCTACACTGACTTCACAGTTGTATAACCTCTATACCTCATCAGTCTCACTCAACTATATCAGAACTCACAATAGTCACTTAATTTGTACACACATAATAAGGGGTCTTATTTTTTCCCAATATCCATGGCCTTCAGGGGACACACTAGGGTCCATGTATCATGCAAACTCTCATCACAATCACTCATTTATACACATATGTTAAAGGGTCTTATTTTTGTCCAATAGTCATGACTTGTAGGAGACATACTAGGGTCCATGTACCCGTCGAAACCATTTCCCATCGGCATAATAAGAATATAAATTTCATAAACAACCACAATACCACTCACCAGAACCATTTTCCATCAGCTTTGCATGATGTCACTTGCCGAAACCATTTCCCTTTGGTATATAAGAATATGAATTTCAAAAATAACCATAATGAGCAATATCAACCAATAATTAACACCCAACAATAAGAGTGGTATGAATATGTATGAACAATCATATAACTTTAGTTCATCAATCGACCCTATGAAGGATAATCAATCACAATGAAGTTTAAAAATTTACAGGTTTCAACAATTTACGAATTATGCATACAAGCCTTGTCAAGCCAACAACCAACAAATCAAAAATTATATACGAAGACCAAACGACATGCTATACAAACTAGGAAATCAAGTCTAACTCCACATAATCACTTTTAAGAATCCTTCCTTTTACTAACAACAACTATTATGACAGGAACCATTATATCCTCTTTTTAAGTATTAGGATACATCATTGACTACGTTTATTACATTTGTAGTTACAACTTCATTATCCATTATTCTGACAATTTGTTAACTTTCTACATATAGCACCAATCCTAGTTCACTCACTTTTACTAAGGGTTCTTTTTTATCATTACACACGTTTTACCCCCCCAGAAATTTATATTAAGATATTATTTCCCACTTTGTATTCAGACCACAAAAACCAATTCTCATAGAAGTGAGCACACCGTTAAGAATACGCACATAACAAGGTTCAACAATTCCACAATTTTTATTAGCCCAGAATGTTATTAATAAACAGGTTTATAGCTTACTTTTGATACAATAAAGAAGACGCGAAATCTAAAAGAATAAAGGAAACAAAGAAATAAGATAAACAAAGATAAAAGGGATAAAGAGGTAGACACAAAAATAGAATCAAAGACAACCAATTCTATAAAAAGAAAAGACCTCCTTCAAATTTTCAAATAAGCACCTAAACATATGAGAAAGACCTCAAGGGAATTAGATTCCCAAGCAACCCTCCTTTCCAAACTTGAAACAATCAAAAGTTTCAACAAGCTCTCAAACTCTCCAAAGAGTATTTAATATTCAATATTCATCAAGATGATCTATCTCTAAAATGAGCTATGGTCCACCATTTATAGACTAAACTACTAATTACAAAAATACCCTTAATGAATTAAGGGTCTTCTTAGTCCAGAGGCTTGCATTTAAATAATAGTCACTTTGCATACATAGCCTCTTTCCCTTTCTTCAAGTAGTCTTCCTCTTGGAACCTTGTACTTCCATTTTAGCACGTTCCCAAGCTTCAATCCCTTGTTACAAACTCCTTCCAAGCCTCCAAAGTATTGACTCAATTCAAAGTTTTTGAACTTTTTATCTTGGCTTGGCATACATGCATCATTCTCCCTTTCTTGAAAAGGATTCGTCCTCGAATCCAAATCTAGCAAAATCATAGGGAAAATAAATAACAACAAGGACCTCATGGCATGAGGGTTAGTGTTAGTGGAAACAATTCTACCAACACGCCAAGGATATACAAACTTATTATATAACCAAGCATCAACTATTCTTATCAAGAACAATCTTCCAAATGTAGCATGAAATACTTGGCTATTCCGAAAATTGAGAACTAAGCATATCACAAAAGAACTAATGGTTTCAAAATAGCATGCAAGCAATGTCACATTGATTGTATTAGACATGTAACTAACTTGATCCTCTATTTCCAACTTAGACAACCTCCAAGATAGTACCATGACCAAATCACACACTTTCAAAGTGTCACCGAGGTCAAAAGAAAAGAATATACATGCATCTTGATCAAGAAAACTACCATTTGCCCCAAATAAACTCCTACCAACATACAATGTACCCTCCCCACAAGCATGAGAATCATCATATGCAAATAGGTAGTAAAGAAAGGTATCACAACAAATAACTTCATCTATGATGTCCTTACGTTTAAGATCACTAAAAGACTCACGAATATCAAGCATAGTATCAAGAATTGGATCACTCAAAGAAGAAGTAGCCATTGGCAAACACACACCACTTTTCTTATCAATATTCCATAGTGGGTTATCATACAAAGTATAGCCCTCAAGAAGAGCTACATTACAATCACCATTCACACCACTAGGCACCAAACTAAGAGTGATCTCATCATCAAACAAGACATTATACTTAAAGAGAGAGGAATCAATGAAAGATGGCGAATTAAAGCATGGTCAGGTGGTGTTCTACTGGTTCCTTCTCCGTCAATCCTATCTATCTTCTTACCTTTTCCCCAACCACATCTTGCCATCGACATTTCTATTATAACACATGACAAAAAAAATAATTCCCATGGTCAGTTATAATTCCACCTACACTTTGGCTCTAATGCACGATCTAGAAATGAAGGAAAGAAATAACTCCTAAATGTCCCGTAGCCTCCTACTTATAAATGTGGCGCACAACACATCCATAAGCAAGACTCTACTCAGACACGGTTTTGTAGACACCCTTAGAAAGACCTGCTCTGATACCACTTTTGTCACACCTCGAATTCCAATGGGGTGGATTGGCACCCGAAGCCGTTAAGGCTCGAGAGAACCAATCTTCATTCATGTACACTCATATGCATGTCACTAACTGAACAACACTCTATCACATATAGATACAAGATACCAATGGTGGAAGTCATGGAGAACATATGATATATATATGAAACTTGGATGTTAGGGCCACCAGGACAAAAGCATACATTCCTTACATTCCTTCATTTGTCCCACAACGTCTACTTAAGCCTCTACCAGATACAGACCCAAGCCTATAGTCGGAACAAGTCCCCGCTTTATACAATATTTACATAGTACCAAAATAAGTGTATATAATGACTCGGAAAGCCTCGAACCAATCTGGAGCTCACCAACAGTGTGCGGATGACTCGTAGCCTACTGTGGAGGCCTACTAGCACCTGTGCCTGCAGCAAGTAAGGTAAGTCCCCCGAGGGACGTTAGTACGAAAGAATGTACTGAGTATGTAAGGCTATGAGCAACTGCATAAAATATAAGAACTTCAATGAAATCAAATACAAGTGAATAAACATTTTGGGTAAACCACCATTCTGTATGTGTGGAACCGTGTACATTACATTCATTACTTTCTTTGCTTTTACGTTCATAACATAACATATCATTGAGATCGTTCCATCCAGGCTTATGCCCCTTAGATTGTGATCCATAAATAACATAACATATCATTGGGATTGTTCCATCCAGGCTTATGCCCCTTAGATTGCGATCCATAAATAACATAACATATCATTGGGATCGTTCCAGCTAGGCTTATGCCCCTTAGATTGCGATCCAGACTCAAACAACAACTATGCATTACTTCATTCTTTTACTTTTGTGAGATTGATACATTGGTGGTTACAACATTAGTGAAGCTTTGAAATATTAGTCAATGAGTTAGAGACATGTGAAAAACAATTGGTCAATGAATAAGAAACATGTGAATAACAATATATGACAACCTGAAATAAGTTACTTTAAGACATTTTGAAATGAGAACAAGTCGGTAACAATGAGAACAAGAGATGTTGCCAAAGGATACAGAAAGAGTAACCTTACATACCTTATCTTCCCAATATGAATACACAGTTCTATATGTGACTACAATAATCCATCTCCTTCCTTATATTTTAATATACAACACAAGTACATAACGGAACTCACGTTAACAACTAATTACATTACAAGTGCATAAAACGATAATGAGCTACGTGACTGCTATATAGCGTCATTTCATCCTTCTACAATACAACTCACTGCATTATCATACCAACAACATCAAAACATCCCACACATTAACCAAGATATTATAAAGTGATAGCATTTCACACTAAAGTTATACTTTACGCTTCCCCTTCAACACTACGTCACCTTTACTCCATCAAATCACTTAAATACCTTTCACCATCATACATTAACAACAACCCAAAATTGATATAATCCAACATGCCTACGAACAAACCCTTAAAGCCATTCAAAAGGTACCATAAGTTGATAATTGCATCCAAGAAGGGTATAGGGGTTTCGGGGATCAAAGAGAGATAAAAACATGCAAAACGGGGTCCAGGAGGGACCTGTGTGGTCAACTGCGCCCGCAGGTAGGTGACATGCGGCCGCACGTGCCCATCTGGACCTGTCCCGGGCCATCTGCATTGGCATTTGAGCCCGCAGGTGCCCCGCCCACGAGGGCGGGTGCCCGTTTCAGCCTCCAGGGGTCGTTTTTGGGTTCTTTTTCGCAATGAATGGTCCATGGTCATAAGTGAGCTTCTCTTTTCATATTTTAGGTCAACTTGATGCTATTGAACAACCATGGTTTCAACATGCACATGAACATCACCAAAACTACATCCTCCTTTCAATACACCACCAATTCCAAGCACAATTTTCACAACAACAATTCCAAATATTATACACAAAGAGTAATCAAGTTAGGGATATAATCACATCATACATGTTGATATTTAATCCATCAAATTCACTTGCTTCAATACCTCAAGTCAACTTCCGAGTTTAGAAGGCAAAACCCTTCACCAATTAAGCAAAAGTAAACTGTTTTACACTTAGTGAACTGCTCAACACTTTGTCAACATAACCAACATGATTTATACACCCTATCATGCATATAATATATTAAACTATAAGAGTAAATACTTACAAAAGCTTGCAAGAGATGATCTTGTCCAAAGGAATGGTTGCTTCGGCTTTGTGAGAGAAATGAAATATTGTTGGAAAATTCTAGAATTGGCATGTGCCTTTTGGTGAATAAAATCTGATTCTATGCCTTATATAGTGCCTCATGGTCATCCTTATCCAAACACTTAGTCAATAATTGAGGGTTTACTTGGTCAAAGGTAGAATGGGTCATTTTTCCATTTTGGGCCATGTCTTTTGCTTAATTATTGGGCCTTAAATTGAGCCCATTAGCACATGTTAATTCAGCCCAACACAATTAGTGCATAATACACCAACCATCTCAGGTTTAAATAATTACATAAATATTACGGTAATAACATAGGTTCGGAAATGTACGGGGTGTTACAGTTTCTTGTTGCAGTGGCCTAAGTCTCACTACAGTGGGCTCGCTGTAGTGGGACACAAACCACTGTGGTAGACTTTTTCAGGTCAGGTCCACTTTTTAACTCTATTTATTTGACGTTTATTAAACAACAACACATAGTTATCCCAAACTCAAATTTAAATTGGTAAAATTATCTAAATTCTTATGTCTTTTCTGTGAATGTTTTAGTAACAAGGAAACAGGTCGTTATAGATTGTTAACAAAATTTTCCTCTTCGTCTAAATTAGAGTAGTAATCATCATGCTGAGATGTTTTACCTTGTGAGCCAACCACATTCACCTTTTCTGAACTAACCCCCATCAAATGCTTGGTAATCAGATCTATCTGAGTCTTCAAGTGAGCTATGTCTCGATCATGTTCTTACTCTCTTCTAAGCTACTCTACTAATATCCCTTTAAAATAGGTGCTGGCGGAAACTTCTGACTTCCTAGTATGCTAGGCTCTGTTATCTTTAGTCATCTTGTCTAGCATGTCACTTGCCTCAAGGAATGAGTGAGTCATCAAAGAACCTGTCACGACCCAAATCATGAATCGTACGGGAACCTACTTAAATCTATCCTAGATAGGAGAACCCCTACCACCCAACCATTCATTTCATCCGGAAGGTAAAATATAACTCTTATTAAACCAAAACCATTCTTTTAACTTATAAATAACTCTTGTTTTCAGTACATTTTATAAGTAAAAATAATACGAAAAATAATGAGCAGTGGATCCCTAGAACCCAATATAAATTGATACAAGAGCATTAAACAATTGGAGAAATGACCCGAGACACAACATTCATATATGAATAGGATGACAGGAGCTGCTGGAGAATAAACATCGTTGTACCTATAGAAACTCCAACTGACCTGCAACATGGTTATATCCCTTAATTAAGATATAGTAAGTGTAGTATCAGTAAAACCACATGTACTGGCACTACTGAAAATTAGGGTTATGGCAACGGTTCGAATACCGTTACTGTAGATAATAAAATCGTTGCTTAAAGCCTATGGCAATAGTTTAGGCACCCGCTACAACTGATCGCCTTATAATAGCTCTATGGCAATGGGTATCTCCGACAATTCAATAAATCATCGCCATAGAGGACCCTACCGCGACGATTTCAGTCCCAAATAAATTAGAACAGTTAACTATCTATTAGGACGGTTTGTAGTCGTCCCAAAAGAACTTTACGCGATGGTTATTAATATGCTATTGCGACGTATATTTCTATCCATTAAGGGACAACTTACGTCTATTGTGATGATCATGTTGATCTAACACCAAACTTTTCAATTATTGTGACGGTTACTATTAGTCTATAGCTACAGTTATTATAAGGGTATGCAACAGTTTTTTTTGCTACTACAACAGTTATTATTAAGTTATTGCAACAGTTATTATTAGTCTATTGTAACAATTATAACAAGCATAACATAAAATACATATAAATTAATCATGAGAAAAGTATCCATTACCAAAATTACAACCCAAAAACCAAAATTTGGTATTTCATAAAAGCAAAATATACAAATATTCTTTGACCATTCAAAAAGTGCAGCACATAAGTTTTCAATGTTCAAAAAAAAAGATCTTTGAAACTTAGTTTAGTTTCAACAACGCCCAATCATCCTATGTCAGGTCTAATTCATCGCTTTCATTCCCTTCTTCAGTTTCATCACCTACAATGATAATAGAAAATAATTAATTAGATTATTTTTAATAAAAGCTTAATGGCTCCATGCTAGTCATATATAAATATATATATTTGTATCTCTATGATTTTTACTAGGCCAAAACATATGCATGTGTACATAAACTAAATAATATATCAAATAGACAAAATCATATACAAAGTCAATCTTCACACAAAAAAGATAAAATTTGCAAATAATAATGTTAACAATGCCTTAATACCATTCACTAGAGATACTGATCAGTAAGAATCTTTGTTTGTATTCTTGTTAAGGGTTCAGATTAAAAGAACAATAAAGAACCATAATAATAATGTCAACAATGCCTAAAGACCTCACTGGCAGTGGGTTCGAATGTGGGAGTGTCCCCCGGCCCCTTTGATCATATCAAAGAACAATAATAATAAACTAGAGTTTTATCAGATAGAAGCAACATAACAATATTCATTAGTGTAACAGTACTTGCCAATGAAACAATGTAGAAAAAGCAAATCGAGGAGGAATTTGTATCAGAAACTTAATTGGGAATGATGCCAATACCAAAGGATCAAATAGCTCAAGAAAGAAATAAATAGTTCTCAGCTTACAAGGAACTAAAAATTAATATAGGATGCCCATAATTCAGTGTGCTCAAAATATCCAACTCAGTAGTCACCAGTAGTGGAGTTACAAGAAAAGGCGGGCAGATTCTTCATACTCCTGGTCAATTCTACTAAGTACCAACTTGTGGTCGTTAAGATAATTTTTAACTTAGCATATACATAACAGAGAACTCATACATTTGATTTTGCCTAGTTTCTTCTGGATCCATTTACTAGGTAATTCCCTTAATTTGAAAAGAAAGAAAAACAAAACACTTCTTAGAACATCACTACATATCTATATGAAAAGCTAACATAAGAAAAATCACTATAGACACTAAGCCAACAGAAATAGAAACACTATAAAAAAATTTAGTTAATTAAAAAAATTCCAGCCAACCAAAAGAAAATTTCCAGCTACAACAGTCCAACAGATAATAAAATGCTATGGCAGTCCAATAATAAATAATTTAATGCCTATTGCCACTTGCAACAGATAAGATAAGAAATAAAATAGAGTTGCAAGAGAGACACAAGAAAAACAGTCTTAACAGAAAAAGAAGAGTCATAACAGAGAAGTAATGACACTAACCTTCATTGTTTCTCCCTGTAGCCACTTATGAATAAGTAGATTCTCTTGGTGAAGGAACGAACAGAGCTACTAGTATGTTAAGATCAATTAATCCTGCATGTTAAAGTTGTGCAATTCTCTAGAAAATAGAGAAACAGTACCGTAAATACAAAAAGTACAGTAACAACAATAGATAACATTTGTGAAGAAGTAAGAAGAAGACGAATGAGGAAGAAATAAGCAATACTTACCTCTATTATTGCAACTTGTAGATGGCCGACGGATTAGTTGATTAACTTGTGGTACATAAGTAGCTTCTCCAGGTGATGGAACACACAGTGCTGTCAGTATGTCTGGCAGTGTGCGAATTCATCAACTTTTTCCGATTCTCAGTATTGGAAACTGTCCAGAGAAATTGCTCGGAGATAACTCTCCAATGAATCAACACATAAATTCTCAAAGTCATACTGATTACAACATCATTGGACATGATTTGAACAACAAGGGCTCACCTAAAGATATGATTCCCTCAAATTTCTTGGTGCTGGATCTAATCAAGTGCAAGAAAATGATGTTGCTTTGGGTTCAGATCACCTTCAAGTTTTAGGTCTTGAAGGCTTTATAAATAATCAGAATTTAAATGTTTCAACCTCTTTTTTGGAAAAAAAAATTGTCAAAGGGAAGGAAAAATATTCAGATCTTGATCAGGTTCTATGTGATAAGAAATAGTGTGCAAGTCCAAGTGTAAGCACTAATTTACATCACGTGGATGGATGTGAGAAAAATCTTGATGAAATTCAACACTAGAGTGATGATCAAGCTGATAATGACATTGGCACTTCTAAGCAACCTACAGCTAACAAAGATTGGTGTTTCTGCTCAAAACAATGGGGTTGCTCAAGTTTCAATTCAAATTCAAGCTCAAGTTCAGAAAAATGTTCATAACTTAGGTGTGAATACAAATCAAATAAGCGTGATTAGATCTGATTTAGATGTTGATTTTGATCAGGAAAAAGAATATAATGCAGAAGATAATCAGCACTTGAGTGATAATCAAGTTGAGAATAAGGCTGCTACTCCTAATGAACCTCTCTCGACAAAAATACATTCAAGTAAAGTAGTAATAGGTATAGATCATAACTTCTAAAAGGTTTACATGTTATCTGTAATAATATACAATAAATAGATTTTTTTGGTCCAAACTTGAACAAGTTCTGCCTAAATCAAGCATTCTCACTAATGAAAACAAGAGGGCAAGTAGTAACTAATCTCTAAAAAAAAAAAAAAATTTAGCCAAACATACTCCTAATTAGGTGCAGATCTAAAGAGTCTCCAGTTACTTCTTTTCATGTCAGCACAACAGATAGGCACGTATTTTTCTAATGAAATCAAAATGACTAAAATAATACCATGGCGAAACAGTCGCAACTCAATCTCATGATTTATCTTAAACATATACACCTTCAAGTTAAAGAAATAGAAAATAGTAAAGAGCTTTGTGAAAGAAAGCTTTAATCTAAAAAAATCAATTATGTTTTTCAACTCTAATTTTCTCAAACTACTCCCACGAACTATCTAGGTGTGTTTGACAACTGCATCTCTTTAGATTTATAGAAATCTATTCTAAAAAGAAAAAAAATAATGAAGAGTAACAAATTGAATATACTCAGACCATTAAGCCAGTATTTCACTTTTATGACTATGATTTAACAAGAAAAGGTATTTGAGTACTTGAAAAGAATAGATTATAGTTAAATAATGTATAAAAATAGTTAACGAGATAAAAATAATACGTTGCAATTTCACATATATGGAATAAGAGTTTACCTATGCTGAAAATAAGAGATTAACTTCTAGCAACAACTTTTGAAATAGTTGAATGCAGTAGACCTGCAATAGTAACAAGCATCAACATACATCAATAAGTCATTTTTGAGATAAAGTTAGGAGGCCACAACAGTAAGTCAATATTGCACTATTTATTTTCAAGGAACTGTTCTTCTGTACTTTCTATGTGTCCCTTAAGCACTAAAAAAATTATTTATTTTGTTATAGTTCAAAGATGCTGGTGGATTTGAGGCATTATTCACTGGGAGGACAACAATGGTATTCATTGGTGGTTCAAGTTGATGCCTTATCGCACAACGTAAAGTGTTAAATCTTACCGACAAACTTAATTCTCAAGATTCTTGACAAGGTATTCATTGGTGGTTTCACTGCCCAGGTCTCTCAATATGGAAGGTTGATGGAATTTTGAGTGGTTTGGAGTTGGTCTCCTAGTTCAATTTACTTTTACATTTCCAACTTGCATCAACTCTTTTAGTATGTGAACTAAGCAAATAAAATAAAGTAGTTGTGCAAACAATGAATCTATTGTACATGTGCTACTGGAGACTATTTTTGGAAGACTAACACTGAAAGAATTAGGGTAGATAACACATCTATTTTGAAAGCTAAATTGAAAGCTAAACTTAAACACTAACCACTCAACATGGAATTTTACCCAACATCTATTTTAACCAAAATCTATACCCGTCATCTTATCTAAAAATCCACCCATTCTTGATAGAACCAATTAAAGTCCATCAAATTGTTGCAAGCCAAGCAACACAACCAACAACTTGATTAGCCTTAAGCAAAAAAAATCATGTCATTTGTTTAGCATTCTTGCCTCTACTCTTTATGTTGGCTTAAATGCATCATCAGGACCATCAATTTCAACAATGGAGAAATTGGAGTTCTCCATTTTCATTATAACTGGTGTTCCCCTCTGTGTATCTTTACACCACCAGTTAGAAAAATTTAATCTTGGAGCCATTGGAACAACAAATTTAGCAGATCTTAAAAAATCAAGAAACTCACACCCAACTCACTATGAAAGAACTCAAGAACTCATTGCGAAGAATTCAAAAACTCATTTTTACACATAAAATATAATAATTTGATGGACTTTAATTGATACTATCAAGAATGGGTATTTAACATGACACAAAATTAAAAGCTAAACTTGAACCCAAACTTGAACTTTGAAAGCAAAATTGAAAGCACCGATGTATTTTTGCAAGCTCATCATGCAAAAAAAATAATCCAACATCTATTTTGATCCAAATCGCACATTTGGTGAAGAAGACAAAAAATATCCACTCTTGATGAAGAAGACAAGTTTGGTCTGAGAGAAATCCACAAGTCTGATCGGAGAGAAACCCCAAAGTCTCCTCGGAGAGAAACTTCAAATATGATCAGAATTTCACTGAACCGTCGCGGAAAACCCCTCTCTAGAAATATTATCCCTATACAAATAATATGTTTCTGTAAAAAATATATATATATATATATATAAAGCCTAATCAATTTTTTTTATTTAAAATAACTTTTTCGCAGCCATATAAAATAAGTGGAGGGAAAATATATTTAGGCCCAAAAACCATACCAATAGCGTGTTTTCCCAAAGGAACCGTTCCTATAGCTAAAACCATTGCATCGGTTAAAGAAACTGTTACAATAGGTAATTCTATGGTGACGGTTATGGATTAATGCAACAATTTATTTTAAGAAGTGTTGTATTAGGTCCAAGGTTCTACGGCAAAGGTTAAAAACGTTGCTACTGTCAATTTATGGCAACGGTTACTAAATCATTGCGAAATCATTGTTGCCATAGCCATTTTTAGAGTAGTGGTAGGTATCATCAGCCGACCAGGGTTAGAAACATATAACAACATATAGCAAACAAGAAGAGATCATGACAAGCATATAGGTTAAACATCTGAACATACTTAACTTACTTCAACTTCCAAACTTACCATATTTCATTTATTTAAGCAACATTAATTTGTCCTCAAGGTGTGATTAACTAACTATATTTCATGAATTAATCTAACCCACAATTCTTACGCACTTACCTTATTACAACAACTCTATATACTTCTCTCACTCTCTCATTAATTCTCTTTCGTGACAATCCTTGCTCCCTATTATACTACTATTAACCATCAGGATTGCAACAACTAAGTCAATTAATAACATCAACAACTTTGCAAGAAGGGACACTACAATATACATCACGTATATAACTATATACACAGGAGAATAAGATTTACACAATCCAGAACATACCTTGTATTCACACTTTGTTGCAATGCACAATTACAACCATCAACATAACCAGTCCATTTAAGAAACCATAATATCTTATCAAATAACCGGTCCACACAATGAACCAATTACACTTAGGCAGATTATTCAACAAGGTTCTCCACAACATATATGTTTAAATGTACATTCAAATGCTTATGATGAATGTATTTAGGCAAGATGTACATATCATCTCTTAATCATCTCAACATCATCATCATCATCTATCATTTCATCATTATCTCAATATCATCATCAATATCATCTCAGCATCATCATTAATACCATTCTCAATATTATCATCATCACGATCTCAATATCATCATCAATATCATCAGCTCATCTCCACACCATCATAATATTAATCATCAACATCAATATAAATACACATGCAGGATGTAGTTAATAATTACAAGTAATGCCCAAAAGCAAATCACAAACACCCAATTCAAATCAGATGTAAGTAACAGCGATTCAAACAAAACTTACAATTAATGACAACCAAGTAAATGTAGTCAAAAGTCAACTAGTTCATCATTTCAAGTAAACAACGAATGTCCACTAACACATGAAATCACAAGTATGCCCGAAGGCCAATTCACCACTTATTCAAATGAGCATTATCAACCCCAATCATCAATCACAACATTTCCGGAGACCAATCAATCAAGTATCTATTTTAGGAGTACAAATTCCACCAAGTTTGATATCTACACCTTAATTCATCATCCTATTTCGTTCACCAATCTATTCCCTTTATATTCCTATTGAAACCGGTAAATTCAGTTACTAATTAGTAACCCTTACACTCAAGTCATCACTAAGTTCAAGATACTATTCCCTTTAGTCAATCATTCAACCACTCGACTCTATTCAACTTATAATTCTAGCTAGAGTCATACACCGTTACACATCTTACTTTCTAGCACTTAGCCAAACTTGACTCTAAGTTCTTAAGTTCTAACATCACATCCTCTTACCACAATCAATCCTCCTAACTATCTTCTAGCAAGAATATCTCATACTCCAAACATACACAATATCGGGTTCACTCTTTTTAAGATATTAAAGACTAGTTATATGAATTACAAGCTCACCTAATCCTTTTATTGTTACCCACATTCACATATTAAACTTGTAAATATTTAAGTAAGTCATACAAATACAAACACCCATCAAGAGATCCACACAAAACACAAAAACACGTAATTATATCTTTGTTACATTAATTCCATATTTTATCCATCCAAACTCCGTGCCCATAGGCCTACATGAAGTCTCTTGTCAACTATAGTTATTACACACATCTAACACAAGTCTACTACACATTAAACCATAACCTACCTCGACTGAAGATATTGGAACAAGCAAGTAGCACCAAGGTTGCTCTTTCCTTTCCTTCATGCTTGCATTAGCCAAATAATCTAGAAATTAAATAATTACAAGAGTAATTAATCAACTATTCTTTGAATAACTACTTTGAAAATTCAACCCACTAATTCTATTCTTATTCATAGTCTAAATCATTACCAAAGGTCAATTAATCCTTAACTAGTTCTATCATACTCAACCCATCTCCATTAATGGAGTTTCAAAGCTAAAGGTTCCATTTTTAAAGAATTCAAGGTTTCCAAAAATCAATTTCATGTTTTAGAATCACTAATTCATGCTAGGAATCGTTAATTAACAATCTAGAAGTAATTCTAGGTGATATTGCCCCAATCCATAGATTTTGTTCAAAATATCATGAACTTAGGGATCAAATCCTAAGAATTCCACCATTAAAGATCGTTCTAATGATTCTAAGATGTTATTGTATTGAAAGACGAAGAAAATGACAGAAAAACATACCTTAATGAAGAATTTTCACCTAAGAACTTGAAAAATCGCCCCTCTAGGGCTTTGAGACAAAGTTTTTGAGTTTAAACCCAAAACCCCATCAAAACCAGCCTTATGTACTGTCCAGTTACTGCTGCAGTGGTCAACTTTTTAGCCCAGACATTATTCAGTAAAATGACTATAACTGTTTACTTCGAAGGCGGATTAACGAACGATCAGATGTATTGGAAAGAATACTCAAAGCCCTTTCATTTGGTGGGTATTAAGCCCCATAACTCTTTATATTCTAGGAGATATGCTCGTTTGAATTTTATCCTAGTTTAAACTTTACTTGAAACTCAATCGGTAAGAACACTTCCAACTTAACTTTGTGCTAGGAGTATTGTATGACCTTAGTTCATGTCTAATGCACTCCCCTACTAAAGAATTAGTTCTATAACTTATGATGAAAGAGGTTATTATGCTTTTACTGTAGATATTTACAGTAATAATAGAACGAGTCATTACAGAACCTTCAGCACTAGTATCAGCTGTGGCTTTGTTTATGGAATTCAGCGATCTATAGAACACTTCATAAAGGATGTCCTCTGGAAACTTATGGTTGAGGCACTGTTTCAGCTTCTTGTTAAACCTGAGTCAAACTTCATTCAAGGTTTCACCTGATAACTGCCTAAAGTTGTTGATTTCATCCCTCAACTATATTATTCGAGATGGTGAGAAGAACCTCTCCAGAAAAGTTGTAGTCAGTTTTGTCCAAATAGTAATGGAGTCGTCCGGTAATTCATTTAGCTAAAGAGTTGTGTTGTGTCCTTTCGCACATGCAAGTGTACTTGGTCGAACAAGTAATAAAGGATATAAGTCCAGATATCGTACCCACAGGGATTTGACGAATTGAAATCCTACTTTGAATTCCTATTCGAACTATTCAGTAGGTGACCAATGATAAAGAGTGATTTGTGTTTGATTGTAAATAAAAACAATTGTAAATAAGTCTTAGATTGGTTGTGTTGTAATTCAAATTTGAGAAAAGATCTAGGGTTGCAGTATTTTGACAATCTAGTTGAGCTATCCAATCATATGCCTAATTTAATTTCCTGACTTACTAGGTGCAGTTTAATTTTAGCTATATTAAGTAGTTTTCCAATAACTATAAACCTACTTGACTATCCCTAATGCCTATATTTATATGGTCGTCGGTTAATAGTGAAGTGCATGAAGATATCATCTTGATCAACTAAGCTAGGTCACAGGGTATATTCTTATCCTTAGTGACAAATCGATTTCCTTTCCCTATAAGGTTCACAAACTAGCCTATTTCTTCTTTTTACATTTATCGCTTCTTTTTTCAAGTCCAACAAATAAGCCCTAGATAATATTCGCAAGGTGATCAATCAAACGAATAATTAAAAGCAAGAAGAAATAAATAACTCAATAGATGGAAATCGAAATAGATAATATGATATTCAAGCCACAACTTTCATGTTCAACCATAATCCTAGAAATTAAGAGGCTTAGCTACTCATGAATCTCTTTGGAAGAAGAGATTTCATGAGTTTACAAGGTAGAAATCAAAAATAAAATAAAAGAAATAAACTAAACCTTGTTCTTGAGCTTTGCCCTAGCTTTTGGCTTCTCCAAATCAGTTCTTTATGTTAAAAAATGTGGGAGAGGGTATATATAGAGTTTAGGAACCCACTGAATGTCAAAAACTAATTCCAATTAGGTTCGGATAAGTCACGGTCCGCGCCACAGACCAAACGTGGAGTTGTGGGGTAAGGAACAAGTGAAAATTCAGATTGGTGGTGTTTCTTGCGCCACTCCTTGCTTTGGGGGAGTGACGTGAGCAGCCCTGACAGCTCTACAATTCGGTGCCACTGCTTGCTTTCCAACAGTGGCGCAAGCCCTCTTCCCCTTGGCCATTTTTTGCTTGTTTTGCTATGTGTTGCGACGTTGATCTTTCCTTGGTTCCTTTTGATTCCTTGGTGCTCTTTTTCTTCTTGTTTAAGCTCCAAATATCTCAATACAGTCCTATATAAGCAAATCATGAAACACAAGTGTAAATGACATCATTTAAGCTCAAGACAACACCAAAAAGAGAACAAATGTAAAGCAAAAGACGATAAAATAATGTGGTTTTTAGCCTCGCATCAAGTTGCCTCCCCGGTTAGTGAGAATGAAAACCACCTCAGTCTGATGGCCTCTTGAATGACTCCGGGCAAATTGAATGCCTTGCAGATCCCAATGAAGTTTAACAGATGTTGATTTGGGTCTTCTCCAGACGTTCCTCCGCAAAATTCTTTTATGCTCAGCAAAGTCATCATGGTGCTTGTGATATCAAACTTTGCACCTGGAGCCAGTGCGGGTGGTCGAATGGCACCTGTATAATAAACTTCCTCAAGATCTAGCTTCTCTTTACCCTGGGCAACATAGCGTAGAACCTGTCCTCCACCATGATCCACATTCCGTCGGTTCCTAACGGCATTTGCAGCAGCTGCAGTATATAGCAGCTTCAGCCCGTCGAGCTTCCTCAGCCCAGAGGGCTTCCTCAGCTCGTTGTGCATCATTCAGTTATCATATTCTCGTTATAGCTAGCTATAATATCAGCTCGTGGGTGTTTGATGCATGAACCACCTTAATGTTGACAGATAATAAATCTTCTTCGTTGTAGCTATAATATTCTCTTGAACTATTTAGTTATCATATTTTAATTCAAACAAAAGGGCACAGATAAATACTAAAATTGTGTTTTATAGTGCATATACACAGAAGAATATTATAAAACAAATAAATAATCGTATTAATGAACATTAAATCAAAACCTTGACAATTGAAATATTCTTAATTCTACGAGCAGGCAAATTTTAGGAACAATTTGAAAGAAAAATAAACTAAAAAGCAATTATTATACTGCAGAAAGTAACTACATAAAACTAGTGCATATAAAAATAAGGCCAAAATAACAGCAATTAATAACTATAATTTAAAAAATAGCAATTTTCAACACTGATAAATAGTGAAATATCACATATATAATAAACAAACTAAGTATTTTAATAAAAAAAAGTCAAACAATAATAATATTTACTTGTTAGTAAATTTATCAAATTAAATATTATGAAACTTTTTTCTAAAAAAATGGAACTGACCCAAAGAACATATTGTTAACTAGGACACTATTTGTAAGAGCAAAAAAAAAAAAGGTGGTTTAAGAATTAGAAAGCGTAATGTAATGAAATTAATATTGCAATGCTTGCAAAATATGGTTTTAAAATAGCAACAAACTCAAATAACCTTTTGACTAATGTGATCAAAATTAAGTACATCCCAAATAAATCTCTATCATCAACTTGGTTAATTAAGAATCACAAATTCTATTTTTGGAGAAGTTTTTATAAAAGCTAAGGCTTTTTTGCTTAAAGGAGTAAAATGGAGCTTGGATGATAGGAGATTGATAAATTTTTGGCTTGATTGGTGGTTAATGATGGGCCACTCATTGATAGATATTAATCAATCGACACTTTTGTTAAGGTTTTTGACGTGTTACTGGATGGAAATAATATGTAGATTATGTAGTTTATTTACTTAATTCATTCGATTTAATTAATATTTTATCTATTTTTTCGACTATGCATGTGCTGATTAAATCACTTGAGTTAGAATAGGTAACACAAAATAGCTTGTTTGTGATGATACTACAACTTCCAATGACACAGTCAACGAACTAGTGTCTGAAAATTTCACATTCCTGAGAATCTCATATATTTTATATGGGTTATAAGACATAATAAACTTATGTTAAACAAGCTTAGATTCATCAGGAAAATAATTGGGCCATCAAAATGTGAACGATATGACGATACTATGGACTTAGTTCATCTCATGAAGGGAGCTTGATGTTAGTCTAAGGAGCTTAGATTCATCAGGAAGATCATTGAATCACAAAAATGTGAACGATGTGATGATACTATGGACTAAGCTCATGCTATGAATGCTAAATCAATTTTAAATGGATTGATGATAATATTAATCATTCATGTCATTTCCTTTGTAGTAACACATTTTTTATTTTAATTATGCCATATATATGAAAAGAGAGAAATAGAAATTTAATAGGAAAAAAATGTCTAACTACATGTGTTATTTGCAGGGCCGTCTTAACCACTAGGCCGCTAAAGCAACCGCTTGGGGCCTCCAAAAAATTGGGGCTCCATTTTTTAAAAAAAATGTACTTATACATTTTTATTTTAAAAAATTATATTTACTTATAAACTTAAAAAAATAATATGATAAGGAAGTAAAATATTTAATGTGGGTACCGTTTGTTTTTAGGGTAATGAAACATTATTTGGGGAATAGTTTTCTACATATCGAAACTAAAGTTTCCTAATTACAGTATCTCCATATAACTTGGGCTACGTTATTGTCATCTTATATTCATCTATCTATAAATTTTATTCTCTCTTCAATTATCAATATTGAACACTCTCTAACTTGCAAAACTTACTGACAACTCAGTTAATGTTCTTGCTTATAATTACAAAAGAACAAAAATTACTTTTTAGTGTCTTCTTCAAAATCTCAAGAATTACAAGAAATTGAAGGAGGACAACACCATTTCGATATTGTTATATGAATATCAACTTATCAAATTCTTGAGTCAGGTTTTATTATTCTAACTTTATTTTATAGTTTTTCTTGAAAATTTGTTATTGTTGATATTCTTAGTTCATAAGTACATATTTTTTGTTTTAGTTATTATTATAATTTATTCTATTTAAATATGTCGACTAGAAAATATAATTCCTGTTTTCTAAAAAGAGAGAAAGAAAAAACTTGAAGAGACTGAATGAATTAGCTATATTATCAATTGAAAAAGAACTATTAGAACAAATTGATTATAAGAAAATAATTAATAACGAATCAAAAAAGCTAGAAAATGAATTTTAAATAAAATATATATAATGATCTTTTTTTAATATATATATAGGGCTTCTCTTTAGAGTTTCGCTTTAGGCCCCTAATCTTGTTGAGACAACTCTGATTATTTGCAAACATATTAGAGGTTATATTAGGAAAATTGTTGAAGTATTTTCTACACAAAATTTTATTTCTAAACGAGGCAAACTAAAAGCTTGGTCTTCTCCTGATGCCGGAAAGATTAAATTAAATATAGATGGCAATGTGAAGATTAAAACAAAAAAATATTATTTTGGAGGAACTTTTAGAAATGATAAAGGGAAATGAATACTGAGATATTTAGGTAAGATATGATCCATCTCGAGCTTTAGTACATAGTTACATAGGATCAAACAATGGCTTTAAAGAAATGGGATATGAAACACTAGAAGTGAAAACAGACTTACTACTTGCTGTCAAGCTTATCAATGAGGTTGATATATAACTTCGTTCTTATAGGGCTATTATTAAAGATTGCAGATACTTGCTTGAAGTCACCAAGACGAATGTCATTTATATCTGGAGAGAAGCAAATAAATATGTAGATTTTCCGGCAAATAAAGATCATAACATGAAGAAGAATTGCTAATATGGAACGAAGTGATCAAAGATATGGAGTTTTTGCTCCTGACAGATTTTAGTAATGTAGCTTGGGGTGTTCATGATTCGATTTCGATCAATTTTTAATTAAAAGATAACCAAATCAATTAAATTAATTTTTCAAATACGAAAATCAAATCAATTAAATCAATCTTTTACTAAGTTAGTTTCTCTCTGTTTTTAAATTAATTTTTTAGTAAGATTATTATTTTTCCAGTTTCTCTCTGTTTTTTAAATTGATTTTTTAATAAGATTCTTATTATTCTCAACTGTATACACAAAATGAAACACTTTCTAGATTCATTAAGAAATCAAAGGAATTAATAATTATTGTTTCATACTACCTGAATTGTAAAGAATTTATGAGTAACATCCGTACATAAATTAAAAATCAATACATAGCCATTGATTGTCAAATGAATTGCTGCATTGCAAGATCTCATCAAAGCTATAAAACCATCAAAAGGACACCTGATTAAAATTTAAAAGAAAAAAAAAATTGAACTTGCTTATCTATTCTACAGTTCTACTCACCCACCCCGACCATATTGCAGGAATTGAAAGAAAATTACGGAAAAGAAAGACAAAAAGAATTGCGGAAAATTTTCTTCTCCTTTTTCTTGAATGAAAAAAGTTTTGTACAATGTCCTATGTACATATACAAGTAAAAAACGAAGCAAATCAAAAAGAAACCAAACCTAACCACTCAAGGACTCCTAAATAAGGTACAAAACAATTAAAGAGATGCACTCCTAAATAAGATAGGATAATAGCCTAATTAAGGATATATAAAAGATTTACCTAGGTGTACAAAAGGAAACAAATAATATGTACAAGGATTTTCTAAATATGAGACGAAATTAATGTGTTGAGGCCCATTTTTTGAATGTATCTCTGATTCTAGATGAATTGAATCCATGCACTTCAGCAGACGAATATAACAATCAGATGAAACAAGTGAACCAACCCAGTCCAATAAATAAATACAACATTTATCTCAACCCCCCCCCCTCAAGTTGGAGGGTACGAACGGACACCCAACTTGCCCAAAACACTGTGATGAAGAGGCCCTGTGAGTGATTTTGTGAAGAGATCTTGAGAGGAACATGGAACGAAAGAAAGTGAAATAAGAGCATCTAAAAACTTTTGTCAAACAAAATGGCAATCGAGCTCAACATGCTTTGTTCTCTCGTGAAATACAGGGGTCTTAGCAATGTGTATTGCTGCTTAACTATATGAATAAAGATGCACAGGCAGTCATATTGGAATAGAAAGGTCTTGAAAGAGACGATCCAACCATGTGAGCTCGACAACGACGTGCCTCATAGAACGATACTCAGCCTCTGCGGAGCTAAGAGAAATAGAGGTTTGCTTCTTTGATTTCCAATAAATTGGAGGTGATATATAAAATCTACTAACAGATTTCCTTGAATTTGAACATGTACCCCAATTCGAGTCACAGAAAGCGAGCAGCTCAAATGAAGAGGATGCATTGAGAAAGAGGTCCAAACCTGGGTCTTTTGATAAGTAACGAAGAACTAGTAATGCAGTAGTGAGATGAGGCAAATGAGGATCTTGCATGCATTGGCTAAGATGTTGTACAGGGAAGGCAAGATCCGACCTTGTATGAGTGAGATAATTCAATTTATAACCAAGAAGATGCTTATAAACAATGGGATTAGGAATAGGATCCCCATCATTGAGACGTAGCTTTACTGCTGGATCCAGAGGAGATGAAACGGGTGACATATGTGTGACATCAAATTCTTTCAAAAGATCAATTGTAAACTTTCGTTGTGAAAGTATGATGCCATGAGGTTCTCTCAATACCTCTATGCCTAAGAAAAAAAAAGTAAGTCCCCCAAATCCTTGATTTGAAACTCCTCATGCAAAAATACCTTCAATGAGTTGAGTTCTGCGACATCATTTCCTGTTAAAATAATGTCATCGACATATACTGCTACTATTGAAATAGAAGAGTCAGATTTCTTCACAAACAAAAAATAATCATTAAGAGAATGAGTGAACCTTTTAAAATTAAGAGCAGCTGTGAGACTTGAGTACAATTGCCTAATGGCCTGACGAAGTCCATGTATAGACTTTTTAAACTTGCAAACATGAGATGGTGATGGTGGAATTTTCCCAGCAGGGAACTTCATGTAGACCTCCTCATGGAGATCTCCATGTAGAAATGTATTATTAACATCTAATTGATAGAGCCCCCAACCTTTTTTGACAACTGTAGCTAGAAGACATTGAATAGTAGTTATTTTGACCATGGAAAAAAAAGAATCATTAAAATCAATACCTTTCCTATGTATGTCTCCTCTAATCACTAACCTAGCCTTTAACCTTTCAATGTTGACATCACTATGTTGTTTAACTTTGTAAACCCACTTACAAGGCAAAGCCTTTTTTTCAGGGGGTAGTTGGACCACGTCCCAAGTGTTGTTCCACATAAGAGTCTGAAGATCTTTGTCCATAGCTTCTTTTCAACCCTTATGCAACACGGCTTGATTATAATTGGCAGGTTCTTGAATATTAGATAAAGAGTTTAGCATATATTGATTATTGAAAGACAAATTTGTAACAGAAAGAGAAGCTGGAGAGATAGGAGATGAGAAACAAGAAGAGCTAACATCAGCTAGATACATAGAGTTGCAAATATAATCTTCTAAATGACTAGGAATTTTGTGTTCCCGAGTTGATCTCCTAAGTGAGGAAATATTATCTGTGGAAGGAATAAGAGGTTGTACCTGGTTCATGACAATAGGAGGAGTATGAGGTTACACTTGGTTCATGACAGTAGAGGTTGTACCAGCTTTGTGACAGTAGGAAGAATAAGAGGTTGAACCTGGTCCGCAGTGGTGGAAGCAAGAGGCAAAGTAGAATTGATAGATGAGGGATATGGGATGCCTTTATAGGTGTCAGCATTATTCCCATAATCAGTAGTTGGAATTGATGTATGAATTGGAAAGTAGGAAGTCTTATCTTTAGAAGAAGCAAAAGGAAAGACATTTTCATGAAACACAACATCTCTAGAAACAATGATTTTCGTAGTATCAAGAAGCAAAACTTTGTAACCTTTCTTCCCATGTGGATATTCCAAAATGACACATGCAATAGCCCTTGGTCCCAATTTAGATCTTTGAGAGGATAGAGTAGAAACAAAACATAGACATCCAAAACATTGAGTTAGAGTAGTTAGGTGTGGTCTTGAAAAGAACTTCAAAAGGTATTTTATCATTCAAATTTTTTGAAGGAAATCTATAATTAGATAAGTGACCGTTGTCACGCCCCATTTCAAACCGGTCGAAACAGTACACAACTTGTGGTGGTCGTTGTGACTCTCTGGTTTTGAAAATTCATTTTTAGAGTCGCCACCTAAATTTTAGGAAAAACTTAGGAAAACCATTTTTTAATGTAAAAACTCTGTTTTTGGTCTTTGAAAATATTTGAGATTCTGAGTAAGGGTTTTGGTTACTCGAGGGAAAGGTGTTAAGCATCCCTCAGAGCCTATCCGAAGATAGTCCTTAAACTCAGTTTTAGAAAATATTTGGGAAAGTGTTTGTTTTATTATTTGCGAGAAATAGTGATAAGAAACCTTTATTATTTTTCGAGAAAAAGAAAATGAAGGTATATAAATATACGCTACAAAACACAAAGGTATATGTATGTAAAATATGACCTTATGTATATGTATGCTTATTATATGAGTAAAATTATATGTATATGTGGAAGTATGATTTCTTGAAGTGAGATAAGAATGGAAAGTAATGGTAGTACATTATATGCAGTAAACAAATATGTACGCATATGATAAGTATGTGAAAAATTTAGAACTTTACACATAAAGATATACAAAAATAGGAAGATAGATTTGAAATAAATGTATGTTATATACATACAGTAACATATAGTGTGGTAAAATGATGTGCAAAAATAAATACGATAGGAATTAAGATAGTAAAATATACCTTATTGGTAGCATAAGAATACATATATACCTTGTGTTTTGGAGGCTTTTAAAATCTGAAAACTCAAAACAACTACACTTTGAAGCTCTTAAAAGTTGTATTTCTACCCTAAAGAATATGCACTTAAAAAACTTATAAAAGCTGCGTTTAAGTATCAAAAATCTGTATTTTTTTCAAACTAAACTTGCACTTTAAAGCTCATAAAAAAGGGCGCATTTTTTGGCCTAAAAATCTGCACTTTTAAAACTCAAAGACCTGCCACTTTTAAGCTCTCAAAACAGTATTTTTTACCCTAAAAAAATCTGCATTCTTACACTAAAAAATCTGCACTTTTACACTCTTAAAAGGGTGTATTTTCACACCAAAAACCAGCACTTTAGGAGCGGTTGTCATAGCAGAAAGAAAGACATGAAAACAGTCAATAAAACTGTCTACAAGTGAATAAAATTTCCAGATCTGTCACCTCTTAGAAACTCAATCCTAGCAACCTGAAAATGTATAGTAACAGCTGAGACTAATTAGGAAAAAAAATTATTGCTATCCTAGATATCCCTAAACTAAGCCAAGTTTAATATTAAAAGGGGGTGGAATAATAGGCGCTTATGTTCACTATCATGCCATATCGCTAAGGTTCGTATAAAAATCAAACACGAGCAAAACAAATACATACATATATATATATATATATATGCGCCGAATCCATAACACGTTAGTCAAAAGGTAAACAACATATGTAAAAATTTGTGCCAAAGATATAAATTCGAAGAGAGGAAGAAAGGGCACTGGACACTCTAGACGCGAAGATGGGCTTGCTAGACACGAGCTTATGATGCAAGTATTGATCGCTTCTTCGATTGGGATAGATATGGAGTTGTATTACAACTCCAAATGCGCTCCCGAGTGTACATGTCAAATAAGAAAGGAGAAGGAAAAAAAAAGAGATTAGAGACCCAAAGTTTATATATGTTAGCTATGTCACCAGTTAAACAAGTAACAAGAAAAGTATTTAGATATAAATGCTACATTTGCAGATTGAAAATGAAGGGAGAAGTCCAAAACAAATCTAAAAACTAATAAAATTAACAAAGTACATATCGATGGGAAATTTAAACTTTGTTCGATATTCTGATTACACGACGGAACAAGAAATTCTTTTCATATCCATATTTCTTAACATAACAACATTTTGACAGCCCTCCCATTGCAAACAGATACTTGTATTTGTATTCTATATGTATGCATGTCGAGTATTAAAAGTTTTTGCACAAGTACCAAGAACTTCAGTGACCACATCACCTAAAAAGAAGAAAGAAAAGAAGAAAGTTCTATCTCTATATCTTATGCTTCCCTAGATTAAGAATGTAAAGGCAACAAAGCAAAGTAACGGACATATCTAGTTCCTCATACCCAACTTACAAGACCTTAATCCAAACTTATCATGGCTAAAAGAAAGAGGCCAAATAAGAGAAGATCACTGCTCAAGATCACAAATTTTATTTGTTCCCATAGCATGGACACATATAGGATTTTTAAATGTAACACAATGAAGAAACTATTGAACCAACATAGTAGACTAAATGTATGCTAGTAATTAAATAGTATTTCAATCCAAAAACAAAACAAAAAAAATAAAATAATTCAAGTAGGCAAATGAGAAATCTCATAGCTTTACTCATATTTAAGCAAGAACACCAATCTTGTACTAGTGACTCCACGGAACAATGTATAGGAAACTTAAGAGAAAATTTCATATTATTAAGTTCAACTAAAGACATATGCTAACATCACTTATTTAAAAGGGCTTGCACACACTATACACTTATTTATAACTATATCAGTAGATATTAATTTATACAGTTGCTTGGCTAGTCATGATATAGTTTTCTATCACCAAGTCAGAAGCAACAAAGTTGTGTCCATATGATGAAGGAAAAAAATATATATATATCTACAATGGATATGTAGGCGAGTTAAAGTAACTGTTAGCCATAATACGGTTGTCCACTTCTCGAATGACTTGCATTACATCTAACCTTAAAGGGAATTTGGGGAAATTTATTCACATTCTTATTCCGATAAACAACAAGTGACACTTATACATTTAGAGAGCAGAAATTTGAATAAGCAATACACATACACAGATTTGCATAAAACACATAGAAGAAAGAAAAGTAGAGACAAATGGAACGGGAGGGGTTTTATATGTCTTGCACGTTTAGAAGGCAAAACAACAACACAAGGATAATCAAAGATAAAGACGAGGTAACATGGCCCAATTTTCACAGAGAAACAACAATAACATCAAGATGGGATAGGAATCACTCCTATAGTAATTTATGAAACCATATCAGGCACACATTGAAAATTTCAAAATAAAACAAAGAAAGAGTAAAGGTTCACCTTGCGTTGGGCAGCAAACAGAGGCTTTCCGTCAAATTTTCTCCGGCCACGACTCAATTTAGGAACTCGAACTCAAACCAAGGGAAACAAGAGACTATTAGCTAGTAATGAAATCACTCTTTTACTTTGATGTTTTGGGGTATAAGCTTTCTTTATTTTTTGAATCCTCAACCGGTATTATCGAGGCGTCCAGCCTCCTCCTTGTGGGAGGAAAAATCCGAACTTGAAAATTCGGATTTGAAACAAAAAATTTGTGAAAATTGAAAAGGTATTTGAATTTTGAATTCAAATCTTTGAAAAGAATCACCTTTCAGACATTGATGGTGACCTTGGATCCGTTGGGACATTGTTGGCGTTGTGACAGAGGTGACGCGGGTGGAGCGGGGTTGTGATGTAGTTGTTGTCGGGTTTGGGGGTGGAGGAGAGAGAAGAAGAGAAGAGGAAGGAGGCTAGGGTTCTGATTTGGGAAAAGGGAAAGAGAAAGGTCGATGTTTTATGAAAAGAGGAAAAACCCTTTTTCTGATTTTGGGAAAAGGAGAAGCATGCATTAAGTTGGAACTGTTGACATGATCTGAGTCGTCTGATCATTTGATCGGACGGTTTAGGAAATAAACCAGATTAAAATAATACCAATATATATATATATATATATAATAGACCGAAAAATCCATGGTCATTGGATTAAAAGGGATTTAATGGCCAAGATGCATTAAGAAAGCACAATCCATGTGATGCTTATGTGGCATACACAGGTTGGCCAGTATTTTGAGACTAGGATTGCCACATATTCTCGCTCAATTTGACTTATTTTAAAATTTCAATTATAGCCAATTTGTTGTGTAACATAGCCACAATTGATCACATTGAGAATAGTTAATTGTAAAACTAATTTATTTATAAAATTAATCAATCTAAACCTAAAGTAAGATGATTTGCTAACTAATTAATTAATTAAGCTTCCTGATCTGGATAACTTTGAAAGATAATTATAAAAAAAAAATAAAAAAAATGAGAATTTAAAATAGCCAAAATCGGTTTAATAATTTCAAAAACATGTACTAAGTTAAATATATATGTTAAAATTCAACACTTTTAAGAATAGTTTTTATAGAATATTTCGCTAAACGAGATAGTAAATTACTAAAATATTTTAATAATAATTTAAAAGGTTTATTTTCACATTATTCAGATATAGAAGCTTAAATAGTATTAAAATATGAAGAGCCAAAATTGAGTGTCAACAACCGTCAAAAGACATTTACCCCAATATTTAATGGGCAAATGCGACTGGTACAAAAGAGCCCTAAAAGTCTCTAGCAAATGTCTATTTTTTCTTTCCACCACATCATTTTATTGTGGAGTAGATACATATGAAGTTTGATGTTGAATCCTTTTAGAAACAAAATATTTTGACTGTGTTGTGCCATTTCCTAACTCAAGGACATTATCAGATCTAACTATTTTGACCTTAGTTTAAAATTGTCTTTCGACCATAGTTAAGAAAGATTTGAGGACTGTGAACGCATTTGATTTATTGCTTAGTAAGAAAGTCTATGTTCTTCTACTAAAATCATCCCTAATGGTAAGAAAGAATTTATACCCATCATGTGTTGGTTCTTTATATGGTCCCTAAGTGTCAACATGTATTAACTCAAAAATACCTTTTGTTGAGATTTTGCTTGTTGGAAAGGATATTTTGGCTTGTCTTGCCATAGGACAAATCACACAAGGAGTATCAAAATTTGACAAGAAAAGGTGGAATGAAAAGGAACATTTTTCATATTACTCAAAGGCATATGCCCCAAATCTATAATGCCACAATTTCTCCTTTATTTTAGAATCAAACAAGGCAAAACATGAACGAGAAGCTGAATTAGAATTGAAAATCCCATCACTAGAAAATAAATTAAAATCTAAACTAGGACCTGAGATTTTATTAACAGGATCATTTGGAAAAATATCTGACTGGCTTGATTTGAGTATATAGAGTCCTCCTTTTTCTCTAGCAATTTCTAATGGGCTCTTTAGAGAAGGACCCTGAAACATGAAACAAGAAGTAGGAGTGAATAACACATAATTATTGAGTTGTTTACACAATTTCTATATAGACAAGAGATTGAACCTGAAAGAAGGTATATATAAAATATTGTGTAAGACAAGATTTGGTAAGTACAGACTGTTCCTGAATGAGTTATCCTTACTTTGTGTGAATTAGGAAGATTCACCATGAGTGCTCTAGGCAAGGCCTTAAAATTTAAAAGAATTGCTTTATTGTGAGTCATATGCTGAGTGACTCCACTATCTAATGTCCAAGAATTATTGTCAATGTTTACTAGGTGTGCATAAGAATTGAAAAACTTAGCCTTACTTGCAAACCTCATGTTGGCAGAAACTTGAGAAGTATTTCCACCTTGTTTTGCAATATTTAATTTCTGAAGAAGCTCCAACAGTCATCCCACATTTTTCTGAGTCAAAGACCTGATGTTTGGACCACTACTGCCTACCTGTTTCTTAGCAGTATCAAAACTGTTGTTGACTTGAGATTTTTCTTGAAAATTTCTCTGCTTTGTAGACTTAAAATTAACAGGAAACCCATGAATTCTGTAATATTTGTCCACTATTTGACCTGATTTCTTACAATAAGTACAAATTAGATTATTCTGTGTATTGAACATTGATGAAAAAAGATGAAAATTTGAGATAAGATGATTGAAATCAAGAAACAAAAATGAAAATTTGAGACAAGATGATTGAAATAAACCTTGCTCTGATACCATGTAGGAATTGAAAGAAAATTATGGAAAAGAAAGACAAAAAGAATTGCGAAAATTTTTCTTCTCCTTTTTTGTGAATGAAAAAAAAACTTTGTACAATGTCCTATGTACATATACAAGTAAAAAACGAAGCAAAACCAAAAGGAAACCAAACCTAAACACTTAAGGACTCCTAAATAAGGTACAAAATAATTAAAGAGATGCACTACTAAATAAGGTAGGATACTAGCCTAATTACAGATACATAAAAGATTTACCTAGGTATACAAAAGGAAACAAATAATATGTGCAAGAATTTTCTGAATATGAGACGAAATTAATGTGTTGAGGCCCATCTTCTGAATGTATCTCTGATTCTAGATGAATTGAAGTCATGCACTTCAGCAGACGACTATAACAATCAGATGAACCAACCCGGTCTAATGAATAAATACAACATTTATTTCAACACATATTGCGATGTATGCTGAAGGTCCGTGGTTTACGGACTATTTTTCTTTGCAAATTTTTGCACTTACGCCCCCAAAAAATAAAAAATAAATAGTACTTATATATTTGGTTTGATTGGATTTTTTTAATTAAAATAAAAATTAAATTAAAATTTATTAGTTTTTAATATTGAAAATCAAATCAAACATAAAAAATTATCAGCTTCTATTTTTTGATTTGATTCAATTTATCGATTTTTCGTGAATATCTCTATTGTAGCTTATTAACGGTAATCTTTAATATTTTTCATTATATGGGGAAAAAAAAAAAAAAATTAAAAGTGTAGGAGGAGTAAAGGAAAGGCCAAAAATGTCAAGATCATGTCTATAGATGCTTTGTACCAGGTTGGGGGGAGAACACCATGTGATTCCATTCAGCTTCTGTCTTCACCTTCCCCACAAAAACAGTTTCTATTTATAGAACTTGTAAAAATAAAAGGGATAAACTTGTCATTAATTAAAATCCTTACCTCTATTCAATTTCTCGCGATTCTATATGCATAAAAGATCTAAACACGTCATTTTCTTCTATTTAAATTATAAGAGAACAAAAAGTCTCATTTTTTTCTCTTAGCTTATTTTCTTATTGTTTCGTTTCAAATAGGATGACACATTTTTAAAATTTTTAAAATTTATTTTGAAATTTCTAATCTTATATTTGATGACATGCTTCTGTAATTGCGAAAATCTCATATAGTTTGTTCTAATCATAAATTCTACCATATTTTTTGTTTACTTAAATTTCATACCTAATCACATAATGAAAAGAAGTGAGTATTCTCAAAATAAAAAAAATTATAATAATAATAATAATAATAATATGAATTTTACGGATCATTTGATTCACAGATAAAATGCCTCATTATTATAGTCATGGGATAAATAACACTAAGTTTAAGATATAAATTTATCTTGAAATGAGTTATATTTTCAACGACACAAGATGTAAATTTAATCTCAAATATAATTCAGACCCACCTTATCTCACGAACGAAAGGACCACTTAGCAAATAAGGATAGATATGCAAATTCTGTAAAATGAAAGGGTGTTTTTGAAAATGGAGATGCATAAAAAGGCAACTAGGAATTCAAACCAGACCAATCGGCCTTCTTCTTCTTACCTTACTTACTGTCATTCTTCTTATTATTAACAAGTTGGAAAATAATGAAGAGCTCAAAAATAGTACTGCTACTGGTGCTAATGTGCGCCCTTTCCAACATTTCCTTAGCTGTTCTTGATGGTAAGCTCCAAAACACTCTCTTAATTATTCCTTATTAACTCCATTAATCATGATTTTTAATGTAATGTTACTTTATGATACTTCAAATAATCTCTTTACTTATGTGCTTGCTTGATATTTAATGAATGTTTGGTTAATTTTTGGTATATTGATTGTAATTAAGGAATGTCATTAATCACTTCCTACAACTTTTAATGGGAAATTAACATTCGTATCGTAAAATATTACTATAGTTGAACTGTTAAACTCCTCTCCCCCTATCCACAATAATCGTTTTGTTGTTAAAAAATGCCATTTTAGTTTACATCAAAGTTTGTAATTGTGGTAAAGTTTTTTAAATAAGTATTGAGATATCTGTTGAAGTGTTGAACAATGGGGAAGAAGTTGAGTAAACTAGTGTCACATTCGAAAAACTTAAAAAGTGGCATGGGTAATAATTCTTCGTCTACTTAAAAATAATGTTTATTTTTACTTGACCTAAGTGCATTATACCTAACTTTTTCACTTGATTTTAATCTAAGAAAGAAATGAAAGCATAACTCTTTGCTTGCTTGCAGCATTCAATTTAAAAAGTGAAAACTAATTTATTATTTAATTTTTAATTTATTCTTATTATTAACTATAATCATTTGGAAGTATATTTCTTAAAAATATTAAATTTATTATATTTAAATTGTAAAATTTACCATTGTATTAATTAATTTTTAAGGGATATATCAAGTTAATACAGAATAAATAAAAATGACGTAGGAAGTACTCCTTCTATGTAGTTTTACTTGTCATATTCTGTAGAGCCAATTTTACTAATTTTTTAAGCTAAATTTAATTAAATTAATTTAATATGTAAATCTAAAAGTTTAAAAATTATATTATATAAAAAATATTATAAGTTACAAACTTATAATTTTTTTATATATATTTTAAAATATTAGTTAAAGTTCATGAGACGAGTAAGAAGTACCGGATGAGATATTAATTAGAATGAACATGTATAGTAGTACTTGAAAGACAGAAGAACAGACAATTTAAATGAGATATAAAAAAAGAGAAATGGAAAAGCAGAAGAGGACTAATGGGTAGGTTCCAAGAGTGAGTTATGGGTATCAGAGTGACTGAGACCTTTAATATTGTCATCATAAATGTGTTGTCAGATTTGGATGACCAACCAGTCCAAAGCAAAGAGCTACTTGTAGCTTTGAGCACAATTGGACTAGTCTTGGAGGTGATTTTTGTCATTTACAATGAAGCTGTTAGTCAGGATTTAGGACCTCCAATGCACAAAAGTTTTCTCTCTTCTTTTAAGCCCAGATTACAAAAGTACTCCTACTCCGCTACTCTCTCCGTTTTAATTTATATGGTATTTTTTAATTCTATAGTATTTTTAAAAATTATTTGATAGACAGATTAAATTATTTTGGAATTATAATTTTTGTACTAATTTATCCCAATGAGGAGGTGGAGGGTGGGATATCTCAGAATTAAGCATATGATAAGATTTATAATTTTGGCTGTTGTTGACGTAACATACTTTTTAAGAAAATTTTAATTAGATATGTATTTTATTAAATTAAACTCTAAAATTTAACTATTAGTACTGTACTTTATAGTTATTTAATATTAAAAATAATATAAATAAATAAAACTCTTAGTTTATTAAAATAATTAAGTAAAATAAATCAATATGAATCAACTAAAATAAAACGAATGGAGCAATTATTAAAAATAGTTTTGGGGTAATTTTTTTATGGTAGAACCGTAGAAGACAGACAGAGGGCAGAAGGCTGAGTTTATTATCCATTGGGTTTTGAACCTCGTGCTATAACTTCATGAGTTATCCAAGGATGATTTTTTTTTCTCTTTAATTCTTTTGCTTTGGTTTAAGGGGGGTATACATGTGCATGTCATCTCAACTGAAAGTGAAACCTCTACTACTAGTAGAGGAGCACGAGCTGTGCACATGATTTTGCTAACTAACTTTTTTTTATACTTTTGGTCATTCTTGTGACTTTGAATTTTTGTGAGAAAATGACGTTAGATCACCCATCAAAGTCTTGCAATTTGATATTCTGGACGATTTTATTTTTTGTGATGGGAGTAAATGGAAAGGCATGTCACTTTTGGGGAAAGGTTAGGTTAATTTCACAGCTGCTTCTGGGTTGTGCGGTAGCTGGCTCTGCTAGTTATATAGCACGCCAAAAGTAATGAAGGTATTGTTAAGTAATTGCAGACTCACTCGATTAATTTAAATTTATTTTAGTTTCTGCATAATGTTCCTAAAAGAAATACTCCCAAGTGTTTTTCTATACAGGTATGTTAAGTTTTTCATTACTTATAATTGCATACACCGAGTAAAATGTCTATAGAGTAACAGGTTGTTTTATTATGAATGAATAATTAGTTAAGTTGTTGGATAGTGCATAATTCTACATAGGGGTGTACATGATCGGGTTGGTTTGGATTTTTTAAATATCAAATCAAACTATTTGTGTCGGGTTTTTAAATCTATGTACCAAATCAAATAGATAAAATTCGGATTTTTTTAGGATTTTTTGGATTTTTTCCGTTAAAGTCTTCATATAAAGATATAATTAACTTGTGCTTCAATATTTCTTTAGTCTTAACAAGATATAACTATCTTAGGTGTTTCTTAAGAAAATAACACAAATATGAAATGAGTTATGACTATAAAATAATCAAAAAAAAAAAATTTGTATAAATAAATATTGCATATTAATAAGTAATAATAACAATAGTCATAATTTTAAAATATTAAGTCATGCTAAAATAAGTCTAGTAAGTATTAATTAGGGTAAAGAGTTCGAAATATACCCAAATTTTAGGAAAATTTGCTGTTACTCGCCCAAACTTTGCGGGGGTCCTATGACACCCCTGTACTATTTATTAGTGTATTTTTGCGACGTTTATTTGCACAGCTGACACCAAATGTGAATACACACGCGCTAAGCGCGTGACTAAAAAAGTGGTCCAGCTAAGCAAATAAACGTCACAAAAATACACTAATAAATAGTACAGGGGGGTCATAGGACCCCCGCAAAGTTTGGGCGTGTAACAGCAAATTTCCCCAAAGTTTGGGTATATTTCGGACCATTTTCCCTATTAATTACATAACTAAATATTAAATAGAAAAATAAATTTAGGTTATGTATTTATGCAAAGCTGAAGAAAAGATATGCAACACTATTATCATTCCTAGTGTTTTAATTGAATATTTTTGTTAGCATGAATATTGATTTGTGCTTTATTTGAATTATTAATATCTATGGGCTATAAAACTTATTGAACCATTCAAAATTTTAAGTTTAAACTTGAAATAATATGTTGAAAGATAAAAACGCTGAAAAAGTTTAAGAAATATTTATAAATTACATTACAGTAAATATTTTTATATATTAAATATTTTTAAAAATTGTATAAATGTAATATCGAGTTGGTTTGATTATTTTTAGTTAAAATCAAATCAAATCAATTATAGTTGATTTTTTTTTAAAATCAAATCAAATCATCAGTCAGATTTTTTTTTTCAATTTGACTCAATTTATGATTTGGTTCGATTTTATTCACCCCTAATTCTACACTATTGCTTAAAAGTTTTAACTCATCACTTATACCTTACCCCCCGTCCCCCCGCCTCCCGCCCAAATCTTTTACGGCACATTGCTGGATTGATACTTTTGAGAAGGATATTTGGGCGTCGACGGAGTAAAACATGGGATTAAGATTGGGGACGATTATATAGTAGTAATTCCTCTCTCTCAACGTACGTGGATGTCATTTGACTTGTAACAAAGTTTAAAAAAGAAAGATTAGATTTTGAAATTTGTAATATTAAATACTTTTTTATTATTTGGTAGCTATAAATTATATTTAATTAAAAATAAAAAATAATTTTAAAATTAAAGTTTTTTAAATTATAAAAAAGCGACATTCCTAAAACAAGAAAGTAAATTGGGACAGAAGGAGTACTGTTTCTAACATTGAATATTTACCTGGAAAGGTGGTGCAATAATAGAGACAAATGTCATCACATTTATTATTATTGTTGTCCCTACTTTGGGATTTGGAATTTACATACCTATTCTTCTCTCCATATTATAATCTTCTGGATATGAGTGACTCTATTCACAATATTCCAACTCATCATTTTAAGGGATTTTCTGTCCGTTTGTTATCCCTGACTATTTTTGCTTCATCCTCTAGTAAAATACGTATAATTTTAATTAACTGTCTCGTTAGTTTTATACATATGTTTAGTTTTATGTCAAAGAGTAGAAAGGAAAATGGCTTGAACATGACAACAAAAAAGTTTTCAGAAGTTTCCCCGGTGGTTTCGAAAAATTTCTCAAAAAGTAAAATCGTCAGTTTAAAGCTATATTCGTTTTTCCCCCCAAATGGCCAAATCAGCTATAGTTAAAAAATTATTATTTTCACAAAAAAGATCAAGGCAAATGCGGTACAAATGTATTGATAAAATAATACTATATCAGAAAATCAATAACAAGATATTCGGCTAGAATTATTTACCATGAGTTACTTCTTTCTAAATTAAACCTAAGCCAAGACCCTCTTCGCTTCTTAAGTTTCTTCGTTGAACGAATTTGATTGCTAAATGTGCTATAATGACCATCGACAACTAGTTGTTGCATTTAATTTATATACGTTTATCATGTGAAACAAGTTTATATTTACTCTCACGCTTATATGAATGATTATCTTGAAGTTAATTTTTTAACTGACCTGATGTTATAAAAAATATGCCATATATCCCGAAGTTAATTCTTTATATTTCTGTGTAAACTCTTAACTTATGCATAACGAATAAAATAGAATTTGACAAAATATGATTTGATTTTTCAAACACATGCAGGATTGTTAAAGAATGGAAACTTTGAAATGCCCCTATCGAAAGCGGACCTAAATGGCACGGTGGTTCTAAAGCACAATGCCATACCGGAATGGTCAATCTCCGGGTTCGTAGAGTACATAAAGGCCGGGCAAAAACAAGGCGACATGCTGTTGGTTGTGCCAGAGGGCTACGCTGCGGTCCGACTAGGCAATGAAGCATCGATCAAGCAAGTACTGAACGTTACAAAGGGTATTTACTATTCCTTAACGTTCAGTGCCGCTAGAACTTGTGCTCAAGAGGAACGTATCAATGTATCCGTTACGCCCGATTTCGGAGTGCTGCCTATCCAAACATTGTATAGTAGCAGTGGTTGGGACTCATATGCTTGGGCATTTCAAGCTGAATATCGACGAGTTGAAATCTTGCTTCATAATCCAGGTGTTGAAGAAGATCCTGCCTGTGGTCCTCTCATCGATTCGATAGCCATTCGTACTTTATATCCTCCTAAGGCCACTAATCGTAAGTTTTCCATTTCACGTCCTTCGGTTTATTTTATTTGATAGTATTTGATTGAATACGAAATTTAAGAAGGAAATATAGAATTCTGGAACAAACCGAAAGCACCCTTGGATCTTAAAAATGTTATTACCTCTATGTGATTGATCTAGTAACATGTCGTTGAGAGTAAAATGCAAAATTTAAAATTGAACACCTTTCAAATTGATCTACACCGACAATAATTTTGGTAAAAATATTGAATCTGTAATTGACATAAGTTTAAATGATTTAGCATATGATTCAATTATTGGGTTAGTGTATTACATTGACTAGTACTATTATCTAGATTTGGACACCTATAGAAGTCACACACTCACACATGCCCAAAATAAAAATGACCTTGCATGATTATGATGTTGTCTGTTTGGACCACTCTTCTTATATATCTACTATCCAATCGACTGCTTTTCTGGAGGTAGGGTTTACACTTCTCTGTCACTATTAACTTTTAATTGATTACCATGTGAACATTTCCACTAAGATTTTTATACATTTTTAGTACTAAGCCGATAAGGTTTCCACTGAATTCTGAAGAAATAATTTTACTCTTTCCCTTTCAATTTATGTGACACCTTTCGAATTTCAAAATTAAACAAGTTTATCTTTGATCGTAATTTTTTCATATATCTTTTAAATATTTTGAATTATCAATTTATTGTGACTTACAATACTTTTTATGTAATTTTCAAATATGTACATTTTATTTCAGAAAACATGATGATTTTATAAACTGCTTGACTCTCAAAATCTGAAATTGTGCCACATAAATTGAAATAGAGAGAGTAATTATTAGTCGTTTCCTGTGAATTTTCATTACTCTGCTGTTGGACGCTGAGATTTTTCTTAATCTTTTTTTTTTAAATTTTATTTGTGGAAAATTAGGTTGCACGACTCTAAAATTATGTACTCGAATTTTAATTAATATGGAGAAAAAATTGTAATTTTGAAGTACATTGTACTGCTGGAAGCAGTTGCTAAAAGGGACCCAAGTTTTAATTCTTTGTCCATTTAGGTTCCTCTGGGCTTTATGGATGCACGAATTGATACTTTCCCATTATTCAATTCGAGTAATAATTTAGGTATTAAATTGCAAAGAGCTCTAATGTGATCATATTCTCGTACGGTCATACCTAATTCATTATTTCTGTCATGCAGATTCAAATATATTTTAGTTCATAATTAATTGTTAACTCTATCCAAGTTCCAAACTTGGTTGTGTTTATATATTGTACGTCCTTCATTCTGAGATTTAATACATTAATGCACTAGTAATCAATCAAAACTAATATTCTCTCCGTTCCAATTTATGTGATATCGTTTGATTAGACACAAAATTTAAGAAATAAAAGTAGATTTTTAAAATTTGTGATCTAAAACACTCTTGATCATTTGTGTGACTATAAATCATTTCATTAAAAGTAAAGAGAAAGTTTTAAAGTTAGATCATTTTCAATTATAGAAAAGTGACATTCTTTTTATTACGGAATTGATAAGGGCAGGTGCTTGATGACGTCGAACCTATTGTGTCGGTGATTATTTATTTTTGTTTTCTGTGCATATTTAGCACTTGTATCCTGTCTAAAAGAATTTCTATCATCTGGTTTTTTTTTATCAAATCACGTATATGTGATGAATTCTTAATGAATACTCTTAATTAGATGCGGAACTAGAAATTTGAGTTTAGGTATTCTGAATTCTAGAAAAGGTAATTTATTGGGCTCTGAATAAATTATTTATACATATTAAGAGAATTTTTAAATAAAATTGAGCCAAAATTACGTTATTGAGTTCTGCCGAACCTGTTGCTTCCAACAGAGATGAGTCAGTCTTGTCTTATGTATATTGGTAGTTTGGTTGTCATTAGTTGTTTGTTTGGTTACAATTGTTTACTAGTTTCTCAGTTATATGAATTTGTGCATGCACTCCAACAGCATATGACTATGTTAAATCATGTAATTACTATGCAGAGAATTTGTTGAAAAATGGAGATTTTGAAGAGGGTCCATACATATTCCCAAACACAAGCTGGGGAGTGCTTGTACCACCAAATATTGAAGATGATCACTCCCCATTGCCAGCATGGATGGTTGAGTCCCTAAAGGCAGTGAAATACTTAGACTCTGACCATTTCTCAGTGCCACATGGCAAGAGAGCGATAGAGCTTGTTGCTGGTAAAGAAAGTGCCATTGCCCAGGTTGCAAGAACCACAATTGGCAAAATGTATCAACTTAGTTTCAAAGTTGGAGATGCAAGCAATGCTTGTGAAGGTTCCATGATTGTTGAGGCCTTTGCTGGAAGGGACACACTTAAAGTCCCTTATGAGTCTAGGGGGAAAGGTGGATATAAGCGCGCTATCCTCCGTTTCAAGGCCACTGCTAACCGGACTAGGATCATGTTCCTGAGCACGTACTACCATACGAGGAGCGATGATTTTGTTTCCCTCTGTGGCCCTGTGGTCGATGATGTGACGCTTCTGAGTATCAGGAGCCATCGTCGATTCCTTTGAGGTGTGTATTTTGATGAAATACGGTGAATTTAACGAGTTATGGTATGAGTATATTTGGTTGTAATGAAGCAAAGAAGAAGGTGGAAGTTCTATTTTATCTTACTTTGGCTTGTTTACTACTAGTAGTATTATCATATGTTTACTATACTAATGTCTAATGAAAGGCAAAGAAATATATATGTATATTTTGATTGGTGTTGTGGGTTTATGTATTACATTTTGGGTTCGACTTTGGGAGTACTCAAAAGTAGTTTGAGCAAAAGATTGTTGTAACACTAGCAATTCAAGCAACCAGTGTCTTTTTAGCCAATAAAAGAAGTGTGGCTTGGATGAAAATTGAGTGGTATATCACTGATTATATTAGTTAATGGGTGAAAATTATTTACGCCTCTCAACTTTGATTTAAAAATCAAACTTTTCCCTCAACTTTGAAAAATAATCATTCTCCCCATTTTATTATATACAATGTCTATTCTACCCTTACCATTTTCAATCCTCCATCTATATAACATATTTAATATTATATATAATATTTAATTTTTTAACCTATATATGTATTTAGATTTTTATTTAAGTTCATTAACATTACAAATAGAATAATTCTTTTATAAGTTTGTTGCAAAATCTAATATCATTATTTTTTTTGATTATTTTTAATTTTACATGCATTATATATGTATGCATTATTGTAACAATCCTCATAGTGATTTTTCAAGGGTGAAAATCGTTTTCACCCACCAACTTTGCTTTAAAAATTAAATTTCCCCCTTAATAAGTTTGAACAATAATCATACTCCCCCCTTTATCCTCATTAAATTTTTAACTCATTATTAACTTTTTTTTTACTTCATTAAAATCATGATTTTTTAAAAACCTATGTAACAATTTTGTGTCATAAAAACATAAACAATATTTGTAGGCGAAAAAATGAGAAATACTAATTGACCCGGGACCCAACCTCGACACTCGAACCCAGGACCCAACCCCGACTCCTGACTCGGACCCAACCACGACTCCCTACTCTCGACTTGAGTTTCGACCTCAATTTTCGACCCCGACCCCGACTTTCGATTAGGGATCCAACCCCGAGACCCGACCCTGACTCCCGACCCGATAACTGACCTCGACTCTCAATTTAGGACCCGACCCTGACTCCCGACTCCTAACCCGGGATCCGACTCTGACTCCCGACCAGGGACCTGACCCTGCCACCCAACCCGGGACCCTAATCCCGACTCCGGACTTGGGACCTAACCCAACTTCTAAAGCGATACTTGAATTAAGGTTGCGGTAGGGAGAGGGGTCCCGAGTCAGAGTCAAAGTCAGAGTCGGAGGTTAGGAGTCGAGTCGAGATCAGACCCTGATTTCCATCTCGATATTGGAACCCAAGTTGGTGTCGGGAGTTGTTCTTGGATCGAGTTAAGGGTCGGGACGAATCCTGAGTCTCGAGTCAAGGTCAGGCATTCAAACCCAAGTCAGATGTGGGAGTCAGGTCTTGAGTCGAGGTTGTATCCCAGGTCTTGTGTCTTGGATCAGGGTTGAGAGTCGAATCTCAGGTCGGGAATCAGGTGTCGGAGTCGGGAGTTGGATCTTAAATCGAGGTCGGGAGTCGAGTCTCAATTAGAGATTGGTAGTCAAGGTCGGGAGTCGGATTTCGAGTTAGTGTCAGGAATTGGTACCCGAGAATTGGGTTAGTGTGAAAAGTTGAGGTGTGAAGTTGAAAGAGAGTTTTGAAAAATATTTTTCATACTTTTTGAAGGAAAGTCATTTTTCTTAAATTTGAGGAAAATAAGTTCATTTGAAAAACATTTTCCAAAATATTTAAGCCAACCAAACATGAGGAAATTGAAAAACATTTTCCAGAAAATGTTTTCCTTCGTACCAAACACACTCATAAGTCATAATGTTAATGAACTTAGACAAAAAGCTATAAATACCTAGGTTAAAAAATAAATAAATATTATATATAAATATAAAAAGATATTACATAAATATATGATTGAAATAACAAGGGTAAAATAAACATTGCATATGATAAAGGAGGGAGTATGACTATTGTTCAAAGTTGAGGGGGGAGTTTGATTTTTAAAGCAAAGTTGGAGGGTGAAAACGATTTTCACCCGATTTTTCAATTTTGATGCTTTTTGATCATTTTACCCCTCTATGTAGTTGCTTTATAGTATTTGTGGTCTGTCGGTGTGGGTGCATGATTTCTGAGGTGGTCAGTTGAGAAGTATGAAAGTTTTTCATCTTGGAAGGTTTGAAAGTTTGTATGGTTGGCTCAAGTCAATATTTGATGATATCGAGGTCGTATGAGAATTCCGATAGTTCGTTAGCTCTGGAATGTGAATTTTGGGTTAGTAGAATCTTTGGTTTGGGTTTGGAGGAGTTTGAATGGATTTTGAGTAGTTGATTAGAAATTTGAAAATTTACGACATATGTTTGACTTCGGTCAACATTTGGTTCAGACGATCTCTATTCGGTGATTTAATGATTCCATTGAGTTCAGAATGTCGTTTCCAATTTAATAGCATATCTGGTTTCTTTTCAAGGGGTTCAAGGTGAGTTCTGAGGGTTGATTTCGAGTTTGATATGTTGATAGTTATTGTTGGTAGGTTGATGATGTCTGTGCAACTGCACCTGCGAACCTTGACTGGACGAGTGGGGTCGCTCCTGCTATTAGGGGTCGCACCTGGCGGAGTCGGGCTAGGTAGGGACTGCCTGCTCCTGCGGAGGTTCGTTTATACCGGCGGAGCCGCAGCATGCGATGCTTTGTCAAGCCTATGAGCTTGCTCTTGCGGGACGCGGACCGCTGCTGCGAAGAGCCACGTGGCTAGTGACTTTCTTTGATTCACCGCATTTGTGGCATCGCACCTGCGATTAGATCTCCGCAGGTACGGAGATCACTGTAAGGTAAACAATGGATTTTACCTTATCGCACTTTTCTTTTTTTGACGATACTAATATCTTTTGTAGGAAATTTGTTATATATATAAATAAATAAATAATGATTGATAATATAAGGGTAGAATAGACATTTTAGAAAGTCAATTAGGAATAAGGGGGGAGAATGTCTATTTTTTTAAGTTGAGGGGGAGTTTGATTTTTAAAGTAAAGTTGGAGGGTGTAAATGATTTTCACCCCAAATTTACATTGGTTTAGATATGTGACATAATTAAACTTTCCCTATCTCTCCCCACTTGAAACAAGGCATCCAAATAAGTTTTACGAATCAACAATTTGGTATTTAATCTTAAGGCTTTGGATTGTGGGATTGTGAATTGGACACCATAAGGACAAAATGGAGGATTGTTTGCTCTATGGCCATTTATTGGAGAATTGCACTGACAGGATGGTTTAAGGTTTATATTTTGTTCCCGTGTAAGAAAATTTGACTAAAATGCCCTTAACGCTACACAATTAGAAGAATGAAAAAATTACTCTTAGTTCAATTATTCACAATTTTTGACAGGCAGCCACAACTTAGTATTATCTTCATTTTGTCTATTTAGTTAAATTATTCACAAATTTTGTTCAATTCTTATGTTTTGTTGGGCAACCATAATTTGGTACTCTTTATTGTACATATCTTATTAAATAGTTCACAAATTTGTCGCATGAACAATTCTTATTTGTATTGTTCAATTGTTCACAAGTTTTGTCAGGTGGGTACAACTTGATACTATCTCCATTCTACCTATTTTTTTAAATTATGATAATTTTACCCAAAAAACGAACAAAGTGACGGTTAACTACCCGTTTTATAGAGGGTTTCAAATAATTACTCGAACATAACAATTATTTTTTAAAATCTAACAACTTAACGAGTTAAGTATCCCTTAATTTTTAAGCTTCAATTTTAGTAACATAATCTTTTCTCGTACTTATTTCCTCTTTCTCCCCTCTCCTAACTCATTTTCTGTCTTGCTCATTGTTCCCCATTTCCCCCTTCTCTGTTTCTTTGCCTTTTAAGCCCTAAAATTAGAGTTGTCAAAATGGGCTTGGCCTTTGAGACCAGTCCAACCTAACCCTCTATTAAGGTTGGGTTGGGTTATGACTTTTGAGCCCATTTAAAAAACTGAGGCTTATAAGCCTAGCCCAGGTCAGTCCGCTAGCCTTTGAGGCTTGATTGAGGCTGGGTAGGGCTGGCCCGTGGGCCAAAATACTTTTAATTTAAATTAAGAATTTACATGAAGATTGTTAAAAGAAGTAAAAACTAAGAATAGTAATTACAGAATAAGTTTTAATATCTTGCACAATACTTTATTTATTAGCGTTAAATCGTAATCACCAAGTATAGATGTTTCATTCATGATTGCTATTCAATTTAAACTTCAAATTTTAAAAGAAAATTATGAACAAAAAGAATTAAAAACTATAAATAGCTATTACTGAATAAGTTCTAGCTAGTATCTTACACAATATTTTACTCATTTAGGTTAAATTCCTAATACTAAAATTTCTAACCACCAATATAAAAATTGCATTCACTATGAAATATTCAGACACTTGTTGCTACGCGAAATCTATTGCACGACTTTACTCAAATTCAAAGCGATAATATTTTTAAGTGAATTTAAATGTTATTAATTTTTAATATTTTTTTTTATAATGGTTATCTAATTAAATCTTCATATGAATTTAGATGAAGGTGATGTTAATTAAGACAACTTTATTGATGAATTCAAATGTGTTTGACGATGTATTGGTGTTGAATATGTTATAAGTTATAGTAGAAAAAAGTTAACCAAAAAAAAAAAAGACTGGTAAAAATGAAGGGCTAGCCCGCCTCAGCCTGCGACCCTTTTAGGGTTGAATTGGGCCATACGTTTTAAGGCCCTTTAAAATGGAGGGTCGACCTGTCCTAGCCCATCAAATTCTTTGACCCACGAGGCTTGGGCTGGTTTGGGTTGGGCCAACCCATTTTTCCAGCTCTACCTAAAATAGTAGGCAAATTGAGTTTCTAGTCACAAAATAGAATCCATATCAACTACAAAACAAACTTTGATTCCTTGTGTTTCCAGATCTGCAAGTCGGATATGAAATAGGTTTCAAGTTTTTTCACTTTAGATCCATCAATCAATAACTTTACAGCAATTATGTGAATAAATTTTGAGTTAGGGTTTAAAATACCAAATTAGGCTACAAGAACAACGAAACAACTCAAAATTTTGAAATTGTCTTCTTCTTAATCACAATCTGATTTTTCTATTGTTATGATAGAATGTATGGTGATTATGGTGGTCTCTGATGGTGGTTATAGTGGTTTGAAATTGGAAATAAATGTATATTTGGTGTATCTCAATGTATGTATATCTAGTGTATATTCAGTGTATGTTTATTTTATATCCTATGTAGCACTGCATATATAGAGATATACATAGGATATACAAATACATACAACAACGTGTATGTAACAAACTGTTATGTGAAATTTTCTTTTTATGTATTTTGACCATTTTGCCCTTCTTCATAGTTGCTACATGTTGATTTTGAGGTATGGGAATGGTTGACATGCTTCCCGAGGCATTCGAGAGTGATTTGGGAGAGTTCGAGGCTATTTGAGGCTTTAAAAATCCTTAGTTTGACTTTGATCAATATTTTATGTTTTGAGCGCAAGATGGCAATTTGGACAATTTCATTAGATCCGAAACGTTGATTTTGGTTAGTAGCGTGGGTAGTTCGAGACTAGAGCCTTTATTTGTCATTTCGACCCTTCATTCGGGAACTAGTTAAAATAAGCTTTTAAGGGTCCCAGGGGATAATTTATTGTAAACGACTTCTTTTCAAAAATACAACGTTACCATCGAGTTCGAAATTTCAAAAATAGCCTAGTAGCATATCTAGTTTATTTCTGTGGGGTCTCGAACGAATCCCGGGGTCCGATCAGGACTAGTTTCCCAAAACTCCAACTGCTGGTTTGTAATTTCTGGTGTAGCATCAAGGGTCCGATCCCGATAGCATAGCCACATGTCGCGATTGCGACCTATGATCGAACAACTCATCGTGGTCGCACGGTGGGGTACCGCGATCCCGAAGAGTAAATCGATGGACCGGGTCGGGTTGGCTCATCACGATCGCAAGGCCCAGCTATGCGACCAGGATGACCAACTTAATAGTCGGTCAATGTTGACCCTTGGTATCTCAAGGTGGGGTTCGCGATTGTAAGGTACTATTCACAGAACAGTATAAATACTTTTTTTTCACGAATTCTACCATTTTTGGACCTTCAAGCTTTGGGAATAGGCAATTTCTAGGATTTTTCTCACCATTCTTGCTTGGGTAAGCTTTTAATTCATCTTTCCATCATTTTTCATTGATTATATCTCTGAAAACACCTTTTAATCATGATTTTAAACTCGAATTTGGGAGTTTTTATCGGTAAAACTTTATTATGGTTTTTCTTCAATTCAAGCCCCGTTTTTAACTCATTTTTGCTTGGGTTTTCAACTGTAGACTCTTATAATCTTGGGAACATATTTTTTTTAAATTTTTTTTGATTTTACCCCTTTCATTTTTAAATCCATTTTTCGAACCCATTTTGGACCCGTCTTAAATATAGTCAATATGGGTATCATTAGCTTCCTTTTAACGTGTAGATTCTATATTTGTATGTTTTAGATCATTTCGAGACCATTTGAAAGGGGAAGGCTCCGTGTTAAATGTTCTAGGCTTGGATTTCGGCACTTCGAGATAGGTTATGACTTAACTTTCTTCAGACTAGGCTGGGTAGTTAATAAATGAGTAAAGCATGATATGGGTATAGAAAATTTATCCATGAAAGTATTATTTTGTGATTGTTATTGTTGTTGTGTGCCCGTGTGGGGGCTTATATGCTTATTGTTGTTGACTTGAGATATCATATGTTGCGTGTTGCCCGTGCGGGGGCTTTATTTGGTGATTCCAGGACTTGTGCATTAATTGCCATATATCCGTGTTGTATCGCCCAAGTAGGGGCTTGACTAGATGTTATAGGCACTATTTGAACATTTTTGCCTCTATCGTGATAGAATATACCCGAGTAAGGGGTTGAAATGATATTATCAATGTCTTACACGACTATTTATTTTGGTGGTACCAAGCGAGAACTGAAATCATGAATTATCGACATATTGAGTTAATTCTGAGCTCACTTATACATGTATTGAATAGACTTTTATCTTCATATTGATGGGTTGTGAGCATTACATCCTCATTTCATACATAGATATTTCATGATACATTGGTACCATTGAGAAACGTTGATTCGAAAGAAAATGAGACATTTTATGAAAACTCTTAATCCGTAAACAATAGCCGGAGAGGTGAATGAAACACTTTATAGACCTTGATCTATGAACATTAGCTGGAGAGGTGGATTGAGATTATAGAAATTATATATGGGTTGCGAACCACTATGGGTCCTATCTTGGAGCGCTGAGGCTCAGTAGGTGTATACAGAAAGTCATGAGATGACTTTTAATTATTCATCATTATCATACAATCATTGTATTGCATTACATATGTGCTTCCCGTGTTTCTTAATGGACCTTTGTTGTGTACTTAGTTTTCCTTATATGTATTCGTGTTTAGTTGTTTCTGTATTGATCATATATTATAGAATTATTAGTGGAGATGGTGTGAGCTACCATTTGGGAACTTTTCTATTTGTAGGTGATGCACTCATAGTATCTTTTACTTGTATTATTTTCTACTTTGCTCAGTCGGCCTATGATGCCTACTGAGTACAAGTGCACCATATTCACCCCCACTGTGCCCTTTCGGTGTAGATCCTGGCTTGAGTACGAGATGCGGCAGTTGATCTCGTACTGTGATTATTTGACTTTCAAAGCACTGGTGTGCTCCAGAGTTCGGGGAAGATTTTAGATCTCATCCTATCTTAGTTGTCTTTATTTACTTTTCAGAGACAGATCCATGTATTCAGTCATTTTTGAGTTGTACTAGATGCTCATACGCTTATGACACTTGTATCTTTAGGGTTTATGGTATTTTATTCAGACTTCCACTTTATATATATGTGTGTTGACCTGACTTCATTCTAGAAGTCTTATTTATCTTGTTCTATTTACATTCTGATATTTCTTTCCTTTCTGGGTGAATTGGCTTACCTACCAAGGCTAGGTCTCGGTAGGTGCCATCATGACCTCAACTTTAGGGTCGTGACAAATTGGTATCAGAGTGTTAGGTTCACCAGTCTCATAAGTATAAGAGCAGGATGTCTAGTAGAGTCTCGTGGATCATTATGTAGACGTTCGTATCTATCTTCGAGAGGCTATAAGATGTCTTTAGGAAAAACTTCTCTGATTTGATTCCTTATCATGCGGGTTGCTCATACCCCTTATTATAAACTTACATTTCACTTTTTCTGCGCAGATGGTGAAGACTAGGTCTAGAGATACTAGGGATGTTGAGTCAACACCTAATGTTAGAGTCTTAGTCAGGGGATGAGGTAAGGGTCGTGGATGACCTAGAGGTAGAGGACGGGCTTGAGGAACTGCCCCAGTCAGAGGACATGCTAGAGAGGCCTCTCTCGAGCCTGAAGTTGAGTATGCTGAGGGTGATTATCAATCAGGGGGTGCGGGACTAGCTCAGGTTCACAGGGTTTGGTTGACAACCCAGTGCTATAAGATCTACTGATTCATCTTTTGAGTCGTTTGAATGGTATTCCTTTGAGTGTACCAGGTATTCCTCAGACTTCGAGTGGTATTTTGCCTTCAGTATCGGCTTCTACTTATGGTATTCCAACTACAGGGGTACAACTATCTTCTGTGGTACCCCCACGTATGGATTCACTGCCTACTAGACTTACTTTTCCTCCAATTGCTTCGGATCCTGTGATGTCTTCTGATGATCAAAAGAGGTTCAAGAGGTTTATTTGCTTGGCTCCTCCTAAGTTTAGTGGTGTGATTGGAGAGAACGCATATGAGTTTCTGACTGACTGCCTGGAGAGGTTGCATAACCTCAGATCCCTAAGTATCACGGTGTTGCTTATATGAGGTATTAGTTGACCAATGTGGCCAGACAGTGGTGGAGGTATCTTTTTAGTTGTAGACCATTAGGTTCGCCCGCTATGACATGGACCCAGTTTTTTGGGGCTTTTTTTGGTGAGGTTCGTTCCTTACAATTTAAGGGATTAGATGAGAGATGAGTTTGATCACCTGGAGCAGGTTTCCATGTCTATTGCTGAGTATGAGACACGCTTTCATACCTTATCCAGATTTTCCACCGCCAGTATTTCCATGGAGTCAGAAAGGATCAGAAAGTTTGTTAAAGGATTGGATAGTTCTTATCAGTTCGCTATAACTCAGATGGTAGTGTCAGGAGCATGTTTTCAGAGTATTGTGGATCATGCTAAGTTGATTGAGTCGATTACTCAGGCTACTTAGGGAGGCACCAAAAAAATGTGCCGGTAGGTGAGTTTATTGGACATACATCCCGAGGTAGGGATTTCTCCGATAGAGGTTTCTGTGGTTATCATGGTAGGCCTGTTCAGGCAGATTTATAGGGATCAGGTGGTAGGCCCTCAGTTTCTGCAGCTCCAGGTAGCCAGGTATCAGGTCATGCAAGTGGGGGTTCCAGTTTCAGTTTATTGGGCCAGGTCAGTCGTTCTAGTTCTTCTGGGCCTTCACAAATTTAGTCAGGCAACAGAGGGTGTTATGTATGTCATGAGGTTGGTCATTTGGTGAAGGACTATCCTCAGCGTGTGTTTGGTCCTGCCCAGCAAAGTTCCTAGTTTTAGCTTTGCCCTACTCTTATTTTTGCAGTCAAAGGTGGTTCATAAGATGGCAGAAGTGGTACTAGAGGTGCTCGAGGTAGATCTAGGGGAGCTCGTGGTAGTTGTCATAGGGTAGCTTAGTCCGGGAGCGGATGTGGTTACTGTTATGTTATACTTGGGAGACCCAAGGCAGAGGCCTCTGATGTAGTCATTACAGGTATCGTCCCAGTTTCTACCGACCTTCTTCCTTGTTATTTGACCCTGGGTCTACATTCTCCTATGTGTCTACATATTTTGCTACTATTTTTGATGTTTTATATGAGTCCCTTGATGTGCCTCTTCGTGTTTCTACCCCCATAGGAGATTCTTTAGTGGTGGATCGGGTGTACCAATCTTGTGTTGTTACATTTGCGTGGCGTGAGACTTGGGTAGACTTGATTATCCTATATATGGTTGATTTTGACATTATCTTGGGTATGGATTGGTTAGCTCCCTATCATGCTATTTTGGACTGTTATGCCAAGATCTTGGCCTTAGCTACTCCTGGTGTGCCAAGGTTAGCTTGGAAGGGTACTATTAATTTGGGTCCAAAGGGAGTTATATCTTTTCTATGTGCTCGCCATATGTTAGAAAAAGGATGTCGATCTTTCTTGGCTTTCATTCGTGATACTAGTATTGCTTCACCGCCTTCTTTGGACTCTGTTCGAATTGTTAAGGAATTTTAGGACGTGTTCCCTACAGATTTGCCTGGTATGCCTCCGAATTGTGATGTCATGTTTGCTAATGTTGAGTCGGGCACTAAGCCCATTTCTATTCCTTCTTATAGGATGGCCTCGGCTGAGTTGAAGGAATTAAAGGAGCAGTTGCAGGATTTGTTACGTAAGGGTTTCATTAGACCTAGTGTATCTCCTTGGGGTGCTCCTATCTTATTTGTGAAGAAGAAGGATGGCTCTAAGCGCATGTGTATTGACTATCGGCAGTTGAACAAGGTGACCGTCAAGAATAAGTATCCTCTTCCTCGCATTGATGATTTATTTGACCAGCTTCAGGCTTCGGTATTTTCCAATATTGACTTGAGATCAGGGTATCACCAATTGAGAATTAGAGCTTTAGATTTTCTGAAGACAGCTTTTCATACTCTATACGGTCATTATGAGTTCTTGGTCATGTATTTTGGGTTGACCAATGCCCCAATAATGTTCATGGAGTTGATAAATCGGGTATTTCGACCGTATCTTGACACCTTTGTGATTGTATTTATAGATGACATCTTGGTTTACTCCATGAATGAGACCGATCATGTGAGATACTTTAGGATTGTGCTTCAGAGATTGCATGATGAGAAGTTATATGCTAAGTTCTCCAAGTGTGAGTTTTGGACTGTGTACACTTTACCCTCTCCAGACCCCACTTTGTGGGAATACATTGGGTATGTTGTTGTTGATGTTGTTCTCTAAGTGTGAGTTCTGGTTGGATTCTATTTCTTTCTTTGGTCATGTGGTGACCAAGGATGGCATTATGGTTGATCCGACCAAGATAGCGGCCATTCGTGATTGGGCTAGGCCCACTAGTCCCACCAAAATTCAGAACTTTATAGGTTTAACGGGTTATTATCGGTGTTTTGTGGAGGGTTTCTCTTCTATTGTGGATCCTTTGACCAAGTTGACTCAAAAAAGATTACCTTTCAGCGGTCGGATGCTTATGAGGGAAGCTTTCAAAAGCTCAAGGAGTTGTTGACTTCGACTCCTAACTTGACTTTGCCCAAGGAGGGCGTGGGATTTACCATTCTTTGTGATGCTACTGGTGTTGGATTGGGTATTGTGTTGATGTAGGAGGGTAAGGTGATTGCTTATGCTTCTCGTTAGTTGAAGCCCTGTGAGAGGAATTACCCTACCCATGACTTAGAGTTGGCAGCTGTCGTATTTGTATTGAAGTTGTGGCGACATTACTTGTATGGAGTCCATTGTGAGATCTTCTCGGATCATCATAGCCTTCAATACTTCTTTACCCAGGGAGATCTTAATATGAGACAGCGGCGTTAGATTGAGTTGCTTAAGGAATATGATCTCACTATTCTTTATCATTCGGGCAAGGCAAATGTGGTTGCGGATGCCTTGAGCCAAAGTCGACTAGTAATGGGGAGTCTAGCTCATCTCTTGACTCATGAGTGACCTTTGGCTTTGGAGGTTCAGTCTTTAGCTAACAAGTTGGTTAGGCTTGATATTTCGACAATCGGGTATATTTTATCTTTTGTTGAGTCTAGATCTTCTTTGATAGAACAGATTGGAGCTCATCAGTTTGATAATGATAAATTGAGGGTAATTCGTGATAAGGTGTTGAATGGCGAGGCAAAGACGACATCTTTTGATTCTAATGGTGTTTTAAGGATTAGTGGCCGAGTTTGTGTGCCTAAAATTGGTGGATGGGTTAGATTGATCATGGAGGAGGCTCATTGTTCTTGATATTCCATTCATCCAGGAGAGACCAAAATGTATCATGATCTAAAGCACATTATTGGTGGTATAAAGAAGGATATTGTGGAGTTCGTGGCTAAGTGTTTGAATTGCCAACAGGTGAAGTATGAACATCATCGACTGGGTGGTATGATGCAGAGGATGCCCATTCCCTAGTAGAAGTGGGAGCAGATCACCATAGAATTCATAGCTGGTCTACCCACGACTTTGGGGAAATTTGATTCTATTTGGGTGATTATGGATCGATTGACCAAATCAGCGCACTTCATTCCTATGAGTGCGAGTTTTAATGCAGAGAAGTTGGCCCAGATCTACATTAGAGATATTGTTTGATTGCATGTGTCCTTTTTTCCATTGTGTACGATAGAGGTACGGTGTTTACCTAAGGATTTTAGAGTACCATTCAGAGTGAGTTGGGTACTCAGCTTGATTTGAGTACATCTTTTCATCCCCAAACCGATGGTCAGTCTGAGAGGACTATTCAGGTGGTAGAAGACATGCTTTGGGCATGTGTTATGGACTTTGGAGGTTATTGGGACCAGTACTTGCCCCTAGCGGAGTTCGCCTACAACAACAGTTATCATTCCAGCATCCAGATGGCGCCATTTGAGGCTTTATATGGGCGGAGGTGTAGATCCCCATGGGAAGGTTCGACTCATTTGAGGTGAGACCTTGGGGTACAGATTTGTTGAGGGACTCGATGGATCACGAATTCAACAGAGGTTATTGGCTGCCCAGAGTAGGCAGAAGAGTTATGCTGACCGTCAAGCCCGCAATGTATCATATGATTGGTGATCGAGTTATATTAAAAGTCTCACCCATCAAGGTTGTGATAAGATTTGGGAAGAAAGGAAAGCTCAGTCTGAGGTTTATTAGACCTTTTAAGATCCTTGAGGAGTATGGTGATATAGCATATAGGATAGCTTTGCCTCCATATCTATCGATTATTCATCTTGATTTTTATGTCTTCATGTTGAAGAGGTACCATCCTAATGATGCCCATGTGATTCGATGGGATTCTGTTGTGTTAGACCCCAATTTATCCTTTGAGGAGGAGCCTATTGCTTTCCTAGATAGGAAGACTAGGAAGTTGAGGTCTAAGAGTATCGATTTAGTGAAAGTCCAATAGAGACATCACCCTATTGAGGAGGCTAATTGTGAGGTTGAGTCCTAAATGCATCATAGATACCCCCAACTTTTCACCGCTTTAGGTATTTTATTTGCTTTTAGTTCGAGGATGAACTAGTGTTTTAGTGATGGATAATGTAACAACCTGTTATGTGAAATTTTCCTTTTTATATTTTTTGACCATTTTGTCCTTCTCCGTAGTTGCTATATGTTGATTTTGAGGTATGGAGATGGTTGGCATGCTTCCCAAGGTATTCAACTGTGATTTGGGAGAGGTCGAAGCTATTTGAGGCTATCTGTCACGTCGATTTTGTGTTAGTAACGTGGGTAGTTTGGGCCCAAAGCCTTTATTTGTCATTTTGACCCTTCATTCGTGAACTAGTTAAAATAAGCTTTTAAGGGTCTGGGGGCTAATTTGTTCTAAATGACTTCTTTTCAAAAATTCAACGGTGCAATTAAGTTTGGAAAGTCAAAAATAGCCTAGTAGCATATCTGATTTATTTTTGTGGACGAATCCTGAGGGTCCGATCATGACTATTTTCCCAAAACTCCAACTGCTGGTTTGTAGTTTCAGGTGCAGCCTCAGGGGTCCCATCGCATAGCCGTGATTTTTGACCCTTCCCGCGCTTTAACCTATTTCTAGCACTAAATATTTATTTTTATCTAATTTTTATTTTTAGTTTTTATTTCATGTGTAGTAGGTTTTATTTGAAAACTTGTGAAAAAGATCGGGCTAAGGGTCAAGTTGGTAATTTTTCTTACATCTCCCCCTCCCGGAGCCCAGGTATCAAAAGACTGATTCTCGGTCCCCTAAAGTTAGAACCCCCTATTTTTGCCCTATCACTAGTGGTTACTCCCGATCCGAAGCACCCCTTTTCCATTCAATGAAAAAGATGTCAAAAAAATAGTCACATTTTAATATAAGTTTTATTTTTACTTTGCAAAATAAAAGAATTTTTTTCTAAAAATATGTTTTCTCTTAATTTAGATTTTAATAAATAAGCTAGTAATTTTAATATTTTTCTTAGCTATATATTTTTAGGACTAGTTATTTTAACTTTTCTATTTTTTCATTAATTTAAAATAATTAGGTAATATCTTTTACTATTATATTATATTAAAAAAAAAAAAAAAAATCAAACCTAAACTACCAAACCACCCCACTCCCTCACATTCCCCCCACTTGTTCCCATCTTCTGCATACACCACACACACACGTACACAACACATTCCCATGCACACTAGTACTATATATACAATACACACACACACACACAAACAGAAAGAAGAAAAAAGGGGGAGGCACACGAAAAATAAAAAGAAAAACGTACAGAAATGAAAAAAAAAAGCAGCATTAGCAAAAGAAATAAAAACAGAGGAGAAAAAGAAAAAAAGGGTGGTGAATTGAGTTTCGGGTTTCCGTTCGAGTTCCGGCGAAGAAGTTCTTGTTACAGTCTCGTATTGATTTTGGCAATAAATACATCTCGACACCTTATTTCTACTTTACAGGTTCTTGTTCAATTTTCCTTCCAACAACTTTAATTATGAATGAAGTTTAAAGTCTCTCTTATTACTGTTCGTTATATACTTACGAGTATCTTTATATAGTTTCTTTTTATATGATAGTTGTATTTAATTAGGTGTATGCATGCTTTCGTTTGAATGTATTTCGCTAATGTAGGTTTTCAGTTTGGTTACTTATTCAAGCCGAAGTTAAAAGATCATTTGTTAGGTCTTATGTAAGTTTCAAAATTGATGCGTTATTTTGCTAATGGTATCTAACTATTAACCATATCTACCTTGTTTAAGAAAGGTTCGTTAAGTCAATTTATTTTTATTTTTCTCAAGTAGAAACCAAATAAAAAAAATTTAACTAGGTGTTGACAACTACTTATGGCACACAATGTTTATTATTCCCTGTAGTAGTTTTCAACTAATGAGTCACTTTTACTAATAAAAGGAAATAGTGCAAATAAGGTAATAAAAATGATTCATGACTTTTTTGACATTGTTTTAGTCACAGTTTGAATAAATTAGTACAAAGGTTTTGTTAATCATCAATTTTGATATGCCAAAATAATAGACTAGGAGTGACTGAAATAATAATCAAGTTTCGTCAAAATTTGGTCTTTTCCGTACATGGTCTATTTTAGATATTTTGAAAAATTAGTTCTTATTGGTTAAATTGTTTGAAATAATTAAATGTTTAACATGTCACCAATTAACCAAAATTAATATGGTCATTTTAGTAGCGTGAATATAATTTAGCCAATCCATTTTTTCTTAAAAATAAATAAATTAATAATTCATAAAAAAGAACTTTAGGTTCTTAACCCAAATGAAGTTAGAGGTTAACAAGTGATAATTAGACGATAAAGTCGGAAAACACCCATCTGTTTCAATAAAATTAACTTACTATTTTGAAGCCGATCTAATGGGGACGGATGGAATTTAAACACGTTAGGTGCTTATTTAGACTTGGAAAAAATGGGAAGGATCTATAAATGCCTAAAGACGCGAAAATAATGAAAGTAAATAATATATCGAGGTTGATCATGTGTGTGGTTACGCTCCGCGATCAATTTCTGTAACTACCAGGCTTTGTGTGTGGTTACGCTCCTCAGCCAAAAACATAAGTCACAGTTTCTCTCATAATCCTTAGGTAAATCGAGTAGGCAAGCAAACCTAGTTTATCCAAGAAATAACTTATGTCTAATATAAGTTGATAAAGCGACTGTGCTAGAACCACTGGACTCGAGGGATGCCTAACACCTTCCCCTCGATCAACTGAATTCCTTATCCGGATTTTCAGTTCGCAGACCAATAATAAGAAGAGTCAACTTCCTTTTGACTAGGGATTCAATACGGTGACTTGGAACACCATAACTCAATTTCAAGTGGCGACTCTGTAAATAAATACAAATAATTCCTAGTCAAAACCGTCACTTTAATTGGACAAACCCTTCAACCCAGTGAAAAAGGGGTGTGACATCTCTGGAGACTCTGCTGGGGACAAACACCCTAGTTGCATTTTTAGAATCAAACATCTCTATGATCGTTCATTTCAAGGGACCACACATCCTTTTGCATATCTCTCTTGCATTTTATTTTCTTTGGCATAAGTATTTTGCATCGTACAAGTTATTCACAAAAATAATTTCTGGTGCAAACTGAAAAAAAATTGTTCTTGTTGTTTGTCCTTAAGAACTTAATTGTAGCAGGACCCTCCTGAAAAATGAGATTTGAATTTTCGGCTCAAGACCCTCTTGGAAAATGGGATCAGCAGGACCCTCTTGGATAATGGGACTTTACTTTTCAGTTCAGGACCCTCCTGAATAATGGGACTTTATTTTCAGCTCAGGATCCTCCTGGATAATGAGACTTTACATTTCACCTGGAAACCTTCTGGAAAATGGGATCAACAAGACCCTCCTGAAAAATGGGACTTTACATTTCAGTTCAGGACCCTCCTGAAAACATGGGATTAGCAGGACCCTCCTGAAAAATGGGACTTTATTTTATGTGCAGGACCCTCCTGAATAATGAGACTTTATTTTCTGTTCAGGGCCCTCCTGAAAAATGAAACTTTAATTTTTCGCTCAGGACCCTCCTGGAAAATGGGACTTTACTTTTCAGTTCAGGACCCTCCTGAAAAATGGGACTTTAATTTTCAGCTCAGAACCCTCCTGAATAATGGGACTTTAATTTTTCGCTCAGGACCCTCCTGAAAAATGGGACTTTATTTTCTGTTCAGGACCCTCCTAAAAATGGGACTTTATTTTTCACTCAGGACCCTCCTGAAAAATGGGCCTTTATTTTCTGTTTGGGACCCTCCTAAAAAATGAGACTTTATTTTATGTTCAGGACCCTCCTGAATAATGGGACTTTATTTTCTGTTCAGGACCCTCCTGGAAAATGGGATTAGCAGGACCCTCCTGAAAAATGAGATTTAGATTAGCAGGACCCTCCTGAAAAATGGGATTTAGTTTAGCAGGACCCACCTGGATAATGGTACTTTAATTTTCTATTCAGGACCCTCCTGACAAAATGGGATTAGCAGGATCCTCCTGAAAAATGGGACTTTACTTTTCAGTTCAGGACCCTCCTGAAAAATGAGACTTTACTTTTCATTTCAGGACCCTCCTGAAAAATGGGACTTTACTTTTCAGTTCAGAACCCTCCTGAAAAAATGGGATTAGCAGGACCCTCTTGAATAATGGGACTTTAATTTTTCGCTCAGGACCCTCCTGGAAAATGGGACTTTATTTTCTGTTTAGGACCCTCTTGAAAAATGGGACTTTATTTTATGTTCAGGACCCTCCTGAATAATGAGACTTTATTTTCTGTTCAGGACCCTCCTGGAAAATGGGATTAGCAGGACCCTCCTGAAAAATGGAATTTAGTTTAGCAGGACCCACCTGGATAATGGTACTTTACTTTTCTGTTTAGGACCCTCCTGACAAAATGGGATTAGCAGGACCCTCCTAAAAAATGGGACTTTACTTTTCAGTTCAGGAGCCTCCTGAAAAATGGGACTTTACTTTTCAGTTCAGAACCCTCTTGAAAAATGGGACTTTACTTTTCAGTTCAGGACCCTCCTGAAAAATGGGACTTTACTTTTCAGTTCAGAACCCTCCTGAAAAATGGGACTTTACTTTTCAGTTCAGGACCCTCCTGAAAAATGAGACTTTACTTTTCAGTTCAGAACCCTCCTGAAAAAATGGGATTAGTAGGACCCTCATGGATAATGGGACTTTACTTTTCAGCTCAGGACCCTCCTTAAAAAAATGGGATTTAGTTATAGCAGGACCCTCCTGAAATGAAATTTAGTCGCTTTTCATTTTTCTCCTAGGATAAACATTTCCTAGTAGTAGACATTTGTTTTTTGTTCGTCTCCTAGGATAAACATTTCCTAGTAGTAGACATTATTTTGCATTCGTCTCCTAGGATAAACATTTCCTAGTAGTAGACATTTTTTTTTTCATTCGTCTCCTAGGATAAACATTTCCTAGTAGTAGACAATTATTTTTCATTCGTCTCCTGGGATAAACATTTCCTAGTAGCAGGCAATTATTGTGCATTTGTCTCCTAGGATAAACATTTCCTAGTAGCAGACAATTATTTCGCATTCGTCTCCTAGGATAAATATTTTCTAGTCGAAGACAGTTATTTTCATTTTTCTCCTAGGATATAAATTTCCTGGTCTGAGTTTATTTATAAAGTTTACAATTGCTAATAACTCACAAAATTTTCCAGTGAAAACTGGGGCAAAAATTTTTGTTTGTTTCTTTTGTTTATGATGTCTTGCAGGTTTTTCCTGGTAGAACATGATCTTGATGTCCGAATACACAATCCCAACTCTTACCAGACGTTCAATCTCAATGACAATCAGAATTAGTTTTCAAATGCATGTAGCGGCCCGGCCTCCTGACGTCAGTTCATATTCAACTAGTGGTCAAGAAAACAAGCATTCAAGAACTGTCTATGACTGTTATTTGAAAGAGCGTCAAAGACTCGATCTAAATTTCAAGTTCAAGTCTCAAACCTCAGTTTCAAGATCAAGGTACCCACCAAAAGAGGGTGAGATGGTAACTGAAGACCCAAATGGAAAAACTACAGGAAGACTCAAGACAAGTGGAGTAGATAAGAAATTGCATTTTTCATTTATTGTATTTTGTTTGTGTTAAAACAGGAGCGCCACGAACCGGAACCTCGACAGGACCTCACTCGACCTCTAACTCATCGTCTCACCATTCCACCTCTTTGAACTACACGTGACCTGATTCCCTTATAACCCGGGATATGTAGGCTGTCCAAAACCAGGACTCGATAACATCTTTCCCTTCTTTTTCTTTTCATTTCAAATAACGGTCGGATCAAAACTTGTCTCGTTGTCTACTTCTTTGTTTGAAAACTCTCCGCGTTCTCAAACAAAGAGGGGCAAATGTAGACACGTGATTTTTGACCCTTCCCGCGCTTTAACCTATTTCTAGCACTAAATATTTATTTTTATCTAATTTTTATTTTTAGTTTTTATTTCATGTGTAGTAGGTTTTATTTGAAAACTTGTGAAAAAGATGTCAAAAAAATAGTCACATTTTAATATAAATTTTATTTTTACTTTGCAAAATAAAAGAATTTTTTTCTAAAAATATGTTTTCTCTTAATTTAGATTTTAATAAATAAGCTAGTAATTTTAATATTTTTCTTAGCTATATATTTTTAGGACTAGTTATTTTAACTTTTCTATATTTTCATTAATTTAAAATAATTAGGTAATATCTTTTACTATTATATTATATTAAAAAAAAAAAAATCAAACCTAAACTACCAAACCACCCCACTCCCTCACATTCCCCCCCACTTGTTCCCATCTTCTGCATACACCACACACACACGTACACAACACATTCCCATGCACACTAGTACTATATATACAATACACACACACACAAACAGAAAGAAGAAAAAAGGGGGAGGCACACGAAAAACAAAAAGAAAAACGTACAGAAATGAAAAAAAAAAAGCGGCATTAGCAAAAGAAATAAAAACAAAGGAGAAAAAGAAAAGAAAGGGTGGTGAATTGAGTTTCGGGTTTCCGTTCGAGTTCCGGCGAAGAAGTTCTTGTTACAGTCTCGTATTGATTTTGGCAATAAATACATCTCGACACCTTATTTCTACTTTACAGGTTCTTGTTCAATTTTCCTTCCAACAACTTTAATTATGAATGAAGTTTAAAGTCTCTCTTATTACTGTTCGTTATATACTTACGAGTATCTTTATATAGTTTCTTTTTATATGATAGTTGTATTTAATTAGGTGTATGCATGCTTTCGTTTGAATGTATTTCGCTAATGTAGGTTTTCAGTTTGGTTACTTATTCAAGCCGAAGTTAAAAGATCATTTGTTAGGTCTTATGTAAGTTTCAAAATTGATGCGTTATTTTGCTAATGATATCTAACTATTAACCATATCTACCTTGTTTAAGAAAGGTTCGTTAGGTCAATTTATTTTTATTTTTCTCAAGTAGAAACCAAATAATTTTTTTTTAACTAGGTGTTGACAACTACTTATGGCACACAATGTTTATTATTCCCTGTAGTAGTTTTCAACTAATGAGTCACTTTTACTAATAAAAGGAAATAGTGCAAATAAGGTAATAAAAATGATTCATGACTTATTTGACATTGTTTTAGTCATAGTTTGAATAAATTAGTACAAAGGTTTTGTTAATCATCAATTTTGATATGCCAAAATAATAGACTAGGAGTGACTGAAATAATAATCAAGTTTCGTCAAAATTTGGTCTTTTCCGTACATGGTCTATTTTAGATGTTTTGAAAAATTAGTTCTTATTGGTTAAATTGTTTGAAATAATTAAATGTTTAACATGTCACCAATTAACCAAAATTAATATGGTCATTTTAGTAGCGTGAATATAATTTAGCCAATCCATTTTTTCTTAAAAATAAATAAATTAATAATTCATAAAAAAGAACTTTAGGTTCTTAACCCAAATAAAGTTAGAGGTTAACAAGTGATAATTAGACGATGAAGTCGGAAAACACCCATTTGTTTCAATAAAATTAACTTACTATTTTGAAGCCGATCTAATGGGGACGGATGGAATTTAAACACGTTAGGTGCTTATTTAGACTTGGAAAAAATGGGAAGGATCTATAAATGCCTAAAGACGCAAAAATAATGAAAGTAAATAATATATCGAGGTTGATCATGTGTGTGGTTACGCTCCGCGATCAATTTCTGTAACTACCAGGCTTTGTGTGTGGTTACGCTCCTCAGCCAAAAACATAAGTCACAGTTTCTCTCATAATCCTTAGGTAAATCGAGCAGGTAAGCAAACCTAGTTTATCCAAGAAATAACTTATGTCGAATATAAGTTGATAAAGCGACCATGATAGAACCACGGGACTCGAGGGATGCCTAACACCTTCCCCTCGGTCAACTGAATTCCTTATCCGGATTTTCAGTCCGCAGACCAATAATAAGAAGAGTCAACTTTCTTTTGACTAGGGATTCAATACGGTGACTTGGAACACCATAACTCAATTTCAAGTGGCGACTCTGTAAATAAATACAAATAATTCCTAGTCAAAACCGTCACTTTAATTGGACAAACCCTTCGACCCAGCGAAAAAGGGGTGTAACAGCCACATGTGGCGATCACAATCCATGATCGAACAACTCATCACAGTCGTGAAGTGGGGTACCGCAATCACGAAGAGTAAATTGATGGACTGGGTCGGGTTGAATCTGATTATAAGGTCAAGCTACGCGACCGCGATGACCAACTTAATGGTTGATCAATGCTGACCCTCGTGATCGCGAGATGGGGTAGGCAATCGTGAGGTATTGTTCACAAAACAGTATAAATACTTCTTTTTTGTGAATTCTATCTTTTTTAGACCTTCAAGATTCGGGAATAGGCAATTTTTAGGGTTTTTCTCACCATTCTTGCTTGGGTAAGCTTCTAATTGATCTTCCAATCATTTTCTATTGATTATATCTCTGCAAAAACCTTTTAATCCTGATTTCAAACTCAAATTTGGGAGGTTTAACCGGTAAAACTTTATTATGGTTTTTTTCGATTCAAGCCTCGTTTTTAACTCGTTTTCACTTGGGTTTTAAACCGTAGACTCCTATAATTTTGGAGAACATATTTTGGAATAAAAATCTCTATTCAACCCTTTTCATTTTCAAATGCATTTTTCGAACCCATTTTGAACCCGTCTTAAATATAGTCAATATGGGTATCATTAGCTTCCTTTTAACGCATAGATTCTATATTTGTATGTTTTAACTCATTCCAAGACCGTTCAAAAGGGTAAGGCTCCATGTTGAAGGTTCTAAGCTTGGATTTCAGCACTTCGAGGTAGGTTATGGCTTAACTTTCTTCAGAGTGGGTTGGGTAGTTAATAAATGAGTAAAGCATGATATGGGTATGTGAAATTTAGCCATGGAAGTATTATTTTATGATTGTTATTATTTTTGTGTGCCCGTGTGAGGGCTTATATGCTTATTGTTGTTGACTTGAGATATCATATGTTGCGTGTTGCTCATGCGGAGGCTTTATTTGATGATTCCAGGCCTTGCGTGTGCATTAATTGCCATATTTTCGTGTTGTGTCGCCCGAGTGGAGGCTTGACTAGATGTTATACGCCTTATTTTAACATTTTTGCCTATATCATGATAGAATATACCCGAGTAAGGGGTTGAAATGATATTATCGATGTCTTACATGGCAATTTATTTTGGTGGTACCAAGCGAAAACTGAAATCATGAATTATTGACACATTGAGTTAATTCTGAACTCACTTATACATGTATTAAATAGACTTTTATCTTCATATTGATGGGTTGTGAGCATTACATACTCATTTCATACATACATATTTCATGAGACATTGGTACCATTGAGAAATTTTGATTCGAAAGAAAATGAGACATTTTATGAAAACTCTTGATCCGTAAACAATAGCCAGAAAGGTGAATGAAACACTTTATAAACCTTGATCCGTGAACATTAGCCGGAGAGGTGGATTGAGATTATGGAAATTGTATATGGGTTGCAAACCCCACATGGGTTCTATCTTGGGAGCGTTGAGGCTCAGTAGGTGTATACAGAAAGTCATGCGATGATTTTCATTCATTCATCATTATTGTACCATCATTGCATTGCATTGCATATGTACTTCCCGTATTTCTTAATGTACCCTTGTTATGTACTTAGTTTTCCTTATATATATTCGTGTTTAGTTGTTCCTGTGTCGATCCTATATTATAGAATTTTTAGTGGAGACGGTGTTAGCTACCATTTGAAAACTTTTTTGTTTGCAGGTGATGCGCTCATACTATCTTTTACTTGAATTATTTTCTGCTTTGCTCAGTCGGCCTATGATACCTACTGAGTACAAGTGGACCATACTCACCCCTACTGTACCCTTTCAGTGCAGATCCTGTCTCTAGTACGAGACACGACAGTTGATCTCGTGCAGTGATTGTTTGACTTTTGATGTACTGGTGTGCTCTAGAGTTTGGGGCAGCCTTTATATCTTGTCATATCTTAGTTGTTTTTATTTACTTTTCAGAGACAGATCTATTTATTTAAGTCTGTTTTGAGTTGTACTAGATACTTTTATGCTTATGACACTTGTATCTTTGATGTTTATGTGTGTTGACCTGACTTCATTCTAGAAGTCTCATTTATCTTGTTCTATTTACATTCTGATTTTCCTTTCATGTTTGGGTGAATTGGCTTATCTAATAAGGCTAGGTCTTGGTAGGTTCCATCATGACCTCAACTTTAGAGTGGTGGTAAATAGGTATCTGAGCGCTAGGTCCACCAGTCTCATAAGTGTAAGAGCAGGATATCTAGTAGAGTCTCGTGGATCGATACGTAGATGTTTGTATCTATCTTTGAGAGGATGTAAGATGTCTTTAGGAAAAATTCTCTAATTTGATTCCTTATTGTGTGATTGTTCATACCCTATATTCTAAACTTGCATTCTATTCTTTTCTACATAGATTGTGAGGACTAGGTCTAGAGATACTAGGGATACTAAGCTAGCACTCGATGTTGGAGTCCCAGTCAGGGGACGAGGTAGGGGTCATGGATTACTTAAAGGTAGAGGATGGGGACAAGAAGCTGCCCCAGTCAGAGGACGTGCTAGGGAGGCCTCTCCCGAGCCTGAGGTTGAGTATGCTGATGGTGATTATCTGTCAGGGGTACGGGACCAACTCAGGTTCCACAGGGTTTGGTTGACACCCCAGTGCTACAGGATCTATTAATTCATCTCTAGAGTCATTTGAATGGTGTTCCTTTGTGTATACCGGGTATTTCTCAATTTTCTGAGGCTTTTCTGGAAAGGTTCGTGCCTTACAGTTTGAGGGATCAGATGAGAGATGAGTTTGATCACCTAGAGCAGGGATCCATGTCTATTGTAAAGTATGAGACAGGCTTTCATGCCTTATTTAGATTTTTGGCTGCTAGTATCTACATGGAGTTAGAGAGGATCAGGAAGTTTATCAAAGGATTCGATGGTTCTTATCACTTAGCTATAGCTCAGATGGTAGAGTCAGGAGTTTCTTTTTAGAGTATTATGGATCATGCTAAGTTGATTGAGTCGATTACTCAGGCTACTCAGGGAGGCACCAAAAAGGTTTGTCGGCAGAGTTAGTTTAATGGACATGCATCCTAAGGTAGGGATTTCTCTGGTAGAGGTTCCCGTGGTTATCATTAGGCATGTTCAGTCAGATTTACAGGGATCAAGTGGTAGGTCCTCAATTTCTACGGCTCCAGGTATCCAGGTATCAGGTCAAGTGGGTAAGGGTTCCAGTTTTAGTTCATTAGGCCAGGGCGGTCGTCCTAGTTCTTCTGGGCCTCCACAGATTGAGTCAGGCAGCATAAGGTGTTATGTATGTCATGAGGTTTGTCATTTGGCGATGGACTTTCCTCAGCGTGTGTTTGGTCCTGCCCAGCAGGGTTCTCAGCTTTAGCTTTGCCCTACTCCTATTTCTACTGTCAGAGGTGGTTCACAGAGTGGCAGGGGTGGTACTAGAGGTGTTCAAGATAGAGCTAGGGGAGGTTGTGGTAGTGGATATGGGGTAGCTTAGTTCGGGAGTGGATAAGGTCAGTGTTATGCTATACTTGGGAGACCCGAGGCAGAGGCCTCTGATGTAGTCATTACAGGTATCGTCTCAGTTTGCTACCGACTTGCTTTTGTGTTATTTGACCTGGGTCTATATTCTCCTATGTTTCTACTTATTTTTCTACTGGTTTTGATGTTTCATATGAATCCCTTGTTGTGCCTCTTCGTGCTTCTACCACCGTAGGAGATTTTTTAATAGTGGATCGGGTGTACCAATCTTGTGTTGTTACATTTGCGAGGCGTAAGACTTGGGTAGAATTGATTATCCTAGATATGGTTGATTTTGATGTTATCTTGGGTATGGATTGGTTAGCTCCTTATTATGGTATTTTGGATTGTTATGCCAAGAACCCAAGATCGTGACCTTAGTTACTCTAGGTGCGCCAAGGTTAGCTTGAAAGGGTACTCCTAGAATGAGACCGAATATGTGAGACACTTGAGGACTATGATTCAGAGATTGCGTGATGAGAAGTTATATGCTCAGTTCTCCAAGTGTGAGTTCTGGTTGGATTCTATTTCTTTCTTGGGTCATATGGTGACCTAGGATAGCATTATGGTTTATCCGGCCAATATAGCTGCCATTTGTTATTGGGCTAAGCCCACTAGTCCCACCAAGATTTGGAGCTTTGTGAGTTTAGCGGGTCATTATCGATGTTTTATAGAGGGTTTCTCTTCTGTTGTGTCTCCTTTAACCATGTTGACTCAGAAAAAGATTATCTTTCTTTGGTCGGATGCTTGTGAGGCGAGCTTTCAAAAGCTCAAGGAGTTGTTGAAGTTGTGGTGACATTACTTATATAAAGTCCATTATGAGATCTTCTCGGATCATAGTAGCCATCAGTACTTCTTTACCCTGTGAGACAATGACGTTGGATTGAGTTGCTTAAAGATTATGATCTCACTATTCTTTATCATCTGGGCAAGGCAAATGTAGTTGCGAATGCCTTGAGCCGAAAGTCGACTAGTATGGGGAGTCTAGCTCATCTCTTGACACAGAAGTGACTTTTGGCTTTGGAGGTTCAGTCTTTAGCTAACCAATTGGTTAGGCTTTATATTTTGACACTCGAGCATGTTTTAGCTTTTTTTGAGGCTAGATCTTCTTTGATAGAACAGATTCGAGCTCATCGATTTGATAATGATAAGTTGAGGGTGATTCGTGATAAGGTGTTGAGTGGTGAGGCTAAGACGACATCATGAAAGAGGCTCATTGTTCTAGATACTCCATTCATCTAGGAGCGTCCAAAATGTATCATGATCTAAAGCAGCATTATTGATGGTTTGAAGAAGGATATTGTGGAGTTCATGGCTAAGTGTTTGAATTACCAGCATGTGAAGTATGAGCATCAGGGATCGGCTGGTACTATGCAGAGGAAGGTGTAGTGAAGGCATCTCTGGTGGGGGAAGCCGCCTTGGAGACTGAGATAGACTGTGGAGTAGATATCTCCAACTTATCGATAGTCCATGTACTTTCTTTCTATTTGTGTACTTTCTTTCTATTTACGTTCAATGATGAATGTGTATTTTAGTGATGGATGATGTAACGATCCTTATAGTCATTTTGAGTTTTCTGTGTCGTTTCTTAGTTTTGACCTTTTATATAGATTCTATATGTCATTTGTGACTTGCGGGGATGGATGGCATGATTCTCGAGCCGCTCAAATGAATGTTGGATGAGATTTTCAATTTTGAAGGTGATGTGTCATGGACTTACGTCACTTTCGATGCTTAAAACTATAAATATCTGCTTGTACGAAGGTATTTTTATGTGGATATGATGTGTTCTTTGGGTATTTACAAGTCAAAAAGATGAGGGGAAGGAAAATGCAGATTTCTGGCATTTAAGGCATCAGACGACCTATCCCACGATCGTGGGATCTTGCTACGATCGTACAACTTGATCATGGGAAGAGGATCCTGAAACAAGTGTTGTAGGAACTACGTGTGAAGTGATCTGACAAGAGGGTTCGACGGTGGTAGAAAGATGTCACGATCGTGTCAAGGCATCGTGGGAAGGAAGTCCTGATTTGAGGTTTGCAAGGTGAAAAATTAGATGAAAATCAGACGAATGGGAAGCACGATCGTACCGAGAAGACACGAGCTCATATTGAGACTCGTAGTAGCCATTATCTATAAGATGACAAAGTCCAGGGTCAACATACGAGCAGCAAGGATGATCGTGGGATCTAACCACGATCGTACATTCCTTCGTCCGAGGCACCGACTCAGCAAATTCCTGTGTGTTTAGGATAGGTTTTTATTTTTTCTATAAATACTCTTATTAGGCCTTTCGTACCAGTTTACGATTTATTATATTATTCTAAGGTTTCAAGGAATATTCTTGTTCTTGGAATTACAAACATTGATTTTTACGGTTTCAATACAAAGTGAGATTTTAGAGTTTTTCATCTTATTCTTGTAAATTCATAATTATGCTTTCTTCCATGAATTCTTCTTGTGTTCTTGCAATAATGAGTAGCTAAACACCACAACTAGGGTTGTGGGAACCATGGTGGATTAACGAAGTCGTGTTCGTAGTATGAGGTGATTCTCAAAGGGTATTTGGGCATATATTGTTATTCTCTTTGGTTTGATTGTTTCTTTAACGGTTGCAAATGTTAGAACTCGCCTTATCTCTACTCTGTACTTTAGCAAGAGTAACGGATGGAAAAAAGGAATCAACAACGAGACTTGGACCTATCAACCTCCATTTAATTAGATCTTGAGCCGGTAAATGGGATAGGCTAATATGGGATCAATGATAGGGGTTAGTAATGTAAAACCCATGAGATATGAAACTTTGTGATTGGGGATAGTCATTTATTAGGGGCGTAACATAGTCGTTTAGATGAACATAACCTATCGATTCTGCATGTCAAGCACCATAAGAGATCACTAAGTATGAAAAACCTACGGAGTTATGATGCTATTGGGGAACACAGTCCTAGTGCCTCTCCCATACTATTTATAAATCTAATAAATCAACAACTGTTACTTTTGATATTTTTATTTACAAAAAAAAAAACCTACTTTACTGGAGATTGTTATTGATTGCTTCGACAGACAACTTAATAGAGATTTAGACCTATTCCCTGTGGGATTGACCCCAATATTGTTGGGTTCTATATTTTATGAACGACCACTTTATACTTTGTTTAGAGGTGTAATTTGGGCGACATTAGAAGGCTTGAAATTTGAGAAGTTTGACCAGAGTCAACATTCACGATTAATGAGCTCAGATTTAAATTCTGACAATTTAGTTAGGTCCGTAAGGTAATTTTTTATCTAGTTGGGTTATTGGTATGAATCTTGAGAAATTCGAGAATAATTTGAGTCATTAGTTGGATTTTTTGAGTTTTAAGGAAGTTAAGTTTTCAATTAAATAAAAAAAGAAAGTTAAATTTGACCATGGTCAACTTTTGGTAAAGACAATCTTGGATCGGTGATTTGATGATTTCAACAGGTTTGAAACATGTTTTATAGGCAATTTGCATATTTGGTTTGTTTTTATGGGGTTCCATACGAATTTAGAGGGACCATTTAGAGATTTGGTTGAGGTTACAATCGAAAGGTTATTTTTGGTACAGCCAAATTCCTTTTTACCATTTGCGAGGATTTGATCACATTCGTGGAGAATGAAAATGGTGACCTTCACGTTCATGAGATGGATACCACGTTCACATAAGGAAGTAGGGCCGGGGTTTGGGGTCCTAGTGATATTGATCATTGTGTTTGGGTGTGGGATATTACATTTGCGAGGGTTGGGTCTGGTTTAGGGTTTCACATTCGCGATGGATTGTCGTATTTGCAATAAAAGATTGGACCTGGAAAGATTTAAAATTCCATTTTTGAACTTAGACTTTATAACTCCTTTTTGGGAGCTTGGGAACTCGATTGTGGGTGATTTCAATAGAATTTTGCTTGATTTCTTTGTGGGATAAGATTCTAACCTCTTGATTACATTTCTTTCTCTAATCCATCATTTAATAAGTGATTTATTTGGAGTTTTGGATTTTTGTCGTAAGCTTTTAAAAAGAGTATTTTGATGATTTGATGGTCAATTCAAACTCGATTTTCGATGAAATTTCATATTTGAGGCCCTTGCACTATAAATATATTGATTTTGAAAGAAAATTTAAGTTTTGACCTCGATGTCTTGGGGTTGACTTTTTGACTTAAACTTTTATATGGAAAATAATATTGGTGTCTATGGATTCTTATATTCATGTCATGTATATTATATATTTGATCAAATTAGGACCACTTGAAGGCCTTATAAAAGGAAAAGTTTGTAATTTGATAGTTTGAATTTTGATTACAGCTACTACAACTATCGTATGGATTATCTAGCCTAAGTTATAGTAGTTTATAAACTCTGTTACAATCCTCCTCCCTTTAAGAATCTTGTACCATACTTGTATTTAAACTCATTTTAACATACTTACACCCTAATCCTTTCAACGTATACCAGTAGGACATACATGCACCATACTCACTATCAATATTATTTTACTTGATTATTTATTATACATCTTACACATCATATCCATTTGATTATATTGCCTTGGTGAGTCTACATCCTAGGTGTTATCGGCACTTAGAACCATAAGTGATCCCAAGCAAACCCTTGGTTCTGGCATACTGTCAATTGAAATTAACTAATAAAGCAAAACTGAGCGAAAACTTTAACATAAATAAAATGGGCAAAACTTAAAACTGTTCAACTAAAAATCTATAACTGAAACCCAAACATGTCTGAACTGTCTATGTCTGAAAGCCTTTACTAATAAAGATGAGTTGATGGGACAAGATCCCCAGCTAACTCTAAAACAACTGAAGTAAAAATCTAAAACCAAACTAGCAAACTAAACTGATCCAAGGTCTCTGAATGATGAGGACTCACCAAGATGACTGGAAATCCTGCTGAGCTAGCTAGTCATGAGTCTGGGAATGGCACCTGAATCTATGTCATAATAGGATATAGCGCAAGAAAAAAAGTATGTGGTCAGTACTATTGAATGTAGTGAGTATGTGAGATCATGCTAATAAAACTAAAAGTCAAGTAATAAACAATATCACGAAAACATCACTGAAATCTAAAAGAAATGGAAACATTTGAGAATGCCTAAGTTAAAGCTGTAGAACATAAATCATTTTCTGTAATGAGAGCTAAAGCATGTCTGAGCGGAAAATCTGTGAGGTCATAAACACTTAATATAAGTTAAAACTGATATTGGGGAGTTTCTTACAACCAACATACATCACGTGAGCTCATGTAGTCCAACGTATAATCCCAATTAGGAGGGTTGCCATATACCTAGCCAAGGGTATAAAACCTGTCAAATGTGGATCCACTACTGGGTCCTGTGGGCCAAAGAGTCAACCTAACTGGCAAAGTGACTTAAATTATGTGATGGCAACATAGTCCTGGGACTTGGATTTTTGAACCCGCATCCTCTTGGTAAAAAATACTACTCCCAAAATAATACTATATTTACTATTTGCTCATAACTAGATAAAACTGACTGTCTAAAAATAAAGCATGACACTTAGTTCAAACGATTGTCTTTACTGAATTCTGAGTTCATGGAACTAGTCATGTTAAATTTTACTAAAATCTGATTCAAACTTTTAGGCTAATAGAAAGCTGTAAAAACCATGCATAACTATTTTAAACAAGACGAATATTCATAAAATAGCATGTTAAAAATGAAATAACCATAATTTTCAAATCGGTCATAAACCCTAAGTCATGAAATCATAAAATTTTGCAAATCAAGTTTTCTAAAAATTGGGGCATGAGAGCGAAAGAAGATTCTCATTGAAAATCCCACAGACTTGATTGCCTAAGAAATATGGACTAAAAGCTTAAGAATTGGGTTTGAAGATGAACCCTAAGTTTAGACTCTTCAGAGGATATCTCTGACTTCTGAAGTTTGGATCGAGAGATTATGAGGTAATTAGATCGATTAAACTGATAAAAACCCCTATTTGGGACCAAAACAACATAGTTTAGGACTATAAAGTTAGGGAAAAAAACTAAATTACCCCTTTAAAAACTATTTTAAAATTTTTGGATTTGTGTCCCTCGAGTCATTGTATGACTCGTAAAGAGAATCCATAGTCGTGACTTGACTCGTGGTCTCTAGAACCATTTTTGAACCTTCTTTATTTTGAGACCACAGATGCATTTCACGAGTCATGCTTGATACCACAACTCATGGTTTAATTCGTGGCTTCCTGAAACATATTGATCTCTTTTGTACTTATTCACACGAATTTCAGTATGACTTATGGTTCCATTCCATAGGTCGTACATGGATCTGTGGTACCTAGGAAACCTTAACTGCTTTTCATGACTTGGTTTACAAGTTATGGAATTGGTTCACGGCTCATGAACCTTGTCGTGGGGAATTGAAACTTTGAATTTTCAGTCTGATTTATAGGCTAATTTCTTATATTCGTATGCTAAAAGTTTGTGGTGTTACATGGATGGTTGGGGTCGGTGTTCTTGCAACCCCTTTGAACTAAGGTCGATCAACGATGCTACTGAGTACAAGTAATTAGGGTCGGGCGTTCGGTTTGGTTCTTTGGTTTTTGGTTTTGGAAAAGTATACACCGAACACCAAATCAAACCAATTCGATTCGGTTTGGTTTTTTCAACTTCAGTTCGATTTAGTTCGGTGTTTTTAAATTGGGTTTTCTCTGCAAAATAAAAATAAAATGAGAACTTAATCAAAAGATAAGACACTAAAAAATCTAAAATATCATAAATAGACTATAAAGTGAAGACAACTTCAAATGCATATCATTGTAGTGCTCCATTTTTTATATCACAATATGATGTTGGTATTTGTGTGAAAAGTTTTGGGAATTACAATTAGAAATTAGGAGTATTTGTGTGAAAATTTTTAGAAATTACAATTAGAAATATAAGTATATTAGGAATTAAAATTAAAAATTAGGAAAATGTAAAAGTAATAAGGATGGAAGGTAAATGTTGATGGGGTAATTGGGTATGGGCTTTGAGGCTTGGTCTTGAAAAGTTTTGGGCCAAACATGGGCTAAATGAAAATTAAAAAAAACTTTTAATAAAACTTCGATTCTTCGGTACATTCTTCGGTGCACCGAAGAACTGTTACCCCTAAATCGAACACCGAACTGAAGAACCAAATTATCGAGAAAAAAACCCAAAACCAAACTGAAGAACCGAACTAATTTGGTTCGGTACAGTTTTTTGGTTCTTCGATTTTTATGCCCACCCCTACAAGTAGTTATGTACTCACTATTGATTTTTCTTTTCTACACCTTACGTGCAGGTATTAAGCCAGTGGTCCCTGATCGTTGAGCGGTGCAATGCTGTTGATTTTTACGGAGATTCTAAGGTAGTAGCTATCGGCCCCAAATATACTTGGATTCTCTATCTTATCATAGTCTTATATATTCTTTAACGTTTAGACATGGTTGGACCTTTCTTTATACTTTCTAATGATTTAGAGGCTTGTCCTATGACTTCCAGACATGGGAATGTTGTTCGATTTTATGTTCCTTGTTCAGACCTTTTGGATTTTTATTTTGGGATTTTGTTGTTTATTTCTTCCGCTATTATTTAATCAGTATCTGTGTTGGGATAGGCTTAGGCTTACCTATCATGGAGGGTTAGATAGGTGCCATCACGATCCCAGTTTTGGGTCGTGACATAAATCAGCCACCTTTTAAGTTTATTTTGGACTTAAAATCATCAATTACATCCCATAATTATTGGCCCAAAACCTTAAGACCCGGTCCAATAATTTCCACCTAACACGTTTTCTACCTAACACTTTCTTCTCTTTTACTCAACAAATAAAACCCTAGCAGTCACTATACCATAGTCGTTGCTCCATCATTTACCCTTCTATCCTCAAAGTACAATCATTTTTGGCTGAATTTTTGCTACCTTCACTACCACAGTCTGTACTCGTTCTTTTCTGGTGAAATTTCACCAAATCGCGCTTCATTCGAGCTCCGCATTAATAATTTCAAAATTCCCATTTTTCAAACATTTTTAAATTGGGATTTGAAATCCTCCACTTTCAAATCCCAAACCCTAATTTTTTTCCCCAATTTCAATCCTAAAAATTCCCCTATAAATGCCCCATAAGCCCTATTGGTTAGAGAGTGAAAAAATTTTAATACACTTTTGAGAGGTCAAGGTTGGGATTGGAGAAGTTTTGAATAGGTTTCTAGATAATCTCTGATTTCTCACGATATTTCTAAAGGGTCTTTTTCTTTTCCCATTGAGAAATTGAAGAAATTCAAGCATTGTTGAAAGTCAAAGTTCTCGGCAAAACCCAACTCGTCTTGTCCCAAGTTTATGCTCTTAAAAAGGTAATACCTTAACTAATTTATTGTTTTCGTGGTAATTGTATGTGTTTGCGCTCTTTCAATGTGCCTGTGGATTAAGTGAGTTTTGTTTTGGTGAGCATTTTTATTAATATTTTTTTTATGTAGTAGGATGCTTCCAACTAAATGATGATGAATATTTGGGTGAAATTTTAAGTTTATCCAGAGACTTGGCTTAAATTGGACTGTTTCAAATCAAGTTTGAACTTTGAAACAGTGGTTATTTTATATGTGTTTCCAACATGCATCTTTTTGTTGCTTTGAGAAATAGCATGCTAAAGGGCTAGTTCCTATGCAAAAATTTTATCAAAAAATGGTAAGTTGCATCTTAATTCCCGTCTAGTTCAACGGTGAGTTTGAATCAATTGATTTTTTTTCTTCTTTAACCAAATGATCCTTCTTGTTGATTCCAATATGACTTGAGCCTTTGATATGATGGTTTTGATTGATTATATCCTGGATTTGTGTGGGATATGTTGGCTTAATTAGTGTTGGCTTTAACTCATTTGAGATTAGTTAATAAGTAGTATGTTCATACATGATGAGCCCTTGATTTCTAATAATGTCTTAAGACCAGCTCTATTTTTTCAAGTTTGTCTCTTTATGGGTTTTTGTGGCCCACCTTTGGTTTAAAATAAAAATCTCACATAAAACTAGAGCTGGTTGATAATTATATGATCAAAGTAGGGGTTGTCAAGGTAATATTCATGATTTGGAGTAGGGATGGCAAAACTAGACCAAACCCATATGACCAACCCAAGTTTTAATGGGTTTGGACAAGAGTGATTTTGATGATGGGTTGATTTGAGTTGGCCCAAGTTGACACATTATAAATTAACAACACAAATAGACTCATCAAGAAGGCTTAACCCTGACCCATGAAAATGCTTAGTCTTGGTCAGGTCCCAAGTCGAAGTCGGGTCTCGAGTTGGGATTTGGGGTTGGTTCTTGAGTTAGGAGTCAGGATTTTAGGTCGATCCTGAGTCAAGAGTCAGGGTCAGGTCTATGGTCGGGATTCATAGTCGAGTCTCATGTCAAGTTCGATATTGGAAGTTGGTGTCGGGTCCTGGGTAGAGATCTGGGGTCAGGACCTGGTCGAGATTTGGGGTTGGGTCCAAGGTCAAGAGTCGAGGTTGGGTCTTAAGTCGCGATTCGAGATTTTTGGGTCAGTTTTGAGTTGGAGATGAGGTTAGGTCCTGAGTTGAGATTTGAGGTTGGGTCTCGGGTTAAGATTTGAGGTCACATATCAGGTTGAGATTTAGGGTCAAGAGTCGGGGTCAGATCCTGGGTAGGGAGTTAAGATTTTGGTTCAATCTCTAGTTAAGAGTCATGTTCAGTTCTGGGGTCGGGATTTGAGGTCGGGTTCTAGATCAAGATTTTAGGTCAGGTCTCCATTAAAGATTTAAGGTTGGGTCTCAGGTTAGGATTCAATAGTTGGGGTCGAGTCCCAGTTTCGTGACCCAAAAGGTCATAAGTGGCACCCACCTTAGCCTACGATGGAAGAACCATCGAACCCAACCCTAAATCAATTTTCAAGAACTCAAAACTAAATCATCTCTATCAATTTACTACAATCTGACTTACTAAGCATATTAATAAACAAAACGTTTCATCACCAACTTAGTCATTATCAAACAAAAGAGAGTACGAAAGTATCTCTAATTATTACAACCCCAGGACCCAAAAGTCACCATACAAGAATACTAAGATATCCAAGATCAAGGTCTAAACATTATCCAGAATACAAAATAAAGGAGTGTCTTCATCCCGAAACAAGACTCATGAACAATATAAGGATTATCCAATGGCTGCCCGGACATGGTGGTCACCTTTGAATTGATGTCTAAATCACGAACTAGACCCGAGGTCTGGTCTCAAATTTTGGAACATACTCTGCACTCAACAAAAAGAAGAGTGCATATAATATCAGTACAATAACTACGTACTGGTAGGCATTATCGGCCGACTCAACTCAATACCATACAAATAAGCAAGTGAAATGTAAGTAAAAGCAATCAAGACACAACTCATAATTAGTTGACAAGCAATTGTACAGTCATAACACTTCATCTCATCAGATATACAGGTATACAAGTACATCGACTACACTTAGGCAGATTCTTTCAACAATGGTCACCACAATATATATGTTCAAATAAAATGATGACTGCATGTATGCAAGATGTACACACATACTAAAGTTAGTAGGGACTCTCAGCTATAACCTGCAGGGATGAGCTCAGTCCATGGACCAGTACCGATGTGGTATCCAATCCAATAACAGTATCGGCGTGACACCCGCCAGCTAACAGTTTCGACGTGACACCCAATTCAAATAATCATTTTGACGTGACACCTGATCCAACACCATCTTAATATTATCTCAAAATCCAATGCTCAATGCATGATATAGTCAACAGTCACAAGTAATGCCAGAAAGTAAATCACATACATCCAACATACATATGAGCACAGAGTCAAGCAAGTCTATACTACTACTAAACCATAACCTACCTTGATTCTTTGCTTGAAAACAATATAAAACTATAGTCTTGCCCTTTCTTTCAATTTCTGCCTATTCTTGATCTATACACAACAAAACACAAGTTTCAACACAACAATTCAACCTTTTTATGCATTATGAACTCATAATCATCAAATTCAACCTATTAACTTGACCTAGTTCATCATTCTAGGGTTTTCTACCCTTTAATCTCTTTGAATCATTCATATTTTATGATTTTCAGAAAATTTAGGATCAATAACAACTAAAAATAAGGTCATTCCTTACAAATTCTCACCAGTTCATGAACTTAGGGCTAACTCCCAATTCAACCAAGGCTATGACTCTTGAAATCCTAAAAATCTAAAGGAGTAAATTCAAGTTTGAAGAGTGAAGGAACATTACCTCAAAGATGGAAAAACCCCAAGCTGATGAAAAATTGCCTAAGCTTAGACCTTGAATGAGTTTTTGAAAAATGGAAATGAAAAGCAATGTTTCTTACTTAAAAATTAATTGTTTGCATTTCCACCAATACAACGACATTTTTGTTGCTGCTGCAGTAGAGGATCTGTCGCTGCAGCGGTACCTAAGCCAAAATAAACTGTCGACGAGGCAGCATTTCTGCCTCTGTAATGACGCTGCTACAATGACACTTCTGTCTCTACAGCGACACCAAAATAGTAGCTCGGGATTTTGTCCAAGCTTTGGTCATTTCACAACACACTTTTTGATTTTGTCATATGAACTGAACCCTTTGCGGTAATCTTGATAACTAGAGTTCTACTAACCTGTTCTATGCATCAAAAGTTTCAACGAATTCCTAAGCTTGTCCTCTAACACAAAATAAAATCAAATAACAAATCATCACTTTAATTACTACCAGATTTCCCTAGACCACCACACACTCAAAATACACTTAAAATTAGACCAACCCTAAATTTTTGAATTTTTGGTCTAAAAGAAAACTAGGCAAAGATCTTACTTTCTAATTCAGCGTAATGATGCTTTGGGTTGTTCCACCCAGGTTAGGTGTTAAGGTCAGGAGTTGTTAATGAGTCTTAGGTCAGATCTTAGATTGAGATTTGGGGTCGAGTCTAGGGTTGAGAGTTAGGTCAAGTCCTGGGTTAAGAGTCAAGATTTTGGGTTGGTCCTAAGTTGATCGGGGTTAGGTCCCAGCTTGGGATTCAAGGTTAGGTCCCAGGTGAAGATTTAAGGTCGGGTGTCGAGTCAAGATTTAGGGTCGAGTCTCAGGTTTGGATTCAAGGTCGAGTTCTGAGTCTTAAGTCGGGTCTCGAGTTGGGGTCAGGTCTTAATTTAAGAGTTAGGGTCAGGTCTCGAGTGGGTTCAAGGTTGAGAGTTGGTGTGGGGTCCTGAGTTGAGATTCAATCTTGGGTCTTGGGTTAAGATTCATGGTCAGAATTTAAGAATTAGGGTTAGGTCTCGATTCGGGTTCAAGGTTGAGAGTCGGTGTGAGGTCCCGAGTTGAGAGTCGATATGGGTCCTGAGTAGGGAATCAATCTTGGGTCTTAGGTTAAGATTCATGGTCAGGTTTTGAGTCGAAAGTCGAGGTTGGGAATTTGTATTAGGTCCTAGGTCAGGATTTAAGGTTGGGTCTCGGGTCAAAATTAAGGGTTGGGTCTTGGGTGTAGATATAGGGTTGGGTCCTGGGAAGAGAGTTGGGGTCAAGTCTCGATTTGAGAGTTAAATTTGGGTCTCAAATCGTGAGTTTTAAAAGTAGGTCACAATTGGTATTTGGATAACTAGTCGAGATCAGAATTCGTGTCCTAAGTCGAGGTAGATTCTGCATCCCAGGTTTCAGTTTGGAAGTCTAGGGTCGGGGTCGAGAGTCAGTAGTTGAGTGTGGGGTTGCAACTTGGATCTGGAGGCAGCGCAGGAGTCAGGTCCCGTGACACATATCTCATTAAATATTAATCATAAATATATATAGGTCACGACCTGAATCTACACCTTAGATGTAACACGGTGCTTAGAGTCACAAGTGACCCCAAGCTAACCCATGGTCTGGCATGACCCTAAGAATTCTTTGAAGATAAACTGAGCGGATACTAAACTTGAATCCAATAACTGTTAGTCTAAAATAAATATCAAGTCTGAATAAAACACAAATACTGAAACAGCTGAAATGTCTAACTTTATTTCTGAAAGCCTTTACAATCTAATGAGTTTCTGGGACAAGTCTTTAGCTAGCTCTAAATAACTAAAACTAGAAATAATGTTGAAAGGAAATAAATCATGAACTCTCATCCTCGAATGATGAGGACTCGCTACTGACAGCTGCTGAGGTGGCACTGGAGCGTACTAACCATGGGGCTAATGCTGAGCGTCCGAACCTATATCATAGCATGATACAATGCAAAGAGAAGTGTGTGATCAGTACTTTAAATGTACTGAGGATATGAGCTATGCAACTGTAAAATAAACTAAACATTCTAGAAATACTGATATACTATACTGAATGCAAAAACTGAACTGTAGTACAATGACCCTATATGAAATACACATATACTGATATGAAATGATAATCTAAAAAGTCATAGTTTAAAAGCAAGTAAAACTGAACTGAGGTTCATGTACAAATACTGAGCCTGAGACTGTGGGAGACATAAAGCCCACAAGATAAACGTGGAGTCCGATATATATTCCCCATCGAGAGGATCCAATATACCTTGTCAGGGTATAAAGGCATGACTGGCGTGATCATTAAATTGATGCCCAACTGGAAGGACTAAATGAATATATGGCGTCATATAGTTCTAGGACTTCAGATAAAACTGAGGACCTAGTCTAACTCGGTGCAACTGGCTCAGAACTTAATTAAAATTGAAAATGTTCTGAAGATTTGTAGACTAAATCTAATCATGTTTATTCATGCTAAAATCAAGAATACTAGGAGTGTGTGTTCATAATACGCCAAACTTTCTAAAAATAAGGATAATTCATGTGAAAGTACTATAAAACCAAACTAAGTATCACTTCATGAAATATTAGTTCATGCAAGATATCAAAATCATGGAAGACATATAATTATAATATAGAAATCATGAGAAGACTGAATTAAAAAGGCAAATCATAATCTGAATGAGAACCCTAAACTTTGATTCATGGAGAATTGAAAATTTCTAAGTTACTTGGGACACAATGGGTGAAAGGATACCCATTGTCAAAATACCACATACATGGATTGAAGAATTCTTACTAGGAAGCTTGAACTTTGTCTTGAGAAGAAGAACCCTAGTTTCTACCTTAAGAGAACCTTAATCACCTTTCTGATTTCTTTCTAAGTGTTTAAAAAATGAATAGGGAGAAAGGGTTGACTATTCCCCCTTTAATCCCTCTAATTTAACCCCCAAATGGTATGGTTTAGGATTGTGATCTTGGGAAAAGATAAAAATATCCTATTTAAAATGCAACTGATTTGCTGGAAAACAGTCGTCCCGAGACTGGGTTCGTCTCATGCCCTCAAGTGACGAGTCATCCCCTAACTCGTGGTCACTGGTTGAGTTTTTGTCTTAGGCATAATTTTTCCACCCCACGACTCATGAGGTCTAGCTACGAGTCATGGCTGGGACTCATTGCCTCTGGAGGAAAATATCAACTCATGGGTTCCTCATCAGAAAAAGTCACCCAACAACTCATGGTCTGACCTAATAACCCGTGGTCACTGATTCTTTAATACTGGCATAAGGTTGGGCTGGTCTGCTCACTACGAGTCAGCCCATGACTCGCGGACTATATGGCTCATCAGTGAGTCGCCCTGAGGTAAATATGCAGGTTTCTAACTGGTTTTCTGTGCTAAGTCTGAGATATGATCTTAGGGACTTTTGGAGTGCTCCAATATATATATATATATATATATATATATATATATATATATATATAAGTTATAAAAATAACGGGTCAAGTTGGGCAGTTGGGCTATGACCCATTGTTTAGTACATCTCAACTTTGGGCGGGTTGGGCAATGATCCATTTATTGTCTTAGCCCATATTTACCCATCCAAATTCAGCCAAACATCCCATTTAACACCCCTAATTAGGAGGTTCAATTTTGAGGTTCTTTCACAAGAAAAGGATTTAATATAGTCCATGTATTTCTTATTGAGATGATCTTGTCTGCACCCCTATTTTGTTTAAAATTCGAAAAGTGAACCATCTGATATCCATTTTGAACAATATTGATTTACATAAAGCCAATTATCTGATTGTTTAAGTCCTGTCTAATTGTGATTTGGGTTTCTTTTCTAATTTCTTATCTTTTTTATTGCATGAACTTCCTTGTATGAGTCCACCGAACTCTCCCTTCGCATCTACGGGACCAAGTCCCATTCGTTCAAGTCAAGACCCCTACCAACTCCCCAAAGATTGATACACAGCAAAGTATATACAAGTATACAGGTGATATATAGTGGAAAATAAGAAAGGAAAACAAGTATACAGGCAGAAGACAAAATACACATATAGGTGACCGATATATAGTCATGTATACACCAGATATGCAGCAAAATGCAGCAGGGTCCCAACTTCAACTTTCTCTTTATTTCCTTGTGATTAGTTTTAATTATTTGTATTAACACTAACTTAAATTCATTAATCTAAACAATTTCCCTACAGTTGTTATTTTAGTTTTATCCTTGTCTTTCCCTTTATTTCATTTGTCCGAATTTGTTTGCCTAATTTGTTTTGTTTAAAAAATGAAAAATAGACCCTTTATATTAATAACGAATTTTCCTTAAAAATGGTTTTTTATTCAATCATGAAATAAATAGTCCCCTCGAGGCTAAAAAAGGAATTTCTTTAAAGTGAAAAGTATTTTTTCTTAAACTTGCTTTCTCAAAATTGTAATTTCTTTTAATATATTTATAATGAGTCTTTCCATCGTCATGGTATAGCTTAGCATTCCAAAATTCGGGTTAAGATTCTCCCCGAATGAAGTGTTAAAAATTTTAGGCTAGGCTAGTCATGGACGAATTTCAAGTGTGATGTGGTCTAGATAAATCTGGTAATGGATAGGTTGATGATTATCATAGTGTGTTAGCTAAGAAGTTAGGGAGTTCATAGAAACCTTTGGAATTAAATTTGGGTTAGTATAACTCTGAATAAAACGTTTGACGTAAAGGGCTTAGTTCGGGAGGTTGAAATCTGGGAGTTTGGTAAAATTGGCCAAAATTTGGGACTGCCAAACATTCTATATCGCCTATGCTACGACGACGGGAGGTAGGCCACTATCACGGGCCTGCTATAACGGGAATTTTTCTACTATAGTGGAAGTCAATATTGGTCAGTCCCGCTATAGCGGGAAGATTCCGCTATTTCGAGGCCGCTAGAGTGGGAATTGGATCGTTATAGCGGGCTATGCACAGTAAATAGCAGTTATTAGACATAAAATGTTATTTTTATTCCAAACTCATTTAAGGCCAGAGGAGGGCGATCTAGGGTGAATTCCGTCAATTTTCATCATTGAAGTAAGTTAATCCACCTATTTAACTAGATTTTCATTCCTTAATATTTAGAATCTCTAGGTTTTGATCATGGTGGAGGTATTAACTTGACCTAGGTGAATTTTCTGGTGCAAGGTAGTAAAAAGGGGTGTAAAGCCTTGGTTTTGATCAAGGATTGTTAGGTTTTGATAACTATACTAGAATTTACTATTGTTAATGTGAAATTGATGGAATTAAATTGGAATGAAGGTAGAAACCCTAAAATAAGGGAATAATTCATGAATTAGACCTTGGGTTTATGAAATTAGGTTATAATCTTTAAGAATATTAGAGCATTGGTTAATTGGTGTTTTATATGTTGTTTTTAGACCACATTCAAGTTGAAACATCAAGAAAGGGCAAGGATCAAGTTTGTTAGAGCATTGCAGGGGTTGAATTGAGGTAGGTGATGGTCGAATTGGAGTTAAAAACACAACTTGATTATGTGTGCATGTTAACTGCCTATTTTTCTACTTGTTGCAATGCATGCTATTGAATATTGAACTTGTTGGATGTACATACAAGTTGGTTTTTGATCACCTGTAATAAGATTATGTAAAAAGGGCTTGTTTTGATATGCAAGTGTGGTTGAATTATCTCATTATCTTATTGTACATGTTATGGCAATATTTGATATTATGGGATGAACTAATAAACGTTGATCGTCATAAAATTAGTGGATTTTAGAGAGTATAAGGGTGGGGATGATAAAATAAGGATGGTATAACACTTGGTTTGGGATAAGAGGGCAGACACTAGTTGTTTGGGTTATTTGGTACATGGACTGAGTTCAGGTCCTGCAGGTCATAGCTAGTGGGCATATATAAAACCCTTAGCATGTGTGTACATAGTATTGAAGAGTTTGAAGGTTCATTGAGTGAACGGGGTTATATTGTTGTTTGTTATTTTTGGATCCTTGTGTGGTCCAAGTTATTACAATGGTACTTAAACTGAGTCAATGTTGTTGAAGTACAATAAAGAGGTGTTTCTGACAAGATTGAGTTGTCTATTTTATGAGTGATGTCTGCCAAATTACACCTCCTAAAAGAAGTATAAAGCGGTTACTGTCAAATATAGAACCCAACTAGGTTGGGGTAGATCCCACGATGGAATGGGTCGAAATCTCTATCAATGCGTTTATCTAATCAATTAGTAAATAATTTTCAGTAATTGGGGGGTTTGGAATTCTGATTTCAAATAGTGACAATTACTGATTTTGTTGAGTTTGTATTCAATATATGAGAGGCACTAGGATTGTGTTCCCCATAACATCATAACTCTGTGGTTTCTTCGTACTAGTAATCTCTTCTGGTGCTTGGCATGTAGAATTGATAGGCTATGTTCACCTAAATGGCTTTCTGCACTTGTTTAGATGACTATCCTCAAGTACATTTTCTCATCTCCTGAGTTTTGCACAACTAATCCCTATCTTGGATTCTAGATTACCTTTCCCGAATTATCGGCTCAAGCTATTAATTAAAGGTTGATAGCTCCAAGTCTCTGTTGTTTATTCCCTTTTCCCATCTGTTACCCCTCCTATCATCCTGATTAAAGATAAGGCGAGTTCTAATATTTACAACTGTTAGAAAGCAATCAAATCGAAGAGAATAACAATACATGCAACAAACCCCCTTTGAAAGTCACTTTGAACACTACTTTGTTAATCCGTCATGGTTTCCACAATCCTAGTTGTGGTGTTTAGCTACTCGGGATCGTAAGAACACAACAATAATTCTAATAAGAAAGCCTAATTACAAACTTACAAAGAATAAGATAAACAACCACAAATCCCGATTATTAATCAAAACCCTAAAATCAGCGTTTTCAACTCTCAAGAACAACAATATGTCTTAAAAGTAGTAATAGAATGTAAACTAAAATAAAGATGGAGAAGAAAAGAGTAAATCAATTTTCTCCGGCCTCCATGGCGGCTCCTAGCTCTCTATAAATCAAAAGTTTAAAAGTTATGTACAACTTATTTTTATAGAATACTTATAGGTGTAGAAAAAAAAACAAATAAAATAACTGAGTCCAAAATGGACTTGAAAAACAAAAACTCAGTCCGATTTGGATTGTATCGCGTCATAGTGGCCGCCTCAAATTGCACCGCTCCAATTCACTTGTCTTCTATCAAATTTTTGCCACGTGGCAGCAGTGCAACATTCAATCCCCAATTCTTTTCAATCAAATTCAAATGTAGAATATATTATTATTATAAATTTAATTCATTAAGTTGTCTGCTTGATTTCCTTATATAACTTCTCAACTTTAATTATATTTTTTCTTTAAATTTCTTCATCTTCAAACCAATTTAATCCTACAAATAAAAATATAGTATTAAGCATAATTCATAAAATCAATGCTCAAAAAGGACAAATAAAAATACTAAATAGAAGGCAAATAATGACTAAATAAATGTAATTTTGGCCTTACATCAATGAGTTGTGGTAGTTGACTTGAGTTGAACTTTATGTACGAGCAAATGATTTCTTTATCTATTTGATTTCTTGGTTAAAAGTGAATCTGTGATGAACAGACTAATTGAACGGATAATTGTTATTATTACATGGTTGCTTTTTGTTTGCAAATTGTTGGTTGAATGTTCATATTTGTCAAGTTGAGTTGGCCTATGGTCCTACCAGTACATAGTGATTTTGCACTGATAATATCATGTGCTCATCTTTTTGTTGAGTGCAGGGCATATTCCAGCGGCTCATACGAGACATCATTTGTAGACAGTGATCGACCACTGATCCAAGGGTAAGCACTAACTTTCAAGCAGTCATGGATCATCCTTGTTTGATCTTGTCCATTGTTTCTGACATAGACAGTTTAGCTTATTATTAGTTTTCTAGTTTGTACCCATGAATTATTTGATTAGATGTTCTGGCACGATGACCTTTAGTTTCTGGGGGCGTTTTAGACTTGATTTTGGTTTCCGTATATGGTTAATGTTTTAGAGATATTATATGTTTTAAATGGAATTGGATTTTGCTCTTATTAAAATGGTTAAGTGTTGGTATTGATTGTTCAGGTTAGATGGTACTCCCATCGGTGGGTTAGTGTAGGTGTCGCTCACAGTGGGTTGGGTCATGAAAAAGTTAGTAGTAGAGCCCTAGATTTGTTAATCTCATCGTACAAGAACGAGTCTAGTAAAGTCTTGCGGAATGGTACGGAGATGTCTGTACTTTTCTCGAGAGGCTATAGGACTTTAGAAAAGCTTCACCTTCTTCTTTCCTTCATGTGATGACTTAATTCCAATTGGTATATGGTGATCCAAATTGGTATCTGACCTCTTCATTAGATTATTTAGAAGATGGTGAATACGAGGGCAAATGCAGTTAGAGCAGGGGTTCCCGCACCAGCTTCTCCAGCCATAAAACCCACAACCATATGTAGAGGACGGGCGAGGGGTAAAAGAAGAGGAAGAGGTAGTGCAGAAATCGCCAAAGGTGGAGCCAAGGCTGCAGCCAATCCAACCAGGTAGAGATCTGAGTCACCTCCCACACCTGAGGATCATCATGATGAGGTAATAGATTAGGAGATTCCAGAGAGCAAGAGGAGGTCGCACGAGTTCAGAGAGGTGCAGCTCCTCTACAGATGTCTTCTAAGCTGATTCAGAAGGCTCTTAGTTTTCTGAGTGGGCTGGCCGGTACTGGGGCCATGCCTACAGTACCTGTGCACCAGCATCCAGTGGTGCAGCATGTTGCAGTGGTAGCCCCTAAAATGGATGAGCTCTCTGAGACAGAAGTGTTTCCTCGTTCGGTATTGGATCCTGTTATGATTGGGACTGAGCATGATATGTTGTGCAAGTTCTTGAAGATGAAACCCGTATATTTTCTTGGTTCTGAGATGAGAAAGCCTTCAAGTTTATTATAGATTGTCATGAGAGGTTGCACAAGATGGGTATTATTGCACAGCATAGAATAGAGTTTGTAACCTTCCAACTACAGGGAGATGTTAAGCAATTGTGGAGGGCTCATATAGAGTGTCGGTCTTCAGAATTGCCTCTATTGACATGGACTCAATTCCATACCCTATTTTTAAAAAAGTATGTACCATATACCTTGTGTGATAAGAAGAAGGATGAATTTCCCGCCCTTGAGCAGGACAATATAATTGTTGCAGTTTACAAGGCTATATTCCATTTACAAATATGCCACCTAGTTGTTTGATATTGTAGAGGACAGAATTTGCCTCTTTGTGAAGGGTTTGAATACTGACTTGCAGGTTTTAGCATTATAGATGACTTCTTTAGGAAACACATTTAATGAGGTATCTGGTTTTGTGAAGAAAGTAAAAGGAGTCAAACAGGTTAGGTATGCAAAAAATGGCAGTGAAGAAGGCTTGGAATGCGGAAAACTTTAGCGGATCGGATCTTACTCCAGGGGCCACAGCTCTCAGGCTTATCCTGCTCGTCCGATACAGTCAGCTCTACCAATTTCTATAAGGGGTCCATCAGGGACCACTCAGTAGCCTTTAAATGTAGGAAGACAAGGGTCTTCATATTGTATAGCTAGCCGACCTTCATTTGATCGAGCTTGTTATACTTGTGGCAAAGTGGGGCCTTTCAAGAGGAATTGTCCTAATGGCAAGCTATCAAGTTTTCAGGGATAGCAAAAATCTAGAGTTATGGTTTCGACAGGCAGGAGAGATAGAGAAAATGGTAAAGGTCATCCACAGGGTGGCCGTAGTGGTTATCAAGTGGGCCATGATGGAAATTAGGGTGGTAGTATTGCATGTAGAGGTGGTGTGCAGCCTGCTAAGGAGGTTGCTCAGATTGATAATAGAGCTCATTGCTATGTTTTTTTGGGAAAATCCAAGGCAGAGTCTTCAGACACAATCATTACGGATATCATTCTTGTCTGTGATCGAATAGCTACGGCCTTGTTTGATTTGGGTTTTACTTTCTCGTATGTGTGTGTTAAATTTTCCTTAGGATTAGACATAGTTTGTGATATGCTTGACTCACATGTGCATGTATCTACTCCGGATGGAGATATTATGGTAGTGACTCAAATATCGTACTTTCTCTATGATGTTTATGGGCTTTCAAACCTGGGTAGATTCGGTGATTCTAGATATGTTAGATTTTGATATGTTTTTAGGTATGCCTTGGTTGTCCCTGTATCATATTGTTCTGAATTATAATGCTGAGACTGTGACCTTAGACATGCCGGAGATGCATAAGTTAGAATGAGAAGGTGTCTATAAGCCTGGTCTAGTGAAAATAATTTCCTTCATTCGTGCTAAAAATTTAGTGGGGAAGGGGTGTTCACCCTTCTTGGCACATCTTTAGGAAACTAAGGCAAAGGTCCCCTCCATCGAGTTTATTCCTGTAGTGTCTAAGTTTCAGGAGGTGTTTTCCAACGACTTGCCTGGTATGCCTATGGACCGGGACATTGACTTTTGTATTGATTTAGAGCTGGGCACTTGCCTCATCTCTATTTCTCCTTATAGGATGGCTCCAGCTGAGTTAAGAGAGCTTAAGACTTAGTTGGAGGAGTTAATTGATAAGGGTTTCATTCGTCATAGTGCTTCACCATGGGGTGCTCCAGTGTTGTTTGTTAAAAATAAGGATGGTAGCATGAGAATATGTATAGACTATCAACAGTTGAATAAGGTAACCATCCGAAATGTACCCATTGCTAGAATAGATGATTTATTTGTCCAGGTGTAGGGTGCTTCAGTGTTTTCCAAGATAGATTTAAGGACAGGGTATCTTCAGTTGAAGATTCAGACTGAGGATATTCCAAAACAGCTTTCAGGACTCGTTATGGGCATTAAGAATTCTTAGTGATATCCTTTGGGTTGACTAGTGCGCCAGCAGCATTCATGAGTTTGATGAATGATATCTTTAAATCGTTCTTAGATTCGTTTGTTATTGTATTTATTGATGACATTTTGGTTTACTCTAAGGTTAGAGAGGAGTATGTAGGAGATTTACACATAGTCTTAGATATTATAAGAGAGAAGAAGCTTTATGCAAAATTCTCTAAGTGTGAATTTTGCATGTCGTCCGTGTCCTTTTTAGGGCATATGGTTTCTAAGAAGGGGGTAATGGTGGATCCCCAAAAGATTGATGTTGTTAAGAGTTGGGTTAGGCTTACTTCTGTGATCGAAGTTCGTAGCTTTGTGGGTCTGGTAAACTATTACCAGAGATTTGTAAAGAACGTTTCCTTCATTGCTACTGACTTGACAAGACTGACTCAGAAGGAGGTACCTTTTGTTTGATCTGACAAGTGTAAAATGAGCTTTCAAAAGATCAAGTCTCTTTTGACCACAACACTCATCCTTGCTTTGCCCATTGAAGGTAAGGATTTTATAGTGTTTTGTGATGCTTCACGTTCTGGCTTGGGTGTTGTGTTAATGCAGGATAAAAATGTGATATCATATGCTTCAAGGCAACTGAAGGTTCATGAGAGGAATTATTCCACTCATGACTTGGAGCTAGCAGTGGTGGTTTTCGCACTCAAGATATAGAGACACTACCTTTGTGGTGTCAAGTGTGAAGACTTCACAGACCATCGCAGCCTACTACATATTTTCACTCAGAAGGACTTGAATCTGAGATAGAGGCGGTAGATGGAGTTACTAAAAGACAATGATATGACAATTCAGTATTATCCAGGAAAGGCCAATATGGCGGCATATGAATTGAGCAAAAATTTGTAAGTATGGGTAGTTTAGCTTGTTTGAGAGAAACAAGGCGTCCTTTGGCTAGAGAGATTCAAACTATAGCAATGCGGTTTATGCAGTTTGGGGTGCTAAAAAGGGGTAGAGTGTTGACCAGTGTTAAGTCAAGGTCAATATTGCTTGATCAAATCAAGGTTAAGCAATTTGAAGATGCAAAGTTAAACAAGTTTCTAAACAAGGTAGTGTGTGGTGAGGCCAGAGAAGCCATACTTAATGATAGTGGCGTGTTGAGGGTGAGGGGCATGTGTGTGTGCCCCCTGTTGATGAAGTGATTCCTTTTTTTCTTATAGAAGCTCATGGTTCCCGATATTCTATACATCCTGGTGCAACCAAGATGTATCGTGACTTGAGACAGCTCTATAGGTGGCCCCAATAAAGATACATATAGTGGAGTATGTGGCCAAATATTAGAATTTTCAGCAAGTGAAATATGAACACCAAAAGTCTGCAGGTTTGCTTTGGAGAATGCCATTCCTGAGTGGAAATTTGAGAGAATTACTATGAATTTCATGGTGGGTATTCCTAAGACCTTGGGACAGTGTGACTCAATTTGGGTTATTATGGATAGGCTAACAAAGTCTGCTCATTTCATTTCGATTAAGGTAAATTATAATTTGGAGAAGTTAGCCAAAATCTATGTGAAGGAAATTTTGAGGTTACCTGGGGTGCCAGTATCCATCATATCTGATAGAGGTACGTAGTTTACCTCTAATGTTTGGAATAAATTACATGAGGAGTTGGGCACAAAGCTTGTTCTTAGCACTATTTTTCATCCTCAGACTGACGAACAGTCTGAGAGGACCATTCAGGTGCTTGAGTACATGCTTCGAGTGTGTCTTGCTAACTTTGGGGGTCATTGGGATCAATTTCTACTACTGTGTGAATTCTCATACAATAGTAGTTATCACTCTTGCATTGACATGGCCCCATTCAAGGCTCTTTGTAGGAGGAGATATAGATTACCCATAGGTTGCTTTGAAGTGGGTAATGTAAAACCTTTAGACACAGACTTGGTGAAAGAAGCACAAGAGAAGGTGAGGTTTATTAAGGATAAGTTATTAGCAGCTTAGAGTAGACAGAAAGAATATGTCCACCGCAAGGTAAGACACATGCACTTTAAGCTAGGTGAACATGTGTTACTAAAGGTGTATCCTATTAAGGGAGTGATGCGGCTTGGTAAGAGGGGCAAGCTTCATCCCAGGTATATTGGTCCATTCAAAATTCATTATTATGTGGGTCCAGCGGCTTACAAACTTGCATTACCTCTAAGTTTATCGGGAGTTCATTCAGTGTTCCATATCTCTATGCTTAATAAGTACCATGGGGATGGTGATTATATCATTCATTGGGACTCAGTATTGCTTGATAAGAATCTTTCTTATGAAGAGGAACTGGTAGCGATACTTGATCGGGATGTTTAGAAGATAAGGACCAAAGAGATTAGATCCGTAAAAGTCCAGTGGAAGCACCATCCTATTGAGGAGGCCACTTGGGAAAATGACTCGGATATGCGCAATAAGTACCATCACTTGTTTGAGGATTCGGGTACTTTTCCTTGTTAGTTTTCCCTCTATTTCCTTGATTTATCATTCGGGGAAGAACAATGGGTAAATTGGTATCTGTTGTAATGACCCTTTTTGTCATTATGGTATAGCTTAGCATGCCAAAATTTGGGTTAAGATTCTCCGCGGATGAAATGTTAAAAAATTCAGGCTAGACTAGTCTTGGACAAATTCCAAGTATGGTATGGTCTGGATAAATCTGGTAATGGATAGGTTGATGATTATATGATTTAAGATCATACTGAGTTAGCTAAGAGGTTAGGAAGTTCATAGAAACTTTTGAAATTGAATTTAGGTTAATAGAACTCTGAATATAGCATTTAACATAAAGGAGTTAGTTCAGGAGGTTGAAATCTGGGAGTGTATGGTAAAATTGGCCAAAATTTGGGACTGCCAAACTTTTTGTCTCGCCTACGCCTCTATAGCAGGAGGCAGGCTGCTACCACTGGCCCGCTATAGTAGGAATTTCCCATTATAGTGAAAGTCAATATTAGTCAGTCCCGCTATAATGGGCAGATCCTGCTATAGCGGGATATGTGCAGTAAATAGCAGTTTTTACACTTAAAATATTATTTTTATTCCAAACTCATTTAAGACCAAAGGAGGGTGATATAAGGCGAATTCCATCAGTTCCCAACCAATTTTTATCGTTGAGGTAAGTTGATCCACCTATTTAACTGGATTTTCATTCCTTAATCCTTAGAATCTCTAGGTTTTGATGATGGTGGAGGTATTAACTTTGACTTAAGTGAATTTTTTGGTGCAAGGTAGTAAAAAGGAATGTAAAGCCTTGAGTTTTGGTCAAAGATTGTTAGATTTTGATAACTATACTAGAATTAACTATTGTAAATGTGAAATTGATGGAATTAAAGTGGAATAAAGATAGAAAAATCCTAGGATAAGGGAATAATTCATAAATTAGACCTTGGGGTTATGGATTAGGTTATAATCCTTAAGATTATTAGAGCATTGGTTAATTAGTACTTTATATGTTTTTTGACCACAATCAAGCCGAAGATTCAAGAAAAGTCAAGGCTCAAGTTCGTTAGAGCATTGCAGGGCTTGGATTGAGGTAGATGATGGTTGAATTGGAGTTTAAAAACTCAAGTTGATTTATGTGTGCATGTTAACTGCTTATTTGTCTGCTTGTTGCAATGCATGCTATTGAATGTTGAACTTGTTGGATGTACATACAAGTTGGTTTTTGATTACCTGCAATGAGTTTATGTAAAAAAAAAAAAGGGGGGGGGGGGGGGGGAGGGCTTATTTTGATGTACAAGAGTAGTTAAATTATCTCATTGTTTTGATATGCAAGTGTAGTCTATCTCATTGTTTGATATTGTGAGATGAACCAATAAAGATTGATCGTCATGAAATTAATTTTAGAGAGTATAAGGGTGAGGACATTGGAATAAGGGTGGTATAATACTTAGTTTGGGATAAAGGGGCAGACACTAGTTGCCTGGGTTATTTGGTACATAGACTGAGCTAATCCCCTACAAGTCATGGCTAGTGGACATATATAAGACGATTAGCATGTGTGTACATGGTATTAGAGAGTTTGACGATTCCTTGAGTGAACCGTGTTACATTGTTGTTTGCTATTTTTGGATCCTTGTGTGGTCTAGATTATTGATATGGTACTTGAACTGAGTTAATATTGTTGAAGTACAATAAAGAGGTGTTTTTGATAAGATTGAGTTGCCTATTTTATGAGTTGTGGTAGTTGAAATGACTTAAACTTTATGTACTTGTAAATGATTTCTCTATCTATTTGATTTCTTGGTTAAAAGTGAATTTGTGTTGAAAAGACTAATTGAACGGATAATTGTTATTATTACATGGTTGCTTCTTGTTTATAAATTTTTGATTGAGTGTTCACATTTGTTAAGTTGAGTTGGCATATGATCCTACCAGTACATGATGGTTTTATACTGATACTACCATGTGCTTTTCTTTTTGTTGAGTACAGAGCATATTCCAGCGGCTCAGACGAGACCTCAATTGTAGACAGTGATTGACTTCTGATCCAAAGGTGAGCATCATCTCTCGAGCAGCTATGGATCGTCCTTGTTTGATCATGTCCATTGTTTCAAAAATAGATAGTTTAGCTGATTATTAGTTTTTTGGGTTGTACCCATGGATTATTTGATTAGATATTCTGGCACGATGACCTTCAGTTTCTGAGGGCGTTTTAGACTTGATATTTAGGTTTCTGCATTTGGTTAATGTTTTAGAGATATTATATGTTTTAATTGGAAATGGATTTTGCTCTTATTAAAATGGTTAAGTGTTGGACTGATTGTTTGGATTAGATGGTTCTCCCATCGGAGGATTAGTGCGTATCACTCACGGCGGGTTAGGTCGTGACAAAATTGATTGAAATATCCTCTTAGCTTTTGCTTATCATCTTCGATTTAACATTTTTTTTAAAAAAAGTTCTTAAAACTAAGATTTCTGTCAATTTTATCTAGTAAAAAATTGTCTTTTTCTTTAATTGGCCTTTAAATAACTCACTTTCCCTAAAATGAAGTTTTGGTTCAATTTTTCCTTTTGAGTGAATTTTTCTTTTAACTAAAAGGGGGACTATTTTTCTTGAATGAAAAATGTCTCTCTCTTTTTTGTTTCAAAGTCCTTCAAATCACCTTGTTTTGAATAAGTTTAAATATTTTTAAGTTAGCCATATTTTGTAAAAGTAGCCACTTATGAAGTTAATTAATTTATTTTTGGTAAACCGTTTAACGGACGCTCCTAAGTGCCTTAAAACCCTTTTAGGACGTTAATTGAATCCTTACCCATTTTCTCTAATTCTGAAGATTTATTTATTGGCTAAATTTCATTTATTGTAATCTATAAATAGACGTTCCTCATTATTTATAAGACGAATGAATTCTAATTCTAAGAAATACAATACACTCTTACTTGCTCACTAAGAAATTATTCCTCTTTATTTTCCTTGCCCGGTTAGTTTGCAAATTGCTCTCAGAGAGAAAACCTTAGTTCTCAAAAGACATTATCAAGAGCTTTTTTCTCATATCTAAACTTATTTAATGATCTAATTTGCTTTACCTACATTTACACCGTTTTTACTTGTTAAAAAGATAATCAATTCGTAGGTAAAACGAACCTAAAATAAAGATTGATTTAATAGGTGTGCTCTTGGCATGATACAGATTTAATGTACCAATTTTAAGATAAATAATTTGACACCCACCATAGGGCCAGAGCAGTCGTTTTAGAAATAACTTAAATGTTAGTGTGAATGGCTTAACCTCGATGTGTATTTTGAGTAGTTTAGAGAATGAAGCTTTAAAATACTCAAAATGCACATGATTTGCACGTTTTCAATTATCACGACCCAAAATAGAGTCTGTGATGACACATGTCACTAGTATAAGCCTCTAATATAAAAAAAAAAAAGTCCCAAATGATATAGAAAGAAGTACAATCACAATAATATATCCAAGGTCTGTTTGTCACTAGTACAAGCCTCTAATATAAAAAAATACTGAATAGTCTAAAATATCTTAAATGCAGATAAAGTACAACTAAAAAAGAAGAGAATCGAGTAAGCTCTGAGATCCGTCAGTCACTACCTCGATCTCCACAACACCAACACTGAAGGAATACAATCTTCGCTCCGCTACTCGAATCAATATCTGCACGGGGTGCAGAAAAAGAAAAAAGAAAGAAAAATAAGGGTGAGTACGAAACACATGTACTCAGCAATCATCATCGATAACCGATCCTAATCTAAAGTAATGGCGAGAACCACCACCACAACTGCCCAGTTTACCCCAATAACCTACAACTGGTAAGTACACCACCTCGTCCTAACAGGGTAACCCAACACAAATAGTTATAGGATATCAATAAACAGGGCAGGAAAATTAGTCCAGGTAAGTCAACACTAGTCCTTTTATGATCAACACAGTATATCATGCTCAATCATCATGTTCAACTAATAATCTGGGATAAAATAGTGAGAATGTATAATTATGTGCTTATCATGCGACCAATAGGTGCAACACAACAGAGAATGATCAAGTCATAGCTATACACGTCTCATAATATCTCAACCTCCAAATCAGCCAAGATATGGTACAATATGATGTAATGTAGTGAAATAAATGCAGAATACACAATATCACAAACAAGGTTCAATCGCGGTAATATAATACGAAAGGAGAGAATCAGACATAATATCAATCATACAAAGGAATGCAATGCAATGCAAGTGATACAATGTAATGGAGTGATGATGATGAGATGATAATGATATAAGTTATCGCATGGAAGCTATCGCATATCATCGTATACACCTGATGCGCCATGGTTACAGGGCACTTTCGATGCTTAAAATAAGGAAAATATGCAATAACTTGGATGTATTTGGTTGGTATGATGTGGTTTCTGTCCTACTTTGCAGGAAAACAGATTTTGAAGGCAAAATGATCAAAAAAGAAGAATCAAGCCCGAGAACGAAGTGTCTGAAGATGGAAGAACAAGAAAATGCACCAGAGAGGGACTAACGACACCACTCACATGCCGTGAAGACCATTCATGTGACGTGAGTGGCTGGCGTGAGTCCACTAAAGAGATCAAGAAAGGTGCTTTGTATCTATAAATACCCCTATATAGTCCTATGTGCGGGGGGGATTCATTACATTGTTTTGAGAGCTATTTCATATTGTTTTTGAGCTTATAAACATATTCTTGGTGTTGTAGTTACAAACCTTAATTCGAGTTTTATTGATAATTGAGATTTCAGTTCTTCTTCATTATTGTGAGTGTGCAATTATGTTTTCATCTTTGAATTTCTTGTGTTCTTACAATTATGAGTAGCTAAACTCATCAACTAGGGTTGTGTGAAACATGAGGAATTAACGAAATAGGTTAAGTGCAAAGCAACTCTGAACCGCTGTGAATGCATGTATTGTTATTTCCTTCGTTCTGAGTGCTTTCTAACGGTTGCAAACGTTAGAAACTCGTCTGTATTCTAGACTTTCTCGAGAGAGAGGTAGAGATTGGGAAAAGGGAATAACAACAGAGATTTGAAGCTATAACCTTCATCTAATAACTTGAGCCTTAGCGGGAATAGTTATCTGAGATACAGGACAAGGGTTAGTAGTGCGTCACTCGGAGACCGAGAGGAGAAGAGTGAAATTTATCTAACCAAGGTCGAGAGACGTTTAGATGAACATATCTTGTCAAATTTTGCATGCCACATAGCGGGACGATTTTGTTAGTACAAGTAACCGGTGGAGTTGAGGAATCATTGGGGATCACAGTCCTAGTGTATTTCTCTTATTGTCTACAAACTCGATACAATCAGCAATCGTTACTTTATTACTTCTTCACAAAAAAAACCCTTTTTACTTACTAAACAGTTACTCAAACCAGCATTATATATAAACTTCGACCTATTCCCTGTGGGATCGACCCCAACCTAGTTAGGTTCTATATTTGATTCAACGACCGCATTATACTTTTCTGGAGGTATATTTTGGGTGACATCAAATTTTGGTGTCGTTGTCGGGGAATACGGTTACGGAGTTGATTAGTACTGGTTAGAGTGGAGTGGTTTTGTTTTTACATACTTTTGAGGGTACATGTCGGTGTATGCCCAATACTAAAAGTCAAGGCAATCCCCTAATTCCACTTGATCTTAAAATTAAAAGAACTCTGAGAGCTAATCGAAGGATGGTGAATACTGAAGGAGTTCAGGATCCCGCAGCTGCGGGAGATATTCGTCACCAACCAATTCAGCCAGTTGGTCATGAAACAGCGAATCAAACTACCGCTCGATTGACACGGGAAGAGAAAGCTAGGCAAGCTACTCTTAGACAAGCAGAAAGAGATAATCGAGCGATACAAGAAGTAGCACAGCGTCTGGCTGATGCTGAAGAGCGACAAAGAAGACTAAGAGAACAACCGAGACCATATGTGCCTGTTTATGATGATCCTGAAGAAGAAGATGTGGCCTACTTCGAGCCAATAGAGACTAGTGCCATCATTCTACCAGAGTTACCTACGGGCACTAAGTTTGACATTACCAGTGCCATGATTCATTTGCTAAGCTTGAAGGGTGTGTTCGTCGGTCTTCCTACTGATGATCCAAACATGCACGTGATGAATTTTGTGGGGTCTGCACTTCCTATAATCTACCTGGAGTTAACCAGGAGGCGATTCGGTTAAGATTGTTTCCATTCTCTCTAACAAGGGAATCTACTTTGTGGTTGGCCGAGTTGTCACGAGGTTCCATCACTACTTGGCAAGAATTGAGAAATTAATTTTTGGAAAGATTTTTTCCACCTTCCAAGATACTCCAGTTGAAGGACGAGATTTATAATTTTAGACAACTTTATTCTGAAGCACTCTATGAGACATGGCTGAGGTTCAAAAAGAAGCTGTAGAATATGCCAAATCATAGGATGAGTGGTAGGAATTTACTTGAAATCTTCTACAGGGCTTTGAATGTCAACACAAAGGCGGTAGTAGATACTATCACTGGTGAAGCATTCATGAGTTTGAGATGGGAACGAGCTTCGGAGATATTAGATCGTGTCACTAAGACCAACAGAGGATGGCATACTCGGGAGGCAGAAACACCTGCTGGCATATATGCTATTGGAGATTCAGCAGCTCAAAGGGCTTTGGACGAATCTGCGGCTCAAGAGGTTGCTCAGTTGAGGACAGAAATTGGTCTTCTAGATAAACAGATAGTGGTCAGAGATATTAAAAAGGTGCATGTTGTAGGTGCACAAGGTAAATTGTCTAGACATGATGATAGTGAGTCTGATGAAGAGGCTAAGTACCTAGATCAAGAAGTGGCGGGTTTTCGAGCCAAGGGCCAAGGTTCTAATCAAGACTCTTGGAACTCGAGGCAAGGGAATCAAGGTCGAAACTACTATGGTGACAGTTACAACAAGTCAGGATATAGAGATAGATAACGAGACCGTGACGGTGATTGGAAGCAAAAAGATGACTATAGAGAGAAGAATGGTCTTTACGTACCACCAGGTAGCCGCGATGCTAAGGCTGAAAATTCAAGGATTGAAGACCTTCTGAATAAATTGGTTACGAGGTCAGAAAGCCAAGAAAACTGTCTTAAATAGATTAGGGCAGACATTTTGGGAATAAGTCAGAAAGTAGATTCCCATTCGACTGTCATTAAACAGTTGGAGCAACAGTTCAGGCAGATATTTGTGGCATTGAACCAACGTCAGCCAGGTACACTTCCAAGCAATACCGTCCAAAATCTAAAAAATGATGCTCATTGTATGGCTATCACAACAAGAAGTGGAATGACTCTCATTGAGGCACCCAATCAAGTTGAGGGTGTTTATGCTCCACTGGAAGAGCAGACTAAGGCCACAAAAAAAGTAAAGGAAGCTCTACAGAAGTATGTTCCATTTCTAAGACCTCCTCCACCTTTCCCTCATCGTCTCAAGAAAAAGGTGGATGAAAATAAAATTATTAGTAGGGAGATCACGAAAGAGGTGGAAAATTCTCAAACTGATGAAAATAAGGTAAATGCTAAAACTGAGAAAGAGAAGGAAGCCCCACAAGTGTTAACCCCCATTCCTCGACCACCACCTCCTTTCCCTCAGTGTTTGAAGAAGAAGAAGGAGGATGGAAAATTTCATAAGTTCATGTCCATATTGAAGCAACTTTCTATAAACATCCCTCTTATTGAAGCTTTGGAACAAATGTCGGGATATGTAAAGTTCATGAAAGACTTGGTGATGAAGAAGAGAACTGTCACCAATGAGTTTGTCGGTGATTTGCACCATTGTAGTGCAATTACATCCCATTCTCTTATGCAAAAGAAAGATGAACCCGGTGCCTTCACAGTTCCATGCACAATTGGGTCAGTTAACTTTGCCAGAGCTATGTGTGACCTAGGTGCAAACATTAACTTGATGTCGCTGGCAGTATTCAAGAAAGTAGGTTTGGGAACCCTCAATCCAACAAAGATGCGGTTATTGATGGCGGATCGTACAATCAAGAAACCTTTGGGCATAGTATGTGACGTTTTGGTCAAGGTTGAAAACTTCATATTCCCTGCTGACTTTGTGGTCTTGGACTGTGAGGTCGATTTTGAGATGCCCATAATCTTGGGGAGACCATTTTTAGCCACCGACAGAGCATTGGTAGATATGGAGCGGGGTGAGCTGAAATTCAGGTTGGATAATAAGGAAGTCATGTTCAATGTTTGCAGAACTATGAAGCAACCAATGGACATGAGGGTGGTTGCAGAAATAAATATGTTAGATGACCCTGTAGGCAAACCCAAGGTATATCTTGATGAAGTCTGAGTAATCAAGATACCCGCGTCGTGTCGCGACGTTAAATCAGGCGCTGCTTGGGAGGCAACCCAAGGTGTCTTTCTCTTCCTACATTTGTTTTGATTTTTGGATTGACATTAGACCCACACACCTAGGGTGCCACAGGTATGTTTCTAACTCCCTTGTTTTCTTTTTGTCTAATGCATTGGGGACAATGCATGCTTATTTGGTGGGGGCAGAGGTACTTGTGGGTCTATATGTCCTCTTGGGGGTTTTTGTTGTCGTGTTTCTTTTCCCTCAAGTGCTATCATAGTAGAACGGGCATGTTTAGGTATATTATTTATAGTATTTATGTGTTTACTTAGGAGAAAAATAGGGGAACCTTGGTGCAGTCCAATTTTTAAAGTATTTTATTAAGGATACCCCTCCAGAAAATTTTTGACTTTTTGATGTATGTGTGTGTAGCATGTCTATGTGTGACAGCTGTTGGATCTTGTTATGGCACTAGGATTATAAGCAAATAACTGTAGCTAGCATTGCATGAATCGGATAAGTAGTAGTTGATAAGACAACTCTGTGCTATGTGTGTGTGAGGTCATTACTTAGTTAACTTTGTGTGTGCGATCCAGAACTTGCTCGGTTAGTCTTGCCTAGGTTAGAAGATAGGGGATTAGGAAAGGATCATAGGCCGTTTTTGAATAAGTCCACTTTTAGCCTAAATGTCATACCAAATGAATAAGTATCCCTTGATCCCGACTTTGAGCTGTAATTGACCTATTTCTTTCATTAGCCTATTCACCTTCCAATTTTAATTACAATGAACCTGTCTTGGCCCTGGTCCTTCCTTGGATACTGTGTACCTCAACTCAGGCAAATCGCCTAAGTTGAGGGTGGCTATTATAGGGGTGCGTAGATTGAGTTGGGTATGAAGAAGAAGTTAACAAAAGAAAAAGAGAAAACAGGTTTGGGTGTGAAAAAAAAATATATAGAGTGAAAAGAAGAGAAATTGCAAAGAAAAAGGAAAAAAAAAAGAGAAGAGAAAATTTTGTTTTGAAAGAAAGAAAAATCACACCCAAAATCTGAAAATAAAAGAAAGGAGAATAAGGGAGAATAAAAATGAGAAAGGTTGGAAGTTGGAGCCAAAAATAGTGTAGTGTCAAGTAGGGTTGAGTCACCATATCCATATGTACCATACCCGTCCCCAAGTCTATATTACAAGCCGAGTAAAGTCCTATAGTGATCCTAGTCCAACTGTCCGAAAACTTAAGGCATAGAAAATAAGGGCAAGCCTATGGTATTTCATGCACACTGTTTGAACTTCTTTGTGAGAGAGAGTGTTTTGACCGAGTCCCTAATTTGAGATTCATTAGTATACTGTGAGTGTAGGGGACTTCTTTGTTGTGAGAGTACATGGGTTGCATTGTTAGCTGTTATTTGTTCGAATAATGTCATTTGCATATATTCTTAGTTGTTTGTTCATAATCTAGTGCCATCACTTGATCCCTTCTGTGTCATGATAATATACTGCTTGTATACACACTTTGGTTTTGATTTGCAAACAGGAGGGGTCGGAAAAGTATTATGCCAAAGGCAATGAGTCGACTGCCATAGGTCCCTTAGGTTTCTCTTAATCAAGCATCGTGCATGTCTGTTTTTGTTTTGTTCACCTGAGGACATGCAAACGTTCTAAGTTGAGGGTGTTGATGCGCCATGGTTACATGGCACTTTCGATGCTTAAAACAAGGAAAATATGCAATAACTTAGGTGTATTTGGTTGGTATGATGTGGTTTCTGTCCTACTTTGCAGGAAAACAGGTTTTGAAGGCAAAATGATCAAAAAGGAAGAATCAAGCCCGAGAACGAAGTATCTGAAGATGGAAGAACAAGAAAATGCACCAGAGAGGGACTCACGACACCACTCACGTGCCGTGAAGACCACTCACGTGACGTGGTGGCTGGAGTGAGTCCACTAAAGAGATCAAGAAAGGTTCTGATTTCCACGACAGCCAGTCACGTGGCGTGACTAGCTGGCGTGACTCAACTTCTGAAGACGTCCAATTGAGCCTGATTTCCACGACACCAACCTACGTGGCGTGACTTGGTTCCACGGTACCAAGTCACGATACCGTGGAAGTTGCCGACTCTGTTCTCCTATTTTGATTTGGATAGGATTAGCTTTGTATCTATAAATACCCATGTATAGTCCTATGTGCGGGAGGGATTCATTACATTATTTTGAGAGCTATTCCATATTGTTTTTGAGCTTATAAACATATTCTTGGTGTTGTAGTTACAAACCCTAATTTGAGTTTTATTGATAATTGAGATTTCAGTTCTTCTTCATTATTGTGAGTGTGCAATTATGTTTCATCTTTGAATTCTTCTTGTGTTCTTACAATTATGAGTAGCTAAACTCATCAACTAGGGTTGTGTGAACCATGAGCAATTAACGAAACTGGTTAAGTGCAAAGCAACTTTGAATCGCTGTGAATGCATGTATTGTTATTTCCTTCGTTCTGAGTGCTTTCTAACGGTTGCAAACGTTAGAAACTCGTCTGTATTCTAGACTTTCTCGAGAGAGAGGTAGAGATTGGGAAAAGGGAATAACAACAGAGATTTGAAGCTATCAACCTTCATCTAATAACTTGAGCCTTAGCGGAAATAGTTATCTGAGATCCAGGACAAGGGTTAGTAGTGCGACACTCGGAGACCGAAAGGAGAAGAGTGAAATTCATCTAACCAAGGTCGAGAGACGTTTAGATGAACATATCTTGTCAGATTTTGCATGCCACATAGAGGGACGGTTTTGTTAGCACAAGTAACCGGTGGAGTTGAGGAATCATTGGGGATCACAGTCCTAGTTTATTTCTCTTATTGTCTACAAACTCGATACAATCAGCAATCGTTACTTTATTACTTCTTCACAAAAAACCCCTTTTTTACTTACTTACCAGTTACTCAAACCAGCATTCTATATAAACTTCGACCTATTCCCTGTGGGATCGACCCCAACCTAGTTGGGTTCTATATTTGATTTAACGACCGCATTACACTTTTCTGGAGGTATATTTTGGGCGACATCAACACCTTCCGAGCTAAAGCTTCCAGGACAGGACCCATGGAGAGGAGCGACCCATTTACTAACACAATCTCATATCTCAATCAACCTTACCGGCAGAAACCTCAATCAAGGATTTTATAAAGTGTTTCATCAACCTTGCCGGTAGAAACCTCGGCCAAGGGTTTTATAAAATATTTTATTTTTTTTCAAAAAATAGTATTTCTCAGTGCTACATGTTGACACTTAATTTTTATCCTCCACGATCTAGATTAATCTTGAGCTTCTTCAATTTTAAACAATTGCGAAATAATTATTTTTTATGAAATTAAAGAATTTTCCAAGTCAATTTCGGATTAATTTTGCCATGTTGAGTATTAGTTGTATGTTCGCGTATTCAAATACGTGGGATTATACAATTTTATTATTTGAAAAAATGATTTTGATTGGGATTTATCCCTAAAATCGAACAAATTAGAGGTTTAAATTGATTGTCTTTGAAATAAATTCAATTTCGAAATAGATTATTTTAGTTCTTGTTAAATTAAGAAGCTTATAATTAATTGAGTGTCAATTCATTTTTTGGTTGAATCACACCAAGATGACCACCATCGCAATTAACGAAGGGAGGCCATCTATAAACTTGGCTTTCCAATGATCATATTTATTATTTGATAATTTTACATGGAAATGCATATCACATATAATTAATTATAGAAATAGCCTAACTTTTACAATCTTTCGTAAATAACATTTTTTATTTCACTTTTGTCATTTACATAAAAATTTGTATTATAATTAATCAAATAAATAATTAATTACTAAAATAGTTTTTTAAAGAAAATTACACTAAACAAGGAAACCATATATATTCAATGTGGAGTAATAAAAAGAATAATTAGAGAAAGTTGCACTGAACAAAGAATCATTAATATTTTATAATCTTTATTTATGATGACAAATTCTTTCTCCTATGTTCATCAATCCGGAGTATTGTCTACTTTATTGTTTATATTGTTAATCTTTTAATTTAGTTTTAAATCAGTATATAATTTATACATATGATATAATAAAAAATATATTTTAAGAATATATATATATATATTGTGAAAGTATCTTATATAAGCATGCCCGATATAATTTTTAATACTATACATTTGATATAATATAAATATATACTTTTAGTATCTCAAATTTAATTTTTAATACTATATTTATATGATTATTTTCATCTTATTCAATCAAATTTTTTTCAATTATCATACACGGTAAATATATGTTTTTTATCAAAATATAAATAAATAATATACAAATAAATAAATACCACATTTATATCTTACATTTTCCCATGAAATATATGCATTTTATTTTTGATTGACAAATATATGTATTTTTTATACATGCTTACATCGTTGCCACGAGAATTATGTACTTTTATATTTTCAACATTGTCGGAAAAGAATATCTAGCGAGAAGATATGGAAGATGAATATCTTCAGCCGTTACATTGGAAAGAATATGGAACCTCTCTTAATTAATTGAGATATTATTAGCAAACAATATGGAAAGAATCATTTAATAGGAGACATTTAAGGAATATATTTTTGTTATGTTTTTAATTTTTACCAACACAATATTTTATTTATTTAATTAATATGATTATGTCATTATGGTAATAAAGTTTTGGCCATAATTGATATATTCAATCTTTGGCTAAAAATAAGAAATTTGCATTTTTAGGATGTTTAATTATGTAAGATCCTCTATTTATTTTCGGATAGTTCCATGACCCTACTAAGGAAGGTATCCTTATACCATCTAAATTCACCTAAAGTCCTACATCTAACACTGTTTAGGAGTGATTGTTGTTTTGTTGTCTAGCTATTAAAATTGCTCGTGTTTATATTAGTTGACATGTGCTCTTTCATACGTTCCATACAATGTGTCTTATATGTATTAGTTTGTAATTATCTTAGAGATAGCTCTTGTATCGTACTTGACCTAGGTAACTGATGTATTTGTCTTAGACTTGTGCTGTTTCTCAATAAATAGTGCTGCTTCTCAATAAATAGCAGAACAACATGCTAAGGAGATTATCAAGCCTTTTACAAAATATTCTCATTTTGCACTACGAACATGTGCAAAGTAAATTCCTTTTCAAGTTGATAAGTTAATTTTTAGTTGCTACATATCCTTTCTATGAAGTGATACAAGATCACCGTACCCATAGGCCACATCACCCTCTCCCTGTTGACCATTTATCGCATACAGCATAATTAAGATTTCTTGAACATTAACAAAATGAATAGAAAGACTGATATTTTCAAGTCTCTTATAAGTATATGAATATGAAGATCTATTGAACGTAAAAATAAAGATTTCTTGTAGAAAGAATATTAGACAAAAAACATTTTATAAGTAGCCTACAAAACTAATTCTATTATTTAATTTATGTGATATAAAATTTGATTAATATTTTAACATATCTTTTTATCATATATATTAGGGGAGAATTATAACCTATAACAACTATTATACAATTTATGAATATCTAATTTTAAAATATTAACCAAAAAAACTCAAATATAACTCATAATAATTATTATTATATCTCTAATTTTATCGAAAACAGCGTCTTTACCTTATTCGAGGTAATAGTATGGACTGCATATACTTACCCTCCCAACACCCTACTTTGTGGGAATATAGTGGGTATGTTGTTGTATATCTAATTTGAAAATATTAACCAAATTTCCTCTTGTAACATAAAGGTAAAAGTGTCAATAAATGGGACGGACGGAATAGCTCTGCACAAGAAGAGTAACATTATTGCGGGAGCCCGAACCTTTTACAATATTTCCCCTATAGTTCAAGCTCGAGCCTTCTCCTTTCAATTAAGTTTGTCGTTGAACTAATGGATTATCATTTTTCTTCCCATTTGCAAGCAGTTTTAGGGGTTTTAGCCTTTGTATTCTTGCCCATAATCTTATGGAGAAGTAAGACATTCACTTCCAAAAAATTTGCCCCTGAAATCCCCGGAGCATGGCCTATTATAGGCCATCTCCATCAGCTTAATAGTGCCGATAAAAATGTCCCATTTGCTCGGACTTTGGCTGCGTTGGCTGACAAATATGGACCTATTTTCACATTGAGAATGGGGATGTATCCCTACTTGATAATCAGCAATTGGGAAGCAGCTAAAGATTGTCTCACAACTCATGATAAGGATTTCGCCGCCCGACCAACATCCATGGCTGGCCAAAGTATTGGTTACAAGTACGCGAGGTTCACTTATGCTAATTTCGGTTCTTATTATAACAAAGTGCGCAAGCTAGCCCTAACACAAGTACTCTCGAGTACTAAACTTGAGAAAATGAGGCATATACGGGTCTCCGAAGTGGAAAATAGCATCAAAGACTTGTATACTTTGACACAGGCAAACACTGGTGAAGTGAATATAAGTGAGTTGTTCTACCAATTGACTTTAAACATAATCACGAAGACAATATGTGGGAAAAGGTACAGCAAAATAGAGGAGGACGATGAGGAGGCAAAGCGTTTTAGGAAGGCCTTTAAGGGCATCATGTACGTCGTAGGGCAAATTGTTTTGTATGATGCAGTGCCATTCCCGTTGTTCAAATATTTTGATTTCCAAGGGCATATTAAATTGATGAAGAATATCTATAAGGACTTGGATTCTATTCTTCAAGGTTGGTTGGATGAACATATAAAGAAGAAGATGAATAATGTTAACAATGAGGATCAAGATGCCATAGATGCCATGCTTAGGGCGACAGAGCTTAATGAATTCAAAGTCTATGGTTATTCTCAGGCCACAGTCATCAAGTCAACTGTCTTGGTAAGTTTATGCCGCCATTTCTGTTTAATTTTGTACTGCCCCAGTGTGAACCTATTTCACCGACACAGAATTTAACACAAAAACGAAGAGTTTTATACCCCTGCGTCCACTTTACTTGTTTACTATACTAAAAATAGATGTTAAATTATATTTACCCAATTTAAAAAACTAATAAATAATTTATCCATTTTACCATCAGTATTAAATACAATTCATTATCCAATACATTTTTCAAAAGATTAAATTTATTATATTCAAAGAGTGATATGGTAAAATTACCCCTATCATTTACTATTTCTTAATATATGTGTCAAGTCAATAGTGGACAAATATTGATGGACGAACAAAGTACTTCTGATCATAATTATGTCATAGCAATAATTATGTTGCTATTGTTAAAAATTATGATTAAATAAATAAAATTTTGTTCCCTTTAATAAATTAAATTTTGAGATGAGTTGGTCCATAGTTCAACAGGTATCCAATAATTCGACAGAGGTTGGCATCAATTATAATAAGCGAATTTATGCGGGCTTGACTCATTTAAAAAAAAAAAGAGTTACATGTGAGGTGCATGTCGGGATATAGTTAAGTAAGTAAAAGTATATTCTTCCTAATAACTTAAGTTTTGTAAATGAGATGATCATAAGTTTCCACCGCTATATGGGATAAAACTTATGAAACTTGAGTTTTAGATATTTCATAACATTTGTATGGAAAATTGTCATTAACGGTGAAGTTAAATGATTTGGTAAATTGTTTCAAATTAGAAAGATTCATTTTAAAACAAATTTAAAAAAAAAAAAAAATCAGATAAACAGGAACGGCGAGTACTTAATTAATACACATTGAGGAAATATTCCCAGCCTAAATTAACCACTAAGACTTTTTATTATGCTTACATTTGTGTGTACTGTATCTTAGATGCATAAACTGATGATGCAATTACCATATTTACCAGTCCATCTTGGGTTGCATTGTAATTAGCATTTATTTCCCAACTGTTGCAAATTAAATAATGTATATATGCAGAGTTTGATCTTGGATGGGTCTGACACAACAGCTGTACATTTGATATGGATGATGTCTTTATTGATGAATAATCCACATGCAATGAAACAAGCCCAAGAAGAGATAGATACAAAAGTGGGTAAAGTGCGGTGGGTAGAAGAAAGTGACATAAAAAATTTAGTATACCTTCAGGCTATCGTTAAAGAAACGTCACGCTTGTATCCACCTGTTCCTTTACTATTACCACACGAAGCAGTGCAAGATTGTAAAGTGGCTGGTTACGACATTCCAAAAGGTACTCGTTTATACATCAATGCCTGGAAAATACATCGCGATCCTGACATTTGGTCAGAACCTGAAAAATTCATGCCTGAGAGATTTTTGACAAGCAAAGCAAGTATAGATGCTCATGGTCAGCAGTTTGAATTCATTCCATTTGGTTCCGGTAGACGATCTTGTCCCGGGATAAACTTTGCAACCTTAGTAACACATTTGACATTTGCTCGCCTGCTTCAAGGTTTTGATTTTAGTAAACCATCGAATATGCCAATAGACATGACAGAAGGCGTAGGCATTACCCTGCCTAAAGTAAATCAAGTGGAAGTTCTGGTTACCCCTCGTTTGTCTTCTAAGCTTTATGTATTTTGAAAGTTCAAATTATTTGACATGGGTCGAATAATTGATGTTTTAAACTGTTTCTGATAATTTTTGTTACTTGAATAAGTGTGTAACTTCATATAAATGCAAGACTGATTATTGAGTTCTAATATTCCCATACTATCTTTAACCTTCTTTTTTTTTAATAACCATGATATCCGGCTCAGTTTTCGCGCATCTTGACTAAATCCACGAAATATCTGTCACCTTCCACCGGGAACAAATAGTAGGTAACTCTATCCACCAAGGCTACGACAGATGGGAAGAACCACCTGGTACTTTTTGCATACTATCTTTAACCTTTTTTTGTGTTTTAATTTAACATGTGTGTTTCTAGGAACTAATTTTGTGTACATGCTTTGCACGTGTGTATTGCATTAATGAATAAAATTATATACAAAAAGAATAAAATTATTAAAAATAGCAATGACATTAAAATAAATTTATATATATATAAATGATATAACTAAGTAATGCATATCAAGAATGTTATTTTTTTTAGCAAAAAAAAGAGATAAACCTTTGATTTTTCAGCTAATTCATTCGACGTCATCGTCGTCCAATTTCTTATCACAAATTTTCAATAGAAAGGGAAACATGAGAAATTATCAAAAGGGAAATATCCATTGTCATTGTTAATTACGTATAATTCATATATAATCTTAATCCGCGCGGTCAGACAGATCTAGCTAAAATAGCATCTTTAGACTTTTGTCTAAAAATTGAAATATAGGAGATTTTAAATATATCACTTAACTGTATGGGAGGCATATGGGCCTATTAATCTGACACGGGACCTGTCAATACCAGTATGATTTTATCTAGAGGTTCTAACCGGAACAACGATGTGCCCTTTTTCTTTCTTCATATCGGGCTTTTTCCTTTTTCACCGGCTTACCAGACTAATCATAGTGGTCATGACTGTATCTCCATCCAGAAACCAAGTCAAAGTGATATAAGAAAATATCTCTCATATTTTAATAAAGCCAGATTCTAAGAGTTAAAATACAGAAAGATCAGGTGGTCAACATAGAAGGGAATTTAGCCAGACATAGTCTGGGCTTAGATAAATAAAGATAGAAGGGGTGTCACCTTATGAGACCCGGTGGAAAGGGTCAGTGCCCGGAAGCAAGGGCTTTAAGAAAGAGGGGTCGTATAAGCAAGGCCAATATTTGTGTCCAAAATATGGACGTTTTCTGATTTTTATTGATTGACAAAATTTAAACTTTACAAACTAAAGACTTAGAGAGAAGGAGGAGAAGGAAGCTAAGAGAGAGAAGGGGAGTCTGAAAAACTCTGCCCTCTAACTAAAATGACAACCTATTTAAAGAAAAGAAAAAGAATCTTTACACAGTAAAGTGGGTCCCAAGTGGGTCCCTAAGTAGTAAAAGTGTACAGTGAATCTACTCTACTACCAGTGAATCTACTGTTTAGGCATTGTGCTGGCGGCTGGAAATATCTTCCATCTAGTGCTGCATCATTATGCTTTCTTTTTCCCTTGAGCTTTTTCTGCAGCTGCTTTATCTGCTGCGTGGATGCGTGCAATAAGCGCTTCAGTACTGTCTAATTCCTGGTCGGTTATTTCCCGTTCAGGTTCCGGTGGCTGAGCATCGGTAAAACTGTCATCATCTTCTTGCATACTCCCACTATGAACAGAAGAATCTGTTTCCATGTGTAGAAGAGAGTCTAATAAGTTTTTCTTCATTTCATCGACATAGGCTTGAATGAGAGTGGCTTTATCTCCACTTTGGAACATAATTTTGCGAGCCATCCTTTTGAGATTGGGATCGTCTAATTTTGTTTGTTCTTGATGAGTCTCATAGGACTCGATAGTAGACTGCATCTGGTCCAAAAGTGCTTGTCCTTTAAGAACTTTAGTATCTTTGTCAAGTTTTAGCAATCCTTCCCAAAAATTATTGAAGAAGGTGCGATATAAACATGGTATCTGGTTATCAGTATATCCGACTTCTGGGATCCATTTGTGAATCCATGGAATAGAAAATTCCAAAAAGAAATATATTTGATCAATTTGATCAGGGAAGCATAAATGATCTGCTTTATAAAGATTTTCCAAATCAGGAGAAATTATTTTCCATTTTTGATATAACTGAAAATAATTATCCAGTAAAATCTTTACCGTAGGACTATGGTATGACCACCAGTCCAAAAACCAATTTGAAATTATTCCTTCGAAAACCTTGGTACATATTTTGATGAACCAAGTATGTTTTTGTCTTGAATTATTATAATAAAGCACTTTAGAAAATGCTTGGACATAGTCCCAAAAGTCACATTCATAGATATGTCATTGACAATAATTTGTCGTTCTCTCATGGTGGAAATCTCCCAATCATCAACAGAAATAATCCGTTTAATAATAATTTTGGAATATCCATGTTCTTTTTGTCCAACAGGAAAGTGAGAAATCTCTGCACATTCTGTTTGAGTTAAAATAGATTCATAGTATGAGCGAGTCTTATATGATCCGCCAGGAAAATATAATCCCTGTATTAAATACCTTTCAAAAATTTGCCAAGGTAAATGACTCCGCAATATTTCGGAGTTTTCGAGGATGAATATCATCTCCTTTTTTGGTACTCTTTCATAGGGTCGGAGATTATCATCTCTTTCCTTTGTAACTGAAGCAAACGAATCTGTTTGTTGTTGCGAGGCTAAATATGCCTTCATTTGCTCATAGAGCGGGTGTTTTTCTGGAATATCATTCAGATGGATTGAAGTTCCAGAGGAACTTTCTTGTGTAATCTTGGCATTTATCAATGTCTTTTTTCCCAGTTGTATGACTGGTGAATTTGAAGAAGATGCTTCTTGACTATAAGTCCTGGTTTGAGAAAAAGGCAATCTGCCTCTTCCTCTACCTCGACCTCTTTCGCAGCCTCGGCCTCTGGTAACATGAGTCCAAGAAGACTCAGCCATCCTGTAAATATTCACGAGACAAAAAATCAGGCAGAGAATTATCAATTCCTTTTTTATATTTTATTTCAAAGTCGAATGGAGCCAATTGGGCTTGCCATCGAGCAAATATTAATTTTGAAGCATCATGTTTAAAATCTTTATTAAACATATACTGAACTGATTGAGCATCAGTTTGAATCAAAAAATTTTGATTATATAAATCATCCTGAAATTTCAAGACACATTTAACAATAGTAAGCATTTCATGGGCCACAGTAGCATATTTCTTCTGGGCGTCGGTCCATTTACCTGAGTGATATCGTATCAGATATTCACATTTATCATTGGGATTAATTTGTTTCAATATTCCACCAAAACCAATATTAGACGCATCGGTCTCAACAATTTTTTGCCAAGCAGGGTTAGCAAGAGTTAAAACTGGTAAAGCTTTAACCCGTTTTTAACGTGTTGAACGATAGCCGTGAGTTCATTATTCCATGATTGTTTATGAATCTTTTTTAATCGATCATATAAAGGAGCAACATCCCTGGATAAATTTTTGTAAAATGGTGCAATATAATTAAGGCTTCCCAAAAATCGTTGAAGCTGAGTTCGGTCAGTGATAATAACAGGAAATTTATCAGCAAATATAATTGCGCGTTGAATAGGAGTAATTTTTCCTTGACAGATAGTATGTCCTAAAAATCTGACATTTGTTTGAAAAAGACTCATTTTGGGTTTAGAAATCACCAAGCCATTTTGAAGAATAATTTTCTTGAAAATATCAAGATGTCTCATATGTAAATCCAAAGTTTTTGAAAATACTAGGATGTCATCAATATAGACAATTATAAAATCCATAAAAGGATTAAAAATGTCATTCATTATTTTTTGAAATTCAGAAGGTGCATTTTTTAATCCAAAAGGCATAACATTTCATTCGTATTGTCCAAATGGGACATTGAAAGCAGTGCGATAAGTATGCTCTTTCAAAACTTGAATTTGCCAATATCCTGACTTTAAGTCAAATTTAGAAAATAGATTTGCATCATAAAGTCTTGATAAAAGATCCTTTTTATTTGGAATCGGATACCGAATCCATTTTAAAACTTTATTAAGAGGTTTGTAGTTAATAACTAGTCTAGGTATACCTCTTTCTTTTTCAGCGGCATTATTGACATAAAAGGCAGTGCAAGACCATGGGGACTTGGAAGGTTTAATCAAACCTTTTTGCAACAAATTATCAATTTCTTTTTTACAGTAAGCTACTAACTCTGTATTCATTTGACAGGGTCGAGACTTTGTAGGAATATTATCCTCAGAAAAGTTGTCTTCATAAGGAAGAGTAATCACATGCTTTTTCCTGTTCCAGAAAGCACTGGGATGGTCAGCACAAATATCAACAGCAAATTGTTCAGAGATTAATTTAATCTTTTCCTGAACTTTAGGAGTTTGTAAAATATTTTCTATATGTAAACTAAATATTTCTAGTTGAAGAGAATCAACATGCTTTTGTTTTATATCAATCAAAGCGTTTATATCCCTAGTTATAGGTTCATTAATGAACTCATAGCTAATTGGTTTATTAGCATATGTAGCATGAAATCCTTGTGCATCTACATGAGTGTATGGATAAATAGCATTGATAAAAGGAGTTCTAAGTATAATTGGAGGGTTAAGCTGATTCTTAACTAAAAAGAAAAAATGAGGAATACAAACTTTATTCTGACAAATATGCGCATTTGGCAATTTATATGCAATATCTAAAGCATGTCCTGATGCGGACTTAACCATGTGAGTGGTTTTATAAAAATATTTTGAAGGTACTAATCCTTCTTGAATGCAGCTTACATCGGCACCACTATCAATCATAGCAATATTAGAGATAGTATATTGATTATTGATTAGTATGGTACATTTTATATACCATTTGTGAGCAGTGATAATTTGCATCAAACCCAAAAAAATATCTCTTTTTGGAAGAGGTGTTTCAGTCTCTTCTGATAGTTGGGGATCATCATCGTCCTCTATTGGTAGAGCAATTTTTTGATCATCGATTTTTCATTTGCCATGAGGATCATGGATCGAATTTACTTCTTCTATTTGAGTAATTCGATGATCAGATATCATCTGATTTTGTTTGAGGATTCGAATTTGATTTTTCAAATTCTCAATTTCGATTTTTAAATCGTCAAGAGAGGATTCTCGAGAAGGGGCCTGTTTATGTAACAGTCTTCTCTGAACTTCGGTAATTGTATACGGACTGAGATTTTTAATGTCCGTATTACCACTATTTGGTTTGGTTGGTTTTAAACCAGAGTTAGAAGTAGAGGCAGAGCTTCCTACTGAAAGATTAATAATCTTTTCACGTAAGTTACTATCAGTAACTTCTTTAAGTAATTTTATGACATTGTCAGAAGAAATAGTTTGAACATTCAAATCTTGAAATTGTGACTGCAATTGATAAAACACATTGTTATCACAAACACAGTTATTCTCTGGGCAGGTAGCACAACCAATATTATTGGAAGTTTCTTGATTTTCGCTATCTGAAAAATCAACTAATTCTTCTTCATCATTTTCACTATCTGAAGGAGGATTGTCATAATCATCATCGGATCCTGAAGTATATAGCATAGTATATATCTTATCACGAAGTTCAATATCTTCTAAGGCTTTCAGCTTTTTTAGTTTACAATTTGGAGCAATATGTCCATAATTTCCACAACGATAGCACTTAATTTTTGCTAAATCTCGTTTGGATCTATTTTTGGTAAATCGGGTAGATTTCTGATGAGCTCTTTTGGCTGCATGATCTTCCCTATATTTTTGAGACCTATATTTAGATCTACGATGCTTTCTATATCTCTTATTAGGGCTATATTCCTTATCTGGATTGGATTTATAATATCAGGATTTTCCCTTACTGCTAGAAGGTTGAGGCATGCCAAATTGGGCACAGAAATCACCTAATTGGGTTTTCTCTTTCAGCTTTTCCATTTTAAGCTGATGACTCAATTTTAAGTCATTACACAAGTTTAATCCTTCTTGTGTACAAATAGATATAATCGATCCATAAGTGTGGTTTTCATAGGGAACGGTACTGCTATTACCACGAAGAGTTCGTCTAATTCTTTTCGCAAATAACGGGGGAATACCATCGACAAATTTGGCTTTCCAATGATCAGTATGATCTACAGATGGTAATTCTAAGACTCAGCTTAGAAAGGTATCTTTATACCATCGAAATTCTCCTAAGTGTTTACATCGTAAACCATTTAAGAGGGTTCGAATAGACTCATGGTTATTGGTAAATCTACCACCGAAATGTTCAAGAATTGTCATAACCAAAGTATAGACAACATCTTCTCTATTAGCGTCTAACCTATTACCTAGACTGTCAAAGCCTGGTTCTGTATTTACCATGTCAATAATGGTTTGTTTATCTATAGTAGTGAGAAAATTATCCCACCATTCTCGAAGTTGCCCGGTAAATCCCGCAATAATCATTTTGCAGATGGTTTTATCAGAATTTTTTGGAGCACCATCTGTGGTTCTTGTGGATTTACAAATAGTTGCATACATCATCATTCGATGTATTTGCATAGACATTTGCCTATCAGTAAGGCCATCAATGTTCCATTCATAAATGGCATTTCCTTCAAATGAAGCATTTTGTAAATTCCAATCCCGTTCTTCTATCAGAACATCCTGAGGAGTGGGCCTAGGATAATAAGCAGTTTGCATGACTGGCTTGCTAGCAAACCTAGGTTGCTGATGCTTATATCTTAACTTATTGAATTCGGAAACAATTTGTTTCTGTAAGTCAGAAGTATGTTCTAAATCTTTCGTGAATTGAGCAGATAAATCTAAAGGTTTTATATTTAAATCGGCAAATTTCTTTTCTAGAAGAGTTTCAAGAGCATCATTGGTTTGAATATGAAAATCCGTGATCTCTGCCGGACGTTTAATAGAGCTGGCAACAATTCTTGGAATTGTTGTAGGGATTTGAGATTGAGAAGAACTTTCAATTTCGAAAGTTTTTCCTTTTTCTCCTTTTTCTTTTCCCTTTAGCTCATCGAGCTTAGAACAGACTTTATCGAGTTTAACTTGATTAATAAACCGAACTGAAGTAGTTAAATCATCAAGTTTTTTATCAAGAGAAACAATATGTTCTCCTAAGACCTTTACATAAAGACCTAAGTAATTGTTTTGGGAAATTAATTTATTAATTTCAACAATAGTGACAATACCGACTTCATTATCAATGAATTGTTGAAAAGCATTAAAGGTAATGCTAGTATTGTTTGGCATGACAAACGGAGACTGTGGAGGAAACTGAGAATTGATTAGTTTTCCACTAGCGTCTTTATATGATCGTTCTAGAACCTTTATATACAAAGGTAAATAAGTGGCTATAAACCAAGGTACAAAAAACATAATTTTATTATGTAAAGTACAAGTTTCATAAAATTCTTGAGAAATATTATTCTGGTCGATTGGACCATAGTTTGAGAAAAACCATTCTCGAAATTTAGACCATTTTGATTCAAAAAAATCTTTTTGAATATGTTTTCTTGCTAGTGATCCTGGACTAAAATCAATAAGGTGTGGAATCATTAAATAGTATTTGGGTTAAAATCCATTTCGGATGCAGAAGGAATATCCTTATCAGAACTATCATCACAACCTTGTACTATATTAGTACGTGGGTCTATTTTTATTTTAGACGGGCTAGAAGTTGACGGAATAGTATGTAAAGAAGCAAGTTTATTTACTCTAGAAATTTACTCAAGTTTATCAATACATTTATTCTTCTTTTTCCTTTTTTGTAGTACAATTATAGAAATTTTTTATATAAGGTGAAATTTTAATTAATTTAGAAGTATTAAAATTATGATTTCTTACCTAGATCAAATAAGGATTATAATTAAATAATAAAATATTTTACAAAAATAGTAAATGACTATTTTGTCTATTGCAGAGACTTTTAATGAAAAACAAAAAGTTCAAATCACTTTTCTATGGGTCTTCACACTTTTATATATCAAACATTAATTGCTGCTCAAAACAACTTTTTAACACATTAAGTAATTGTTGATGAAATCCTAGAGCTGCTTCTTTGCTTCTAATTTTACAAATTGATAAGAGAATTACTTACAAATAACTGCATGTTCTTTGTTTCATAGTTCCCAATATTTTTTCAAGTCCAACTCCAAAGCAATATTGCCAATTTGTCATACCGCCGACTACTTTACCATAGAATCAATAGAGAAGTCCTCAAACAAATTAGCAGCAGTAGTGCACTTCAATATTCCTCAAAGCCCGATCAAATGATTATCTACTACCTGTAAATTATAAGAAAATAATATGATAATATAGATAATCGTACCAACAATTAAACCTAATCTTTACACAAAAATTCCTCAAGGCCTAACCGAACATTCATCTACCACCTATATTAAGCAATAAAAACAACAAATAGTAAAAAAAAAAAAAAAAAAACAGAAACTAAACAAAATAAATATTAGAACAATACGCTTAAACCTAACCTTTACACAAAAAAAAATTTAAAGTCCAACCAAACATTCTTCTATAATATAGACTTGAAATTGATCAAACTATTATCGACAGCACCTTCAAAGCTCATCGAAAAAGTAATTATAAGAATATTTGTACCACTAAGATTCCTAAAAATCCAACAAAAATGTAGCAAAAGTGTCATGACAATTGAATTGGAATTGTAGTTAGCAATTTATCATATTGAATTATACATATGATCAAGGAGCAGACAAAAAAAAATAACGAATTATACATAAACTTAAGGAAAAAAAGAGAAAAAATAGAACACGACCTTTTGGTAGACACCAATGGAACATAGAAAACTTTACTTAAATAGAATTGATGGTAGAATTTTTCTTTTACCTCTAATTGATTTAGAAGTAGTAAATATTATATTTTAGGAGTCCTAAACCAAATAGGACACAAATGTTAAAAAACCAAAAACAATTGTCGACTGTTTTTTTTCCAGCTTGAATAATTAATTTTTTTGAGAAATTTAATTGGAGAAAAAAGATGAAAAGACAATTTTGTCTAAAGGAAAGTTTTTTAATGAAGGGCAAAAAGTTCGAATCACTTTTCTAAGGGTCTTCACACTTTTAAGTGAGCAGGATCTACAAGGCGGGCGGTAGTCTGTGAGGCCAAATGGATCTAGCTAGCAGAGTATCCTTATTTGGGAACATAAGAATTGAAATATAAGGAAATTTTCATATAGCGTATGACTATATGAAAGGATCATCTTACCTTTTACCCAAGCAAGGGGCCTATCGAGATTTAATACATACTCTTATTGAGCCCATGTATCTAGCGGTTCTAACCGAGAAAGATAACACTTTTTCATAATCTTTTAATGGGCTCAGGAAACTGGCTTGCTAGACGTAGTCACTAAGACAAAGCCAATAAGAGTAGTACTAGATCTAACTGTACCATCATCTCGGAACCAAGCCAATTTGCTATATAATAATTTCTTTATATTTTGATAAAGCCAGATTCTTTGTGGTTAATATGCAGAGAAGTTAGATATTCAACATAGCTAGGAAATTTAGCCAGACATCGTCACAGCTAGGAGAAAAGAAGATAGGAAAAGTGGTATCACCTCAGTGACCGGCAAGCAAAGGCCAGTGCCCGGATATGCAAGGGCTAAGATGTGGTGCTCAAAAGTCGAGCTTTTCTTTTTCTTTTATTCACAAAATTTGAAAACTTTACAAAGTAAGAGAGAGATTAGAGAGAGAGGGCCTAATGCCTTGTTCCTCTCTTTCTTTACAAATGAATGTATATATAAAAAATTAAAAGCTATGTACAGTAAAAGTGGGTCCTTATCTGGGTCCCTGCTATAGTAAATCTACTGTTGTAGTGGGGTCCTCGGCGGCTTCACTGTTTATGTGGGTCCCGGGCGGTTATCTCCGTTTATTCTTTCTTTTTTCCTTGAATTTTGTCTAGCTGCTTCATCCGCCTGACAAATTCTTCAGCATTTTCAATTGCTTCTTCAAATAATATCTCTTCTGGCTGCATTGGCTAGGAATCGGGTAAGATATTGTCTTCGTTGTTTTCACTTCTATTAGATCTTTCTATCTGATCTATAGATTGAAGTATATTTCTTTTAACGTTTTCTAAATATTTGTTTATCATTTCACTCTTATCTCCGTCTTGAAAGATGATTCTCTTTGCGATATGATGGAACGTTGTATCATTAATTTTTTCTTGTTGAGATAAAAGAGTATATTCTTTTATCTTTTCTGAAATGGAATCAATCAATTCTTAACCAAATAACATTTTGGTCTTAGGGTCAGTTTTCGTTAACTTGTCCCAAAAATTGTTATAAAATGTCCAGAATAAACAGGGGATTTTTTCACTGGTAAATTCCAATTCTGGTGTCCACTTGTGAATCCATGAGATAGAGAATTCTATAGAAAAAAGTAGATCTGATCAATATTGTTTGGATAGCAGATATGATCTGCCTTATATAATTTGTCCATGGTTGGAGACACTTTAGTCCATTCTTGGTATAACTTGTGAAATGGTTCTGGCAATATTTTGACGGAAGGACCGTGGTATGACCACCAATTTAGAAACCAATTAGGAATCGGTTCCAAAAATATTTTCGCACATACCTTTATGAACCAGGTGTGCTTGTTCTTATCATTATTCTAATATAAAACTTTATCAAAAGCATGGATATAATCCCAATAGGTGAAGTTCATTTTAGAACCATTAAGACTTATCTGTCTTTCTTTCATCATGGATATACCCCAATCTTCAACAGATATAATCTGTTTAATAATAATTTTTGAGAAGTTATAAACATTCTCTTTCGTGTTATAACCGAAAAAATGCTGAAATTCAGCAGTACCTGTGGTTATGAGGATAGTCTCATAATATGAGCGAATTTTGTATGACTCACCCTGGAAATATAACCCCCTTATAAAATACCTTTGGAATATCTCCTATGGTTTATCTTTTCGATGTAACTCGGAATTTTCCACAAGAAATATCATTTCCTGTTTTGGTACCTTTTCGTAGGACTTGATATCATCATTGTCCTCTTTAGTAATAGAAGCAAAAGTATCACTTTGCTTTTGGTTGGCCAAATATGCCTGCATATGTTTGTATAACGGGTTGTCTTCTGGAATATCTTCTAGATGTATAACTTTTGATTTTGATGAAGAAGATTCGCCAGTTTGAGAAATCTTCTCATTGACCAAAATTTTTCTTCCTATCTGTATAACTGGGGAATTTGACGAGGATCCGTATGACGATCCTTGTGAGTAAGAACGAGATAAGCTTCCCCCTCTTCCTCTGTATCTGCCTCTACTCCACTGAAGATTCATCCTGCAAATATTCACGATATAAGAAATCTGGCAAAGAATTATCAATTCCTTTTTTATACTGAATCTCGAAATCGAATGGGGCTAATTGAGCCTGTCATCTCGCAAATATAATTTTCGAGGCATCATGCGTAAAATCTTTGTTAAACATATATCTAACTGATTGAGCATCAGTTTTTATCAAAAATTTTTGGTTATGAAGATCATCTTGAAATTTTAAAACACATTTAACAATTGTTAACATTTCATGAGCCACAGTTGCATATTTTTTCTAGGCTTCAATCCATTTTCCTGAATGAAATCGTATGAGATATTCACAATTATCATTAGGATTTATTTGTTTCAGTACCCCTCCAAAATCAATGTTAGACGCATCCGTCTCAATAATATTTTGCCAACTTGGGTTGGCCAGAGTTAAACAAGGTAGAACCTTTACACGTTTTTTAACATCTTGAACAATAGTCGTATGCTTATCAGTCCAAGGTTCCTTATAATTCTTTTTTAGCCTGTCATATAAAGGGGCTAAATCACGGGACAAATTTTTATAGAATGGGGAAATATAATTCAAACTTCCAAAAAAATCTTTGTAACTGAATTTTATCAATAATAACGTCAGGAAATTTATCAAGAAAGTTAATAGCTCTTTGTATCGGGGTAATTTTTTCTTGACAAATTTTATGTCCCAAAAAACGGACATTTGTTTGAAATAAACTCATTTTTGTTTTAGATACAACCAAACCATTCTGAATAACAATCTTTTTAAAGATATCAAGATGCTTGATATGCATTTCTAAAGTCTTAGAAAAAACTAGAATGTCATCAATATAGACGATAATGAAATCCATATAAGGATTAAAAATGTCATTCATAATTTTTTGAAATTCAGAAGGGGCATTTTTTAAAGCAAATGGCATGACATTCCATTCATATTGCCCAAATGGAACATTAAAAGCAGTTCTATATGTATGCTCCTTTAAAATTTGTATTTGCCAATATCCAGATTTTAAATCAAATTTTGAAAAGATATCAACGTCATATAATCTTGAAAGTAAATCCCTTTTATTAGGAATGGGATACCTAATTCATTTTAAATATTTATTCAGAGTTTTATAATTAATAACCAGTCTAGGTACACCTCTTTCTTTTTCAGCACCGTTATTAACATAAAATGCAGTGCATGACCAAGGAGACTTGAACGGTTTTATCAAACTTTTCTGTAACAAATTATCAATTTCTTTTTTGCAGAATTCTACCAATTTGGCATTCATCTGACAAGGTCGAGATTTCGTAGGAATACCATCCTCGGAAAATCCTTCTTCATAAGGAAGAGTAACTATATGCTTTTTTTCTATTCCAAAAAGCACTTGGATGATCAGCACAAATATCAACCGTAATTTGTTCGGAAATTAATTTAATCTTTTCCTAAATTTTAGCAGACTTTAATGTATCAAAAATATTCATGCTAAATAGTTCTAATTGTAAATAATTAATATGTTTTTGCTTCATATCAATCAGAGCATTTATATCTCTAGTTACGGGATCTGTAACAAATGTATAACTGATTTCTCTATTATTGAAAGTAGCTTTAAATCCGTTAGCATCAATATGAGTGTAAGGATAAATCGCATTTATAAAAGGGGTTCCAAGTATAATTGGACGATATAATTGATTTTTTACTAGAAAAAGGAAATATGGAATGCAGACTTTATTCTGACAAATATGCGCATTGGGCAATTTATACTTTATATCTAAAGCATGACCTGATGCAGATCTAACCATATGCGTAATTTTTTGAAAATATTTGGTAGGTATCAAACCTTCTTGGATGCAGCTAACATCCGTTCCACTATCAATCATAGCAGCATCATTAATATAGAAATTGTTATCAATTAAAATTATACATTTAATGTACCATTTATGAGCAGTAACAATTTGCGTCATACCTAAAAATATGTCATGTTTAGGACTTAAATCAAGTTGTTTTGAAATCTCATTATCATTTGGTTGTTCGAAAACAAGTTTTTTCTTATCAGTAGAAGACTCAGTTAAAGAATTATTTCTCTCTATCTGAATAATCCTATGATCACAAAGCATTTGATTTTGTTTAAGAGATTTAATCTCTCTTTTCAAATTTTCAATTTCAGATTTTAAATCTTCAAAAGATGATTCCCTAGAAGGGGCATGTTTTTCCAGAAGTCTCTTATTTACTTCGGATAGAGAATAAGGAGTCGAATAATGAAATTCATCCTTTCGACTTGAAGTACCAGAATTGGAACTCGTTGCCAAAGTAATGATTTTTCTCTCGAAGATTGTTATTAGTAACCTCCTTTTAAAGTTCAATTAAATTATCAGAAGTAATAGCTTGAACATTCAAATCTTGAAATTGAGCTTGTAATTTATAAAACTCATCAATTTCACAAAAACAGTTATCATCTTGGCAAGTTTTGCAAGCATCATTATTTTCATTAGCAGAAAAGTCAAGCAAATCAACTTCTGATTCTGATTCTAAATGATTGGGTTCATAATCGGATTCTGATCCAGAAGTGTCTAATAAACCATAAATTTTATCATGCAAACTATTATCAAGTTCTAAAGCTTTAAGCAGTACTACATATTGAATGTACATACGTATGTTTATTCTTTAAAATAGTACATATTGAATGTACATATGCATGTATATCCTTTAAAGTAGTATATATAGAATGCATATATGTATGTATATTCTTTAAAGTAGTATATATTGAATGCACATATGTATGTATATTCTTTAAAGTAGTATATATTGAATGTATATATGTATGTATATTCTTTAAAGTAGTATATATTGAATGTATATACGTATGTATATTCTTCAAAGTAGTATTTTAAGTAGTATATATTGAACGTATATTAAGAAACAATCAGAGTTCAAAATACTATTAATTTTTCTTTTAGTCGGGACCCGATAAACCGGCCCATTAAGCTGGACCGATTGACTAACCTAGAACGGTCATATATAATAAAGGGGTCGGGGCTGGGCCGTTGGGGGAATTGTTACTGTTGGGCCCGGCATGGACCGGCCCAGTAAAAGTCACGACCAGACCAGACCCGGACCGAGCCTGGTAAAAATTAGAGAAAGGGGGTCGGGTTGACCCGACCCGGTTAAAAGGTTTACTTGGAGTGTTACTATTCAGTAAAACTCAAGATAGTGTTGTTGCGTATTGTAATGCTGTTTGGGCAGCATGTGCTCATACAAGAAAGTCAGTAACTGGATTTCTAATCAAAATTGGTGAATCTATAGTATCTTGGAAGTCAAAGAAATAAACTATAATATCCAAGAGCTCTGCAGAATCAGAATATAGAAGCCTAGCATCTAGTGTGTCTAAGCTAATATAGCTACTAGGAATGCTTGAAGAAATTGGTTTCAAAGTTGATTATCCAGTAACTATCTTTACAGACAGCAAAGTTGCAATGCAAATAGCAGCCAATCCAGTGTTCCATGAAAGAACAAAACACATAGAGATTGACTGCCACTTCACAAGAGAGAAAATTCAACAAGGTATTGTAAAGACTGAGTACATCCACACTAAAGATCAACCAGATGATATCTTGACCAAAGGACTATGCAAGGCTCAACATCTACACTTATGTCCCAAGCTAGGATTACTCAATGTCTTCTCTAGACCTAGATTGATGGGGAGTATTGAGAAGAATAAATGACTATTAATAATTAGTTAGCTAAGTTAGTTAACAGAAACAGGCTCTTACACAAAGTCAGTTAATTAGGAATATAGTTAGTTAAGTAGTTAAGAAACTAACCTTTCACTAATCCACAATCTAACCGACTTTCACCAACTAACTTCTATATATACATGATATGTACACACTTATTCTTATTATTATTATTATTATTATTATTATTATTATTATTATTATCAATAATACAATTCTTCACTGTCTTCTTCTTTCTTACTCTTCCTCTCTTGATTACACTTTACAGTTTCTCTGTTTCTTTCTTCCTTTCTCTGAATTACAGTTTCTGTTCTTGTGATTAAGATCATCAACTCTGATGATCAATACTTGATTGCTACATGTATGTTTTTCTTTTCTTTTATATTTAAGTAGCATAAGAATTCGTGTTTCTCTGCCTGTGGTCATTGATCCATGTTTTGTGCATTTGACACACTTCTAAGTCAATTTGAGACCGAAAATTGAAATGAGTATTGTTGGATTTCTTCATTTTGATGAATATATGAAGAGAACTCATTCCAGATTTAGCATGAAGAATTGAGCGTGTCCTATTCACCTACATGAGTTTTATATTGTCATCTTTTAGTATTCAAGTGAAAAGCATCCTTCCAATGAACTTGTAATGGTATCTTTTGCTAGAAAATTTAGAAATTTTGTTTGATCTTTGATATATGTTTATTGAGATGCTTAAACAATTTATTAGATGAGATGCGATAACAAACTCAAATCATTTGTCCATTTTATTGTTCTAGAAAGGGTTAAGCCACTGATTTGCTTTGTCAAATGAATAACAGTGCATCAAAATCTTTTTTAATATATGTGCAGCATGTCATTAATATTACTAAGATCATTATTTCATGTTTTAGAGTTTTCCCTTTTCCATCATATAACTCATTTTCTTTATTTGATTGGGTTTGACAAGTAGCGTTCAAATTAATCGCTCTTTCTTTCACTATGTGATTCTTTTGTTGGAATTTCCATCTTTTGTCTCTAATCTTTATCTTTTCTTTGGCATGAACCCTCTCGTATGAGTCCATTGGAATCCCCTGTTGCATTTCCTTCGAGTCAAAATCCTTCCCAAAGTCCAAAATGGGCTAAATTCATGAAGAATAAAGTCGTACACACAGATATACAATAGATATATCTTGCACACAGGTTATTGGAAGAAGTATACAAGTTCAGAAGAGAATAAAGTGAGGAAGAGAAGCTAATATATTGATTATTCATTGGTATACCGTGTGTATACAGCAGAAATGCAGCAAAAGGAGGCTGGTATACAGTCAGTATACAACTGATGCCCATAACAGGAAATTTGACCAAATCCATAAATGTTCAGCCCAAAATCTGGCAGATCTGAAATGGGCCAAAAGGGGCCCAAATTTCAACCTTTCTCCCTTTAATTATTCCTAATACAAATTTGTTTATTTGTATTAACACTAACTCGTTTCGTTAACTTAGTTGAATATCCCTTTGGAGTTGCCATTACTTTGCACCAATCTGCTTTGTTTTAAATTTAATCACTTTAATTAAGTCATTAAAATGGAAGTTGTATTTTGTTATCATTCTTTCGAAAAATGGAATTTGATTATTGTTAAATTAGTCTTAATAAATAAACCTCTTTTTTATAAAAGTTAGTCAAAGTTAGTTTAACCGCAAGTTAGCGGTTACCCCGAGTGCCTTAAAAACCTTCTCGGGGTATTAATGAGAACAGCTTACCTGAATTTTTGAAACTTCAAAGATTTTTTTTGTTTAAATCTTTTAAGTATTTTTCAAAGGTTTTCTTAATTTTCCTTAATTAATTAAGTAGCGACTCTATTTTTGATAGAATTTGAAAATTTCTTTAAGTTTTCAAGTTTAATCAAGTCGAAAGTCATTTTGCCGCAAAATTATACCAATCTCATGAATATGTATGGACGAAATGAGGATATAATGCTTACAACCAAATTAGTATAAAGATAATAATCAATTCAATAGTGGTATAACTGAGCTCAAAATCAACTCAATATGTCAATAATTCATGATATAAGTCATTGCAGGGTACCATTGGAATAATGAATCATGTAAGACATCAATAATATCAATCCAAGCCCCTCTCTCGGACATCGCAATAATGATAAAGGCAAATAATGCTCAAGTAAGGCTTATAATATCAACTCAAGCCCCCACACGGGCATCTCAACAACAATAAAAGCAATTAATGCACAAATAAGGCCTATAATGTCAAGTCAAGTCCCCACACGGACATCACAAGAATAATAAGGCAAATAATGCACATATAAGTTCAATAATAGCCCCCACACAACATCGCAATATAATAATCTCTCAAGTCAATAATAATATTTACATAAGCCCCCCGCACAGGCAGCACGAAAATAGTAAACAATCCAAATAACACAAATATAGCAAACTTACCCAAAATCTAGCTTGTTTCATAAGTAGGTCCATCTTTCCCAGGGATGACACCATTAGACTAAATTACTAAAAAGGAGAACTACACTAGTTAACAATATACCCCAAGACTTATCTTCATTCGCTTACCTGTGACTAAGCCAAGATTTCTTTCTTAACTGCTTAACTATACTATATTCGATTATATCCTAAGAGATTACTAACTCCAGTAATCACATCAACTACTACAATTTATTCATACTCTAAGTGTTTACTAAATCCCAATCATTCCATTAAATAACATAATAGCATAATTATCCCCTAAATGGTTGCTAAACTCCAATCATCACATCAAAATCCACTAGACATAATTCAAACTCTTAAATATGTACTCACTATCAGTTTACTCAAGATCAATAAGCTACCTATCTACAAACTACTCCAAGCGTATTCGCAATAAACAAGATAAATAATTATATTGCTACAACCCATCAATAGACTCCGGTATCCACGGAGATGCTCGTCATTTTATCTAAGCGGGACCTTAAACCCTTAGCGATTCACAAAACACAGGCAAATAAGCACATAACACATAAACAGCTCATAAAAGAGTCAAGTTACATCTCAACTTCCCTTAAAGAAGATCCTCAAAGCTAAAACATAATCCAAAGCATCAACCGAAAGCTCTACACCTTCAAATCACCACCAAATGCATTCAATCTAATCAAATATGACATCTACACGTAAATACAAGACCAACGATATCCATATTGACATACTTTGGTTCGAGGTCCAAAATCACTTCAAAAATCAACTCCGAAAATAAAAAGGTAAAACTAAATTTTTATTAAAGAATCACTTTACCCATAGTTTAAGGGTTCTAAATCTGAAATCCCATCGAAAATCGAGTAAAAATTGTGTTTGAAATCATCAAAATACTCATTTTTCACTTTACCGAGTAAATCCTAAAATTCCATTATCAAACGCGGTTTAAAAACGAGAAAATTTGGAAAACTTTTGTCAAAATTAGTTTACCCATGATACAAGGACCTTAAACCCCAAAAATCAATGAAAACTCATTCCAAATCGACCTTCAAATCAAGAATTTTTGATTTCATAACTTTGAATTTCAAAACTCAACTTTATGAATCAAAATCGTGAAAAACGGGATGGGTATTCTTGGAAAATGAGTAAAATGAAGTTAGAAACACATACTCAATGACAGTATGAGAAAAACCCATCAAAAATAGCCTCAATCGGAGCGTCCTAGCTCTCAAAATATTCAAAATACGAAATCCTCGAAATTGTCCTTTTTATAAAAAAAAAAATTGATATCTTTAGTGGCGACCAGAAGTCAGGTCAAAAGACCCTTCAGCGACAACTTTTCAATAAAAAGGACATAACTCCCTCATACAGATGTCAAATGCGACGATTCTTTTTATGTTGGTTTTGAAATTTTGATACAATCTAATGGTGCTATACACATACCCAAAATAGCTCATTTAATTCAGGTGATACTATTAAAACTCAACGACGTAAAACTTCAAACTCCAAACAAGTACCCAAAACTTAGCTGAGACCGACCTCCCGAATACAACCCCACTATGTTACTAGGCTAAATTCGATATTCCAGATCTAATAGAACTGACAGAATCACCATCCGATGCTCGGATCACGAAATATTGATCAAAGTCAACTATATCACTTTAAAGGCTATTCAAAATCATAAACTCATATAAATCACTCCTGAACGCTTCAGGGACCGTGCAAACCATTTCCACAACTCATAAATAATATAAAGCAACAACGAAAAAGAACAAAATGGTCAAAATACAGAAAAATCTAAAAATCACAATGAGAATTGTTACATCAATTAATTATAAAAAATGCACATAATTTGCATGTTTTCAATTAGCTTTTTAAAATGTACATAATTTGCACGTCTTAATTAATTTTAAAAAGCCCCAATAAAATAAGAAAAATAAATAACAACTATGTACATTTTTAACTTATGGGAAATCAATCATGAAATTAGTATACCATATATGAGATCGTGAGATAGCAAAGTTGAATCCGCCAGATAGCGATTGAGAAAGACAATTTGTTTTTAAAACAAAGAGATAGGATAATAACAAAATTTGGGCCTCTGTCCCTATTTCAATTACAAAAAGAAAAACTTCATGTATGCGTCATGATGTGCGAAAGTAGTCAAAGTCAACAATATTTTTTCAAAAATTTAGGCACAACATTTGAAAATGTCAATCAAGCATTGCTAACAACAACAATCATAGACATTGCTGAAGCATGTAAATATAAAATAGTGGACATTAGCTCAGAAAAAAGGAAACATCAAAACCTAACCAACAAAAATAGATCTTCCTGCATTCAATAGAATACTGAAATCAACCCCCTGTCAAGAGAGATTGAAAGGTACTGAAATTATATCATATTATATTAATAATAGGCATCATTACAAGATAAGAAGTCACAATGATGTTAATATTATTTGAGGGAGCGAGGTTATAATTATTACAACAAAAAGTAGTAGAAATTAGTTGTTTTAGCCTAATAAAGTAGTGTCTCCCTCATCTACTTTCAATGTACAAGAGAATTCTACATCTTTATTTCTGCGGGAGTGCAAGCATTTGATATCTCTTATTGGCGATGAAGATAACACATGTAAATACATGAAATAATTAAGATGAGAAGTACTATAGAAGTGCCAACAATGAAGTATTTAGCCCAGTTCGATGTTTTAATTGGTCCCGCCGCACTGTCAGTCTTCAAAATTTGACTTGTAGCATCATGATGGGTGAAAGTAGCCAAAATTAGCAATATATGTGAATGTATCTTCAAACTTTGAATGGATAACATTATTTGTCAATGCATTCTCCAAAATATTGAATTGAATATATTCAAAGAATGCCAAGTCAAATATGAACGAATAGAGTACTTATGTGTGAATTAACGCATGCAATGACTTTAAGAATGAAAGGGAGTGGGGTGTTGATATATATATATATATATATATAAGGCCTAGTGTTGCTTTACTTTTTTTTTAGGAATTCATTTAGTAATAAATAAAAAGGATTAAATATATCTTTAACCTATTGAAAATGAAATTAAAACATACTATTAATCCTACTATTAATATTACTAGTATTAATAATCGGCATATTACAAGATAAGAAGTCCCAATGCTGCTAATATTGTAGAATTTTATATTTTTATTTCTGCGGAAGCGAGAGCATTTGATATCTCTTATCGACGAAAAAGATAACACAGGAAAATACATGAAAGAATTAAGATGAACAACATTGTAGAAGTGCTAATAATGAAGTATTTAGCCCAATTCGGTATTTCAATTGATCCTATCCAACTTTCAGTCTCTAAAATTTAATCCATAGCGTCATGATATGCGAAAATAGCCAAAGTTAGCAATATCTGTGAATGTATCTTCAAATTTTTAAATGGATAACATTTTAGGAAATCATAAATGATATAACTATTCATTCTGATACAACAATTTATTGTGTATTTGTTGTTGTATCACTAATACGAGTGAATTATTGTGTCATTAATTCATAACGAATTTCAGAAACTGTTGTATTACTGATTCAACAAAAATTTAAAAAACTCTCATTACATTTGGTAATTATTCAAACCATCCCTATAATTAGAATTTTAAATTTAACAAACTTATGAAACAGATTCATGGAGTTCACTCTAGATAAATAAATTCGAAATATACAAACTGAGGGGTACTATGAGTCCTATTTTATTTTATTTTTTTATAAATTAAAAATTATGAAAAGGAGTAGATCGAGTCATAATAACATTGTAAATTTTAAAATTGCCGTCACAATAGGTCTTTCTTTTATATAAAAAAAAATTCTACTTCTAGCATTAGTACTAAAGCAAGTCCAGAAAGAAATAGAAAGGATCATAGCTAAACATAACAAGAACATTTGTGGCTTCATATTTAATTTAGTGGAAGTTGGGTACTGGAGCTGAAAATTTAGAGAAGGGATTCTTTAAATTTAAATAATTAAAAAATAAAGAGAAGAAAAGAGAAAAATAAAGTGATTTATTTTAGAAATAACTTAAATGTTAGCGTGAAAGGTTTAACCTCGATGTGCATTTTGAGTAGTGTAGAAAGAATGAAGCTTTAAGATACTCAAATGCACATGATTTGCACGTTTTCAATTAATTATAAAAAATGCACATAATTTCCATGTTTTCAATTAATTTTTTAAAAAAATACACATAATTTGCATGTCTTAATTAATTTTAAAAAGACCATATGAAATAAAAAATAAATATCAATTATGTGCATTTTTTAACTTATAAAAATCAATCCTGAAATTTCATACCTTATAGGAGGTTCTGAGATGTCAAAGCTGAATCCATCAGATAGAAATTGAAAAAAGACGATTTGTCTTCAAAACAAAGAGATGGGACAACCTATCTATATCTATATCTATATCTATATCTATATTTTTATAAAAGTATGAATAACAATGTTGAGTGGCCAAAATATTCATTAAAAGTTGATTGACTTATTTGTGGCCTTTTAAGTTACTAATCTATGGGAACGTGCGTTGCACATTTATCCAAAAATACTTAGTATAATTTTATACTTGACACTGATTGTTGCAATATATTTTTATGAAAAATTAGTAAAGCTAAGTGAATTAAAAAAACAAAATCATAAATTTACCTTCTTCTTGATGATGCTGAGGAAAAAGCGGAATGAATATCATTAATTCATAATTTCAAACCAGTATCCACAAAAAGTAAATTGTTTCTTGTTTCAACTTGTCCTACCTCACACCGCACCTACATATATATAAACCCACTCCATCCTACTCTTGCATATATCTAAACTCACCCCTTTCTGCACCCGCATATATCTAAATCCCCCTTCCCCACCCCATTGTCATCCCTAACCGATGTGAACCCCTATCTTTTATAATAGAAGTCTTTGTATGCATAATTCAAAATAGAAAAGAATTCAACTATTTAGTAATTGTTTATGGATTCAAGACAATAATTAGTAACTTAGGGGTCATTTGGTTCGAGGTATAAGGTATAATAGTTCCGGGATAAAATGTAGGATTATTTAATACTACGTTTGGTTGGAGGTATTAGTTAGTCCCGAGATTACTTATCCCATCATTTATACCATAATGATGGGATAAGTTATCTCATATACATGGTGGGATAACTGATCTCGAGATCGCTAATCTCATGATTAATTATTTCGGGATAACTTATTCTCAACTAAAACGACCCCTTATAGTCAACTATATCCTTATATTAAAGAACTACTTCTTAATAGTGAAGATAACTAAAACACTTGGAATAAAGCACAAACTAATTAACATCAAAAGGAATTAATAAAAAAATAGATATGGACATGAAGAATTAGATTAAATAGTTAACTTCACTGGATCCTGAATAAATGTGTGTAAGAAGGTTTTTAATAGTGTGTAAAAATATTCTCTTGGGCTTTATTCCTTAAACTATATTTATTTTCAATATAGGAGTTATGAAGATTGAGTTTAAAACCAGATTTATCCGATCTTGTTTTAGCTAAACTATAAAGCATTAGTAATCATTCTCAACCGGCTTCAGTAAGTTTAGCTTATGCCAAATAACATTGAAATATTAAACACAAAGTAGAGCTATTTTTTTTTTGAATTACTCACACGGTCAATTGAGCAACAATTTTCAATAACATACAGATCGAAAACAATTGACTTTTCAGAAGAAAAAAAAGCCTTTGTTACATTAGTTCTGAAAGAAATAAAATAAGGAAAACAGAGAAATCAAAAGTACAAGAAACAGAAAAATCAATACTAACATGAGAATAACCATGAAATATCTACAGCAATAATTAAAAGCCTCAACATATCAAACATAGGGGCAAAACCAGGTAGGGCCAAGGTCGATAGAAAATTATAGTATTTATACATGATTAATATTATATTTTATGTATATAAATATATATATGTATATATATATAGTAGATGTTGAATACTCAGACTTCTTCGTGTACTTACTTCTTCATATTTTGAACGCTCTTACTAAAAATTCTGACTCCGCCATTGATCAAATACATCACTAAAGTGGTTATACACAGAAATAGAGTACATCAGCGGTACCCAAAAGAATACCCAAGAACGTATAAGAAATTCATCACAAACATATACATATGCTACCAATGTGAACAAGACCATAAAAAAAATTACTTTTTTTGCACGTAAAAGAACAAATAAAATAAGAAAAATAAAGAATAAGAATTTGAGTATTTACCCTATGAACATTGAGAGTTCAAGAATTTCAAGAACAATATCATTAACATAGCACAATCCAGAGGCAACACTTTTCTTCGCATGGTGCAACCCATCAGCCCAATTTATAGCTATATCAGCATCTTGTCGATTAAATTTAACGGCGGTGCCAATCAGGGGCGGATTTACTAAGGGCCTTGAGGGTGCCATGCCACCCTCAAGCTTTGACGGAAACTCTATATATATAGCTATATATATATATATACAAAATATATTTATAAATAATAAATATGCCACCCACAGCATCAAAGTGCTTGTGGTGCCAGTGGCAAAGGGTTGAATTTTCACCCCCAAGGGCGTGGGTTCGAATCCCTTGGACAACGTTTTTTTTTTAAAAAAAAAAATTCAGTTCAATCAACTCACTTTCCAGCAGACAGCATTCATGACTATCGATTTATGTATTAATTAAAAATTATTTTTGACTATTACTAGTCTTTGACTTTTCTTTGTTTGGTTTTTTTTTTTTTTTTTTGAAAAGGGCATTTTGATCAATTATTAATCAAGTCAAAGTTGAGTACATCATGAATCAAAGATGGGGGATCTAGTATCCACTCCATAGCATCAGTCATAGAACCCGAAGCCCGAGCTAACTGATGGGAACACTGGTTCGCTAATCTTTTAACGAAAGACAAAGAAATAGAAGTAAAGCCACACATGAGTGCTTTACAATCATGAATAATAACATCAAAGTAAGAGTTGTTTCCGCAGGGTTTTTCCAGCGCTTGTTTAACCAAAAGATTAGCCATCTCTACAATCATCGGCATTGCTGCAAAGTGTTCCTTTAGCCAGCTTAGTGCTTCTCGAACACCCAAAGCCTCGGCCATAAGTGAGTCGTGTGGTCTACCTAACCGACTAGAGCGGCCTCTGATGAAGTTTCCATGAGCATCCCGAACTAGCATGCCGACACCTGCAATTTCAGAAGCAAGATCCCAAGAAGCATCAATGTTGCATTTAAGGATATTCTCATCAGGAGGAAACTGTTTTGTTGCAAAGTCAGTTTCTATCGCAATAGAACTGGAGGTTGGTGTTCTTGCCTTAGTCCAATCTTGCCAAAATCGGGCTGCCTTTTGGATAACAATTTTGGGTTGTATAGATCTTCCCTTCCATACAAGGCTGTTTCTAGCATTCCAAATTTCCCATAGGATCATGATGGCTTCATGTAGTTGATCGAGAGTCACTATATCAATCAACGACTTAAGCCAATCCACGAGCAATGGTCCAGATTGTTGCCAACCCAATGATGATTTAAGCCAAACTTGTTTTGCCGCATTGCAATCAATTAAACAGTGCAATATTGTTTCTGCCCTTGGAGGCATGCAGGACATACGCCGGATTAAAGGATCTTCTTATTCATTAAGTTATCACCAGTTGGAACAACACCATTCAAAGCTCTCCAAACAAAATTCAACACCTTAGGAGGCATCTTCAATTTCCAGATTTTTTGCCAAAATTGTCCATTTGGGGTATGTGCAGTAGCATTGTGTAGCTCTGAATACCCACTTTTAACGGTGTATCTTCCTTTCCTATCAAGTTTCCACATCCATTAATCATCCCAAAGAGTAAATCCCAATGGAATTCGCATCCAACAAGTCTTCATCAGGGGTACTATGAATAAACATCGATTGTCCCACCGGTAACCATGGGTCATTAAAGATCCTAATATCGAGGCCATTACCAATGTGTTTTACGCACCCCTTTTGAAGAAGATATTTGGAAGCACAAAGAGACCGCCAAATAAAACTAGGATTTGATCCTTCTCCTGCCGTAAGAAATTCAGAGTAGCGGTAATATTTAGCCTTAAACACACGGCTAACAAGAGCTTCAGGGTGAGTCATGATCGACCAACCTGTTTTCGCTAAAAGTGTCGTATTTACATGTTGGATTCTTCGAAAACCCATGCCACCTTCCTCCTTATGCTTGCTCATTCTTTCCCATGACATCCACTTGATTCCTGATCCATCATTGCCTCCATTTCTCCACCAAAAATCATTCATGGCACGCTTAATAGTAAGGCATGTGTCGATCGGCAAGGCAAAAAGGGACATAAGGTAATTTGAAATAGCCTGGACCACTGTTTTTAGTAAGATCTCCTTTCCCGCTCATGATAGAATTGAGCGTTTCCAACTCTGAAGTTTTGCACGCACCTTATCTAGGACAAAATTGAAGACCTCTTTCTTGCTGCGTCCCACACTGGCTGGCAAACCAAGATATTGTCCTGGTTTATCAACTTTTTTTACATGCAGAATAGATGCAACAACATCCTTCACCTCTTCTGTGGTATTTCTGCTGAAATATATTTCAGATTTATGGAAATTAACCTGTTGTCCAGATGCTTTTTGATAGAGCAGTAGACACTGCTTAATGTTTGCTTCCGATTCCACAGCTTTAAAAAAATATAAAGCGTCATCCGCAAAAAAGAGGTGAGTAATAGGTGGAGCCTGTGGAGTGACTTTCACTCCATGAAGAGTGCCTTGGCGGGCATAAGCACTTAACAAGGCCGAAAGCCCCTCCGCTACGATGATGAAAAGATATGGTGACAAAGGGTCCCCTTGTATGAGATTCCGTGATGGGATGATATCACCAAAATTCTTACCAACATGAGATATTTGGTAAGATACAGTACAAACCATTTTCATAATCTTTGTAATCCAATCCGACGAAAATCCCATCTTTATCATCATTTTTCTCACAAAATTCCACTCCACTCTATCATAAGCTTTGCTCATATCCGTTTTCAAAGCAACAAATCCCGTCTTTCCCTGTGTTTTACATTTTAAATAATGATTGACCTCAAAAGCTATCATGGCATTATCAAGAATAAATCTTCCAGGAATAAATGCACTTTGGGCCTCAGCAATACAATCCTTCAAGCAAGATTTCATGCGATTTGCCAACATCTTGCAAACTATACGATCAATAACATTACACAGAAAAATTGGTCTTAGATCAGAAACTAGCTCGAGTTGCTTCTTTTTTGGAATCAAAATAATCTTAGTAAAATTATTTCCTGGAATGACCCCATTGTTATTGACACAATTGAGTATCGCATTCGTCACATCCTTACCAATCACAGTCCAAAAACTCTTATAAAAAGCTGGATTCAGCCTATCTGGACCTGGTGCCTTATCCGGATGCATTTAGAAAACCGCTTTCTTTACCTCGTCAATTGTTAAAAGTTGGTCTAAGGATGTATTGCGGGCTGCTGTAATTTTTCCTTCAATATTATCAAGAATTGAGTTCATGTCTCCTTGCTCAAACGTGAATAGTGAATAAAAAAAACTAGTGATCACGTCCTATAAGCCATTATCCCAACCACGTCATTGTCCTGCTTCATCCTTCAACTGAGTAAATGTGTTCTTCTTTCGCCTGCTAGAAGCCATGAGATGAAAGTATTTTGTGTTTGCATCACCTTCCTTTAACCAATGTTGTTTGGCTCTCTGCTTCCAGTAGATATTTTGCTGCTCAAGGGCTTGCAAATATGCTGATTTGGCAGTATTAAATAATTGCATATGATAAGAATCGGTGCTGTTTTTAAATAGAGTCATTTGTACCTTGGCCTATTTCAATTTAGCTTTAAACTGCTGCCTTTTGTTTTTCCCCCAATCATGCAAGTATTCTCCGCAACGTTTAATCATTTCATCAATAGGCAGACCACTTCCTTTTTCCCATGCCATCTGAACGGCCTGTTTAATGTCCAGTTCCTTCATCCAAGAATTCTCAAATCGAGAAGGCTTAGCCACATAAAAAATAACTCTCAGTCCCAAACTCTCAGTCCCAAATTCAAAAAAAAAATTGCGTGATCTGAAGAACTAGATTCAATGTGATGAACTTTTGCATTCGAGAAGTTGGCTTTCCAATTTTTATTGGCTAGTGCACGGTCTAAGCGCTCCCTTACCCAATTACGTGAATTCCTGCTACGTTCCCAGGTGAATCGGTTGCCAACATATCCAAGATCAAAAAGATTACAAAAATTCACCGCTTCTCTAAACCCATTTATCCTTCATTCTGGTTGTTGTATACGGCCCAATTTATCACCATAATCAAGTATATCATTGAAGTCACCAGCAATACACCATGGGAGCTGAGATCTGTCTTTGAGTGATTTTAATAGATTCCATGAGGCACGTCTTTGGTGTAATCCTGGATAGCCATAAAATCCTGTAAAGCGGAATACTGGAACCCCTGGTAAATGAAACTCCACGTCAATAAGGTGTTTGTGGTAGCTAATGAGTGAGCATGAGTTCTTTTCCTTCCAAAGTAACGCTAGACCCCCGCTAGAGCCTACTGGATCAACAATAAACAAGCCTTCGTAATTTAGTTGTGCCCGAATTTGGTTAAGTATGGACCAACCTGTCTTCGTTTCTTGAAGGAAAATGAGACTGGGCTGCTTAGAAGAAACCATGTCCTTCAATTCCTGAATTGTCTGTGGGTTCCCAAGCCCACGACAATTCCAAGATAGAGAACTCATAATGTCTGGCGGGCCTAGAGTCCAGTACCCGCCGTTATCCCATTTTTTGGATCAAGAACAATTAGTTGATCATTATCAGTACGCTTGTTAAGTTCACTTGCTTCACTAGTTTTGATTCCCTCGACTCAAGGCCTTTTTTTTACAAGAATTAAGGCCCCTTCCATCTCAGTCACATCCGCTTCCTTGACAACCTCCTTATTTCTCTTCGAATAATTTTCATGATTTGGTGCTTGAGATCCTTGATTTTCAAGCGAGAAAATAGGATTTTCCTTAGTGGGGATTTCACGTTCCTGATCACCGGCAGCAGGTCGAATCCACCGTGCTCCAGACATGGGACGTGATGCTCTAGTGTCTGCTCTTAGCCATGAACCAAACAAATATTGTTCACGAGTTATACCCGATATGGGATACAAACCTCGACAATATTTATCTGAATAACCAACTAAGCCACAAAAGAAACAGAAGGTGCCAAGGCGTTCATACTTAAAAGTCAGAGTAATCCAATCCCCTCCAGGAACCTTAATTTGCATCCTGCGTTTTAATGGTATGCGGATATCCATACGAACCCTAACACGCATGTAGTCTCTCCAAAACAGATCGTACTTCTTGGAATCATCGCGGACAAATTCCCCCAAAAAAATTCCAATATCCCGCGCCACTAGTTCTGAACGCAAACCAGAGATGATATCATGAATTTGAACCCATAGTTCCATAGTTGTTAGTTGCATCTGTCTGGGATTTTGATTGGGCTCCAATGGTTGCATCAAAATCATGTTTTGGTTGTAGTTCCAAGGTCCGTCATTCGTGATACGGGTGAAGTCCCGTTCATGATAAAATTGGATGAGAAAACTATTGTTGCCAAGATCCTTCATTGTCATGCCTTCCCCAGGCATCCATGCTTGTGCCATGGCATCTTGGAAGAATCTCATTGTCACAGGTTTGTCAGTAAGAATACGGCACACAACACACCACGGTAACCGGTTCGCAGATCCATTGGCAGAGTTAGTGTTTGGCAGCTCATGATACTCCAAGCGTCCATCCGCGCTATTCAGATTCAGATTCGAATACATCTCCTCCATAGGGACAGTGAAGATATCATTGGTGTTTGATGACGAGGCCATCGAAGGGCAAAGAAAAAGCGCAATTTGGGCAAAACAAAGCTTGTAACAGAGAACAAGAGAAAACTGGAGACTTGTCACAGAGAACAAGAGAAAAAATTTATAAGAGTGGTTAATTCTTTATTTGTTTAATATATAAAATTCAATTATTTCTTTATTTGTCTCATCAAATTTTAAAAAAAAAAACTCAAACCCCAACCCTTCTTTTTCTCTTTCTCTTTCTCTTTCTCTTTCAAACCCCGACCTTTCTCTTTCTTCTCCCAAAGAAAAAAAACACTGCAAGTCTGCAACTCCATCGGCCACACTCCTCACGAAGTCACCCGTCAATCGTAGCCCGTCGGCAACCACCAGACCTCACCACACCGCTCCGCTCTGTTGTTTTCTCTACAATCAACAATTCAACATCAACCCACACCCCTCTTGTAAGTTAATATATATTTGAGGTTAAATTAGTTCTTCATTCCAATATTGTTGTCAATATGAACATTTTAACTTGAATTAGTTCTGAGTTCCCCTATTGAATTTGAACTTTTATTTTGTAGAAAATTATTCTAATTTTGTAAATTGAGATGGATAAATTTCTCAACATGTTTGCTCAATCAAGTTCTAGTACGGGTGTTAATCGTTATCTAGTAACTAAGCTCGATTTGGGTGCACTTAAATCCGATCCAGGGGAAAGAATACCGATTATTGACTATGATCCTCGGATACGAGATGAAGTTAGGAAACATTATATTAAAAAAGGACCTTGTCAACCTATATTGAAACCATATCCTGCAATTGAAATAGGAGGTAGAATGCGCCAATTTGTTTCAAGTTGGTTCAAAGGTCCACATTCTAGTTGGTTGGAGTATAATGTGGAGAAAGATGCCGCATATTGCCTTTGTTGTTATTTATTCAAAAATGAATTTGTTCATGAAACTACGGCTGAGTTTTATGCAACAAAGGATTTTAGGGCTTGGAATAGGGCTCTTGAAAGATTTCGTTTGCATGTCGGTAAAGTTAATGGTGTTCACAACAAATGTTACAATAAGATGCAAGATTTGTCAAATCCTCATCAATCAATTCAAGTTATTCTTGACAAGCATTCTCAAAAGTTAAAAAGTGAGTACCGAATGCGTTTCGAAGCTTCAATTGATGTGGCAAGACTTTTTTTGCATCATGGGTTGCCTTTTCGAGGTCATGAAGAAAGTGAATCTTCAACTAATCAAGTTTATTTTTTAGGATTTTTTAGGTGGCATGGGCACAAGCATCCGGATGTGGGAAAAGTGATATTAGAAAATGCTCCACAAAATGATACTTTGACTTTGTCCTATGATCCAAAAGGATATTGTCAATGCTTGTGCAAAAGAAACATTGAAAGCTATAATTGGGGACTTGAATGGAGATTACTTTGGTATATTGGTTGATGAATCCAAATACATCTCACACAAAGAACAAATGGCTCTTGTTTTGGGGTATATTGATAAGAATGGTGAAGTAGTAGAACGATTTATCGGTCTTGTCCATGTTAGTGATACATCAACATGCTCATTGAAGAAAGAAATTTATTCTTTGCTTTCCGATCACTCACTAAGTCCATCCAAAATACGTGGACAAGGTTATAATGGAGCTAGTAATATGAAGGGAGAGATAAATGGTCTCAAAACTTTGATTATGAAAGATAGTCCATCGGCATATTATATTCATTGTTTTGCACATCAATTGCAACTAACACTTGTAGCTATTGCGAAAAAACATTTGAAAGTTGAGGACTTTTTTGATCATGTTACTAATGTGTTGAATGTTGTTGGAGGATCTTTTAAGCGTAGAGATTTACTTCGTCATCACCAAGCTGAAAAGTTAAAGCAATTACTTGAGTTCGCTGAAGTTCATACGGGGCAAGGATTACATCAAGAACGCGGGCTTCAAATACCACCTGATACTCGCTGGGGATCACATTTCAAAACATTAGATAACTTTCTTGTTATTTTCTCATATATTGTTCATGTGCTTGAAGTGATTGAAATTGAAGGATCCACCTCAAGTGATAGAAATCAAGCGGAATATGTTTTGACAAAGATTAAAACATTCAAGTTTATTTTTATGCTTCACTTGATGTTGAAAGTGTTGGCAATGTCAAATGAGTTGAGCAATTGCAAAAAAAGGATCAAGATATTGTTAATGCCATAGAGTTTCTTAACATCTCAAAGAAAAGATTGCAAGATGTGAGAGAAATAGGATGGGAATCTTTGTTGGGTGATGTTTCTTTATTTTGTGATTCACATGATATCTTGATTCTCAATTTGAATGAGTCTTATTTTTCTGGAAAGTCCAAGCGTAAGTGTTTAGGTGTTTGTTATTCACACCACTTGCATGTTGAAATCTTTTGCGCTATCATTGATGTGCAACTTCAAGAGCTTAATGATCGTTTTGATGTAGTGATTTGCTTCTTGGGATGGGTAGCTTGAATCCAATCAATTCTTTCTCTAACTTTGACAAAGGTAAAATCATGGCTTTAGCAAAGTGTTATCCAAGTGAGTTTGATAGTGGAAAGCTTCGAGATTTGAGTTACCAACTCGATACTTTCATAATTCATATGCAAGGTGGTAATTCCAAGTTCTCCAACTTGGAAGGAATTCGTGATTTGGCAAAGGCATTGGTTGAGGCAAATCTTATGGAGACTTATTCACTTGTTTATTTACTTGTGAAGTTGACTCTGATTTTACCTATTGCTACGGCAACTGTGGAGAGAGCTTTCTCGTCCATAAAGCGCATAAAAAATGAAGTTCAAAATAGTATTGGTGATCAATATTTAAATGATTGTTTAGTATATTACATAGAGAGTGATATATTTGCAAATGTAAGTAATGATGCCATCGTTGACCATTTTCAGAATATGAAAATTCGTCGAGGAAAATTGTAATGAATGATGGATGTTATGACTTATGATATTAGTAATATTATTGAAAGTATAAGCTTTTTCACTTCATGATCTTAGTCGAATTTGGGGTGTGAATTTGTAGTGTATGTAATGCATAATTTTCATCTTATTACTGTTCTTTTTTTGTTGATTGATTTGTCAATTGTCATATAGATCGAATAGACGAACAATTTAGTTGATTTATCGATGAGTTTAATTGGCACCCGGAGAGTCCAAATCCTGGATCCGCCTCTGATGCCAATAAACCCACTGGCAGAAGCTTGACAAAAATAAGAAAGCTCATAAAAAACAGCGCAGTCTGAACAGGGACAGCTCAACCACATCGATGGTCTAAGGCGAAAATCGAACGGAGGCCTCAAATTTTTATGAAAATTAATATGTTTTAAATTTTTTGATATGCAAACTTGTTAATATTTTTTATAGCCGATTTCTTCTAATAATTCTTTTTCCGTTAATATAGCTAATGCATTTAATCTTTCTTGAGACATATAGTACTTTTAATACATCAAACTTCTTCTGATAATTTCTTACTTTTATATAAGAATTTTATTTTTTCTTCAAATAGTATTTAATAACGCTTTATAAAAAGCCTATAATCTATTATTGTTTAAAAAAATGAGGCCCCTCAAATTTGGGGGCCTAAGGCGGTTGCCTATTTTTTCAATGGGTAGAGTCGCTACTGAGTCTGAACCAACATTGAAGCATTTAATATGGGTGGAACATGTTCGTAAAGTGTGTCTTTTTTTTTGGGGGGGGGGGAGGGGGGGAGGGGGTTATAACTACCATTATTTTTGGTATTAATATAACTATTTTTGGGCAAAATAAAACTCCGTAGCCGTAGGACTCATTACTTGGTTATAGCATAGGAGTCCTAATACAAATTATACTTTGAATTCAATTAAATTCGGCCTCTAAAATTTCTTCCTCCAATATATTTTAGGACTCTCTAATATTTCAATAATTAATTAACAATTGAAGAAAATAAGGTGAAAAGACGATTTTGTTTATTGCAGAGTCTTTTAATGAAGGGCAAAAAGTTGAAACAATATTTCTAGGCCCTTCACATTTTTAATATAGTATAAATAATTTCCTCCATTTGAAAATTTACTAATGGGTATAATTGTAATTTTGTTTTAGAACTAAACAAAATATTTTTGTATTAGGATAGGACTAAGTTGCTTTTTAAAAGAAAAATAATTTTTATTTCAAATCTCATTAGTTTTAGGAGTACCCAAACGTATCTTTTGTATATATAATTGGACTTCAACTCTTTTTCCTTTGTTTTGCCGGTTTGGGCTTTTACTGTTTTGTTTTGAATTTCTTTGTTTGGGGTATTTTGGCTTCTTTTTTATTAATAATAAATTAATAATTACAATCTAATTCCTCCGTTCATCTTTACTTGTCCAATATACTAAAATATGATATATATTTTGGAGTATCATATCATATTTTCAGTAAAATATATATATAGATAGATACCATAACAACTAAGGACCTTTTGCAGGGATAACAACACTGAGAATCACTTTACAGGCATAAGAACCCTCAGACTGGATGATGCAGTAAACCACAGTCCTAAATGACCCTAGACGTCATCCACTCGGCTAAGCTGGCACCACAAGACAACTGTTATGTCACCATAACACCACACCATTGGTCTAAACATTCCGGCCTTACTCCTGAGTCGAGGTCAGGATTGAGAGTCGGGTCTTGAACTGGGGTCGACACTTGGGATGAGGTCGGGATCAGGAGTCAGATCTGATGTTAGAATTAGGGTCTCGACTTGTCAGGAATCGAGTTTGGGGATCGGATCTCGAGTCAGGAGTGGAGTCCCGAGTTGAGGTCGGGAGTCGGGAGTTGTCTACCAAATCAGGGTTGAGACCACAGTTGAGGTTGGGAGTTGGGGTCGAGATCGGGAGTTGGAGTTGGGTTTGACGGTCGAGTCTCAGCTCAGAGTGGGGTTGGGATGAAATTTAGGGTCGGATCTCGAGTCAGAAGTTTGGTCCCAAGTCAGGGGTTGGGAGCTCAATCGTCTGGACTCAAGGTCAGGATCGGGAATTGGATCGGGTTGAAGTTGAGAGTTGGATCTCTGGTCTGAGTTGGGGTTTCGAGTTGGTAGCAAGTTCAAGAATCGGGTCTGATATCATAGTATTTGCCAGATTGTTCTGAATGCTCTTGGAACAATTCTTCTTACTAACCAAATGCTAGAAAATAAGTAAAAAAATCTACTTAGTTTCCAAGAAAATAACATTTTCCTTCATTCCAAACACACCCACAATTTTTATAATAGTTGTAGGGATTTTACGTGCGTGACACGTGACATATTAACTAGTTATTATAAAAGCATGAAGAACAATGTTGAGTGATCAAAATATCCGCTAAAAGTTGATTAACTTATTTGCCCTTTTAAGTTATAATTTTCTCCACCCGAAAACTTACTAATGACTATAATTGTAATTTTGCCTTAGGACTAAAACAAAACACTTTTGTTTTAGGATAGTACTAAGTTGCTCTTTTTTTTAAACTTTCTTAGTACAATCAAACTAAATTTATAAAACATAGGATTCAAAGAATATTGTATTATAATGTAGTAAAACACATAAGTAAATTGTTAGCTAATTTAATTAATACATTCTTATTATTAATTATTCAAAAATAAACTTGATTGGACTTTAAGTAATATTTTGATAGGATACAAAGTGGAGTTTGGATATAGATTAAGAATCATAAATAAGATTAATTTATAAAACATAGGATTCAAGAATATTGTATTATAATGTAGTAAAACACATAAGTAAATTGTTAGCTAATTTAATTAATACATTCTTATTATTAATTATTCAAAAAAAACTTGATTGGACTTTAAGTAATATTTTGATAGGATACAAAGTGGAGTTTGGATATAGATTAAGAATCATAAATAAGATTAATATAACCAAATTTAAGAAAAAAAAATTAAAAAACTAAATAAGTAAATTATTGAAATAATTAAAAAAACTAAATAAGTAAATTATTTGCATGGTTCAATTAACTGATATATTGTATTTTGAATAAAATTTATAATCTTCATTAACATATGAACTTTATTTAAGAATTGACTGAAGAGACTTACCGTATATATTCTAAAAGCTAAAGTCTTTTTAGTATGAGTTAAAGACAAAAATGTTCAGTCACTAAAAATATGTATATACATATTAGATAAGAGAAAACAAATATTTGTTGTTGTATGTTTTATGCATAATTGTAAAAGTCTATTGTGTCGCGGCCCATTTTTCTCGCGAAAAGTGGGATTCGACGTGATAAACTCTTTCGGGATTAATTGAGGGTGAAGAGTCGCCACCTAACGGATTAAGGTGCGTTAGGGCACCATTCTAAATTAGTTACGATTAATTAATTAATCTACGTCAACCAGAGATTCGGGTAAGGGTTCAGGTTACCTCGAAAGGAAGGTGTTAGGCACCTTTCGAGGTCCACAATTATGGGTCCCGACCGAACTCATATATTATGTGGGGGAATTCTATGTGATAAGCAAAGGGTCTATTTTATTAACCTAATATTAGCTGAGTGTTTAAACAAAACATAAAACTTAGTTATTATCTAATTAATAATTAACTACGTGACTAAGCAATAAAATGTATAAATAACTAAAGGAATGAATGAGATAAGCGAGAAGATAGAAAAAGACATGATTTATTATGAAAAAGATTTATTAAGTTTTACCTAGGCTACCCCAAACAAAAGACATGCAAAAAATAAATAAAATTCAATCGAATTTGGGCAAAGATTAATTTTTTATCTTATTCGGATCAGCGCCCGGTTTATTAACTGAAGACAATGTCGTATGTTGCATTGTCGTATTTTGCTCGGGTCAACTTCCATCATTTCCGAATGTTCTACCCCCCCCCCCCCCCCCCGCCTAATTTGGTTACTAAGCCTAAAGACGTTCTACAGAAAGCAATAAAAACTAACGTTCCCTAAAAGGCCTACCCGTCCCAACTTAATGTACAAGAGGCGTTGGACTTACTATTTTGGAATTTGGTTCTAGACAAGGAAAGCTTGGGCCGCCTAATTAAACTCGAGGTTCGCGTCACACAAAACACATAAGACTTGCAAATAGCACATAACGGTTTCATAAAAGCCTCTTGATTAATTAAAGTAATTAGGCGATTAGAAGGCTTAAAAGACAATTATTCATTTTCATAATTAAACCTGTATGCATGATTTCTGAGCGAAGAACATTAACCAATATGCCGAAGACTAGATTAAAGTACTAGACACTAATTTAAATATGCCAAAAATTATTTACATGTGCAAGAAATTGATTTAAATATGCGGGAAAGTTGTTAAATATGCAAAAAATTATTAAATATGCGAGAATTTAGTTTAATTGTGCAGGAATTGATTTAAATATGTAAAGACAAATTATTAAAGAATGCTGGAAATTAATTAAATATTGAAATTAATTTAAAAGTGCTGACTTTTAATTTAAAGCATTGAAATTTATTTTAAGTAGCAGTAAACTAATTTAAAGTTGAAGGAAATTAATTTAGAGTTGCGGAACAATTAATGCCGTAAAATTATTTAAGACAACCTGCTGGAATTTTAAATAGAAATTCTGGAGAGTGATTTCAAAATGCTAAAAAAAACTTGTTTAATTTTAAAACATGCTGGAATTAAATTTAAAAATGCTGAAAAGTAAATTGAGGTGCCAAAAGTTATTATTATTATTTTTCTAACATGCTGTAATTAAGTAAACAATGTTGGAACGTAAGTTAAAAAAACGCTACAGATTTAACTACAGGAAATCAATTTAAGAGGGCTGAAAATGATTTAAACATGTTGGATATTAATTGAAACAGTGCTAGACAATTGATTAATTTTTTATGCTGAAAAATTGCTTTAATAATGCTGAAATTGTTTTAATAATGCTGAAAATTAATTTTAGAATGCTGAAAAATTAATTAAATATGCTGAAAGATTATTTTTTAGATGCTGAAAATTGTTTTAATAATGCTGAAATTAATTTTAGAACGGAAAAGGGCCTAAAATGCCCTTCACCTATTGAAAATGGTGCAAAAATGCCCTTCATCCACCTTTGGGCTCTAAAATGCCCTCCACATCCACCTTTGAGTTCTAAAATGCCCTCCACATCCACCTTTGGGCTCAAAAATGCCCTTTATTTAACATCCCCAATATTAAATTTTAAAAAAAAATTCCATTAATGACATGTCAACTTTTCATTGTTCAGTTATAAAGATATACGTATTACATTTAATAGAATAGAACAAAGTAACTCTTTTCAAGAAAAAATAATATTCTAAAAGATAATTGTCAAGTATTACATAGTTTAATATATGAAAAGAAATTATAAAAAATAAGTAAAATATTTAGCAACAATGATTAAGTTTGCTAATTTAGCAATGCACTCTAATATATAATTATTTAAATTAATCAATATTAAAATTCACATGCAATATTTTTTATTAGGGGTGTTCATAGTTTGGTTTAGGTCCTTCTTGGTTAAAACTAAAATCAAATCAATTTAGTTAATTTTTTAATTATTAGAATCAAATATAATTCATATCCATCAATTTGGCTAATATCGGTTTGGTTCAAAAAAATTTATTTTTAAGAAAATAATAGTATTTTCCTCTCTTATTCTTTACCTACAAGTAGAAAAAGAGTATTTCATCATTTTTCAACTTATAATATGTTATTAGCCTATTACTATGGTGTCTATAATTTTTTTGAATTGTGAAGGAAAAGTCTTTAAAAAAATTTATAAGCTTAATTTAATCAAGTGAATAAAGTTAATAAAAAAATAAAATAAATATACAGATAAATATCATGAATTTTTTTTTGAATAATAAGTTTGGATTCATGACTTTTTTTTAAAAAGAAATGAGCTTAAGGTGTAAAGTTAATTAGCCTATTAAATGTAATTAATATTTTCATGAAAAATTATACAAATATTTTGCGATATTTATAAAAATTATTGTACTGTACAAAATTAAATAGTTATTTAAATTATGTATATAATATTAGTTGAGTATATTAACCTTATTTAATCAAGCAAATGCATTAATTAAGGTTGCACGTCATTTTCTAGGTGAGATTATTATAAAATTCGGCTAAAGTGATTTTTGTGGTGACCGAAGCAAAGTAAACTGACTTTTGTGTGATGAAAGAAAGAAAAATGACTTTTGTGTAATAGACACAAAGCTAAGTGATCATGAATGAAATTTTCTCATTTTTTGAGTGGAATGTCAAAACTGAAGTGGATGAAGGGGTCGGATAATAGGTAAAAGCATGGGACGGGGCGGGTAATAATGTGGATTGGGTCTATTAGTTTTTGGGTTGGTTTTTTTAATTTTTTAATTAATTAAATGGGGACCAATGGAAAGTTGACACGTCATTAATGAAACTTTTTTTTTTCAATTTAATATTGGGGATATTAAATAGAGAAAATTATACAGAATGTCAGCCCACTATAATTATTTACAAGTAAAATGACCCAACTTTACAAAAATTACCCAAAATGACCCATGTTGTATATTTTTTGTAATAAAACACATTTATTATCAATTATCTCTTACACACTACTTCATCTCTCTCTAAGCTTTCTTTTTTTTTTTTTTTTCAACATTTCACTGCACCATTATTTGCTAAATTATATCTTTCAACATTACATTTGAACGTTGAATATAAATGATAACTTGTTTTTTTATCTTTTTCTTTTCTGCACTATTTTAAAAAAAACTTTTTAATTATTTTTTTTACTGTGCTATTTAAAAGAAAAATATTCGTTGTTCAAATTTTTTTTTGTTGCTTTTTTTTAAAATTTATTTCACTTCTTTTGTGGAAAAAATAAATATTTATTTTGTTTTGTTATTTTATTTTTATCTCTTTTTTTTTTTTTTTTGCAATTTTGAACGCTGAATCTCATTCTCTAATCGTGAATTTGTTCATTCTTAGGTTTATAATATCAGAAAATGTAGTTAATCTATTTGCTGCGTTTGGTTTATTAGGTTTTTTTTTTATTTTCTGCAATTTGAGTGCTGAATCTCATTTTCTGGTCGTGAATTTGTGCAATTTTAAGTGTATAATATCAGAAAATGCAGTTAATCTATTTTTAAGGTTTAGTTTATTAGGTAATTTATTTTTTTGAATTAGACAGGTTTTTGCGCTGTGAATAAATGTATTAGTTGATGTGTAGTATCAGAAAATATGCTAATATATTTTGGAGACGTTGTGGTTTAATTTCTGTCCTGAGCCGGGTTATATCGGAAACAACCTATCTACTTCTTCTGAGGTAGTGGTATGGACTGCATACACTTTATCCTCCCTAGACCCCACTTTGTGGGAATACAATGGGTATGTTGTTGTTGTTGTTGTTGTTTTGTTATTTTTTGTTTATACTTTTATTTTGTTAAAGTGGGAACGCATGATAGTCAAATAAATATCGACATCGATACATAACATTACATAATTATTTATATAATAAATACACGATTATATACCATTTATACAATGTCAACACATTACATACCTATTTATACAATATCAATACACGTTTACATATACACATTATATACTATTTATACAATATTGATACACGCTTATATACTATTTATACAATGTCGATACATTACATAACTATATATAAAATATCGATACATGTTTATGCACATTTATACAATATCGATATATTATATATACACTACTTAACTATTTGTACATCATATATACATATTTATACATTATTTATACAATATCGATACACATTTATACATTATTTATACAGTATCGATACATTAAATTTACACTACATAACTATTTATACAATATCGATACATTATATATACACTACATAACTATTTGTATATCATATATACATGCTTATACACCATTTATACAATATTGATACATGAAAAAATTGCATGGAGAAAGTTTTGAAAAAAAAAAAAGGGGAAAAGTTTTTTTTATATATATATATATATAAAAAACAGCAAAAAAAAAAAAAAAGTTTTTTTTTAATAAAATTAATGCTGAAAAAAAAAGGAAATAAAAATGGCCTAATGGCCTTGGGCCAAATTGAGCTCTGTTGAGCCCATGACCCTTTTTGGTTATTTTTTCTGTAAATGAAAAGTGGGTTACTTTTTTTGTAAATATTTTATTTTTATGTATATAATTGAAATTTTTCCTATTAAATAAAGGGCATTTTAAAGCACAAAGGTGGATATGAAGGGCATTTTTGAGCCCATAGGTGGATATGAAGGGCATTTTTGAGCCCATAGGTGGATATGAAGGGCATTTTTGAGCCCATAGGTGGATGTGAAGGGCATTATAGAGCCTAAAGGTGGATGGAGGGCATTTTTGCACCATTTTAAATAGGTGAAGGGCATTTTAGGCCCTTTTCCGATTTTAGAATGCCGAAAAATTAATCAAAAATGCTGAAAAATTATTTTTTAGATGCTGAAAATTAATATAAACATGCTGGAAATTCATTATTACGTGCTAGAAATCAATCGAGCATACTCGAGTTAAACTGACATATTCAAAACTTGATCTAATACGTTGGGGTTAGTTAATAATTCTAGAAACATGATCTCTAAGTGAAGAAAAAAAAACGATCGGTTAACATGCTGAAATTTAATTAATAAACCTAGAAAGTGTTGCCTAGGTGATAAAATAATAATGTTAACACATTTAAGTCACATAATCCCCGCCCCCATAAGCATCCCAATATTTTATTACATCTAGTGTTTATACAAATTATTACAAACTCAATACATACAAAAGAAAATGGAAGGAAAAGAAAAAGCTATTTGGGTAGCTTTAAACACCATTCCTCCGACCTAAAGCAACTCTTCACCGCAAATCACTATCCACCCAATACAGTACCTGTTAAACAGAGCCCAACCACAAACAGAGTCCTAGAGCATACCGCGAAAATAGTGTCATACTTAATTACAGGAACATAGGCCATCAATTTCCAATAAAGGCAAATGGTAATTAAATTATTTTAATGGGTTAGCAAAGACCAAACCACATAGGCATTTGGGACAGAAGGTTTGAAAGAGCATGCCAACACTTAAAGATTTTAGGGAATGCACACCAAAACAAGATCAAACATAGAACTTAACATACAAGTATAGAATGCTTCGTTTAATAGAACTAACTGGTCGATAGTAGTAAGCAAATGAGAGAACCACACTTTAACAGCACTCAAGGTGGGAACAACGAAACAGCAAGCAAAAGATAGGCGTTTTTTGGACTACCAGCAAGATGAAAACACAGTCCCTTTGTATGTGACCAACCAAAAACTTAAAATCTTTTAGGTGTAGAAACGGTAGTCTTTTTAAAAAAAACTCTCCAAGCCCAAACAACAATAGAGCTTGTAGTATTTATGTATGCAGAGAGAATACGTGAGAAGGGTCCCCTTAGTAGTGAGGGGGATGCTTGTTTATATAGTAGGGGAGTTACACGTAATTAGAGGGAGGACCATATTCAGCAGAATCAATTGACCGAATTTCAAAGGAAAAGAAATATTTTCTCCCCTCAATTAATCAAAAATTCTTTCCTTAAAGAGGTAGCTGGGTCAACCCAATGTAAAAATAAAATCTCTATTTACCATAATTAAACAAGTACGAATTAATGAAAAGGGTAACTATTGAGCAGGCTGTCGACGTTTACCATAAAAGCTAAAGCAGTGGTGGTTGAAAATTATAACATAGAAAAGAAAATTAAACAATATATTAACCACATAATGACCAATTGATTCTAATTAAAACATACCATATTTAGTAGTTAAAAAAATGAGTCATGCTCCAATTAAGAAAAGAAATCAATAAAAGAGTAGACATGCTGGAATTTCCTTAACCATACAAATAAAACTTACTCATACCAGATAAGGGCTCAAAAGGTCGTGTTCAAATACCCAACAGACGAGTAAAGCTTGCCATGTATTTCAAAAATAATATTAATGAAGCGAAGAATTGAATTCAATAACATAACTGCACAAACACATAATCCGAGTCTAGAAATTAGGGTTTAAATAAAGATTATGAAAAATTGGGGCTTTTCACATATGTCAATCTAACAGTGTAAATAAACATGAAATTGAAACAAATAAGTCTAAATCTTTAGCCATGTTTCACAATTTTCAAATCTAAGAATCAGGGAGAACACACAAAACAAAATGAAATTTAACTCGTAATAGAGATCAAACCCGATAATACTCATAGCAATCTGTCATATTTCCTCAAATCTTGAAGTCCGGTGAAAGCAAAAGAGCGGGGTGACGGTGGCGGTGCTCGCTGGTTGGCACTGGAGATGTACCAGTGGAGATGGTGGTCCTCCGGCGAGTGGTGACGACACAGTGGTGGTGCGGGTCAGATTTCTGCCGACCAGAGATGGCGGTGGCGATATGGGTCGGCATTTTGGGTTCACCAATGGGATTTTCGCTGGTGATGGGAGGGTGGAGAGGAGGCTAATGGAGGAGGCGGTGGTGTGTGCCGATCGGGGTTGGCTTGCCTGCGTGGGGTTCGCCGGTTGCAGCAGGGTGCGGCGGCGCGCGTGGAGGTTTGAGAGATGAGGGAGATCGGGAGAGAGAGAAGAATGACTGGTGGGTTTTGTTTGGTGGTGGCTCAGTGGAGGTTTTCCGCCGGCGTGGGGTTCTTGCCGGCGGTGGTGCGGCGATGGTGAGAGGGAGGTCGAGAGAGGAGTCGGTGGGAGAGATGGAGAGAGAAAGAGAGACCTTGTGCGGCTGTGGGGAGAGGGGTATGGAAAATGAATTAGGGTTTGGGGGTAGGGTGTGGTTAAAAAAGGGAAGAAAAGGAGAATTAATCTCAGTCGTTGGATCAATTTTGATCAACGGCTGGGATAAAAAAATTACAAAAAGGGCCAAAAAATTAGGTTATTAAATTGGGTTCGATTGGAGTTGATTAGCGATTAAAACTGAGCCAAATTAGACTCAATTTAGGCTAGGATTGACACAAAGTAGGTAGAATTAGGCAAGAAATTAAATAAATTGGAGAAATTGGATTTTAATTAGGCTGCTATTTTGTAAATACCCTAATAACTTAGTAAATGTATAATAAAATACTAACAAAAATAAATCGATGTCATAATATATTATTTGAAATCGACGATAATAATAACTTGAAACAATTTAAGCTTCTATAAATTATGAATGCGACATTTTAAGAAATGCTATAATAATAATAATAATAATAATAATAATAATAATAATAATAATAATAATAATAATAATAATAATAATAATAATAATAATAGACTGCGTGTTTATAAATTATGAGTATGCATATTTGTGGAAATAATTTAATAAACATTTACAAAATTATGTAAAATATTATATTTAAATTAGTAAATTATATATATTATATAAGAATATAAAATTAAATGCTAAAAATAAATTGCATACCTTAAAATCATAAATACGAAATGTCAAAACTTATTTGATACCAAAAAATAATAATTAAAAATTTAAAAATTAATATTTGATGAAATAGCAGTCCGGGAGGAATATCGGGAGGCCAAAATTGGGTGTTAACATATTGTGGTGCATATTATTTTGTTGTCTTATATTTAAACATGATCAAGGATATTTGTACAACGCACGTACGGAGAAACTAATAATTATAAATGAGCCTCTAACTCTATTTCAATTACAAAAAGAAAAACTTCAGTTATGTAGCATGCTCCTCTGTCACCTATATACAGAGGCGAACCTACGTCTGAAGTAGGGGTGCTCGTGCACTCGATAGCCTCGAGAAACACTCGGTATATATATATATATATATATATCAAAAAGCCCGTTAAAAATTTCTTGTGCATCCTATAAAATAAATGACTGTGTTGGCGAGATGGTTGACCACCTCGCATAATTCTTCTCCTGCACACGACAACCTGGGTTAGAAATCCAATTACAGTTTCTTTGATTAAAAAAAAAACTACCTCTTTGATTTTCTTTTCAAAAAATACAATTTGAATCCAAAAGTTGTTTCTTGACCTGGGTTCGATTATTTGACAGCAGCATTATTGTATTTTTTAAAGATTTTTATAGTAGTTCCTAGCTTCCTATTTACTACTTAGTAGTCAATTATTTTATATTTTGTCTTTTATTTTTTTATGTATTTTGAACATTACTTACACATTTTTAATTTTATTATAGAGAACAAGTTACCCTCCACCTAAAGGTAGATATTCTCTCAATGTCTATTTTATTTTTATCTTTTAATCACTTGACTTATTTTTTATTTTAAAAAATAGCAATTTAAAGTTTGAAACAGGCTTAAATCAAACATTTTCCTGTAGCACTCATTTTGCAAAAAAATCTCTAAATTTTCTTATTTTCAATTTTTTTCTATTATTGTTCAAAATATAGAATAGCATACTTTTGTCATATTAAATCAAATTAATGATATTCGATAGTATTAAAATTTTGCTAATAAGATACAATATTCATTAAGTTTTTAAAGAATTATACGTCAAACTTTGATACTATCAATTATTATATTTAAAAATAGAGGTGCACCCGTCACACTCAAATCTTGAGTCCCCTTTGTCTATATATGTTTTTTGTGTGTGGAAAAGGAAGTGGAAGAAGGTGCAATGTAGAGGGAAATGGGGGTAAGGGAGAGTGACGTAAGCTAGTGTGTAAGTGCAGTTGATTTAGTTAGTTTAGGCAACTTTTTGTTTTGTTCTTTTTTTTAATTAAAAGGCCACTGGCCTATTTTATTGTTAAAAAAGAAACAATTCAAGAAGCATAGAATTATCAAGCCCACGTCCTAATAACCCGGCCCAACCAAAAAAGAGATACTCCCTCCGTTTCAAAAAGAATGACCTGGTTTGACTTGACACGAAGTTTAAGAAAGTAAAGAAGACTTTTGAATCTTGTGGTCCTAAATTAAAGTTATGGCAAATGTACCAAAATGTCATTTAATGTTGTGGTCTTAAACATGCCATGTGAAAAGTTGGAATTAAAATATTACCAAAAAAGGAGAGGATCATTCTTTTTAAAATGGATTAAAAAGAAAAGTAAGTCATTCTTTTTTAAACGGAGGGAGTAAATAAAAAGACAACAAAGAAGCTAAATCGACCTATTCTACTAGAAGAATAAAAAAAGAAAAGTAATCTTATATGTTCGTAGAAGACACTGGGGGCAATAAATTAAGGGTGACACAAAAGTTTCAAAATAAAATTTTGGTGACTCAAGTTTTAATTATTGAGTATAGGTGACAAATATTAGATTAAGGATTAAGGAAGTTTGACTCATGTGTGGAGTTGCACTCAAGTTTTTTTTTTTACACTTTGGCCCAACTTATAAAACCCTAATTAACTAAAAAGGGAGGGAAAATAATTGGCCTCTTCTCTATTCTCTCTCCTCGCATTTTTTTTTCTCCATCGCCTATTGCTGCTGCTTCTTCTTCTACTACTCTTCTTTTCTTCTTCTTGTTCTTGTTGTTGTTCTTTCTTCTCGCCATTGTTGTGGTTATTGTTGCTACTGCTTCTTCTTCTTCTTCGCCATTGTTGTTGTTGTTGTGGCTGCTACTACCTCTTTTTCTTGCTTGAAATTTTGGATCAAATTTTGTTCGTATATCACTGGGCATTACTTATAGGTGATTTTGGTAAGTAAAATTAATGATTTTTAGTTTAATTTTTAATCTGGGTATATTTGCTATTTTTTCAATAATTTTCTGTAGCGTATCCAACAGCTGTTGTATTCATTTACAACAGCTGTTGGATTATTTCCACTACTGTTAAAGTAGTTCCAACAGGTAAGTCATCTGTTGCAACAGATGACTCATATGTTGCAACAGATGACCCAGTTGTTGCAGCAGATGGCCTATCTGTTGGTTTATTGTAAAAACATTTCCAACAGATGACTCATCTGTTGCAACAGATGGGTCATCCGTTGGATAAAATTATAAAAGTTATTCCAACAGATGGGTCATCTGTTGCAACAGATAAGTCATCTGTTGGAAGAAACAAAAATATTCTTGCTACTGGTTTGATTTCTTCCAACAGATGACTTATCTGTTGCAACAGATGGGTCATCTGTTGGATGAAATCAAAACAGTATTGAAACTATTTTTATTTCTTCCAACAGATCACTCATCTGTTGCAACAGATGACCCATCTGTTGCAACAGATAAGTCATCTGTTGGAAGAAACAAAAATATTCTTGCTACTGGTTTGATTTCTTCCAACAGATGACTTATCTGTTGCAACAGATGGGTCATCTGTTGGATGAAATCAAAACAGTATTGAAACTGTTTTTATTTCTTCCAACAGATCACTCATCTGTTGCAACAGATCACTCATCTGTTGCAACAGATAAGTCATCTGTTGGAAGAAACAAAAATATTCTTGCTACTGGTGTGATTTCTTCCAACAGATGAGTCATCTGTTGCAACAGATCACTCATATGTTGAAACTATTATTTTACTGTGTTGTACTTATTAAATTCATGGTTACCCTTTTTTTAATGATGCACAAATCAATTATAATCTTTTTTATTTTCCACTTGTTTGTAGATAAAATAACTTCCAAAAGAAAAGAAAGTGAATCAACTCCAAAGAAAGGAAGAAGTAAAGTAGCTAGGCTACATTCACCACTAGATGAGCTTGTTGTACAAGATGATGAAATAGAAAAAGCTGATAAAAATGAAGAAAGAGAAGAAGAGGAAGGAGAAGAAGGAGAAGATGATGAAAATGAACACGAGGAAGAGGAAAGCTTCACAAGAGATCCTGAACTTAGATCAAAAAGTCAACATGATCTAAATGTTAACATTGATCCTAATAGCCCTTCCACTGAAGAGTTTGTCAAAACCATATGTATTGATAATTTTCTTATGAGAATGCAGTGTGATGGTGCCATAGATTTAACTAGTGATTGTGTGGTAAAGTCGGCTATGAAAAATTCTTTGACACCTTGTAATTTGTGATGACTTTTATTTCTATGTAATTATTGGTTCTGACAACATAACAATTTTTATATTTTCATGTTTTTGTTTAATTATTTTATGTAATTTGTGATGGCTTGAATTTATTTTTTGTTATGAATTTTATTTTGTTATGAATTAATTTCTTAGATGTACAAATTTACAGCATTATTTCCAACAGTTTTAATGTATCTGCTGCAACAGATGTATATCTGTTGGAAATATTGCAACAGATATAGACATCTGTTGGAACTAATCAAACAGATATCGACATCTGTTGCAACAGATATACACATCTGTTGCAACAGATGAATAATATGTTTGATTAGTTCTAACATACTCTACATATGTTGTAATAGTTGATTAATCTGTTGCAACAAATGAATAATCTGTTGCAACAGATGAATAATCTATTAGAACTAATCCAATAAATATAATCATCTGTTGCAACAAATATACACATCTGTTGCAATCAATGAATAATCTGTTGGAACTAATCAAACAGATATACACTTCTGTTGCAACAGATGAATGATATGTTTGATTAGTTCCAACATACTCTACATATGTTGCAACAGATGATTAATCTGTTGGAACTAATCAAATAGATATAGTCATCTGTTGCAACAGATGCATTATCTGTTGCAGCAGATGACTCATCTGTTGCAACATATGCCTTATCTGTTGCAGCAGATGACTCATCTGTTGGAAATAATCAAACAGATATACTCATCTGTTGCAACAGATGACTCATATGTTGCAAATAATCAAACAGATGCACACATCTATTGCAACAAATGACTCTATTAGTCGATTGATCACTCTATTTAGGACAAATACACTTAGTTGAACATGTAATTACTATGTAATTCATTAAGATTGTAATTGAACTTATTAATTGAAGGCTAATTATAGTTAAATAACTTTTTTATTACTAATCATGATTTAATGAAGCAATTCACATCAAATTAGTCGATTGGTCGCTCTATTTAGGTCGAATACACTTAGTTGAATATGTAATTACTATGAAATTCATTGAGATTGTAATTGAACTTATTAATTGAAGGTTAAATATAGTTAAATAACTTTTGTTATTTCTAATAATGGTTTAATAAAGCAATTCACATCAAATTAGTCGATTGTTCGCTCTATTTAGGACGAATACACTTATTTGAATATGTAATTACTATGAAATTCATTGAGATTGTAATTGAACTTATTAATTGAAGGTTAATTATAGTTAAATAACCTTTTTAATTACTAATCATGGTTTAATGAAGCAATTCATATCAAATTAGCCAATTGAACTCTCTATTTAGGACGAATACACTTAGTTGAACATGTAATTACTATGAAATTAATTGAGATTGTAATTGAACTTATTAATTGAAGGCTAATTATAGTTAAATAACTTTTTTTTATTACTAATCATTGTTTAATGAAGCAATTCACATCAAATTAGTCGATTGATCTCTCTATTTAGGACGAATATACTTAGTTGAACATGTAATTACTATGATTAGAAATAACAAAAGTTATTTAACTATATTTAACCTTCAATTAATAAGTTCAATTACAATCTCAATGAATTTCATAGTAATTACATATTCAACTAAGTGTATTCGACCTAAATAGAGCGACCAATCGATTAATTTGATGTGAATTGCTTCATTAAATCATGATTAGTAATAAAAAAGTTATTTAACTATAATTAGCCTTTAATTAATAAGTTCAATTATAATCTTAATGAATTACATAGTAATTACATGTTCAACTAAGTGTATTCGTCCTAAATAGAGTGATCAATCGACTAATAGAGTCATTTGTTGCGATAGATGTGTGCATCTGTTTGATTATTTGCAACATATGAGTCATCTGTTGCAACAGATGAGTATATATGTTTGATTATTTCCAACAGATGAGTCATCTGCTGCAACAGATAAGACATATGTTGCAACAGATAAGTCATCTGCTACAATAGATAATGCATCTGTTGCAACAGATGACTATATCTATTTGATTAGTTCCAACAGATTAATCATCTGTTGCAACATATGTAGAGTATGTTGGAACTAATCAAACATATCATTCATCTGTTGCAACAGAAGTGTATATATGTTTGATTAGTTCCAACAGATTATTCATTGATTGCAACAGATGTGTATATTTGTTGCAACAGATGATTATATTTATTGGACTAGTTCTAATAGATTATTCATCTGTTGCAACAGATTATTCATTTGTTGCAACAGATTAATCAACTATTACAACATATGTAGAATGTTGGAACTAATCAAACATATTATTCATCTGTTGCAATAGATGTGTATATCTGTTGCAACAGATGTCGATATCTGTTTGATTAGTTCCAACAGATGTCTATATCTGTTGCAATATTTCCAATAGATATACATCTGTTGCAGCAGATACATTAAAACCGTTGGAAATAATGCTGTAAATTTGTACATCTAAGAAATTAATTCATAACAAAATAAAATTCATAACAAAAAATAAATTCAAGCCATCACAAATTACATAAAATAATTAAACAAAAACATGAAAATATAAAAATTGTTATGTTGTCAGAACCAATAATTACATAGAAATAAAAGTCATCACAAATTACATGGTTATTTGAAAACGAGCATTATTGTCCTCCGGAAAATTAAAATATTGCCCAAAGCAGCTGTCCTTAAAATAAACATCCAATTTTTATTCTCGAAGTATTTTTCTAAAGGTGTCAAAGAATTTTTCATAGCCGACTTTACCACACAATCACTAGTTAAATCTGTGGCACCATCACACTGCATTCTCATAAGAAAATTATCAATACATATGGTTTTGACAAACTCTTCAGTGGAAGGGCTATTAGGATCAATGTTAACATTTAGATCATGTTGACTTTTTGATCTAAGTTCAGGATCTCTTGTGAAGCTTTCCTCTTTCTCGTGTTCATTTTCATCATCTTCTCCTTCCTCTTCTTCTCTTTCTTCATTTTTATTATCTTTTTCTACTTCAGCATCTTGTACAACAAGCTCATCTAGTGGTGAATGTAGCCTAGCTACTTTACTTCTTCCTTTCTTTGGAGTTGATTCACTTTCTTTTCTTTTGGAAGTCATTTTATCTACAAACAAGAGGAAAATAAAAAAGATTATAATTGATTTGTGCATCATTAAAAAAAGGGTAACCATGAATTTAACAAGTACAACACAGTAAAATAATAGTTTCAACATATGAGTGATCTGTTGCAACAGATGACTCATCTGTTGCAACAGATCACTCATCTGTTGCAACAGATCACTCATATGTTGCAACAGATGAATGATCTGTTGGAAGAAATAAAAACAGTTTCAATACTGTTTTGATTTCATCCAACAGATGACCCATCTGTTGCAACAGATAAGTCATCTGTTGGAAGAAATCAAACCAGTAGCAAGAATATTTTTATTTCTTCCAACAGATGACCCATCTGTTGCAACAGATGAGTCATCTGTTGGAATAACTCTTATAATTTCATCCAACAGATGACCCATCTGTTGCAACAGATGAGTCATCTGTTGAAAGAAATCAAACTAGTAAAATAATAGTTTCAACATATGAGTGATCTGTTGCAACAGATGAGTGATCTGTTGCAACATATGAGTGATCTGTTGCAACAGATGAGTGATCTGTTGCAACAGATGAGTGATCTGTTGGAAGAAATAAAAACAGTTTCAATACTGTTTTGATTTCATCCAACAGATGACCCATCTGTTGCAACAGATAAGTCATCTGTTGGAACAGATAAGTCATCTGTTGGAAGAAATCAAACCAGTAGCAAGAATATTTTTGTTTCTTCCAACAGATGACCCATCTGTTGCAACAGATGAGTCATCTGTTGGAATAACTCTTATAATTTCATCCAACTGGTGACCCATCTGTTGCAACAGATGAGTCATCTGTTGGAAATGTTTTTACAATAAACCAACAGATGATATAGTTGTTTCCAACAGATGCTTAATATTGTAATGACCTTCCCGGTCATTTTCCTCATTTTCGTGCGTTCTCAGCGTTTAGAGCTTTTCTATAACTGCCCCAAGTTATTTATGACTTGCTGGGACTGACAGTTCGGTTCCCGGGCAGTTCGTTTGAGAATATTATTTAGACCGAGCACGTTGTAAAATGTTAAATTAAATTAGAATTTGATAAAATGACATAGTTAATTACCTTTCAAAAATATTTATGATATTTATAAAATTCTTTAGTGATGATGTATCTATACTACTTTATAAAAGTTCTATAATTTATTTATATTTTAAACGGAGATAGTAAATCTAAATATGTTAAAATAATATTTTTATTTTATAGAAGTTTTGTTCAAAATAATTTTCTATTCATGATGGTATATTTAAAATATTATATTTATTTTACCACGAGCCTATGCAGTATCCGAATATATATATATACGGAGAGCAAAATAATGGATAAAGCCATGTGCATGCAACATTAATTGGCATTTGACTAAAAGACTTATTTTTTTGTTGGTCTTGTACGTGTAGTGTATATATATATATATACTCTAATATTAATTCCTTTCTTATTTTGTCTTGTTTAAAGAAAAAAAAACTACATATATTCCACCATTTTTGTAGCACTTTAAGCTCAACTTTAAACATTTCTAGAGAGATTCAAGGTTAGGGGTTGGTATATTTGAGTTCGTGGACTCGTTCTCGTCATTTCTACGGTACGTTTTCTTATTTTTACGGTAGTTTTAGTTACGGTGGTTGTTGGAATTGGTGTTGATATTTGAGCTAGATATTGAGCTCAAATTGAGCGGTGTTAGTTGTGACTATTGGTCACGGGGTGATTTGGGACGCTGTGACGATTTCGGTTTTTCGATTCCGCAAGTGGGCCCCACATGGATCGTTTGGATATTTTTTTGAACTAATGCAATATGGGTATCAAAATTCATGTTTTGACATGTAGTTTATTATTTTGCTAGCGTGGCAGCAATCGGAGGTCTCTCGAAAGGGAAAGACTCCTATTTAGCAAGCTTTGGCAGGCGTTTGGCGGCGTCCAGGTAGGCTAGGCTTACCATATACCTAGACTGAGTTTGTTTATAGTATTTGCATATTATTATGCTAGTGTTTGGGCTGGTAGTTGTAGATTGGCATTGGCTTGCTATGATTAGGCCTTTTGGGCCGGTTAGGGCCTTGTGCGGATGTGTTTCGGGCCTGTTATCCTCGTGGTGTGCCAGATATTACTTTTATAGGGTTGGTTAATGTTGTACCGCTGTTAGTAGGGGTTTGGGGAACCTTAGCCCAGACTTGGTTCCGGGACCCCGTAGTGGGCCCCGCTACTCTTCACAGTCGGTGTAGTTAGCTTTAAACCTTATTAGGCTTAGTTAATCCCCGAGATGATCTTTTAGGATAACATTTGTCTTAAATTACCCTATTTATGCCCTTTTGACCTGTTTAGCCTTGTTAGTCTCTAATAGCACCGTATTTGACCGGGGTCGGCTAGTTTGATTTAGAATGCGGACCCGCCTTGCCATGACTTAGAATGTATACCCAGACTTGTAGTACGTGGTGGGTTAGCTCCTTTACTTATGTTTCGAGTTTGTTTTGGGGCTGGTATGTTCCCGTTTACTTGTATTTGTGTGGATTCTGGCACTATTATGTCACTTGGTTACTGATTATTATGAGTTCCGGTTCAAGTCCGGCCACTGATTTAGCATGATGGTTACTGATTATTATGAGTTCCGGTTCGAGTCCGACCACTGATTATTATGAGTTCCGGTTCGAGTCCGGCCACTGATTATTATGAGTTCCGGTTCGAGTCCGGCATCTGGTTATGATATGATTGGAGAGTTTTGGTACTGAGTTCCGGTTCGAGTCCGGCGGTTATGATATATGTGGCCTATTGTTATTATCCACTATGTCCGGTTCGACTCCGGCGTCTGGCCTCTTGTTATTACCCATTGGTGTCGGTTCAAGCCCGGTGCACTCCTGTTGGTTATTGTGGTTACTGGATACTGATACAGCCTCGAGACACTGGTGACTATGCATTTACTTTTCTTGTGTGTCCCGCTGGTTTATGGGGGCCAGACTGGGTTGTTGTTTTCTTTCGTGTGCCTATCGGGCTTATGGGGGCCCAGATAGGTTATGTTTGACTTGTGTGTTTACTTACGCATTTATTTACTCGTTATTATGTATCGCACTTATATTTTCCTGAGCATATCTATACGCCTCGACAGTTACTTATGTATTTGTTACTTATACCCCGGACTTAGCATGCACCCTCGCATTTTAGCTTGCTTATATTATATTAAGCTCAGTCGGCCGATGATGCCTACTGAGTACCCGTTGCCCTGGTACTCATACTGCACTTCTGCATCTTTTTCCCCGATGCAGATCCAGGCACCAGTCGACGATTTTGACGTGACTCTTTTCTCAGCACTGATTCCAGAGCAGGGTGAGCTTACTGACGTCCGAGGCAGATCCTACTCCATCCTCTACTGTATAGTCTTTTGCTCTCAAGACTATTGTACTTATTATACATGTTTGGTTTCTGTCTTGTATTTTGGGTATGTTAGTAGTGGCTCATGTACTGACCCCACCAGGTCTTGGGAGGGGTTTTGGACTTTATATACATTGTCCTCTTCCTTCTCAGTCTTAGCATGTTTATAAATATGGTTACTTTCACTTCTTCTCTATTTTATGAGATTCCGCCCGTTAGCCCGTCGCTTGTTGCACCGAACTAGGGTTTGGCTTGCCTATTGGGGGGTTACGATAGGCGCCATCATGACTCGAAAAATTGGGTCGTGACAGCTTGGTATCAGAGCCTAGGTTTCACTGGTATTGTTGGTGCATGAGCCGATGTTTAGTAGAGTCTCGCGGATCGGTACGGAGACGTCCGTATCCTATCTCTGGGAGGCTACCGAGCATGTTTAGGGTAAATCTTATTTCTTTGATTCGCCTCAGTGCGTTGGTGTCTATGTTGGTTTCTAATCTCTATTTGGTTCATTCTTTACGCAGATGGTTAGGACGCATAATACGAGAGCCGGGGGTCGGGACCCCGAGCCTGCAGCGAGGGCTCCAGTTAGGGGTCGAGGTCGACCTAGAGGTCGAAGGCAGGGCAGAGTAGCAGCCCCAGGACCAGATCGTGCTAGGGATCCGTCACCCGATCCCGTTATAGTTCCAGATGTTCCGCCGCCACAGCAGCCGGTGGGCCAGGGGGCAGCCCAGGCTCCACCTGGATTTATTGATGCTTCTTTGCTCCGAGGTACATTGCTTCAGTTGTTGGAATTAGTTGGAGGTCCGCCTGCTGCGGGAGTACAGCCAGCCGCACAGGGAGTTGGTGCTGGGGCGCAGCCTGTAGCTGTGGCACCGAGAGTTGAGGTTTTACCTGTACCAGTAGCTCCACAGCCAGTTATAGATCAGCCAGTTATGTCTGCCGAGGAGCAGAAGATGTTGGGTCGCTTCCTGAGATTAGCTCCACCGAGATTTGCTGGTACTCCGGGTGAGGATGCATATGAGTTCTTGTCCAGCTGCGAGGATAGACTTAGGAATTTGGGATTGGTACAGTCTCGTGGTGTTGATTTCGTGGCATATCAGTTCGATACTGCAGCGAGGAGATGGTGGAGGGGATATCTTGATTCCAGGCCAGTGGGATCTCCACCGATTACCTGGACCCAGTTCTCCGAGATTTTCTTGGGAAAGTATATGCCCCGTACTATGCGGGAGCGACTCAGGGATGAGTTCTCCAGGTTGACTCAGGGTTCATTATCTGTCGCCGAGTATGAGGCGAGATTTCATGATCTTGCTAGGCACGCTACTTCTATTTTGCCTGATGAGTACGAGAGAGTTAGATGTTTTGTCAGGGGACTGAGATTGCCACTCCGCAGGGCTACCCAGAGTTTAGTGACTTCAGGGAAGTCATTCGCAGAGATTATTGAGCATGTATACTCTATTGAGGAGATGGATCGCGAGGCCCAAGGGGGCAGCGATAAGAGACCTCGTGTCCAGGGTAGTTTCAGTGGGAGCCATAGTGGTTCGCAGTTCAGAGGTCGTGGTTTCCAGTTTCAGGGTAGGTACCCTCATCAGCAGCAGCAGTCTTTTCAGCGACAGGGTCAGCCTAGTAGGCCCGTACAGTCAGCTTTGCAGATATCTGATAGGGGTCAGCCCACCTATAGTGGTTCTGTTAGCCAGCCTCAGGGGCGTGGTCAACCCAGTTCATCTACTAGAGGTGGTCATATTGGATCTTCTAGGCTGAGCAGGGAGCCAGGAGCATGTTATACTTGTGGGGTTTTCGGTCATTTCGCGCGTGAGTGTCCTCAGCGCAGGGCTATTGAGCCTTCAGTTCAGACAGCACAGCCCATCAGATCTGTACCGCCAGCAGGCAGAGGTGGTGCACAGGGTCGTCGGGGTGGTCCCCAGGGTTCTCGAGGTGGAGCACAGGGAGGTCGGACTGGTAGTCAGGTTGGTACTCAGACTAGTGGTAGCCAGCGTCAGTTGTATGCCGTGCCAGCTAGGCCAGAGGCTGAGGCTTCGGATGCGGTGATTACAGGTACGATTTCCGTATGCCGTCAGCCAGCTTCTGCATTATTTGATCCCGGATCCACGTTTTCTTATGTATCTACTTATTATGCACCACGGTTGGGTTTATGTTCTGAGTTATTATCTGTGCCCTTACGTGTATCTACCCCCGTTGGTGATTCTTTAGTAGTGGATCGGGTATATAGATCATGTCTGGTGACTATTCAGGAGTTTGAGACTCAGGTTGATTTTATTGTATTGGCCATGGTAGATTTTGATGTGATTCTGGGCATGGACTGGTTGTCTTTTCATCATGCAGTCTTGGATTGCTTTGCCAAGACCGTGACCTTAGCCATGCCTGGTGTACCCCCGGTAGTGTGGCAGGGTTCTATTAGCCGCACACCGACGGGGATTATTTCATATGTTCGGGCTCGTAGATTGATGGTGAGGGGTTGTGATTCATTCCTTGCTTATGTTCGGGATGCTAGCATTGAGAGTCCGTCACTTGACTCTGTCCTTATTGTTCGTGAGTTTCCTGATGTATTCCCGACTGACCTACCTGGCCTTCCTCCTGAGCGTGATATAGAGTTTATTATTGACCTCGAGCCGGGCACCCGACCTATTTCTATGGCCCCGTATCGTATGGCTCCTGCTGAGTTGAGGGAGCTGAGTATTCAGCTTAAGGATCTTTTGGGGAAGGGTTTTATTCGTCCGAGTGTATCGCCGTGGGGTGCTCCAGTTCTTTTTGTAAAGAAGAAGGATGGGTCTATGCGAATGTGTATTGATTACAGGCAGCTAAATAAGGTGACAGTAAAGAATAAGTATCCGATGCCTCGTATTGACGATTTGTTTGATCAGCTTCAGGGTACCGCGGTGTTCTCAAAGATAGATTTGAGATCTGGATATCATCAGTTGAGAGTTAGGGCTGAGGACATCCCAAAGACAGCCTTCAGGACTCGGTATGGCCATTATGAGTTCCTGGTGATGTCTTTTGGATTGACTAATGCCCCTGCAGCTTTCATGGATTTGATGAATCGGGTATTCAGGCCATACTTGGACTCCTTTGTCATTGTGTTTATTGACGACATCTTGGTTTATTCGAGGAGTAGCGAGGAGCACGAGCAGCATTTGAGGACTGTGCTCCACACTTTGAGAGATCATCGGCTTTATGCCAAATTCTCAAAGTGTGAGTTCTGGCTTGAGTCTGTAGCTTTCTTGGGGCATGTTGTATCCAGACAAGGTATCATGGTAGACCCAGCAAAGATTGAGGCTATTCGAGGTTGGGCTAGGCCCACGTCGCCTACTGAGGTTCGCAGTTTTGTTGGGTTGGCAGGTTATTACAGACGGTTTGTTGAGGGCTTCTCGTCTATTGCATCTCCTATGACCAGACTGACCAGGAAGGAGGTTCCGTTTTAGTGGTCCGAGGATTGTGAGGCAAGCTTCCTGAAGCTCAAGGATCGACTTACTTCTGCCCCTGTGTTGACTCTTCCAGTTGAGGGCGAGGGTTTCACCGTGTATTGTGATGCGTCTGGTATCGGTTTGAGGTGTGTTCTGATGCAGCGGGGTCGTGTTATTACTTATGCATCGAGACAACTGAAGGTCCACGAACGTAATTACCCCACTCATGACTTGGAATTAGCAGCGCTAGTATTTGCACTGCGGATTTGGAGGCATTATCTATACGGTGTGCATTGTGAGATCTTTACAGACCACCGCAGTCTTCAGCATATTATGACTCAGAGAGATCTTAATTCGAGGCAGCGCAGGTGGATTGAGTTGCTGAAGGACTATGATATCTCTATTCTCTATCATCCGGGCAAGGCGAATGTGGTAGCGGACGCCTTAAGCCGGAAGACAGTGAGTATGGGTAGCTTAGCCTTCATTCCAGTCTCTCAGCGGCCATTAGCTTTGGACATTCAGTCCTTAGCTAACTCGATGGTTCGATTGGATATTTCTGACCCCAGGAGGATTGTTGCTTGTGTTGAGGCTAGATCTACTTTGCTGGAGCAGATTCAGGGTTGTCAGTTTGAGGATAGCGGTCTCTGTAGCATTCGAGATCAGGTATTGAGGGGTGAGTCTGAGAGAGCTACCTTGGGTTCTGATGGTGTTCTGAGGTTTGACAGTCGTATTTGTGTCCCGAGGGTTGGAGATTTGATTCAGTTGATTCTGCACGAGGCACACAGTTCCAGATATTCTATTCACCCTGGGACAGCTAAGATGTATCGGGATCTGAGGCAGCACTATTGGTGGAGTGGTATGCGGAGAGACATAGCAGGGTTTGTAGCTCGATGCCTTTGTTGTCAGCAGGTAAAGGCCGAGCACCAGAGACCTGGTGGTCTACTTCAGCCGTTACCCATTCCTGAGTGGAAGTGGGAGCGGATCACGATGGATTTCGTTGGTAGGTTACCTCGCACCTCTCGTGGCTTTGATAGTATTTGGGTTATTGTAGATCGGTTGACTAAGTCCGCGCACTTTATCCCTGTTCAAACTTCCTACAGTGCTGAGAAGTTAGCTCGTGTATATATTCAGGAGGTAGTTCGCCTACACGGAGTGCCGGTGTCTATTATCTCAGACAGAGGGTCTCAGTTTACCTCCAGTTTCTGGCAGGCTTTCCAGGAGGAGTTGGGTACTCAAGTGGACCTCAGTACTGCGTTTCATCCTCAGACCGACGGGCAGTCAGAGCGGACTATTCAGGTGTTAGAGGATATGCTCCGTGCTTGTGTGTTAGACTTTGGGGGTCAGTGGGATCAATTCTTGCCTTTGGCGGAATTCGCGTATAATAATAGCTTCCACTCCAGCATTCAGATGGCTCCGTTCGAGGCTTTATATGGCAGACGGTGTCGGTCTCCAGTTGGATGGTTTGAGACTTCAGAAGTCAGTCCTCGTGGCACAGATTTGCTCCGAGAGTCTTTGGACCGAGTTTGGGTGATTCAGGACAGGCTGCGGACAGCGCAGAGTAGACAGAGGAGTTATGCTGACCGTAGACGTCGTCCGTTGAGATTCAGAGTTGGTGATAGGGTCTTCTTACGAGTATCGCCAATGAAGGGCGTGATGCGATTCGGTAGGAGGGGCAAGCTTAGCCCCAGGTATATTGGACCCTTTGAGATTCTTCGGACAATCGGGGAGGTAGCATATGTACTGGCCTTACCTCCGACCTTTTCAGCTATCCACCCAGTATTTCATGTTTCTATGCTGCGACAATATATCCCAGATGAGTCGCATGTGCTTCAGTGGGACTCGGTTCAGTTAGACGAGAAGTTAGCATTTGTTGAGGAGCCTGTGTCCATTTTAGCCAGAGATGTCAGACGGTTACGCTCCCGGGAAATTCCAGTGGTTAAGGTACAATGGCGTCACCGTCCAGTTGAGGAGGCTACTCGGGAACTTGAACGTGACATGCGAGCCCAGTATCCCTACTTGTTTACGTCTTCAGGTATATGCTTATTCTTGACTTTCGCGGACGAAAGTCCTTTTAGTAGTGGATATTGTAATGACCTTCCCGGTCATTTTCCTCATTTTCGTGCGTTCTCAGCGTTTAGAGCTTTTCTATAACTGCCCCAAGTTATTTATGACTTGCTGGGACTGACAGTTCGGTTCCCGGATAGTTCGTTTGAGAATATTATTTAGACCGAGCACGTTGTAAAATGTTAAATTAAATTAGAATTTGATAAAATGACATAGTTAATTACCTTTCAAAAATATTTATGATATTTATAAAATTCTTTAGTGATGATGTATCTATACTACTTTATAAAAGTTCTATAATTTATTTATATTTTAAACGGAGATAGTAAATCTAAATATGTTAAAATAATATTTTTATTTTATAGAAGTTTTGTTCAAAATAATTTTCTATTCATGATGGTATATTTAAAATATTATATTTATTTTACCACGAGCCTATGCAGTATCCGAATATATATATATACGGAGAGCAAAATAATGGATAAAGCCATGTGCATGCAACATTAATTGGCATTTGACTAAAAGACTTATTTTTTTGTTGGTCTTGTACGTGTAGTGTATATATATATATACTCTAATATTAATTCCTTTCTTATTTTGTCTTGTTTAAAGAAAAAAAAACTACATATATTCCACCATTTTTGTAGCACTTTAAGCTCAACTTTAAACATTTCTAGAGAGATTCAAGGTTAGGGGTTGGTATATTTGAGTTCGTGGACTCGTTCTCGTCATTTCTACGGTACGTTTTCTTATTTTTACGGTAGTTTTAGTTACGGTGGTTGTTGGAATTGGTGTTGATATTTGAGCTAGATATTGAGCTCAAATTGAGCGGTGTTAGTTGTGACTATTGGTCACGGGGTGATTTGGGACGCTGTGACGATTTCGGTTTTTCGATTCCGCAAGTGGGCCCCACATGGACCGTTTGGATATTTTTTTGAACTAATGCAATATGGGTATCAAAATTCATGTTTTGACATGTAGTTTATTATTTTGCTAGCGTGGCAGCAATCGGAGGTCTCTCGAAAGGGAAAGACTCCTATTTAGCAAGCTTTGGCAGGCGTTTGGCGGCGTCCAGGTAGGCTAGGCTTACCATATACCTAGACTGAGTTTGTTTATAGTATTTGCATATTATTATGCTAGTGTTTGGGCTGGTAGTTGTAGATTGGCATTGGCTTGCTATGATTAGGCCTTTTGGGCCGGTTAGGGCCTTGTGCGGATGTGTTTCGGGCCTGTTATCCTCGTGGTGTGCCAGATATTACTTTTATAGGGTTGGTTAATGTTGTACCGCTGTTAGTAGGGGTTTGGAGAACCTTAGCCCAGACTTGGTTCCGGGACCCCGTAGTGGGCCCCGCTACTCTTCACAGTCGGTGTAGTTAGCTTTAAACCTTATTAGGCTTAGTTAATCCCCGAGACGATCTTTTAGGATAACATTTGTCTTAAATTACCCTATTTATGCCCTTTTGACCTGTTTAGCCTTGTTAGTCTCTAATAGCACCGTATTTGACCGGGGTCGGCTAGTTTGATTTAGAATGCGGACCCGCCTTGCCATGACTTAGAATGTATACCCAGACTTGTAGTACGTGGTGGGTTAGCTCCTTTACTTATGTTTTGAGTTTGTTTTGGGGCTGGTATGTCCCCGTTTACTTGTATTTGTGTGGATTCTGGCACTATTATGTCACTTGGTTACTGATTATTATGAGTTCCGGTTCAAGTCCGGCCACTGATTCAGCATGATGGTTACTGATTATTATGAGTTCCGGTTCGAGTCCGGCCACTGATTATTATGAGTTCCGGTTCGAGTCCGGCCACTGATTATTATGAGTTCCGATTCGAGTCCGGCATCTGGTTATGATATGATTGGAGAGTTTTGGTACTGAGTTCCGGTTCGAGTCCGGCGGTTATGATATATGTGGCCTATTGTTATTATCCACTATGTCCGGTTCGACTCCGGCGTCTGGCCTCTTGTTATTACCCATTGGTGTCGGTTCAAGCCCGGTGCACTCCTGTTGGTTATTGTGGTTACTGGATACTGATACAGCCTCGAGACACTGGTGACTATGCATTTACTTTTCTTGTGTGTCCCGCTGGTTTATGGGGGCCAGACTGGGTTGTTGTTTTCTTTCGTGTGCCTATCGGGCTTATGGGGGCCCAGATAGGTTATGTTTGACTTGTGTGTTTACTTACGCATTTATTTACTCGTTATTATGTATCGCACTTATATTTTCCTGAGCATATCTATACGCCTCGACAGTTACTTATGTATTTGTTACTTATACCCCGGACTTAGCATGCACCCTCGCATTTTAGCTTGCTTATATTATATTAAGCTCAGTCGGCCGATGATGCCTACTGAGTACCCGTTGCCCTGGTACTCATACTGCACTTCTGCATCTTTTTCCCCGATGCAGATCCAGGCACCAGTCGACGATTTTGACGTGACTCTTTTCTCAGCACTGATTCCAGAGCAGGGTGAGCTTACTGACGTCCGAGGCAGATCCTACTCCATCCTCTACTGTATAGTCTTTTGCTCTCAAGACTATTGTACTTATTATACATGTTTGGTTTCTGTCTTGTATTTTGGGTATGTTAGTAGTGGCTCATGTACTGACCCCACCAGGTCTTGGGAGGGGTTTTGGACTTTATATACATTGTCTTCTTCCTTCTCAGTCTTAGCATGTTTATAAATATGGTTACTTTCACTTCTTCTCTATTTTATGAGATTCCGCCCGTTAGCCCGTCGCTTGTTGCACCGGACTAGGGTTTGGCTTGCCTATTGGGGGGTTACGATAGGCGCCATCATGACTCGAAAAATTGGGTCGTGACAAATATGTTCCATCATATTCTTATTCTGTTGTAACATATTACACATTTGTTGGACAATATTTTTACTATGCACATATATAAACAAGAACACCACCACCTTTTGTTCAATTTTCTCAAAACACCACCAACACCAACACCAACACCAACACCAACACCAAGCTATATCACACTAAGAACACCACCAACAACAACACTAACAAGTTATAACATCTCTTGAACAACACCAATATTTTTACCAATACACCAACAACAACAACAACACCAACAAAACTAAGAAAACCAATAAAACCAAGAACACCAACAACATCAACAACAATAAAAAAAATTAAAAAAAATAGGGCACCAAGAACACAAGCAACACCAACACCAACAAAACAAAACTAGGGCACCAAGAACACAAACAACACCAACAAAACAAATAACACCAAGAACACCAACACTACCAACAACACCAACAACACCAACAAATACCAACAAACCAAAGTGAAGTGATTCAATACAACAACACAAACAACAAGACAAAATTGTCACAACAGATATCTCCGAAAAAAGTCAAAATTCAAGTTTTACTATTTTTACAATAATTTTCGAGAACAAGAACAAGAACAACAGCAAAAAATTATATTTCACTTAGAAAAAATACCACATTTACATCAACCACCATATTAAGAGAACAAATACCACAAATTGGGGTTTTCTCAGATTCTTCTTTCTTTTTTGAGCATTATATCTCAAAATTATTAACACATGCTTGAAGAGGATACAACTAAAGTTTTTTTTTTTTTCCATTAACTAAAAAACCCTAATTTTTTGAATACCAAAACAAGAGAAGTCTTTACCTACGAAGAGAGAGAAATTGACGGCTACAAGGGAAGAAGAAAGGATGAATAAGTCGAATCTGGGGTCTCCAGAGGTTGAAAGTAGCCGGAGATGTTGCCGTCGGCGATCTGTTGAAAGAGTTTTGGAGTTCTGTTGGGAAGAAGAGTGAGTTTGAGAGAGAATGGAGAGAAAATGTTTGAAGAGGGAAGAGAGAAGAGAGAAGAGAAAATGATTGGAGGATCTTTATTTTTATTACATATTTAATAAATGTGGGCTGATTTGTATTTTGAAAAAGATTAACAAGTTCTGAAAATATTAATTTGGTCCCCAATTAACTTAATTAGTTTTTTAATTGACTTTGACCCTTAAGCTTGGTCAAGAGACACCAATATTTAAAAGGAGACTTGACAGCCTCCTTTTGTTTAATTTTCTCAAGACACTGGAAATTTGCATTGGTGATGACACTTGAGCAAGCTTGTTCCTCTGCAAATTTGCCATAGACTTGGACTTGGAGGTTCAATCTTGAGTCTCCCATGATCATCTCCCTTGTAAGTCCTTTTTACTGATCCGAGTTAACTTTTTCTTACTTTCAACTCATCTAGATCCAACTCATCCTATGATTTGGTTGATTCTATTTTACAGCCTCAAGCTCTCACCAGGTGCCGTGGGATCTGAACCAAAGAGAATTTTTCATCATTGGAGTTAAAGATCTTTTGAAGTTGAATCTCAAGTTCTTTCTACACTCATTTCTGCAAAATCAATTTTTAATCATCCTTATTGCCTACACCTCCATACCCAAAATCCCACAGATTAAAATTTTAAAAGAAATTAATATCATTGTGTAGATTTTGTATATTTTGATATATTTGATAATTACTTGAATCTGGGACTGTTATGAGAACTTCTTCTAATTTGTTTGCTACATAAAACATGTAAGTAGCTTTGTGTTCGAATAATGAGTGTTAGTGTAGTGACAATGGTATAGATTGTTATTCTAGAGACTTAAATCTAGTTCTAGAGCAATATTGATATTGAACCTTAAATTAGGTAAGCTTATCTTGTCAGCATTGATTAGCAGGTAAGCTTATCCTGTCAGCATTGATTATCCTTTTTGCTTGTATTGGCACCTCTTGAAAATTATGAAATTATATTGTACCTGCAAAATCAAAAGCATAGTTAGTGAAAAAACCAGCCAGCTGATTTCCCTCTCTGGCTATGTGTTGGATCTGACAATTTTCTTTAGATCTTCAATGTCGAATTCTCTCCACCTCTAATATTATACTTAGAGGCACCTTCTATTCACTATCAAGAACTTTTTTCATCAATAGGCGAAGTCTCTATCACGATTGAAAGTAAGTTATTGCACACACAGTACTCTACCCCTTATAAAGTAGCTTTTGATTTTGCATAAACAATACTTTTATCAGGAATTATTCCAGCTCTGGCATACATGAAGTCCCCATCATTATTCCTGATAGTGAAAGCTATAGAGCTACTTTCTGAATTGCCCCTTGATGCACCATTCGTATTACACTTGAACCAATTTACTTCTAGAGGCTCCACCTTATCACTGCACATGAAACAATAGGTTTGTATCTTTAAAAAAAATCAGTCAACTCTGTCCATGTGAGAGGGATATTCTTCAACTATGAAAATTATCTTCTGGCCACCCAATAAAAATTCTGGTTTATCTCATGTATTATCCTATGTCTTGATATTTCTCTATCATAGACTATAAAATTTCTCCACTTTCATAGTTTTCATAAGATGATTGCTGGAGCTGCTTGAAAAATAGGCTTTAATTTAGGCACACAATCATGATTTCACCACTTTGATATAGCTTGTTTCACATAGACAAAAGGTTCATAAATTTTTGTTGCATTTGTAAAATATGACCAAATCTCTTTATTAAATATATCGTTACAAAAAGATGATTGATGATTTTCAGTGTGGATGTCTACAACATCGGCACCTTAAAATAATAAATATCCCACATGTAGCTACCACCTTATCAATAGGAATATTCAATTTTCAAATCCTTCACAAAAAGAAAGAAATCTTAAGGGGTAATTCTTTTATTCAGATTTTTGCAATATTGTCATCCTTTCGATTTTTGTGCCTCAGTATTTCACATGCACTCTTCACTGTGAATCTCCCACTACTATTAGCCATCCATCAAGATCCGTTCCATAGATTTGATTTTTCAAAAATTCTGATCTTTGATGAAACATGTTCAACAATCTCTTGTGGCAGATACTGGAGCAGTCTATCAACATTTCATTGTCCTTCTTCTATGAAATAATTTATCTCATCTATTCCTTCACCAATTGTAAAATCACAAGGCACTACATATATAAGAGAACCAAGCCTAGTCTAATTATCAGAAGACACTATTTTTTGTTTTGTTCTTTTCTTATCTACTTAAGTTTTTTTGTTAAAAGAAAAATTTATTTATTTAACAGCCAAGGAGTTACATCCAGAATACCCACACCTTGTACAAAGATGTGTTCATTAGTAGTAGAATCTACATTGTTTAGAGGACATAGGATTAGAAGCTACTGTAGAGGAGGTATCATTACTAGCTATTATATTAGATTGCAGAATACTAAGATTATCAAGTTTTGCACCATTAATAAACTAGAAAGCTTAACTTTCCTAATGCTATAGCCTTCAAATTTGTTCAATTGCACGCAATCCTCAGTCTATGGTGGAGGTTCCATAAAAAAACAGTTTCATTCAAAGTGATTCTATTTGGTCCTTCAGTTACTAACCCGTGAGTCACTGCATTTTCTTCACGATAATTATGTCGGATTTGGGATTCCCCAGAGTCCTGAGATTGGAAAGCTGGATAATAATAAAGGGCAGCCCGGTGCACTAAGCTACCGCTATGTGCGGTGTCCGGGGAAGGGCCCCACCATAAGGGTGTATTGTACGCAGCCTTACCTTGCATTTCTGCCAGAGGCTGTTTTCAAGGCTTGAACTCGTGACCTTCTGGTCACATGGCAACAACTTTAACTGGATAATAATAAGTCTAAAAAATTATGTAGCCAAAGAAACAAAAATCACGATCTTCAAAAACATGTTCTTTAAGACAATGTTGCAAGGAATTGTTTTTCGCCTGCACTTCGTTGGCCTAATGGCCATATTATGTAAAAAATGGTAATTCGATCATTTTGAATAAGAAATTGACCCAATGAATATTTTATCTAAGTAGAAATTATCTTATATGTACTTTTTAGATTGTTTATTGCAAGTTGTAATTGTACTTTTTTATAATTATTGAATTGTGTTTTCAATTGCAAGTCATAGCAGATTTGATAAATTATACTAATAATTTTATTTTTTATTGTGTTAATTTTTTATCATAAATTAACGTGTAGATATTCATTAAAAGAGTAAAAAGTGGGTATTTGATCCCTTTCCAATCAGATTTTTCTCCTCTTTTTACTCCTCCATTTATCTACTTCTCTCCGTATTTCATCTTTTTACTTCTCTCTCTACTCATCTCCATATTTTCTCTCTTTCTTCTTTTCTAAGAACTAGTTTAGGGTACGTACGTTGCACGTATATCAAGTTAATTAATAATAACTGTATATAAAAAATTAATTATTTTTAATAAATAATGTAGAGTATTGACTATTTTTGTAGTGTTCATAAGCTCCTCCTTATTTTAAATATTTTTAGTTTTAAAATTTTATACAAGTAGCATTACTTGGAGAAAAATCTTTTGGTAAAAGGATCCTAAACTAAAGTGAATCTTCAGCCTAACTAAAGAAAATATATTAGGGATAATTTCAAATATATATACAAAAAATAATTAGTTTACAACAAATATAACTATGTTTTTATTTACCAAAAATTTAGCTCAAAAAATTTAAAAAACTCAGGTTTTAGCCATGCATGGACCATGGCTAAATGGTGAAAAAACCATGGCTAAATGACCATTTTTTTTTTGGTAACTAATAATTTTATTAATCACCAAGAAAATTCATACATAACTTCTCGAGTTGTATATGTAATGTATCGATATTATATAAATAGTGTATAAACATGTATCGATATTGTATAAATGATGTATGAACATGTATATATGATGTATAAATAGCTATGTAGTGTATATATAATGTATCGATGTTGTATAAATGTGTATTAATATTGTATAAATAGTTATGTAGTTATGTAATGTATCACTATTATATAAATGGTGTATAAGCGTGTATATATGATATATAATTATATATTGAAAACATCATTCATTTGTTTGCTAACTAAAACACCATCATGCCCTTCAACTTCTTCCTTTAACTTCTCTTCTCTCCATTTCTCCTCTCACACCCTCACCGACTCACCACCGCCGCCGCATTGCACACACACACCACCAGCCACCACTCTTCTTCCTTTCACTCCTCTTTTCTCTCCACTTCTCCTCCCACACCCACATGATTTCACGCCTAACAAAGTGAAAGAAAAAATGAATACATTACAAACAAAACCAAATCACATATAGGTGGGAATTGTTTTATAAAATTTACATGGCTGCACGTAATACTACATTGAAGGATTGGATATATGGATCATGGAATAGGTTATTCAACATCTACAACTTGCCCAAATCTACCCACTCGTCCCACCTCTTTGGATACTCTTAGAGACAAAGTTACTGGTTGAGTGTGATGGAGTTGAGACCATCAATATATCCATATTTTAGTCATTCCATGTAAATAATAGTTGTCTAGTAGCTCACCAAAAGATTCATAGATTGTGTTGGCACCGCATACGTAGTATTCAAAGTATCCGTTAAAGGCTTCAAAGTGGAGATAGAGCGTCAGGTCCAATATCACCCTAGGGTTTCGAAAAGTTGCGCGCAGGAGAGGGATGGAAATACCACATATCGCGAAGATAGAGCCTCCAAAATGTATCACGCATATTAACTTGCAATTGATTTTCTTTGGCTCATTACAACTGGTGATCTTGATAAGACTCCAATGAGGATACCAGAAATCAAGTGCAAAATAAATAAATAATAATAATAATGGAAGAAAACTCACTTGGTTCTTTGGCCACAGTAAGTTTTTTGTTCACCATTAACAATGAAATAAATAGTAGGAAGTCCTTGAACCTCGTAATCCTCTGCCAACTCATTCTCCTGCGTAGCGTCTACTTTAGCCAACGGCACATTCTCCGCCTTCAGCTCCATCGCTCCAGAGCGAGTTGGTAATACTTTGTTTCCAAGTGATTCAAAGTTCTATTTGTGGCAATTCTGGCAAGCTTAAAGATTTTTACTACGTTATAAAGGTACACACACAATATGTTCTTCTCGCAAAACTAATTATTTCTTATATTCTTGAAAGGTATAAATTATTTGGTGTTCTTCTGGTCACTGACTTCCTTAACGTATAATGAATTCTAAATAAAGGAAAAAAACAAAGAATCCTAAACCGATCACAATACAATTTTTTTTGGCTTCCTTAACGTATAATGATAATGAATACAAAATATAAAGGAAAAAACCAAAGAATCCTAAAGCAAACACAATACAATTTTTTTTTGTGAAACTCTTGTGTCCTCCGGAGGAAAAAGGACTTCAACACCTAAAAGGTACGGAATAAGGCCCTATATTTTAGGTAAATAATTAAATGTCTAATTATTTTTTATATAGATAATTAAATAATTAGGTGAGGAAAATAGTAAAAAGAAGATTTTGTCTATTGAGTAAAGATCTAATAGCTATAAGTTTAATAATTCCAAAATCCTAATTCTTGTTAATATCACTAATTATTCCAACTACTAATTCTCCTGTAATCAACTAACGGAGGCAACTAATTACTACTTTTTTTTTCCAATGGACAATATCCATTCTGCAAAAAAATTTCTTTACTTTAGCTTATGAATGAGTTCTCCAAATGACCAAAGGCCTTTCAAAATTCATTGTCACATAAATCAAGAATGAAAAAAATCTAATGCAGACAAGTTGGCCAATAATAACGGCCTCTAATGTACAGTTTTTGATGACAATAAGAATTATTTATCTGTAGATATTACCGATACTCCACCAACACATACAATGACTTGCCATTCAACTTCTCCTTACCCTTTTAAGTCTGGTATTTCAATCACAGATGCACATTCAAACACTTCTGCACCACCACACTCAAGTAAATTCATAGCTGCACAAAGAATGTCACCAGTAGCAATCAGATCATCAACCACCAAAGCTCGCTCGCCAGCTTCTACTGCTCCAATATGCATCTCAAGACAATCACTTTCATACTCATGCCCTACTTTTCTAGTAGGTTTATTATTCAAATTATTGATGTGTGATATTTTGTAACAAATGAAAAACGATACGATCTATCCAAACGTTAACAAATCAATACGATATCATACATTATGAAATAATACGTAACAAAGATCGAAATAGAGTAAGAAAATTGAGAATTTTAGATACATTGCCATGCACCCAGTTTGAATCCATTGAGCCTAAATTCAAATTAAGTCTAATACAAGTCTTGCAACTCAAGAATACCTGAATCTCCGAATGAATTTCACTGAAATCGTAGAAACGTTGGCCAGGATGGAGCAAAAACTCCCCCCATTCCTCATCAGTAGCATCAGGATTATTAGGCTTAGTTTGAAGGAGTCGTAGCATAAGAGAGCTCCTAGTACAAATATCAGAACCTCTAGGCAAGAAATCGCGATCTACAAGTGCTTGAAGCACACTTGATTTTCCACTACTTTGACTCCCTACAACAGCAACCTGCGGCAGCTCAATAGTAGATTGATGTACCATCTTTTGTTTGAGACTTGCGTATTTATGATTTATATAGATTTACATCTAAAATAAATTATTTGACTTGACCTACACCAGCACAATGAAGCCATTGGTAAGTGTATAAGTAAAGAATAGAACAAGTCATAGATAGTTGTACGGAACATGAAGAGAAGTTAAAGAAGGAAGCTCAAGAAGAGGAGGTATTAATTTATCCGGCCACCTTTTGGCTTCCTTATGACAACAACCAAGAAGAGTTAATATTGCCTAGTGGATGTATCAGTAGCTTCGCTTAACTTATGTTCTCTCAAGATGAAGATCTTTATACTGAGATATGTCTAAAATTTGATTATGCAGCTGCCACGCAAATTCTAGTGGTGTTTTCTCTGCTTTTTCTGAGTAAGTAGTACTTCCTCTGTTTTATTTTACCTGGCACTGTTTAACTTGACATGGAGTTCAAAAAAGAAAGGTAACTTTTGAAACTCGTGGTCTTAAACATGCTATGACATTTCGTGGCTATAAAACATGCCTATAGGGCTAAAATTGAAAGTTCAAATTTATTGTTTCCAAGAATAGAAAGTGTAATTTCTTAGCACATATTGAAAAGGAAAAAGTGCCACATAAAAATGGAACTAAGGGACTACTCAATGGAAGCCTTGTTTAAAATACCATTCACAAATTCTAATAGTGTTATCTCCGATTTTTCTACACAAGCTCACTTTAATATAACATATGGCATACTGTCAAATGGTTTAGTCTAATACGCCTAGAAAAAAGATCATTCATTGTAGTGATTGAAGAAAAGGATCTGCATCAAACATGAAACTGTAAGCTTTCCCATTGACAAGAATACTGTAAATATTAGAAAGACTCTTTGAAATTAAGCATGCTCAAAAATCTGCACAGTAAATATATTTAGCATTGAGTGTGAACAATAAAGTGCATCACTCTTAGTTCACTATCTGAAAAAATCAATTCTCTTTTTCATTTTTATTTTTTATTATGACACCATATTATTTCCGAATCAGATGTGTATATTTTAAAAAGAGTTTGGTCGCCGTCCTACCAAAATGTACTTCCAAGGCACAGCTCCAGAGAACTAAGAAAGGAAAAACACTCACCTCAGCTTGTATATTATCCAGAATAAAAGCAACTCTCTCATGATAGAGCTTTTCCCCTCACCGGAGCTTGTCTTCTAAAAACTTTGGTTGCCTGCTTACTTTCTATTCAATACTAAAGATGTGATTGTAATCATATAAATTTTAAATATATTAATCCAAATAAATATTGTGGATTAATATAATTGGATTAATTATTTAAGTCCAATAAATATGGATTTAATTAAAGTCCAAAATTCATCGGGCTAGTCCATTAATTTGGGCTACAAATAATGACCCCACTTGGTTAAGCCCAATATGTCATCTTATTCTAGAGGCCTAATTTGGCGCCACGTGTCAAATGACGTGGCATGCCAAGTCAAGTAAAGGAGCCAATAGGACCGTGCCACATGTCAAAATGATGCAGCAAGACTGGTGAAATCAAAGGCCCATAAGAATGCGTCACGTCACTTAAATCTGATTGGCCAAAAGAAGCTCATCTTCACCATGACTCTTTCCTTTCCACAACTATAAATAGGGGCCTCATAATTCAAAAAGAGGACGAACAATTCGAACAAGAAGCAAGAGAGAGCTCGTGAATCAAACACCACAAATTTCTCTACAACCTACAAGTTCAAGCATTCAAGTTCATAAACAACTGAAGATCAAGACGAAGATTCAAGATCAAGCTCAAAAGCCTTTGAATCCAAATTCACAAGTCAAGATCAAGTTCATTAAATCCACAAATCAAGTTCAAGTTCATCAAATTCAAGATCAAGCTCGAAGCCCTTGAATTTATATTTAGAAAGGCGAATCAGAGGATTCATAGAGATTGTAACACTCACATATTGAAATCAATAAACGATTGTTGTAATATTTTCTGTCCCGATTATTATTTTTTCGGTCGCGAATTTTATTGTCTACAAATTCTGGCACGCCCAGTGGGACAATCTCTACCTCTCATCTCAACTTTCCAACTTCAAAGTTCAAGAATACCGAAATGACTTTCAAGAAGGTCAACTCTCAATCCACTGCCCCTAAGGATGCTAATTCCAAGTTCTCCGCCGAGGTAGAAAGTATCCTTGATGTTACTTTTGGAAGCTTTGGAGCTGTCACAAGGAGCAAGGCCAACATGATGGAGCAACAAACACATCGAGTGTCGATGACATCAACTCCAGTTTTTGGGTCTTCAACCCCAAAAAGAACAAGGTCCTCTACAAGTGCTTCAGAAGAAGGAAGCAGTGTGGCAGAGAAAATTAAGAAGACTCTGGCTCTACTTGATCTCTCTGGTTCAAAAAACTCTGGGACAAAGAACGATGGTCATTCAACCAACATGTCATCTCCACTTACTCCGCGCGAGCCAAGGACTTCAGAGATCAACTTATGTGACAATCCGTGCTACTCTCCGATGTCTCCAATAATCATGCAAACAATGGTAACTGATGTCTCATCCATGGAGGAGCAACTTGCGAATATGGCGAAAGCAATTGAAGGTTTGACCAAGTATGTGCAAACTCAAGACACTCGGATCGATAAGTTGATGGATCGAATGGAAGGTTTAATAGATGGAGATTCTAGTCATGCACCTGGAAAGGCTCCAGAAGTTCAAGAGATAGATCCTCCTACCAAACAGACATCACCTACTAAGGAGGTGCCAGTCGCTTCTAATGGAATGATCCCCATTGATCTATTGAAGGAGTTTATTGAAGGGACCCTCAAGGACAAGTACGACGTTGCTACCAAGTCTTCCCTGACGTATGCCAAGCCTTACACTGCTAGGATTGATAGCTTCAAGATGCCTGCCGGCTATCAACCCCCCAAATTTCAACAATTTGAGGGCAAAGGAAATCCAAAGCAACATGTCGCCCACTTTGTTGAGACTTGCAACAATGCCGGAACATACGGTGACTATCTCGTCAAGCAATTTGTCCGCTCCCTAAAGGGAAATGCCTTCGATTGGTACACGTACCTCGAGCCTAATTCCATTGATAGCTGGGAGCAACTGGAGCATGAATTCCTAAATCGCTTCTATAGCACGAGGCGTACAGTGAGCATGGTAGAGCTCACAAATACTCGTCAAAGAAAGGATGAGCCAGTTATCGACTTCATCAATCGATGGAGAAATGCTAGCCTAAACTGTAAAGATAGGCTCAGTGAAACTTCCGCAATAGAGATGTGTATCCAAGGAATGCACTGGGAGCTTCTCTATATTTTGCAAGGAATTAAGCCAAAATCCTTTGAAGATTTAGCTACCCGTGCTCACGACATGGAGTTGAGTATGTATTCTGCCGGAAAAGGAGTAGCGCCCATCCATGACCCTCGAAAGGGAAAGGACAAACAGGAACCCAGGAGATGGACCAAGTTTGTCCCCAAAAGCGACAACAAAGAATCCATGAATATCAACGTGTCTCCTATGAAGCTCACCACAAAGGTAAGCAAGAAGCAAAGCATAAAGACGACTTCTCAAGCGCGTCCAAACCAGAAGTTAACTTTCAAGGAGATGCAGGAAAAAGAATACCCCTTCCTTGATTCTGACGTTTCCGAAATTTTTGATGAACTTCTTGAGCTAAAGCTCATTGATCTACCAGAAATGAAGCGGCCCGACGAAGCTGGAAAAATTGATGACCCAAACTATTACAAGTATCACAGGCTTGTGGGTCACCCTTTGGAGAAATGTTTTATCTTCAAGGATAAAATCATGCAACTGGCTAATGAGAAAAAGATCGTGCTTGATGACGAGAAGGCCAGTTCTCAACAAATCTCCATCACTTTTGGCTCACTCGATCCGATCCAAATATGTAGCTTCAAAGAGCCTAATGAAGAGTTATTGGAGCATGACAAGTCTCTAATTGATGAAGGTGATATCGAAGGTTGGACTTTGGTGACTAGGCGGAGACGCAACAAGAGGACGAGTCTACGAAAAGACTCATCCAAACAACCAACTAGAAGGAGAATGGTGAAGAAACCGATGAAACAAAGGTTGGTTGAGCTTCCAAAGAGGACGAGTGTAGTGGAACATCACCACCAAAAACCACGACGTCCTGTGACCTTAGAAGAATTCTTTCCAAGTTGGCTCTGCGCAAAGACTACTCAAGACAATATTGAGGCATCTTGTTTCAATACGGACAAAGAAGAAGCAAAGGGCGAAAGCCTATTGATGGAACCGCCTTCTCCTGAAAGGCCTGATAAATCTCTTCACCAAGAAGCATATGTATGTAATACAAAAATCACATTTGCAGACGATGATCTCCTGTTTGGAGAAACACTACACAATCGTCCCTTGTATATGGTAGGTCATGTTCTAGAGAAGAAGATAAATAGAATCTTGATAGATGAAGGGTCTGGAGTAAACATCCTGCCTATTCGCACACTGAAGGAACTTGGCATTACAACTGATGAACTTACTGAAAGCCATTTGATGATCCAAGGGTTCAATCAAGGAGGTCAGAGGGCCATAGGATCCATCAAGTTAGATATCCATATGGATGATTTACGATCAAATGTATTGATGCATGTGATCGATGCCAAGACTTCATATAATATATTACTTGGCAGGCCTTGGGTACATGAGAACAAAATTGTTTCATCCTCTTACTATCAATGCTTGAAGTATCTTGAAAATGGAGCGGAGAGAAAGATAGTGGCCGATGATAAGCCATTCACTGAAGCTGAATCACACCTCGCAGATGCAAAATTCTACTTGAAGAATTATGTCGTGAAGGAGAAAAAGGTGGATGATGGCACATCAACCAAGTGTGATGATCTTGCAACTAAGAAGGTCGAAGTGGCTGTTGAAAACGTTGTCATTAAAAAAACCTCCCACCACTTCAAATAAAGGGAATGTCGCGTACTTAAAGAAGAAGGCAACTCCTGTGCTCCGCTATGTACCAAAAGTAGGGAAAGAAGTACGACACTCATCCGATGTCCAAGGTAATGTACTAGGGGGGCTAACTCTTCCGGTAAAGCGAATGGATGTAATAAATTTTCCCTCAAAGCCACTTGAGGAATTTGTTTCTCAAAATTCACCGCGAGATATGACACTCCCTTCAAAGCGTACGAAAGAAGGTTTTGATCCAAACGCTTACAAGTTATTCGTAAAGGCTGGATACAACCCTAATGGGCCATCAAATTTGGGGAAAATCCCATCAGAAGCTGCTACCAGGCAAGCGCGCGAAGGCTTAGGGTACATGCTGCCACCGCCAGTGCGCATCTCTATTAGAAGGGTGGCTAGCGACTACATCACTGTGGAAGAGGAGTCTACTACTTCCAGCAAAAGGCATTCTGTCTTTGATCGACTTGGAAAATCAAACACAAGAACTTCTGTGTTTGAGAGGTTGGGTCCACTGAAGAAAGAGAAGAGTAACAAACCTCGAAGAAGTTATCAAGGCACTATGACACACTTTTCACCTAGAATCCAAAAGGATTTCCAAAGTTTGATCCCTTCTAGAATGAGGCGACAGACGGAACTTGTGGTTTCGTGCAAGGAGGTGTTAAAGGCAAAACTTCATACTGTGGTTTATACCAAGGAACATGAGGAAGATAAAGAAAGTGTGGTCTCTTCATATCATATTACAACCCAAAGCGAGGACGATGCATCATCTCAAATAAAGGTTGAAGAGTCGAAAGATATTTCCTGGTGTTGCCATATATCGATCAATGACAATGATCCTCAAGAAGAGGAAGATGCTGGAGATGCTCCGTCAGAATTTGAATAAGGAGTAAAGACGACGATAGATCCCCTAAAGAAAGTTAATCTTGGCACTGATGAAGACCCAAGGCCAACGTTCCTAAGCGCTTTTCTAGAAATGGATGAAGAAATCGCTTACATGGACTTACTCAAAGAATATAAGGATGTCTTCGCTTGGAGTTATAAGGAAATGCCTGGCTTAGATTCAAAAGTAGCAGTTCATCAGTTGGCAGTCAAGAATGAAGCTCGTCCTGTTAAGCAGGCCCAAAGACGTTTCAGACCCGACTTGGTTCCATTGATTGAAAATGAGGTTAACAAACTCATTGGAGCAGGCTTTATTCGTGAAGTTAAGTACCCCACATGGATATCAAGCATTGTTCCAGTACGGAAGAAGAATGGCCAAATTCGAGTTTGTGTCGACTTTAGGGATCTCAACAACGCATGCCCTAAGGATGAGTTTCCAATCCCTATTCCAGAGTTGATGATTGATGCTACTACTGGTTTTGAGGCGATGTCTTTTATGGATGGATCATCCGGCTATAACCAAATCCGCATGGCACCAAAGGATGAAGAGCTCACTGTATTTCGTACGCCTAAAGGTATTTATTGCTACAAAGTGATGCCTTTTGGTTTGAAGAACGCTGGTGCCACTTATCAAAGGGCTATGCAAAACATCTTTGATGATTTACTCCACAAAAATGTTGAATACTATGTGGATGACTTAGTGGTAAAGTCAAGAAAGAAGAACGACCATTTGAAAGACTTGAGGATGGTATTTGAGTTGCTCCGAAGATATCAACTTAGGATGAATCCGTTGAAATGCGCCTTTGGAGTTACTTCCGGAAAGTTCCTTGGCTTTATTGTACGACACAAAGGAATTGAAATTGATCAATACAAGGTTGATGCAATTTTGAAGATGCTCGAACCTCAAAACATTCATGAATTAAAAAGTCTTCAAGGAAAGCTAGCATATTTAAGGAGGTTCATCTCAAATTTGGCGGGAAAGTGTCAACCATTTAGCCATCTCATGAAGAAGGGTGCCCCTTTCGAATGGGACCAAGCTTGTAGTAAGGCCTTTGAAAATATCAAATCTTACTTGATGAAGCCTCCAGTTCTTGCGGCACCTATACCTGGAAAATCGTTGATTCTCTACATCGCTGCACAAGAAAGGTCAGTTGGAGCATTATTGGCCCAAGAAAATAGTGAAGGTAAAGAGAACTCTCTTTATTACCTGAGCAGAATGATGACGCCAAATGAGCTGAATTATTCACCTATTGAAAAGTTGTGTTTGGCGTTGGTCTTCTCAATCCAAAAGATGAAGCACTACTTTCAAGCTTATGTTGTTCATCTCGTGTCTAAAGCAAATCCCATCAAGTTTGTAATGTCGAAACCAGTCCTCAGTGATCGACTTGCAAGGTGGTACCTTCAGTTTCAACAGTTTGAGATCATATACATCCCTCAGAAGGCCGTAAAGGGACAGGCATTAGCAGACTTTTTGGCAGACCACCCAATACCAGATAATTGGGAGCTAACTGATGAACTTCCTGATGAGGATGCAATGGTTATTGAAGTTCGACCTCCATGGAAGATGTAATTTGATGGTGCGGCACACCATGGTGGAGCTGGTGCTGGCGTAGTGTTTGTCACTCCGCAAAAAGAGGTTATCCCATACTCCTTTACTTTGACACAATGTTGCTCTAACAATGTCGCTGAATACCAAGCGTTGATACTTGGAGCTGTTGCACTCAAAGAAGTGAAGAAGGAGAATGTTGCAAACTTCATCCGAGTAAATATCATCTACCGCTTTGGAATTTCCCATTACATAATAACTGACAATGGCAAGCCATTTGACAACAAGCTGATGAACAAGATTTGTGATCTCTTTGGTTTCAAGTAGCGTAAATCTTCTATGTACCATGCTGCCGCCAATGGTCTAGCCGAAGCATTCAATAAGACCTTATGCAACCTGTTGAAGAAAGTCGTCTCCAAATCCAAACGAGACTGGCATGAGAGAATGGAAGAAGCTTTGTGGGCATATAGGACGACTCACCGCACACCGACGCAAGCAACCCCATACTCACTTGCTTTTGGAGTTGAAGCAGTCCTACCACTTGAGCGTCAAATTACTTCTTTAAGATTTGTTATCCAAGAAGGGCTCACGGAAGAAGAAAATGCTAAGTTGCGTCTTGCGGAGCTAGAAGCTCTTGACGAGAAGAGGCTGGAGGCTCAACAAAATCTTGAATGTTATCAAGCTCGTCTATCTCGTTCTTTCAACAAAAGGATTCGCCTGAGGTGCTTCCAAGTTGGAGATCAAGTCCTAGCAGTAAGAAGGCCCATTATCATTTCTCATAAATCTGGGGGCAAATTCACCTCTAAGTGGGATGGACCATATGTCATACAAGAGGCATATTCAAGTGGCGCTTACAAGCTTGTCGATGCAGATGGCGTGAAAATTGGTCCTATCAATGCCAAATTCTTGAAGAAGTACTATCCTTGAGGGAAGATGACGCTCCTTAAGGCATGAGCATAAACTGCATGTCCACTCCTGGCCCACAAGAGTATAAACTGTGTACGGCTCAAAAAAAAAATGTCCGATAGGTTGAAAATCTCGAAAGAGATGGCTAGGCAAAAGTTAGGACTCAAAAAAAAAAAAAAAAAAACCTCTAGGTTGAAAATCTCGAAAGAGGCGGCCTAGGCAAAAGTTAGGACTCAAAAAAAAAAAAAAAAAAAAAATGTCCGCTAGGTTGAAAATCTCGAAAGAGACGGCCTAGACAAAAGTTAGGACTCAAAAAAAAAAAGTCACTCTTCCAGAACTACGTTGTGACTTGATCCTCTTCACCGAGGTACGTAGGCGCTTAGAAGTTTCATTCTAAGTTCAGTTTCATGAGTGTCAAAAAAATACATGTTCCCACTTGATCCATCACATAATAGTTAAGTCTGCGAGTATTCTCATCAAAATTTGGACTTACACCAAATATTCATGGCTCAATGGGGGCAACCCTTCAAAAAGACAAATGAGGTTATTCAATGGGAATTAGGATACTCATGTTCTCCAAACCAACAACTGAGGGTGCTAGTCTACCAAGTCTGCAGTTATCAAGTTTGCAAGTTGTAGGCTTCAATTCTTAAGGCCCATGAATCGAAGTTTCAAATCCAGCACGGTTGTAAGAATAAAGACATGAAGCTAATGATCAACAAACAAACTTGAAGAGAAAGGCAAGGTTTAGTAGTATAACATCAATACAGCAAAATAAGCAAACAATTCTTGAAGCTGAAACGTAAGAGGAATATTGAAAAGAATGCGCAATATAAAGCAAAAGGAGTTTTTTTTTTATTGCTACTAATAATGGCAACTAACCAATAAAATGCTAAAGAAGAAAAAGAGTAAGCAGAAAGCTTGAAGAAAGATCTCTTGAGGCTAATCTAGGCATAACTTATAATTAACTAATTCTTGAAGAGTGGTCTCTAAGCTTTGCTTTTTCTTTTCTACGACATTCGAGGCATTTGTTGTCGCTATGGAAACGTCAGAGCACTTACAGAACTCTTCCTCAGCAGCTGAAACTTTAGAGTCAACCTCATCAGCTTCTTGCTTGGCAACATCTCGGCGAGCTTTTAACTTCTTCACCTTCTTTCTTGCTTTCTTAAGAGATTGACAGACAACAGACAGTTCTTCAGATTTCTCATCTCTTTCCCTCAACACGAGCTCAAGATGCTCCTTGGCTTTCAAATATGGCTTTGACTTCTCAATTTCTGCGGCTTTATCAACAAGGGTGGATCGTGCTTGGTCATAAGAAGCGGCAAGCTTAAAGAAAGACCCCAACAGATTCTGCAAAGGGAAAATATCCACACCCATTCCACTCATGTCATTGAGTACGACTTTGACGTCATCTTGGATAGAAGAAGCGCGATCCGGAGTAAGGCTTGAGAGTTTGGTACGAATGCTATCCCAGGCTTTCATAACGAAGTCCCTCTTAAGATTTGAGACAACCTTATTTCCATCAAAAATGGACATAGCTACCTCTGGTCATCTGTAGAAATTTGATTCTGAAATTACTTTAACTTTACCGCAAGGAGTAGAAGTAACCTCTTTGGATGGCGAAGGTAAATCTCTCGAGTCTGGCCCTACTACGGACTCACTACTTTCTTGTGGCTTACTTTGGTAAGAATACTCCAAAATTTTGACTTTGCTGGGCTGCGCACACACACAAAAAAAAAAAAAAAAAAAAAAACATGATAAGGGAGACGTATAAAGTTAATTCGTATGCTATGAAATAATGGGGAAGTTAAGTCATTACCTCTTCAATGGCTAACGGGGTCCTCGAGGGACTATCATCATTGTCAAGAATCTCCACCACATGCGAGTTAGTATCTCCTGGCTTGTCTAAGGATGGTTTCACCTTCTTCCAACAACGATCTCCATGACTACTACTGCTCTCAGCTTGAGGTAGTCGTTTGTTGGAAGCATGTTGGGTCTGAGCGGGCGACTCTTCATTTCGAGTTTCTGCATATAGAGGTCCCTTGACTTTGTATGGAATGACTACTTGAGATTTCAAAATAGGAGGCTTAACCACAATTGGGTCCTCTTCGCCATCTGCTTGAGGAGTGTCGGTAATGGGACCTACAGCATTCACCAATGATTGCAAGTTAACTTCAAGAAAGTTTCCATGAGCTTTGTCCCACCAAGATTTATACGCAGTGGAAAAGTACTTTCGCACATTGGGTGTAGCTTTAGGAAAAGTTGCTTTTGACATAAATCCATGAGACACACAAATTCGATAAAATCTAAGGCCTTCGTCTAATGAAGCACTGCGAATATCATTTTCCAAGCTGCCAGGGATGTTCTGATAAAATCCAAACTGACGGCTAAATTGATGCGGACTATATGGCTCAAAGATGAATGAGTCTCCATACCTCAAAGGGAGGAAGTTAAAACGAAGGCTCATAAAGTAACTTATCTCCGACTCTGTATTCTTATCATAAAGGAAACACAAAGGTGCATAACCAACATGATAAAAAGGCCGCCAAATATGTATTAGTCCTCTGTTCGTACTCCACTTCAAGTTTAGAAAATGTCGCATCATCTGCACTTGACCACTTTGCTGCTTTAGGAATAGCCCCGGTTGGGTTATGTGTTGACTTCAAGCGAACAGATTTTTTCTCCTTCCTCAATGGAGCTGGCTCGTATCTCAAGACCCTTTTGCACCAAAACTTTATCCACTTGCTTATAGGAACTCTTGGATTAGTAGTCTCTCCTTCTTGAAGATGTTGGAAGGCTACAAACAAGAATTCACAAGAACGGGGGATGAATTTCTCATTCTTTTCGTCAACGCCTGTGAGCTCTTTAGCTTCGGGCACTACTTCTTCATAAGGAAGACCTCCAATGGGTAAACCCCTAATTTTGTGTAAATCCCAAAGAGATATGGATAGCTCCCCAACTGATGTAAGCAATGTGTTGGTATTTGGACACCAAGCTTCAAAGAATGCCTGCAATATGTTCGAATTTCGATCATAAGTAAATAGAGAAGCATAAACGGCATCATATATTTTTGCTGCCTTCAAGGTTTGTTGGCTTCCAACCAATATGTCTTCAGCCCATTCCCAGTATCCTTGAGTGTGGTGATATTCACCGGTTATCTCCATGGTACCTGCCCAACATATATCTCCCTGGAGTACTCGACGTCCTAAGCAAGGAAGGGTGCTCGCAATATTTAGTTGGCGTTGGTTAGGAGTCCGAAGAGACCATACTTTAATCGGCCGAATAGAACCAATGTCGTTTTCTGAAGTCCAGTCTAACATGTGAAGAGAATTTCGCAAGGGTTGCCACGGATCCGCATACCTGCCAACTATTGGAGTATCTGTCAATAGCTTAGATAAAACTGTACCGTCATCAGCCTCGATTAGGAGATACTTGTTTTTGGAAGATAAAGATGTGTAGTCTCTGAAGCGAACCATCTCTGCAAGTTGCATAAACAAAAGAGCCTTGGTCAAATACAAAATGGGAGTTCAAAAAAAAATATACCTGCAGCAACGCCAACTGACAGGAAGGTCCTCCATAGTTTGGCTTTGTCGGAATATAATCATGTATACTAGAGCCAGCGAGTTCATCATACTTGAAGCCGAACTTGTCAGGTCTCAAGGTGACGGAGGCGAAGTTAAACTCTCGCACCTTAAGCTGATTGTTGCATAGGGACCATACCTGAAGCCGAAATTGTCAGGTCTCAAGGTGACGGAGGCGAAGTTAAACTCTCGCACCTTAAGCTGATTGTTGCATAGGGACCATACTTGAAGCCGAACTTGTCAGGTCTCAAGGTGACGGAGGCGAAGTTAAACTCTCGCACCTTAAGCTGATTGTTGCATAGGGACCATACTTAAAGCCGAACTTGTCAGGTCTCAAGGCGACGGAGGCGAAGTTAAACTCTCGCACCTTAAGCTGATTATTGCATAGGGACCATACTTGAAGCCGAACTTGTCAGGTCTCAAGGTGACGGAGGCGAAGTTAAACTCTCGGACCTTAAGCTGACCATTGCATAGGAACATCGGTGAAAGGGACCAAACTTGAAAACCAAACTAGTCAGGTCTAAAGGTGACGGAGGCGAAGTTAAACTCTCGCACTTTAAGCTGACCTTTCATAAATGGTATTTGTTTCAACCTACAAAAAAAAAAAAGGGAGAGGAAAAGACAAAAAAAAAAAGGGGTGAAAAAAAAAAAGAAATTTAAATCACCTGTTTAAAAAATAACTTTGAACCGGCTTCTGAGCACTGCGAACCGATGCTTATAATTTGGAGAATTATGGACCTTATATAGGCATAGAAAGGCGGTGGTGAGAATCCTAAGCCAATGAAAATTTGGAGGAAGTATCCTAATCGTAAGTAAAGAGAGAGAGGTGGCTGGTACTAATCCTAAGAAAAAAGGGTCACGTACAGGTGATTTTGTAAGGAAAAAGTATTCCACTTGTAAAAGGAAAGAATTAGTGGGGCCCGCATAATTGTCAACTCACTATCCAAAAGGGAATTGGACTAATGTCCATCGTGTCGCTGTGCAAGGGACAAATTTTTATTTATTGTTTTTTTAAATAAAGGATTGGGGCCACGTCAAATAAAACAAAAGGGTCCTTGAGCATTTAAAGCTAAGGTCAAAACCCACCCTTTTCTTTTGCATACAGGTGAGCCAAAGGAAAAAAATATGGTATAAAGGTCCCATAAAATATTAAAGAATATTTAATTTGGGTCAAAGATATTCTTATTTGGTGTCATGTATATTGGTTCACGATTTTCTCTACCAATAGTATTACAACTAAAATATGAAGTGAATACTTCAAGTCTAATCTTCGAAAGATTAAATACTCCGACAAGTCTTGAAGTGGGGGCATTTGTAATCATATAAATTTTAAATATATTAATCCAAATAAATATTGTGGATTAATATAATTGGATTAATTATTTAAGTCCAATAAATATGGATTTAATTAAAGTCCAAAATTCATCGGGCTAGTCCATTAATTTGGGCTACAAATAATGAGCCCACTTGGTTAAGCCCAATATGTCATCTTATTCTAGAGGCCTAATTTGGCGCCACGTGTCAAATGACGTGGCATGCCAAGTCAAGTAAAGGAGTCAATAGGACCGTGCCACATGTCGAAATGATGCAGCAAGCCTGGTGAAATCAAAGGCCCATAAGAATGCGCCACGTCACTTAAATCTGATTGGCCAAAAGAAGCTCATCTTCACCATGACTCTTTCCTTTCCACAACTATAAATAGGGGCCTCATAATTCAAAAAGAGGACGAACAATTCGAACAAGAAGCAAGAGAGAGCTCGTGAATCAAACACCACAAATTTCTCTACAACTTACAAGTTCAAGCATTCAAGTTCATAAACAACTGAAGATCAAGACGAAGATTCAAGATCAAGCTCAAAAGCCCTTGAATCCAAATTCACAAGTCAAGATCAAGTTCATTAAATCCACAAATCAAGTTCAAGTTCATCAAATTCAAGATCAAGCTCGAAGCCCTTGAATTTATATTTAGAAAGGCGAATCAGAGGATTCATAGAGATTGTAACACTCACATATTGAAATCAATAAACGATTGTTGCAATATTTTCTGTCACGATTATTATTTTTTCGATCGCGAATTTTATTGTCTACAGTGATGACAATGTAAAATAGTACGATAAGACAAAGTATGAATAGTTTACTCAGAAAAAAAGAAGACAAAGTATGAACAGACGTTTATCATTACAGTCTTTAGCAACAAAAATAATCGTTACAGTAACCTGTATCTCTGCCTCTTGCCTCATTTTATTGTAGCGCTAAGCAAGATGACGAGCATCCTCTAAGGGAGCCAGCTACCATAGCTCTCAATGGTTCTAGTACCTGGAAATCCAATGGTGTAGAATCTAAACAACAAATAATGATATACTGAATAAGGTTATGAATAAGGTTACTAATCTAAACGATTAAGAGCATACAGAGGCAGTAGAACTGGAGAAAAACAAACAAACATAAAACTTAATGTTTGAATTACCTATCATAAATTTGTAGATTATGTGTATATATGCAAACTGATATAGGTGTGGAATCCAAATATCTAATAATAATAATATACTGAATAAAGTTAGACGATCAAGTGTAGAAGGAGGCAGTTCTAAGGAGGCATTAGAACGGGAAAAAACAACATATGGCTGCTCATTATGGATTAGAAGAAACCACATGAATGAGCAAATTTGGGCCCTAAAATAAAATTAAAACATATTTCATACAACATTAAGTGGATTAAAGAATTTCATGTCCATTTGGTTGCACATCTTTGTGTTGGGCAGCAGTGACTGAGGAACAGGCGAGTGACTAACTTTTTTCTTTAGTATGGCCACCTAAGTCTATTTTCTTGTATTGTACTATAGAAATAGAAGATAAGACACAGCTTGAACTGAACCATAACGTAATATGGGGAAGAAGAGGTTATTCATATTAAACAGATGCGGCCTAGGAACTTAGTTCATTACTCAAATATTTGCATCAGGAACGACTTGATAAATTTGCTTTTATCAATAACAGACTCACTTTCAACTTTCAGTCTACCAACTTGCTTTGGATCAATAGCATATTTCTCGAGAACGGAAGTAACAACTGTCAAATGAAAGACAAATTATATAATGAGACATCAGGATCTAATGAGACGAACAACAATTTATTACATAGGTATTTATTCCTCTCCTTCAAGTTCTACTGTACCAGGTGAACTCATATTCTTTCTTAGTTGTAGTTCATATATTGGTTTTTTTCTTTCTGGGTTTCTTAGGGCCCTCCGTCTTCAGAACGGTCCGCCTAGCCACTATGAATGAATAGTGACTCACTATAGTAGTCCGTCTGGCTGCTCTTGCTGAAATCATTACTCAACATTCTCCCGTGCTCTAGCAATTTCTCTCCTTTCATCCGTCTTCTCGATCACCTTAAGCTGCCTTGATGGAGTATAAGGATGAAGTGAAGATGAAGTAAGGATGGCTTGGGCGCCTCTGGAATTATGAAATCCTCTTCTAGGCATATTCCCGATACTATACTAGTGAAAGAAGTTCCTTGCCTTTTGTTTTGCTGCAGAAAATGCCGATTCCAACCCCCAAGAAGCCGACCCTCTCCCCCCCTAGCCGCCTATCTACTCGTGTTCGTAGCTCGATTGGAGGGAGTCAAGGCGAATCGAATGGTCAGGAAGGGAAGGAAGGTTTTGCGCATTGTATCTAATTAAACCACATGCTCCACCGCTTGTGCAGGCCCCCATCAATTCCTTTGAGTTTCGGTCTTGCAACCGTAAATGATTCCATCATAGGCCCTTTCTCTACAGCCTAGAAATCCTATAAGCTTTCGGGGCTCTGTAGAGATGGGAGCGGATTCAGTGAAATAGGAGGCTCAAGTGGTTCATCCCCTTATTCAAGGGATATTCTAAGAGGAAAGTATTACCTTGGATTATAAAAAAATTCACTTCTGTATCAATATTTTTAATAAACATTAGCTTCTTTTATAATAGTAGCCAAAGTCTTTTTATTCTAAACTTCTTGGTTTTAAATTTAGAACCTAAAGAGAATTCTAAAACTAAGCAAAGAAAAAAGACAGTAAGTATTAACTGATAATAAAGAATGCTAAATTTAATGACCTAATCAAAACCTAAGCAAAGAAAACCTAGAAGAGAAGTCAAGATCAGAGTACACACACCATAACATTGCTTTCAGATTCATCATGGTTCTGGACATATACATTCACCCGTATGTTCAGCTGAATAAGGAGAAAGGTAGCAGCAGTCACGTAAACAAAATGAATACGCATCAGACCAACCAATCAAATAGCAAAATTAATGAATCCTACGCAATCACATAATAAAGTTTTTAGATATGCTTGGATAGAAAAACTGCAAAAAAAGAGGATCATGCACAACATAAATAGAGAGCTCGACAGATCTAAATCTATACACGCAGTAAAAATCAAATCGATCAAGAAAATAGAACGTACCTTCTAACCTGAAAACAATTTGCATAACATCAAGATATGTCTTATAACTGAAAACAATTTACATAACATCAAGGTAGCAGTATAATTATTCAATATACCAATTCAAATCTAATCTAATTTATATATATAAAAAAAAAACAATGAATACTCATAATTCAAACATAAGATCATTGAGAAAACACAATTAGAAATTCATTGACTTTTATGTATACATAAATAATAAATGTAACCTTTTGAAGACAAGAGAAGAGAAGCTCAGCTAAAATCCTCAACCAAAACACCTCAAACAACCGACCTTTTTTTTTTGAACATCTAAATGTAGACAATTTATTTATAACACATAATAAATATACCATTCAAATAAAAAGTAATTAAATATTAGAAAAACTATAAATTTAATAAAATAAAATCATTATTTGATTTAAAAAATATTTATATTCGTTAGTAATGGTGAAAATGGTTTGTGTGGTGGAGGTGGTTGGTAGTAGGGATTAACCTAGCTAACGCATAATAGTGATGGTGGCAGCGGCAACAACCCTGTAAATATAGTTATAATGATGGAGGTGAAAGGTGAGGAGGAGACTGAGAGTAGTGGATAGTTAGTTAATCTAATAATATCTTTGACATTCAAAAAAAGAAAAAGAAGAAAAAATTAAAACAAGTTTAGGATTTAATAATTTAAAAAAGTAAAACCTATGTGATTCAACATCTAATATCTAATGTAACCTACGGTTGATTAAAAAAAAAATAGAATAAGTTTGGGATTACTAGAGACATAAATTAAAAATATTTTATATTAATTGTCCTAATATATAGATTTTAATTAGCTTATGTGAACTTTGAATTCAATTAAGGTTGTGTCCATTTATTTATTTTTAATCAGTGATGGATCATAATTACGGTATTCGAATTGATAATTAAATGTATATATTATTTGAATTTATTTTTGTTGCCAATATTTTAGTTTATAATTTATCCTAGGGAAAATGGTCCGAAATATACCCAAACTTTGGGAAAATTTGCTGTTACACGCCCAAACTTTGTGGGGGTCCTATGACCCCCCTGTACTATTTATTAGTGTATTTTTGTGACGTTTATTTGCTTAGCTGGACCACTAATTTAGTCACGCGCTCAGTGCGCGTGTATTCACATTTAGGTCCATCTGTGCAAATAAACGTCACAAAAATACACTAATAAATAGTACAGGGGGGTCATAGGACCCCCGCAAAGTTTGGGCGTGTAACAGCAAATTTCCCTAAAGTTTGGGTATATTTCAAACTCTTTTCCCTTTATCCTATAAGGTGCTTGCATTATTCGTTTGAGGATTTCTATATTTATTTATTTATGTAGTCAAACACTCATTGAATAGGTACACGTGCAAAACGCGTACCTTTAAACTAGTCTATGGAAACATGCGTTGCACGTTTATCCCAAATTATTTAATACAAAACCTGAATTCTTGACGACAAATATTTGCTTGATGATGAAACCACACCACAACTAAATACCATTATCTATCTCAAACATAATTTGTCACTTCTAACTGTCATAACACTCTTTATGATTGGATAATAATTACACAATTTGCTTAACTCTTCAAGACCAAGAGTGGGTTGACGTTAGCCAATTAAAGTCTGTGTGGGAAACATATTGCGTCCTTAATCCTCCATATATAACAGGTTTATTTGGTGGAAGTAAATCTTTATAATAGTTGATGAAAACACCAGCCTATGTATTATTGAAATTTTGTTTTCTTTTGTTTATGCCTTTATATTATTAAATAAATACTCTATCGATTGTATTTTTTGTTTCTGAATTTGTTTAGATAAGACAATGTTTATAGAGAAACCTCAACAATTTCGCGAGCTCTGTCCATAGTACGACATAAAGGTAGGTCAAAATTGAGCATCTTATTCTTCCAAACCAAGTGGATTGCCGTTGATAGTAGGTGATTTTCTGCCCATGAACATATATACCTAGACACAATTGGCATCAACACAGAGAAAGATATGTATTTTAAGATCCAAGCCAGGCAAAATACATTTTAGTCTCAACATGCTCAAGGCTTGTCCAGTTTCCTGCATTCAAGAGAATTTCTTTTTAGAGATAAACTAAGCATTTTCACCACCCGCCATAGCAATGCATCCTCCCTAGAGCATGTTGATTTTAGAACAAGTCGAGAAAAATTAACTTTTAATCGTCCTCTTCTTTATCAAAATCTTTAACCTTTACATCAGCGTTCTCTCCATACTGGATGCAGTAGTCAATCTAAGATAAGATGTACTGTATGCTGCAAAATGGTACACAACATTGTCTGTCATTACGACTACATTGCACAAAAGGTGCATTTCTATGAACTATATACACAGCATATACCCACAAACGAGTTATCATTCAACAACAGGTGGTTCAAACATCTAATGTATCCCTTATGTAAGTTTACCAATCAAGCAATTTCAATAAGAAAAGGGTAATTATCTGGAAAACTAAACGCACATATATCATACTATTGACAACTTCACATTTTATTTGAGAACAGTTACTACGAAAACCCAAAGCATGAAAGGGAAGCAGGGAATGAAAATATGAGCACCAGGTGCATATTGACGGAATCGAGACACTAAAAACATCAATACATTCACATTTTTCATCAGTAAATCAAGCTTTAGAAATTGGGTATAAAGCATATTTCATGTTTTTGAGGAAAAGTACATTCAAACATAAACATTGTTCCAAATATTATTGAAATTTTTTGGGTTTCTATGGTCAAATGCCTGCTTAAATTTACCACCAGAGTATATTACCTGCTCTCTTTTCTCAAGTCAAGAGGGAGAAAGTTCACCATGTTGTACTGGTCCACCTGTACACAGGAAAATATACTTATTTTCTTCAATTATTAATTAATTATTAAAAAATTAAAGAGTACTAAATTATATGGTAAGAGCAAATATATGGAAACTTGATGTTGGTAGGTTTTCTTTTTCCTTATGTACGTGAGAAAATGAGTGATTAGAGAAAAATATATGGTAAATAAAATAAATATATGGTAAGAGGAAAATATTTTACAAATTGTGTCATATTTTAATTAGAAAACCTTCAAAATTCTAATTATTTGTAGCCATCAATTTAGGCATCCCATCATTATTTTGGTTAACTATTTTTTATTTTAAATAATAATGTTGAATTGTTTAGGCTAAAGATCAGCATACGTGGAAAATAAAAGCCTTTTACAATGACAAAAAAAAAGAGTAATTCAATCCTATTAGGAATCAAGTTTTATTACAGCAAGTTCGAATTATTATTTAATATTTAAGAGTTTGAAATTAATTAAAGTTCTTATTTCATTAAGAAATCATAATATTTAATATTTTTAAATTAATTAAAAATTTACCTTATATATATAAAAAAAATCTACAATTCTATTTAAGTAATATTGTGATCAAAGTTTACAAAACCATATGGCCAATATAATTGATTTTCACTTTTTTTTTAAAAATAAAATAATTTTTTTCATATTTAAGTAATCCTTTTTTGAGGGGAAAAAGTTATGTACTTCTATAAATTGAGAATCCTTTTCCTTTTAGGAGAAATTATTAATTTTTTATTTTAAATAATAATGTTGAATTGTTTAGGCTAAAAATCAGCATACGTGGAAAATAAAAGCCACAAAAGAAAAAAGAGAAAAAAAAAGAGTACTTCAATCCTATTAGGAGTCAAGTTTTATTACAGCAAGATCGAATTGTCATTTAATTATTATTTAATACTTTAGAGTTTGAAATTAATTAAAAATTTTATTTCATTAAAAAAATCATAATATTTAATATTTTAAGATTAATTAAAATTGTACCTTATATATAAAAAAAATTCAACAATTCTATCTCTAATCTCTATCTCTAATCTCTAATCTCTAATCTCTAATCTCTAATATATTAAAAGTGTGAAGGGCCTTAGAAATATTGTTTGAACTTTTTGCCCTTCATTAAAAGACTCTGTTTTAGACAAAATCGTCTTTTCACTTTTTTCTCCAATTATTATTTAATTAACTTAAAAATTCAATTAAATAATTCCCCCTCTTAAAAACCTAAATAAAATGCAACTGCTTTTACATTATTTATTTATGGAAATCCCAACTATTTTATTTATTTATGGGAATCCCAATTACTTATGATCGAGAAAAAAAGGAAAACACATTCTAACTCCTTTTCTTATCGTACTTGGACTAATCATTATTTTATATTTAATGTAAAGTTGATTTTTTTAACCACACATTGCATTATTGTTTTGAGGAGGAGGTCGCCCCAGGAAACATAATAAAGCTTTGACATTGGTAAAATTACATTCCTTTTGCTTGCTTCTCTCTTTAATACAACAATTTTTTTCTTCTCTTAGTCTACTTACAAATTTGCAATGGAATAGCTGAAATCAACATGAAAAAGCTACCCCTAATTTTATTAAAATATGATTGAATTTGTGTTTTGAAACGTTTTTTACACCAAACCAAGAAGCAAAAGTTACAAGTTATTATGTTGTGTGGAATCTAAGCTTCGATAATATTTTAGCGCTATTATCGTAGTAAAACACGTTGAATCCAAAAAATTTCTCTGAAATCTTTGTTAATAACTCTGGTATTATTTGTATATCTTTTGTATGCATGTTTTCAATATTGAATGCTTCTCGAGGTGTTATAGGTGGTGTTAGGTGTGGGTGTTTCGGCCTATATTGCATGTATTTGTTATTGATTGATGTGATATTTTTTAGTTCTCATTCTACATCTTTTGTCTTTAACAAAACAGATTTGGCAATTTTATTTTAATTGAATATTAGCATATTGCTATGCTTGAAACAATTATTTCAAGGTTGAAACAATTCTTAGCAACATAAGTTTTATTACCTGATAAAATGAAGAGCAAGTATAAAACGGTAAAATATCTTCGTTTAGCCAGTTGCTTGTTCTCAAACAGCCACTTTTCTTATAAGTAAAAGTTCTAATATAATAAATATTGTGTATCCTCTGTAATACCATGTAATACCATGAGCGGAGCTATCGATACTTGTGTCCGTGGGAGGTATCAAGTACTAGGTAAATAGTCGAGGTACACACAAGTTGTCCCAGACACCATTGTCATAAAAGAAAATAAAAAAGTTAGTGTTATTTTTATGTCTCATGATACTGAAAGTAATATTTTTTCTTACAAGTGCCACGACTTCTTTTCCTTGGATGCTTTTGGAGACATTTCTCAATAGATATCTAGGAGTTGATGTTCTACTTAGGTTTTCTATATTTGTTTCAATAGAAGTTGACATTATGTTTGAGACGAAGGAAATGGAAGAAAATCTAAAGAAAAGAGACAAATGATTTTACAGTTGCGTTTGAAATAAAAAAACTCTTCTCACTCCTTTCTTTTAGAATTTCCTATTTTATAGTTCTACTTTTTAATATACAAAAAAATTATAAAAATGTAAATGGGCAAACGTGCGTTGCACGTTCCCATAGACTAGTTTAAGTAATATTGTGATCAAACTTTACAAAACCATAAGGCCAATATAATTGATTTTCACTTTTTTCAAAAGAAATAAAAAATTTCATATTTAGGTAATCCTTTTTTAAGGGGAAAAAGTTTTGTACTTCTATATAGAATCCTTTTCCTTTAAGGAGAAATTATTCTCTCAATTAATACTTTTTTTTATGTATCACTCATATGTAGATCAATTGACCAAACCAATTTAATATATTTTTAGCATCTATGCAATTGTTTGTTCTCTACCTTATTTTCATTCGTTTACTTTATTTTGATATTCAGTTGCTTAGTTTTCTTTTACGGCTATTGAAGAATGATGCTCTATTTTGATGAATATTTATTTTACGTTTTGTGATATAATCGTATTTAAATTTAATTTACACCTATTTTACGTCTTCTCTTCTTATTTTCAGAACTAGAATGAGATGAAGATTTTCGTCCACAAGATTATCGATCTGAAAGAAGGAAGATCTTTCTTATCAAGGAGGAACAATTAATACAAGGTTTTTTATTTTTCTTGTTTTTTTAACTATAAAATTGTAACACTTTAAAAATTTGAGTTAGATTTAATTATATATATTCCACATTCTACGTTGAGTATATCAATTATATCGTATGGTTTTAATATATATTATCTTACACCTCTTAGTTTTCAATTGCTTCTCTTCAATCTCGTGTTTGGGGTGTTATTCTATAACCTTGGTAGTTTTTCTTAATTAGTTTAAAGTTTGTTTTTAATGGTTTTATATGATTTTGTATTAATATATTAATTTTCTGGCCTAGGGTTGAGTTCGGGGGCGGGGGTACTAGGGGTAAGTGGGATAAGGGAACTTCTAAGTTGAGAGTTGGATCTTGGAACATAGGGACTCTTCAAGGGAAGTCCGTAGAGCTCGTGAAAATTCTTAAAAAAAGGAGGATTAGTATAGCGTGTGTCCAGGAGACTAAATGGGTAGGCTCTAAGGCGAGGGACGTGGACGGGTATAAGTTGTGGTACTCTGGTAGCGTGAGGCATAGAAATGGGGTAGGGATCTTAGTAGATGATGAGCTTAGGGGGCAGGTGGTGGAGGTTAAGCGGGTCAATGATAGGTTGATGTCGATTAAGTTGGTCATGGGAGGGTTTACGTGGAACGTTGTTAGTGCCTACGCGCCGCAAGCGGGCTTGGATGAGGAGGAGAAGAAGAGCTTTTGGGAGGTGTTGGAAGAGGTGGTGAGAGGCATTCCGAGCACTGAGAAGCTGTTAGTAGGAGGGGACTTCAATGGGCATATTGGGTCTTTATCGAGAGGTTATGATGAGGTGCATGGAGGTTTTGGTTTCGGGGTAAGGAATGAAGGAGGTACCATACTTTTGGATTTTGCTAGGGCCTTTGGGCTGTGGGTGGTGAATTCGAGCTTCCCGAAGAAGGAAGAGCACCTCATTACCTTTCGTAGTTCGGTGACCAAGACTCAGATAGACTTTTTGCTCCTTAGGAAAGGGGATAGAGCGGTATGTAAAGACTGTAAAGTCATACCTAGTGAGAACCTTTCAGCCCAGCATAAGCTGTTGGTGATGGATTTGGAAATCAAGAAAGGCAGAAAAAAGAGGGGCGTGGAGGATCGGCCCAGGATTAAGTGGGGTAGCTTGACTTTGACTAGTGCTTTGAAAATAGAGGAGAAGCTAACGAATATGGGAGCGTGGGAGAGTAGAGAAGATGTGGATAGTATGTGGGAGACGACTGCCAGTTTTATCAGGGAGAGCGCTAGAAAGGTGTTGGGTGTTTCGAGAGGACGATCTGGCAAACACCGGGGGGACTGGTGGTGGAACGCAGAAGTGAAAAGGAAGGTGGAGACTAAGAAGGCGGCCTATGCTAAGTTGGTTGAGAGTAAGGATGACGAGGAGAGGCGAACGAGTAGGGAGGAGTATAAGCTAGCCAGAAAAGAGGCTAAGTTAGCGGTTACGGCGGCAAAGACATCAGCTTTTGAGAGTTTATATGCTGCCTTAGAGGAGAAAGGAGGGGATAAGAAGTTATATAGGTTGTCCAAGGCCAGGGAGCGGAGGGCTCGCGACCTTGACCAAGTGAGATGCATCAAGGGGGAGGATGGCGAAGTGTTGATGGAGGATGCCCTTATTAGGAGAAGGTGGCAGTCCTATTTTCATAAACTTTTGAATGACGAGGGGGACAGAAATCTTGTGTTGGGGGACTTGGAACACGTAGAGAGGCGTCGCGATTACGGTTATTGTAGGCGTATCAAGGTGGAAGAGGTCAAGGGTGTTATTCGTAGGATGCGTAGGGGTAGGGCGAGTGGGCCCGACGAGATCCCGGTGGATTTCTGGAAGTACACTGGCGGGCCAGGTATAGAATGGCTGACAAGGTTGTTTAACATCATTTTTGGGGAAGCGAAGATGCCCGAATCTTGGAGATGGAGCACGATGATCCCGCTATATAAGAACAAGGGGGACATTCGGAGTTGCAACAACTATAGGGGTATCAAGTTGTTGAGCCATACTATGAAGGTTTGGGAGAGAGTGGTAGAATGGAGACTGAGGAGGGTAGTGACTATCTCAGAGAATCAGTTCGGTTTCATGCTAGGTCGCTCGACTACTGAGGCCATTCACCTGGTAAGGAGATTAGTGGAGCAGTTTAGGGAGAGGAAGAAGGATTTGCATATGGTGTTCATTGATCTTGAGAAGGCATATGACAAAGTCCCTAGAGAGATTCTGTGGAGGTGTTTGGAGGCTAAAGGTATGCCCGTGGCGTACACTAGGTCGATCCAGGACATGTACGAAGGTGCGAAAATGAGGGTGAGGACGGTAGGAGGGGATACAGAGCACTTTCCCGTGTTGACAGGGTTGCACCAGGGATCGACTCTTAGTCCATTCTTATTTGCCTTGGTGATGGATGTTTTGACGCGACGTATTTAAGGGGAGGTGCCTTGGTGTATGCTGTTTGCGGATAATGTGGTACTGATTGACGAGACCCGGGGAGGAATGAATGATAAGTTGGAGGTTTGGAGACAGACCCTTGAGTCTAAAGGATTTAGGTTGAGCAGGACTAAGACGGAGTACCTGGAGTGTAAGTTTAGCGATTCGAGGCATGAAGCTGACGCGGTAGTGAAGTTGGATTCCCAGGCCATTCAGAAGAGGGAGAGTTTCAAGTATCTGGGGTCTATGATTCAGGGGAACGGCGAGACTGACGAGGATGTCACGAAGCGTATTGGTGCAGGGTGGAGGAAATGGAGACTCGCTTCGGGAGTTTTGTGCGATAAGAAGGTGCCCCTGAAGCTTAAAGGTAAGTTTTACAGAGTGGCCGTCCGCCCGGCCATGTTATATGGAGCCGAGTGTTGGCCAGTTAAAAACTCCCACACCCAAAAGTTGAAAGTAGCGGAGATGAGGATGTTGCGAGGGATGTGTGGTCTTACCAGGAGTGATAGAGTTAGAAATGAGATTATTCAAGAGAAGTTGGGAGTGGCGTCGGTGGTGGATAAGATGCGGGAAGTGAGGTTGCGATGGTTCGGACATGTGAAGAGGAGGTGCGCGGATGCCCCGGTACGAAGGTGTGAGAGGCTGGCGGGGGTGGTGTTAGGCGGGGTAGAGGTAGGCAGAAGAAATATTAGACGGAGGTGATTAGGCATGACATGGAGCAATTACAGCTTACAGAGGACATGACCCTTAATAGGAAGATGTGGAGGACGCGGATTAGGGTAGAGGAATAGTAGGTAGAAAGGTGGCCGTTTTTAGCAGGGAAGAGTGTTTGCTGGTATATTTGAGATCTATGATTTATGAATTATGATTTATGATGTATGATTTACGATTTATGATTTTTACGATTTATGATTTGTGATTTATGATTTTTGTTTATGAATTTTACGATTCTTAGGATTTGTATGATTCTTATGATTTAGATTTATGATTTTTATGATTGTTTTATGACTCTCATGATTTCTGATTTCTGTCTTATTTTTTAATGATTTTTGATTGTTATTGTTATCGGTTCTGAGCCGGGGGTCTATCGAAAACAGCTTCTCTACTTCTTCTGAGGTAGTGGTATGGACTGCGTACACTTTACCCCCCCCCCCCCCCCCAGACCCCACCTGGTGGGAATACACTGGGTATGATGATGATGATGATGATATTAATTTTCTGGTTAAGTGGTTTTCGTATTTAATAAAACCATCAATTACTTATTAATCCAAGCATATTTTCTTTATAATATCAAAGTGATTTTATCAAATTGAACTCATTAAACGAAGCACACGCACGAGGCGCGTACCCTAAGACTAGAAAGTGGTAGTGACTTGAAAATGTGTATTTGTTACTTGAAAATGGTTAAGTGTAGTGACTTGAAATGTGTTTTAGTTACTTGAAAGTGATTAAGTATAGCAACTTGAAATGTGTATTAGTTACTTGAAAATGGTAGTGACTTGAAAATGTGTATTTGTATTTGAAAATGGTTAAGTGTATTGACTTGAAAATGTGTATTAGTTACTTAAAAATGGTTAAGTGTAGTAACTTGAAATGTGTATTTGTTACTTGAAAATGGTAGTGACTTGAAAACGTGTATTTGTTACTTGAAAATGGTCAAGTGTAGTGACTTGAAATGTGTTGTAGTTACTTGAAATTGGTTAAGTGTAGTAACTTTAATTAAGATTGTGATTGCTTGTGTAGATGGAGTTTGATTATAGCTAGATATATCAACGAAATAATGATAATAGAGTGGGTATGAGGGAGGAATTTGCAGCAGGTGTCAATCGATTTATGCTGTAATTTTTTTTACAAAATTTCCAGAAATTCCAAAAAAAAACGACCACTTGTGGTCGGTTTTTTTTTTTTTTAAATATTTATTTATACGGTTTTCTATTAAAAAAAATTATGTGGTCGGTTTTCTAAAAAAATATTAATTTTTTTTTACAAAAATCGACCACATGCGGTCGGTTTGTTTTAATTTTTTATTTTTTTTTTACAAAAACCGACCACTAAATGTGGTCGGAAATTTTTAATAAATTTTTTTAATATAAAATAATTTTAATACAATTTTTTATTTATAATATAATTAATATCAATTTATAAATAAATAAATATTTTTGGAAAACGGACCACATGTGGTCGGTTTTGGAAAAGCTTCCACTATTTTACTGACCACACATTGTAGTCGATTTTTTGGTCGAAAAAAAAGGAAAATCGACCACTTGTGGTCGCTTTTTGTGGTCGATTTTCCTATTTATTATAGTAGTGCGTAGCTCCGGGAGGAAAATTTTCTTTAAGATGCTCATCACACTTTCTCATTGCCTTTTCCTCAATTAGGACAGTACAGTCTCCACGTGAGTTAAGGATCATTTTCTTAAGAGATGGCGCAATTTGCAACAGATGTAAAGCAAAATACTAATCACTTGAACACCCAATAAAACCAACAAGCTTCACCACCTATAGGCATTTGTGACAGAATGTAGTTGCTTCTCGTGAATCACCATCAGCTCTGCGCGTCCTAACTCTTTATTAATTTCTCATCCTTAAAGTCCTAAATAAAAAACATTAGATTATAATTTTTGTACAATGTAATTTCTCCCTTCATTGTTAAAACACATGAGGAATTGTACATGATCAATTCATTATAGAGTCGGAGTACCTTTTTCTTGTAACATATACGACAAGTGAATGAAGGGAGTATCTAATTAATTTGGCATGCTAATGAGCAATGGAAGTTTGGACACAAGTAATAGGAGAAGTAATAGAGTGTTAGGAAATGTATACAAAAGTCATCTTTTTTCCTTTCTTTCTGCTGCACAATACCTTCACGACTCTTATCCTACAAAAAGATAAAAATCAATCACTCCAGGCTCGTGTCATGCATGTTCCCAGCCCTACATATACTATATATCTATGCATGGCATATAATGCATCCCATCCCCCCAAAGGCAACTACTCCCATCCCATGCATGCAACTAGGCCCCGCCCACGAACGCAAAGCTCCCCAAAAAGCCTCCATTTTTTCCAAAATTTTCCAGCCATTGAAGTAAGTTGAAACAAAGCTAAAAAGAAACACCAACCACAAAGTCTCCCCTTCTATTAAAGCACATAGACACCATACACACTAACACGTCTCATGCAAAAACTAAACACTTTCTTGTTAGTTTCATATATACTCCATTCGTTCCTAACTAAGTGCTTGTCTAGTATAGAGTACTAAGTAAAATTTCCCATATATGCATGATTCTTTCCCATTTATTTTAGGAACCTTTCACGTAGAAAATCTTCAGGTATACAACTTTTCATATATTTATTATTATAGTCAATATTTAATATCATTAAATAATAGAAAAATAGTAAAAAGACGATTTTGTCTAAAGTGGAGACTTTTAATAAAGGGCAAAAGGTTCAAACAACATTTCTAAGGACCTTCACACTTTTAATATATTAGAGATTAGAGATTAGAGATTAGAGATAGAGATTAGAGATAGAGATTAGAGATATACAAATCAAGTGTAATCTTCATCAGATTTTTGGATTTTGTGATTTTAATTTACAGATTTTTTTATCTTTATATCTTGTTTCATCTTAAGTTGTGTTGAAATTTCTCTCTCAATTTTATATACAACTCCTTCACTTCTCGTTTTCGACCGACGGCGTTCTCTAGTCAACCATCTTATTTCTGGCGTAGATAGCGGCGGTATAATATTAAAATTTATTTTCTATGTATGAAAATGATAAATCACATGAAATTCACACAGTAGGTAAACTTATCAGTGTAAAATTAATTTTTATACACATTTCATACACAAAAAAAAATGTATGCAAAAGATAAATCAATTATATACAGAAAAAAGATGTATGAAAATGATAAATCAATTTACAAAAGTGTATGAAACCGATTTTTAATGTATAAAAAATGGTGAAATCATATGGAGTCCGCTAAATAACTTAACTTATTAGTATGAAACCAATTTGTATATACACTTCATATCCAAAAATAGTGTATGCAAAAGGTGTATGAATGGTAAATCAATCAGTTTATATATACAACAACTTTTCAAAGTGAAAATGACGAATCATATGGAGTCCACTAAATCTATAAACAACACCAACCCTTTTATGGATATAGAAAAATGATCCATTGCAATCTAAATGAGTAAATCTGTATTTTAATGGAATTTTTTTTTCGCCGAATAAGACCAACAATTTGAAAGAATTTGGGTTGCTTTCCGATCTTAATTCTGATTTGGCCGATATAGACGAAGTAAAATTCAAATGAAAAAGAAGAATCTGCTATAATTGTGAAAGAGTAGAATAAGAAAGTAATTATTTTGAGAGAAATATGGGGTGATTGATATCCTATTTTTTAAAAAACAATTTACCCTTTTTTAGTATTTAACTATTTTGAGAGAAATATGGGGTGATTGATATTCTATTTTTTTGTTATAAAACTGTTATTAAATCATTTTTTCTTTTTAAATTTTTTTTTTTTTTTTAAAAATTGCTATTAGTTGCAATCTTAGAAATATTGCTATGACTTACAATGTGCAATCTAAGAATGTATATTTTGATTTTTTTTTTCTTTATCTAATTTTGGCATGATTTTTGGCATTGGGCCTTGAGGATTTTAACCTCACTTTCCAATGGACTCCAATTTTTGCCCAACTTGTTCTACTATTTCAATTTCAAAAAATAAGCCCACACTAATAGCACTTCCAAACCTATCCACTGATACATACTACACCACCTCCCCTTTCTCTCTCCGGCGAACACATCGCTCTCCCCTCCCCTCGCCGGCGAAGATTTTGCATTGTTAGTCCCCCTCTCTCTTCTTTCCCTATATATACCTCTCTGCATTTTCTTCTTTCTTACACTCTTGATTTTAAAAACCCTAAACCCTAAGCCATCGTAGCACTAGCTGAACGGCCTTCTTAACGGAGTGAACAATTCGTTGTTACTGGTTTATTCACGTTGCTATAAACTGGTACACCACCTCCTTCTGTCCTCTTTTTCTGTTTGCCTTTTTATATTTGTGTTAAACTATTTTCTAAGAATTTAGGTTGGTCTGTTGTTTCTAAAAATTTATTTTATTTTCATTATTATGAAATTTGATTTGAGTGATTCCTGGATTTTCATATTAAAGATTAGAAATTTAGTAGTAAATTCGTGTCATCCCATTAATCATTATCTAGAGGTATATTTTATGTATGTGTGTATGTGATGATATCAGTGTAATCAAAAGTGAAAAGGGAGTTGCCTTAGTTGGTTTCCAAAGAGAAGGTACTCAAGACTCTATATAGTGGTTTATGCCCTTATTTGGCTTCAAAAAGCATTAGAATCCCTTATGTAACTTGCGGGGAAATCAAGGAATAGAAGCTATCATCCTAGGGGGAGGACCCTGCAAAAAAGCTCTAGGGTCCATTGGGTCTTTAAGCGCAAATGCAAGTAAAGCATTGGGCTTTAATGAAAGGCACAATTGGAGAAAAGAATGCAAGCAAATATATATATATATATATTTAGTCCAAGACTAATGATTTTAAAGAATGAATGACAAATATATTAACAAAGATTTTGAAAAAAGAATTACGATAAAGTGAAATATCAATTGTTTGGAGTTGCCGCTTCAGAAGAGGCTCAATGGGAATCTTGATGACGACACTGAAGCGCACATTAAGCGAGGTGAAGCGCTCAACACGTTTTGAGCCTCGCTTCTAGGGCTTAAGCGCGCCTTTGACAACACTGAGTTATATATGTTTGTGAAATCTCCTTTAAGTCCAGTGTGTGTGTGTTGATGAAATGAATTTGTTGGGTGCTCTCTTGGAGATCCCTCAATTGGATATTGCATGCAGCTCTCTATGAGATATTTTGGATAGTGAGCTGGTCAGCGTCTGAAGAAGAATTTCGATGCTGATGTTTTCTATTAAGAAACTTGAATCAAAGATTACTGCATTTGTATGTGTACATAATGATGTAATTAGTGATTATTTTTGAAACATAACAAATTGATGTGGCCAACTGTAATGGTGATGTTTATATTTGCATATTTGTGGTTAGGTGGTTGTTAACTTTTTCAAATATGTATTGAAAATATGGATACTAGATACTTGGTCCAGTTATTATTGTATATTAACTTGAGGTCATTGTCCTAGAACTCTGAATTTTGAATCCATAAAGTTGAAATCTTGGGTCCGCTTCTATCCTCAACTATGATGGCGAGTGGTGATCCTCATCAGCATCAGCAGCACCAGCACCAGCCGATGCCACAGCAGCACCAGCACCAGCCGATGCCACAGCAGCACCAGCACCAGCCGATGCAACAGCAGCACCAGCACCAGCCGATGCCACAGCAACAATTCCAGCAACAACACCCTCCACATTTTGGAGAGTTTCCAAGGGGTCCACAACCTCCGCCAGGGCCACCTCCCATGATGCGGCAGCCATCTGCATCCTCCACTACTCTTAATGTTCAGCCACCTGGACCTACTCCTCATCCTTCTTATGACGGTATGCGTTGTTTACTAATGTTTCATCTACTCTTTTACTTCTCATCTTTGATCTTTTAGCTTTTCAACGGAGCATACAACTGGTAGGGAATATCAAGAATCTAGTTATCAAATTATTTTATTGTAAGAAAAAAAGGCCCCTAGAAACTACAGGTCTGAGAAGAGTCATTTGAGCATACAATTTAGTTTCTTTGGGAAGGACCTCTTTAGTCGTTATTTCACATAGTTTCTATCTAGTTGGAGAAGAAGAAGACTTTCAACTCACATATATTCTTGTAGAACTATTATTACAATTAATCATTTTCATTCATTTTATCTGAGGAAGCAAAGATGAAAGACAGAATATTGTAAGCCATAAGAAGGTTGATAGGAAATTTCCTCATCAGTTCTGTATTTCTTGTTAGCGAGAATTGATTGCCTTTTCTTATCTTACCCACAAAACAGCTGATAATAAGGCTATGATTGTCTCAAATTGTCAAATTCTCATAGAACCTACCATTTCTTTTTGCTTGGGTAATGTTAGGTCCATAAAAGTTGAAGAGAGGTTGGATGCTACCCATGTTCTTGGGACTTCCATCTGCTTTAATGACGCATAATTCACTTCACCTATTTTTGTTTTGATAAGTATTTACTGAGCCTAATTACGATGGCTACCAAAGTTTTATTCTTTTCCTTATATTTGCAGCTCATGCTGACAGTCATTCTGCAAAGAGAATGAGAAAAATTGGCCAGAGAAGAGCAGTTGATTACGCTAATACAGTTGTAAGATATATGCAGGTAATAACCATTGAATGTGGGTATTTACCCATAGACCTAGTTATGCAATGTGGTGCAGTAAATGTTCTTCTATATGTTACTACTATTAGAACCATGAGCTGTTAACCTATCACAAAGAAAAATTACGGCAAATGTGGGTTCATTTTACTCTTTTTATTTCTTTCAAGGGGCTGCTGTTGTCCTGCCACTATTAGGAAAAATTAGCAAGATTGCTTTTATTCAATTTTAGCATATTCCCTGTCTTGAAATGTGTTTATAGTTTCCAATCAATGTGGCAAATAAACATTAAGGAATAGTTTGTAAGTGTTTATTCATCTGCATGCCATAACATTTTCACCAACATTATGGAAATTCTTTTTCAGAGTTTGGTATAATCAACATAAAAATCTCATATGAATAGTTTGTATAACACTGTTCCATTGTTCATGAACACCTTTTGTTTTCTTTTTTGATTTTTTTTGGTATGCACTAGGGCATTAATTCTTGATACCCTGTTTTTCCCTACTATTGTTACACACAGGGGAAACTTGGGTCTTTACTCTCGTAAATGATCCGCTAACACAACTCAGCCCTCCATTAGAATTGACAATTAAATTTTGGCTTCTAATCATCATCATCATCATACCCAGTGAATTCCCACCATGTGGGGTCTGGGGGGGGGGGGTAAAGTGTACGCAGTCCATACCACTTCCTCAGATGAAGTAGAGAGGCTGTTTCCGATAGACCCCCGGCTCAGAAAATTTTGGCTTCTAATCTCAAGCTTAATCCCCCTTTGGCCATATATATCAGTCAACGAACTATATGGAATACCAAATTAGTTAGCATCGATTATAAGAAATATCTCCTTAATTAAAAAATGAATCCTCAATATCCATTCCTTTCTAATATCTCCTTAATTAAAAAATGAATCCTCAATATCCATTCCTTTCTATTTGGTACATTTCATTTCAATAATAAACAATTAGTATTTTAAGGCTGATTAGGGTTCTCCCTTAATGCTGAAGAATACAACCTTACCAGTTTCAAAAAAAGAGAGGCTAATTAGGGTTCTTAAAAAAACTAGAGGTTCTTGAATCTCAAACTTATCCCTGCACTGATCTGCAAGTTTCTGAACAGATCAGAAAAATATTGTCTATTATCTCCTTTAATGTAACTTAAGGACATAACTGAGCCTTAATCTTGGTATTGACTACTTTAAATCTCACATTTATCCCTATGCTGACATACAAGTTTCTAACCATAATAGAAAGACTACTGGCAAACACCACATTTAATGCAAGTATAACTACTTTGACCAATCTTATCTACTTGCTATTGACTATATGAATCATTTGCTTTCATTGTGTTGTTTTCTTAGTTAAATTCTTGTTGATTCCAAGCGATTGTGGATTTTAGGTTTACTTCATCCTAGTTTAACTCCTTCAATTATCGTAGGTGTTGCACCTTTGGGTTGATGCACTTTGAGATTTACATAGTAAATGTCAAGCAATCTCATGCAACTTCCTTTTATTTCATCCTACATTGCACTTTCTATTGAACAATGAATCAGTGATCATCTTGTATGATCGCACATCCATCTTAACATCGGTATTTATGTGATACTCATATTGTGGATATGTTGGGCCTTAAAGACAACAGTCATCCCATATAACATTGATGGTATCACAGTGATTCTAAGGTACTAGAGGGCTTCCGTGTTTAGTTCTATGGAACTCAGGCAATTGTAAATTTTAAGGAAAGATATGTAGGACTGCATTGCTCTTCTAATTGTTCTAGTAGAAAGAATAGTCTTGAGTCACAGTAAATATATCTTGTACATTGGTTCATTAGTACTAGTTGTCCACTAGCAGTAAGTATAGCCTGTATAGTGGTTAATTTGTCTAGCACTAATCATACACTCCAGGAATATTGTTAGAGCTCTGATTATCTTTCCAGAAGCTGATCTTGCTCAATCCCACATATTTTTTGAAGGAGTTCAACCTCTTCTTAGTTCCACTTCCACTAGAACCAAATAAATGCTTTTGGTTTGCAGTAGCTTGCACCCATATGAGCTGTATTGATGTTCTGGTTTATGTACAAGTCACTGCACTCTTTGGTTGCAATAGCTCTAGGTAACGAGGTCTTTTATCATAAAAATAGAAAAGAAAGTGAGAGAAGAAATAAGAAGAGGAAGAAAATTATTCTAAAAGCTTTTTACCTTTCAAAAGAAGGAAGAAAAATGAGACCGAAAAGCCAAAGTCGTTTTGCTTGTTTTGTCCATTAATAATTTCGATGTTTCTTCTTTTTGTGGGTTGTCAACTTGGCAATGGTACTCATAACATTCTATATCTTTTAAGGTTATTTGGTCCAAAGTTATGAACCATCACTTTTCTGCAGGTCCGCATGTGGCAGCGAGATTCAAGGGATAGGACAGTGTTACAACCTAGCCCAGCAGCAGCAGTGGATGTTAGTTTACTCCACCTATGAATTGGTTTTTGATTCTGCAAAATTCAATTTGTTTTCATGATCATACCTTTTTATCTTTCATTACTGGTGAGATCTCTGACAAGCTTATCCTGGGTGAGAAATGAGAAGGAAAAATTACCCAAGATATATATTTCCTTCAGTTCGTGGTTTGTGCAAAATACAACCCCAAAGCTACCATGAATGGTCATTAAAGTACCAAGAGACAAAACATTGGCTCAAGTCCTGTAGGTTTCAAGCTTCTTATGTTGAAGTTATTCAAACCTTTTATTCTGTACTCACAAACATAGAATTTTCAAACAATAGACTGTGTGCAGGAATAGCATGTCTTTCGAGAGCTATATGCTTATCTGCACAAAGTTTACAGACAACAACTACATACCCAGTGAATCCCACGATGTGGGGTCTGCGGAGGGATGGTAGAGTATACGCAAGCCTTACCCCTACCTCGTGGAGGTAGAGAGGCTGTCTCTGATGGCAATCTTGAGGAAAGTTGACCAAAACATACCTGTAGTCCCGGAAGGTGATAATAGTTCAGTTTTACCTGCATGTAAAGCTAGTTATAGACTCCAAGAACATTCTAGAACCACCTAGACCTAGTAGACGAGTTACTGGTAATTTGTAACTTAGATTTCCAACAAAGTATCAAATAACATGTTTGAGATTGAAGTCTCTCCCACAACTAAACATACCATTAAATATATTGTCCTGAATTCAGCAAATTAAATGGCTAATGATTCTAGAAAGTGTGTGTAGGCTGGTCCAGAGCCCCAGACAATATTGTTATAAAAGAAATGAAGCAAAGCAAGATTGTACCTTCTTCTGATCTTATGCCTTTAAAGTCAACATTTACTCAGGATTTTTTGCTTGTTCATGGGTGCAGATATTGCCAGCAGTTGCCTATTTGGATAATCCATCCACAAGTTTTGCTGCTAAATTTGTTCATACATCTCTAAATAAAAACCGTTGTTCAATCAATTGTGTTGCGGTGAGTTAAAGAATTCTTCTTGGTCTTCTATCTTTTGGTTTGTGCTTTACTTGTGTATATCTTTGGTTTTGTGTTCATACGCAATTGGATTACTGTGTCCAGAAGCACACATGTATCTTTGTACATGTGGTATGTGGCACTTTCTCCTTTTCATGACGTCCCAAAATGGTTGACACTATTCCATTTCTATACAACTCTCACAATTGTCAAGAGTCCAAATTTGTTAAAATTCAAAGTTTGAATTTTGAGGTAAATATCTCTCTGTCAAAGTAGCTTTTCCACCACTTCTGTAATACACTGTTCCTCTATCACTAATAAGTAATATAATATGTAAGTCAAATTAACTTATTGAACTGTGTTCAATCAAACATCATCACATAAAAAGGAATGTAGGGATTAGTTCTTTCTACTGATCACAAAAATAAAATGAAATCGTGGAAGTAGTATTTATTATAAAAATTGGTCGATCATGGTATGTTCTTCAGAGCATTTAAATGCAACATATCTGACTCTCTAAAATATTCACACGGTTAGTTGCTGCAAGGCCTTGATTGAATGTACAATCTCGATCCTTTGATTTAGACTGCCATCAAACGCTCTTTAACGATTTTGTTTTTATTTAGAAGTACTAGTTCTTATCCTGGTAGTGCTCTTTGTATTCAGTTCATTCTGACATCTTTTGGAAGTAAACAAATCAAAGATGACATGGAAGCAGTTATCTTGTCACATGTTGTAGTTTGAAGTCTTATAACCTCTTGGGCCTCTTTTATGTCATTGTCACACTAAATAATTGATGAAAGAAGTAAAGAGAATCCAGCTTGCGTGATGACACAAGATGTAGCTAAAAGTTTTCTGAGTTTCTCTCTCGGTTGTGTTACATCCTCTGTGTATTTCAGCTTTATATTTTTGTTCTCTTATTGAAACCTTTTCTTTTGAATCATGTAAAGTGGACTCCTAGTGGGCGCCGCCTTATTACTGGATCTCAAAGTGGTGAATTCACACTCTGGAATGGGCAATCGTTTAACTTTGAAATGATACTTCAGGTATGAATCTAGGGTTGTGAATTTCAGATTGTAGTACGTGATAAGCAAATTAGATGGACGATGTAATGTATTTCATCTGCAGGCTCATGATCAAGCAGTTAGGTCAATGGTATGGAGCCACAATGATAACTGGATGGTCACTGGTGATGATGGGGGTACTATAAAGTAAATAAATTTTTGGAACAATCTGCAGTTCACACACTCATTAGTCATTACCTATATTGTGTTTTTTTTTCTCTGTTATGAATTTGCGTCTATGTCATGTGACAGGTATTGGCAAACCAATATGAATAATGTCAAAGCCAATAAGAATGCACATAAAGAATCAATACGAGAATTAAGGTAATTATTCTAAATGAATTGACCTGGTTTTGATAGTGTTTATGTATTTCTTGGGTTTTGTTAACTTTTTCATTTTCGCTATCAACACATTTGCATCATTAAATATATTTTTAGGGCTTGCACGATTCAAATGTTGGTTGGTTTCCGTTCTCAGGAAAAAAAATATTACTTGGTTACTGAGTCTTATGCTTGAATGTGAACAGCTTCTGTAGTACAGATTTAAAATTCTGCTCCTGTTCTGATGACACTACCGTTAAAGTATGGGACTTCGCAAGGTGCCAAGAAGAGCGCTCGTTATCTGGTAATGTTCCTCAAGCTGTTTACTATAGGATGCTTGTCAATTCCAGTGAAATTAGTGATGGTTTGACTGCATATCTGTGATCCTGTGTTGAGACGATTTTTTTGGTTTTCTAAATAACATGCATGCTGCTGTCATACACTCTGCTGATAATTGTTATTACATGTTTAAACATATTTTCCAGCTGAAGTTTATTATGAAATGGAAAAGGAAAATTTGTTCAAAAAAAATCACTGGCAGTAACTCTTCAATTTTTCCATCAAGACTTATTAATGTACCAGTTAATTTAAGCATGAGGTGACCTAAGAATAGTTCCTTATGTCACTTGAACTCAGGCAGGCCATGGTTGGGATGTGAAGAGTGTTGATTGGCACCCTACAAAGTCTCTATTAGTCTCAGGTATATGCTTTTTTCTTCTCTTCTTTTCTTAGAAATGTTCCAGGTAGTTTTTTTTTGATGGTTGAAATGTTCCGAGTGATTAGAGTCACTCTTTGACTTTTGCTTTTGTCATGCCTGCAGGTGGAAAAGATAATCTTGTTAAACTTTGGGATGCCAAGTCAGGGAAGGAGCTTTCATCATTGTCAGTCAAAAACTGCTCTCTGAATCTGCAATGTTATTACTTCTATGAACTTGAGGATGTTACCACTTGATAAGTTATAGTTTTTTTTAAGCAATAACATGGATGTTGTTTGCTGTTTGCTGGTTGCAGTCACGGGCATAAGAATACCGTTCTCTGTGTAAAGTGGAATCAAAATGGTAACTGGGTCCTTACTGCTTCCAAGGATCAAATTATCAAGGTAGGCTGTTCCATGCCATACTTTTCCTAGAGCCCACAAATCGTTTTTCCGGTTTTGCATGTAATGGTCGTGTGGTGTAAATTGGTTGTTAATGAACAAATGCCTCAATCTTTGTTTTCATTAATTTGAAATTGCATGGCAATTGACAAAAGTGTAACAATCAATTGTTCTGTCCTATTGCTGTTTTTATGACATGTTTGGTGGTGGAATATGAGCCAAAAATTAGAAATGCATCAAATTTAAAGTACAACAAAATAATAATAATATTATAATTATTTGTTAATTTAACTGTATGATATGTGATTGTTTTTATCTGGGGAAAGATTGTCATTTTTTTCTGGAACTGACAAAAACTAGATTTATGCTATACACCTTTTTACTCTTGACAAGTCAAATGCATTCATTGGTGATGCACAAAGATGATGTGAAAAGAATTTAAAATATGGGTGCAAAGAAAAACAGAGAAGGATCAACTTGAAGTTGCTGAGTACAGTTGAAATGTTTATTTTCTTTTCAGTTGAGACTTGAGTTGTACTTTGAGGCTTTTGAAGCTTTAGGAACATGTTTTAGTATTGTTAGGGGTTCAGTCAGGTTCGGTAAATCTGTAATTTGGGGTTTGAGAAGCCTTGCTAAAATTTCTTATTAGTGGATTGGTAACAACAAGATAGCAATTTTAGCTTGATTTTAAGTTGCAACTGCTTTTTTACTGCAAGTGCATTGCTTCTTACTGCTCTTGGGTTCTGGTTGCAGTATTCATATTCTTATTTGGTTAGAAATGAAGAACAAAGCTTATATACGAATGAATTACATGCTAATGACGGAATACCTGCAAATAGTGATTATTGTGTCAAGTTAAACATTTGTGTGCAAGTGCTTGTATTCTGTCCTCATAACGTGCTGTTCCATTTCAGCTTTATGACATAAGGGCTATGAAGGAGCTTGAGTCGTTCCGGGGGCATCAGAAGGACGTGACATGTAATAATTACCTTCTTCTACATGTGTATATCTTATGCAATGCACACAACACTAGCATGTCGTGTAATGGCCAGGTTATTTGGGCTCGGATGAAAATTTGCTGTTTGTATGCTGGTATTATTCTGTAATTTCACCAAGGTATTATTAGAAAAAGAAATTTCAGATCATGTTGATGAAAAAGTGAGTAATGCAAATGGAGGTGGCTGAATTGTTGTTCATGATAAAAGTCAGAGTTAATCACGTTTAGTTTTTTCTACTATCTTTGTTGTGTAACAATAAATTTAATGCTTCTTTATTTTGTTCATTCAGATAATAAACACTCATTTTGTTCCACTTATTGTATTGTTCCTCCGCCATGCTTCCTTGTTCAACTTTCATCTGTTTGTGATACTAGCTAATTGCCTGTTTATATTCATGCAACTGTGGCAGCACTGGCCTGGCATCCGTTTCATGAAGAATATTTTGTCAGCGGAAGCTATGATGGTTCAATATTTCATTGGCTTGTGGGGTAAGTTCCTTGAAACTTCTTTCACTATCAAATTATAAATTATTTTTTGGGCATCTCCCGTGCTTTCAAAATATCACTATATGACCTTGTTTAGGACATTAATCTTGATGTTTCTTATTTTTGTCCACTGTGAGCCATAGGGATGATGAGTTTCTATTTGATGAAATAGACAGGATACCTCTCTATAGATTGAGGAAGTGTTGCTAATTTCTTTGTCATAACATTACCCATTTCTTTATATTCTTTTGCCACCACTTACTAAAATTGAAGTGTGATTCTCCTGCCACTTTCTTGGATAAATTCAAGTTGGGTAGAATGACAAAGGACAATTCAGGATGAATGTTATAGCTGGTGGCTTAGACTTATCAAGAAACTTGTGGGAAAAATGTCTAGGTTAAGAGTCAATAAAAGGTCCAAATATGTACTTGCCCTTTTCTTAAAAAAGAATCCAAATATGTACTAACTTGAGACTTAAATCAAAATAATCTTTACTTAGTCCGAGTCTGCGCGAAATACTTCAATTATTCTTGGCAACAAGAAGTTGGAGATACGAGAGGGAACCTTGTTTTGTCTTCAAAATGCTCCTCTTAGCATGCATCTTTACTTCATCAAATATTCTTAACTTAAGAAAACCAAAACAGTGGAGATACATGGTTGTTGTATGTGAAGCTGATACTATGGTTATTGATCAGATTTCCTTTTCTCCTCGGAAGATGTCAAATCCGTGTTCTGAGTTTAGATAGCTCTGAAAAATTAATCCCCCTTCACTCAAATCCCTTAAATGCTTTTCCTGTTAGAGGGACACCTGATTTTGGGTCATATGCATTATTTGCCCTAGTTTATTGAATAAGAACTTTTTTTTTTTGGCTTTAAATCAAAAATTTCTTTCTACCTAGTATTGAGCCAGTGCAAGATCATCCTACAGTTTCTGTGATTTGTGGGAAAGAATAAATGAGCCCCCTGGACTACTTAATCTGTCATCAAACATGTGATGAGATAGTCCGGAATATGATTTCACTTGGAAAATGAACTCAAAAAGGAAACTTTTATCAAATCAAATCTCCCTATTATCAATGAATCGGATAGCTTCTAAGTATCTAATTTTTTTCCTCTGTTGTCTTTTTTATGCTCTACCCACAGGCATGAAGCTCCTCAAGTAGAAATTACAAATGCACATGAAACAGGTGTTTGGGACCTTTCATGGCACCCAATTGGTTATCTTCTTTGCAGGTTATACTCCATTTTCTTGAACTGCATCTCTGTAGTTATGTGCCATTTATTACATTAGTACTTGTTTCAGGCAACTTTATGGGTGCTTACTTGCATTTTAGGCCTGATTGTGTTCATATTTATTTAAATCCTGCACAGCCTCCTCAGGCTGGATTCAAAAAATTTCACTCCCTGTACTTGTGTGAGAGAGAAAGGCATCCTGTGCTTTGTACTGTAAATTGCAAGTCATTGTCTTTGAGTGGTTGGTTCTAGCTTTTCTTGCTCTGTTATTTTGTTTCTTATTCTCTTTAGAACTGTGGAGACCCTTAAGCCTTCTCCACTAGGCATTGTTCTGCAAACAGGAATAAAATTTCCATCAACATAAAATGTTCAACTGGAAACAGCTAACTAATGAATCTTTTTACTGATGCAGTGGCAGCAATGATCAGACAACAAAGTTCTGGTGCAGAAATAGGCCTGGGGACTCCGCTCGTGATAAATTCAATTTAGGACAGCAAGGTGTTTACTAACTGCTGTCCTTGCAGATGTTATCTTTATATTTTTTTATGCTATTGATTTATTGTACTTCAGATTGTGTACCAGTTTATTGTACAATTATTTTGACCAGGGAAAAAATCAGCTTGATTTTGATGAAATTTCTTGAAAGATTGTCGTTTTCTTTGTCCATTGTCACCTAATATTCATTGTTGGACTTTCTCTTTGAACTACCAAATTACAGTGCTTAAATAGCCTCAGCATGGGTATTGTGGTTGATTTCAGGTTTGGGTGATCAAAACAATGTTCTTGGTCGCATGCCTGGTAATTTTCCAGGTCCTGAGGCCCCCTCAACCCCTGGAGCATTTGCCTCTGGTATGTTACGAACTGACGGTACAATACCTGGAGTCGGAGCTGCAATGCCTCTGTCTATCCCATCACTTGATTCACCATCTCAAGGAGAACAGAAGATTTCAATGCCAGTTTCAATGCCTTTAGGGGCTCCTCCTCTTCCTCCTGGTCCACATCCATCTCTTCTTGCAAGTAATCAGCAGCAAGCATATCAACAAAACATGCAGCAAGTTCAGCAGCAACAGTCACTACCTCAACAAATGACTTCTCTTCCTTTACAGCCTTCGAATTTGCCACAGCTGCAGCCTCCACATATGCCTCTAATGCCACATCCTCAGTTACCTCGGCCACCACACCAACTACAACCAGTAAACATGCCTGGCCTTCAGTCTTCAATGCCAGGATCTGGACCCATTCAAGGAATGCCTATCCCTGGTCCGATGGTATGTATCATATTTCTGCGGCTGTCTCTGTCTATTTGTGTGTTGTATCTTTTTTTCCCTGTAGATATGTTGTGACTTATCTTGATCGTAAACTTCTTGGTGTATCTCTAAGTATTATGGTCTTGCTAAAACAACAACAATAACATACCCAGTGTACTCCCACATAGTGGGGGGTCTGGGGAGGGTAGAGTGTACGCCGTCCGTACCACCACCTCAGAAGTGAGGTCTGGGGAGGCTCTTGCTAAACAAATGAAAATTAATAAGTGGTATACATGCATTTCTTGTTTAACATATGATACTGATTTGTATCCCTGCATTTATGGTTGCTTATTTTGATGGATTCTGAATTCTGATTCTTCATTCGAACTCCCTCCTTATGTCAAAAAGCTTCTTCTTCCTGTAGATGTTTGAGATTCGATTTGTGCAGGATTGTCTATAAAACTTTGATTGTAAGAGATTACTGTTTTGAAACAGCGATATCTTTTTGAAAGATTCTTTCTTTAAGTTACTGATATTCTAGGTTAAGGCCATAATAATTTCACAGTTAACTAAGACAAATGCGTACAGTTTCTCTTTTCATCTGTTATGGATATAAAATAAAATAAATTAGTAATGATGTCTCCTTTTTGAGAGCTTAAACTTTTAGATGTGACGGTTCACATAATTCAACATGGTATTATAGAAGGTAGAGGATCCTGAGTTCAAGTATTGTCGCCATCCACGAACAAATTATTTTCATGTGCTTGGCTCAAGGGAAAAGCCAGTGTTGCACGTGAGAAGGCAGTGTATAGTGACATAAAATACATTATTTATGTCTGACGTCTCTAACAAAGCTTGTATATGAGACGGTTCACATTGTTCAGCAATGTGCAATTGATGCAGCATGCGTGGATCAAATTTCACTAGTATCTTCGCTCTCTTGAATAGAGCGGAGTTGGTTGCAACTGCAACTACTTCCGCATTGTGGCGTAGTTGGTTGATTGATACAAAGTGCATTTGTTTTGAAGGAAGTATATTGTGAGGATTAAGAGGTTATTTCGGTATCACGGATTGACTGTCTTCTTATTTTCAGGGAATACAAGGTAACATGAATCAGATGGGTCCTCCAATGCCTCAAGGTCAGTTTGTTGGCATGCCTTCTGGATCTGGACCGCAGGGCAATGTTCCTCCTGGTGGTATGCCAAATGGATTGCCAAACATGCAAGGCCCTCAAAACCCAGGAGGTAATCAGATGTTTCCACCAGGACGAGGCTTCAACAGGCAACAAGCTGGACAGATGCCGCTCATGCCTGGACTTAATCCTTATCAGGTGAATAGCATGTAAATTACTTTAAGAGACCTGAGAGTGCAAGGGTGATAATCTTTTGGCGGCATAGTCAATTTTTTTTTTCTGTCAGGATCCCTTTTTTATTTGGAGTCTTTGTTTCAATTACATGTATCTAACCTTTTAGTTAATAGTTAGCTACTATATTTTACATAGGTCTCCTATTTGTTGTCGCATAAAGTTGGGTAGTCAATGGCTGGATTGAAAAGAGAGTTACAGTCTAAAACTTATTGTTCTGAGCAGCTTATCCCAAAAAAAAAAAACTTAATTGGTTCCAAGCAATTGTTGTCAGTTCTTAAGCTCTTCTTGAAACAGGAATCTAAACTTGAGCTTCAACTTATGCCAGAGAACTGCAGAATGTGTGAAAAGGAGTTAAATCCATTTGTACAAAAGGATTAAACGTGGTCATTGAGTGTGAAGACAAGTAACCTTAGTAAGAGTAAGTCAATGATGTCGGGTTTATAGAGGTTTTTGTGCTGGTGCTTGGGATACTACTGTGAGGTCCAGCATATCAAAAGTATAGCTATATGGGCGATACAAAATGTTCTTTGTCGGAAGGAAAAGTTAGGTATCTATAAGGGGCAGGTAATTGAGTCATGAGAATGGGTCTGATTGAATTTGCAGAAAGATAACATCGTCTTCATAGTTATTTTGGTCTTCTAGTAGTTGTTACTGATTGCTTGGAAGGTTAAATGTATTTAATTTAGAAGGTGCTAGGAGTTATTCAAATTTATGCCATCACTGGACTTGTTATGCATGAGAGGGCGAAGCTTAGCAGTTCATATGCACATATTTAAGTGAGTAACTGAATGTTTTTTCAAGGTCATTTTTATACTTGGGTGTGAGAATAGTTGGGTAGATGAATTAGCTCTTATCTTTTTGAGTTTTTGGATACTATGAGCTACTGATTTAGTTGTGCTTCTTGCACCATTTTTTTTTTTTAAAACATTTTCAGTACCTCCTTGGTACTATTTATTATCTTATCAAGAAAGTTCTTTTCGAGGTCATTTTGTGAGCATGAATGCCAAATGCCCTACTTCTCTGCGATTTTTACTCAATTTAGATGCAGTTTTGATTTGTTTCTTCTTTTTCTAGTGGGTGGACCTTGGCTGTTGCAAGGTTTTGGGGTGGGCGGTGTTATTTTCTTAGGTGGAGAGAAGAGGGTTGGGGTTCAACTCATTTGTAGTTGTTTGGTTTAGGACCTCAGATCAGGAATCTTTGGGCTTTCGCCAGACTATCTATGTTGTGTGAACTAAAATTGGGGGGGGGGGGGGGGGGCTTATGTGAGTAAATGTCTTCAAACTTTCCACAGTGCTTTGGTCTAGTGGTAAGAGTGCAACACGTGACAGATGGGGGTTAGATGCATGAGTTGAAACCTTGCTGCAAAAGCTTGATATTTAAGTGGAGAAGGGTAGGAGGATTGGTTCATATTCGTCGAGTTTTGAATTGTGTGCCAACTGACCCTTGAAGATTTTTCGGTTATCAGAAGAAAAATAAATTGCCTACTCAAATTGCCGTGTAAAGTGGAAAGGCTCACTTACTCGTAGATTGTATTTACATGGGAGACAAGCAGATAATGAACACTTCTATACAAGCTTTTTCTCTTCCTGCCAGAACTCAATTCATAAGATTGCCCTTGCTTAATTTGTTTCTTTCCTATTTCCTGATTTCAGAAAAATATGACTGAAGGATACGAAATACCTTATATTTAACTGACTAATGAATATGAAATACCTTTGATTTCTGGAACTTGGAAAAATTTGCTGTTTGGGCTGTTAAGTTCATTTCTTCTGTTTAATGACACTTTTTTTTTTTGGGCCTTTACAGCAATCTGGAAATCCAAACACACCTGGAATGCACATGCAGTCAAACTTTGGTCATCAATCTGGAATGCCTCCTCCGCCACTGCCGCCAGGGCCTCCACCACATAATCAAGGACGTTAATGGGCTATTGTTCATAGTAAAAGCTTTGTTCAAGTTCTGTTGAAAATCTGCACCTGTTTAATTAAACTTGTTTTCTTTGGAAAGACAATTAGATAACATCTCTGTATTTTCTTCAATGTATTTTTAGAAAATTTACTTCATATTTATGCATTCGGTATAATATTTTGTAAGTACTTTTAATTTCTAAGAATTCATAACGATGCCTGGTTTGTCATTTTCATACTTATTTTAGCAACGGAGATCCCTCTGTTAGGTTCCAGCGGGGTAACCGTAAAGTTGCTCAACGTTGCTTGTGTTAGAAACGTCTCCCTTGTCATAAACCACCTTAATCTCACGACAATTTGATATGTAAATGTGTGTGCATCTCATGTGATTTGCCACGATGCATCTGTTTTTTTGTTCAACTTTTTATTAGTTTAAGGCCTCGTTTGGTCGTGAGAATTTATCACTATTTTTCGATATTTTTTTTCACTTTATTCAAAAAATGATGTTTGGCCATAAAAATTCACTCCCACTTTTCTCACAAAAAATCAATAACAATTTTAAGTTGTGGCCGCCTACTAAGTAGAAGGCCATATTATGCCAATTAAAATACTAGAGAGACTGCCAACTAATTTCTCCCAAAAGCCCTACGTAGCAAGAATTGTTCTCTCTTATACCACGTGCATCACCTACACTTCCTTCTGTAAACTCTATAGCATCAAAGTTGTGCTTTTCATCTAGTAGGTGTTTGCTGAGATGCTTATGTGAACAGATCGATTCATTACGCGTTTCCAGGGGAAAAAAAAAATTGAAGATTGAAGAGTTGGTAGAACTTTTGAGTCTAGCAAAATCATGTTCAATGAAATTCCGCAAGTGGAGTATCAGTGATGCATTCGTGATTTGAACCTGCATCAGTTTGTATTTTCAGCACACCCTTGACTATAAAGCTAGCATACTCAAACTTTTGAGTCCAACGAATTTCACATTATATTTGAGGTTGATATACCGTATACGTAGATATACATTCTTTTCTACATAGATTTCATATTTTGAACATATAATTCTTTATTATTAGTGACAATAAATGATATACGAATTACGTTATAAGACCAAATGGTATTTAAAATAATTTCTCTATAAAATAATCTTAATAGTAAAAGTCTATCGATAAATGTCCTTTTTCGTAATTTGCCTTGAAAGCACTTTTTAAAAAAAATTAGTCAAACACAATCTGTTCATCAAAAACACTTTTCAAATAAATTAGCTAAACACAAAATTACGTTTTTCCAAAAGCACTTTCTGAAAAGCCCATTATAAAAGTGTTTCTCAAATAAACAGTTTTTTAACAGCAATTCCAAACAGACCCTAAGTCAGCTGCAGAAAAGGCTGAGTTGCTTTCCGAGGGGCCTGTGTACGCCAGTAGCATTCCTCCAATTGGCCTTTAGGCATGATACTGCACGTTGAAAATTTTCTAGTTAATCCAATGGTGAGTGAAAGAAAGGTGGGATGGTAGGAAACAGAAAGAACGTGAAATATAGATGCAGAAGGACAGCGCCAAGGTGCACAGACAGTCGCCCCAAAAAAATGGAAATAAAAGACAAAGGGAAAACGATATTTTTAGTCCTTGTGTTATTACATTATTCTTATTTTAGTCCTCGTGATACTCAGTTATGCGCATTTGTCCTTCAATTAAGCAATGTGCGTGATTTTAATCCTTCAACTAATGGACAACAAATAAAATAACGATCTGTTAAATTGCAGAGTGATGAATCATGTATTTCATATTACTTTTATTGCACACACTTTAAAAAGAATTATATTTTTGCGTTTTATTTCTCCAATCTTTTTTCTTGTTCCAATTTTAATAAATTAAGAAGCTACTCATATAGAGAAAGTTGCAATTAATTAAAAGAAAACACGTTGTTTACACACAAAAAAAAAGAAGAATCAAATCGACAAAGAAAAACGGTTGTACATGATTCAAAGATGGATCTTGAAGATAACCATTTTTTTTTTGAATGATTTAAAGAATATATAAAGAAATACACTTAATTCTCTCCAATTTCTTTCCCTCCATTTTTACCAACAAGTTTTTCAATTTTTTCCCCCACAAGATAGAATATATTTTATAAGAAATAATTCATGGAGTATAAACACACTAGAAACGTAACAAATTAACAAATTGTTATTTTGTTCGATGCCCATTAGTTGAAGGACAAATGCGCTTAACCGAAAGACAAATGTGACATATAAGCACAAAAGGAGGAATCCTCAAGCTTTAAGTAAGTTGGCCCAAAACTACAGTAAAGAAAGTGCAATTAACAAATCAGATAAATGGAGCCAGTTCAATCATATCATTCAATTTTACTGCCATAGGAGGCTTAACACGAACATTCAAAAGTGCAAGATATATACTGTACCTTTGAAAAATCATGTTGTGTTCCTCATTCTATGTAAAACTTTTTGCTGAATGATTGGAGTGACTTTCCAGGAGATTGTCTAAGCTCACAGTCAAACTCAACTTCCAACAACCGATGGTTTTCTTTAGAGCGATTCATTAAGAAATTAATTGACATATTATCTCCTTGGCTAACACGTATGGATGGATATAACAAGAACACCTGCAAATACAAGAACATGCAACGTGAAACCTTGAAAACATCTAGAGAGTATTTTGGAAGAAAATAAAGTAAACTATAGCTTTGGATCATAGCTAAAGTTGCGTCATGTCTAGTCTAACCACCTCCATCAATTCTTTTTCAATCTACCTCTACCTCTACCTCTCCTAGGTCCTGCTGCTATAACCAACCTCCTACACCCCCTTATTGGCGAATCTGCGAACACCTTGCCCATTATAACTTCGTTCCTAATCATCTTTCCCAGTATTCTCACACATCCATCTGAGCATCCTTATCTCCACTACTTCTGAACGTGGGCATTCTTGACTGGCCAACACTTTGCCCTATACAATAATGTTGGTCTAACCACCACTTCGTAGAACTTCCCTTTAAGCGACATTCTTATCACACAATACCCAAGAGGCGAGCCTCCATTTCACCCACCCTTCAAGAATTTGAACTTTTAACGACCACTTTTCAAGGAAGGGACGGAAATCTGGTCGTTACAAGTACATTTATTACTTACCAAAGTTTTTCCTGGTCATTATAGTCTATTTAATTAAATACTAATGAGGGTATGTTATCTAATCATTAAAAGATTTGGTATCAAAGGTACTGAAAATTTTCACAAATTATTCCCACAAACTATTTCCTTTAAAACTTCCCACTAAAAGTATTCCTCTAAAATTTCTCAAATACTCTAGCAGTTTCTTCACTCGATAGGCTCAAAACCTAGAGAGACAAACTTTCTTCACTGGATTTCTCAAAAAACAAGGCAATCGATTCATAAGTCAGGGACATAATTTACTTCACTTGATCTTTTAAAAGATATGATTTACTTCACTCGTTCTGTCAACAAAAAGAAAGGTTAAGATATATTTGAGTTTTAAGAATTTCTTCTTAAATCAACATAGGGGATATTCAGGTCCGTATCGATTTATCTATGCACGGTGATACTCTATTTTTATTCGGGATGTCTAGTATTTAGGTTTCCTTCTGTATATAGAGTGAATGGATTTCTCAGAGAATTTTGATATTGTGCTTTTGGTATGATCTTTGGAAAAACATGGTTGAAACGATTTGTGATCCTTTATGCAACTGTGTATGGATAGATTTGTTGTGGACTTAAGCATAAGAGGTTTGAAATTATTCTATATATATATATTTTTTTCATGTAAGGTGTGCTTTTGTGTGTGTTTCCTATCACACATTCCCAAAGGAAAAAGGAATTTGCTTCACTGCAGAAACTAGTGATAGCTATACCTAAAGTGTTTTGCCTACATTTAGATGCTTTTATTTCCTCAAATAATGACTCAGCATTTCTATCGTTTTTTAAATTTCCTTTTATTTGTCATGGAAATGAAGGAAGACCATGGGATTGCCAAAAGTATTTGAACCTTCCTATTAAATAATAAAGTAATGGGAACTGACCAATTTATTTGTGCCACATTTCTTGATTGACTTGAATTAGGAGAGAAGTCCTATGATCAATCCAACAGAAAGTTTCATCTCAACCCCACTTCATAACATTCATTATTAGGTTACCCAAACCAAGAAATAGTAGTTTCCACTGATACTAGGCTTAAAATTTGATGGTTGTTTACTTCTAGTTGGTTTGCTCTTGGGTTTTCTTGAAGGAGTCAATTGGTGATCTCTAAGTGGAGAAAGTTGAAATTTTATGTAAGTTTATCAGGAAAAAGGTGGACCCTATACTTTGTTTACAAGTAAAGTTGGAATTTTTACTAGTATTTTTGGGGTTAAAAATAACTTCCGCGGGTAAATATGTGGAGTTTGAGTTGTATTTTAGCAGCTTTTGTTGATCTCACTATAGCATATTTCTTTCTTTGTGTGGCTACCTTAGCTTTTTCGCATCAAAGTTTCTCAATTTTTTCTCATTTGAGGTTGCCATGTCCTTGTGATGAACTTTTTGGTACTGTTCCAAATGGGAATTTATGTTCTCATAGACTCTCGATTGATTTCTCAGCTGAAAAAGTATCTAATGTAAAGCTCTCTATGAAAGCAAACTTCCATTTCAATGATACTATTTTGGGAAAAGACCAGAATTGTGATTTGAATTGGAGAATAATCGGTGAAAAGAAGAATAGTCCTCATGGGTATCTTGAAATGGATGATGAAGCTTCAGGTAGTACAGTATCAGATGCAAGAAAGTCACATGATATTGCAGGGATCGAGTTAAGTCCAAGGAATGAATTTGGGGCAAGGAATTCATCAGGTATGAGTGGAGGAAGGCTTGGGACAAAGGGGAAAGGAGTGACGAATCAGAGACAAAGAGGAGGCTTCGTCAAAGAAAGCGCAAAGCAGCTGTTGATTATGGGAGATCTTCATATGATCCTCCATATGAAGAGTTACCACTATGTCCTCAAATAGAGAGACATGTGCATAATATTTTCTACAGAAAGAAAAATAACTATTGTTTTAAGCAAAGGAAAGCCTTGTTTTCTCAAGATATCTTATGGGTATCCACTCATGCTATCTTAGAATATTTCTCAAGCAAAGGAGAAATATTTGTTGATCCTTTCTCGTTTTTCTTTTTCCTATAGCTTAGTACTAAGTTCAATGAGTCAGCTTCTGTCATATTTCTTAGTCTGTTTGCTTGATAATTTAATTAGAGAGCCTGTTATACAATGTAGTTTAGCTTGTACAAATCATGGGTAGAAGTTGCCAATGTTGCATTCTTTATCAATGACTGGCAAATTTTATGCTTCTAAATAAAAGTACCCTTTGACTTGCAGGTAAAATGAGCGAACACAACTAAGATCTCTGACTGAAAAAGAAGTGATGGTAGATTCATACTCCTGTATTAAATGATTTGATTGCTTGTTTTTTAATTGTCTGTATGTCTGTCTTATACTCCCTTGATGCTCTTTTACATGATTTAATTGCCTTCCGTTTGAATTTTCCAGAAGTTCTAAACATGGTTGAGATTGTCATTTCCATGTTTTCAGGGTATTGTCTTTTATTTTCTGATTTACTCCCAACTTTGGGTGGATCTCTTATTAACTCTAGTATAATGGAGTTCTCTAGGTATTGGTTATATCTTCAGCTTTGCCCCTCTTTCACTGTCGGGGAAAAAATAAATAAAATACTTGAATTCAATTTATCAGATTGATATATGATGAAAAATTGAAAATCTTGAAGAGATAAGCCAACAAAGCCAACTATGACTTTGACGCAAACTTTCTGGCAAATTTCAGTTTAGTTTCTAGTTTGCCTCCGACAGTTAAAAGTCTTTACTTGGACAGTTTTTAGTCAACTAACCTGCTGCCCCCAGTGTGTTCCTAAATCCTCATTTGGAGCTGTTGTCAACTCAATCTCATGTTTAGCTGGGTTCTCTTTGCGCCCCTGACAAAATCAAAGTGAGCTTAAAATGATATTAATTTGCACTCACAACAATGCAGAAAAGACACAGTAAGGACAACTTACTCGAAAGTGGACATCAAACCATCCACCAAACCCACAGAAACGTGTATTTTCTGCAGTAATGATTGATGAGATGTTTGCCTGAAGACTGAGTATGTCATTCACACTTGCTGTTAAACAATCAATCTCCTTTATGACAGCAGGCTTTCCAATTACTTGATTTGGATGAAGGTTGTTCCACAATGATGTCTAAATAAAAGTTAATATGGTTTTTAAGATGTTCAAGGAGCCAAGAAAAGAGAAATCTATCAATGAAAATAGTAAGACTGGGAAGTGCTCTAACTTCTTAAATACATGAAATAACAATCAAGAAGAGCATTAAAGCCATTTTGACAGAAATTGTCGACTTATTCCATGTGAGTGACCGCCCTTTTTAGTTTGGCATTCCCATCAAAAGAAAATGCCTCTCAAGTCACCTCCATTCGCCTTATTCTGTTCAAGGTCCCTAACTGAATTTCCATGTTTGATTATACTCATCAAATATAATATCACACACAATGTAACAAAAGGTGTATTTTTATTATCAACCATAAGAAGCTATGGTGATACAGACAAGTTCAGTGTGAAAAAGAAAAAAAAAAAAGGGCAGCCCGGTGCACAAAAACTAATGTATCAATGCATCTAATCTTTTCACGGTTTCTAGTCATTACTGCAAGTTTCACTAATAAAAACTGTCGAACAAACCTCAAGAACGTGGAAAACAAATGCATTATCTACAACCATAATTTGATAAACACAACAAAACGAGTAGGCCAGCACAACGGCAGTATGTTTATTGATGAATCTGATTTTTTTTCAATGGAAGAGGAGAACTTGCTAAAGCTCAGATTAATAAAGATGTAAACAAGGGCACTAGAAAGATGATATAAACCATAATTAAGAAATGATCATAATGAACCAAACATTTTGCATAACCGGAAGGGAAATAACATCAACCTCTAGATAGTATTTTCTCTGCTCGTCCGTAAAAGGCTTAGTCAGACTGCCCATATCCACACCATAAAACGTTTTAGTCTCATTGACAAAATGGGACCAATCATCCATGGCTCTATCATAATCAATCTTCTTTTGATCCACTAATCCAGAGCGGATTGGTGCGACCCACATCCGAGCATGGCTTGGGTACCTGTAAAAGCAAAGCTTCTTGAACCAAAGGACAGAACATGCAGAAACAATTTGGGATTAACTATGAACTACTAAAACAGCAGCAGCAAGAAGATATCTAAAATCGATATGATTAATATTTTTAAAATTCGAAAAGAAAAAAAATTCCCTTCATAGAGTTACCTGCACGAGCATCTTTTCTTACTTTTTCCTTATTTTCTCTTTTTAGAAAAGTAAGGATTACAACATTCATGCTTCTGGAAAGTAAAGGGGTGGGAGATCTTCCTCCAACACTGAGGATTGCTTTGTGGTGGTGGTTTGGGAGGGTTCCTCCACTCATTCCATTCAAGCTTCTTCATTATAGTGCGCTCTCATATGCAATGTCACAATAAGTTTCTAGCTTATTCCCAGTGCTAGAACATGATCATAAGTCATGCATCACAAAATGTTATAGTAATTAATGGTTCATCTTCCTTTAGGGAGCACTTTCTTCACTATAATATACTCTATTGCAGTTTATGAGATTCAATTCCACTGTATCTGAAAGAGGAGTCAGATTAATTTATATATGCTCTATTTTATTTTATATGACATTATCAGTTATCACTGTTTACGGAGTCGAACCATTTTCATTGACTACAATATTATTAATACTCTAGAAAAAGTCTAGGAAAAGCAATAACATTGAGAAAAGAAACTGCAATAAATATCATCGGTAATGTTTACAGTCAGAGACTCTTACATAATTCCATCTGGGTTCAACCAGCGATCCCGAGCACAGATAACTGAGTCAAACATTGATTCACGTAAAAGGAAGTATCCCATCCACTCTGAAATGATTACATCAACTGCACAGCACGATTTTTTCAATTAGAATTCAAGATGGTGGTATTGTAGAAACGGTGTCAATGGCTGCTACTATAAAGTACTGGCTTCTAAGGAATAATAAGAAATTTAAAGACTAACCCTTCTCAGGCAGAGTAACATCTTCCATTGACCCCTCAATCACTTCAACAACATGCTCAAATCCATTTGTTTTAACAAGTTCACGAGCGTGTTCTGCCATCTTGGTAGCTTCAACTGCGTAGACTTTCCTTGCACCTGCTTGTGCTGACCATATTGCCAATATGCCGCTCCCTGTCCCTACATCCAAAACAGCCTAAACCCAGTTTCCAGCCAAATTAATCCCAATTTACAACTGAAGATCTTAGTGAAAATATTAGTAGCACAATCTAGTTCAGTGCGACCATTCAATAAACAACAACATACCCAGTGTATTCCCACAAAGTGGGGTCTGGGGAGGGTAAGGTGTACGCAGTCCATACCACTACCTCATACGAGGTAGATAGGCTGTTTCCGATAGACCTCCGGCTCAGGACAAATAAGAGTAATATAAACAAAATAAAAAACAACAACAAACACAACGGGATAACACGTCAATAGATAAATAAAACAAAATAGACACCCACAGAGTAATACTATACACAATCTATCCGAAAATCATAAACATCACTAAAACACCATGAACTAGAAACTACAAGACACACGCCTACACTGTGACTACATGCAAAACTATAAACAAAGCACTCCTTCCTACTAATAAGGACGTACTCATACCCACTACCCCTCTACCCTAATTCGCGTCCTCCACTCCTTCCTATCTAGGGTCATGTCCTCAGTAAGCTGTAACTGCTCTATTTCCTGTCTAATCACCTCCCTCATCATCATCATCATCATCATACCCAGTGTATTCCCACCAGGTGGGGTATGGGGGAGGTAAAGTGTACGCAGTCCATACCACTACCTCAGATGAAGTAGAGAGGCCGTTTCCGATAGACCCCGGCTCAGTTGTCAATAAAAGAAATTGTATGTGAAGCTTATAATATGCAGCATGTTGTCTAATCTGAATAGCAAATAGAGAAGTAAAGTTTTTTCCTCTGAGTATTCTATCAAGTTAGTACCTCATCCATGACTCCGGATGGGCATATATATAAAAAGAAAGAGCAATCAGCTACTTTCTGAAGTTTATATGCCTATAAAAATCGTCTCAAAATGCTCTTCCAGCAAGTATTAGTAAGTAACATGGAAGGAACAAATTCTTTTATTACTTGATACAAAAGGGCTTGGTCAAGTATCCCTAGAACAGAACACAGTTGAATGTCTTTGCAAATTACAACCTATTTTTATTAGGAGATTTTCACATTTAATCTTAATATTTTACACAGGAAGCAGAGGGGGTAGTGAAGCTGGATTCTCAGGCTATTCAGAGGAGGGAGAGTTTCAAGTATCTAGGGTCTATGATTCAGGGGAATGGCGACATTGACGAGGATGTCTCGCTCCGTATTGGTGCAGGGTGGTTGAAATAGAGGCTCGCTTCGGGAGTTCTGTGTGATAAGAAGGTGCCTCTGAAGCTCAAAGGTAAGTTCTACAGAGGGGTCGTCCGGCCGGCCATGTTATATGGGGCGGAGTGTTGGCCAGTTAAAAACTCCCACATCCAAAAGTTGAAGGTAGCGGAGATGAGGATGTTGCGATGGATGTGTGGACAGGTAAGGTTTGCGTACACACTCTACTCTCCCCAGACCCCACTTCGTGGGATTATCCTAGGTATGATGTTGTTGAATTATGGAAACTGAATGAACTAACAAAGGGCAGCTGGCGCACTAAAGTTCCCGCTATGCACATGGTCAGCGCAAGGGCCAGACCACAAGGGTCTAGTGCACACAGCCTTACCCTGCATTTCTGCAACAGGCTATTTCCACGGCTTGAAGCCATGACCCCTGGTCGTATGACAACTTTAACAGTTACACCAGTGCTCCCCTTTGGGAAACGGAATAAACTCAGTTTTTACAAAAACTGAAGAACTGGGTATGTTGTTGTTGTTTTGTTACCTGCTTTTGCGAAAATCAGCATCAAAGAAGCAATTTTAGGAGAAACTCCAAACTGAATTTGCTGTGCAACTAGGCAACTTAGCAAGGCGTCACAGTCAAACAAACGAAATATTGGCTGCCTTCGAATAAATATTAGCTGGAAAATGTTGTTAGTAATTTTTTCCTACGGTTTTAATAACCATGCTGTCCGGGCCAGCTTGCAAGCACCTCCACTTATTCCACAGGATATCAGTCACCCAGATAACTCTGTCCAAAGCTAGGATACATGGGAAGAAATCACCTAGTATTTTAACCACTTCATTGACCACTAAGGTACACCCTTAGGTAATGTTGTTAGAAATTTAAACATGTACATTGACAAGTACATTCATAAATATATGTATAAAAATCATAGGGAACATAATCTTTTACCTTTCCGGTAAAATGATGTTTGTTTTGGAAAATAGCATTATAATAAGCCTCCATACGAACACGATCAGAAAGCATCTCTTTTTGATGGTACAGAAAAGCATAAGTGCAGAAATAGTTAGCATAATCAACGCCTTTGTCGACGTTGTTGTTGTTGTTGGGGGCGACGCCATTAGAAGAGCTACCCATATCAGCAGAGGCTAACACTTTGCTGTTACAAAAAAGGCGACAGAGATATTTTGGTTCGAATTTTAGGGCAGCAAAGAATATGTCTCTGTCTCGCCCTCAATTTAAATGTAGTGTGGTTCGTCTAGTGGGAGTGTTGGTCATACACAACTTTTGACCGTTGATTTTGTCGGGGTTCTACTAGGGCGAAATGGCTCGGGACACACTTATATTTGTTTCGATTTGTTATTTTGATCCTCCATTATGAAAAAGTTTCAATTAGACTTCTAAACTTTGTCAAAATAATTTTTTTTATGTACCTTTGACATTGTTTATTGCTCACTAACCCAGATGTGTCAGATAAATTAATACTAAAGATATTTAATATAGAAGTTTCAAATGATTTTTTTTTTTTTTTATTATTTTGGCAAAATAAATGATTTGTCTTTTGGGGGCAAATTTAATAAAATAATTTAGAATTACAAATTAGTTTATTATACCTTCGCATTTTTAAAGGGAACCCGATACACTAAAATTCACGTAAGATTTATACATGCTAATTGAAAAATGAGGATATGAAAAGGAGAACTTGATGATGAAAAAGTGATCTTATTTATCAAGATTGTGAATACAACTATACGAACTCCCTTGATTTCTATCTTATAAATTGTCTTTGTGATTTGAGGGTTGTTACTAAAGTATATCTTGATCATAAGATGATGTAAATTGTAAACCTCCTTGTGATGTATTTGATCGCCTAGGATATTGGACAACACTTTGATATTTCGAGTTGCTCTTGATCAGGAAGATTGCATCTTGATAGAAAAATTATTAAATGACAATTTGGTCTAATGAAAAATCTATCATTTAAGGGCCCGTTTGGCCATATGAGATGAAATCATAATATGAAATCATATGAGATGAAGTTGAAGTTTTGTTTGGACATGCAATTTGGAATTTTAAGTTTTATTTTTTTTCTTATAAACAAAGAAACCCCATAAGTTGTGAAAACAATCAAAAATTCAAAATTATCCCATTTCTTTATACAATCTTACCAAATAAGCAAAAGTTCATTACAAAAGTATAATATACTATCACAAAACTATTCTAAAAAAAATACAACATTCATTGATCAAATGATAAATTTGGTGAATAGTAAATGATAAGTAAGAGTTGATTTGAAGTAATAATAAATTTTGTAGGCTTTTGGCCATGAAAATAAAAAAAATTAGAGTTGGAGTTGGAGTTGGAGTTGAAATCAGAATTGTATTTGGTCATATCTTTTTAGAGAGATTTTTTTTTAACTATAAAGGTGAAGTTGAAATTAGGAAAAAGTGAAAACAAGTCTTTTCCAAATAGAACTTCAAGTTGTAGTTGGAGTTTTTATGGCCAAACATAGTTTTTTTTAATAAAATGAAAAAAAAAATTGAAGAAAAAATGAATATTTCTCCTGACCAAACGGGGCTATATATTGGTGAGAGTAATGGTAAAATGAGATATAAATGGTTTAAAGATTGGTAAAAGTAATAGTATGAACTATAAATTTTATTTACATATGAAATGAATGGTTAGTAAATATAAATGACAGGGTTCTTTTTACAAAATATAAACTTGTGGGTTAATTTTTGTATTTGAAAAATTCCAAATCATGTTTTTTGGAGAATTTGAAATTTCATGTCATGATATGAAATCGCATGACCAAACACTAATTTCATCTCATGATTTCATATCACAGACATAAAATCGCATGTCCAAATCTATATATATTAATAAAGTAAAATATAGAAGAGGTGATGTGGCACCTCTCTATGGCCATGATTTGTATTTATCTTTTTTCTCATTTTTTTTTGACATTTTCATTCATTTTTCTACTAAAAAAACTATAATAATTTATGAAATTATAGCAAGATTTAATGCATACAATTATGTCATTTCAAGAATAGTTATTGCTATCCACCCTTTCATACGTAATTCTGCAGTTTCAAGAGTGCCTATTATACCACCTTTAATATTCATTATGAATTAAGAAAAAGATGTAAATGACATTTAAAGATCTATTGAGTTGTGCCTAAAATGGGTATGAAAAAATGATGCAAAAAGTAACATCTCTATTTCTTTCACTCAACCTGTTGGAATTTTCAGGTTAGCATATTCTTCCTTCTTCTTTTTTTATTTTTTTCATCCTCTCTTTTTGCTTTTTGTGATTATTCTTATGATGTTTATGACGTACGTGCAAGGTTATGAAAAAGTTTACATTTGATTTTTTAGAAGATGATAGCCATGGTACTCAATTATGTTTGAGTTGAAGTGGCGATGAAGAAAATTAGAGAATGAGGAAGTAAAGAAATAGACGCTCCATGTTTTAAAGTTTTAGAGAAGAAGGAGAGTAGTATGAAGAAATGTTCAAGTAAGAATGTATGTATTTAATTGATTTTTTTCTATTTCATTTATTTTTGGGAAAAGGCTCAAATATGCCATCGAACTATTGGAAATGGCTCATTTATGCCATCCGTTAAAAGTTTGGCTCATTTATGCCATTGCCGTTACAAAAAAGGCTCATTCATGCCATTTTTTTAACGGTGGATTTTTAAAAAAGGAAAAGGCTCAAATATGCCATCGAACTATTGAAAATGGCTCGTTTATGCCATCCGTTAAAAGTTTGGCTCATTTATGCCATCGCCATTACAAAAAAGGCTCATTCATGCTATTTTTTTAAACAGTCCGGTTTGATGGTTTTTTGCAAAACCATTTTGTACACGTGGCCAACAATAATTTGTCTACATCATTAATTAAAAAAAAAGACTCAAATATGTCATCGAACTTTGAAAAAAGGCTCATCTATGTCATCCGTTAAAAGTTTGGCTCATTCATGCCATTTTTTTTAACAGTCCAATTTGGGTTTTTTTTGCAAAATCATTTTGTACACGTGGCCAACAATAATTCTTTCACATCATTAATTAAATCAACCAAAGAAATTTTAAAATTCCTAATAAGAAAATATCGAATTCTCCGGCTAAAATATTTCTATGTATCTTATAACTCCTTTATAGGCACTGTAAAGAGTTCATCCATTTTCAATTTCTTCGGAATCGCCGAATACAATTCTGCAAATCTCAAGACCAATTCAAGCCCGAAACAGACATCAACTATTTCAAACAACGAATCGATTAGTTACCGAAACACAATTTTTTAAATTCTTAAAAAATTGTACTTGAAGTAAAAATCAGAAAAATTCTATAATCGATGAATTTTTTGTAACGGCGATGGCATAAATGAGCCAAACTTTTAACGGATGGCATAAATGAGCCATTTCCAATAGTTCGATGGCATATTTGAGCCTTTTTCCATTTTAAAAAATCACCGTTAAAAAAATGGCATGAATGGGCCTTTTTGGTAACGGCAATGGCATAAATGAGCCAAACTTTTAACGGATGGCATAAATGAGCCATTTCCAATAGTTCGATGGCATATTTGAGCCTTTTCCCTTTATTTTTCTACTTTTTGTTACATCCATTTTTACTTTTTGTTTAATTTTTATTTGAGAACAAAGAAAAATTATCAACTATAAATTAAAATTCTACAAAGACGAAAGCAGGTGATTGTTTTTAGATTTTTAGTCACTAAAAATCCATATATCCTCTCTTTTTTGCTTATTGTGATTTCTTCTTCTTATGATGTTTATGACGTGTGTGCAAGGTTATATATGAAAAAGTTTGTATTTGATTTTATGGAAGACGATGGTCGTAGTACTCAGCTCTATATGAGCTGAAGTGACGATGAAGAAAATTAGAGAAAGAGAAACAAAGAAATAAAAGCTCCATAGTTTAAAGTTTTTGAGAAGAAGGAATATAGCTGAGGATATGTTTAACTAAAGAATATATGTATTTAATTTTTTTTTTTCTGTTTCATTAATCTTTATACTCTTTGTCACATTCCTTCTTAACTTTTGCTTGATTTTTACTTGATTATAAAGAAAATTGTCAACCATAAAAATACAACAAAGAGGCATTAGAAAAAGAAACGAAAGTGATGAATTTTCTTTTATTCGTTAGTTTTTTTCGTTTGATATATATATAAATCTAGCAATAAGAAAGGTGATGTAGCGCTATGCTGGAATTTCTTTTATCTATTCTCTCATTTATTTTTTTGACATTTTTCTTTTAGTTTTTTCCTAAACAAGGATATCCCCCCCCCCCCCCCTCTCTCTCTCTCTCTCTCTCTCTCTCTATATATATATATATATATCACATTAATTTCTTCCTTTATTATTTTGGCCATATCAAAAGGTTGTAACGTATGAGTTACATATTATAGCTTTTAATTCATAAACTCTACAGCACTTTGTATATAGTTTTCTCTGTGAAATGACAAGTGTCAATGTAGTGTTATTAACAGGCAAAAATAAGATTTAAATGGGTTCATATGGTGGTCACACGACAAAGAAGGTGGATTAGAGACTACACTCGAATTGATTTTGCGACGTGAAGAAGAATCTTCACACTGTGAGATAATGAAGGCAGCATCTCAGCTTACAAAATAGAATTTTTGATTAGATTTTCGCTTATAGCTTGTAAAAATGTGTAATTAAATTCCTATATGAATGAATGAGTTAATTTATTTATTTTTGAATTGTGTTTGCTTTAGAATTTTAAGTTAATATATGAATATGACGAGTGTACTATGTCGTGTTTGTTAATGATTGAATATTTTTTTTACTTTATATGAGAGTACATCAAGTGTGAGTGAAGATGAATTGCACTCCTCTTGTGCAATATTTAGTTAAATATGAGATTGAAAAAGAATGTTTAACATATTTTCAATATTTAGTTATTATAAAAAAACATTTTGTTATATCAAATGCAATATTTTTGCAGCCGCGCTAAGCGCGGTTTAGTTGACTAGTGTCTACTAAGAGTAAAAAAGCCGAAAGACATTTTGCTAAGGGCCTTTGTGCTTTTAATATATGTAGATAAATATTATAATTCTTTTTCATGTTACTTATTTATGGATGTATATTATATGGCAATTTTTTTTTGGAAAAAGTACACAAAATGGACCTAAAACCTAAAGTATTTACATCCCAATACCCCCTCCCTTAATAACTCTAAAATTATCTAGGCGGCATAAAATATTTATGCAAAATACCCCCAGGAGATAATATCCAAGCCGCAGCCTTTTTTCCGCAATCGGCGCTGACCTTTGCTGCGTTTTCCTTTACTCATTTCTTTTCCTTCTTTCTAATTCTTTGTCCTTTTCTATCTCCTTTTTCTTCTTCTATATTTTTCTACTTTTCTTTTACTTTTTTTTTTTTCCTTTTGTGTTATTTATTTTTATTTTATTTAAATATAAAAATGAGTGTAGTAGCTAATTAGTGACTAATAAAAATATATATAATAAATTTATTAGTTTATTTATTAAAATTTAAATTAATAGAAACATATATTTTTATTTAATTAATATCTATTTTTATTTATTAAAATAAAAGATAAAAATATTATTTAACTACTTTTTATTTATAATAAATTGGGATTAATCTACTCTTTTTGCTTCCGCTTCTTTTTCCTTAAATTGTGTTCTTGGGATGAGTTAAGCTTACTTATCCGGAGGGTGTGACAAGTGTCATCACGTGCCTATTTTTTGGGTCGTGACACCATGACAGTATATCTATACTGTGATGGTGTCATTACGGATTGAAGCAAACCTCAATGATACCATGTCAGTATATATATAATGTGCTGGTATCATGAAGGTCTCATAGTTAGATTGAAGCAGAGATCAATGATACCATGACAATATATAAATGTATTGTGATGGTATCATTGTGGTCTCACTAAAGGACTGAAGGATCGAAGTAGACATCAATGATATCATGACAGTAGATAGTTATACTGTGATGGTATCATTACAGATTGAAGCAAATCCAATGATACCAAGTCAGTATATATATACTATAATGGTATTATGAAGGTCTGATTGAAGGATTGGAGTTGACATCAATGATACCATGACAATATATAGATATACTGTGATGGTATCATGGAGGTCTCACTGAATTTTGAAGCATACATCAGTGATACCATGATGGTATATAGATATACTGTGATGGTATCATTACGGAGTGAAGCAAACCTAATAACACCATGTCAGTATATATATACTATGATGGTATCATGGAGGTCTGATTGAAGGACTGAAGGATCGAAACATACATCAATGATACCATGACAGTATATAGTTATACTGTGATGGTATCATTACAGATTGAAGCAAATCCAATGATACCAAGTCAGTATATATATACTATGATGGTATCATGGAGGTCTGACTGAAGGATTGGAGTTGACATCAATGATAACATGACAGTAAATAGATATACTGTGATGGTATCATGGAGGTCTCACTGAATGATGAAGCATACATCAATGATACCATGATGGTATATAGATATACTGTGATGGTATCATTACGGAGTGAAGCAAACCTAATGATACCATGTCAGTATATATATACTATGATGGTATTATGGAGGTCTGACTGATGGATTGAAGTAGACGTCAATGATACCATGACAATATATAGATATACTATGATGGTATCATTATGAACTGAAGCAAACTCAATGATACCATGTCAGTATATATATATTGTGATGGTATCATAGAGGTTCAACTGAAAGATTGAAGCAGACATCAATGATACCATGACAGTATATAGATATGCTGTGATGGTATCATGGAGGTCTCACTGAATGATGAAGCATAAATCAATGATACCATGATGGTATATAAATATACTGTGATGGTATCACTACCGACTGAAGCAAACCCAATTATACCATGCCAGTATATATATACTATGATGGTATCGTGGAGGTCTGACTAAAGAATTAAAGTAGACATCAATAATACCATGACAGTATATAGATATACTGTGATGGTATCATTACGGACTGAAGCAAATGAAAAAAATAGAAATAAAAAAGAAAATAAAATCAAATAAAATTACAAAAGAAAAGAAATAAAAAATAAAAAAGGACCAAAAATATGAAATTAGTTTGTGGTGAAAAATAAAATATATTATGATTTGAGAAAAAAAATGAATGAAAAAGGAGAAAAAAAAGAATAATGAAATAAATGAAAAAAAAAAAAGAAAAGGAAAGGAACAAGAACTAAAGAAATTAAAAAACAAAGAGAAAATAAAAAATAAAAAGCACAACAATAAAATAAAAAAGAGAAAAATAAAAGCAGGAAAAAGAAGAAGTAGAGAAAAAATATATTAAAGAATAAAGAAATAAAAAAGAAAAGAAAAGAAAAGGAGAAAGAAATAAAGAAATTGAAAAACAAAAAATAAAAAACACAAAAATAAAATGAACCAATAAAGGAAAAAGAGAGAAAAATAAAAGCAGGAAAAAAATACATGAATAAAGAAATAAACGAGGAAAAAAAATGAGTATATAAAATAAAAATTGAGTGTGAATTAGATTATCGTGTAAAAATAAAATAAAGAATAAAATAATTTTACGAAAAAAATAAACGAACAAATAAGCATAAAAAGAAAGAAAAAAAGAAAAAAGGAAATGGAAAAAAAACCCAGAAAAAAAGAAGTAGAGAAATAGAGAAACAAAAAGGAAAAGAATTAAAATGGAGATAAATAACTAAAGGTACAAGGGAAGGGGGCATTTTGTGTAATTAGTTAGGGGGCATTTAGTTGTGAATAGTTTGCTCCTATAGGACATGAATGTACTTTTCCCTTTTTTTTAATCGAATAGGCCCAAAGGGCCATTTATTGAGTGGAAAAATCTGTACAAACAGATCAGGTATGACCCAAAGTGTCAAAACCCAACAAATGAAAAATAAGACAAAAAAGGAAATAAAACAAAACTAAAAAAAAAAAAGGAACAGACATGACATTGAACTGACAAGAACAAAAAAAAATTCAAGAGCTTCTAGAGTAAACTCCATGAATGGAGCTCTAGAGCATCCTTCACCGGAGAACATTTGCCATCGCAATAGCAGCTTCTTAGCTGAGCTGAAACAACGGGATACAATGTCGATTTGAGCTTCACCATCCGTGCAGGTAAGAGGTCTTATCTTAGATCTAAACATTAACGGATTAAACCCCATAGAAGTTTATACCACCATTAAAGCTTAAATCTTTGATTCTTCCATGTCTGTAGGAGTGAAGTTAACACTTTGTACAAGTAGAATTTATCTATGACTGTAGCAATCTGAGCCTAAAGAACGGTAAGGCTATGTAGAAATCTTCCCAGTCAATCTCCACTTATTACCACCTCTGTTTGATCTCTGATTTATCTTTATTGAAATGTCATCATCTAGCATCGAATCTGGCTGAGTCTTCGAAGACAAACCTCAACTGAGATAGCCGAGGTACATCTTGAAATTTCTTAACTTTCACCTTTAATAGGTTGAACATGAAGGTTAATATCACCATCTTAAGGGGAAAATCTCAAAATTAGAAAGTTCATGAATCAGTAAATTAGTCTATGAATACAAAGCTAAGTGCCACAAAATAAAATTGCCTAAAACTTAAAAGTCCTGATTTCATATCATATGCAACACCTCAATGCTCTCACCAGGTGCATGATAGTGTAATCAACAGAATATAATTCAAACATCATAAGTAAATTAAGAAGATTATTCCTTAGTACTTAGCTGCAGTATTCACAAATAACTAGAAGACCTGTTAAGAAATGCCTGCTGAATCTGTTTGCTTGATCCTCATGTTTAGAGTACCTTGCTTATCTAAGTTTAAGATTCTTTTGCCTTTAATTGGGACTTCCTGGAAAGAATTGTACTCATAAGTACCTGCAAAATCAAAAATCAAGTTAGCAAAATAGTCAGCAAAAGTATTTCCCTCGCGAAAGGAGTGTTGTACTCTTACTGTTAAAATCTCTTTCAACCTATTAATGAAATTGACCTCCAAAGTTACATTCCAAGGCACTTTCCAAACATCATTAAGAATATGCACCATAGCCAAAGAATCAGATTCAATAATGATGTTTGAGATGTTGTTCTCCCAGTAGTAATGTAATCATTGTCTTATAACATTAGCTTCATCTACTAGGTTAGAAGAATCTGCAATCTTAAAACCTTTAGCAACTACAAAATCCCCATCATGATCCCTAACACAGAAAGCTGCTGCACTAGGCCCTGGATTACCTTTAGAGGCCCCATATGTGTTACACTTCCACCAACCAACTGGTGGAGGTGTCCATTTAACAATATTAAACTGAAAACATGACCTGTAAGCATCAAAGAGTGCTATCATGTGAGGCCAAGTGGTGGGAATATCAGCATAGTAAAATTTCAGTCTCATGAACTTCTGAATAGTATTGTTGATAGCCCAAAATACCCTTTCCCAAAGAGTAAGCTCCACCATGTAGCACAATATTCCTTTTTTTCTATAGAAACCACAAAATTATGTTAGGTGTGGCTTGAAATATCATCTTCTGTTTACTGTTTCCTTACACATCCCACCACATTTTCATAGTTTTCTTCACTTGAATTCTTGAGCCAATTATACCATCTGCATTAGAAAAGTTGTTCCAAGTGTTTCTAGCCATTTTACCTGTGAGAACAAATGTTCCGTGTTTCACTAGCTGGTAATAAGCAGTAGGAACATAAAGGAAAGATATTGGGATTCCAATTAGCTACAACATCGGTTACATGAACTCTCATTATCCAGACTCTCCACCCAAAAAATGAAATTTTGAAAAGTAGACCATTCACCCATATTTTCTTATAATACTCAGACACCTCCTCTCTCTTTCTTAGCATTTCCCAAGCACTTTTTACAGAAAATTTTCCATAATGAACTTTAGTCCACTAAGATATATCACCTATATACTCTAGCCTAACATGATCCAGCTAATTTCTTACATGCTCCACTATATGATTCGATAAGTGCTTCTGCATTTCTTCATAGTCCTAACCTGTCTCTTTCATAAACACCTCACTATGAATCATAAGATGACAAGACTGTATTTCTGTTTATATAGTATGAAGAGGATCAAGCATAGTCCAATTATCAAACCAAATTGTAGATGATCCTACCCTAGGCTCCCACCATAAATGCTTTTCAATGATATCTCTATTCTGCAACATAAATTTCCACTGTTGAGACCCAGCTTTCCACTGTACTAGTGCTGGAATTTGCTTCTTACCGTACTTGTTCCACATAAAATTAGCCCATAATGTATTTTGATTTCTGAATCTCCACCAAAATTTAGCATACATGGTGTGTGAAACATCAAACATAGACTTGAAACCCTAACCTCCTTCCTGTTTCAGTAGACAAACTTTGTCCCAAGTAGCCCAATGTTTGCTTCTCCCTGTTACTTTGTTACTCCAAAAGAATTTCGCAAAAATTTTGTGTAAATCTTTGATAACACACATAGGAGAAACTATAGCTAATAAAACATGAATGGGAACACTTTGTAAAACAGTTGTAATCAACACCTCTTTACCTCCATAAGACAACATGTTCCCTTTCCATGACTGTAATTTTGCCTTCACTCTCTTGATAAGATCTTCATAGTGTTCCTTACTTTTCCTGGAATGTGTAATTGGAAAACCTAGGTATTTAAGAGGAAACTGATCTCTAGATATGCCTGTACACTCCTCCACCAACTGCCTCTCAGATGCTGTTGCATTTTGGTGAAGATAATAGGCACTTTTATCTTTGTTTATTTTTTGACCAGACTGAATTTCATAATCCTGCAAAATAAACATATCTTCTTTAAAGAATAAGAATTTGCTGAAGCAAAGATGATAGTGTCATCAGCATATGCAAGATGGTTGATCTTCTCACTCCACTTAGGAAGCCCATTTCCTACAAATTGAGAATTTTCAAACAATGAATTTAGGCCCCTAAATAACACTTCTGATGAAAGAATAAATAAAGTAGGAGACAAAGGATCTCCTTGCTTCACCCCCCTAGTAGAATGAAAAAAATCCATGAGTTTGACCATTAGTGAGAATGGAATATCAATTATTAGAAATTAATCTCCAGATCAAGTCAACAAAAGCTTTAGAGAAACCCATTTTCCTAAGAACTTTCATCAGAAAGAACCAAGAAACGCTATCAAAAGCCTTAGCCATATCCAACTTTATGACTACATTAGCAGGCTTTCCCCTTTTCCTTATGTCAGTGACAATTTCTTGATTCAGCAACACATTCTCAATAATGCTTCTTCCCTTAATAAATCCTGATTGATTATAAGAAATCAATCTTGGAAGAAAAGTTTCAATTCTGTCATGAATAATTCCTGATAAAATCTTATTAATGAAATTACTCAGACTAATTGGTCTTAGATCTGAAAAAGAATGCACTTGTTCCTTCTTAGAAAGAAGAACTAAATTAGTATGAGTAATTGATTTAGGAAGAATAATCCATTCTGTGAATATCCATCCCCACTATGTCCAAACAACTTTGATAAAATCTTCCTGTAAGACCATTAGGGCCACTAGCACTATCTCTATTTAAAGTAAAAACAACATTTTTAACTTCTTCAAACTCTGGCATTCTATAAAGAGCTGAATTATCTTCCTCTATGATACTTGCTGGAATGTGATTGAGTAGGAAAAAAGAGGTGGCATCTCTTTCCTACAAGAACTGATCATGCTAGAAAGATTCTGCTGCTAATGCAATCTCTTCTTTGTTATCCAACCAAGTACCCTCGCTACTTTGTATCCTCTGAATTTGAAGCTTCTTTCTTCTACCCTCCACAATACTATGAAAAAAACCTTAAGTTCCTATCTCCATTCTCAAACCAGTCTTACCCTGCTTTTTGTTGCCAAAAGATCTCTTCTAATGTAAATATTTCTTATATCCAACTTGAGCCCTTTATAGCACCATTCTGTTTTCAGCATTAGGAACTTCTTCAAACAACTTTTCTTTAATCTTGACAATGTCCTCCCTGATGATTAATTGCTTAAAAATGTCACCATAAGTTTCTCTACTCCAGGATATTAAAGCAGTTTTCACTCTCTTGATGTTCTCTTTAAAGTTGAGGAAAGGATTCAAAAAAGCATTAGACCTCGAATTCTACCTCACTACATCTTTAAAATAATTATTTTTAGTCCAAAATTTAAGAAACCTAAAAGATTTCCTATGGTTGGACACTGCTTCAGAACAAGTAAAAAGCATAGGTGCATGATCAGAACCAGTTTTAGGTAGATGCTCCACTTCACAATGATTAAACCATGCTACAAATTGATGATTAATCAGGACTTTGTATAGTCTTTCAAATATGCAATCATTCCCAGCCCTTCCATTCCACCATGTGAAAGGGCTCCCTTTAACATGAACTTCTGTCAAGTCACATGCTTCAATACAATGCTCAAAATCTTCAGCCCTAACAGGAAGGCCTCCTATTTTTTCTTCAGTGTTTAAGACAACATTGAAATCACCCCCAATGAGCCAAGGGCTATTCATTCCTATTGCTAGCTGATATACATCTTCCCATAATAGCCTTCTCTGATCTGTATCACACTTAACATAAACTAATGTGAGAAAGAAACTGTGAGACTGATATGCTGTTGTAACTTGATAGTAAGTTGTTGTTTAGAATCTTGAACCACATTGTAATCAAAATCTTGGTTTATTAAAAAACTAAATTTTGCCATTACAATTTGCAATTGTTGTTGCATCTTCAACCTTCTTCTATACTTGTTGGTGTGTCTAAACTACTGGAAAGGCTCCACTAAGCCAATAAAAGAGAACTTATGGAAATTATAAAGCATTTTCACTCTTTGAAAAGCTTGTTGAGACTTCACTGATCTTATGTTCCATATAAAAGCTTTCATTAATTATTAGATTTTGATTTACTTCTTTTTGGCTAAACTCTGATAGGAAGATTTCATTCTCCATTTCCTTGCTTTTTTCCCTTTCTAGCAGTTTTCAGAACCCTTGGTGAGAGATCAGCTTCATTTGAGATATTCTCCCGAAGCCTCTTAGATATGCCATCCTTAGTGATCCCTATTGCAATCTGGTCAGTGGTAACTTCATCTAGATTGTCTTCTAACTTGTGAGAGATGATGTCATGAAGTACTTTTATTAGGGGGTTCCAGTTGAATCACCAATGATTCATCTATTTGCACAGTTATAGGTGCCAACATAACATCTAAAGTATTATCAACTGAATCTTGTGTTATTGAGCTATCTCTAAGTATGTTGCCCCCTTCTAACTCATGTCCTGATGCCTTTAGATCCCTGTCTTGCAGTCTTTTCTCTTCTACTACAATGTATGTAGCCTTTTTATTTTCTCCTCTGCTATTTTGTTCAAACTGATCTAACCCTTTGTTTTTTAGTTGACCAGGGCGTGGAGATAATTTCTGGAGCTTCTAAGCATGGCCTGTTGTCCTCAACTTCCTCCTATTATGGTATTTCAGAACCTCTAATAGAGGTCAGACCTACCAGATTAAGTCTTTCCTCTATTTCATCTTCGATATTTCTGGGATCTTCTCACTTTCTTCCTTTATTTCATCTTCAATATTTGCTGGGATCTTCTCACTTTCTACTTTGCTACTTTAATCTTTTGACTCTTTGTTTAGTTGTTGTACAGATGTGCTGGTCTTTGCTGCAAATTCAGGAGATGTTCCCCGCTGGAACCAAAGTTTTGGTTACCCATTCTTTAGCAGATTCCTTTACCCCTTTGTCTGGAGTTGCTATTTCCTTTGTAAGCTGCCTGGACAGATTTAATTTGTCTGCCATGTTGCCTTTATTGTTCCTTTATACATCATCTTCTTCCAATGTTTAAAATTGATTAGCAATCATAGGTGCTGGGATAGATGGTTTGTCACTTGTTGTGTCCAACCGCACACGCAAGTGTGCGTGGTCGTGCAATTAATAAAGTGGCTCTTGCGAGCCAAATGTCGATCCCACAGGGACTTGGTGTTTAGCAGACAATCCAACTTTAGTATAACTATTGAAGTTAAACAAGTGTGATTTGTAACCAAAAGAGATTGAGTTTGTTTTTATAATTAAGGAACAAAAATAACAACGATATGAAATTTGGATTGTAACCAATATATGGAGAGTTCCAGGGTTGAGGCATTTACTTCACATTCATGCATAACTATGGTTTCTAGCTGATTTTGGTGTTTATCGTGAGTATTGATCTATGGGGTTGATATTACAGCTTGGGAATGGTCATCCTCTATGTCATTTACCTAAATTAATCTCACAACTACATTGTTGAGCGGGGATGTGAGTTTTTAATTTGGATGCATTAAACTATCTTCCAATTTCATTAACCAAGTGGGGCATTTAGATATATCTCTATCCTAACCGCAAATCATCCTTTAACAATTATTATCTAATAATTAAATACATGATCCACACTCCCTGTGTTATTCATTCTATCCCTCCACTCCTATGGTCAATTCATTTTGGGACTTAGATTTATCCTAAAGTTCACGACTCTTTAGAATAGTAAAACAAGAATGCAACAGTAATCACATAACTTGATAAACAAGTAAACTTGATAAACAAGTAAACCAACTATAAAACCATAATCAAGTAATCATGTTGTAGACTTTACCCTAGAAAGAGGGTGTTTATATACTCATAGTCATACAAAGAATCACCATTAATGAATTCATAAGTAAAACTACAAGAAACCTAGAAGTTAAAGGAAGAAAAACCCTAATGTAGAGCCCTTGTTGCCTTCTCCTCCCTCCAATCGTGTATTGATCCAAAGATGTCTTGTAAAAGTGGATAGGTACTCCTTATATAGTCCCTTAGGTCTTCCATAGGCTGCCTTAAATGAATTATAATCATTGACCAACTTGCTCTCAACTTAAAACAAGAGAAAACCAACTTTTAGACAGTTTTGAGGGGGGTAGGTTGCGCCGCATGGGCCATCGTACACCTCAAGGGGTGAAGCACATGGACTATAGCATGGAAAAACTAGTATCCCCTCACCCTAGGGGGTGCGACGCATGGCCCCCTCTCATGCTATGGGGGTGCGATGCATGGGGTGCTTTTCAGGGTGAGGTTTCGTCCAATCTTTGTTCTCTTCTTCTCGTCGACTTATTCTTGTTTCCCCTTACTTATGGTTTGTTTTTAGGATTAATTTAGCTTTCATAGTTTCTCCAATGGTCTCATACAATATCTCATAACAAACATTAGTCCGTACAACACAATAAAGCTCATCAAAGTACACTAGAACAAGCGTAGCTTAGGCTAGCCTAACGTCTAAACTCTATTTGATCATTTTGAATCTTGACTTGTTTCAAATTCACCTTAAACATTCTAAACATGTAACTTAGCACACAAATACACACATTATACTTCATTAAGCACATCAAGTTATCCTCAAAATTAAGCTAAACGCTTGTTTATACACCTAAGATCATCACTATTGACAAATCTTCTATTGTCTTTCACAACATTCCAATTTACAGGATCTCCCACTACTTTCCCACTAAAGAGTACCTTGGATCTTCCTTTTTGCAACCTTGGGATATGTTGATTTTGCACTTTCTGATTAATCTGTTTGGTTTCTTTATGTTGCTCTACATTATTGTCTTCTTTAATTTTTGCTACATGGAGAACTCTACAATTGTCCTTATCATGTCCTTGCATATTACATTCCACATAATATTTTGGAACATGATCATACTTGATTTCCACCACACTAGTTCTCACTTCCCCAGTCTTCTTATTCTAAATGTTCATGTGCACCACCTTAGGAAAATGCCCTTTCAAATCTATCAATACTTTCATGCGAGCACAACTAGGTCTAGTCTTGTGAATTGTAGCTTGATCTAATTGAATTGGTTTACTCATTGCTGCCGCCAGTGAAAATAAACAATCTTTAACAAAGAAAGTGGCAGCAAGTTGGGAAAAGATATCCAAGCCATAACCATTGATGTTTCTTCATGCACTTTGAATTTAGAATCATCGATTAGGGTTCTCATAAGGTATGCATAACCATCTTTACAAGCGATATAGAAAGCCTCCTTTGAAATCAAATTCACAAAGTCTTCTTATTGTATTAACCTAATTAGGATGTGCTTGTTTCTAAATAAACCAATTTGACAGCCTCCTTTAACGCCACATTATTGAGGTATTAATCTCCGCAACTCTTCCATATCTGGCCAGTCAACAGTAAATTTGCCAATAACAGCAAATTGCAGTTCCTCAATTTGGTTCATTAGGTTAACCTCCCCCTCCGTCCATTTGATATGAAGGATCCCTTCAATGATATTAATCTCTTTCACAAGAGATTCATGAGAAGTACAAGCAGAATACAATGTGTGCTGATTGAGAGTATTTGCGAAAGACAAAAGATTAGACAAATTAGGATCAATGGGTGTTGTATTTTAATTGTCTGTAAGAGGTGGAAAATCTGATGACGAGAGTAAATGGCCTACCACCGGAGGTGGCTGGCAACCGGCCTGATGTGTCATGGATTAGGGTTTCATTTTAGGAGAGAATTTTTTCTCAGTCATTAGTCATCCCATTATATGGCAAAAAGAGTAAATCAACATATGTTTTTCTTAGTAACAAAATTAAAGTAATTAATAGATCATGCATTAATCATGCCTGATATTTAAAGGGACACGTAAAATATGATTTTGATTTTTTTTTAAAAAAGAGTATATAAGAAAGCATTGGTGATAATTCGTACAAATGTAAGAGGTAGACATGAACTTGAAACTTCAAAAAATAATTAATTAAGATATTTTTTCTCATTGGCAATATATGGACTTCGAATTGAAAATACACTAGAATTATTTGTCCACCATTATTATTTAACCTAATTAATTGCAAATTCATAAATATTTAAAAATAATTAAATGATAATTTTTCTAATGTGAAATCTATCTTTAAAAGGTAAAATTTTTATCAACATTTTGTACGAATGATTAAGAATAGAAAAATGATGTATTTGTGCAATTGATTGTGTGTAAATGAAGTACTTGAAAGAGAAATTATGAGTAAAATAAGATCACGATTAAGCTAAAATTTTATAAGGACAGTTAATAATTGTCGAGTTTGAATGCCTAAGATACATGTTTTAGCATCCTCATAAAATGAATAAAATGTGCCTAAAGAATTTCAATTGTTGATAAACTATCAAACACAAACTTTGTAATAACTAATATGAAATATACATGCAATGCACACACTCAAGTTCTCATGCATCTAAAGCTGAACTGCATTTTTTTCTTTCAATTAAACTTTACTGTTGTGACATTGTTATACTTTCGGAATGTAATTTGGATTAGTAGAGCTCTGAATATAGCGTTTGACGCAAGGGTGGACCTACATTGGTTCAAGGGGGTTCAACTGAATCCGCCTCGTCGATTTTTTTTCTTTTTACATGTACAAATTCTCTGTATAATTGTGTATGTAAATAAAATGAACCCACTATAATCAAAAGAGAAGTGTAACTCATGGTTCTTGTGGGTTCAATTACACGAAAGACGTGGAGTCAAACCTCATTATGGGCTGTAATTTTTATATTTTTGTAGTTTTTCAAAGTCACTAGTGATGAGCCAGACTCCAGACATCAATCAATTATATATAGGGGTGTGCAAAAACCGTTTCAATAGATAAAAAGAACTGATAAAAACTTCATTGGTTTATCGATATCGGGTTATTGGGTTAACGATTTTAAACAGTTTTGTAAATTTTTTTATTGGGCTATCGGTTTGGTTTTCGATTTTAAGGTTTTAGTTAATGGTTAAACCGATAACCCAATAAGATTATATTAAAATTATATTTTTATTCATAATTATATAATAGTGGCTTTAGATTTACATACATATCTTATTGTCTTTTGCATTTTATAGTTGTTATCTTCTTGCTTATAATTTATGTAGACTTTATGCATGAAGATAGTGTAGAACAAATGAAAATAAGAAAAAGTAAAAAAAGAAATAAGGGATTATTTTTTTAACGTTAAACCAAAACACGAATCGATAAAGACCAAAAATAAATTAACCGAAAATCGATAACGAATATCTTATTGGTTTGGTTATCAGTTTAGCTTGTTGACAAATCGAAAACTGATAAATCGAATCGATAATACATAAAACCGAAGCGACCGATGGCGCACCCCTAATTATATAGACTACTAGTCAGTGAGGAGTAGCGATAGTAGTATTAGTTCAGTTTTCCTTTTAAGTTTATTAATTGAAATTGGTTTAAATTGTTAATAATAATTTAGGTTATATATTTATAGATTTCTTGTCATTGTGCTTAGTTTAAATTTTTTTGTTGATATATAAAGTTGTGTATTTTTTTTCCTTCTTCCTTGGTATACACAGATGTTAGGTTAGTGCATATATACTTATTTATTATTTTACTAAATTATTTTCTTGCTTTATAATTTATTTATGGTTTTTCAAAATTGATTGATTTTTATTGTTATTTATTAATACTTAACGTTTTATATAGAAGATATGTGAAAAATTTCAGCCTTATAATTAGTAGTTAAACTTGATATACTTTTTTTTAGAAAATGATATTATTTTGTCTAATTATTTTTTCCTTTTAAAATTGAACACCACCTAAAAACAATATTTTCAAAGATATTAGGGGAATATAAGTTTTTATTTATATTTCTCCATTTATTTTAGAATTCAAATACCACCTCAAAATAATTTTTCCAAGGTATTATGGAAATAGAAAAAAAGATAATTATTTTTATCGGTTACCATCTTGGTTGATTGTAACTTGAACCCACTTGAAAAAAAATTCCGAGTCCGCCACAGGTTGATGTATAGGGGTTAGTTCGTAAGGTTGAAATTTGAGAGTATGTTATAAAAATAACAAAGTTGGAGACTAGTCCCAACTTTCTGCCTCGCCTACCCCGCTGTAGCGGGTAGTAGGCCGCTATAGCAGGAGTCAACAGTAGTCAGCATCGCGATAGTGGGAGGATTCCTCTATAGTGATGCCGCTATAGTGGGAATCGGGCGCTATAGAAGGCTCAACGCAGTAAATAGCAGTTTTCGATGTTAAAACATATTTTTCATTCCAAAAGTTTCAGAGGTCAAGTAAGGGCGATTTGAGATGATTTGGGGTGATTTATGGTAGCTTCCTTCAACTCCCATTACTAAGATAAGTGAGTTTCCTCCCTCCTAAAGTAATAAGTGAGTTTCCTCCCTCCTAAAGTAAATTTAATTCCCAAATTCTTAGAATTCATAGGGATTGATTATTATGGGGATGGTGGGTGTAACCCTAGGTTAAAGAACCTGATTTGATATGCTTGAGGAAGGTTTAGAATCACTTGATTATATTCTAAAAGTATTGAATTATGATTCCTACACTAGAATTTATCCTTCTAATCTTGCTTTATGGATAATTTGAGTGGGATGGAGGGTAGAAAACCCTAGAAGTAGGAAATTGTTTGTCATGAGTCATGACCCAAAATTCGAGGTCATGATGGCACCTACCCCGACCCAATCTTGGTAGGTAAGCCTAACTCCACAAGAGATGAGAAATATGAAGAAGAATATAAATAATGATCAAATACGGGACTTTCGGATAAAGTCAGGCCAATAATATAAAACAACTCCTAATCTGAAAAAATATAACTTAAATGCCAAAATCTAGTGTCATGAGTAAAGAGCACTCTAAAAACTGACATATTGTATGAAAATACATAAAACTCTGTCTCTGAATATAAAATTAAGATAAGATAATGATAAAGAGGAAGTCTGGAACATGCTCCGGATGAGGAGCTCACCAGACTCCGAACACTCTCAAATTAGCACAAACTCAGGCTCCTTGATAATGCTCAAATACACTCTAGAAAGAATGTACGCAGTTGTTATATGATATATTTACCCAACTCAATGAGCCGGGGTCGATCCCACAGTACGAAAGGTTCACCTAAGAGTGTCATAACTCACTAGATGTTTGCTCGTATAAATAAAAAATGTAATAAAAGTAAATGGGGGATATTGTAACCAATTTTGAACATTTTAGAATGTAGTTATCATAAAAGAATACTTGCACGAATTTGAAGACAGGAGTTGTAATCTATATGAGGACGACTTAGGGGTGTGCTAGTTCGATAGTTGATATCATGTATGAGTGGTTGATCTTTGATTCAATAAGCATGAAATATGAGTAGGCTAGGTTTTAAATATTGATGACAATCTTTCAATCTATCACCAAATTTCATACGAGTTTCTTTCAAACACCCATATGTATACCTTACCAAGCAACCCAAAACCTCAATTTCGCTAGTCTATTTCTAGCAGTATCTATTAAATGAGTAATACTCAAGTAATTATCAACTAAATCTCTTCACCCTTATTTTTATTTCAAGCAAAACAAGGGATCTAAGCTTGAATGGAGTTTGCAACCTCAATTCTTGAGTTGAAACATAGAGATTTAGTCAAACCCACAATTTCTAGCCCAAACTAGAAACAAATAGTCAACACCCACAGACAAATCAATTATCAGCCATCACACACCACTAAGTATTGGGGTTTTAGCTATGCATAGAAGAGATAAAAGAAATTATACCTCTATGCTCATCAAGAACTTCCATAAATTTGAATATTCAAGATGAAATCTTCAAATCCAAGATGAAAAGCTAAGATGAATACCAATCTCAATCTAAGGGTTCAATTACACTTCTAGGTTTCAACTCTTGCAAAGTCTGAATGATAAAATCTCAAAAGTTTGGAAAAGATTCTATTTATATGACCTAAAAAATCGTACCAAAATAATTAGAAAGTTGCCACCGGAGCATGTTGTGCGTCTAGCATCGGGCTCGCATAACCTTTGTGTGGCACACATTTTTAGCTTACCAAGATGTACAAGATACTTTTCAGGTATTGAATCTTCAGGAGTTCTGTTGAATTGTGTGTCTTCCTTTGGTACCCGCATAACTGTTTATGATATGTACAACTCAGTTCCATACTCACACAATCTCCATTGGATGCTTTCTTTAGGCTCTGTTTCTTTGTACGATATTCTCTCTTGTTTTTCATCTAGCATTGACCTTGTGCGATGTGCACTTGACTTGTGCGATGCCACATGTTGTTCTTGTAAATCTAACCTTCATCACATCTTCATTTTATCCAAGTTTTTGCTCCTTTATGGTCTTTGTCATCCTTTGGTAGGTTCCTCAGCCTTATTACCTGCATGCAACCAAATTAACATAAGAATTGTCTCAAATGAAGCATAAAGGCATCACTTTAGTATCAATTGTACGCATAATGAGTCACAAATTGTCAACTCATCAATTCCGCTTACTTAAACCTTCGCTTGTCCTCAAGTGAATCAAAATTCTCACAAAATAACTATTCCTACAAATGATACTACTTGGGAGTTCAAACACATGTTCTTTTGTGAAAAAATTTTTGCCCTCATGATTTTGAAAACTTCGGCAGAAGCATCACCCACCAAACACTCAACCCATGAACTACAAGCCTCAAATGTTGACTAATTGACTACCAACCCAAGCACATGCTCATAAACTTCAATTAAGGTGAATAAATGTGCTCAAGAAATGCAATCAAGTGCCCTTACAACAAGAACATATCCCTTCTCTCAAGATATAATCACAATCTAAACAAGGGATTAGTTCGATTCATTCTCACTCTCAAAGACGATCATGAACACAAGTGTCATACTATAGGCTTGATCATATGTTCTATCTCACCACAAGTAAGCATGCTACGTTGGAGATCACAAAGGTCTTACTTTCGTTTGTAGTGTAGACAACGGGTTAGGTAGGATAGATTAGGTTTATAGTGACTCTACCCTCTCGAAGTACTAAATGAGACCTCAACTAAATTTTTTTCCCAAGGCTTACTTATCGTGACACAATAAGGACCAATTCTATAAGATTCACATGCCATCTTCCTCCTCCAACCCTTTTAAAAATTAAACTCTTCAAGTATTTACAAGCTAAGTTCACAATTGCAACTCTTTTTTCTCTTCTTTTTATTCTTTTTTTTTTTAAAGTATCTATAAGGAATACTAGGATTACTAGAGGAGGAAGTGAGCGGTCCCTAAGTCTACGAACTTCTGATTAAGTTGGTTTAATACCTCACCTAAATGCTTCAAGAAGGATTTTGTTCTAAAGAGGGGATTGTAGAAGATAGGTTATGGCTTGCAGTGAGGTTGTCCAAGACAGAGGTTTAAAGGCACAAATTGGGACAAAGATTCGTCACTCAACTCACAATGGGGATGCCTATTTATTCAATTCGAAGGTTCACTCTCATTTGATGGCCTAAGGTCATTTCTTTAACATCACAACACTTTTTGCTTAGTGAAGATCAACCGGGCAAGTTCTAGATGGACTCATCGAGCAAGATCAAATTGAAGCCTCACCACTCATGGCACTCAATCGCATACTCAAAGCAATACTTTTACTTCCTCAATTGATGTACCACATTCATAGCACATATCAAGGGAGGTAATCGAGTAGTCAAAATAAGATGCGGCAATTCACAAAAATGAGTGCCTATCTACTTCAACTTAACTAAATAAAAATTTAAAAATGGGCAGATTTTGAAAGGCGGAGCAATTCACAAACCAAATTTTCATGATTTTAGAGTTTCATATGCGAAATATCTCCACAAGAGTACTCTTTGAGACAAAACGTTCTTTCTCTAACCATGGCTCTCCCAAGCCCAACACCAATATAAGCCAAAGAAATTTAAACTACGAAATTAAACTAAGAATAACATAAAGCACAATAATGTAACAAAATAACTAAAAGCATTGCCAAAACACACAAGCACAAACATAGTCTAAGTACTTGAATAATACACACCAAAATGAAAATCCAAATCAAAATCCAAATGAATACCTACACCCCCAACCAAAATAGTATGCTTTGTCCTCAAATGCTTTAAAAAAAGTGATAAAGGGAAATAAGAGCAAAAGCGCAGGTCCCCCTGTGGTGTCTAAGGATGAGTAGGAGTCTGTTCCTTTGGTGGATCCTCAAAATGGGCATTAGTGCCTCAGTTTGAGCTAGGTGGTACAGTGGCTTAAATGGCTAGATCCATGCTCACATCAAACATCTCCTTAACTGGTTTGGAGAAGTTGGTCCCCTCCATAGTAGTCTCTACTTGTGATCACTCTAGAGCGGCCATGAGGTTGACATACTCGATGTCTGGAAGCTCATCAAAGTCCACATGCCTCATGCTATCAACAACCTCATCTCCACGCTTACCAAGTTTATTCTCTTTGATCTCATCCTCTACTATCACAGAAGCATCATCATCATCAGAGTCATCTACACCAAAAACCCTCTTGGGAACCTACTCAACAACCTGTGGGGTAACTTGAGGTACAACCTGCTCAACAATAATCGGTGGAGTAGTGGATGGTATCTCTGTAAACACATTATCAAACTCGGCAGAGTGCAACTGATCCATTGCTACTCTCAACTCCACAACATCAGCTTGAATGGCAACCCAACTATCACCACCTGATGTCACACCTCCCTCTTTCTCTTGTAAGTCTTTCTGATAATCTCTCTCGGTCAACCTGTTCAACCTATCCCCATGTGACCATAAAGTCTATTGTACCCCTTGAATATCCTTCTGAAGAGGCTACAAAGCCAAACGAATCATCTCTAGAATCTGGTCTGATAAAAGAGACACCATAGTATCGACAGCCTTAGCCAAGGCACCTATCCTCAACATCGTCGCTTGAGTAAAAACCTGTTGGGAAATCGATTATGGAGCACTAAGAGGTTCTAGTACGAAAGCTGCAGCAGTAGGTGTACTAGGAGGGACTGGAGTAGTAGTAGTAGGTGGCACTGGGGTAGAGGAATTTGAATCATCTCCTGGTGCAAGTGACTGCACATCAACTGTAGGGGACTGAGAAACTGGAAGCTCTGACTGAGTTTTACTATCCATACGATCATGATCAAAGGCTGCCTAAATCCTCAAGATATCAACACTGGTCTTAGCAAGAATCATGACATAAGTGCTAACATTCCCAGGCACTTTAGCTTTCTTGAATATCTGAGAAATTAGACAAGGAAATGGATAAGATGATTGCCCTTGATTGGCCCTTTTTGCAATCTCCGATTTAATGACCATCCCCAAGTTAATCCTCGACCTCCTCATAAGGAACCTAATTGGAAATCCTTTTTATTGCCTGATTTTAGAATCATTTTGGGAAGACATCAACCTGCTACCCACAAACCCAAACCAGAATCATCCTTCCACATTCAGGTCCTTCTTTTGGATGTCACTCCCGTTCCCCGACTCAATCTAAGAAGGTGTTTTATCACATAGCAAAACACACAACCACACATGATAAACATCAAAATCATCATTCAATACAGTAGAGTAGTAGTTGATACAAGAAATAAGAACGTGGAAGACTTTAAAGAAACAAGAAAACAAAAAAACAAGATAAATAAAAGATAAAGAGATAGAAAGGTAGACACAAAAGTAGAATCAAAGGCAACCAATTCTATAAAAAGAAAATCCTTCAAATATCCAAATAAGAACCTAAACCTATGAGAAATACCTCAAGGGAATTAGATTCCCAAGCAACCCTCCTTTCTAAACTTGAAATAATCAAAAGCTTCAACAAGCTCTCAAACTCTCAAAAGAGTATTTAGTTTTCATATTCAATCAACATCAAAATAATCTACCTCTAAAATGATCTATGCTCCACTATTTATAGACTAGGCTACTAATTACAAAAAAATTAAGGGTCTTCTTAGTTAAGAGGCTTGCATTTAAATTGTAGCCAATTTGCATCCATAACCTTTTTCCTTTCTCCGAGTAGTCTTCCATGTGGAGCCTTGTACTTCCATTTTAGCACCTTTCTAAGCTTCAACTCTTTGTTCCAAACTACTTCTAAGCCTCTAAGGTATTACTCAAGTCAAAGCTTTTGAGCTCTTTATCTTGGCTTGGTGCGCATGCATAATTCTCCTTTTCTTGAAAAAGATTCATCCTCGAATCCAAACATAGCAAAATCATAGGGAAAACAAACAATAACAAAGACCTCAAGGAATGAGGGTAAGTGTTAGTGGAAACAATTCTACCAACATGCCAAGGATGTACAAACTTACTATATAACCAAGCATCAACTATTCTCATCAAGAACAATCTTTCAAATGTAGCATGAAATACTTGGCTATTCCAAAAATTGATGCAACAAAAATCATCATATGCAAATAGGTAGTAAAGAAAGGTATCATACAAAATAACTTCATCTATGGTTTCCTTACATTTAAGATCACTAAAAGACTCACGAATATCAAGCATATTATCAAGAATTAGATCCCTCAAAAAAGAAGTAGCAGTTGACAAACACACACCACCTTTCTTCTTAACATCCCATAGTGGGTTATCATACAAAGTATAGCCCTCAAGAAGAGATACATTACAATCATCATTCACACCACAAGGCACCAAACTTAGAGTGATCTCATCATCATCAAATAAGACATTATACTTAAAAAGAGAAGAATCAATGAAAGATGGATAATTAAAGCATGTAATCTCATTCTCAAAAAGACAAATGTCATCCTTTAAGGCGGTTTCAATCACATAAGTTCTATGAGCAAAATAAGCAATAGGGTCCTTAATAAGATATATACTCAAAGAATCACTCCTTTTTAAATGACCAACTTTATCAATGGCATCACTAATTTGACGTTTACTAATCAAATCACATAATCCCTCAATTATCAAGTAGAATCACAAACAAATAGATCAACACAAATTTCACATTACAATGTTGCATAAATCAAATCACAAGTGCCAACACTAGGTGGACCCAAATTGATCTTGCAAGAAGAATCAATTCGGTCATCAATAGGATCAACTAGTGTATGAATACTCTCAACAAAGAAATCATCAATATATGGAAAAGAATCACATGATAATGTACTATCATTCAAGGCACAAGTGTCAATACTAGGTGGACACAAATTGATCTTGCAAGAAGAATCAATTCGGTCATCAATAGGATCAACTAGTGTATGAACACTCTCAACAACTACCTTATCACTATGTGGGAAATAATCATTAAGCTCATACAACGATAAGATATCACTCACACTTTGTTCTTTGGAAAGTTTTAAAGTGTAAGGTTTAGCTATTTTAACTTGAAGCTCGCAAGAAAGATTTTCTTTGCCTTGTATTCCTCCATTTGCCATGCTTGTACCTACACAAGAGTCCTTACAAAGAGAAGAAGTGCCCAAAGTTCCTTGATGATGATTAGGAAAAGTAGGTGGAAAGAGAAGTTGCAATTGATTTATTCGAGTGTTCAATCGATCCAACCATACTTCCATTCGGGTAGAGATAGTGGTGAACAAATTTAACAATTCACTCAAAGTGGGTTCTCCGGTGGGAACTTGGTTTTCCTTTTTATGACCCGCTATTGGCACCTATTTAAGTCACTCAACCAAAGAAAGTAAACACTTTAAGTTAGTTTCAAAAAAGTCCCACAATCACTCAAGAAATTGCACCTTTGTGTGCCTCACAAATTGCTTCGGTCAATGATTGTATCTTGTTTAGTTCGATGAGTTGTGAGGGCCTAATCTCTACTTGAGGTCAATAATGAATTTTTGTTGACTCAAGAAAGAATGCTCAAACACTAACGGATGATATCCAAGAAATTTCAATGAAAATAAGCAAGAAAAGCTAAAGAAAAAAGCAGCACGAAAAAAATGGACTTAAGAACCAAGTAATAAAAGTAGAACAAATTACTTGTTGTTGCTCAGTTTAAAGAATCAAAGAGATGATTGATGATTAGAAACTAGTTAACAAGTAATTAAAGATGTTAATTAGTAGAGAAATTGAATAAAAATGAGTTTAGGAGAAGAAACGCACCAATTTGGACACTTAGAAAAAAATTTGGGGGCTGAAATTTAATTTTTTTTCACTTAGACCTACAAACACCTTTTGACCAAAAATACCTTGAAGACTTGAATCAAATGTACCTTTTTTCCTTCTTCTTCTTCAAGAACAACTTGGATATCTTCAATAACACCAAGAACAAACCCCAACTCAAAACTTTACCAAATCGCCCCAAATTTAGGAGTACTAGAGAACAAACCCCACTAAATATTAAGCTTCAATTCAACCTCAATTGAAAAACCCATTTTCAAAATCTTCAAAGTTTCAAATCCTCAACCTCTTTAATGGTGAAATCTTCTCCAAAACTCAAAATTCGATTAAACTTATGGATTTGGACTCAAAAAACACTAGTGAACAAGGATATAGTGTCAAAAACAACAAATCAAACAAAAAAAAATTGGATTTTTTTGGATGATTTTTTTTTTTTTGGAAATACCAAAACCCCAAGATTAGATTTGTTGAAACAAACCTATTCTAAAGCTCCTGATACCAAATGATAAAGAAAGAAGAACGTGGAAGACTTTAAAGAAACAAGATAAACAAAAGATAAAGGGATAGAAAGGTAGACACAAAAGTGGAATCAAAGGCAACCAATTCTATAAAATGAAAAGACCTCCTTCAAATATACAAATAAGCACCTAAACCTATGAGAAAGACCTCAAGGAAATTAGATTTCCAAGAAACCCTCCTTTCTAAACTTGAAACAATCAAAAGCTTCAACAAGCTCTCAAACTCTCAAAGAGTATTTAGTTTTCATATTCAATCAACATCAAAATAATATACCTCTAAAATGAGATATGCTCCACTATTTATAGACTAGGCTACTAATTACAAAAATACCCTTAATAAATTAAGGTCTTCTTAGTAAAGAGGCTTACATTTAAATAGTAGCCACTTTGCCATAAACTTTTTTCCTTTCTCTGAGTAGTCTTTCATGTGGAGCCTTATACTTCTATTTTAGCATGTTCCTAAGCTTCAACCCTTTGTTCTAAACTCCTTCCAAGCCTCGAAGGAATTGACTCAAGTTAAATCTTTTGAACTCTTTATCTTGGCTTGGCATGCATGCATCAGTAGTGGTTGGTGACGATGGTCTGAATACTCTTTGGCCTAAAAAGATCATTGATGGTTGTTTGACAACACTTCACATCAAATCCACAAACATTTACCACATTTTTCACCACTTGAGGTTGTCCTCTCTTCCTTTTTGCAGACAACAGTTATGCATATGCCTTATAGAATTCCTTCACCCACATAGAATTATAACCCAACAATGGTTTTGTAAAGTTTTGAAACTCATGATACTTTATTTTGGCCCAAATGGCCAGATACCTATCAATCAAATCATTCAACTATACCACTTTCCCTTCCAAAATTGTTTTATCCGAAAATAACTTGCACCTGTTAAGTAGTGGGGGAACTTGAGGTATAAGAGTGACTGCCACTGCTTTCTCTTTGTCAACTCACTTTCTCTTAGTCGAGAGTGCTCGGGTGCTAGCAACTGGGTCATGAATAGGAGTATGAGACCCCTCTTGTTCTTGTTCAAAAGATATGGTTCAATCAATAATGGGGCTTGAACCCTCTTCATTATCAGATTCACTCACCACATACCCGGGCTTACATCTATATGGTTGCCCAAGTTTTTCTAGCTCTGCAGTTACTTCTTCTTTATTTCTAGTACCCCTGACTGGGTTCAAATGTTTTGGGATAACATCCTTCTTGTCTTGTGGAGCTTTGGAGCGGGAGAGAGCTTTAGAGAAGGAGAGATCAGATGAAAGAGTCTTTTTGGGAGCTATATCTGTAAAATGGATCAAAGTACATTCAAGTACGGGGTTATTAGACATAGTTAAGCTTTAACAATAACATAAGCAAAAATCTTTTAGAGGAATCGCATAAGAGTGATGCGCATTGAACAACATTTGTGCATATCTCCCAAGGTAACAATGTTCAACCCCATGAAAGCTGGTCATTGTGTGATGGTGAGAGGGAGTTATACTTTTACGATGACAAGTGCACAATATAACACCTAGCCAACCTTCAACTACTAGATCTATATGCATTCATGGGGTGCCCTTATGCGTATCGTATGACAAAAATGCATACCGCACAAGGGCTCAGACTCATTTCACAAGTGCTTCATCTTCCCCAATTCGACTAAGTTCAACACCAAACACCATTTTCATGGAAAACTTGATCCCAAGAGTACTTAAACTTCCCCTTTTGTAGTTAATTAACATGTAACCAAGCAATTTAAACTCCCAAATACAAAGATTAACTCACGAATTTAAACATGACAACCCCTAATTTCATTTAAAATAACCCTTTTATGGCAACAATTCAAACTTTTCTAAGCACATGAATACGAGTACATATATACCACTACAAATGAAATCTAAACATTTAATGGCAAGGGAAGACATATTAAGCATCGACTACTCATTTACCATTCACCACAACGCATAAACAAAAGCAATTTGACCATGAGGACTTATGCGTGATTGAGAGATGGTGACCGGTGGTGTGAGCTCCAGCGAGTGTGTACATGTCTTCTTGACAATAATGATTGAGCAATAGTAAGGTGTGTGTATGAGTGAAGTAAGAGTTTTGCAATAGTGAAGGAAAGAGGAAAGGGTTTTAGGGGTTTTAGTGTAGGTTAAGTCAAGAGGTCAATCCCTTAGTATTCTACACAATTTAAACAACCCCTCACTTACCGATAGTTATGCACATACGATTTTGCACGCATAACTTGGATGCAGTATGCACAACACTAATGCAATACTATTTTTTTGCCTTTTGATGAGTTGGCCACTGTAACTTTTGGCGATGCACTTGTGCAGTATGCATAAGTGCATCATAAGTACGATGCGATGCTCATAATATCTCACCAAGATGGAACTTTGGCGAGCCCACTATAACTTTGTGCGAACAATCTGCGCTATGCAACCAAGTGCTGTATCATATCACACAGGAATTGCAAAGTAACCATATACAACTTTTGACCCAACTCTTTTATATACCTGCACCATTGAACAAATGTAAAGTAAAACTTGGGTTACCTCCCAAGAAGTTCCTTGTTTAACGTCATGGCCCGACATGATTAGAAGTCTTCAAGCATCATCAAGGTAGAACACAACGATGAAATTCACCTCCGGTATCATTCCAAAGTAATGCTTTACCTTTTGATCATTCACCATAAATTGGGACTCCTTTTCACCTTCCAATTCAATGGCCCCACTTAGAAAGCTTTGTATCACCTCAAATGGTCCTGACCACCTTGATTTGAGCTTTCCCAACAATAACTTGTATCTCGAGTTAAATACTAGGACATCATCACCACTCTTGAACTTCCTTTCCAAAATCTTGGTGTCATGCCATCTTTTAATGCGTTCCTTGTAAAGGGCGGAACTCTTATAAGCCTTTAAGTGGAATTCATCGATCTTTTAAAGTTGCTCCACCCTCGATTTGGAGGCGTCTTACCAATTCATATTCAATTTATGCAAGGCCCACAATGCCTTGTATTCTAACTCAATGGAGAGATGGCAAGCCTTTCCAAACACCAATTGATATAGTGACATGCCACTACGAGCTTTAAAAGCCATTCGATATGCCTACAAGGCATCATCAAGTTTTTGGGCCCAATTCGTTCGATTAGTATTTATGATTTTAGCCAAAATTCCTTTAATCTCTCAATTCAAAACCTTCGCTAGTCCATTTGATTGAGGGTGGTATGGTGAGGCCACCTTATGTTTTACTCCATTCTTTGCAAGCAAGGAGTCAAAAGAGCGGTTGCAAAAATGAGAGCCCTTATCACTTACAATAGCTCGGGGAGGGGGGGGGGGAGAGGGGGTCCCAAACTAAGTAAAACATGCTTTTTCAAGAATTGAGTGACACTCCTAGATTTATTATTTTGCAACACAATAGCTTTAACCCATTTTAAAACATAATCTACCTCTACCAAGATATAGCGGTTCCCATACAAGCTCACAAAGGGTCCCATGAAGTCTAATACCCATACATCAAATAACTCAACATCTACACTTGGCTGTAATGTCATCTCATGCCTTCTTGAAATTCCTCCATGCCTTTGACATTGTTCACATGCATGAACCAACTCATGTGCATCACGTTACAAAGAGGACCAATAGAATCCACTTTGGAGTATTTTTGCAGCTGTACGAACACCACCATGATGCCCTCTCATTGGTGAGGAGTGACATGATTCAAGAATTAGTCTCACCTTATTTTCATCCACACATCTTTGAACCATATTATTGATGCATTCCCTAAAGAGATAAGGCATATCCCAAAAATACCGCTTTAAATCATTGAGGAAGTGCTTTTGTTGATAATGATTAAGGTCATCGGGGAGTATACCACACACAATATAGTTCACATAATCCACATACCATGGTTCCATACTTCCTGAAATAGCCATGTCAAGCTCGTCGAGAAATGCCTCATTAATGTCAATTTCACCCAACTTCTCATTGTTCGATTTAAGGCGGGATAGATGATCCGCCACTTGGTTCTCGCACCCATTTCTATCTTTAAACTTAAATTCAAATTCTTACAGTAACAAGATCCACTGAATCAATCTAGGTTTTGCTTCTTTTTTGGCTATTAAGTATTTAATAGCAGCGTGGTCGGTATGAATGATGACTTTAGTGCCCAACTAGTAAGCCCAAAAGTTTTGAAGGCATATACTATGGCTAGCAATTCTTACTCCATAACCTTGTAGTTTCTGTGTGCATCATTTAAGGACTTGCTTTCATAGTAAACTGGGTGAAAGAGTTTTTCCTTCCTTTGGCCGAGAACCTCACCTAACGCCAATCTGCTTGCATCACACATTAATTCAAAAGGAAGCAAATAAGTTGGGGCCATTATGATTAGAACTGATACAAGTTTCTCTTTAAGATAATTAAATACTCTCACACAATCTCCATTGGAGTCAAATTTGGTTTCCTTTTAAAGAATCTTACACATTGGATGGGCTATCTTGGAGATATCCTTGATGAATTATTGATAGAAGGTGGCATGTCCTAAGAAGCTTTAGACACCCTTAACAGAGATCAGAGAAGGCAACCTGGCAATTACTTCAACCTTGTCTTGGTCGACTTGTATTCCTTGTTCTCCTAATTTATTACTAGGTTTGTTTCCACACATCATTAAAGAACTTTATCCAAGTGCTCAAGACAAGCCTCAAATGTATCACCTATTATCAAAAAATTGTCCATGAATACCTATATTGTGTCTTCCACCATGTCCAAAAATATTGATAACATGCACCTTTGGAAGGTGGCAGGCACATTACATAACCCAAAAGGCATGCGTTTGAAAGTAAATGTACCATACAGATATGTGAAAGTGGTCTTTTCTTGGTCTCGGGAGCTATGGAGATTTAGTTGTATCCGGAGTACCCATCAAGAAAACAATAGCAACCCTACCCTGCGAAATGATCTAGCATTTGATCCATCAAAGGAATAGGAAAATGGTCTTTTTTCATCCATGAGTTGAGTTTTTGGTAATCCATGCATACTCTCCAACTCATAACTGGCCTAACGGGGACAAGCAGATTAATCTTATTGGGAACCACCATAATTCCTTCCTTCTTAGGCATACATTATATCGAGCTCACCCAGGTGCTATCCGATATGGGATACACTACACCCGCATCGAGCTACTTAATAATTTCCTTCTTAACTACCTCTTGTATTGGAGGGTTTAATCTTTTTTGATGTTCCACACTTTGCACACATTCGGACTCCAACTTGATTTTATGAGTGTAAATACTGGAAGAGATCCCTGATAACTCTCAAATACACTCTATAAAGGATGTACACGGTCGTTATGCAATATATTAACCCAACTCTTGAGTCGGTTTCGATCTCACAGGGAATGAAGGAGATAATTTCACCTTCGAGTGTAATAAGTCACTAGATGTTGGCTCGTAATGTATAAAATGCAATGAAATAAAATTGGGAATTTTTTTTGAATGTTTTTGTATCCAATTTATTAATTGTAAGCTTGGTTTACAAAATGAGAACTATAAGTTTGTAATCAAAGATTAAAGTCATTTGGGGTTATGCCCTCATGAGTGTGAGTACATGCATGGGTAAATGAACATTTGCCTAAATTCAACTAATCATTATGGGTAGTGTAGGCCTTAGATCTTAATGCTAATTTTTCAATAAAACATTAAATTTCACAAGTGGGTTCTTTCGAACCCCTCACAAGTGTTTCTTCATAACCAACCTAAAACCTCAATTTGATAGCCTTATGTCTAAGATCTACCATTAAATGATAAAAATCACGTCATTGTTGACCACTAATCCTCACCCTTAACCCTTTTATCAAGGATGATAAAGGATCTAGGCTCAATTAGAGTTTGCAACCTCCAATTTTAGGCAGTAACACGGAGTAAAGGTCAAATCTATAATAATTAATTAATTAAAAAGGAAAATAAACACTACCTGTGCAATAATCACTACTCAATCATACATAATCCCAAGTGGGTAATTTAGCTACACATAGTGAGAGAAAAAGGAATTATACACATATTCTCATTGAAGTCTTCCATTAAATCTAAATATTCACAAGTGAAATCCAAATCCAAAGCAAAAGAACAAGCAATAAACCAAATTTCCACTTTAGGGTTTGAACTATGAGCTTCTTGATCTCAAATTTGACAATAGATAGGGTTCAAAGCTGCTAAAAAGCCTTTTATAGCTGAAGCAAAAATAGGACAGAAATTTACAAAAAATGCCACCGCGCTCACTTTGGCGAAGGGACCTCGGCATCGCCGAAGTACAAGACGATACATCAAAGTGCCTCTTGATCTCTAAACTAGTGTTGAATTTAAGCTTCAGTGATTTGCGTCTGGTGACTTTGGCGATGGGCTCATGCTTCGCCTAACTGTTCGACAATTCGCCGAACTTCTTCTCCTCATTACCGAATTGCTTTGTTTGGAACTTGGAAAATCTGTTGACTTGGTGCTAACTTTCCTAGTCGGAAACCAGAATAAAAAATAAAGAAAATTGAAATAAAGAAAAAGATATGTGGAATTATCAAAATTCGATCGAATTTATGAGCAACAAAGGAATTTATCATTCACCTCTCAATTGAATCCAATCAAACAACAAGAACTCGGACTCAATCAAAGATGAGAAAATCAATTGAATCCATAAAGAGGGAAACTCGACGATTGATTATGCTAGAAGAAGTTAACACGAGCAATATCAGGAATCAACCCTAATCACTCAACTATAATTACCAACTATGAACTACACTAATGCTAGGCTTCACCTAGAAACTACAAGCTTAAAAGCTCTCAATTCATCATAAACTCATCATCAACTTCATAAATTAAGGAAGAAAATAGCTAAGGCCACTATTTATAGTTATTTCCTTTACAAAAATAGCCTATTAGAAAAATAGCCCACAAGTGACTATTTTAGAAATAGCCCACAAGGGTCCTTCTTGATTGCCCAAAAGGCATCTTGATCGCTCATGGCCTTATGTATTTATTGCTCCATGGCTTCCTCTAGGCTCCAAGTTATCATCCATATGTGGAAGCCCCTCCTAATGCGCGATGAGTTACCCATGCTCATATCATCCTCCTCTTCTTCAAAAGGATTCGTCCTCGAATCCGAACCTTACAAAAAACATGAGAAGGACAAACAACAAAATATATCCTCCTAGCATGAGGGTTAGCCCAAGGGATATCAACCATACCAACTTGCTAAGGAGGCACACATTTGAAATATAACCAACTATCCTTTGTGTTGAAGAAGGTCCATTCATCATATAAGGTACAAATGAATTAGTTATAAGAAACATCATGAGACAAGAAAACCTTAAATATCTTAATGGCATCAAGAATCCTAAGAGATAATATCACATATGATTTAGGATCCATAGAACAATTATTTCATGGCCTCAAAATAAGACCTCACCAAAAATGGTGCAATCACCCATAAGGGTCATTCGGGTCAAAGAAGAAAAAGACCCACATATCTCAACCTCCATACAAAACAATTCCCATACCATCATGGGTATCATCATAAGAAAAAAGGTAGTAGAGAAAGGTATTAAGCTCACTATTCTCATCTAGGGAATGCCAAAAGATAAGGACACCGATAAATAAGAAGAGACATTTTAAGCACAAAACAACCCTTCCTATAAAGCAACTTCCCAAAAAAGGGAAGTTCCCCAACGAAGCCATGCTACTAGAATGGTCGAGGAATCTATTAGGAGTCAAATCACTCCATATCAAATAATACTCCCAATAAGTTGGAGTCCCTCCTATCATAGTATCAAGTATGCTTCCAAGAATCCCATTTGAAACTTCAACTTGTCTAACCCTATGAAGGTGACAAGGAACTTTCAATATCCATGGACTCTCCCCAAAACAAAGAAGCAACTTAGCACCCACTAGTTGTGGTCCATACAACTTAAGCACAAGTATGTCAAACAAGGATGAAAGAACATAGAAAACTCCTAAAATAGGGGCAATGACACATTTGCCTTGGGGTTCACAAGCATGAGACCACATTTGAGAAAAAGGTCATCATATGCAAACAAGTAGTAAAGAAATGTGTTACTTAAATGAACTTCATCCAAGGTGTGCCCACATATAGAATCACCCTTTAATCCATAAGCATTTAGGCCTTGATAAGGAATGGGGTCACACAAGAATGAATGGGTCATTGAAGAACATAAATCCCTTTCCTTTTGATCACTAACCCCTCCAATAGACATACTATCATCTTTAAAGAAGAGAGTTTCATCTTCAAAAAGTGTGTTATCATACCATAGTGGATTCTCAATCACGTGGTAGACTTCAAGAGGGGCTATGCTTCTATCATGCCAAGATACACCACCATGCATTTCACCTTCATTAGTCATGCCAATATCAAACAAGGGATTATCCTTAAAAATACATTCCACCTCAAAATCCTCATGAGAAGAACAAGGAATGGAATCACAATTCAAGGATTCATCATTTAGGTGCAATGACTTCACATGACTATCTACCTGAACAACTATATCAATGCCATCACTAAATTGAGGTTCCTTAAGTTCATCAGAAAACTCCTCATTTAGTGGGTCATCATTACACACAAGTTGATCAACACCAATATCACTTGATAATGAACTATCATGTAAAGCACATGTATCAACACTAGGTGGACTCAAATTGATCTTACTGGAAGAATCAATTTGGTCATCAATAGGATTAACTAGTGTATCCACATTCTCAAAATGCACATTATCAAAACATAGCAAAGAATCACATGGCAATATACTATCATTCAAGGCACAAGTGTTAATGCTAAGTGGATATAAATTGATCTTATAAGAAGAATCAATTCGGTCATCAATAGGATCAGCTAGTGTATGATCACTCTCAACATATACATTATCACTATGCAACAAGGTGCCATCAAGATCATCACAAGGCAAAGGATCTTTAAGTTCACACATATACAAACCATCACTTACACTCAATTGGCTACTAGCCACACAAGGACCTTCTACTTTTGACAGAGTGTAAGGTTTAGATTTGTTACCTTGTAGCTCATAAGAAGGATTGCATTCACCTTGTTTTGCTTTAGACTACTTTGTTTTAAGCTCGGAGACCATTTGGGAGATTTTTTCAAGAGTTCTTTGTATGGAAGCAAACAATTTGTTCATCCTCAAAGTACTAGGATCCTCAATTGGGAGTGGTTCACTTGTAACTTCTTCTTAAAATATTGAGTTCACTTTACTTTCATGGACTATTGATCTGTCCACCCTACCTCCAACATCATTACCATATGGAGAACTAGTCACATTAGAATGAGCATAAGAAGAACAAGTTCTTGCACCATAAGAAATAGAGAATGAAATTCGCCTATAGTCCACATGACATCTTTGAATTGGTTCCACCCACACATCTATACCCCATCGAATATAATAGGAAGTAGAACAAAACGAGGAAGGTCATTCATCCTTACAACTTCCTCTTCTATCACAATCCTCCTTAAAGAGTTCATAAGACATATGGGAGAAAGAATCGTACCTCAAATCGTCTTCATCACCATGGTTTGTAATATAAGAACCACCATAACCTTCATCTTTACTATTAAATTCATCATAAGATACTTTTACTCCTTCACATTCATCAAAAGAGCCATAAGTTTCATGTATCTCATATTCATCTCCGATGTAGTAATCCTCATCACCATGTCGATCATAGCTTCTTGGACCATCATATCCTTCATAGGATTCACCATCGTACTCATAAGATTCATTACTTTGCTCGCAAGTACTCAAAGAACCCTCATATGTCTCATCATCACTATACTCATAGCTCATATCGCTACAAGCATAGTCACTAATGTCATTTCCATAATAATCTGAAGCTATGGATGACATTCTTTCTTGTATTACCTTTTTTCCCTACAAAACTAGCAAACAAGTTAGTATTAAAAGCCTCATGTCACTCGTATATGAACTCTCAACTCACCTTCTACGGCTTCTCCTCAAGATTGCTTGTGAACTAGCCCAACTCACCAACCTATCTTTGTGGTGGGGTGGATTCTTGTGACTCTTGAAAGAAGGAAGAATCAAATAAAGCTAAAAGGACTTGAATCAAGAAATTTATCTATGAATTAACATGAGAAAAAGAAACACAAAAAAAATTCAGACTCAAAAAACACTAAGTAACAAAAGTAGAAGAAATTTACTTGTTGTTACTTAATTTGAAGGCAAAAAATGATTTGATGTTTAAAAATTAGTTAAAAACTAATTAAAGATGTTATTTAGTTGTTAAATAGTAGAGAAATCAAAGAAAAATGAGTGGAAAAAAGAATTAGGAAGTCTGGACAAGGGCCTCAAAAAAGTTCATCACTTGAAAATTTTAATTTTTGATGATTTGACGATTAAAACTAGTTAACAAGTAATTAAAGATGTTAATTAGTTGTTAAATAGTTGAGAAATCAAAGGATAAAGAGTGTAGAAAAACAATCACGAAGTTTGGACAATTAGAAAATATTTTAGGACCCCAAAATAAAACTAAGTGTTGAAACCTGAAAAATGGTACTCTCTGAAGTTGATATACACGCGGCACGTGGCGTGACTGTGCTGGTGGGGCGCTGAGTTGGCTGCTGCATGGCAGTCAATGGTTGACTTTGATCGTTGAATGCTGACATGGCAGCTGATATGGCAGTCCACGTGGAATTTTGTTTTAATTTTTTTTTTCAAATATTTTTTTTTTCAAATTTTCACAAGTTGACCCAAAAACACCTTTGACCAAATTTGACTTAGAATTTTGGATCAAAGTGTACCATTTTCTTTTTCTTCCTTAAGAATATCTTGAAGACTTCAAGAACACCAAGAACACACACTAAATCTCAACACCCTCAAATCAACTCGGAATTGGCTCAAAATTTAGAATTAGCTTCCCTTCGACGTAGGGAACAAACCCCAATAGTTTTTATCCCTCAATTTCAAGCCAAAAATAAATCCATTTTCTCCATTTTTAAACTTTTAAGAACAACATGAAAATGCAAAAATTCAACCTCAACCAAACGAGCTCCGATTGACACAAAATTTTAACCACGAGCTCCTTTTAACACCACGAACACACTCCAATAATTTTTAAGCTCCAATTTCCAATCAATTGCTCTCAAAAATTAAACCTACTTGCAATTTCTTCAAACCATGAAGAACACAATGAACTCTAAAATTGGCCCTGGAGAAATTTAACCCTGTTTTACTTTAAATTTTAGATCCAAGCTCCAATTGACTAGGGAAACAAACCCAATACAATTGAACCTCTAATTTTACCTCAATCAACAAACCCACTCCACTTTTTTCAAGCTCAACAATGGTAAAATTTCCAAACCACTCCAAATCAAGCCAAATTTCAAATCCAAACTTCCAAAATACTAGAGAACACTAATTTAGTGCTAGAAACTCAAACAAAGACACGAACCACATGTTTTTTTTTTTTTGAATTTCTGACTCAATTTTTTGGCACGATTTTCAGATTTATGAACCTAGGATTAAGAATTGTTTGAACAACTCTTTAGCCTAAGCTCTGATACCAAGATGATAACGATCTCAATCGAGTGACTAAATCGATATTAAAAACTTTGAATTGAATAAAACAAATTGAAGATAGAGGGACAAAATTAGAAAGCGGGATGACAAAAGAAGAAAGAAAGGCCTAAATGAATGCACAATTAGATCAAGGAAGAAGAGAACTCAATCAGATGCACGAAAAAATCAAGTTGAATCCATAAAGAGGGAAACTTGATGATTGATTAAGCTAGTAGAAGTTAACACGAACAATATCGAGAATCCACCCTAATCACTCAACTACAATTACTAACTATGAACTACACTAATGCTAGGCTTCACCCAGTGGCGGAGCCAGAATTTTCACTAAGGGGGTTCAAAATTGAAATAAGTAAGCACACGAACTAGCCGAAGGGTGTTCAACATCAACTATATATACATAAAATATAATTTTAACAATGTATAAATAGTATAATTTTTTCGACGAAGGGGGTTCAGATGAACCCCCTAGCCATAAGGTGGCTCCGCCACTGGCTTCACCTAGAAACTACAAGCTTAAAAGCTCTCAATTCATCATTAACTCATCATCAACTTCATAAAATAAGGAAGAAAATAACTAAGGCCACTATTTATAGTTATTGCCTTTACAAAAATAGCCTATTACAAAAATAGACCAAAAGCGACTATTTTAGAAATAACCCACAAGGGCCCTTCTTGATTGCCCAAAAGTCATCTTGATCGCTCACGATCTTGTGTATTTATCGCTTCATGGATTCCTCCGGGCTCCAAGCTATCATCCACATGTGAAAGCCCCTCCTAATACGCCATGAGCTACCCATGCTCGTATCACTTGGGCGATGGAACCTTAACTTAGGCGATACGCCGACTACTTTAGCGATTCGCCAAAATCCATAAGCGATGCCTTTTTGTAATTTTAGCTCCAATTCTCTATTTTTTTGCTTCCTTATGCTCTATCAACCACTTTTTGACTTCAACCTTGAAAATCAACCAAATTAACATTAAAACTAACTCAAATTAGTATTGAGGACTTGATTTCTTATCATTTTTAGGCTAAATAAGTCACAAATTATTGACTCTTCAATCCAGATGATGTCGGCTATGGTCCACCCAATAGCCCTTATGAATTTCTTCAATACCAATTTCAAAGCCTCGACTTGCCATACCAATAAGTCTGCCTCTATAAGAATGGGAAGGTGTTGTCTTACCCCAAGAAAACATAGCAAAGATGCGGAGGGAGCAACTTGAGTTCAAGTTGTGGAGGCTCCACTATTGATTGCTTGCGAGAGACCTCTCTCGATTCTTTAGATCAAGGTCAAGCTTATGCGGGTTCTTGTTGTATAAACCAAGGCCAGTTAAAGAAGCTACAACCTTATCATATTCTTTAACATATTTACTCCAGTAGTTCCACAAGACTGCTGCTAGTGGCTCACTTATAAAATCCACCTCTATTGCATCGGTAATCTCATCATTAATCACATTAGTCACCGAGATCACTTGTAAATCTTGAGGTTGCTTCATAGACTTGCATGCATTAAAGGTGACTTCATCACCATTGACCCAAAATTTTAACTCCCCATACTCCACTTCAATAAGTACTCTTTCGGTAGCCAAGAAAGGCCTACTAAGAATTATGGGGACCTCATAGTCGATCTCACAATATAGAATAATGAAATTGGCAGGGAATATGAATCGATCAACTTGAACAAGCTCATCATAGAGGACTCCTACTAGTCTTCTTATGGACCGATTCGCCATCAAAAGCCTCATAGTGGTGGCCTTATGAGTTCCTAAGACTAACTTTTTGAACACAACCAATGGCATCAAATTTATACTTGCCCCTAGATCACACGAGGCTTTACCGAACTGATAAACACCAATGGTACAAAGAATGGTAAACACTCCTAAATCTTCTTTCTTCACCACCATGTTGCTAGACATTATCGCACTACAATTGTGTGACACTTCAATCATTTCAAAATCCATGATTCTCTTTTCGGTTACCAAGTCCTTTATAAACTTGGCGTAACCGGGCATTTCGAGCGGGGCCTCTACCAATGGAATATTTATGGACAATTTTTTAAATTTAGAGAGAAACTTCTTGAATTTAGCATCATCCTTTTCTTCTTGAGTCTTTATGGGAATGGAGGAGTGATGTCTCCCAAATTACACCTCTAAGCAAAGTATAATGTGGTCACTGTCAAATGTAGAATCCAACCAATGTTGGGGTCGATGTTACAGGGAATAGGTTGAAATATCAATCAATATGTATATGAAGGCAATTAATAACAATTTCCAGTAAAAGAGAGGGATTTGTAATTAAGTAATTCAGTAGTAATAGTTGTTGATTTGTTGGATTTGTAATCAGTATGAGAGAGGCACTAGGACTGCATTCCCTAATAACTTCATAACTTCGTAGGTTCTTTGTACTTTGTAATCTCTCTCGATGTTCGATATACAGAATTGATAGGTTATGTATACCTAGAACAACTTTACACTCTTGTGTAAGCAATATCTTCAGGTAAGTTTTCTCTTCTTCTGAGCCTGCGTCACTAACCACTATCCTAGATCCCAGATAGCTATCCTGTATTATCGACTCAAGCTATTAAGTGGAGTTGATAGCTCCGAGTCTCTGTTGGTTATTCCCTTCTTCCCATACGTACTCATCCTTTCATCTAGAATACAGATTAAGCGGGTTCTAACATTGGTCACCATCAAAAAGCATTCAAAACCAAGAAAACAATCAATACACGTGAACATTGATTGAAGATAACTTAGTACTATGAATTCTACTTCATTAATCCATCATGGTTCCCACAACCCTAGTTATGGTATTTAGCTACTCATAATTGCAAGCACACAAGAAGAAATCTGAGATGAAAACATAATTATGAACTTACAAGAATGATAAGAAAAACTCCAAGAACCTCACTTTGAATTTAACCCTAAAATCAATGTTTGTACTTTCAAAACCAATAATACGTCTTGAAAGTAATAATAGAACGTAAACTAAAATAATAGATCAATATTGGGTATTTATAGACAAAAAGAAAATCTATCCTAAACAAATTCGGAGTACAAGGTCGGTGATGACTATGCCTCTGACAATGATTCGTCTAGTCAGGTGACGACTCGTAGTCAATCTTCTCTTCAGTTGTCACTTATTTTTCTTGTTTACTGATGATAGCTCGTTTAGTCACTCTATGAGGGTGACTCATTTCCACTGGGATCCTTTTGCATTCCTTCAGGACTTTTCTTGTTTGTTCAGGATGACTTATTATGATGGTTCATCGTGTAACCCTACGGGTCATAGCCTCCTGCCGTACTTTGCCTGTCCTTGATCTTTCCATGGCTTTGAAGTCAATTAGAGTCCCAATGGCTACATGCTATGACTTATCATGTGTCTCAATCAGTCTTAGTCTTCCCTCGTCACCACTGCACCATTTTTCACATCTTCAGGACTTTGGCCACTTCTCTTAGGATGATTACTCCCTACGACTCACAATGTAACCCAACGAGTCATAGGCAGTGCTCGTGATCAAATAACTTTCTAATTTTCCAAATCCAAAAATGCTTTGGTTTGACAACGACTGAGGCCACGAGTCATATTGTGACCCAATGACTCATAGCCTAGTGTGTATTATCTAAACTTGTGAAAATTCTTTTTCTTTTTCCTTTACTCATCTTCGAACCCTATTTTTCTGTAAAACTACAATAACCACATCATATCCACATAAGCAAGCCTTTGAATTAGCATATTTTTCTTATTTTAAGTGTTGAAAGTGTCGTAAAATCATGGTACATCAACACCCTTAACTTAGAATGTTTGCATGTCCTCAGGAAAACAAAATAAACTATACTATTAAGATGCTTAACCTAGAGAAATCCAAGAATACTATGGTAGTCAAATTTTCACAAAAACCATTTTCAGCATGTATTAATAAAACACAGTTCAACACCCTCGGCCTCCAACCCTATTACACTCAACACTGTATGTATGCAAACCATCAACCATAACACCACGAGATCAAGAAATGGCATCACATTATTAGTAGACCACCCAACACTTTAAAGCAAATGAGACTACCCAAATAAGAAACAACTAGAATATAGCCCCTATCCCCTTATGTCAAAGAAGTCCCATCAGTCAGTGTATGTAATATAAATTAAAATCGGGACTGAATCAAATCTCTCACTCTCACAAAGAAGTCAGATTGTGTGCGTTTGGTACCATAGGCTTACCCTTATTTTCTACGTCTTAGTTTTCAGATAGTCGGATTAAGATCACTATAGGACTTTTATTGGCTTGTAATGTAGGCTAGAGGGTAGGTATGGTACCTATGGGTAAAATAAATAACCCTCATTGACACTACACTAATCTCGAATTCCACTTTGTCTCCCTTCTTTATTTTTTCCCTTTTTTAATTTTTTCAACTTTCGGACCCCGGGTGCGATTTTATGTTCTCCAACTTTTTTTTTCTTTTTCTTCATACCGCACCCGAATCCATTTTTCCTTTTCACTACAGTTCCTTTATACCAAATATTTTACGCACCCCTACGCTAGCGACCCTCAAGTTAGGTAATTTGCCTAAGTTGAGGTACACAATGCCCAAGAAGGGACCAGGGCCGAAGCAGGCTCATTGTAAAAATCAGGAAGGTGAATAGGGTAGTTCAAAGAAAAGGTCTATTTAGGCTCAAAATTGGGTTCAAGGGATATTTTATTCATTTGGTAGGATTATCAGGCATTTAGTGGACTATTTCAAAAACGGCCTATGATTCTTTCCTAACCTTCTATCCTACGACTCCAGCGAGACTTACCAAACAAGTTCTAGATAGCACACACACATAGATTAGGCACATCCTTACACACTCTTAGCTCAGGGCTATTATTTCAGTAACAACCTATTTGGTTTGTGCAAAGTTAGGCTAGTTATCACAATAACAATCCTAATGCCATGTCGATATCCAAACATCAGTTACAGTTCAAGTAAGCACACAACACAACACATAAACATAAAATTTTTGGAAGGGTATTATTTAAATAGTTCAAAATCAATTTCGCAGGCTTTTTCTTTTGACTGCACCAAGTTTTCTCATTTTTCACTAATTACACAAAACACAAACTAACACACAAAAATAATAATAAAAAATAATTAAAACCCCTAAACATGCCGATTCTAACTAAGATAGAGCAGTCGAGGGAAAATAAATACGAAAACAAAAACCCTCGGCTGTGGTACACCCCTACCCCCAACTTGGAAATCATGCAATTTCCCCATTGCATGAAATCACTAAAAAATGTAAAACTAGGGTAAAGGACATACCTGTGGCGCCGGATCATGATGTCTCCTCTGTTGGGGCCCCAGAATGGACCCCAGTCTCAACAAATAGTGGCCTCGACGATGGCCGTAGTTCTCAAATCAACGTTGGCACTTGTGGTGTCTGGAGGACTCAATGGTGTCACACTCGCGGGGGCAAGTACTGTACCACACTCTCCTCAACTCTCATAGCATTAGCAGGTGGGGCCTCAAAAAATCTGGAGCTCCCAGCTCCACACCCTATCTCATGGACCTTAGATGACTGGTCCTGTGCACTTTGCTTACTCTCTCCCATTGCTTTCTTCATATCTTCCTTTTCTCTCTTTCTCTACTTTCTCTTGCTCTCCTTTTCACCAGTACCTTCTAAAACCTTCTCTTTAACTTTTGTGCCCATATGTTGGGCACCTCATCAACCGAAAGCTCCTTAAAGATAGGCATAATGGGAGCCAAAAAAGCTGGATACTACCTTGCAGCCATGTCCTCCATAGCAACTCTCAGTACAACTAACTCTTCATGGATACCAGACAAATCAGGAGGCTGCATCCCTTTGAGATTTTTGTTGATTCTCCTCTCAAAGATATTAAAATAGGTATTCTTCCCGTGTATTTCACCTCAAATTTTCTTATTTACCCATGTATGCACCCGCTCCTCAATGTTAGCTACTTTTCGCTTGAGGGTAACTAGTTTTTTTATCACATCATTCAAAAACTCTTGGGAGACCAAGACGTATCCACTGGCAGGTAGACGTGACATGGATGGTCTCGGAGTTGGTAGTATCAGGGATGAAGGTGGTCTAGAGGCTGTGGATGTAGTAGCATCAGTAGTAGCTTATGGACCGGACCACTCAGTCTCAGCCTGAGACTCAACCTGTGTGTCCCTAAGTTCTACAAAACTTGAGGTATCAATGTCCATTTGTGCACCAGGCTGGAATGCACCCTGAAGTAACGCAACACCAACCTTGGCCCTTGAAATTGTGTTCACCTGATCTCGAGTCAATCCCAAAACTGTGGCTCGGTAGACTCTAATAAAATTATCTACCTCGGGCAAAATGGGCACTCTATCCTGCAAACTAATCTTTGTCACCAAACATGGGAATGCAAGGTTCGTATCAGTACTCACCGCTCTATCTCAAATCTCACGTACGATAATCTTAGCAATATCAATGTCATAACCTTTCATAATTCTTGCTACCAAGGCAGCCCAGTTGGGGCTCAAAGTATTGTCACTAGCTGTCGGACCTAACCTGTAGCGAACTAATGTCCACCATGACTTTACCATAAAGTTCAACTTCCTTTAGTAATCTGTGATGACGCACCAACAACCCAAGGAACATCTTCCTTGGTAGTAGCAATAATGTTTGCAATCCAATGGACTAACTTGTCCTTAGTACTAATCTACTTTGTTTTGACCTTTCTCATTTCATCAATCCAGTGGTAAATCTCTGATGTATCAACCAGGGGCACAAAGTCTTCCCCATGTAGGAAGCGAGAGATAGTTTGTGCAGATATACTTAGGGTTGTTCATGGTTTGGTTAGAAATCAAACCGAACTACAAACCGATTAAAAAATCGATATTTAGTTTGGTTTAGTTAGGTTTGGTTTTAAATTTTGAAAACTGCTACTATTTGGTTTTACTAAAAATAAAACGGAAAAAATAACCAAACCGAACCGATAAATTATATATATAAATTTTATAATTATTTATATATTATTTATAAATAAAATATAAATATTTTATTGAATTTTAATCAATAGATAAATTTAAGTCTTTAACTCTAGCACTTACTAGATTTTTTAAGCCCACACTTTAAACTTAAGTCCAATCATCCAAACCCAAGCCCAAATACCTTACTCTTTAGTCTTTAGGAATACCGCAAGTCTCCTAACCCTACACATTTTCACGTTTCCACATCTCTGTGCATATTCTTCTTCTTACTGAAGCAGAAGCAAGAATTTACACTGCAACTTCTTCTTCTTAGCAAAGCAAAAGGCAAAAAACCCTTATTTTATTTCACAAGGAAAGTGAAGATTAAAGAAGGTCTTCTCTGTCCGGTTGATTGAAACGTGAAAACTTCAAATACAAGATTATCAAAGCTTGAGAAGGTAATTTTTAGTATTTTTAATTTTCTTGGTTCTAGTTGTTAAATAATTTTAATTCTAGATAAGAATCTAGAGGAGTGCATGGATTGAAAATGATTTTTTTTTTCTTCGATCCGAATTTCAGATGAAAAGGAAGATAGATGTTGAAGATTTGGAGGCTCAACCTCAAGTAGAAGAAACTCCAACTACATCAGCATTTCATACAACTCAAGAACATGGTAATATTTCAAATATTAATTCTGTGAGCAATCCGCCAAAAAAATAGAAAAGAACAACTTCGTGCAGTCAAGACCCTAGCCCCGGGGTAGAAGAACATCTGAAGTTTGGGATCATTTTTCAGAGATTACTAATAAAATGGGTCAAAAGAGGGCAAAATGTAAGTACTGCTTCAAAGACTTTGCTTGCATTAGTAGGAAGGGTACTTCTAATCTTTGGGGACATTTACTTACTAAGTGTGTGAAATACCCTTTCAAGTCCATTGATAGAAAGCAAACAACTCTCAAACTTACTAAAAGAGGGGGACAAACAGGTTTAGATAAGGTTGTTTGTAATGTCGCTGAAGTTAGGAGGGATATTGCCAAGTCTGTTATAATTGATGAACAACCATTTAGAGTCGTCGAGGGTGAAGGCTTTAAGAGTCTAATGTCACTTGTTTTACCTAACTATGAGTTGCCTTCTAGTATTATTGTTGCTAGACAATGTTTAAGAATTTATCAAGAAGAGAAACAGAAGCTTAAAATACTTATTAAAGGTCAGCGTGTTTGTATTACTAGTGACACATGGACTTCACTTCAAAATTTTACGTATATGGTCATTACTGCCCATTGGATTGACGATGAATGGAAGTTGCAAAAAGAAATTTAAACTTTTTTCAAACTCCAGATCACAAGGGTGAGACTATTGCAAAAGCCACTGAATCTTGTTTGTTAGATTGGGGAATTAAAAATTTATTTATAGTGACACTTGATAATGCATCGGCTAATGAGTCAACAATCACACACTTGAAAGGGAGAATTAGTGATTGGAAAGGTTTCATCATGGAAAATGAGTTTTTACATGTTAGGTGCAATGCTCACATCCTCAACTTGATTGTAAAAGAAGGATTGACTGAACAAAATAAGTCTATTTTCCGGTTAAGAAATGCTGTGAAATATGTTAAATCTTCTTGTGCGAGAACTGCTTCCTTTAAGTCATATGTTGAAAAGGTTAAACTTGACACTAATGGACTTTTGAGTTTGGATGTGGAGACGAGGTGGAACTCTACATATTTGATGTTAGACACTGCTGCCAAATTTGAAAAGACATTTTAAAGAATGTATATTGATGATCATAAGTACTTTAAATATTGTCTTGATTTGGGTGGAAAGATAGAGCATCCATCTTCAAAAGATTGGAAAAATGTGAATGTCTTTCTCAAGTTTCTGGAGATTTTCTATCAAACCACTTTGAAGTTTTTCAGTACTTTACATGTTACATTAAATACTATCTTTCATGAACTTTTTAATCTTCAAAGCATTATTGTCAACTATTCAAAGTGTGATGATTCTATTTTGACTAATATGGCTAAGAAGATGAAAGTTAAGTTTGATAAATATTGGGGTGAATTTGGTGATATGAATATGTTGTTGTTTGTTGCCGTTGAGTTGGATCCTCGCTACAAAATGAAGTACGTGAAGTTTCTTTTTAAGAATTATTATAATTCTGTGGAGGGATGTAGTAAGTCTACTAAAGTAGAGAATGCTTTGAATAGCTTGTATGATCATTACAAAAATTCTATTTCTGGGATTTTTTGTGAAAGTATTGGAGATCAAACTAGTGTGATTAGTGGAATTGGCTCAATGGATAGTTCTGATGTGTGGCAATCACAATGGGAAAAATTTCTTGAAAACGAGAAAAATGTTGATGTTAAATTTGATCTTGAAAAGTACCTGGAGGATGATGTGGAGAAGATTAAGGATTTCAATATTTTGACTTGGTGGAAAACTTCATCCGAAAGATATCTAATTGTCTCTATAATCGCAAGAGATGTTCTTGCTATTCCTACATCTACTGTTGCTTCACAATCAATTTTTAGCACCAGTGGTCAGATTCTTGATTGTTATCGAAGTTCTTTGTCAGGAAAGACCGCTGAAGCTCTTGTTTGTGGTCAACAATGGTTATGTTCAGCATCTAAAGAGTGCAATATTGAAGATCTTTTACAAGAAATTGAAAAGCTTGAAATTGTTGAAAAAGGTATTAACTACTATAACTTACTGATTCCTTCTTTCAGTTTCTTTTTTTATTCTTTAAATTTGATTCCATAATAAAAATCTTTTCTTATCTTCTCATTATCTCTTTATAAAAAAAAAACTAGAGTATATTTATGTTTGTAGATATTTAATGTCTAATATGATGATTCTTTTTTCAGAATATCCAGACTCCACTTTTAGCATTGATTAGTTTGGAGCTCAAGCTAAGGAACATGGTGAAATTACTTTTGAATATATTCTGGATGGCTTTTAAAATTATTTTGCTTCTTAATACATGAACTAGAGATGTGTTTTTTCTTCTGACTACTTTTCTTCTCTTAAAATGACAACAATTTGGGTGCTATTTTTTCTGAAATTTGCTTGGTTTTTGGCTGGAATTTAGTTGCTATTTTTTTTGCTTAATATGACTGCGATTTGGATGGTGTTTTTGCTGGAATTCAGGTACTATTTTTTTTGAAAAGTGACTGCAATTTGGATGCTGTTTTTGTTGGATTTTGGCTGAAGTTTTTGTTGGAATTCAGCTGCTATTTTTGTTGGATTTTGGCTAAAAATTTTCCTGAAAAATGATTCTAATTGAATCATTGTTTCTGCTGAAAGTTAGCTATTACTTTTGCTAAAAAATGATTGATATCTTGGCTGATTTTTGTATAGGAGAGGGGATGTACTGTATTTTTTATCAAATATTTATTCTTCCCCTGATATTTTTTTGGATTGGATTGCGTTTTATTTGCCTCTATTGCTTCTGTTTTATTAAGACCTGCAGTATGTATGATCTGTATGTATGTATAATCTAAAATTTTATATTTAAGTTTGGCTAATGTTGTGGAAAAGTTAAGGCATTAGCGGATTTCTAGTCATAAACAGAAAAAATCAAACCAAACCGACAAGAACCAAACCAACTGTTATTTTTTTTGAGTGGTTTGGTTTGGTTTTAAAAATTTAATAACCGACTGAATTGGTTTGGTTATGATTTTAGCCAATAATCGATCCCAACCGACCCATGAACAACTCTAGATATACTCACATGAACCCCTCAAATCATCAGTGACTGAAGAGGGTCACCAACCTTCCAAGACAACCCTTACAAATGTATCCTCTTCAACTCCATCTGGTATGCAACATAAGATTTCCAAACTAGAGCTGGGCTGTATTTGCCAGATTCGTTTACCATCCACTCAAAGTGGTACTTTTTGAACAAATTCTAAAACTCAGGCATCTCAGACATCCCCACCGTCAATAATCTAGGCTCAACATAGAACCCTCGCTTCGGCCGACCAGTGTTGGGAACAATTACACTATCCCGCTCATATAATTTTTGTATGCCTGGGTACCCCCACAGGTTAACTACTGGAATAGGGGCGGCCTCAATCTGTAGTCTAGGCTGGGCTGGTGGTGGAGGTGGAACAACATGTGGAGGAATATCAATAACGTCCTCATTTTCTCTCTCAGTTGATTCTTCTGATCTGAATCTAGAACCTGATTCACTTAACTTGTTGCCAGATACAACCTTATGTCCACTTTTAGAGATGCTCTCATTTCCTTCTTCCTCCTCATCAGACTCAGTCCAGAATCTCCTCCCTCTTTCGACTAGAGAGAAGAAAGTGAATGTGGTGGCGAAGCTCGGGCAGTCTTCATTCGGGACCGTGATCGTCTTCCTTGGGGAAAACTGCTCTGTGGTTGTACCATCTCTGAGATGGGGTACTCTTCCACTGAACCACTTGATTCTTCCTCTAAAGTTTCATCCCTTAATTGATGTGTCGACTGAGCTTATTTCTTTGTTGTTGTTTTGCCCCCTTGTTTCTGCCCTTGGTGTTGTCATTCTTTGGTGCCATAGTACCTGCAGGGGAGTACACATTAGTAAAACTAATCAAACAAAGAAAAGAAGGTAAGGAAAATTCTATATAAGCAAAGTTTATCCCAATCCCTACGAGTTAGGTAACGACTTGCTACCTATGGAAACAAGTCATTGTCAAACTCGTAGGGTCAGAGGGTAACATGACTTTTGTTATTGTTTTCCTAACTACTGCACCCTACGAGTCATTGGGTCACTCAACGACTCATTGGGTGAGTCGCCTAGTGAGTTCTTGCAAAGTGCAAAGCAGGGCCACTCAGAACGATTGACCTGAAGACCCGTCAAGTGACCTTACGAATCATTGAGTGACTCGTAGGGAGAACGATAAACTTAATAGGGACTTTGACAATATTTTAACCAAAATGACAGGCACTACGACTTACCCGATGACTCGTTAATTATGGAAATGAGTCATTGTGAGAGTCTTAGGGACTGCAAATTGGTAGTCCCTACCTTGTTCATCAACCACAATTATTTCCAATTGTTTTATTTAGCCTGACTACCCTTTTATCATATCAATAATGAAATGATCATCGGAGTGACACTCCTCCCGTACATGTATGAACAACAATACCTTTGTTACTTAGACTTCATCCCGGGTAACATTCAACTCATAACTAACACTTAATCACACCCAACCTAGATTCTAATTCCTCCCTTTTAAACAAAAAATCATTGACCATATTTAAACTTTTAAATCTAGGTTTTGAACTACCCGTGTAATTCACCACCTAAACTCAAAGTAAGAAGAACAAATTTGCAAGCAAAGAGGAGAACTTACTTTGAGTCAAAGTGGTGATGCTAAAAAAAACTTGGAATTCGAAATCTCCCACAAAATTTTTTCTTGTTATGAACTTGAGAAAATTTTTAAGGAATAGAATCGGCATAGGGGTGATTAATGCTCAACTTGTATTTGATTTTAAGGGAGAAGGAACGGTTATGGAATATGTAGGGTGTTACGTGCCTTTAAAAAGGAATTGGAATCAAATTGGATCCCTTCCTATTTTAATTTTCAAATCGGGTCGATTCGGGTCACTAATTTTTAAAAGGTTGGACCAATTTCTTGTCCAGTGACAACAACCGCCCATAACGACTCATCGTCAGTGGTGACGAGTCATACTTTACCTCCATTGTGACCTAGAGACTTAGAGAACTTACCTGATGGTCACCAGTCCCCACGACTCAAGACAACGAGTCGTAGTCTATGACTATGACTCATTCTAAGAGTCGTTGGGTTACCAGTGCCTTTTTCTTGTTTCCTCTCATGGCGACGAGTCAGGTGATAAGTCGTCATATGTCCCTTCAGGTCGTAGGGTGGCTTGTCTGGACTGGGCACAAGAAATTTTTTGGAGTCTTATCAGTTTTTCCCTATCCTGCACACTTCAACACAAGTTACCCTATAACATAAAAAGTACAAAATCATGGGTTGCCTCCCAAGCAGCGCTTGATTTAACATCACGGCACGACGTGGCTAAGTTAGTTACTCAGACTTCACCAACAAGCCTATGTGTTACCTCCCATGAAGTGCCTAATTTAACATCGCAGCATGACTCGGGTGTGCTTGACACCTCAAGCACCATCTAAATCCACATCACACACTGCTTTCACTCCATTAACTGACCCTAGGTAGTGTTTCACCCTTTGTCCATTCACCTTAAACTTCAGACCTTCTTTATTTTCCAGCTCAAGTGGACCATATGGGAACACTTTAGTCACTCTATCCAGTCCTCTCCACTTTGATTTCAACTTGCCCGGAAACAACTTTAGCTTAGATTCAAAAAGCAATACCCAATCGCCTAGAGGTGAACTCTTTTTTCTCAATCTTGCGATTATGGTATAGCTTCCCCCTTTCCTTGTACAAAACTGATCATTCATATGCTCTGAGATGGAACTCATCCGTCTCATTTATTACTCTACTCTCAATTTGGCCACATCATTTCATTCCAGATTTAGCTTCTTCAAGGCCCACAATGCCTTATGTTCAAGTTCGACAGACAAGTAACATGCTTTACCGTACACAAGTTGATATGGAGAAGTACTAATGGGGGTCTTGAATGCTGTTTGGTAGGCTAATAGTACATCATCTTACTTTCTCGCCCAATCCGTTCGATTGGTATTCACAGTCTTTGCCAAGATGGACATGATCTCACGATTGGAGACCTCAACCTGCCCGCTTGTCTGAGGATGATAAGGCATTGCTACCTTATGTTTCACACATATTTCTCAAGAAAGACTTTGAACAGACAATTGCAAAAATGCGAGCCTCCATCGCTAATGATAACCCTAGGAGTCCCAAATATGGAAAAAATATTCTTCTTCAAGAATGTTATGGCACTCTTTCCTTCATTATTCGGAAGCACAACTGCCTCCATCTATTTCAAAACATAGTCAACAGCCACTAAGATATACTTCATACCATGTGAACTCACAAAAGGGCCCATGAAGTTAGTGCCCCATACATCAAACAACTCAAGCTCCAGAATAGTGGTCATTGGAATCTCTTGCCTTCAAGAGATGTTTCCTTATCTTTGGCATTGGTCACATGCCTTGGCATAGTCATGTGCATCTCTGTAAATGGTGGTCCAATAGTATCCACATTGTAAGATCTTGTGTGTAGTCCGTGCACCACTACGATGACCCCCAACTTGAGAAGAATGACATGCCTCTAAAATACTCATCATCTCAACCTCAGGAATACACCTCCGTACTACTCCATCGGTAAAACATCAAAATAAATTTGGCTCATCCCAAAAGAATTTTCTCACATCATACATTAATTTCTTACGTTGCTGAAATGACAGATCTTCAGGAACCACATCACACTAAATAATTTGCAAAATCTGTAAACTATTGAATCAAATCTTATGATGCGGTTAATACCTGCTCATCTGGAAAAGTGTCGCCAATCTCAAGCTCATCCTTCAGTTTCAGCATGGCCTCTTCTTCAAGGCGTGATAAGTGGTCAGCCATTTGATTCTCAGTCCCCTTTTGGTCCTTGACCTTAAAGTCAAATTCCTGCAACAACAGTACCCAACGAATCAACCTATACTTCGCATCCTTCTTTGCCATAAGGTACCTAAGAGTTGAGTGGTTAGTATGCACAATGACTTTTGTGCCAAGCAAATAAAACCAAAATTTCTCAACAGCAAACACCACAGAAAGCAACTCTTGTTCAGTCACAGTATAATTTTTTTGAGTAGGGTTAAGCACTTTGCTAGCATAGTAGATGGGATGTAAGATCTTCTCTAGCCTTTGGCCTAGGATTGCACCTTGCGTCATGCCACTAGCATCAAACATAACCTCGAATGGCATAGACCAATTGGGAGACAGAATAATAAGGGTTGAAATTAACTTCTCTTATAGGCACTCAAACACTTTTAGACATGCATCATCAAACACAAATTTTACCTCTTTCTCCAACAGTTTACACAATAGATTGGCCATCTTAGAGAAGTCCTTGATGAATCTTATCTAGAAAACCACGTGCCATAAAAAGCTACGATTACCCTTCACAGAAATTGGTGGAGGCAAATTTTCAATCACCTCAATCTTCTCCCTGTCAACTTCAATCCCTTTCTTCAAAATCTTGTGACCAAGCACTATTCCTTCTTTAACCATGAAGTGACATTTCTCTCAATTTAAAACTAAATTATATTCCTCGTATCTCCTCAGAACATTGGCAAGATGTGCCAGACAATTATCAAATGAGTCACCAACAATCAAGAAATCATCCATGAACACCTCAATAGTGTCCTCAACTATGTCATAAAATATAGCCATCATGTAACGTTGAAAAGTTACGGGTGCATTACACAAACCAAAAAACATCCTCTTGAATGCGAATGTCCCATATGGACAAGTGAAAGTGGTCTTCTCTTGGTCTTCGAGAGCTATAGAAATCTGATTATACCCCTAGTACCCATCAAAAAAATAATACCAACCTCTACCAGCTAGTCGGTCTAACATATGATCCATAAAAGGCATTGAAAAGTGATCCTTCTCAGTCCAGGAGTTCAACTTCCTGTAGTCCATGCATACACTCCAGCTCATGACTGGCTTCATCGGAATAATCTCATTCTTCTCATTAGGAACCACAGTGATTCCACCCTTTTTTGGCACATATTGTACCGGGCTTACCCACTTGCTATTAGAAATCGGATAAACTACACCCGCGTCTTGCCACTTAATCCCAATAATGTCAGTAGTGGACTATCCAATGGCCCTCTTGAACCTCTTCAAGATATAAACTAAAGCCTCAACTTGCCATTCTAATAAATCAGCCGTAATAATAACAAACAAAGTATTGTTGGCTCCTAAAAATGCATAACATAGATAAGATGGAAGAGCTTTGAGATCCAAAACTAGAGGCTCCTCAATAGAAGGCTGAGATGGAAGAGTTACTTAGTTCTTCAAATCAAGTTCTAATTTCTTTGGTGTATAGTTGTATGAACCCCTTTCCTCAAGTGAGCTCACCATATCATCATAATCTTCAATATTATCACCCTTAAAATTCATAATTGCTGCTGCGAGGGCATTAACTCCAAGCCTATCCTCAATCAGAGCTACCAAATCATCTTCATTGACTGTATCCATCACAGAGATCACACGCATATCCCTTGGATTCTTCATAGACTGGTATACATTAAAGATGACTTGTTTACTATTCAATCAAAATTTCATTGGCGCAGTCTCCATATCAACCAACGCACACCCAATCATAAGAAACGGTCTTCTCAAGATTATGGGAACTTCAAAGTCAACCTTACAATCAAGGATGACGAAATCAGTTGGAAAGATGAAGAATACAACCCTCACCAAAACATCACACAAGATTCCTACTGGCTTCTTCATGGTGCGGTCCTTCATGAAAAGTCTCATTAAAGTTGGTTTGGGCGACCCTAATCCCAACTGTTTGTACACTGCTAGCGGCATCAAGTTAATACTAGCACCCAAATCACACAAAGCCTTCATGAAGTTGAAACACTGAATAATGCATGGAATCATGAATTCTCTTAGGTCTTCCTTTTTCTCAACCTCAGATCTAGAGGTTACTGCACTACAATAGTGCACATTGTCCTCGAGCTCAAAACTCACCATCCACTTCTTAGTCACCAAATCTTTCATAAACTTTGTGTAACCTGGCATTTGTTCAAGTGCCTCAACTAGAGGTATGTTCACTGTCAACTCCTTCAGTATAGAAATAAACTTTTGGTACTTTCCCTCTTCAACTTTCATTTTGAGTCTTTGCTAAAAAAAAGAGGAGGATGTCGAAAATGAGAGTCAATAATTGAGGGACCTCTTTTTCCTTCCCCTTTCTTGCCTTGGCCTCATGATTATCAACTTGAGGTTTTTCATATGCATTTTCATTAACCACCACTTCTTCAAAATTGGCAATTTTCTCATTTTCTACTGTTATCGGTTCTACCACATCATCAATAATCACGAGCATAGGAGGGTCAGTGGTCACCTTACCACTCTGAGTAGTAATAGCCAAGCAAGGACTATCATACTTTGGATTTTGGATAGTGTTGCTTAGGGTGTACCTTATTGGTGCTGATTCAATACTGTAGAAATCAGACCAAACTGTTTCTCAAGTTGCTTGATGGTGGTATTATGTGATTCAACTTTTTGATTCATACCCGAAATATCCGCCTTAATCTCCTTAAGGCATTCTTCCATTTTCTCTACCCCTTTTACAACCTTCACAAACATGTCTTCCATTCTCAAATTGCTCAAACCTACCTCACGGTTTCCAAGTGGAACATAAAGGCCACTCCTATCCTTGTAGTCATCTTTGGTCACTCCTATCCTTGTAGTCATCTTTGTCCACTCCTATCCTTGTAGTCATCTTTTCTCCTCTAATCACCGTTATGATCTCTATCTCTATACGTAGACTTATTGTAATTATTGTCTCTGTAATAGTTCTAAACTAATTCCCTTACCTCGAGTTCCAATTGTCTTGGCTAGACCCTTGGCTCAAAAACTCGCTATCTCTCTATCAAGATACTTCACTTCCTCCTCAGAGTCTAAATCTTCATACCTAGGTGCCTTCATAACGGCTCATTTAGTCACCCTACGAAGGTGACTCATTTCCAATGGGATCTATTTGCATTCCTTTAGGATTTTTCTTGTTTGTTCAGGATGACTTATTACGATGGTTCATCGTGTAACCCTACGGGTCATAGCCTCCTGCCGTGCTCTGCTTGTCCTTGATCTTGCCATGGTTTTGAAATCAACTGTAGTCCCAGCGGCTTCATGCTACGACTCATCACATGTCTCAATGAATAGTAGTCTTCCCTCATCACCACTGTACCACTTTGCACATCTTTAGGACTTTGGCCACTTCTCTCAGGACGATTACTCCATACGACTCATAATTTAACCCAATGGGTAGTAGGCAATGCTCATGATCAAGCAAATTTCTAATTCTATGAATCCAAAAATTCTCTGGTTTGATGATGACTGAGGCCACGAGTTGTATTGTAACCCAGCGACTCGTAGCCCAATGTGTTTTATCTATACTTGTGCAAATTCTTCTTCTTTTTCCTTCATTCATCTCCGAACCTTGTTTTCCTGCAAAACTATAATAACCACATCATATCCATATAAACAAGCCTTTGAATTAGCATATTTTCCTTGTTTTAAGCATCAAAAGTGTCGTAAAATCATGACACATCAACATATCTTGATTGTTGGATTTGAGGCAACCAAGTTTTCTTCCACCTTGAGATATTTTCATTGGCCACATGTTGGTTTTCTTCATTCTCAGCCATATTTTTAACTTCCATCAATTTTTCAACATTTGATTCTTTGGGAATAAGGACTTCTTTATTTGCCTTTGCAACCCTTTTTCTCTTTACACATGCTTTCCCTTTAACCTTCTTATCAATAGAGTCATTATCAAGATCCACTACCTCACCACCAATATTCTTTCTGCTCCAAGTGACAATGGCCATACAATGAGCATCATTCTTGGGATTTGTCATGTTGTTACTAGGGAGTCCTCCCTTTTTTCTATGGTTGAGGTGAGCCAAGATTTGGATCAATTAGATCTCAAGTTGTTTATTAGAAACCGCATGAGAAGTGACCATTTGATTTAATTGAGAGAAGTATCTCTTCATTTTTTTGAGCATCTTGTCACTCCCTTCAACTCCATAAGAATTCTAGCAGGCACATATTCCTTTTTGTAGTTTTTTAGACAAACGGAGATGGACACTTTGCCTTTTTTCCTATCATGTGGTGGGATATATTTATCATTATCACACTTCTTATCTATCTAATCATGATATCTCTCTCATTCCTTATCCCTCCAATCATGATCACGGTCATGATCTCTCTAATCTCGATTCTTTTAATTTCTATCTCTATCTTTCCAATCTCTATCTCTATCCTTCCAACCTTGATTCCTACCAAGCCTTTGGTAGGTAGGTCGGGAATCCCCTATTTTATTAGATAAGAAATGGATCTCTTCATCAAGTGAATCGGCATCATCATCCTCATAAGCTCTATTTCCTCTTGAAGTTACAGCGTTAACCGCTTTTGGAGTTGACCCCATGACATGCTTTGTTAAGAGATCCATTTGAGTCATAATATTGGCCATGTTTTTGTATCTCTCTTCATCATTTTTCCTTTTTTCTTGGCTCACATAAGACACGGAGGGAGCCCCCATGGCCACCTTGACATCTCGTGTCTGCCAAGCTCAATTTTGCTTTGTCATTAGGTCTAGCAATCCCATAGCAATGCCAAAGGTTTGATTCATTAAAGATCCACCAACCAAGTTATCTGCTACAGGGTTATTTAATGAGTCCACAGACCGATAGAAGATTTGAAACAACATCTTATATGGAATTTCATGATTGAGGTAAAAAAGAAATTTCTTATTAAATCTTAGCCACATCATATGAAGGGCTTCACCGCTTGCTTGGTGAAAGTTTGTTATCTCATCTCGAAGTAGAAGTATACAAAATAATGGAAAGAACCTATCAAGAAATACTTCCTTTAGTTCAACCCATGATGTAATGGGCCCTTCGGCCAACTCCCTTAACTAAATCACCACCTCTCCCGTCAAGGAGAACTGAAACAATCTCAATCGGATGGATTCTTAGGAAATGTTTGAGATTTCAAAAAGGGTGTAAACATCTATGAAATTCTTTAAGTGCATGTTTGCGTCTTCATGTGCTTGACCACCGAACATCCCCTTCATTTAAAGTAAGTGAAGCATGACACTAGTGACATGGAAAGCCACATTGCCTACCGTGGGTAGTAGACGAATAGCACTAGCCCTTCTGGTATCTACCAATTGGTCCTCATCCTTGAATTCACCTTCAAAAGTTGCGGTATCACTATCGTGTTGACTCATACTACATTGTTGGCTCATATTCTCACCTTAAAAAAACAACAAACAAAGTAAATTCAAACTACGGCTAACACAAGTGATTCACAATACTACAAAAAATAAACCTAACTTTCATTCTCCACCAACGATGCCATTTTTGATAACTCTCAAATACACTCTAGAAAGGATGTATGTGTTTGTTATACGATATAATTTTCCAGCTCAATTAATCGCGTTCGATCCCACAGGGAATGAATGTGAAAGGTTTACCTCAGAGTGTAGTACTTACTAGATGTTTGCTTGTATGAATAAAAATGCAGTAAAAATAAATGAGGGATGTTGTAACCAATTCTGAACATTTTAGAATGTAGTTATCACAAGAGAACACTTGCATGAATTGAACACAAGAGTGTAATCGATATGAGAACGACTTAGGGGTTTGTTAGTTCGATAGTTGATATCATGTATGGGTGGTTGATCTTAGATTCAATAAGCATGAAATATGAGTAGGCTAGGTTTTAAATATTGATGACAATCTTTCAATCTATCACTAAATTTCATATGGGTTTCTTTCAAACACCCATATGTATACCTTACCAAGCAACCTAAGACCTCAATTTAGCTAATATGTTTCTATCACTATCTATTAAATGAGTAATACTCAAGTAATTATCAAATAAATCTCTTCACTCTTATTTTATCTTTCAAGAAAAACAAGGGATCTAAGCTTGAAAGGAGTTTGCAACCTCAATTCTTGAGTTGAAACATAGAGATTTAGTCAAACCAATAATTTCTAGCTCAAACTAGAAACAAATAGTCAACACCCATACATAAAGTAATTATCATCCATCACACACCCCTCAGTATTGGGGTTTTAGCTATGCATAGAAGAGGTAAAAGAAATTATACCTCCATGATCATCAAGAGCTTCCATCAATTCAAATATTCAAGATGAAATCTTCAAATCCAAGATGAAAAGCTAAGATGAATACCAATCTCAATCTAAGGGTTCAATTACACTTTCTAGGTATTAACTTTTGTAGAGTATGAATAATAAAATCTCAAAATTCTAGAGAAGATTCTATTTATATGACCTAGAAAATTAGAACAAAATAATTACAAAGTTGCCACAGGAGCATGTTGTGCATCTAGAATTGGGCATGCATAACTTTTGTGCGGAATGCATTTTTAGCTCACCAAGATGCATAAGATGTTTTTCAGGTCTTGAATCTTCAGGAGTTCTGTTGAATTGTGCGTCTTCCTTTGGTACCTACATAATTGTTGTGTGATACATAGAACTCAGTTCCATACTCGCACAATCGTCATTGGATGCTTCCGTCAAACTTTATTTCTTTGTGTGATATTCTCTCCTATTTTGTGCGCACTTTACTTGTGTGATGCCACATGTTGTTCTTGTAAATCTAATCTTCATCACATCTTTATTTTATCCAAGTTTTTGCTCCTTTATGGTCTTTGTTATCCTTTGGTAGGTTCCTCAGCCTTATTACCAACATGCAACCAAATTAACATAAGAATTGACTCAAATTAGGCATCAAGGACATTACTTTAGTATCAATTGTATGCATAATGAGTCACAAAGTGTCGATTCATCACTCTGCAGGTCACACTCGACTAGGATCTACACCAAAAGTGTACAGAAAGTAGGAGTGAATACGATACACTTGTACTCAATAGGCATCATAGGCCGACCAAACAAAGTAATAAAATTAAGCATATAAATAAAACTATGAGAAATACTTCCACCTGCATACAGAAAATTTCCCAACGGCAGCTCAAGCCATACAGCTCCTAACAGTATAAATAATACAACTACAATAATAGTGTAAGAGTAATTACATAACAGATATACATAAAAGAAAGACTAAATTACACGATATCAAACACATAAGAGAAATGCAAATGATGTAATGCAATGATATGATAAGATGCACTGTCTCAATATCACCTCGTATACACCTTTCGAGCATAAGCTTTCAGGACAGGAATCATGGGGGGTTCAAAACCCGTATACTATCAAAATCTCATTCTAAAACTTGAAAAGCTATAGAAGTATAAATATTTTATATGATAAAAACTAATGCTGAACATACTGTTAAACTATACTGAATGCAAAGAGCTGAACTGTAGTACAATGGCCCCTTATGAAATACGTAAATACTGATATGCTAGGATAGTATGATGCTAGGATAGTATGAAAAGTCATAATTTAAATGAAAGAAAAACTGAATTGAGGGTCATGTACAAATACTGAGCCTGAGTCTGTAGGAGAGTCTGTTAACTGACATAAACCATGCAAGTTAAACATAAAGTCTGATGTATACGCCCTATTGAGAGGACCCAATATAACTTGCCAGGATATAAAGGCTTGGCTGGCGTGATAGCTAAATTGATGTTCAACTGGGAGGACTAAATAAGCCTATGGTGGCACGTAGTTCTGGGACTTGGGTGCAATAAACCTCAGTTCAACTTGGTGCTAAGTACTTCTTCCAAACTGATTTATACTGATAGCTCATAAAAACTGAGGCTCTGTTTCTGGGGTCAGAACTTATTTAAAACTGAAAATGTTTTGAAGGTCTGTATAATAAGCTATTAGTACTTCTTTATGCTGAATTTAAAGAAATACTGGCATCGTGTGTTCATAACACACCAAACTTTCTGAAAATTGACTAAATCATATGAAAAATTTGTAAAATCATATCAACTAGTAAAATTATGGAATACTGAGTCAAAGAAAATTTACTTGAAACCATGTTGATATTCAATTCATATAGGATAATATCATACAAAAGGTAAATCCATGGAAAACATGTCATGTCGTACTAAACTAGACTGAAATCCATCAAATCATACATAATTCATTTTGAAAGGAGCTTAAGTCTATAAAACATGCATAATTCTTCAAGTATTAAAATAACTGAATTAAAGCCATGGAAATCATGCATAATAACTTTAAATGGGAATCATTATCATAAAATATCATAAAGGAACTGAATTCCAAGAATTTGGCATAATTGGGTGTGAACCTTAGATCTTTTTTTGAAAAAAATTAAAAGCGGGCTAGCAGCCGATTTATTAGAAACAAAAAGATCTGAATATATACAAATTAGGCCCAATAGTGACCCAGTCCAACAAAAAATATCAAACAATGTTAAGAAAAACCAAAATAATATAAAATTAGGAAATTCAACATCTGAGGAATTTTCGAGACCTCTTCATCTTCTTCCATATCTCACTTCTCCATTTCTGACAATCCAGGAGTTTTGTTGCTATTGTCCCTTGGATATGAGCTCACCATTCTTCTCTTGCAGCTGCAATGAGAAAATAGGTTCATTAATCATTTTCAGAGGTGGTAGAAGCTTTCTCCTTCCATCGAACATTCAAGATAAGCCCTTTGTGCCATTTATCTCCTATTTTTCTTTCCCATTTTCCTTAAATCGATGGATTGAACTTAAGATAAGTTAATACCACCATCAGATCTGAGAAATTAGAGTTAGAAAAACACGAGTGTAGTCCATTAGATCTTGCTGCAGGTTTTATCTCCCCCAATGCTGAGTTTAATCTTTTGCTCAAGATATAACCCCAAGTAGATCTTATGAGACTGAGTCAATATTCAGCTTTGATCCGAAGAAATTTTTTTACCCAGGTATCTACTATACTTCCCCTATTCTAATGGTATCTAAAATAGAAATCTAGTCCTTCTATTCAATTATCGATGGGTTGAATCTTATTAGAAGATTAATACCACCATTTCACAGCCAAATTTCTAAAATAGATCTCTAATTTAGGAATGAACTGATAGTCTAGATGAGCTATTGTATTGATACAGATTTAGTATAATAAGTCTTCATATTGATAACATTAGAGTATTTCTTGTACACATAAATCCTGAATATGCATTCACCTGAACACCCTAAGCTCTCACCAGGTGCATGAATAAATATCCAAATGAGATTTCCTTAGATTTAGTTGTAACCAAGCCTAATATCTTATGTCACTATATGTCAGACTTATATGTTATAAATTTCCTGTAACAATATATAAACTGATTAATCAATTTCTCCAATTCTCAATTATGGTGTACCCATTCTGTCTATATTTAGTATCTACCTGCCTTCTGTGGGGATTCCTGAACGTGATTAAACTGAAAGTTACCTGCAAAAATAAAAACTAGGTTAGCAAAATAATCAGCAAGAGTATTTCCTTCCATGAGGGAATGTTGTACTCTTACTGGAATGGAACTCCTTAACCTCTTTATGGAGCTGACCTCCGATGCCACACTCCAAGGAACCTCCCACCTTTCTTCCAAGCTATTAGCCATTGAAAATAAGTCAGATTCTATGATAACATTAGGGAGCATATTCTCTCTACAATAAGCTAGTCCTTCTCTAATAGCTACAGCTCATTACTTCAGACACTTCAGATAACGACTCGTTCTATTGAGTCATGGTCATTGACAGCTTTGACAGTGCTCCACTAAAATGTCCATAACTTTTTACTCTAAAATCATATTGATGGGCAGTTGGTGGCATTGGAAATAAGATTCAAATACCTTTAATTTGGTTGGTATTAGGCCACTTAAATCTTCATATGCTATGAATAATGATCGTTTTAAGTTGACCCTAGTAGAATCTTACACTAGAACTTAGTTAGTAGAGGAGTCTTTGACTCAACTTTATGTTAGGGACTTATTATGACCTTAAATCACATCCAATACTCTTATTATACTTTATATACAGTTCTTTATAGTTGACATGTCATGAGGTTAGGAAAATACTATTTTAAATGACTGCTAAAATGGATGGGCATCTTACGAGTCATACTACGACTCAAGGGTGGATACTACGACTTGTGGTTTGAGTCGTGGTGACTAAAATTCTCATAAAAGTCTGGGAAATTGATTTGTTAAGATGGTTTTATGAGCTAGTTTTGTGTTTTAGTCATGGAAAAGTTTTGAGGGTGTCACACTAGGTCTCCAGCCTAAGTCAAAATATGGCTGCACACTTTCTCAACCATAAGATTATGTCTACTTGATCACTAACCAAGGACTAGCTCTCCTTAACCTTTCACATCTCATATCATCCCATAATTATTCAAGATACATCACCGAATATCGATTAGTCAATTCATAAGTTTCTTATCAACATTCACTCATAACTAATCTCGTTTCCTTTAAGCAGAAAAGGGTATGAGTAACCATTTTAGCTTACCACTCTTTCATGATTTATTATCACATCAAGACAATTACATACCAATAGAAAACTCTTAGGTTCCAACAACTTCAATTAATACATTTAGGTTCAATCACTAAATCAACAAGGGTGATTATTCTCAACGCAACTTGCTATTTTGTTTATCAATACCTCATTACCTTTTCAACATCCCACAAGGAATCATATAATGTCAATAACTGGACCACACAAAGATCTCAACCTACTAGTGTAATATTAATTAATCATACCACACAAGGAGTTAAAGATGACGTCAAATAGTGGGACCACATATGGATCCAAATATAATATAAATCAAATAACTAGACCACTCAAGGATCCAAATAATATGTCAAATAATCGGACCACATAAGGATCTAAATGATATGTCAAATAACTGGACACCACAAGGATCCAAATGATATGCACGATAGATAAAATCTAGTCTACTCAAGGAACCGTCAAGCTGTCCAAATTACGGTGTACATATATTCTAAGAGTCTTATGATTGCCCTCTAGTAATGATCTGCAGGGGACGAGATCAGTCCATGTATCAAATATACCAGAAAACTAGTGCCTTGCCACCCTTATCTCAAACCAAATGTTACACCACCCTTATTCCAACGTCTCTACCCTTATACTCTCTTGAATCCACCAATTCAATCATAATCAACTTTTATCAATCACGTTATAAGTTATACATTTACATACTTGTATTCAAGATTCAATAAGTATATCATTCACTAGCATGTGTTGCAACTAAATAAATAATCAGTTAAACATGCACACATACAATCAACTTGAGTCTTAACTCCAATTTAACCATAACCTACAATATGTTTCAAGTAAAGTCGACAACTTATTACATTAACTCTTATCAACCAACACCCATTCAACAAACATTTGTGTTCGAGGATCAAGCAACAATTAATACGAGGATATACACACCACTACATTGAGTCTAAGCTCCAATTCCATATATATGTACATATATGCGTACTTCTACACTTCTACAATTCATCCATAGATACAACACCATTAAATCCTTAACTTTCATCTTAATGATAGACCACAATTAATCAGTTACTTCACAACTTCCAACCTATCACTATTACCACAATTGGTCGACTTTTAGCACACATATTTCCAGAATTCACTTGCCAAAATACTAACACATATTCTTGCACAACTAACATGGATAACATATAAACACATAGCAATCAATAGAAAGTTCTCAACCTGTTTATAATTCCCCAGATTAAATTATAGTTATCTTTATTTTCCACGTTTTACCCAACCAAGCACCATGCCTGTATGCCTAAACATGAAATCTCCCATTAATTTATATCACATTCATATTTTTTAACCATAGTATGCTACTATATTTAAACCTAGCCGACCTAGATGCCAAGATGGTGCTATAGAATGCACGATGCCACGGTTGTCTTGCCTTTTCTTGCAACTTCGACTTGATCTTGGTCTAAAATAAGAAATAAGGAATCATTCAATCAATAATCTATCAATTCCAAGCATTGTGAAACTAAATTCATAGTTTAAAGTCCAAGTTCATGAACAATGCCTCATTGTAATTTATAATTTTTTCTGTATTTTGACTATTTTATCCTTCCCCATAGTTGTCTTATATCATGTATGAGTTGTGGGGATGGTTGGCATAGTCCCCGAAGCTTTTGGGAGTGATTTATATGAGTTTGAGGTTTTGAGCAGCCTATAAAGTGTTATATTTGACTTCGATCAATATTTTGTGATCTGAGAATCAGATGATGATTCTATCAGTTCTACTAGATCTGGAATGTTATTTTTGGGTTAGTAGCATGGTTGATTTGAGTTTTGAGTTTTTGTTTTGAGTTTTGAGCGTTTAGATGAGAAACTAATTATTTTAGCCTAAAAGGGTTCCTAGACGGTAACTTATTGAAAACGATCTCTTAAAGTAAATTTGATGGTTCCATTGAGTCCAAAATATCGAAGTTAGCCTAGTAGCACTATCAGGTTATTTTCTTGGGGCCCCGAACGAATCTCGAGGGTCTGTTCCGAACTTTGTTGCAATTGAGCATCAACTGGTGCCGCAGCTACTGGTGCACCAGATGGTTCTTCTATGCACACGCAGCCTTGGATCGTGCACATGTTGAAGCACCAACCTGGTCACCGCGCATATGGCTAAGCAGTCGCGCATGCATAGGGCATTTTGTTGGGCCGGGTCAGATTCCTTCTACCTGTACGCGGGGGGTTGGGTGCGCATGCATAAAAGGTATTGTTCATCAGAACAGCATTTAAACTCCATTTTCGCGATTCCAACTTCATTTTCACCATTTTTGAATCTTGAGACCTCGGGAAAGGTGATTCCAAAGAGAATTTTTCATTAAACTTGTTTAGGTAAGCTTCTAAGTAAAACTTCTTTTCTATCAAATTTCTTTTTTATAAAATATTTTTAAAATTAATTAGATTTTAAAAATTTGGCCAAGGTCATGAAATACTGAACACAAAGTGACATAATTAATATGTAGTTGCTTAATTTCAGTAACAAATAAATTAAAACATTCCTTCTGATTTTTTTTATTTGCTTAAATCAATGTTGGTATTTCATAAGCTTAACTTTGTTGAAAGTGTAGTCCTTCATGACCATTATAAATTCTCTACTCTTCAATATTGTCATCACAAAAAAGTTGTTTCATTTAAGAAAAATTAAAATTAAAATACAAACGTAAACACATAAGACGAACAACATGAAAATGAAACACAAATACGAGATCATAATTAACACACAGAAATACAAACGCAAACAGGTAATTTGAACAACATGAAAATGAAACACAAACACAAGATCATAATTAACACACAGTCTCCAAAAAAAATATTCATCCATCAAAAAACTGTTCCACTTGTAAATTGAATTTCATGTGCATGTTACACACAGAAACAGAGAGTTAAAGATGTCAAGTGTTAGTCCGGAGTAAAAAGAGCATATTTTTCAAGTAAATAAATTAAAAGGGCATACAACAAATTCGACAAATGTTTGTTGGGTCTGTGGGGCCACTTTTTTAAAAATAATTAGTTTGCGAGTGACAATCTGCTATTTTCTTCTTTTTTTTAGAAAAAAACGTCATATGTCTATTATGCAGGTCGCAACACAATTCACGATTCAAGATTTTATTTTTTTTATTTTCTAAACCCCAGATCATAGGGTAGGTGATAATTTTTATTTCAATTTCTCTAAGGACGTGAACTGTTTTAAGATAGCGTTTGGCCATAGATTCCCAATATTTTTGGCAAGTCATTTTTGGGTGAAGATTTGAGTGAAGTTTCACCATGTGTTTGGCCATAGTATTTGGGAAACATATTTCACGTTTAATAGTTCTCAAAAATGAAATTTGACCCAAATACTATTTTTTTTTCTAGTATTTGGGAATTTGGATTATTTGCCAAAAATATTTGCCAAATAATGGTAAATTATATAGCCAAACACTATTTTCTAAATTTTTCCCCAAAAACTACTTGGGAAATCTATGGCCAAACGGGTCCTAAGACTTGCACTTGAAATTTGTCGCCCTAATTTGTCATTCACTATAAATATTTAGTGAATTTCTTGTTTTGGAGCAGTCGACTAATGTAATAATTTTCATGATTATTTTTATTTTATGTGCATTTTGATTGTTTTATCTGTCCCCGTAGTTATTTTATGATATTATGGTTTATTGGTGTGGGTGACACGATTTTTGAGGTGGTTGGATAAGAATTATGCAAGTTCTTCATTTTAGAAGGTTTGAAAGTCGATATGGCTAATTAAAGTCAATATTTGGTGAAGATAACCTAGAAATAAAATTTTGACAGTTTCATTAGCTTCAAAATGTCATTTGGATTGGTTGGACCTTTGGTTCGGATCCCGTGGTGTTTGAATGGATTTTGAGTAGTTAGTTGAAAATTCAAAAGCTTGAAGGTTAAGGTTTGACTTCGGTCAATATTTGGTCAAGATGACCAAGTTCGATATTTTTGTTGCGGTGGAACTCGTCTACACCAGTGGAGTCGCAGGAGCGGGTCTCTCACTTCTGTAGACTCGCTCGAGCTAGAGCCAATGAGTTAAGTGGATTTTCCTTCTATGAAATTTTCACCCCGCCTGCGGCCATGCGGAGATCGTGATAACAGTGCATTATTCTAACTCGATTTTTATTATTTCAAACTATAATTTTGAAGTTTGGGAACTCATTTGGGAGATTGAAAAAGTGATTTTCAAGATTTTTTCCTTGGGTATGATTCTTAACTTATATTTACACTTTCTCCAATGAGTTGATAATGATTTCATCTTCAAATATTTATTTTTAAATTGGAAAATTTAGGGACTTTGGAGCTAAAGTTATGAAATCTTATTTAATGATTTGAAGGTCGATTTAAGCTCCATTTTTAATGAAAGTTTATACTTGAGTTTCTTAAGTTATGGGTAACATGATTTTGAAATAAAATTCTAATTTTTCCCTTTTAAGCTCGGGATTGACTTTTTAAACCTAAAATAGAAGTATAACAACATAGGTGTCTATGTTGGGAGCATAATAAATATTTTTTCTAGTTGTTGTTTGAAGATATGATTCGCCTAATAGGCAAGATATATATAATTTCTACATACCATGTGATATTTTGTGATTGAAAGACATTCTTATAATTAGTCGCTATGATATCAATTCTCTTGTATATTAAGGATATGGATTAAGATACGCACAGATGGCCTTCAAACAAGATTCGAATTGAGATACCTCTGAGGGCTAAGGGGGTATACAATAATACCCCATATTTGTTATAAGGGAAAAATAGTCCTTTAATCTAAACAAAAAAAGGGGGATATTAAATACCAATGACCAAGGCCCACAAAATTCACAACTTACATTGAAAGAAAAATGGGAATAGGGGACCAACGAGAATAAGAAATTGAAAATACTACATTGAAAGAATTCTGCCAAGGGGAAACAGAGAAACCTTACTGAATTTAGTATTATTTCTCTCTACCGTGTTGGGATATTTCATGTCAGTGAGATTCACAGGTTGCGCCAGTAGTGAGCAGTGGTAGAGTTGTATTAAAATCATATAAACCACATCGAGAAATCATGAGCAGCTATAATTATTTTGGATATTTCTTGAACTCCAACTCTTAAAGTTTTCTTATTGATCCATAAGTTTTGCGTTTGTGATTTTCTGGAGATTTTATCAGGTATTAGAAATTGAATACCAAAGAAAAGTATGATGGACGATAACGTTATGCTAATTTATTTCAAACTCTAATTTAGAATTATGGGATTTCAATGCTACAACAACCTAAAAATTAAATAATTTGATTAGAGAGAGGAAGAGAAGAAGGAACAGAAGTGTGAAATAAAGGGATCACACGCTCCAGGAGAAAAGAAAAAGGAAATTCATTAGATATTTCTATTGGGCTCAAGGTAAATTTTTGCTACAACTTTTTTGTGATTTCTAGTCTAGGTAATTTACTTTGGTTGCTGGAATTTATTTACCAGAGACAAGAATTATGGATAGTAAGGTACAATTTTCGATACAAAATTAGAGGAATAGGTTATGGGAATATGCCAGAAGCTATATTGGACGGGGAAAATAGAAGGATAAGAACGCAATTGCGAAATATATTGTGCGATAAGAACATATGGGTTGGATTAGTCACTAATTTGGATATAAGTTTGGGTGAAGAATTGGACTGAATAAATTATATGAATACGTAAAAGTTACAAAATATGGACTAATTAGTTATTCATAGTATGGATAAATATTATCCGATGAAGAGAGAATCAAACATGAAACTAAAGGGATTGATTATTCTTAATTATTTTGAATTAGCCTAAACGAAGAAATTTACACAAGATTGATATGATGTGATTATAGATTGATTGAACAAAGTCATACGAACTGTTCGAGGTGACAAGTTTGGTATTCCAACAAGTGTACTGTGAGTAGCCCATAATTTGTGTTTCTTAACTTGCATAGTTTATACATGATTTTGATGAAAACAAGAGTTACCGAATGATTTGAAATTGCACGTGGGGCAAGTCTTTTACTTGATATAATATTGAAATGGTTATTTGAGATATGATACTGTTATTGTGAAGGTTCATCATTTACTTGAGAAATAAGTATCTTGACATGTGTTTTGTTCAAGTTTATATGTAATATGATTTGATATGAACTTAAATGCCCTGAACTATTTCAAAAATGCTTTACCAAGAACGTATAAATGGGAGTAGACCTTGATATGGATCCCGTAGCTAATGGCTGGTTCGTTAGACCTGGTGCACCTTGTATTTACAGATTACTATTACAGCCCTCACTAGTGGAAGGTAGAACTAGCATACAATTATTGATTTCCCTCGAGTAGGGACCTACCGATATGTATAGTTGACTCCTTTTTGTGGGGTCCACAATTATTGGCTTTTCTGGAAGTAGAAAGTCACACCGACTAGATGATTCATTTTTGGAAACCTCCCACATATATAAAGTAATTGATATGATACAGTGGTTTATTGAGTTTCTTACTGAATAATTATTTGATTTTGCTTACATGGAACAAATAAGTGTAATGACCTTCCCGGTCATTTCCCTCATTTTCGTGTGTTCTCAGCGTTTAGAGCTTTTCTATAACCACCCCAAGTCATTTATGACTTGCTGGGACTGACAGTTCGGTTCACGGGCAGTTCGTTTGAGAATATTATTTAGACCGAGCACGTTGTAAAATATTAAATTGAATTAAAATTTGGTAAAATGATATAGTTAATTACCTTTCGAAAATGTTTATGATATTTATAAAATTCTTTAGTTAGGATATATCTGTATTACTTTAATTATATTAATATTTTAAGCGGAGATAATAAATCTAAATATGTTAAGATAATATTTTTATTTTATCGAGGTTTTGTTAGAAATAATATTCTATTAATTATGATATATTCAAAAAGTTGTATTTATTTTACCACGAGCCTATGCAATACCCGAATATATATATAATGGAATAAGAATGAAATGGGGATTTCACCCCATTTCCACGTGGAAGTGGAGAAGTGGTACAACAAAATTTATATGTGTCATTGGAGGCTAGTACATATCTTGTTTTCATTTAATAACATTATGGAATTGTCTAATGATTTACTTGCCACAATTACAATTAATCTCTCTTTCCAAAATGGACACTTAGTTCATTTCTATTCATTAAAGAAGTTGGTAAGTATTCTGCATATATTCATATATGCTAGAGAGGGTTTTGTAGGAGAATTATTTTGATGATAGATTTGGATCCGTGGTTGCGTTTTCATCATTTCTACGGTATGTTTTCTTGTTTTTATGGTAATTTTCGTTTACGATGGTATATTTTAGGATTGGTATTGATGTTTGAGCTACATTTTGAGCTCAAATTGAGCGGTGCTAGTTGTTACTATTGATCATGGGGTGATTTGGGACGCTATGACAATTTTGGTTTTGCGATTCTGCAAGTGGGTCCCACGTGGATTTTTGGACATTTTCCGAACTAATGCAATATGGGTATCAATAGTCATGTTTTGACATGTAGTTTATTATTTTGGTAGCTTGGCAGCAGTCAGAGGCCTCTCAGAAGGGAAAGGCTCCTATTTAACTAGCTTTAGCAGGCATTCGGCGGCGTACAGGTAGGCTAGGTTTACCTTCCTTTACACTTAGATTGAGCTTATGTGTGATATATGTATGCTATTGTGCTGGTGTTGTGGGCTGGTATTATAAACTTGGTGGTGGTGTTTTGCTGTGATTTAGGCCTTCTAGGCCGGATAGGGCTATTCGGATACATTCCAGGCCCGTGATCCTTGAGGTACACCACAGATGACCTATTTGGGGTCGGATAGTATTGTTGTATTGATTTCTGGTTGGGGAATGTTATTGTTGGACCTTAGTCCAGGCTTAGGCAGACTTAGCCCAGACTTAGACAAGTATAACTACACTTGGTTTTTGGGACCCATTAGTAGGCCCCATTACCCTTTTGGTCGACTTGTCAGAACTTTGACATATTTGGATTTAGTTAAGCCCTCTATGACCTGTTAGGATTGTGACGGGATTGAGTCACCCCGATTATACCCGATTGGCCTGTTTAGCCTTGTTTGTCCCTGATAGCATCGTATTTGACCGGGATCGGCTAGTTTGATTTAGAATAAGGACCTACCTTTCCATGACTTATAATGTATACCCAGACTTGTATATACATATTGCTTATAGTATATATTTGACCTAGAAGGACCCCGAGATTGACTTGTAGCATGTTGTGAGGTTAGCTTTTGTACCTATATATTAGTATTGACTTGGGACTAGGGCAATCCCCATTTATCTGATATGATATGACATTTGATTCTATTCTGGTTACTGGCTATGATGAGTTTTGATTTGATTTCGGCTACTGATTAAGGTATGATGATTTTGGTTATTGATTATTGGGTGTGCCGGTTCAAGTTCGACCCCGGATTGAGGTACACTATGAGCTTTGGTACTGGGTACCGTGATTATGATACTGTTGTTCTCTGAGTTCCAATTCGAGTCTGGCAAATATGATATATATGTGGCCTACTGTTATTACCCACTGCTTCTGATTCGACTCCGGCGTCTGGCCTCTTGTTATTACCCATTAGTGTCGGTTCAAGCCCGGTGCACTCTTGTTGGTTATTGTGGTTATTGGATACTGATACAACTTTGAGACACTGATGACTATGCATTTACTATTCTTGTGTGTCCCACCGGTTTATGGGGGCCAGGCTGGGTTATTGTTTTCTTTCGTGTGCTTATCGGGTTTATGGGGGGCCAGATAGGTTATGTTTGACTTGTGTGTTTACTTACGCATTTATTTACTCAATTATTCGGTATCATATTTATTTACTTCCTAAGCATACCTATACGCCTCGGCAGTTACTTATGTATTTATTACTCATACCCCAGACTTAGCATGCAACCTCGCATTTTAGCTTGCTTATATTACTTTGAGCTCAGTCGGCCGATGATGCCTACTGAGTACCCGTTACCCCGGTACTCATACTGCACTTCTGCATCTTTTTCCCTGATGCAGATCCGGGCACTAGCCGACGGTTTTGACGTGACACTCTTCTCAGCACTGATTCCGGAGTAGGATGGGCTTACTGATGTCCAAGGCAGATCCTACTCCATCTTCTACTGTATAGTATTTTGCTCTCGAGACTGTTGTACTTGTTATATATATTTGGTTTCTGTCTTGTATTCTGGATATGTCTAGTAGTGGCTCTTGTACCGACCTCACCAGATCTTGAGAGGGGTTCTTGACTATATATATATTGTCCTCTTCCTTCTCAGTCTCAGTATGGGTACATTTTGGTTCTGTTTGTTTTATATTTCCAGCATGCTTATTAGTACGGTTACTTCCACCTCATCTCTGTTCTTCTGAGGTTTCGCCTGTTAGCCCGTTGTTTGTCCCTCCAGGCTAGGGTTTGGCTTGCCTATTGGTGGGTTACGATAGGTGCCATCATGACTCAAATATTGGGTCGTGACAGCTTGGTATCAGAGCCTAGGTTTGTATGGGTAGTGTTGGTACATGAGCCAATGTGTGGTAGAGTCTTGCGGATCGGTGCAGGGACGCCTGTATCCTATCCTCAGGAGGCTATGGAGCATTTTTAAAGAAGTCTCTCATTTTCTTGACTCATGTCCATGCGTTAAGTCTATGTTGGTTTCTGATTTTCATTTGGTTGACTTTTTACGCAGATGGTTAGGACGCATGGTGCGAGAGCTGGTGGTCGGGACCTAGAGCCTACAGCGCGGGCTCCTGTTAGGGACCGAGGTCGACCTAGAGGTCGGGGGCAGGGCAGAGCAGCATCCCCAGGCTAAGGTCATGCTAAGGATCAGTCACCCAATCCCGTTATAGCTCCAGATGTTTCGCCGCCACAGCAGCCGGTGGGCCAGGGAGCAGCCCAGGCTCCACCTGGATTTAATGATGCTTTAGTGTTCTGAGATACTTTGGTGCAGTTGCTGGGATTAGTTGGAGGTTCGCCAGCCAAGGAAGCCCAACTAGCAGTACAGGGAGTTGGTGTTGGGGCGCAGCCTGCAGTTGCAGCACCTAGGGTAGAGGTTCCACCTGTACCGGTAATTCCACAGTCGGTAGTAGCTCAGCCAGTTATGTCTGTTGATGAGCAGAAGATGTTGGGGTGTTTCTTGAGGTTGGTTCCATCGAGATTTGCTGGTACTCCAGGTGAGGATGCATATGAGTTCTTGTCCAGTTGCGAGGATAGACTGAGGAATTTGGGATTGGTACAGTCTCGTGGTGTTGATTTTGTGGCGTATCAGTTTGATACTGCAGCGAGGAGATGGTGGAGGGGATATCTTGATTCCAGGCCAGCAGGATCTCCGCCGGTTACCTGGACCCAGTTCTCCGAGATTTTCTTGGAAAAGTATATGCCCCATACTCTGCGGGAGCGGCTCAGGGATGAGTTCTCCAGATTGACTCAAGGTTCATTATCTGTCGTCGAGTATGAGGTGAGGTTTCATGATCTTGCTAGGCATGCTACTTCTATTTTTCCTGATGAGTATAAGAGAGTTAGATATTTTGTCAGGGGATTGAGATTACCGCTCCGCAGGGCTACCCAGAGTTTAGTCACTTCAGAGAAGTCATTCGCAGAGATTACTGAGCATGTATACTCTATTGAGGAGATAGATCACGAGTCCCAAAGGGGCAGCGATAAGAGATCTCGTGTCCAAGGTAGTTTCAATGAGAGCCATAGTGGTTCGCAGTTCAGAGGTCGTGGTTTCCAGTTTCACGGTAGGTACCCTCAGCTGCAGTCTTTCCAGCGACAGGGTCATCCCAGTAGGCCCGTACAGTCAGCCTTGTTGATATCTGATAGGGGTCAGCCCGTTTATAGTGGTTCTGTTAGTCAGCCTCAGGGACGTGGTCAGCCCAGTTCATCGACTAGAGGTGGTTATATCAGATCTTCTAGTCCGAATAGGGAGCCAGGAGCATGTTATACTTGAGGGGTTGTCGGTCATTTCATGCGTGAGTGTCCTCATCGCAGGGCGATTGATCCTTGAGTTAAGATAGCACAGCCTATCAGATCTATACCGCCAGTAGGCAGAGGTGGTGCACAGGTTCGTCGAGGTAGTCCCCAGGGTTCTCGAGGTGGAGCGCAGGAAGGTCGGATTGGTAGTCAGGTCGGTGCTCAGACTAGTGGTATCCAGCGTCAGTTGTATGCCGTACTGGCTAGGCCGGAGGCTGAGGCTTTGGATGCGATGATTACAGGTACGATTTCCATATGCCACCAGCCAGCTTTTGCATTATTTGATCCTGGATCCATGTTTTCTTATGTATCTACTAATTATGCACCACGGTTGGGTTTATGTTCTGAGTTATTATCTGTACCCTTACGTGTATCTACCTCCGTTGGTGATTCCTTAGTAGTGGATCGGGTATATAGATCTTGTCTGGTGACTGTTCGGGAGTTTGAGACTCGGGTTGATTTTATTATATTGGCCATGGTAAACTTTGATGTGATTCTGGGCATGGATTGTTTGTCTTTCCATCATGCAGTCTTGGATTGTTTTTCCAAGACCGTGACCTTAGCCATGCCTGGTGTACCCCCAGTGGTGTGGCAGGGTTTTGTTAGCCGCACACCGACAGGGATTATTTCATATGTTCGGGCTCGTAGATTGATGTCGAGGGGATGTGATTCATTCTTTGCTTATGTTTGGGATGCCAGTATTGAGAGTCCATCGCTTGACTTTGTCCCTGTTGTTCGTGAGTTTTCTGATGTATTCCCAACTGACCTGTCTGGACTTCCTCCTGAGCATGATATAGAGTTTATTATTGACCTAGAGCTGGGCACCCGACCTATTTCTATAGCTCCTTATCGTATGGCTCCTGCTGAGTTGAGAGAGTTGAGTACTCAGCTCTAGGACCTTCTGGGGAATGGTTTTATCAAGCCGAGTGTGTCGCCGTGGGGTGCTCCAGTTCTGTTTGTAAAGAAGAAGGATGGGTCTATGCAAATGTGTATCGATTACAGACAACTAAATAGGGTGACGGTGAAGAATAAGTATCCTATGCCTCGTATCGATGATTTGTTTGATCAACTTCAGGGTGCAGCAGTATTCTCGAAGATAGATTTGAGATCTGTATATCATCAGTTGATAGTTGGGGCTGAGGACATCCCAAAGACAGCCTTCAGGACTCGATAAGGCCATTATGAGTTCCTGGTGATGTCCTTTGGGTTTACTAATGCCCCAGCAGCTTTCATGGATTTGATGAATCTTGTATTCAGGTCATACTTGAACTCCATTGTGATTGTGTTTATTGACGACATCTTGGTTTATTCAAGGAGTAACGAGGAGCATGAGCAGCATTTGAGGATTGTACTCCACCCTTTGAGAGATCATCGGCTTTATGCCAAGTTCTCAAAGTGTGAGTTCTGGCTTGAGTCTGTAGATTTCTTGGGGCATGTTGTATCAACACGGTATAATGGTAGACCCAGCGAAGATCGAGGCTATTCGAGGTTGGGCTAGGCCCACGTCACCTACTGAAGTTCGCAGTTTTGTTGGGTTGGCAGGGTACTACAGGTGATTTGTTGAGGGCTTCTAGTCTATTGCATCTCCTATGACCAGACTGACCAAGAAGGAGGTTTCGTTTCAGTGGTTTGAGGATTGTGAGGAGAGCTTTCTGAAGCTTAAGGATCGACTTACTTCTGCCCCTGTGTTGACTCTTCCAGTAGAGGGCGAGGGTTTCACCATGTATTGTGATGCGTCTAGTATCGGTTTGGGATGTGTTCTGATGCAGTGGGGTCGTGTCATTGCTTATGCATTGAGGCAGCTAAAGGTGCACGAACATAACTATCCCACACATGATTTGGAGTTAGCAGCGGTTGTGTTTGCACTACGAATTTGGAGGCATTATCTCTATGGTGTTCATTGTGAGATCTTTACAGACCACCGTAGTCTTCAGCATATTATGACTTAGAGGGATCTTAATTCGAGGTAGTGTAAGTGGATTGAGTTGCTGAAGAACTATGATATCTCTATTCTCTATCATCCGGGCAAGGAGAATGTGGTAGCGGATGCCTTAAGCCGGAAGACAGTGAGTATGGGTAGCTTAGCCTTCATTCCAGTCTCTCAGCGACTGTTGTCTTTGGACATTCAGTCCTTAGCTAACTCGATGGTGCGTTTGGATATTTCTGACCCCGGAAGGGTTATCGCTTGTGTTGGTGCGAGTTCTAGTTTGCTGGAGCAGATTCAGAGTCGTCAGTTTGAGGATAGCGGTCTCTGTAGCATTCGAGATCAAGTATTGAAGGGTAAGTCTGAGAGAGATACCTTGGGTTCTGATGGTGTTTTGAGGTTTGACGACCATATTTGTGTTCCGAGGGTTGGAGATTTGATTCAGTTAATTTTGCACGAGGCACACAGCTCCAGGTATTCTATTCACCCGGGGATAACTAAGATGTATCGGGATCTGAAGCAGCACTATCGGTGGATCAGTATGCGGAGAGATATAGCAGGGTTTGTAGCGCGATGCCTTTGTTGTCAGCAGGTAAAGGCCGAGCACCAGAGACCTGGTTGATTGCTTCAGCAATTACCCACCCCCGAGTGGAAGTGAGAACGAGTCACTATGGATTTCGTTAGTGGGTTACCTCGCACCTCTCGTGGTTTTGATAGTATTCGGGTTATTGTAGATCGGTTGACTAAGTCTGGACACTTTATCCCTGTTCGAGTCTCCTATAGTGCTGAGAGGTTAGCTCGCGTATATATTCAGGAGGTAGTTCGCTTACATGGAGTGCCAGTATCTATTATCTCAGACTGAGGTTCTCAGTTTACCTCCAGTTTCTGGCAGACTTTCCACGAGGAGTTGGGTATTCAGGTAGACCTCAGCACTGCATTTCATCCCCAGACCGACGGGTAGTCAGAGCGGACTATTCAGGTGTTAGAGGATATGCTCCGTGCTTGTGTGTTAGACTTTGGGGGTCAGTGGGATCAGTTCTTACCTTTAGCGGAATTCGCGTATAACAATAGCTTCCACTCCAACATTCAGATGGCTCCGTTTGAGGCTTTGTATGGTAGAGGGTGTCGGTCTCCAGTTGGATGGTTTGAGACTTCAGAAGTCAGTCCTCGTGGCACAGATTTGCTCCGAGAATGTTTGGACCTAGTTTGAGTGATTCAAGATAGGCTGCGGACAGCTCAGAGTAGACATAGGAGTTATGCTGACCGTAGACGTCGTACGTTGAAATTCAGGGTGGGTAATAGGGTCTTCTTACGAGTATCGCCCATGAAGGGCGTGATGCGGTTTGGTAGGAAGGGTAAGCTTAGCCCCAGATATATTGGACCCTTTGTGATTTTGCAGACAGTTGGAGAGGTGGCTTATGTGCTAGCTTTACCTCCGTCATTTTCAGCTATCCACCCAGTGTTTCATATTTCTATGCTGCGACAATACATTTCGGATAAGTCGAATGTGCTTCGGTGGGACTCAGTGCAGTTAGACGATAAGTTAACATTTGTGGAGGAGCCTGTGTCCATTTTAGCCAGAGATATCAGATGGTTACACTCCCGGGACATTCCAGTGGTTAAGATACAGTGGCGTCACCGTCCGATTGAGGAGGCTACTTGGGAGCTTTAACGTGACATGCTAGCCCAGTATCCCTACTTGTTCACGTCTTCAGGTATGTGCTTATTCTTGACTTTCATGGACGAAAGTCCTTTTAGTAGTGGATATTGTAATGACCTTCCCGGTCATTTCCCTCATTTTCGTGTGTTCTCAGCGTTTAGAGCTTTTCTATAACTGCCCCAAGTCATTTATGACTTGCTGGGACTGACAGTTTGGTTCCTGGGCAGTTCGTTTGAGAATATTATTTAGACCGAGCACGTTGTAAAATATTAAATTGAATTAAAATTTGGTAAAATGACATAGTTAATTACCTTTCGAAAATGTTTATGATATTTATAAAATTCTTTAGTTAGGATATATCTATATTACTTTAATTACATTAATATTTTAAGCGGAGATAATAAATCTAAATAAGTTAAAATAATATTTTTATTTTATCGAGGTTTTGTTAGAAATAATTTTCTATTATAAATTATGATATATTTAAAAAGTTGTATTTATTTTACCACGAGCCTATGCAATACCCAAATATATATATAATGGAATAAGAATGAAATGGGGATTTCACCCCATTTCCACGTGGAAGTGGAGAAGTAGTACAACAAAATTTATATGTGTCATTGGTGGCTAGTACATATCTTGTTTTCATTTAATAACATTATGGAATTGTCTAATGATTTACTTGCCACAATTACAATTAATCTTTCTCTTTCCAAAATGGACACTTAGTTCATTTCTATTCATTAAAGAAGTTGGTAAGTATTCTGCATATATTCATATATGCTAGAGAGGGTTTTGTAGGAGAATTATTTTGATGATAGATTTGGATCCGTGGTTGCGTTCTCGTCATTTCTACGGTATGTTTTCTTGTTTTTATGGTAATTTTTGTTTACGGCGGTATATTTTATGATTGGTATTGATGTTTGAGCTACATTTTGAGCTCAAATTGAGCGGCGCTAGTTGTGACTATTGATCACGGGGTGATTTGGGATGCTATGATGATTTCGGTTTTGGGATTTCGCAAGCGGGTCCCACGTGGGATTTTTGGACATTTTCCGAACTAATGCAATATGGGTATCAATAGTCATATTTTGACATGTAGTTTATTATCTTTGTAGTTTGGCAGCAGTCAGAGGCCTCTCGAAAGGGAAAGGCTCCTATTTAACTGGCTTTAGCAGGCATTCGGCGGCGTCCATAGGGCAAGTAATGATCAAGAAAAGCCACTTTAAACTCTTCCCAAGTAGGTGGGGTTGCATCAATATCACGGGATTTCTTCCAATCCTCGTACCACAATATTGCTTCTCCTTTCAACCTGTATGCAGCAAGTTCAACTGTTTCTATCCCTGTCACATGCATAACTTCCAATGCCCTCTGAATTTGATCCACGAAGTCCTGTGGATCTGCTTTTGGATCTGCCCCTGTGAAGATAGGAGGGTCCAATTTCAAGAAATCCTGTGTTCTGCGACTTGCCATTCTAGCCGCATCATCATCATGTGCCATTGCACCAGCTCTTCCCTGGCTTTGTGCCGCCACTAACTGTGTCAACATCTGTACAGCATTCCTAAGATCCTGATCTGTGGCATTCGTCAGTGGTTCCACGGGCACTTCCCTTCTTCTCGGCTCTTCTGGAGCTGAAGAAGTAGAAGAAGCTCGCGTTGCAAACTCAGTTTCAGCCCCACCTTGATCAACTTGTTCAGGTGGTGGTCTACTTGTTCCTTCACCAGCAATTCTATCTATCAGCTTACTTTCACCTTTTCCTCTCCCTCTTCTAGTGTTCGGCATTTTGACTATACCAAAGAAAAACAATTACCAGATCAGACACAGTGCAACTGACAACATTGGCTCTATTGCACGATCTAGAATGAAGGAAAGAAACAACATCCTAAATGTCCCGTAGCCTCCTACTTATAAATGTGGTGCACAACACATCGATAAGTAAGACTTTACTCAGACACGGCTTTGTAGACATCCTTAGACCGACTGCTCTGATACCACTTTTGTCACGCCCCAAATCCCATCGAGACATGATTGGCACCCGTAGCCGATAAGGCCCGAGAGAACCAACCTTTGCCTATGTTAAATCATATGCATATAATAATCATAACCACCATTGCATAATAATATGAAAGACGAATAAAGGAGAACATGGGACATCTTTATACATACATATGAAACTTGGCCGTTGAGGCCATCCAGTCGAACCAACATATGTCCTTTACACTGATACACCCACATCTGTCTACAAAAGCCTCTAACAAGAGCATTGACCAAAACAAACCAAAAGTCGGGACAAGTCCCCGCTTTATACAACATGTACATCATCAAAACATATATCTACTCTGACTCGGAGAAACCCCGAATTAACTGGAGCTCACCAAGGAACTGCTAACACTGGCAATCTACTGGGGAGGCCTACTGGGACCTGCGCCTGCAGCAAGTAAGGTAAATTCCCCGAGAGGGGTCAGTACGAAATAAGTATTGAGTATGTAAGGCTCAAATGAAACTTTGCAACACATGAATATTTCAATGAATATGTCAATGAACTCAAAACATATGAAGAATCAATATGAATAAGTCACCAAGTTACATTTTGGAAACCATGTGGATTGCTTTCATTATTTTCATTACTTTCTTTATCTCAATGCTCACATGTCATTACATATCACAATGTGCCCGGGCCCCGACTGATCAGTGGGTCTTTCATATCATATCATTGTGTTTGGATCGAGTCGAGCTAGGCTTATGCCCCTAGACTTGCCACCCATACATCAATGCATCGGGATCGGGTCGAGCTAGGCTTATGCCCCTAGACCTGCCACCCATAAATCCATACCTCAGGATCGAGTCGATCTAGGCTTACGCCCCTAGACTTGCCACCCGTACTTGATCATTGACCACATTTGCATTACTTTGTTCATTACTTTGAGATTGATACTTTGATAGTCATCACATCACTTTGGAACTTTGGAACATAACATTGTTGGAAGCTTTGAATCATTAACCAATGGGTGAAGGACATGTGAATAAATATCAATGAGAAATATAACATTACTAGCACCATGATACCATTGGAACCATTGGACAATAATCCATGAACAAGAGACATAAGTATAGTCACTATTGAAACATTGGAACATAACCGTATTTGAGCTTTTGGAACATGAACCATGAATATGAGAAATGAGATTCACAATTGATCAATGGGTAGGAAATATATGACAATGACCATGTACAAGTGCATATGGGATACCTTAGTACATTTCGGAATAGAACTAGTGAAATGTCAATGTGAACACTATTGGCCGTAGAAAGATACGGACAAAGTAACCTTGCATACCTTGGATTCGCAATACGACTATTCAACCTTAGATGCGTATACAATAATCCCTCTCCTTCTTTATGTGTCACTCTACAAATACATAACGAAATTCACATTAACCACCAATTACTTTACAATGCATACCATGTCAATGAATTACATGTTTGGCTTTAAACATGTCATTTCCCCTTGACAAAACCATTGATCATACTATTATTCCAAAAATTCCATAATATTCCCAACATTGACCAATACATGAAAATCAATACATTCCACCACAATACTTCTCCTTTACACTTTCTTATCCATAACACATCACAAATAATCCATCAAAGTACCTTAATACAACTCATAACACATATCGGCCAAAATCCCACAATTTCCACTTATAGACAAGAACAAGTTTAAGACCAAAAATAACACCATACATGTTCATATTTTGTCCATACCATGCTTTTTCATCAAAGGCACAAGGCCTAATTCAAGTTCAAATTACCAAGATGATACATCTTTCACCAAAGGTAAAAATACACTATTCATCACCTTGCCAACACAACTAGCATAATATACATAATCTCCCATGCATATAATATGTTAATCCATGAGAATAAACACTTACCAAAGCTTGGAATATGTTGATCTTGTCCAAAGAGTCCAAAGGATTTATTTGCTTTAGGGTTTGGAAATGAAAGAAATGTTTGTAAAAATATCCAAAAGTTATGAGAGGCTTTGGGGAATAAAATCTGATGTTGGGGACTTTATATAGACCCAATGTCATCCTTAGCCCCATGTGGCATTAATGGATATGTTCAATTGGTCAAATATTGGAAGAATGGATCACTTCCCTTTGGGCCTATGTATTTTATTCCATTTTGGGCCTCAAATTGGGCCCAATAACACATATCCATGTAACCCATCAAATTTCATATATTAATCACCATATCTCTCATGTTTACATAATTCCATAATGTCACGACAATATTCTTTTAAACAATTCTCATTCGTCCTTTCGATCGCAAAAATTGGAATTCTAGTCGCCCTTGGCTTCATTGAACATTTTGGATCACTATTCACATTTCATGATTTGATCATGTAGGAGTATGTAGGAGTATATTGAAGTGTTTTAAGCTTTAACAATGCTCAAATAACTCCAAAGAACCAAAAGAAACCATCTAGAAATAGTCGTAGAATTGCGTTACGAAACGAGTCCGGAAAGGCACATTGTTTGTGCCTTGCGCCACACCCCCTGAAACAGGGTAGTGGCGCAAGAAGCTGGCCTTATCTGAAGTTTCTGCAGGCTGGTGGCTTGCGCCACACCCCTAAAACAGGGTAGTGGCGCAAGTTTCAGCAAAGTGCTGAAATTTTCGGCCAATCCAATGTTTACGTATCGTCCAATCCCTTATCAAAACACTACAAAATACTTACTTAGTGATCTTAACCATCAAGTAAACATGACTTAAAGTCACCAAATGAGGTTAGAATGTGTACGAGTTCTTACCCAATTGTTCCACGAAATCACAAAACACCTCCTACGATGGTCTAATCGCACATGTTAAGTCCGATATCAAATGTTTCACCAATGACACTATAAAACACATATGCATGGCATCTCAACACCTATGTAGATATTATCCCAAGGTATCAAGTGAGGTTATAAAAGTACGGGGTGTTACATTCTTCCCCCCTTAGAAACATTCGTCCTCGAATGTTAACAACATTGTCTTATATATAACAAATGCATCTTTACTTTAACATACCTATAAACATAATGCTCTTAAATACTTACATGTTATTGTTCCACCTCCGCACCGTGAACTTCTTGGTCCATTTGAAATAGATGGGGATACTTCGATCTCATCATTTCCTCCGTTTCCCATGTGATCTCCTCTACGTGTTGGTTTCTCCAAAGGACTTTTACGGATGCTATGTCTTTATTTCTCAATCTCTTTACTTGTCGATCTAGGATAGCAATGGGCACCTCTTCATAAGTGAGATCCTCTGTAACTTGAACATCTTCAATTGGAACAATACGAGCTGGATCTCCTATACATTTTTGAAGCATCGACACATGAAATACCGGATGGACTGAGGAAAGTTCTTGCGGTAAGGCTAATTCATATACGACTTGCCCAAATCTTCTAATAACTTCATAGGGGCCTATCTAACGTGGACTCAATTTCCCTTTCTTTTCAAATCGCATTACCCCTTTCATCGGTGACACCTTTAAAAATACCCAATCACCTATGGCGAATTCAAGCCCTCTTCTTCTAACATCGGCATATGACTTGTGAAGACTTTGAGCCGTTTGTAACCGTTGTTGGATAACTTTAACTTTCTCCATGGCTTGGTGAATGATATCTGGCCCAAGTAAAGCAGTTTCACCTGCTTCAAACCACCCAATTGGTGAACGACATTTCCTTCTGTACAAAGCTTCATAAGGTGCCATTTTAATACTTGAATGATAGCTATTGTTATACGCAAATTCAATAAGAGGCAAATGGTCATCCCAACTGCCTTGAAAATCTAACGTACAAGCTCGTAGCATATCTTCAAGTGTCTGAATAGTACGTTCTGCTTGTCCATCCGTCTGGGGATGGAAAGCCGTACTCAAATTTACCTGAGTACCCAAACTCCGCTGAAAAGATTTCCAAAAGTGTGCTGTGAACTGTGCTCCTCTGTCTGATATGATAGAAAGTGGAATACCATGCAATCGTACTATCTCTTTCACATACAACTTTGCATAATCCTCAGCTGTATAGGTCGTCTTGACCGGTAGAAAATGCGCTGATTTAGTAAGTCGATCCACTATGACCCATATGGAATCAAACTTCCGCAACGTACGAGGCAAACCCGTAATGAAATCCATATTAATCATATCCCACTTCCAGACTGGAAGATTGATACATTGCATGTAACCTCCCGGTTTCTGATGTTCCACTTTCACTTGTTGACAATTTGGGCACTGCGCGATAAATTCTGCAATGTTCTTTTTCATGTTGCCCCAGCAATACACTTCTTTCAATTCATGGTACATTTTAGTAGCACCCGGGTGAATGGAATAGCGCGAATGGTGCGCCTCTGTCATTATTCGTATCCTCGGCTCATCTACGTCCGGTACACATATTCTCCCTTGACATTGAAGCACCCCCTCCGGTGTAATATCAAATGCCTTGGTCAGATTCTGCTGCACATTTTCCTTTAGCTGCAATAAACTAGAATCCGCAAATTGCTTCTCTTTCACTTCAGCTATCAAGGAGGATTCCGCTGCATTCTGCACCATAACTCTATCATCTGAGTATTCAATAAGGCGAACTCCCAAGCTGGCTAATTGATTCAAGTCTTTGATTATCTCATGCTTTTCATTCAACTGACCACTAGTGCTTTCTACTGCCTTACGGCTCAATGCATCAGCTACTACATTTGCTTTGCCTGGGTGATAAAGAATATCAATGTCATAATCTTTTAAAAGCTCTAACCACCTTCGTTGCCTCAAATTGAGTTCCTTCTGCTTAAAAAGATATTGCAGGCTTTTGTGATCCGTATAGATGTCAACGTGAACCCCATATAAATAATGACGCCATATCTTTAAAGCAAAAACTACCGCTGCCAATTCAAGATCATGTGTGGGATAGTGTTTCTCATGTGGCCGCAACTGTCGTGAGGCATATGCTATCACCCTACCATGCTGCATCAACACACATCTGAGACCAATCCCGAAAGCATCACAATACACTGCATAGCCCTCTGTACCCTCAGAAAGTACTAACACTGGTGTGGAAGTCAACTTATCTTTCAATTTTTGAAACCCTCTTTCACATGCATCATTCCATTGAAACTTAATTGCCTTGTGAGTTAACTTTGTTAATGGTGCTGCAATAGAAGCAAACCCTTCTACAAATCTCCGATAATAACCTGCCAAACCCAGAAAACTGTGAATCTCTGTGGGTGTCGTAGGCCTTGGCCAGTTTTTCACTGCTTCAATCTTTTGGGTATCAACCTGTATGCCTTCATCTGATACAATGTGACCCAAGAATGCGACTGATTTCAACCAAAACTCACATTTGGAGAACTTTGCATACAACTTCCGTTCACGAAGAATTTGTAACACTTGTCGTAAGTGATTAGCATGGTCCTCCGGTGATCTTGAGTAAACTAGGATGTCATCTATAAATACCGTAACGAACACGTCTAGGAATGGCTTAAACACCCTATTCATCAAATCCATAAACACTGCCGGTGCATTTGTTAGTCCAAATGACATAACCAAAAATTCATAATGGCCATAACGTGTTCGGAAAGCCGTCTTGGGTACATCCTCTTCTCCAACTCTGACTTGATGGTAACCCGACCTCAAGTTAATTTTCGAAAAACATTTGGCACCCTATAACTTATCAAACAAATCATCAATTCGGGGAAGGGGATATTTGTTCTTGATCGTTACTTTATTCAGTTACCGATAGTCGATGCACATTCTCAAGGTGCCGTCTTTCTTTCGCACAAATAATACCGGTGCACCCCACAGGGACATACTAGGCCTAATGAAGCCTTTATCCAGCAAATCTTTCAATTGCTCCTTCAATTCACGCAGTTCCGCTGGAGCCATTCTATATGGAGGAATAGAAATGGGCTGAGTGCCCGGAATCACATCAATGCCAAATTCTACTTCCCGTTCTGGGGGTAAACCTGGAAGATCCTCTGGAAATACATCAAGAAATTCATTAACTACTGGAACCGACTGTGGAGTTGGCGGTTCCATATCGTCATCTTTCACCCGTACCAAGTGACATATGCACCCCTTGGCAATCATTTTTCTGGCTTTCAAATAAGAAATAAATCTCCCTCGTGGTGCCCCTACATTACCCTGCCATTCTAGAACATTTTCCTGCAGAAAACAGAATTGTACCTTCTTGGCCCGGCAATCTACCGTAGCATAACAAGAGGCCAACCAATCCATTCCCATAATTACATCAAAATCCACCATGTTCAATTCAATGAGATCGGCCAACGTATCATGACCACACACTGTTACCACACAGTTACGGTATACTCTCTTTGCAATAATATATTCACCAACCGGTGTAGACACTTCAATTGATTTAATTAATAATTCTGGGGCTTTTGCAAATCTCGCAGCAACCAATGGGGTAACATAGGAAAATGTAGAACCTGGATCGATCAGTGCATATACATTATGTGAGAGTATGGATAATGTACCTGTGACGACATCAGGGGAAGCCTCTGAATTCTGGCGGTCCACCAAAGCATAAGTACGATTCTGACCCCGCTAGTACTGGCTGCTCCTCTGGCACCTCTACCACGACCAATAGGCTGCAACCCTCGGCCCTGTGAAGGAACTGATGCTGAAGACGCAACAGCCGACCCAGCTGGTCGTGCTATACCACCCATGCTCCGCTGTGGACACTCTCTCGCTATATGTCCCGGTATACCACACCAAAAGCAGACATTCGTCCCTGTCCGACATGTGCCTGAATGAATACGCCTGCAGTGCTGACACTGCTGATGAGGGAAACCTGCTGCCTGTGATCCATGCACCCCACTACTCTGCTCAGCTGAACCACCTCTGAACCCTCGAGACTGAGAATAGGCACTCCCTGTGGAATAAGAGAATGACGATCTAGGTGGTCTAGGAAACATGCGAGGCCTAGATCCTCCTTGGGACATCACAGGTGGTCCCATAGGTCTAGCCCTTTTGGACTGTCCCCTATCAAATTCATGTACCCTTCGTTTTGTCTTTGATCTTCCATCTTCTGGGCGAAGGCTTGTATTCGAGCAATGTCCATGTCCCTATTCAAGGCCGCAATAGTGCAATCTCTCACTAAGTATGGCTCTAGTCTGTCCACGTATCTATGGACCCTGTCTGTCATCGTAGCCACAACATTTGGCGCATATCGGGCCAAGGAATTAAATTGCAAGCTGTATTCTCTGACGCTCAAATTCCCTTGACGGAGATTTAGGAATTGATCCGCACGTGCCTCACGGATCTCATAGGGCAAGTAATGATCAAGAAAAGCCACTTTAAACTCTTCCCAAGTAGGTGGGGTTGCATCAATATCACGGGATTTCTTCCAATCCTCGTACCACAATATTGCTTCTCCTTTCAACCTGTATGCAGCAAGTTCAACTGTTTCTATCCCTGTCACATGCATAACTTCCAATGCCCTCTGAATTTGATCCACGAAGTCCTGTGGATCTGCTTTTGGATCTGCCCCTGTGAAGATAGGAGGGTCCAATTTCAAGAAATCCTGTATTCTGCGACTTTCCATTCTAGCCGCATCATCATCATGTGCCATTGCACCAGCTCTTCCTTGGCTTTGTGCCGCCACTAACTGTGTCAACATCTGAACAGCATTCCTAAGATCCTGATCTGTGGCATTCGTCAGTGGTTCCACGGGCACTTCCCTTCTTCTCGGCTCTTCTGGAGCTGAAGAAGTAGAAGAAGCTCGCGTTGCAAACTCAGTTTCGGCCCCACCTTGATCAACTTGTTCAGGTGGTGGTCTACTTGTTCCTTCACCAGCAATTCTATCTATCAGCTTACTTTTACCTTTTCCTCTCCCTCTTCTAGTGTTCGGCATTTTGACTATACCAAAGAAAAATAATTACCAGATCAGACACAGTGCAACTGACAACATTGGCTCTATTGCACGATCTAGAATGAAGGAAAGAAACAACATCCTAAATGTCCCGTAACCTCCTACTTATAAATGTGGTGCACAACACATCGATAAGTAAGACTTTACTCAGACACGGCTTTGTAGACATCCTTAGACCGACTGCTCTGATACCACTTTTGTCACGCCCCAAATCCCATCGAGACATGATTGGCACCCGTAGCCGATAAGGCCCGAGAGAACCAACCTTTGCCTATGTTCAACCATATGCATATAATAATCATAACCACCATTGCATAATAATATGAAAGACGAATAAAGGAGAACATGGGACATCTTTATACATACATATGAAACTTGGCCGTTGAGGCCATCCAGTCGAACCAACATATGTCCTTTACACTGATACACCCACATCTGTCTACAAAAGCCTCTAACAAGAGCATTGACCAAAACAAACCAAAAGTCGGGACAAGTCCCCGCTTTATACAACATGTACATCATCAAAACATATATCTACTCTGACTCGGAGAAACCCCGAATTAACTGGAGCTCACCAAGGAACTGCTAACACTGGCAATCTACTGGGGAGGCCTACTGGGACCTGCGCCTGCAGCAAGTAAGGTAAATTCCCCGAGAGGGGTCAGTACGAAATAAGTACTGAGTATGTAAGGCTCAAATGAAACTTTGCAACACATGAATATTTCAATGAATATGTCAATGAACTCAAAACATATGAAGAATCAATATGAATAAGTCACCATGTTACGTTTTGGAAACCATGTGGATTGCTTTCATTATTTTTATTACTTTCTTTATCTCAATGCTCACATGTCATTACATATCACAATGTGCCCCGGCCCCGACTGATCAATGGGTCTTTCATATCATATCATTGTGTTGGGATCGAGTCGAGCTAGGCTTATTCCCCTAGACTTGCCACCCATACATCAATGCATCGGGATCGGGTCGAGCTAGGCTTATGCCCCTAGACCTGCCACCCATAAATCCATACCTCGGGATCGAGTCGAGCTAGGCTTACGCCCCTAGACTTGCCACCCGTACTTGATCATTGACCACATTTGCATTACTTTGTTCATTACTTTGAGATTGATACTTTGATAGTCATCACATCACTTTGGAACTTTGGAACATAACATTGTTGGAAGCTTTGAATCATTAACCAATGGGTGAAGGACATGTGAATAAATATCAATGAGAAATATAACATTACTAGCACCATGATACCATTGGAACCATTGGACAATAATCCATGAACAAGAGACATAAGTATAGTCACTATTGAAACATTGGAACATAACCGTATTTGAGCTTTTGGAACATGAACCATGAATATGAGAAATGAGATTCACAATTGATCAATGGGTAGGAAATATATGACAATGACCATGTACAAGTGCATATGGGATACCTTAGTACATTTCGGAATAGAACTAGTGAAATGTCAATGTGAACACTATTGGCCGTAGAAAGATACGGACAAAGTAACCTTGCATACCTTGGATTCGCAATACGACTATTCAACCTTAGATGCGTATACAATAATCCCTCTCCTTCTTTATGTGTCACTCTACAAATACATAACGAAATTCACATTAACCACCAATTACTTTACAAATGCATACCATGTCAATGAATTACATGTTTGGCTTTAAACATGTCATTTCCCCTTGACAAAACCATTGATCATACTATTATTCCAAAAATTCCATAATATTCCCAACATTGACCAATACATGAAAATCAATACATTCCACCACAATACTTCTCCTTTACACTTTCTTATCCATAACACATCACAAATAATCCATCAAGTACCTTAATACAACTCATAACACATATCGGCCAAAATCCCACAATTTCCACTTATAGACAAGAACAAGTTTAAGACCAAAAATAACACCATACATGTTCATATTTTGTCCATACCATGCTTTTTCATCAAAGGCACAAGGCCTAATTCAAGTTCAAATTACCAAGATGATACATCTTTCACCAAAGGTAAAAATACACTATTCATCACCTTGCCAACACAACTAGCATAATATATATAATCTCCCATGCATATAATATGTTAATCCATGAGAATAAACACTTACCAAAGCTTGGAATATGTTGATCTTGTCCAAAGAGTCCAAAGGATTTATTTGCTTTAGGGTTTGGAAATGAAAGAAATGTTTGTAAAAATATCCAAAAGTTATGAGAGGCTTTGGGGAATAAAATCTGATGTTGGGGACTTTATATAGACCCAAGGTCATCCTTAGCCCCATGTGGCATTAATGGATATGTTCAATTGGTCAAATATTGGAAGAATGGATCACTTCCCTTTGGGCCTATGTATTTTATTCCATTTTGGGCCTCAAATTGGGCCCAATAACACATATCCATGTAACCCATCAAATTTCATGTATTAATCACCATATCTCTCATGTTTACATAATTCCATAATGTCACGACAATATTCTTTTAAACAATTCTCATTCGTCCTTTCGATCGCAAAAATTGGAATTCTAGTCGCCCTTGGCTTCATTGAACATTTTGGATCACTATTCACATTTCATGATTTGATCATGTAGGAGTATGTAGGAGTATATTGAAGTGTTTTAAGCTTTAACAATGCTCAAATAACTCCAAAGAACCAAAAGAAACCATCTAGAAATCGTCGTAGAATTGCGTTACGAAACGAGTCCGGAAAGGCACATTGTTTGTGACTTGCGCCACACCAGGGTAGTGGCACAATAAGCTGGCCTTCTCTGAAGTTTCTGCAGGCTGGTGGCTTGCGCCACACCCCTGAAACAGGGTAGTGGCGCAAGTTTCAGCAAAGTGCTGAAATTTTCGGCCACTTATCCAATGTTTACGTATCGTCCAATCCCTTATCAAAAAACTACAAAATACTTACTTAGTGATCTTAACCATCAAGTAAGCATGACTTAAAGTCACCAAATGAGGTTAGAATGTGTACGAGTTCTTACCCAATTGTTCCACGAAATCACAAAACGCCTCCTACGAAGGTCTAATCGCACATGTTAAGTCCGATATCAAATGTTTCACCAATGACACTATAAAACACATATGCATGGCATCTCAACACCTATGTAGATATTATCCCAAGTTATCAAGTGAGGTTATAAAAGTACGGGGTGTTACATTTATGTGGGGTCCATAGTTATTGGCTTTTCTGGAAGTAGAAAGTCACACCGACTACCTGATTCATTCTTGGAAACCTCCCACATATATGAAGTAATTGATATGATACAGTGGTTTATTGAGTTTCTTACTGAATAATTATTTGATTTTTCTTACATGGAACAAATAAGTCTGCTTATTGTTACTGTTTCTAAAAAGGGCACTTACTTCATGATATTTATGATTATCATACTAGCATATTTTTTGACTTGTCCCTATTTAAAAGGTTATGGTTATGTGCTATTACTCATTGAGCCAGCGTCTCACTCCTCGCTATTTTTTTTAGAGAACGCAGGTGACAGTGAGGTTTTCGTTAACTAGAGTATACAAATTGTTATATTCCTGGTGAGCCCTGCACTTGTTCGCGTGGGTAGCAAGTTCATTTATTCATTATGGTCTATTATTTGAACTCTTAGAGTCGCTACTTAGTCATTTCCTTTATTAGTCATGAGTATTCTTTCATTATTATGGACTTATGGAGTATTTGACTTCTTCTCATAGTTTGGAGATGGATTTCGTATTGTTATTTTGTGGTGAATGGGTTGTTGATGATATTGGTGAATTGTTTTGGTGATATTAGTTGTTGTGTTGTTGATTTGAGGCAGGAAAATTTTGGATAAGCCCAAAATCAGGGAAAACTCTGCCCGATTTTCTGTAGAATACTGACAAGGCTTGCTTTGGAGTTCTGACTTCCTTAGCACTGGTCATGGTCCTATTTTGGGTCGTGACATATACGGACCTTGCGAGTCTTCCAAGAGTCCTAGCTAGTTATAATAGGGTAGTAGGTATGTACAGGTTTTTGAAAAAAGTATGTGCATATGCATCATATGTACTCATTTCATTATTTTTCTTGACTTGTACTGAAATTTGACATGAAAGGTGATTAATTATCTCTTCTATTCTTACTCTGATTTGATAGTAAATTGATTTATTCGGAAAAATTTGTATCTTTGTTGAAACTGGAATTAGCAGTTAGATCAGGTTTATCGTATTTAAAAGTGACAGGGTAAATGTGAAAAGTACCAGATTTGAGTACTTTGGATTGTTTCCTCGCCATATCTTTGTACTAGGATCAATCAATGATGCTGCTAAGTACATATGGATTAGTACTCATCGTTGTTTATTTTTTGCATTTTGTGTGTAGGTACCGTTCCTAGTGTCTTCGGGTATTAATTCAGTAACTGTGTTTGAGGCTATCATTTTTTAGATTCGGAGGTAGCTGTTTGATTGATCTGTCAACTGATAAATCCCATTTATCCTTTATTTTTCATTTTATTTTTCTTAATTGAGATGATTGACATTATCAGTGACATGCCCAACTCCTTAGAGGCTTGTACAAGTGACACTGAATTTTGAAAAGTTACATCTAGTTCAGGTTATCCTTTATGACTTTATAAAAGGAAATGGATTGTGACTTATCTTACCTTAAATGAATTATTTTTTGCATATTATACTCCTTTATTGTGTTGTGATCATTAAATCATTTTGGCTTACCTATCACAGAGGTGAGATAGGTGTCATCATGAACCTAGAATTTTAGGTCATGACAACTATGATATTTTTGTGTTTATTTCAAAAATAAATATCACGAAAACTCATGTAAAAGTTAATTTATTCAGGGAAATGGAGAGATTGACGAGGATGTCATATACCGTATTGGTGCGGGCTCATTGAAATAGAGGCTCGCTTCGGGGGTCTTATGTGATAAGAAGGTGCCTCCAAAGCTTAAAGGTAAGTTCTACAGAGTGGCGGTCCGACCGGCTATGTTGTATGGAGTTGAGTGTTGGCTAGTTAAGAACTCCCACATACAAAAGTTGAAGGTGGCGGAAATGAGGATGTTGAGATGGATGTGCGGACTTACTAGGAGGGATAGGGTTAGAAATGAATTTATTCAAGAGAAGGTGGGAGTAGCTTCGGTGGAAGATATGTTGCGGGAAGTGAGGTTGAGATGGTTTGGGCATGTGATGAGACGGCGCACGGATGCTCCAGTACGGAGGTGTGAGAGACTCGTTATGGATGGTTTCAGATGGGGTAGAGGTAGGCCAAAGAAATACTGAAGGAAAGTGATTAGGCATGACATGGAGCAGTTACAACTTACAGAGGACATGACCCTTGATAGAAAGATGTGGAGGACGCAAATTAGGGTAGAGGTTAGTGAGTAGGAGTGTGTCCGTACTAGTAGGGAGGAGTACTTTGTTTGTTTGTCGATGAACCTATATTCATAGTGTTATGCATGTGTCTTATAGTTTCTTGTTGTGGTGTTTTTGGTGATGTGTGTGATTTCGAATTGATAGTTCATACCATTAATCCGTGGGTGTTTTCTTTCTTTTGCCTAGTGGTGTGTTACCCCATTTTCTTGTTTGTTTTTATGTTTTCTGCTTGGTATAGTGTTATCTGTCCTGAGCCGGGGGTCTATCGAAAACAGTCTCTCTACTTCATATAAGGTAGTGGTATGAACTGCATACACTTTACCCTTCCCAGACCCTACGTTGTGGGAATACACTGGGTATGTTGTTATTGTTGTTGTTGTTGTATAGTGAAATCATGTATGAAGCAAATTCAGTTAGATACAATCGTCGTCCTGAAGTAGACAAGAGTTTTCAACATCATTTAAATATAATCGTCTGTAGCGCATGTTAGGAGTAAAATGGTCATAAATTATCCCAAATTTTTTGTGGTTATCACTATATGATATTCAATGTCATTTAACACGAATGAATTTTTAATTTACGTTGAGACTCAAATTTACAATGATGATTCTTTGAAGTTTTGAGATTTTTAGTAAGTACATCAGCATAACGACACTTGAAATATATGTAAAAAGTTGCTCTCTCTATCTAGGTTAAAAAACCTACCAATAATAAGTTCGATAGTGGAACAACAACAACAACAACATACCCAGTGTATTCCCACTAGGTGGGGTCTGGGGAGGGTAAAGTGTACGCAATCCATACCACTACCTCAGATGAAGTAGAGAGACTGTTTTCGATAGACCCCCGGATCAGAACAAATAACAATAACAAACAAAAATCATAAAAACAAACAACAAAAAAGAGATAACACATCGCTAGATAATAAAAGAAGCAAAATACCCATAGAGTAATACTATAGACTATTTATTCGAAATCACAAACATCACCAAAATAGCACGACAAGAATCTGCCAAAAAAACAAAAGAAACAGATACAAACAAACACTCCTTCCTACTAATACGGACGCCTTCCTACCCACTAACCCTCTACCCTACTCCACGTCAGACAAATAATTCAAGTGATTTTGGTACACAATATGACAGTCTAGCTACAAACATTATAATAACTTTGAATAGGGTGTGCAGAACCATGATACAAGGAGACCGAGTAATTATCCTAGACAGCTGAAGAATTTGGATTGTATTGTCTGACACCCTTCAAATTCATGCACTAAAAAATTAGGTGATAGCAGTACTATTCGATAGGTCACTGTTCAGGTTGAGTCATTTGAAGATTATATATCGACGGTTTATTAATCGTATGCCTGAGGTCTTATAATTTTGTTTGACTTTTGAATATCATAAAATTTATTAATTTTGGAGGTGTAACAACTTTGAAAATGAGCACACAACGACACAACTTATGCAACTTATAACAACATAGCTAATGATCAAGTTAATAAGTTAGATATCACTACCATTAGATCACAAAGAAATGCATGATGATCAACCATCGATGATAATGACGATGATGTTGAAGATGTTTTACCCCCTTACCCCCCCCCCATCTCCCCCTCGATGATACTAGCGTCAATTATCATTCTAATGTAATTTCATATTTGAACAATACAGAAGAAAGAAAAAAAATTGCCTGCATTAGAGTTACCGATCATACTCGGACTGCACTTTGGAATCATAAAAAATTGATTTTATCCATTCAGGTATATTGATCTATTAATTTATTTATGAAGTAATTTTAGTTAGTCTCATTATGGTTAATTTGGGGGTTGATATTTTTTTCTTGTACATGTAATTAGGTATGTTATTTCAAAATCAGGAAAAAAAAATGAAGTCATTGTGAAACTATATAATCTAGAATTTCGTTTGTGATCAGTGCAATGATGAATTTTGAAGGGCTATTTGCAAGCATAATGAGTTGCGTTGTCTGTGTATAATTCGTTTTAGAGAGGTTTCAAATATCATGTGGTAAGCAGGAAAAATGGTTGGAAAAGGCACCTGTCAAACATATGTTTATAAGAAGAATCATCTTAATTTAGGAAGTAACATTATCACTATTGCGTTGATACCATCTATTATATCCAACACACATATCGATGTTAAGCTGTTCATGTTGCTACAAAAAGGTTGCACAAGTTTACTTCTAGTTACAGAAAAACTCAAAAAGAGCATAGAATAGCTTAAAAAGAGCATAGAAAAGCTCAAAAAAAGCAAATAAAAGATTTTGAATGGTATACAGAGATTTTGAAGGTTCTTTTAAAATGTTGTCTCAATACATAATTTCCCTACAATATTTTAATCCAGGGACAGTTGTTCAGTGGGGGCACCAAAGATCAAATCTTCAAGTACTCTTTCAGTTTCAAAATAAGTGGTGTTTTAAGTTTAGGGACAATCCTTAAGAAAACTATTCATTCCTAGAAAGTGAAATGTATTTTTACTAACTTACCTTAATAGATACCTTGAAAAATGTGTAGCTCTTTTAGTAGTTTGTTAGTTATTTAAAACTTTATTTTTTTAATCAAAACTTAAAAGTAAAATTAGAAGAACATCATTAATGTGTTCTTGATTATGTGAAACACCACTTATTTTGAAACAAAATAAAAGGAAAAAACACCACTTATTTTGAAAGGAAAGGAGTATCTTTTCAAGGCTTTTAAATCTATTGTCGATGGATTTAAAACTGCATTCTAAATTTCACATTGTTATGTGAAGTCGTTGTATCTCTCTTAACTGAGGGTTTTCTCAACCACAAGAAATTAGTTTCCCAAATAAAAATAGTCGTATTCACCTTTGTGTAAAAAAAAAAAAGAAAGATGACAAAACAGTTTAAGAGATCACTGTACTTGTCTCCGATTGTCATCCTGACTCTTGCACTTGACTTTGTCAACTAAACACTTAAGCTTATTAGAACTCAAAATTGTAAATCTTTTTTTCATTCAGTCTGCCTATGTAACATATTTGGCCAACGTATGTGTCTCACACGCCTTTAAGAAGTATGAGGACTTCTAAAAAGACATCAATAGTCAACTTTTGACCTATTGAACAAACATCTTCTTCTTCATAATTCATTCATTATTGTTGATCTAAATTAAAGCATTTTTTCTGAACTTTTCTTCTATCTCTTCTAGTTTTTTTGTCCAAATTTCTTTCCAACTAGTTCTTTTCATTTTTGTCTTTCTTCTTTTTCAAAGGGCTTTATATATTTCATTTATTGTTAATAAAAAAATCATGTCACGACCCAATTTCTCTAGTCATGATGGTACCTACTTCATCCCACCAGTAGGTAAGCCGAACCATTGCCCGAAATGATAAGTAATGGGCTAGTTGGTGGAAGGTAAGATAAATACCGAAAATAAGCACACAACAGGCTTGTAAGCAATAGAAATATAAGTAAGATGGTACAAATGATAGATGAGAGAGGGAGAGAACAAAACAATATCCCACGACCTAGTAAGGTCGGTACAAGAGCCACTAAATCAAAAAATAAGAGTACTGAATAGTATCAATATAAAGATAGTCTCGAAAGTAAAGGTTGTCCAAAAATAGTAGAAGGAGAGAGGATCAGCTCCGGCTTTGAAAGCTCATCCTATCTCTGAGTCCCAAAAGCAAGCTGGGGAACATCAGTGGCAGTGACTCATACTCGGATCTACATTAGAAAAAGATGTAGAAGTGTAGTATGAGTACCAAAAACAATGGATACCCAGTAGACATCATCGGCGGGCAGAGCTAAATCATAATAACAGTATAATAAAATACAAGAAATTAAACTAAGTCAAGGATAAGTCTAAATCTAAAATAAATACTCCAATTCGGATAACACGATAAATATACAGGAATAAATAAATTAAGATAAAAACAGTTTAATTATAACCTAATTGGACCCCCATAAGACCAAAAGGTACAAGCAATCGAGGAAATAACCCAGCCAAACCCCCATAAGCCCAGTGGATAAAAACAAGGAAGTGATTACCGATATTCATAACTTTAAATGGCCAACAGTGAGACCAGACCTGAGATTTCCTTTAAACCATAATATCGAATTTGAACCAAAACTAAAGAATGATACTTTCATAATAGTGCCATATATAGATCATAATTGTCGGACTCGAACCAGAGCTAGTAAGTAAATCCCAAATAAAAATAATCCGAAGTCATAACCTCATTAAAGCCCATTTTAATATCAACTTACCAATCCCAACAAAAAGTTTACAAGAGTAGCAAGATCTAATCAATATGTCTAATAAATAAGCTTAAAGGCCAACCGCATTCTAATTTGGGTATTTCAACTAACCGGAAACCGATGTGAATACTAAATCACCTTAAGGTTCAAGGATTTCCTAAAAGGTCCAACAAGGTCTCCTACGTCTACAAGGAGCTAATTTAATTGCTTGACCTATGAGGAGGGCCGACGGAGCCCGCTACAAGTCTCAAAAACCCATAAAATGCAAAAATAATAGCCAAGTCGTAAAACCCTACCCATTGTTAGCATAATACTATACTAATACCACAATAAAGTTCAATATAAGAGATAAGTAAGCCTAGTCTACCTGGACGCCATTGAAAACTCGATAAAGTCCACTAGATTGGAGCTTTTCCCTTTCGAAAAGCCTCCGCACGATTTCATGCTATCAAAATAATAATCTATGCATTAACACGTGAATAACAATACTCATATTGCATATAAATGCTCTTGGTCCAAAATCGAGCTAAAAATCCCATGTGGGGGCCGCTTGCAAAATCACAACTTTGAAATTGTCACATGTCCCTTTAAGCTCAAGGATCATTTATCCTCAAAATGGGTGAAATCCGAGCATAAACAAACCCTTAATTAGCCCCTCAAGTAATCTAGGGATTTGAATTTAAATCGAAGGATTAACTAAGAAATTAAAGGAAACTTACGGAATAATCGACGGGAAAATGACTACAATCACACCTCCAACTCACCCCGAACACACAATGATCAATCTCCTCTTTCTCTATGCTCTCTCGGGTTTTAATAGACTTGGGACTTAGAGAAAATAGGAGAGAAATCGGGTTGGCAGCATTAAATACTACCAAGGTTCCCTTCACCGTTATCATGGGAACCCCATTGTGAGTGCATACCAAGACGCAGCTTACCGTTTGCGAACGCGTCTGGTCCACTGCGATCGCGAAGGAGGAATTCAGGTCGAGTCTGGCGGAGAGCCTTCGTAAATGCGGAGACAAGCTCACAAACACGATGGCTGATAAACTTAGCCTTTGTAAATGCAACCAAGGTCCCACAATCACTACATACCATTACCTTGGTCTTCGCAAACACGAAGGTCATTTTTTGCCTACACCAGCAGTTTTGGCCAAGTGTTAAAACTCCTATCGAACCCTCGAGATTCGTTCAAAATCCTGTTAATGCAAACGAACTAGGCTACCCCATTAAATTTGACATTTTGGACTGAATGGCACCATCAAAATTTCCATCCGAGTTCATTTCGATAAAATATAGGTCCCACATCTAAGGGTTATTTTAACCAAAATTCACCTAATAGCCCAAAATGAGTCTGAAAGCCTTAGGACCCAAACTAAGGGTCCCCCTAGCCTAAAATTGATGTTTTAGAGTTGATGGAACTGTCAGATTTGGCATACGAGGCTAGTTACCTAAAGTTTAGGTCCGACACCCAATTCTTAACAGCGAAAACTTCAAAACAGGGAATTGGCTCTAAAAAACAAACGAACTGCTCGATTACCGAACTATCAGCTTCAACAAGTCATAAATGACTTGGGACAGCTATGGGAAAGCTCTAAATGCCATAATGTTATGGTAATGCAGAAAATGACCTGGAGAGTCATTACAATATCCACTACTAAAAGAACTTTCATTCGTGAAAGTAAAGTATCAAGGTGTACATGAGGACTCAAACAGGTGGGGATACTGGGCTTGCATCTAACTCTCAATCTCCCAGGTAGCCTCCTTGACTGGATGGTGTCTCCACTAAACCTTAACCACTAGAATCTCTCTAGAGTATAACCGCCTGACATCCCTGGATAGTATAAGAATTGGCTCCTCCATGAAAATCAATCTCATCTAGCTGAACCGAGTCCTACCGAAGCACATATGACTCATTCAAAATATAGCATTGCAACATGGATACATGGAAAACTGGGTGGACAGTGAAAAAATCTGGGGGCAAGTCCAACTCATAGGCTACCTCTCCAACTGTCCAAAGTATCTCAAAATGCCCGATATACTTGGGGCTGAGCTTGCCCCTCTTCCCGAACCACGTCACTCCCTTCATGGGCGATACTCAAAGGAAATCCCAGTCACCAATCCCAAACTTTAGGGCATGAATTCTATGATCTGCATAACTTTTTTACCTACTTTGAGATGACCGTAGCCTATCTTAAATCACCTACACCCTATCCAACAACTCACAAAGCAAGTCAGTACCATGGGGACTAACCTCAAAACTCTCAAACCAACCAATCGGAGATCTAAAATGCCTTAAATGGTTCAATCTTGATACTCAAATGGAAGATATTATTATAAGCAAACTCCACTAAGCCTAAGTGTTGCTCCCACTAGCATCCAAAGTACATAACACACGTGTGGAATATGTCCTCCAAAACGTGAATAGTCCACTCTGACTGACCGTCGATCTGGGGATGAAATGCGGTGCTAAGATCAACCTGAGTACCCAAGTCCTCCTAAAATGTCCTCCAGAATCTAGAAGTGAACACTGAGCCTCTATCTAAAATAATGAGTATGGGTACTCCATGAAGGCAAACTTTCTCCCGAACATAGACACGGGCTAACCTCTCAACACTGAAGGAAATTTGAATAGGGATGAAATGAGCCAATTTGGTCAACCCATCAACAATGACCCAAATATTGTTGGAACCATAAGATATATGAGGAAAACCAATCACAAATTTCATAGTAATTCGCTCTCACTTCTACTCAGGAATGGGTAGCCTCTGAAGCAATCTACCCGGTCTATAATGCTTGGTCTTTACCTGCTGACAACACAAATACTAAGCTACAAAGTCTGCTACATCCTTTTTCATACCACTTCACCAGTAATTTTGCCTCAAGTCTCTATACATCTTAGCCATCCTATGGTGAATAAAATATCGAGAGCTATAAGCCTCCCGTAATATCGTTTGAATCAGGTCTCCAACCCTCAGAACATAAATACAACCATCAAATCTCAGAATACCCTCGAAATCCAAGGTAACCCGACTAGACTCATCTCTCAGCACCTGATTGTAAATACCACAAAGTCTACTATCCTCAAACTGACGACTTTGAATTTGCTCCATCAAGGTAGACCTAGCCTCAATACTGGCAAAATTCCTCCTAGGGTCTGAAATATCAAGTCGTACCATTAAGTGGGCTAATAAATGAATGTCCAATGCCAACGTCCGCTCCAAAACTAAAATAAAAGTCAAGCTACCCATACTCACCGCCTTTTGGCTCAAGGCGTCCGCTACCATACTCACCTTACCCGGATGGTATAGAATAGAGATGTCATAGTCCTTCAGCAACTCAATCCACCTATGCTATCTAAAATTAAGCTCCTTCTGGGTCATAATGTATTGAAGACTACGATGGTCGGTGTAGATCTCATGTAATGACCGGTTCAGTCATTACTAAAAATATTTGTGGTAAGGGGATAAGAATCTCATTTGTCACATGTGTTAGAATTAATTCTTTAGTATGGGAGTGTATTTGATATGTACTAAGGCCATACAATACTTATAGCATAAATTTAAGTTGAAACTATCCTTACAGATTTAGTTTCGGGATATGTTTAAACCAGGGTCAACTTCAAATGAGAATTCCTCCTAATATAAGTAGTTATGGGACATGCTGGAATAAGCTTGGAAGGCACTTGATGTCTGGGTTTTGGTACATGGACAAGAGCTCGTCCCCTATTGGTCATGAAAAGTGGGCAACCATAAGGCCCTTATCATGTTTGTATAAGGTATGTATGAGTGTGATGGTTCTTTAAGTGGATCGGTATATGATTATTGCTATTGTTGTTATTTATATTGGTTCCATGAGTGGACCAAGTTAAATTGTAGTTGTTGTTGTGGGTTCCTTGAGTGAACCGTATTTTGATGTTACTTGATATATTAGAGATTCTTGTGTGGTTCAGTTACTTGGTATATATTTTGGAATTCTTATTGTTAGAGTCGGGATTGTTGACTTGGTCATGGTTTGATTTGACTTGTTGTCTCTTGATTTGTACTTGACTGAAGTTGTAGTGTTACTTGAAAAGGGTAAGTGTCATAAACTTGAGGTATTTATCATAATATGTGTTCATAATTGTATTTGATGTGAAGGTGATGAATGATCAAGGAGAATAAGATTGGGAATACTCTTAGGTAACACAAGTGGATAATTGTGTTGTGGATTAAATTGTTATATAAGTTGTCATGTTTTCTGTTGTGATTTCTATATTGTGTTTAGTGATCTAACCTTGTTCGACCGATGATACCTACTAGTACGGGTTGTTTGTGTTGATTCTACTCTTGCTATACCCTTTTTGGGGTATAGTTTGGTTGTAGGATCATTTGATATTTCACAGATGATGTGAATAGTCATCTCCAGCAGCTTCTACTCCTCTCATTCATGGTGGAAGTTGTGTCCAGTCTTATCGTTCTTGATTTAGAAGCTCTTGTACCTATTTAGACTAGTTCCTAGGGGTATTTTACATTTGCACACTTAATATTTGTAATAAAATAGATGTAATAAAGGTTGGTTATTTCTATTTAATAAATAATTCTGCCTATTATATTGACGAGTGGTAAGGGGTTCTCCTATCTAGGTGGATTAGAGTAGGTGCCCTCATGATCTGGTGGTTTGGGTCATGAAAAATTGGTATCAGAGCCTAGGTTATTGGTCTCCCAGTATAAGAGTAAATGTCGATTAGAATCCTGCAGATTGGTGTGTTGATGTCTACATCTAATCTTGGGGGAGCTATGAGGTATTTTAGGAAATTATTTCACTTCCTTCTTTCCTCTCGTGTGGCTTGTATAGTTGCTTGTATGGGTTGAATCCAATTGGTATCTCCCAATTCCAATTGGTATCTCTACAATCATAATTGGAATCTAGTCGATTCCAATTAGTATCTTAAGGAGTTCGCAATTGGAACCTAGTTGTTTCCAATTAATGTCTGTCTATAAGGCATGGAACTTACGATTGTCATATGAATTATGATAAAATTGGTTGGTTATAACTTTGTCGGTGTAATATAAGATGTGTTTGTGATTTGTTGTTGCTTGATTAAATATGAATCTGTGAAAGGTGAATGTTGCAAGTTGCCATGTGTTTTGTGGTGTGTGATAGAATTTGACTACGATTATTGCATGTCTTGTTGGTAGTAACATAAAGGTCTAAATTGGTGCATAAGGTTAATACCTTGGTACTTATGTGAATCGTAGTTGGTTAAAAATTAAAAATTTCCTGAATTATGAAAGGTCATAACTTGGTTATGTGTTAATGGTTAAAGAAAACTGTTGGTATATTATTTAAATGGAAAATAGTATGCTAAATACTAGAGAGGATCTTATCATTGGTAAAATGGTACGGAAAAAATAGAACGAAATTGTGGAAACTCTTGTTCAAACAGTTGGTACGTGAATAAGTACTATGAAAAAAGGGTTATGTTGCTTAATAGCAGAAATTGCAGTAAGAAAATTTTTATGGTAATTCATGATTGTGACTCAAGGAAAATTTGTTTTGGTTTTGAATTTTTTGATAGCTTGAAGGTTTAATTGATGATTGGATTGTCGGTTAAGTGAATGAAAGCGTGGATATAGTAGCTGTTGGCATGAAAGTTAAATGTTTGATGTAGGTGATGTCGTCTATTTGAAGTAACATATATATTTGAACATCAGACTTTGTCTGACTCGGTGGTTTTTATTGTTAATTGAGTAACTACTTGTATTTTGATGATAATGTATAGTTGATAAGGAAATCGTGAGATTATGGTGGAACTAAGTTCCCGGGTACTTGTGAAATTATGGTTGTCTATTGGTAGAAATAGTGACCCACGTATTGATTATTAAAATGACTTGTCATTGGCTGTTTATTATTTGACATTGCTCATATGTTTATTATAAGACAATACTTATTAATTAATAGTATTACTTGGGAATAGTACAATTGAATTGCTAGGGTTCTTGCAATGAGATATCTTGATTATGATTGACGATCCATAGTAGTAGAGTTGGATGAGGAATGGGGTTATTAGATTTGCTCTTGAATATTCATGTCCCTCTCATTGATTATGGTAATACTTGGTTGGTATTGCTCCTGAATGATTGAGGTATGTTGGGTCGGTAATTTGACTAGTTGTAGGCTAGTTGTGAGGCTAAATAAGTATAGTTTGTCCTCGGGTGATAACTAAAAAGCTGGTTGGCTATAAATGATTGATTGTTGAGGGTCGAATAGACTAATGTAAGTGGTCGTGGAGAACCTATGTATTAATGAAACCCATAGTGGTGTGTTGGTTAGTGGTTATACTCTAGATGATCTATTCTTTTGTGTTGATCATAGAAGGGTGAAAAAGGACCATAAGGTAGATGTCTCAAGAGGAAAACATGATGTAGTACCTGGGGATGTTACGTTCGTTATATTATTTTTTAGGGTGTAATTGTCCAGGTTAAGATTTTTCTCGTGTTGCGAGTAAGAATTTTTAGGCTAGGCTAGTTTTGGAAAAAATCTGAGCAAGGTATGGTCTAGGCCAATCCTGGAATGGATTAGGTAGATATAATAAAGTTTAGCTTGATTTTATGTTAGCTAAGATGATAAGGAAACCGTAGGACTTATTGAAATCAAATTCGGGCGAGTAGAACTCTCGTATCGATCTTGACGTAAAAGGGTTAGTTTGGGATGTCTTGGATTTAAGGTATGTTGATGTCCCTATAGTGACATGCTCCAAAGTGGAAAAAATCCTGCTATAGCGGGATTAATGTTGCTATAGCTACATAGGTCACTATTGCGGGGTAAATCGCTGTTTAATTAGATTTTTTCATCAAAATATTTCATTATTCTAAAAACTCATTTTGGGGAAGGGCAAAGGAAATTTGGGGCAATTTAGTGGATAAACTATAGAGAGTAGGTAAGTAAGGTATTGCATAAGCAACTCTGAAAGTAGCATCATTCTAAATTCTGACTTCGTGTTTCTCTTCATCCAATGCTCGTTCGGGGATGAACGGATGGTAAATTGGTATCTGTTGTAACTATCGATTCCATCGTTACTGAAAATATTTGTGGCAGGGGCATGAGAATTTCATTCTTCACATGTTTTAGGATCAATTCTTTAGTATGAGAGTACATTTGATATGTTCTAAGTTCATACAATACTCCTCGCACAAAGTTAAGTTGAAAGTATCCTTACCGATTTAGTTTCGGGCAATGTCTAAACTAGAGTCAAATTCAAACGAGAATTCCTCCTAGAATATAAGAAGTTAGGGGTCGAAATACCCACCAAATTAAATATCTCTGAGTCTTCTTTCTAAAGCAACTGACTATTTATTAATCCGCTTGCTGAGTAAAACGTTATGATCGTTTTACTGAAGACTGTCCAAGCTGAAAAAGTTAAGGCCGCTGTAGCGGGTTCAGGTTGTTATAGCAACGGCATGTTACTATAGCAATGCAACAGCATTTTATAGCCTATTTTGATGGGTTTCACCCACCAAAACCCAAAATTTCATTCCTAATCCCTAGAGAGGCGATTTTCTCTTGGTATAGGTGGAAAATATTCATTAAGGTAAGTTTCTTCCGTCATCTTCTTCATTTTTCAATCCTTTAACATCCTAGAATCATTACAACAACATTTAATGGTGAAATTCTTGGGGATTTGAATCCTAAGTTCATGATATTTTGGGGAAAACCTATGAGTTGGGTTAATATCACCTAGAATCACTTCTAAATTATTAATTAACAATCCCTAGCATGAATTCGTGATTCTAAAACATGAAAATTGATAGTTGGGAATCTTAAATTTAATAAAGGTGGAACCTTTAGCCTAAAAACTCCATTAATGGAGTTGGGTTGAGCTTGAAGAAACTATTTAATGGTTAATTGACCCGTGGGTAATTTTGTAGACCGTAAATAAAGGTAGAACTAGTGGGATTGAATTCCCAAAGTATTCATTTGAAGATTAGTTTATTAATTACTCTTATTATTGTTGTTTGTTAGATGATTAGCCTTCGAAAACGCGAAGAAGAAGGAGGATCATCACTGTTATAGCTACTTGTTGCAACAGCTTGGAGCCCAGGTAGGTTATGGTTTATGAGTAGTAGACTATGGTTAGTAATCGTATCCATAATGTAGATTTGACGGGAGAAATCATGCTTAGGCCTGCGTGCATGGAGTTTGGGTGGATAAAACATGAATTTAATGTAATAAGGACCTAATTGTGTGTTGATATGTTAATACATGAATCCTTGATGGATGTTTTGTGCTTGTATGACTCTATGGTGGATTGTAATGTGAATTATGTGAATATAGATGACAATGAGATTGTGTGAGCTCAAAATCTAGTTATTTAGCCTAATTACCAAAAAAGGGTGAACTTGTTATTATGTGTGGTTGGAATATAGGATAATCTTTCTTAAGGTTAGTGATGAGGACTGATTATGGTAAAAGGAGACGGTGACTTAACTTAAGAGCCTAAGGCCAAGTTAGGCTAAGGGTTAGAAAGAAAAAGGTATAAAAGTATATGGCTGAAACTAGGCTATAAGTTGAATAGAGTTGAATGATTGGCTAATGGGGTAGGTCTTGAACCTAGTAATGACTTGAATGTAAGGGTTGCTAGATAATAGCAAAATCCTGGGTCTCGGTATAGATGAGAAGGATTGGATTAGTGAATGAACTTATGAATGTTGAACAAGAGTTTAGACTACTTTGGGTTGAATGTGCTCTCCTAAAATAAGTACATGAATTTAATGAATAAGGCTTGATAATGCTTGCTTGAATAAGCCGTGGCTTGGTCTTAGGACATTCTATAACTAATAAAATCAATGATTCATATCTATTTGCGATTTGGTGTGTTAAAGTATGATTTGTATTTACCTGAAATGATTAACTCGAGTTTACCAAGTGTTGGGTGGTTGCCTGTTGTTGCAATGAATACTTAAGGAAGGAATTTTTTTTAAAAAAAATATTCTAAGTGTAATCTCATTCAATGAATTTATATGTAAAGCTTGTGGTTGTTACAAGTGTTGGTTGTTATCATTGTTTTCTGTGATTGCTATGATATTCTATTGGTTATTTTTGGGATGTGCCGGTATTTGGACATCTTCACGGGATTTGGTGGAATAAGGTTGGCAGGCACTTGATGTCTAGGTTTTGGTACATGGACAAGAGCTCATCCCCTGCAGACAAGAGCTTGTCCCCTGCAGGTCATGACTAGTGGCCAAGGTATGTATGAGTGTGAAGGTTCCTTAAGTGGAGCGGCTATATGATTATTTTTATTGTTGTTGTTTATATTGGTTCCATAAGTGGACCAAGTTATATTGTGGTTGTTGTTGTGGGTTCCTTGAGTGAACTGGATTATGATGTTGCTTGATATATTTGGGATTCTAGTGTAGTCTGATTACTTGGCATATTTATTGGAATTCTTGTTGTTAGAGTCAGGGTTGTTGACTTGGTCATGGTTTGACTTGACTTGTTGTCTCTTGACTTGTACTTGACTGAAGTTGTAGTGTTACTTGAAAAGGCTAAGTGTCATAAACTTGAGGTATTTATCATCATATGTGTTCATAGTTGTATTTAATGTGAAGGTGATGAATGATCAACGAGAATAAGAATGGGAATACTCTTAGGTAACATAAGTGGATAATAGTGTTGTAGATTAAATTGTTACATAAGGTGTCATGTTTTCTTTTATGATTTCTATACTGTGTTTACGTGATCTAACCCTAGTCGGCCGATGATACCTACCAGTATGTGTTGTTTGTGTTGATACTACTCTTGTTATACCCTTTTGGGGTATAGTATGGTTGTAGGATCAGTTGATGTTTCACAGGTGACGTGGATAGTGATCTCCAGCAGCTTTTACTCCTCTCATTCATGGTAGAAGTTGTGTCCAGTCTTATAGTTCTTGATGTAGAAGCTCTTGTACCTGTTTAGACTAGTTCCTAGGGGTAGTTTACATTTCCACGCTTAATATTTGTAATAAAACAGTTGTAAAAAAGGTTGGTTATTTCTATTTAATAAAGACTTCCACATATTATGTTGAACGGGTGGTAAGGGGTTCTCCTATCTAGGTGGATTAGAGTAGGTGCCCTTACGATCCGGTGGTTTGGGTCGAGACATCTCATAGCGAACACCATACAAGTAATGCCTCCAAATCTTAAGCGCAAAAACTACCGCCGCCAACTCCAAATCATGAGTGGGGTAGTTCCGCTCGTGCACCTTCAGCTTCCTTGACATATAAGCAATAAATCCGCCCTGTTGCATAAAAACACAAACCCAGAAGACTCACAATAAACTGTAAACTCCTCGCCCTCAACTAGGATAGTCAAAATAGGAGCGGAAGTGAGCAATTCCTTGAGCTTCTGAGAGCTCGACTCCCACTCAATGGACCACTGAAAAGGAACCTCCTTCATGGTCAATCTGGTCGTAGGTGCTGCAATAGTAGCGAATCTCTCGACGAATCGCCTGTAGTAGCCTGCCAAACCAATAAAACTTCGAACTTCGATCGGAGATATAGGTCTGGCACAATCACGAATAGCCTCAATCTTCATCGGATCCACCATAATCCCATCCTTAGACACCACGTGTCCTAGGAATGTCACAGACTCTAACCAGAACTCACACTTTGAGAATTTGGCAAAAAGCCTATGATCTCTCAAAGTCTGGAGCACGATCCTCAAATACTGCTCGTGCTCCTCCCTACTCCTCGAGTACACAAGAATATCATTAATGAAAATGATCACAAAGGAGTACAAATAGGGCTTGAAAACAAAGTTCATCAAATCCATGAACGTTGCTGGGAAATTGGACAACCCAAAAGACATCACCGACAACTCATAGTGGCCAAAGCGAGTCCTGAAGGTTGTCTTAGGGATGTGCTCAGCCCGAATCCTTAACTGATGGTAATCGGATCTCAAGCAATCTTAGAGAACACTGCCGCACCCTGGAGATGGCCAAATAAATCATCAATACGAGGCATAGGATACTTTTTTTTCACTGTCACCTTATTCAGCTACCTGTAGTCGATACACATACGTATGGAACCATCCTTTTTCTTCACGAACAAGACAGGAGCACCCCAAGGCGATAAATTTGGCCTAATAAAACCCTTACCCAAAAGATCTTGAAGCTGAGAGTTTAGCTCCTTAAGCTTAGCAGGAACCATATGGTAAGGTGCCATGGAAATAGGTTGAGTGCCCGGCTCAAGATCAATAGCAAACTCAATATCGCGCTCAAGGGGAAGGCCAGGTAGGTCGGTAGGGAAAATATCGAAAAACTCATGAACAATAGGAACAGAATCAAGCGAAGGACTCTCTACACTAATATCACGAACATAAGCAAGATAAGACTTGCAACCGCTCGATACCAATCTCCTAGCCCGAACATAAGAAATAATCTCCGTCGGTGCGTGGCTAAAAGAACCCTGCCGCACAACTGATGGTAAGACAGGAAAGGCTAAGGTAACGGTTTTGGCAAAGCAATCCAAGACTGCATGATAGGGGGGGACCAGTCCATGCCCAGAATAGCACCAAAATCCACCATATCTAGCACAATAAGGTCGGATCGAGTATTAAGCTCTCAAACGGTCATAACACATGATCTATTAACCTGATCCACTATTAAAGAATCACCCACAGGAGTATATACACACAATGGTACAGATAAAGGCTCCCAAGGAAACTATAACATTGGTGCATAATAAGCAAAAACATATGAATAAGTGGATCCGGGATCAAGCAAGGCAATAGCTGGCTGGCAGCATACTGAAATTATACCTTTAATAACCGCATCTGAAGACTCCACCTCCGGACCGGGTACCTGACCGACCACCTGTCCTACCTGCCTGCTGACCTCCTTGAGAACCCTGAGGACCACCCCTGTGACCCTGAGCACCACCTCTAGCTGGGGGCGACACTGCTCTAATCAATTGAACACTCTATATTGCAGGTTGAAACATCCCACACCAGGGACACTCTCTGGAGAAATGGCTAACAACTCCACAATGATAGAAAGCCTCGGGCACTCTACTCTGTCCAGAAGATCTGGCTGACCCGAAATAGCCACCTCATCTAGAAGACCCAGAATGTGTACCCCTTGAAGACTGGCCACTGATGGGGCCATGGTAATCGCTATAGCTGGACTGACCTCTATTAGTAATCTAAAATACTACCTGAGCGGGTCTACTAGACTGACCCTGATGCTGATAAAAATAACGCAGAGCGTACCTACCCTGAAAATCTCTGTCTCTAAACTGCGAGTTGCTCTGAATCCTACTGAAATTACCCTGCTGATGTGGTCTCTTATAACTTCTCCCTTGGGCCTCGTGATGCATCTCCTCCATAGACTGGGTATAATCAGAAATGTCAATTATGTACCTGCTCGTAGCAACCAAACTCTAAGTAGCTATGCAAAGAGGAAGTCTCAGTCCTCTAACATAACATCGAATCCACTCAGTAGGTAAGATCGCAGTAGCATGTCCAGCCAACTCATGGAATCTTGCCTCATACTCAACAACCGTCATAGAACCCTGTTGTAAACTAGTAAACTAATCTCTCAAACACTCTCAAAGACTGCGAGGCATATACTTCTCCAAGAAAGCCTCGGAGAACTGAATCCATGTCAAATGGGGGGATCCGACTGGCCGGGAATCAACATAGCCTCTCCACCAATGTCTAGCTGCCAAATCCAACTGAAAGGTAGTGTAGTCTACTCCACGCGCCTCAACCAGGCCCATATTATGGAGCCTCTCCTTACAACCAGTCAGAAACTAAAATACATCCTCACCTGGGGCCCCTGTAAATCTAGGTGGAGACAATCTCAAGACTCGGCCCAACATCTTCTGCTCCTCGACTGTCATAGATAGCTGAGCAACTGCTAGCTGTGGAACTACCAGTGCTGGTGGAATCTCGACCATTAGAGCCGCGACTGTAGGATGCACTCCTAAATCAGCACCACTCTGGTCTGCTAACTGAGCACTATCAGACGGTGCGCCACATACCAATCCCAACAACTGAAGCAAGGCATCTCTGAGCACTGAAGAAAAAATAAACCCCGATGGGGCCTGGACTGCCCCTTGTCCCACCAATGGTTGGGGTGGTGAAATCTCTAGCTCGGGAGCAATAACAGGATCTGGTGAAGGATCCCTACCCTGAACCCTAGCTAGGGTTGCAGCTCTAGCCTGGCCGCAACCTATAGGTCGGCCACGGCCTCTAACAGGTGCCCTAGCTGCAAACTCGGGATCCTCATCGTCGGTCGTCATAGCTCGTATCCTGACCATCTGTAAAAGAGTGAAATAATGAGAACTTTAGAAACCAACACAAACTCGACGCATGAAATGAATGAAGAAAGTGAAGTTCTCCTAAGAATGCCCTATAGCCTCCCGAAGATAAGATACGGACGTCATCGTTCTGATCCGCGGGACTCTACTAGACATTTGCTCTTGTACCAACAATACCAGTGAACCCAGGCTATGATACCAATTTGTCACGATCCAAATTCTCGAGTCATGATGGCACCTACTTTATTCCATCAGTAGGTAAGCCGAACCATAGCCCAAAACGACAAGTAACGGGCTAGTTGGTGGAAGGTGAGATAAATACCAAAAATAAGCATACAATAGGATTATAAGCAATAGAAATATAAGTACGACAATACAGATGATAGATGAGAGAGAGAGAACAAAAGAATATCCCACGACCTAGTACGGTCGGTACAAGAGCCACTAAATCCAAAAATAAGAGTACTAACGAGTATCAATATACAGATAGTCTCGAAAGTAAAGACTGCCCAAAAATAGTAGAAGGAGAGAGGATCAGCTTCGGCTCTGAAAGTTCACCCTATCTTCGAGTCCCAAAAGCAAGCTAGATAGAACGACAGTGGCGGTGACTCGTACTCGGATCTGCATCAGAAAAAGATACATAAGTATAGTATGAGTACCAAAAACAATGGATACTTAGTAGACATCATCGCCTGACTGAGCTAAATCAGAATGCGAAAAATTAAACTAAGTCATGGATTAGTCTAAATCTGAAATAAATACTCCAATCCAGATAAAAGGATAAATATGCAGGAACAAATAAATTAAGATAAAGACAGTCTAATTATAACCTAACTGGACCCCCATAAACCCAGAAGGTACAAGCAATCGAGGAAATAACCCAACCGAGCCCCCTTAAGCCTAGTGAATGCAAACAAGGAAGCAATTACCGATATTCATAACTTTAAATGACCAACAGTGAGACCAGACCTGAGATTTCCTTCAAACCATAATGTCAGACTTGAACCAGAATTGAAGAATGATACTATCATAATAGTGCCATAAATAGGTCATAATTGCCGGACTCGAACCGGAGCTAGTAAGTAAATCCCAAATAACAATAATCTGAAGTCATAACCTCCTTAAAGTCCATTTTAATATCAACTTACCAATTCCAATGAAAATTTTACAAGAGTAGCAAGGTCTAATTAACACGTCTAATAAATAATCTTAAAGGCCAAACACATTCTAATTCGGGTATTTCAACTAACCGAAAACCGATGTGAAGCCTAAATCACCTTAAGGTTCAAGGATTTCCTAAAAGGTCCAAAAAAGTCTCCTACGTCTACAAGGAGCTAATATAATTGCTTGACCTATGAGGAGGGACGGCGGGGCCCGCAACTAGTCCCAAAAACCCATACTAAGGCAAGCACCTACCCAAGCCTAGACTAAGACCTTACAATTTTTACCCTAAGGTGTGAGGTAAGCGAAAACTAGTCCTAAAAGATTATAATAGTCATTAAGAGGAGTAACGAGGTCAAATTCCAGTAAAAGGATCCCAAAAATGGCGAACTTTAACCCATAAAATGCTAAAATAATAGCCAAGTCGTAAAATCCTACCTATCGTTAGCGTCATACTACACTAATACCATAATAAAGCTCAATCTAAGAGATAAGTAAGCCTAGCCTATCTGGACGCCGTCGGAAAGCTAGATAAAGTCCACTAGATCAAAGTTTTTCCTTTTCTAGAAGCCTCCACACGATGCCACACTATCAAAATAATAATCTATGCATTAACACGATAATAACAATGCCCATATTGCATATAAATATTTCGGGTCCAAAATCGAGCTAAAAATCCCATGTGGAGCTTGCTTGTGGAATCACAACTTTGAAACCATCAACACATCCCTCTAAGCTCAAGGATCATTTACCCTTAAAAATAGGTGAAATTCGAGCACAAACGAACCTTAAATCATCCTGTCAAGTAATCTAGGGATTTGAATTTAAATCAAAGAATTAACTAAGAAATTAAAGGAAACTTACGGAATAATCGATGGGAAAATGACTACAATCACGCCTCCAACTCACCCCGAACACCCAATGATCAATTTCCTCTTTCTCTAAGCTCTGTAGGGTTTTGATGAACTTGGACTTAGAGAAAATGGGAGAGAAATTGGGTTGGCAGTATTAAATACTACTAGGGGTCCCTTCATCGCGATCGCGATCGCCGGGACCCCATCGCGAATGCGGACCAAGATCCGGCTTACCCTTCATGAATGTGGCCTGTCCACCGCGATCACAAAGGAGGAATTCGGGTCCGGTCTGGCGGAGACCCTTTGCAAATGCTGAGACAAGCTCGCGAACGCGATGGCCTATAAAACTTGGCCTTCACGAACGCGACCAAGGTCTCGCGATTGTGATAGGCTATTACCTTGACCTTCGCGAACACGGCCAAGTCTTCGCGAATGAGAAGGCCATTTTTGGCCTGCACCAGTAGTTTTGGTCAAGTGCCAAAACTCCGATCGGACCCTCGGGATTCGTTCAAAATCCCGTGAACGCAAACGAACTATGCTACCCCACTAAATTCAACATTTCGGACTCAGTTGCGCCATCAAAATTTATATCTGAGGTCGTTTCGAGAAAATATGGGTCCTACACCCAAGGGTCGTTTTAACCAAAATCCACCCAATAGCCCAAAATGAGTTTGGAAGCCTTGGGACCCGAACTAAGGATCTCCCTAGCCTAAAATCAATGTTTCGGAGCTGATGGAACTGTCGAAATTGGCATACAAGGCCGTTTACCTGAAGTTTAGGCCCGACACCCAATCCTTAACAACGAAAACTTCAAAACAGGAAATTGGCTCTCAAAACTAAACGAACTGTTTGGTAATCGAACTATCAGCTCCAGCAAGTCATAAGTGACTTGGGGCAGCTATGGGAAAGCTCTAAACGCCGAAATGATGTGGAAATGCAGAAAATGTTTTTAGAGGGTCATTACAAATCACTAACAAATTTCACTACAAATCAAAGAGAATAAAAGGCATCTTAGCAGGGGGTGGCTCAACCCTTTAAGAAAAAAGACGACTGCCTTAGGCCCCCAAATTTGAGGGGCCTCTTTTTATTCTTTAGCAATAATAGATTATAAATTTTTTTATTCGTAAAAAAATAATTTTTTTATATAAAAGAAAAGAATTATCAGAAGAAGAAGTTTGATATATTTAGAGTACGAAAGATTAAATGCATTGATTATAATATTAATTAAAAAAGAATTATTAGAAGAAATAGATTATATAATTTTAAAAATAGACTTCATAAAAAATATATTTTTTCCTTAAAAACCTAAAGCCTCCGTTTGATTTTGACCTTAGGCCACAAACATGCTTGAGCCGCCCCTGAATCTTAGATTCGTTAACATAATTTTACTACTGCCAGCTATATTTTGCTCATAAAAATATTAAATAATAAAAATGTCAAAGATGAACTTGTTGAGTTCTTGATTGTAATCTCCAAATTGTTATCTGACTTTGTTGATAATGTTATCTGGAGGTTATAGTTAAAATTTCAGGTGTTTTGGTAGAGAATTGATAAAATTTGGTTGGAAAATCTTGAACAAAACTTTGTGAGGAAGATAGTCGTTAAGGGTAAAATTGAAAAAAATAATTAATTCTCTCTTGATTTGTTAACAAGTATTTGGGAACATCTATTTTTAATATGCATGATAACTAAAAAGGAACAAAGAGAGTAGTTCGCTTCTTCACTGCGGATACTACAACACCACTAACTCTTCATTTATTAGGTCATATACTTTTTTGTTACTCGTTGCATCCATCGCTCCTAGAAAATCTCAATGCAAATATTGGCATGTCCCTCAACTCACATGCAATGAAACTAACCGTTGAAAGGAAAAATGGTACATATAAGGGAGTTCACTATCTGAGATAGTCGAAGTCGCAATTAGGGGTGTTCACGATTTAGTGAAAAATCAAATCAAACCGCAAGCCAAATGAAATGATTAAAAATTGATATTTGATTTGATTTGATTTTAAATTTTAAAAACCAATAATATTTTGTTAGGTTTTGGTTTTACTAAAAAAGTCTGAAATATAACCAAATAAATCGATAAAGTATATACATAAATTTTATAATTATTTGAATATATTATATTAATTTTTCATCAATAATTATAAATATTTATACCTTTTAATTGAATTTAGTCTGCTTATTTTACATGTACTAGAACACTTTTAAATCTCATTTCTTAACGGACATGTCCTAACCCAACACTCTAATCTAATTGTCTAATTGTATATATGTGTGTATTGTCGATTTTTAATCTTCTTTGCTAAGATATTCATGTACTTTCCCTTTAACTTTGGCTTAAGTCATCAACGGCCCCTTAAAGTTGTCCAGAAAATTCACTTAGGCACCTCAACTAGGACTAGTACATATTGAACACCTAATTATTTTTTAAAAAAAAATCATATTAGATAATTTTTGATAATCAGCAAAAGATATGAAGTGTGTGTGATACACTCGCGGTGACATGGCAAAATAAATAATAAAAAGATGACATGTGGCATTGAGGGCCCAAAATAACTACTCCCTCCGTCCCATTTTATGTGTCGCCTTTTGACCGGGCACGGAGTTTAAGAAATAAATGATGACTTTGTAAAGTTTACAAAATTGTCCCTCTTAAAGTCACTTTAATGTTTACCTTTTAGTTGTCTTTTCTTATTAAGTGGGGCCTAGTAAGGATAAAATGGGGATAATGCCATTAAATAGTTGCCAAATAAGGAAATATGACATTCTTTTTAGAAGGGACCAAAAAAGAAATGACGACACATAAAATGGGACGGAGGGAGTATAAGCTAAAAAAAAATTGAAAAAAAAAAAACCAACCCCTGAACCTAAACACTTCCGCCTCCACCCCCACCCCTCCCTTCTTCATTTTCTTCCCTACTCTTACTTCATCTTCGTCCCCATTCTTTTTTTTCAAACTTAAATCTCCTCTCATTTTTTCTACTTTTTCTCCTCCTTTTGGATTTGTTTTATTCTTAGTTTTGAATTTATGGTTAGGTTTGATTTGGTAGAAGGGACAGAGAAGGGAGAGAGAGGAATGGAGGTAGCTAGGGGAGTACATGATCGGGTTGGTTCGGATTTTTAAATACCAAACCAAATCATTTGTGTCAGATTTTTAAATCTATAAACCAAACCAATAAAATTTGGACTTTTCAATCTTTAATTTTTTTGGATTTTTTGGTTTTCTCGGGTTTTTCGGATTTTTTCAGTTAAAGTCTTCATACGAACATATAATTAACTTGTGTTTCAAATATTTATTTAGTCCTAGCAAGATACAACTATCTTAGGTGTTTCTTCAAAAAAAAATAACACAAAATATGAAATGAGTCATGACTATAAATTATTCAACAAAAAATAATAATAAAATCGTATAAAATAATTATTGCATATTAATAAGTTATAATAAAAATAATCATAATTTAAAAATATTAAGTTATGCTAAAATAAGTCTAGTAAGTATTAATTATATGACTAAATATTAAATAGAAAAATAAATTTAGGTAATGCATTTATGCAAAACTAAAGAATAGATATCCAACATTATTATCATTCCTAGTGTTTTAATTGAATATTTTTGTTAGCATTAGTATTGGTTTGGGCTTTATTTGAGTTACTAATATCTATGGGCTATAAATTTAATTGGATCATTCAAAATTGTAAGTTTAAACTTGAAATAATATGTTGAAAGATAAAAACAATGAAAAAGTTTAAGAAATATTTACAAATTACATCATAGTAAATATTTTTATGTATTAAATATTTTTAAAAATTGTATAAATGTAGTATCGGGTAGGTTCGGGTTGGTTTGGCTTTTTTAGTTAAAACCAAACCAAATCAATTATAGTTGGATTTTTTTTTTTCAAAATCAAATCAATTATAGTCGGGTTTTTTTTTTTTCAAAATCAAACCAAGTCAAACCAAATCATTAGTCGGTTTTTTCTTCGGTTTGACTCGATTTGAGTTTGGTTCAGTTTTCAATTTGGTTTTGTTCACCCTTAGTGATAGGGACGATTCCATTTTTCCCGGCGAAAAACTGTTATAAAGTATTGAGAAAATTCTTGTAATAAAGTATTAGTGTGACCATCTGTGTTGCTCCGTCAAAGCTTTGATGCTTCAACTATTGTTATAACGTTTTAATGCCCTCGTATACACTGAATTACGTTAATCATATTAAGAAAAAGATCAGAGATGTTGCGAAGAAGACGACTGGATGGGGATGGGGTTGATTTTCCTCTTTTAATTAAAAAATTGTTACTTTTAAAATGAATAAAAAGTTGGTTTAGTTATTTTAGGGCAAAGTGTCAATTAAAGATAAGAAGGTGTAAACTTTTTTCAGCAAAAAAAAAAGAAGAAAAATATTGTTTGGGATTGAATCACGCGCTCAAGGAAAGTAAGGGACACTTTTTTTGCTACATTAGCATTTCATGTTTAATAGGTACATGTATTGAATAAATTGGGTGATAGATACTAGTTCTAGTTTAGGTGCCTAAGTGAATTTTTCAAACAACTTTAAGAGGTCATGGATGACTTAAGCTTTTAACTTTTGAAGGATTGACTATCCTATTTAAAGTTGCATATTGCTTTTGTGGACGTTAGACATGTGAAGTGCAAGAGCCTCTATAGTTATGCAGCTTAAATATGTTAAAACTTCATAATAGAGTTGATAAATAATAGAAGACTCAGATACATTCATCTTGTAATAATAGAGAAATTTATCGATTCATAATGTTCATTTGAAATAATTGTCTGACTCTACTGTTTTACTATTAATCAAGTTATCATAAGCTAGTTATAAACCAAAAAACCGAATCGAAACTTTAACAAAAACCAAACTGATAATTTTATTTTATTTCATTTGATTTGCTTTTAGAAATTTAAAAATTTAACTTAATTGATTTGATTTTAATTAAGAGCCAACCCAAACCCAAACCATGAACACCCTAGCTGCAACAAATAACAGGATTGATGTATACCAAGTTTAATGGTTTGTTTTCTCCAGCCTGAATAAACCATGCTCAATCAAAAGAAAAAGGAAAGAACAATAAAGGATGGCAAAAAGGGGGACAGGGGATGCTTCATCATTGATGTTGTAGAGAGAGTAATACTCCGTAATGGGTCATTTGGTTTGAAGATTAGCAATGCTCAGATTAGTTGCTCTAATATTATTTTTTATTAATTATTTAATTTATTGTATTAAAAATAACATGCATTCCATGATTTCAAATAATTTACAAAAGTATTAACCTCGAATGTCTCTTTATCATTTTATTATTTTATCCAAAAATAACTCTTGATACTATTATTATAAGATCTGACATGTATAAATAGCCCTGACTTTGATGTGTATATTATTATATAATATCAAGATTAGTAAGCAAATAAGGGATAAAACAGTACTAGTATTTTTATCACAAAATTGTTTACGTTTGCATAAGACTCGACTTGCTGAAGTTTAGTATAATTAATCTCCACATAAAGTGAACACCAGATTATATTCCATATACATAATGCCGACATAAGTACGTAAAAATCTATGTATTAATTCACAGAATCAAATGGAAATAAAAATGTGGGGATTAGTAATAGATGAACTAGAATTAGAAAATGACAAAACTCACTCTCTTAAGAAAATTTTTATTAATATATCAGACAACATTCTTCAAGAAACAAGACTTGTATTATTAATCCCTACATAAGTTGTCTCTAAACCAAACGACCCCTTAGCATTAGGAGTTACGAAAGATCAGTAAGCCCGCCAACCCAGAACCCCTTATCATCATGGTGCCGGACTGCCCTGATGTAAGCCCCTTTTCCAAAAGACATAGGAACTCAACACCTCAAACAGCATAATGAACTTAGGAACACCATCGATTTTTTGTCCTCTCTCCCATTCATATAACGGAGAAAAAGAAATGTATCAAAACATTTCGGTAAGTGAAGTGATCAAGGTGCAAGTCATTAATGAACAATTTTCAGCACTCAAACTTGAGGATCAAAAGGTCTTAAAAGATTGAAAAAGTAATGTTATCATCAATAAACTTTTAGCTGCAGAGCACATGGTATTGCTCGAATCTCCAATCAGATTCTCGTCTTGAAATATTTGATTTTGAAAATGTATAACTATAGCTTGGAACGAAAAACAAAATACCCAAAAAAACTTCCAGTAATTTGGTAGATAACAGAAACATCATGTTTGGCAGGATGATACTTGATAACATCACATAGCAACAACATGGCCCTCTGTGGTCCCACAAATGGAGTCTGGGGAGGGTGGGGTGTACACAAACCTTACCTCTACCTTTGTGGGTTAGAGACAGTTTCCAATAGACCCTCGGCTCAATCAGGTAGCAAGGCAGAAAAAGACGAAGGATAACTATCAGACAGGTCTGTTGAATCATTTTCTGGGGTAGCAACTGGAATCTCCGCAGGTGAAGCACCCCACGGCCCCACCCCTCCCTCCACCCAATACAACCAGGAAAAGATTGAGAAAAGTAACATACCTCAACCCAGATTATGGAAAGTGCAGCCGGGGTAAGCAAGCATGGACCGAGGCAATAATTTCTGGCAAATAAGCCCAATAAGAACTAACAGGTCGGCCGAAATGTTAATCTTGAGTTACATGATTAAGTCAAACTCATTCTGCAAAATCAACAAACGTTCACTTACGAACAGTTCAACGACTGGCTTCTTAGAAAGACTGCCTATTGACTTCAATTTAAAGCAGCAGTTAGAAGTGCAGAGACCATCACATAGAAATATCGCAGGCAAGTTCAGGTGTCAACTTCTTAACCTTGATAAATTCTCAGCCACTTAAACAATTGAACCTCTCTCATCCAAAAACCATCTATTTATCCATTAATTTTCTCGTTGATATAGTATTATAAGCAACACAACCAACCTTTAAGAGTTACTAAGGAATAGTAACAGTCTACAAAACTTCCCCAGCTCTTTTTGTCAAAACACATAAACCAACCTCCAGCTTACCAAATATAGAGCACAACTCTAAGAAACCATTTAAACCTGAAAAAAAGATGCAAGAATTCTTTCAAGTACTGCTATTGACAAGCTCAAAAAGAACATAAAAATGAGTCTTCAATTCATTATCCTAGTGGATTCTTTTGATAAGCAGCTAGATCTTTTTTAGAAAAAGATATGCAGTTTGTTAACGTGTATACACACAAGGGTGTAGCAACCTCAACATAGCGAGTATCAAGGCATTATCAAGTTCCTCAAAGAAAAAGCAAAACACCAACCTAGAACCCCTCATCATGGTGCCGGATTGCCCTGATGTAAGCCCCTTTTCCAAAACATGGGAATTCAACAACTCAAACAGCATAATGAAATTAGGAACACCATTAATTTTCTGTTCTCTCTTCCATTCATATAACAGAGAACATCGAGAAAGTGCAAAAACATTTCGGTAAGTGAAGTAATCAAGGTGCAATTCATTAACACTGAGCAATTTTCAGCACTCAAACTTGAGGATAAATAGGTCTCAAAAGATTGAGAAGTAATGTTATCATCAATAAACTTTTAGCTGCAGAACACATGGTATTGGCCATATCTCCCATCAGACTCTCGTCTTGAAATATTTGATTTTGCCAATGTATAATAACTATAGCTTGGAATGAAAAAACAAAATACCCGAAACACTTCCAGTAATTTGGTAGATAACAGAAACATCAGGTTTGGCAGGATGATACTTGATAACATCACATAGCAACAACATGGCCCTGTGTGGTCCCACAAGTGGAGTCTGGGGAGAAGAGGCGGAGCTAGGTGGGAGGGAGGGGGTCGCCGAAAAATTACAGTGTATATGTAGGGTTAAAATTTCGGTTTACGTAAATATATAGTATAAATGAACCCCCTTGTCACAATTGAAATGCGCAGCTCAGTGGTTAAGGGGGTTCAGGAATTCACGGTGGTTGTAGGTTCGATTCCCATTAGCTTGCCTGTTTTTCCCTTTTTTTTAAGCGTCACTGTTCCCCAACCCACAAGTTCTTTCCCTCATCCTGGCCCATGATTTCTTTCCATTATTTCTTTTCATTAGTAAAAGCTTATATAGAGTTCTTATTTTCCAGTACTAAAAATTAAAGAATTTTTATTCGGTAATGAATTTTTATTTGGTAATTAATTTAGAGCTATTCTCCATTCATTAAATAGAAATAATGATTAATAATTCTTAAAATAAGGAAATTCATGGAAGGAGTACAATTTCCAATCAGAAAAACTTATAGATATATTTTTTACGTATATAGAAAAAATTTATAAACGTGAAAATATATATGTATGTTATACATATATAGTATAAATTTTCAAAGCTAATATATGATTAAAGGAGCAGTACTTTAGAAGAAAAAAATAAAAAGTTCAAAATAAAGTAAAACACTTTAAAAAAAATGCAAGATTTATGTAGGGCTCGATAAAGCAGGGCAAATGTAGGAAGAAATGTTTAACTAAAGTATGACAAGGCGATTTACATTTAGCGGTTAAGATTAATTTTGTCCTTTGCCCCACCCGGCTTCGCCCCACCCGACCCGATTTATCATCATATAACCTTCAGGCGTTACTTCTTATTTATATTTCGACCCCCCTTGATACGGGAAGGGTGGGGTGTACACAAACCTTACCCCTACCTTTGTGGGGTAGAGACTGTTTCCAATAAACCCTCGGCTCCATCAGGTAGCAAGGCAGAAAAAGACAAAGGATAACTATCAGACAGGTCTGTAGAATCATCATCTGGGATAGCAACTGGAATCTCCGCAGGTGAAGCACCCCACGGCCCCACCCCTCCTCCCAACCAATACAACCAGAAAAAGATTGAGAAAAGTAACATACCTCAACCCAGATTATGAAAAGCACAGCCGGGGTAAGCAAGCATGGACCAAGTCAATAATTTCTGGCTTGAGACACCCTTTAAAATGAGCCCAATAAGAACTAAAAGGTCGGCCGAAATGTTAATCTGAGTTACATGATTAAGTCAAACTGATTCTGCAAAATCAACAAACGTTCACTTATGAGCAGTTCAACAACTGGCGTTTTAGAAAGACTGCCTATTTACTTCAATTTAAAGCAGAAGTTAGAAGTGCAGAGACCATCACATATAAATTTCGCCAGCAAGTTCAGGTGTCAACTTCTTAACCTTGATAAATTCTCAGCCACTTAAAAGATTGAAATTCTCATCCAAAAACCATCTATTATCCATCAATTTTCTTGCTAATATAGTAATATATGCCACATAACCAACCTTTAAGAGTTACAAAGGAAAAGTGACAGTTTATAAAACTTTCCCAGCTCTTTTTGGCAAAACACATAAACCAACCTCCAGCTTACCAAATATAAAGCACGATTTTAAGAAACCATTTAAACCTGAAAAAAAGACGCAAGGAATTCTTTTTTTTTTGAGAAAGAGACGCAAGGAATTCTTTCAAGTACTGCTATTAGCAAGCTCAAAAAGAACACAAAAATGAGTTCTTCAATTCATTGTCCTAGTGAATTCTTTTGATTAGCAACTAGATCTTTTTTAGAAAAAAATATGCAGCCTGTATACACACAAGGGTGTAGCAGGTTCCTAGTCCAGACAAAAGAGACAGATTGTGGTATATTAACCAATTTATGATGAATCCACATTAGTAATGAATGCTTGGGGAATCAAATAGCGGGGAACAAATATAGAGGATTCACATTTGCGACTGAAAAATAATTGATTGATCTAATATGATTCTGCAGTTTAACAAAACTAAACTGGCACAAAGATTAATTCTCAAGCCTATGAGGACTTGCCTGGAACAGACTTCAATGTGAAACAATAAATTGCTATTATATTTTCCAAATGCGAAAAAGTTATCTCTAAACCAATTAACAGGCTTAAATGGGTATATAAACAATAAGAAAAAAGAATACAGCATGAGCCATGAAATTAAAATTTACTATAATTAGCTAACCAATAGGCTAGCAGTAAGCTTGGCTACGAGCTAGAGGAATAATTTGAAATGCAAAGGAAACAATATGACAACTGACCTAGCTATAATTGGGAAACATAGTAAAACAGATACAGAAATAAACCACATGTAATCATCAGCAGATCTTAAATCTGACCACCATCCATAGTAAAGAAAGCCAAATAATTTGATTGCAATTGTGGCCTTAACTAAAGCTATACAGAATGTGCCAGACAGAAAGCACTATGTGTCTAGATTTTCCAACGACCAATTTTCCAGGAGGAATCGCAAAAAAAATTATCAACTTCCTTCGAAAAGATGAATTTATGCAGATCTGAAGCTCAGATATAAAAAATGTTAAACTGTCAAACAAATAGAAAACCTGTGACACGAGGGATTTGCCAAGACATAAGGGAAAGCAGATGCACATAGTGTGCCCTTTTTATGCCACTCGAATGCTCACATCCCAGCATCATCTTTATACATATGGAAGCAAGGCATGCACGCTTCAATTTTGGCCCTGGAAAATGCATGGGACTAATCAATAATATCCTCTAAACGGAGTTTCATATGCTGCCAAATTATATAGAGGACATCAAAATTATGCCCATAAATAAATAGTTAAAACCATTTAGTAGCATTGGGTAGTTATGTAGAATTAGAGCTTATATACACAGATTCATAGGAAAATTAGATAAAACATCCTACATCCCATCTGAAGGTACAACAGATACAAAATTTCCAGGCTTACTCAACAGTTAGTATCAGTTAATTCAACTACTCCCCATAAATGAACATGGGCCTTTCTTCAGATATTTTGGGATTAGTCCCGAAAAGCTCCTCATATATTCATTTAAGAGGTTCAAAAGAATTTGAACACACATTTCAATGAAGGCTACAGTGCATTATCACTCTTATACCTGCTGTTGGTAAAACATCTATCAGATGTCGTATATTTTGTGTGCTATGTGATGCCTCAAAAAAGATAGATATTTCTAATGAGTGCAATGTATTCCTATACTGAGCATTGCCATCACAAGATAAAATGAACTTAAGAAAACAGTGCCTGAACAAGGACGGGAATCAGTACAGTCATTTGCTGTTATGTATTGATAAATGTTTCCAATATGAAAAAATATAGTTACAAGATTCCATACTACAAAAGTGAACAGTCAGAAAAATTGTATTTAACAACACTGAACTTCTGAAGTTACAAAACGTAACATGACATCTGGTTTTTTACAATTTTGTAAGGTCAACATTAGCAACAGGAACCTACCATAGAGGAAAAGGAAGAAAAACATTACAACTGCTATTTGATATAATGTGAACCTTTAGCAGAAATTAGGTTCTTTAACTCCATCAAATGTTCATCATTTGAAATATGCAGTATTATGCGAAGATCAGTTAATAATGCTTCTTGTTCCCAAGTTAATGGTCCAGAAGCATATAATGCCACCATGGTGCACTTATAAGCATGCAACTCTAATGTATGAACACTTGTTGCCAATAATGTATGAGCACTTGTTGCCAATTCCTCTTCTGGAGGATTACTATGAGTTTTCTCCTTATATCCTGAAGGACCTGAACCACAAACTGACGCTGCATCACTACAATGGACACCTGAAACTCGACATGAAATTCGTGGAAGATGACTTAATAATTTGTCTGGTCTCTTACTAGTGACACTACAACTACCAACGGAGCAGGCATCACTATCAGAATCACTAGGTTCCAAGCTTCTTTGAGGGGAAAAGCCAAAGACACCATCTAAATCTTCTCTCTCCAATTCATTAAATCTATTTGATCTAATGTTAACGGAAGAATGCATGTATTTTTCACCCACAGTTCCTCTTGGGTAAGCAACAGCATCTACCTTTTCCTGTAAGGTTGTCGCCAAAGCTGCTCGTAGCCTGCAATTATCCGTCTCTATTGCTTGAAATTTCTGAGCATTCCCATTTAGTGAATCAACACCAGATGTACAGTAAGGAGACATTCTCTTTAGGGATCTTGATGAGATTATACAAGACTCTTGTCCTCTTTTTTTTCCTTGGGTAGATAGACCATCAGTTTCTCCCAGAACTTTAGTTGGTGCATCAAGTGGCAGCAGCTGCGACTTCATCTTCTGACAACAATCTTGAGCTGAAATTTTGTTAGATCTCTTGGCTCCAGCTTGAACACAACCCTACAAAAAAAAACAAAGGGAGATCAGGGAAGGCAAGGTTGGAATAGATTCTGAGCTTTTTTATACAAAAAATTGTAAGATGCATCAATCTAACATTTACCTGCTTATTAATACAAGCACATCAAATACAAAAACTGTGCAAGGACAACTAAGAAGTTGTCTAGAAGTGTTTCCGCTTTTGGATATAAACTACCATACATACTACCACCAATCAGGATTACAACTTATATTTTGATTTGATGTGTATGATCTAGACCAGTTAACAGCATGGTCCAACTCACTTCCCGTATTATTCAAGCTGCATCAACAGTACCATCTCCAGTCCATTTTTGATATGGAGTAGAAACACATATACACAAATGAGACATTTCTCAATAAAGATCTAGTTGAAAAAACATATGGACTCAAAACAGAACATAACAAATCTGACGTTGAAAGCAATACAAAATAAGCCGGTAAAATGAGATTTTTCTAATTAAAAACAAAGGCAGGGAAAGGACCACACAAATTATGAGAGCAACTCCAAGTTATCACAAACTATTAAGACATGGTCTGTCTAATGCCAAAACATGATAATAAATGAAAAAGAATATGTACCTTTCTGATAAAAATCCATTTCCCATCTTTCCAATTTTGTCGATCTCTCATGCCTGATTTATGAATGCTAAGTTCCATAGAGCAACCAAGTAGTCTCACCAAATAACGATCAAACTGTAAAACACTGAGCACAATGGCAATTTTCCAAGAGTAATCAGTATATACCTCCACAATGTCCCCAGGTGCCCAAGTCTCCACACAGTGCATTGCAGCAGGGCAAGGCCTTATCATCTTCCTTGATACCCTTTCTTCGAAATTTTCACTTCTCATTCCTAAACCAGAACAATATCTGACGGTGCAAGTGTGGCCATTACCAGACACTATCTCTGCAGTACGCCATGAGATTGGCACCTCAGATGTGTTCATTACTTCCACCTTATCCCCCTTTTTGAACCTCATTTGAGCAAAATTTCTTTTCAACAGCCACAACCTATGATAAGCCAAAAAAATAAAATGCTAATCAAGATTTAGTAATAGATTCTACAAAATACAACATAAGTACTGAATTTGAGTTGAAATAGACTAGAGGAGAACATATTCGACTCCCAGTGGAAAACTCTTTCCTGTTAACTGTTCACGCAATATAATAAAAATTTAGGAATCAATAGCCCAAGTATCTCAATACTTAATCCTAAAAAATTTATATACAACCCTCCTTCATTATACAAAAGGACAAGCTAATTGAAATAGACAAACCTAACTTGACCATGGACCCCAACTATAAGAAATTCGAAGCGGGCCTGGCCTTCACAACACTTCCATTACTTGGAAAAATCTTTTAATAGGCCAAGTATCCAACAAATTAATTGCAATACTGAACCAAGCCGCGCAGCTGTCAGATCATTAGCTTAAACAGCAATTCATTTTGAATTTTTAGAGATTTAAAGATTTTTATTGTTGTTTTTCGAGTTAATGTGGTTGACTAGCATATAAGGAAAATAATCTCAATAAATTCATTAAATACTATAAAATTAGGTAAAAGAAAATCTTAATTGATTAGAAAATAAAAAACATCCATAGAACAATAAAAATGAAAAGATCCAGATAAAGACTTATATAAATAGTGAACTGAAGCCATGAAAATTCAAATCCTAAAAAACAAAAAAGAATATTTAATTGAATTAGAACTATGATTACCAAGTAATGAAAAAAATCAATGAAACTCCCAACACTTTAAAATATATATTTCCAGAAGAAAAAAATATAAATAATAATTTGAAGCTTGGGGGAATTTTATTTTATTTTTAGCAAATAATGAAAAAATATCCAATAAATGCCCAAAATATTCTAAAAAAATTCAGTTAAATGCAGAAATAATCAATTGAATTTGCGTTAATTCATAACCCTATGTAAATTAGATCATTTTATAAGTTCCCAAAAATCGAAGAATTAGGGTTGAAAAAACCCAAAATATTTTTTAAAAAAAATCAGTTAAATGCATAAATAATCAATTGAATTTGTGTTAATCATAACCCTAAATAAAATAGATCATTCCATAAAATCCCAAAAATCGAAGAATTAGGGTTACAAAAAACCCAAAAAATACATCGTTAAGAAGCTAAAGAAAGACGCACCTTTTTAGAAGAATTGATGAAATGGATGAACAAGCGTAGTATTAAGTAATTTGGATTGTTAATTGCTCTAGAGAAGACGAATTTTTGAGAATTGGATATTGCGTTTCTAGGGTTTTGAAATATATTTTGGGGGATGAGAAAGGATAGATCGGTGAATAAATATGAGGATGAGGGTACTTCGGGAATATCACATACACTCGCCAATTAGAGCGTGGCTTTCACTTTTAGAACTTATGTAAATTCTTGTAAGCAGTTTTGAATGGGATGGTTGTTACTTATTGTTTCACGACTCAGATCAGAAAATATCGTATTGTAGTATATATTTTTTCAGACTTAATTTACGTGGTATTTTTCGAATTTTAAAATATAAACAAATATAATTTTTTACTGTAATTTTTTTCTATCTTTTAAATTATAAATTATTCTGATTTATACTACTATTAATGTAATTTTTAAATATATAAATTTTATTTCAAAAAAAAAATGAAATTTTCATATTCAAATTGACGATCAAACTTAAATTATTTGACTTTTGGAAAATGAAAAGTACCACAAAAATTGAAAGAGAGGAAGTAATATTATATTATTTTAGTAAACACAATATTTGAATAGATTGTGTCATTTTTCGACATTACATAATTTCACATATTAAAAAATTGATGGATGAGCCTAAAAGAAAAGTAGGGTATGAAGTAAAACTACTATAAAAGGATAGGGTAAAGGATAAATAGGTTTATTAAATAATCAGTAAAATACCGAATCGAATACCAAACGCCCACCCCTAATTAGGACTAAAAGAAATAAGATAGAGATCATTAAAATCAATAAACTTGCTTGACTCAATCCCTCCGTGAAAATTAGGACTAAAAGAAGCAAGATTAAAGATTTGAAATAATTAATAACTAAAAATTACTCTCACTCAACTATTTTACTCATTAGTTATTGTATATTAATTTTGCTTCGTGAGAATTACAAAATCAATATAAGAATAATTTAGAGATAAAATAGATAGGTGTGAAATAATAATTAAATAAAAGTTATTATTCCAGCACAATATGAAGGTGTAAGTAAAACATTCAGGCGAAGCATGTATTAAAACTGAGATAGTATTATAAATATATCAAGTTTCATCAACTATCCCAATAGAAAGAAATTACTCAATTATGGAAAAAGCTAAAAGCTGATAAAGAAATTATAAAGAAAAATATTATCCTACCAAAAAAAAAAGAGAAAGGAACCAAGGCTAATTCTTATGTCTTGCTCATGGTGTTGACTCCTTATAATCAAAGTGATGCCTCTATTTATAGAAAAATATAGTGTCGCCCCTATGAATGCATTTTCTGGAGTGGTACTCATATTTGTGAACTTTGTAACTTCTTTTTTTATTCCAATACTTGACGGTTGTGAGTACGAAGTAATAGGTATGTCTGTGAGCTTGCAACTTCTTTCTTGACTCCAACACTTGACGGGTGTGATTATGAAAGTGGTGATCACATTCATGGATTTTTACAATTTCTTCAAATGTAACTTTCATATGTAAAAATTCCAGGATTGTGACTACGGATTTGTGATTGCATTCATGAAATTTTTCTCTTACTTATTTGACAACTCGTTTCTTCTTTAGGCTTCCCTTGTATTCTTTTTCCTGTAGAATTTATCAAAAAATATGCGAGAATAGGATATAATTAGTCATGTTTTATTTGAAATAATATCGAGAGAAGTATAATCTCTTTGATAGATGGTGGGTCTTGCTAAAAATTAAGTCTTGAACCCTAGAAGTGAGTTTTTGACTATTACTAAGATCATGGACAATAATTACCTAGCCTTAGGAGGGTAGAAGAAAGCTCGTGGTGGCTGTTAGGGTTGATCAAAGAGTGAAAAGTGAGAATAGAAATTCAAATAGCAGTTTTATAAAATTTTAAAAACTGATATACATATCGTAAAATAGATCGTAAGTTCACCTATCCCAATCCCCACCTACTACTTTAGAATTACGGTCCACTGTAGGTGATATACAGACTGTATACATGATTTACGGATCGTACAATGGGCCTTAACTATTTGTCAATGCTTTACTAAAATGATCATAACTTCTTGTTCCAAACTCGAATTGGTGAACGACTAAAAGCATTGGAAACTAGACTCCTAGTGCTTTAATTTGATAGGTTACTGACCACATAACTCTTCATATTATAGGATATATACTTATTCAAAGTTGACCTTTGTATGAACTTATACGAAAACTTAATCAGTAAAGAAGCTTTCAACTTAACTTTGTGCTAGAGTTTCCTTATGACCTTAATTCACATTTGATACACTTTTCACACTAAAGATTTAACTTTTACACCTTGGCATAATCAAATTCACCGAGTTCGAGTCTACTTTCACATGTGAAACAGTTCAAATCATAGTCTAAAAGTTCAAGGTGTTACAGATGATAAGAGATAGAGTAGTGGATTACGTACCCAAGGACTGGTGGAATGGAAATGGTAGGTAGGGGGTGGGGATGAAGATTGATGAAGAGAAATGGAAGAGGTGGCTAATATGGAAGAAGACAAGTATAGTGGACTGCAATGGAGAAGAAGCTACATTGGCAAAGAAAACCAAATTTTAAAAATTAAAAATTAAATGAAAAGTGGGATCCACAAATTTCATTTATTTCAAAATAAAAAATTCACATAATTAAAAAAAAAAAGTTAATATATCAAGAAAAGAGTATTAAAAATATTAGTTATGTGTTGGCCAATAAAAAATGTCATGTGAATGATTTTGTTAATTCAAATTTTTTTTTCCTCTTCTCATACACGTTTAGGAACATGAATGCACTCTCTTTGTCATGTCATCTCTTCAGGGGTACTTAATTCATTTTAAACTAGAACAGGAGATATTTAAATGTCTATATAACTGAAGTGCTATAATATGTTTGACTTCTAAGTTTAGAAGGATTTTATGTTTTTTCTCTATTTTATTTGCTAATAGAAGTTTCTCTATACTTATTAGTTCATGAGTCTTTATATAATTAAACACTCATGATGTAAGAATCATAGTTTAGGTGCACAAGATTTTGATTTGGCTAATGAGTTACATGACATAATTATCGCGAATATGAATTTTTATAAGATTTAATCTACATTTTCTCATCAGAATCGACAATTTTAGAAAAGAATCAATTTATTGCTAATATGTTAGATTTGTTTCAAGAATGTCCATAATGGAGCTCGAGTAGAAAGTATTAATTTATTTTTCGAGGCAAGTTCTTTCGTTCACCTAAATGAACGTTCTTAACCAAATTTATTCCCTTTCTAGATGTGAAATTTTCATTGGTGGATTCCTGAATATTTGGAGTTAGTACATTGCTCAACTAAGTAAATAATTTAATAGTCAAGATTCTTGTTGATTTAAAAGTTTTAAAAGTTAGGAAAATAATTAAATAACTATTTTATTCAATATAAATTATGTTTTAAAAGGTAAAAAAGACGAACAATATTTCGCTAAGGGCCTCGTGCTTTATAGATAGATTAACTCAAAAATCAAGAAAAAAAAGTGTAATTTTATTTATAGTATTATTTATTGATTTTTAAAATTATATACTTATTAATAGGGCATACATGTGCAATGGCCAGTCTAGATAGAGATTATTGTGATTTAATAACTTTGAATGTACCTTTATAAAAAGACAAATGATGGGGAAATATTCTTTTTTAGACTGATGGAAGATTAGGCAAGTTGCTACACCAAAATAAGGAAAAGACTTAATGGTGCAAAATGTATATGTGATGTCCTTTCCAATTTTACAATGCACGTATGGAAACAATTTTATTTACTACATCCTTAAAAACTTTGACCAATAAGTTGAAATCTCTATAAAAAGAGGTTGAAAATTATCATAAGAAAAACATACTAATTCAGCATGGCCCTTCGTTTCTTCTTTGTGCTTTGCTGCCGTGTATTTTTCACTTTTTTGGCTCTATACGAAGGTATGTTCACCTTCTATTTAATTCTATCTCAAGGGTCCATTTTGGTAAAATTAAGAACAAATAAGTATTTTTATTATTTCTTATATATGTTTTGGTTGAACTTAGAAGTCATAATTATATAAATAGAAATATATGCTACACTTTTTTGTTATGATTTTTGTGGTTTTGACGAGATGTATATTTATTAATTAAAACTCTTCCACCAACAACAAAGAATAGGCGGGCTTTAATTCTTTAGTTTAGTTATTTGAATGAACAACTAAATTAAAATTCAAAATAAATCAACTTTTGTGGCTTAACCGTTTAATTTATGTTAACAAAATAATGTATTGTGGTTGAGTGATAAGTGAGAAATACTCCTTCACTCTCACATAGAGATGTACTCCTTCGCTCTTAATAAGAAATCTTGGAAATAGAGTCATCTTTGCTAGGTTTTATTTTATCTCCAAAATGAAACTCTCAATCAAAGATCTCAGAAATAGGATCATCTTTGACAGGGAACATTTTGTTTTTAAAATGAAACTCTGAATCAAAGATCACAGAAATAGAGTCATCTTTGACCTGGAGCATTTTATCTCTAAAATAAAACTTTTTCACGTGAATCCGATTTAATCAGGACCAGATACTGTACAGGAAAAAAAATATAATCATGTATTTGGATAAGGAATTAAGTTATACAATTCCAAACTATTAATGCAACTTAATTTGTCATGGAAATTGCTAACAAAAGATGAATTTCTTGTGTGATGATATGGCAGGTGCCGGTGCGCCAAAGGACCCTTGTAGGCCTCAAGATGGTCCAGGCCCAGTGGTACCAATTGCAAACTTGTCAACAAACCATGGTTGTGTACCCTTCAACTATATGGGTTATAATTGTTCCTGTTGCACTACCACTCCTGGAGTTGGTTGCTTTACTACTTGGGCTGCTTGTCTTAAAAGTACATGTCAACCTACTTTCCCACCTGTTCAACTTTCATGAAAATATTAATGATCATTTCATTTATGCTTAGGTAAGTTATTTATGGATTTTAGTTGTTTTATTTGTAATTTTATTTTCCAATATAATTAATGGCATCATTCATCTGTTCTTTTATTCAAACGATATTGTTATAAATTTTAATTATGACATCAAAAGAGTCACTTATTATTAGGGTTATTGCTTACCCTTAGAAATGTACAATTGAATTTTTTAGTGTGGTGTAAGGATACGTGGATTAAATTAACCTTGTAATAGAAATGTAAAGAAACAAATTGTAACCGTTGTACAGTAAAGAATAGATTAATAATTAATAGAAAAGAATATGAGATTCGTATATAGTTCTCGGGGCACTACCGTTAAAGGATTGAAATCCTAGAACACTGAATATAAAAAATGTTTTTCAATACATAGCTTTTGTTGTTGTGATTGTAGATAAAGTGTGTGATGGTTACATAGAATGGCAAAACGATTATTTATATTTAAACTCTCGAGTTATGTTTCGTAAATCTCGCCCCCGTATGATCCACTGATAATGCATTTATTTTCAATCCACAATGGCCAGTGGGGATCTCCGGATCCCGCTTAACGACTGACTTGTTTAGGAAACCTTGATCCAATCAGTTCCTTGTACCCGGTATTCCGTTTCCGGAGCCATAGGGCTTAACACCGGACCTCAAATGTTTTTGTACCAAAATTCCATATGAAGTCTGATCTGCGACATGCCAATTCTTGATTCGGTTATCAGTCGATTCCGTACTTTACCCTGCGTAGGTATATGAAAGAGATGAGCTTATAATCGAACATAGATATGACATACATTTAGACGAAGCCCTCCCCCTCCCCCTCCCCTTGAAGTGAACAAATGGCTAATGTATCATTGATACCTTTTTGTTAAAATTGAAAATTAAAATAAACTTCAATGTGGATTTGTATTTGAAATGGGAGTGGTGATTAGTGAACACGAATTTTTGTTTACCATTTACAAAAACAATATCATGAAAAACAGATTAATCCTTACAAAAGTTTTTCTTTGCCTTTCGTGAAACAAAGAGTCGATGCAAAATCAATAAGATACTTAAAGACGAGACAACAAATAGGTAGATCCTGTAGAATTTTCGAAATTCATGTGGCTAGAATTGTAGGTCGTTATTTCAACGGGACCTTTCTGGAGCTACCTCCTTACTGAGATTGTTCTTTCCCCAATTCAAACTCGGATCAGTTGGCAAGTGGATTCCATGCCTGGTTACGAAACTCTAAACTAGAAATTTAATCTTGAAAGAGTGAAATCAGGGCAAAAATAGGGGGAATGACAAAGGAAAGAGCGATGCCTGCATTAAGATTTAAAACTTGTCATCTACTTTCATGGAAATGTTTGGAATAGAGAACTTACAATAATACTAACGCCGTAGGATGAAAAAACAGTGTATGTGTGATGAGATCGAGTCCAACAAAAAATAGAATCAACTTTCGAGTTTGATACATCAATCGTCCTACTTAATATTCTTATACAAGTCAAGACTACAAATATTGTTTCTCCAACTTGTACTTCAAATTCCAAAATTGCATGTGAGCGAGCTAAAATTTGAGTTGATATAACGCAACAGAATTCAACGTGACACTATCTTCAAATGCTTTGCTAGGCAGTAAAGAAAGCAAGCAAAGCGAGGCGGGGCGGGCTGTGACGGAGAACGTAACAATATTCTCAATTATGTATGTGTTTTCTGTAGAGACCTTTCTCCTCTTCCTGCACGAATAAAATGCTATCCATAAAAACCATTTCAATACTAATATACAAGAGCAGAGGCTTATGCAATCTCTTAAATAAGTGGCCAAGAGATCTAATTCCTCCGCAAAGACCAGACGGTTTCTCTAATGCCATGTAAAGAAATTCCACCTGCACATCAAGGTGCGCTAGGTTTAAAAACCTTAAGAGTGTGCGAGAGAATCTTATCTAAAGTAGACACCACTCTCCACCTTCATTTACATCGATATGCAACATTGAATTTGCAAAAGAATCCTCCAAAGTTGACACCATTTTACTTGCATATTATCTGGAATTAAATTATGCAACACTTTTGAGGATGTCAAGAGAAGTGACTCAAGGTCACTACTAAGGCTAAGGGGATAGAAAACGAGGCCAAAGAGCTCATAAGACCAACACACGTACTCGGTCGGTGAACTCTCCCACCTTGAATGCATAGAACTTCCATTTTCTGCACAACTAACAGCCCAAAAACTACATATTCTTAAACACAACAATTTCTGATGCATGTGATGATTCAGTTTGCTGCCAAAGGACATTCAGCACCTAAGTAATCAGAATTGCAAAGGCCTACACACCAAAGTACTTGACATACCAGAGACCCCAAGTCTTGCAAATTTGAGGTGTGACTGAAATGAATTGTTATTTCCGGATAGCATCCTCATCTCCATTTGCACCAGCACGCTGAGGAGCACATACAAGTCCTCCCTTGCAAGCATTTGATAAAATGAATCAAAAAAGAAAGTTGACGTTTCCGAGGGTTTCTAGACATTCGATTCAATTAATATGGTCATTGAAACTCTCATCTTTACTGCTTATATCCAGCATTTTGCTCATAAGAATTTATCTGGAGATTTTATTCCTCAGTCATGACAGTCTTTTTATATCCAGATGGAAATATTGATTACTATATTGTGACAACGAAGATTAAATTCCAAGCAAAACAAACTGAACATTCTATCCAATAGACAAAGAAAATATGTACTAGTTTCATTCATCATCTTTCCTCATTTCTTAATTTGGAGACTTAGGACACTTTTTTCCTATTTTAACAAAGTAATTTGGAGAGCGACATTTCAGGTCCAAAACAAAGTCTAGTTGTTTGAAGAGTCCTACACTAATGTTTAAACCTCAATTTACATGTGTGAGCACAACTCATTCGCCCTTGGACATTAACAGATTATCACTTGCATATGTTCTCATAAATAGTTCACCACTTCTACCTCCTCTTCAGGAGAGACTTTCCCAAAGGACATACAGTTAGAGTGTCAAGTATGGATGTTCACAAGTCCAATTGAGATAAATGAGAAGCAGAAGCGTGATGCATCTCTGGATCAATTACCAAACTGCTTTGCAAGTGTTAATCCAGTGGAAGTCTCTACAGTCTGTTTTGCGAGTGTAAATTCAGTGGAAGTTTCTAAAGTCTGCTTTTCAAGAATTCAAGAGATCCAAGTAATTGCTGCGCTGTAGTACTTATCTAGTTTTCCTGTGTAGCCTTCAGCCCTTCACAGACGAAGTAATCAGGTAATGCTGCCTCTTTTGAGATTCTTCAGATACCTGTGCATAAACTTACACTAAGTTAGGCAGGGGGCTAAAAGCTGAAAAAGAAAGACCAGGTCTCCCTGTTTAAGTGAAAGAGATCCTCAAATCGATTTCATCAGCTTTTTCAACCAATGCTATGCATAACAAGGAAAATTATTTGTCACCTCATTTCTAGTCTTACAAAAAGTATTTAAGGGGAATACTAGAACTTCCCTATGTAAAGATGAAAAACAAAAAAAGTAAGTCTCACCCTCATTTCCCCAGAGAATCCTATAATTCATGTTTGTCTTTTTCCTCACATACTTCAGCAAAAGGCTAGACAAGAGGGTTGAACTCTTTATGATCACACCTTTTTAAGCTTTCTCATATCAGGCCTTCGACCTAGAGTAAGAAATGGTCAGACACAATTCGATTATTAACAAGAAGAAATGTTTGTTAATCTTTTAAAAAGAAGTGCCCCAACAAGGTGTAAAGAAGGATCTCTGTATGTGTGTGCGTGAGAGAGAGAGAGAGAGAGCATAGCAAAATTGCTCGGTCTGAAAGGAGCAAAAATTTGTGCAAGGTCCTCAATTGTTACACTTTGGGGGGGAATTGGGTTTGGGGGGGGGGGGGGGGGGGGGAGGAGGAGGTTGTTGTGGCAGAGAAACAGCAAAATAGCTTTATAAAAGGAACCATCAAATTGTGGAAGGTCCTCAATCAGTACAGTTCTTTTAGCACAAGAAGGAGTTGCCTAACGAAATTTCAGTTGTGGAACAAGATCATATAAGCCCCAAAACTTTGAGTATTCATTTAATAAGGAGGGAAAAGGGTTACATTTAATTAAATGGTGCAAGGTGATGTGTGGGAAGAAACAAAGTGGGTTAGGCATCAGGAATTTAAAATGGCAGAGTTATGCTCTCAAACTGAAATGGTTGTGGAGATACTCCCAGGATTCTCAAGCTTACTGGGTAGACATAATAAGAGCTAAATATGGTGAGGATAACAAAGGAAGTAAATTCACCGTATGGAGTGAGTTTATGGAGGTCCATAAGAACACTTTGGCCTCTGATGAAGGCTCACACCACTATCAGGGTATCTAATGGCTGCAATACATCCTTTTAGGAGGACAAATGGCTTACCAATTCTTGTAAACATTTATACCCTAGATCTACAGCAAGAGAAAACTGTAGATGGAGCATGGTCAGTTCAGGGATGGAATTTTCAGCTCAGAAGAAATCTAAATGATTGGGAAGTGGATACATTAGTGGAGTTGTATAGAATACTGGTAGAATTCAAAGGTATACAGCAGGGAAATGATAGACTTTGGTGGCAAGTAGACAGTAGCAGAAGCTTCAAGGTTTCCTCAGCATATAAGCTTCTCAACAGAGACATGCAACAGATGGTAAACTGGCCATGGAAGAACATTTGAAAAGTTAAAATACCCCACAAAGTAGCATGTTTTAGTTGTTTGTTAGCCAGGGAAGTGGTGCTGACTCATGAAAACCTTAGCAAGAGAAATATCAATACACGCTCGGAATGCTACATGTGCGGTGAAGAAACTGAGACAATCAGCCATCTATTCATAAACTGTAGGAACACAGACATGATGTGGAAGATCTTCATTAGCGTCAGATGTATTGTTTGGACAATGCCAAGGAAGATTACTGAGGTCTTTCTTAACTGGGAAGAAGCAGGTGTAGGATTGACACACAGAGAAAGATGGATGATTGTCCCCGCTTGCATTTGGTGGACAATATGGAAAGAGAGAAATTCCAGATGTTTTCAAGATGTTAGCAGTTCAGTTCAAAGGATTAAGTTGAATTGTTTTTAACCCGTTTGGCCATGAAAACCAAAAACGTATTCACTTTATTTGGTATTTTTGAAGTTGAAAATAGAGTTGGAGTTGTGTTTGGCCATAGTATTTTCAAAAATATTTTAGACTTTGGATGTACTTTTTAATAAAGTGATAGGAAAAATTGAGTCCAAAAAAAGTGAAAACACCTCAAGAGGTGTTTTTCAAAAAACCAAAAATTGTGAAACGTATTCCGGAATATTGTGAATAATATTTATGGCCAAACGTCTGCTTAGAATTTTCTGTTTTTGGTCTAACCAGAGTTACATAGAAGATATTGCTTCAATGATAGACACCATAGGTTTTTGTTAAGGTTTCCGGAGTAAGTTTCTTCTATTCCATTTGTAAATATGGTTTCAGCACAACCTGAGTACTGCTTTGATGAATATATACAAAATGTTACTTTCTCAAAAAAAAAAAAAAAAAAAAACTTTTGAGTATTCATCAACAACAACAACATACCCAGTGTATTCTCACAAAGTGGGGTCTGGGGAGGGTAAAGTGTAAGCAGTCCGTACCACTACCACGTAGAGAGGCTTTTTCCGATAGACCCCCGGCTCAGGATACATACTTTGAGTATTCATCACTCCTACAAAACGGAGAATTCAGTGTAGAGACCTGCTACATACTGCTGAACAGCACGGTCAATGCCTTGGCAGAGAATTTGAAGGAACAAGGCTCTATATTAAGAGGATTGCTTCTGTCAGGTGGTGTCTTATGAGGCAGCCCTGACTTGGCGAATTTCAATGGAGGGGAATCATACCTCTGTAGAATGGTGGCTTAAGATAGCAATCATCTGTTCCTACAATGCAAAATGGCATCAGAACTGTGGAATCTCTTCCTCAATATATTTGGAGTAAGATGAGTAAAGCCTAACACAGCAGGACCAGCTGCATAGCTGGGCAAGGAAAGGAATAGACAAAGCCATAAGGAAGATTTGGGACACTAACCCCCCCCCCCCCCCCCCCAAAACCCCGGTTTTGGATCATTTGGAAAGAAAGAGACTTGGGTTGTTCCACAAGCAGATCCAGAGGATATCCAATTATTCATAGCTTAAAAATAATGTGTCTTTCTTTTTACAGATTTTTGGGTAAGATGGATATAGTAAATGGGTAACTAGCTTATTAGATTTCCGCAGCTTCACAGCTGAAAATTAGGGAGCTTACTTTTTACTTCAATCTACTCTGTAAATATCCAGCACAGTAATGGTGCCTCTATGTTAATAAGAATAAGCTTACCTATCAAAAAGATCATCTGGAATTCATCTTTCTATAAGGTCCAAATAAGAGAATGCACCACACGTCGAGTATATCGAAATTAAACTGTTAAAATTTACCAACCAAAAGACAAAGATCCAGTGTTTTATTTATTCACCAACATTTATCGGCAACTTGAACTCGTAGATTCAGTTTCAAGGTTTTTGAACACTCAATTTCATATCTAAATCAGATACAACCATTCAATGAAGTCATGAATCAGTGGAACAGCTGCCAACTTAGAAAGATGAAGATTAGAATGCATACCTTTGAGGGACTTGAGGTGATGCAGCGAAAGCACTTCATTGGACCCCAAGCATTAAAGCTGTCAACCTAAGAGATATAGAAATGAATGGTCATAGTGAAGCCGGATCTCATTGGCATCTAACTTAATTCACTGCAACAACTAGTTACCAAATTCAGTTTACCTTGCAGATAGCAGAGAATGAAAGCCAATGTACCTCGTCAACCAATTGCTAGAGGGTATCTGGTTCATTGCGGCATTGAAATACCAATATCCAAACTATTTTCTTTCAATTTTCCACTTATAAGAATATCATAGGTCGCATCATCGGGCTTAAGACCTTTGTCAAGCATTTCATCATGCAACCTAAATGCCTCTTGCAAATTTCCCTCCTTGAAGTACCCAGCAATTAGTGTATTATAAATCAGCAAACTAGGAGTTATGCTCTTTTTACACATCTCCTCTAAGACCTTGTATGCATTCTCAACCTGACCTTTATTGCAAAGACCGTGTACAAGAACAGTATATGTGATGTCATCAGGCATTATACCCTTTCCAAGCATCTCAGTGAACAGATCAGACGCCATAACTATTTTTCCATCCTTCAAAAGCCCATCAATCAATGTGGTGTATGTTTCCAGATCACATGAAACTCTTTCATTGATCATCTTATCACGTAAGACTAGTGCTGCTTCCATATTATTTACATTTCTAAACCCACTTATCATGCTGTTATAAACAAATAGGTTAGGAGAGAGACCAACTTGAAGGATTTCATCAAAAAGTTCAGAAGCACTTTTCATGTCTCTTCTTTTGCAAAAGCCATCTATTAGAACAGCATATGCAATGACATCTAACTTAATTTCTCTATTTCTCATCTCATTCAGCATTTTTAAAGCTAGATCAATGTTATTGCTTTTGCAGAACCCACCAATCAAAGTTGTGTAAGTGACAACATCTGGAGAAAGCCCACTATCACACATCTCTCTATAAACAGCCAATGCTGAGCTGACATCATCTTCCTTCAAAAATCCATCGATTAGGCTATTGTAAGACATGCATGTTGGAAGGAGGAGACCTCCTGCCACAATCTGTTTAAGCAAATCTTTTGCCTCCGACGTTTTGCCAACCTTAGACATACCACTGATCACGGTATTGAATGTGTAGTCAGTAGGGGAAATTCCTGAAGAGGACATTTGATTAAACATGTTCTCAGCTTTATCAGCGTCACCTTTTCTAAAGTACCCATCAATCAAAATGCTATATGTTATAACATTAGCTTTCAAATGCCTTTCTGGCAACTGAGAGAACAACTCCAATGCTCTGTCCATATTCCCTTTTCTGCAATTCCCGAGAATCATATTGTTGTACGAAGTTATAGTAGGTAAAACTCCGTTATCAATCATCTTATTCCATATGTTTTGAGCTTTATCAATCTGACCCTTCTTACAAAAACAGGCTATTATACTATTGTAAATGAAAACATTGGCCGTCCCTGAATTTATTGCCCCATGAAACACATTCATTGCTTCATCTAACAAGTTAACACTCAAAAATCCCTTTATTAACGAATGTTCAACATAAACATTAGGCTTAATACCAGCAAGTTTCAGTTGCCTGTAAACTTCTAAGGCTTTTTCAACATTCCCATTTTTACAACAACCTTCTATTATAACTGCATATGTCACCTTGTTCGGAGTGAGTTCATACTCGGCCAGTTTATCAAACAAATCCAAAGCACTCGATAAATTTCCCTGCACATGATACCCTTTCATCAAACTTGTAGCAACCACCAAGTTCATCTGATGGCCATTGCTAAGCATCTCATCCTTAAGCCTTAATGCCACAACCATATTCCCTTGTTTCACACAAGCCGTAATTATGTTCGTATACGTGCCCTCAGAAGGAACCAAACCCCTACCTTTCATCTCCTCCAACAACTCCAATCCCAATCTTAAATTCTGCTCCTTACAAGCAACATAAACACAAAAGCTATACAATCCTGCATCAAGCTTAATCCCACTCATCTTACCCTCCTCGAAAAGCTTCACAGCCTCCTCCATTTTCCCTTCTCTAACACAAGCATTCATCAAAATATGAACCGTACGACAATCATAAAAATAAATTCCTCTAGACACTACATCCGTATACAAATCTCGCGCTACTCCAATCATATCCTGCCTCACCAACACTTTCAAAAGTTTATTCATTATCGGTACCCACGGCATTATACCACGTTCCAATATCCCATTAAAACAATCAATAGCATCATTCAATCTACCAGCTTTCACACAACTATTAATCAAGAAATTAAAAACCCGAGGATTTAACTCGAAGTCAAAAGCCTTACCACAATTAACCAAGCCATTGAAAACAACGTTAGCAGACGGACCGGAATCACTAGAAGCGTAATAATCAAGTAACCGTTGAGCTTTATGTTGATGAATTGAAGAAGTGACTAAAATATGAAGGAGGACAAAGAAAGGGTCAGATTTAGTGTGGATAAAACCGCGTTGTTGTCTAGCAGTTTGGAAGTAGCGATAAGCTGAATCGGGGTCGTTTCTGTGACTGAGAAGGACATCAACTACATGATTCTTGGTGAATTCAACATGGTGGGACTCGAGTTGAGGGATTTTTGGTGAAGATGAGGTTGAAGAAGTGCATAAATGGCGTCTGTAAAAGAGGGTGATTAGCCATGGAGGAATCTGAGAAGAAGAAGGAGAAGGGAGCAAAGCTTTCATTTTTAAGCTAGTTTGCCAGCGCTAAGAAGCACAATAACCCTAAACCCCAAGAATGCTGTCTTTTTTTCCACATATCCTAAATTGTCACCAAACGAGAGAAAATTGAGTGAAGGGTGATAAATAAATTTTAAAATTAAAATTAGTGATAAATTTGATCAATTTAAATTAATTTTTTATTAATTAGTGATTAGAAAGTTGTTTCAGTAATTTTTGAAGTTGCTACAATAATTTTGATAGTTGTTTAGTGTCATTAATACTAATGATAAAATTATTACCTTTATTCAATAATTAAGACTTATATTAATTTTTTTTAATTTTTAAATTTTCTTGTTATCCTTAATTAAAAAGCATACTAGCGATGATAGATGGATCTAATAATTGACCTGTTCCGATTCTGATAGGTGCCCTTGACATGACATTTCCACATGAAATAGCTTTTGAATCCTCGAGTTTAGATTCATCGCCAATTCTTCCTAAACATTTGTTGGCCTCAGTTTTGTTTGTAAGGATCTCAATCTGAATCATTTTCGTTTAATTTATTACTTCATCCATGCATTTTTCTTAATCATTTTTGTTTAATTTATTACTTCATCCATACATTTTACTTGTTCACTAGTATTAGTACCAACGCGATGCATGAATAATATTAAAAAAAATTAATCATGTAAAATTATTATCTCTTATTTGAAATCATTAAAGAAGTTGTAATTTTTTCTCCTATGCAATGTATCACAGAATAAAATAATTGTAAAATCAAAAATGAATAAAACTTACTCGTATTGATATTTACATTAAATTAATAAATACATGATATATTTCATATATATTTTTATAATTAAATGTTAATTAATTATGATGCGATCTGTCGTTAGTTAATAATTTAACGTATTTAAAACGTGTATGACTTAATATAAATATTAAGTGCGAATAAGATTTTATCATCAAAGACTTACTTAATGTATACACCTACCTATACATATAAATTACATTGAGAATTGCTAATTTTTTTCCCGTAATTTGGCTTCTATGTTTAATACTTTATATGTGAATTTCATGTTCAAAGGACTTATCTCGATTTTTTCTCCATATCTTTTTACTGTGTTATATATTATTTTCACATTCAATAGTTTACTTAATATTAAAATAATATAATATTTATTAATACGTGATTTAAATTTCTTCAAAAGTATCTTTTATTATTTTGTTAAACTCAAATATGAAAATTATATCAGTTAAAAAGTTGTTAGGATATAATATGTTTTTTTTGAAAAAATAGTGTATATTGAATATGTATTTGAAAACATAGACAAAAAAAATCAGAATAATATGAGTATTAGTTTAAATATTATAATTGAAAAAATAGTAATAAAAATGAACAATTATAAAGCATCAACTCAACTAATTAGAAAGTACCAAACGAACAAATCAACAAAATAAGAACAATTACATATAGAGTATTACTATTGCTTGATTACACGCTTAATATAGTAGACAAAAAAAAATTAGTGTCATCATCTCTTGTAATACGACCATCACAATCTGCATACAAAAACTAAAGTAAATTCAAAAATAAAATTAATGCCCAATAATAAAATGAGGAGAATAAAAGCTTAATATTATAATCCCTGGAGAGAGAGATATAACAGAGGTAGTTAGAACTTAGAACTCCAACTCAAATTTAAATTTAAATTTAAATTTAAATATCAATGTGCTTAAAATATTATTTTTTTTTTACAAATTATTGTATATTTAAAAAGATATGATTTAAAGATTCCTTTTCTTATAATCTATGTAAACATTTGAGTTAGAGAGAAATATGTATATGTAAAGGAATGAGACCAATTCAAATAAAAGTAGACGAAACAAAAGAAGATTATTTCGTTATCATTCCTTATGCTTTTCTACTTTTTTCTTACTTTTTTATAGCTTCTTTTCTCTTACGCATATATATATATATATATATATATATTATAGACGTTCATATAAATATAACTTTTATTAGCAACATAAAAGCAGAAGTTTTTAGTTAATAAAAATATTTACGTGCAAATTTTTTATATGTTTAAAATTTAATTTTAATAAGTCACAACATTAATAATTCAACATATTTAAAAAGGAATGAAAATATTATAATTAAAAATACATTATTTGATTCTCAAAATTTGAAAGAATATGACAAATAATTAAGTACAAAAGGAGTAACATATATGATAATGTACTAAAATTGCAAGGTATTAGTCAAGAATAAGGATGAGTAGCATTTTGAAACAAAACAATTGGATGAGGCAACAAACTGGAATTGATTACTGGCCAGAACCTTGAATCAAACTCGATGAAGAGGAGTTCAAACCACAAACGAAACCCAGAATCCTGGACCAAAAAAAAAAAGAGATGTTACGTGTTTAGTTTGAAAAAATGGAAAAGGGTTAAAACTATCCCTAAACTATTTAAAATGAAGAAAAAATATCTTTCGTTTTATTTTTTGACTTAAAAATACCTCTCCGTTTGTTTTTTGACTCACTAATACCACTCACTTTAACGGTGTGCCACCAAGCACACCACGTGGAAAAAAATCATCACGTGGTCAATCCACATCAGCATCCACAGTGAAAACGGAAAAGGGCCCAAACCACCCGTGAACTATTCAAAATGGAGCAAAAATATCCTTCATTTATTTTTTTTTGGCTCAAAAATACTCTTCCATTTGATTGGCTCACAAATACCCCCACTTTAACAGAGTGCCACCAAGCACACCACATGAAAAAAAATCGCTACATGGCCAGTTCATATCATCATCCACAGTGAAAAATTACTCCATTTAATACCCATTAGCCCACTTAACCATCAGCTCATTTTGGTCTTCAAAAATCTAACCTGTACAAATTAAAAAGGTAAAAATATCTGAGGATGATTGCTTGCGTGCTATAAGCAAGCTGAAGGTATTGGCTCAAGCTTTTATGTTTCAGTTGGCAGTAACAGAATGATTCATTGAGCAACTGATGCTAAATATATCGAATTCTCTTTTTCCTGTACTCTGAAGAGCATATTTCACATTTTAGCACTTTGTGCATCTTCATGTTTCACCCTTGGTACAGGATATTTTATTTTGCTAGTTACTCCATTTGGCAAAATAAAGTAGAAAAAAAATATGTACTACAAAACCACCCTGTCACCAAGAAAATAGTAAACTACAGGATAAGTACTGTCTGTTTTCTTAAGTTTTTATTGGTCCTTAACACTCAAAGCACCAAAGATAATGGGGAATATACATGTTGGACTGGTATGTTTTGCTACTATTGCTCGAACTATAGCCTAACATCTAATTGTATCTTTCAAGTATTAAGTAATGGTTTTGAGGTGATTACAGTGGGAAAGAGAAAGTATGAAGGGTATTAAACAGAAAGCATAAAGGGTAGATCTATTTTTAGCCTTTAATTTGGACAGGTCGGATTTTTGAAGACCAAAATGGGCTGATGGTTAAGTGGATTGATGGGTATTAAATGGAGTGATTTTTCACTGTGGATGCTGATGTGGACTGGTCATGTGATAAAAAATTTTCACGTGGTGTGCTTGGTGGCACTCCATTAAAGTGAGGGGTATTTGTGAGACAAAAAAAACAAACAGAGGGGTATTTTTGAGTTAAAAACAAAAGGAGGATATTTTTGCTCCATTTCGAATAGTTCAGGGGTAATTTTGGCCCTTTTCTGTTTCCACTGTGGATGTTGATGTGGACTGGCCATGTGGCAATTTTTTTTCACGTGGTGTGCTTGGTGGCACTCCGTTAAAGTGAGGGTATTTGTGAGCCAAAAAATAAACGGAGGGGTATTTTTGAGCCAAAAAACAAATGGAGGGTATTTTTGCTACATTTCAAATAGTTCAGGGTAGTTTTGATCCTTTTTCGTTGAAAAAAAAAAAGAAATTGTGTTATTAATTATTTACCAATGCAGAGAAAATATGAATCATCTCTGTCTTCTTTTCTCCTCGTCACATATACATATTACTATAAAACCATTCTACAGCTATCTACAGAAAAAATGAAAATACTTGCATAAATAAATATTTTACGCATCAAGAAAAACACATTTCAACAATAAAACAAGTTCAATTGCACACACAAAAATAGAGAGACCTAACAGAACTCATTTCTTTGTCAACTCTAACGTGCATTTCACGTAGAGGAACCACTGTGCCTTACATCACTTTCAATCGATTATTGTAATTTGTAGGGTTATATTTCAAATATATAGTATGTTTTGTAGAATTATTTTATTGTAGAATGACTATAATATTTTGTATTTCATTATTTCATATATATCGTGTAATTACTGGGTGATTATTTATTTTCATATATATAGCATTCTTAGAACCTTTTGTTTGGTAATAGAATGTAAAGACCTGTTTTATGAAAACTTACTTTTTTTTCATGTTTTGACCATTTTGCCCTTCCTCGTAGTTTCTACATGTTGATTTTGGGGTGTAGGGATGATTGACACGATTCCCACTGCAATCGGGAGTGATTTGAGCGAGTTTAAGGTTGTTTTGATGCTTTATAAGCCAATAGTAGACTTGGGTCAACATTTCATGTTTCGAGTCTCAAATGACGATTTGGACTGCGCAGCAGATTTGGAATGTCGAATTTGGGTTAGTAGAGTGGTTGGTTCGGGTTCGGGACCTTTATATCTCATTTCGACCCTTTGTTTGGAAAAGGGGATCCCGGGGGTTAATTTATTAAAAATAATTTTATGTCGAAAATTCGACGTCGCCATTGAGTCCGGAACGTTGAAATTAGCCTAGTAGCATAATTCGTTTGTGTTCACGAGATTCCGAACGAATCTCGAGGGCTCGATCGGTAACTTTGCAACTTAGCAAAGTTGTTGATGCAGCTGAAGTTGATGCAACCGCTTTAGCGGCCAAAAGATCGCTTTAGCGGCAAAGCATCGCTTTAGCGGTCAGTTGACCAGTCGCCTACCACTACAGCAGGCACTTTACCTCTTTAGCGGGTGCCGCTTTGGCAGAAAGGGACTGCTTTAGCGGAGCTAGCCATGTAGGCCAGACCGCTTTAGAGGTCAATCTTCGCTTTAGCGGTGGCTGCTTTAGCGGTCATTTAGCCACTTAAGCGACCAACGCTAGGATTGTATATATAGCTCATTTTCGCGATTTTACTCCAATTTTGGACCTTCAAGCTTCAGGAAAGGCGATTTTCGAGGGTTTCATCATCGAGTTTCACGTGGATAACTTCTAAACTCTTAATCCCACTATTTTCCAGTGATTTTATCTTCAAAAACACCTTTTAATCATGATTTTGAAATGGATTTTTGGGGGTTTTATTGGTAAAGCTTGAAAATTGTTTTTCTTTGATTTGGACCTCGTTTTAAGCTTGTTTTCGCTTGGATTTTCTTCCATAGACTCCTATAACCTTGGAGAATGTGTTTCTAAAGAAAAATTCTAGTTTTACTCCTCTCGTTTTTGAACTTGTTTTTCAAGTTCGTTTTGAACCTGGCTTAAATATGGGTAATATGGGTATTGTTGACTTTCTTTTAATGCGTAGATGCTATATTTGAATGTTTTAGTTGATTCTGAGGTCGTTCGAAAGGGGAAAGCTCTGTGTTGAAGGACTTTAGGCTCGAATTTCTTCATTTCAATGTAGGTTATGGCTTAACTTCTTTCAGATTGAGTCGGGTAGTTAATAAATAAGTAAATCATGCTATGGGTTGGGAGAAATAGCTATGGATTTTAGATTTCGAGATTATTTATTACTGTTGTGTGCCCGTGTGGGGGTTTATATTCGGTGGTTATTGACTTGTGATATATGATATTGCGTGTTGCCCGAGTAGGGGCCTTGTTTGACATCATTGGCTTTATTTGTGCATTTATATGCCTTATTCTAGATATGATGCCCATGCGGGAGCTTAAAATATTTATTTTAGGCATTATTGAACATTGATTTCTTTTATCATGATAGAAAAATCCAAGTTAGGGGTTAAAATGATATTAATGATGTCTTACATGCATGTTTATTCCGATGGTGCCTAATTAGAGTTGATAATCATGAATTGTGGGCATATTGAGTTGATTTTGTGCTCACTTATATACATGTATTGAATTGATTGGATATCTTCATACTGATTTGGTTGTGAGCATGACATCCTCATTCCTTATATACATTCATGAGATGCCGGTACCATTGAGGAACATTGTTTTGAAAGAAAATGAGGCGTTTTTATAAAACCTTCTCCGTGAACAAGAGTAGGAGAGGTGGGTTGAGATTGAGATATGAGTTATATTATACGGGTTGTGAACCCCCATGGGTCCTATTGCGAAGCTGCTAGCTCGGTAGATGTATACAGAAAGTCATGCGATGACTTTCACTGTTCCACCCACATCATCATCATTGCATTGCATTGCATATGCATATTTTGTGATTCCTTTAGCTTTCCTTGACTTGCGTTTAGTTTTCGTATACTTTTCGTGTATGTCTGTGTTGTTTAAATTTTGTATTATATTCGAACTGTTGGTGGAGACGGTGTGAGCTACCGTTTGACAACTTTTCTGTTTGCAGGTGACGCGCTCATAGTTTTCTTTACTTATATTATTGTTCACTTTGCTCAGGCGGCCTATGATTCCTACTGAATATGTGGGACCGTACTCACCCCCTACTGTCCCCTTTTGGTACAGATCCAGGTCCGAGTACTATACACGACGGTTGAGTTTGGGCGTGATTGAGTGGATCTTCGAGGTACTGATATGCTCCAGAGTTAGGGGTTGATTTTCGGACCTCATCTTGTTTCATTTATGCCTTTACTTATTTTCAGAGACAGAGATGTATTTCAGTATTTCTGGGTTATATTAGATGCTCTTAACTTATGTCACCACTTCTTGGGGATATTATGACGTTATTTCAGACTTCTGGTATTATTGTACTTGTATTGGTCTGACTTCGTTCTAGAAGTCCCGCCTTAGCTATGTTATTGTTGATTTTGGTTTTACTTTATCAATTTGGGTGATTGGCTTACTTGTCAAGGCTAAGCTGCGGCAAATGCCATCATGACCTAATTTTTGGGTCGTGACATAGAATTCTTCAATTTTTTTCATAGCAATATTAAATTTTATACCCTTTATTACATCCACATAATTTAGCTATAAGCAATAAATTTGATACTGTCTTTCCTTGTATGACAATGCTCAGTTCAAAAAGAACTTATAAGATCATAACAAGTTATATATTTTACTTTTCAAAATCAAATAGCATATTTCCTCCTTGATTATAGAAATCCTATCAATAAATAGGATTACTTATTTTTTAAAATATAGATTACCTAAAAAATATGGATCAATCTTAATTGATTTTTACGACAGTAATTTTAGAAAGCTTTTGAAATGTATTTTATTGTGAAAATAAGAATCAATCTTAGTTGGTTTTCACCACAATAGATAAATATGAATGCTTATTTTTTAAAATATAGATAACTGTGAAAATAGGAGTCGACCGTAATTTGTTAAAAAAATCAATCTATATTTAAATAAAATCATAAGATATGCTTTTCTTATCTTATTTCTCATGATATTTTTTATTTTGAAATGATTCTTTCGTAATTATAATCTTTTTCATATAAGTTGCTTGATTACTAATTGGTTATTCTCATAAATGACATTTTTGTAATACTTTCTTGATTACTCAATAGTAATGAAATCATAAATATTTTTTTATATAATATTATTATTTATATTATTTAAATTAATTGTGTACATATTTTTAGTGATGAAATCTTTTTCATAATATTTTTAATTTTGGAATGACTCTTTGGTCATAATAATCTTTTTCATATAGGTTGTTTGATCACTAATTAATAATTCTCTTAATTGATTTTTTTTTGTAACACTTTCCTGATTTACTCAATTGTAGTGAAACATAATATTTTTTTAAAAAAAATAATATTATTATTTATGTTATTTAAATTAATTGTGTACATATTTTTAGAAATGACATCTTTTTCATAATATTTTTAATTTTGAAATAACTCTTTGGTCATAATAATATTTTCCATATAAGTTGTTTGATTACTAATTAATAATTCTCCTAATTGTTTTTTTGTATCATTTCCTTGATTTACTCAATTGTAGTGAAACATAAATATTCTTTTTTTTTTAAAAATAATATTATTATTTATATTAATTGTGTACATATTTTGAATGACATCTTTTACATAATATTTTTAATTTTGGAATGACAATAGGGCATAATAATCTTTTCCATATAAGTTGTTTGATTACTATTTACTAATTGATTATTCAATTAATTGCTTGATTTTTCTTGAAATACTTTTTTGATTTACTCAATTCTAATGAAATTATTTATATTTATTTTTTTATAATATTATTATATTATATATAGAATTTAGATATGTATAATTTAAGGAGACGATTTTAAGGACAAATCTTAGTTATTTTTCATCCGATAGAAGTCAATTTTAATAGTGTTTATCCAATAGGACTCAAACTTAGTTTTTTTTTTACCACAATATGAAATAAATATGGAAAAAATATGAAATAATTAATAATCTCCAAAATTAATTTTTATTGTGAAATGCCAAGTGGCTCGTTCTCAATATGCTACTTGGCTTAACCTCATGCTAAGCTATTCTCCTTTATTATATATATAAAAATATGAAATAAATATGGAAAAAATATGAAATAATTAATGATCTAGAAAATTAATTTTTGTTGTGAAATGTCAAGTGGCTCGTTCTCAAGATACCAATTGGCTTAATGTAAGGACCTGATTCGTGAAAACTTACTTTTTTCATGTTTTAACTGCTTTGACCTTTCCCGTAGTTGCTACATATTGATTTTGAGGTGTGGGGATGGTTGACACGGTTCCTGATGCGATCGGGAGTGATTTGAGCGAGTTTGAGATTTTTAGAGGCTTTAAAAGCTATATAGTTGACTTCAGTCAATATTCGATGTTTTGGGTTCCGGATGACAATTTGGACAGTTCTATTAGATCTGGAATATCAAATTTGGGTTAGTAGCGAGGTTGGTTTGGGTTGGTGACCTTTATTTTGCACTTTGACCCTTCGTTTGGAAAATTGCCTAAAAGGGGTCTCGAGGGTTAATTTATTGAAAACAGCCTCTTTTCGAAAATACTACGTCGCCATTGAGTCTGGAACATCAAAATTAGCCTAGTAGCATATATGGTTTACTTCTTTCGGGTCCCAAACGAATCTTGAGGGTCCGTTTGGAGATTTTGAAAACCATGCAAATCAACATTTTTGCTGATATCTGGTGCATGCCAAATCCTTCATCGCGAACGTGGTCCCCTGACCATGATTATGGAGAAGAAAATTTTCTTTCATCGTGATTATGAGGTGGTGGCCACGATCGCGAAGGGCATTTGGGGTCGGGTCTGGTTCTCCCCTTCATCGCGAACGCAATAGGGTTGTCGCGAACACGATGGTCCGGGTCGTGGACCTTCGCGAACGCAAAGCCCTGGTCGTGAATGTGAAGGCTAATGATTTGGCCGGTCAAACTTTGACCCTCTCGATCATGAAGTGGGGTCTGCTATCGGGAGATACTGTTCACAGAACAGTATATAAACCCCATTTTCGCGATTTTACTCCATTTTTTGGACCTCCAAGCTTTGGGAAAGACTAATTTTGAGGATTTCATCATCGATTTTTGTGTGGGTAACTTCTAAACTCATAATCCCACTATTTTCTATTGATTATATCTTCGAATACACCTTCTCATCTTGATTTCAAATGGATATTTGGGGTTTTATCGGTAAAGCTTAAAAATGGATTTTTCTTCAATTTGAACCTTGTTTTAAGCTCTTTTTCGTGTGGGTTTTTAACTGTAGACTCCTTTAACCTTGGGGAATTATTTCTAAAGAAAAATTTTGATTTTACCTCTCTCGTTTTTGAATTCATTTTTCGAGTCCGTTTTGGACCTGTTTTAAATATGATCGATATGGGTATTGTTGAATTTCTTTTAATACATAGATTCCATTTTTGTATGTTTTAGTTGATTTTTAGACCTTTTAAAATAGGAAAGCATCGTGTTGAAGGAATTTAGGCTCGGATTTTGTCATTTTGAGGTAGGTTATGACTTAACTTCTTTCAGATTGAGCTGATTAGTTAATAAATAAGTAAAGCATGCTATGGGTTGGGGAAAATAACTATGGGTTTATATTTTGAGATTATTATTATTGTTGTGTTCTCGAGTGGGAGCTTATATTCGGTGGTTGTTGACTTGTGATATCTGATATTGCGTGTTGCCCGAGTGAGGGCCTTATTTGACATCATTGACCTTATTTGTGTATTTATATGCCTTATTCTAGATATGATGCTCATGCGGGGGCTTAAGTTGTCATTATAGGCTTTATTGAGCATTGATTGCCTTTATCATGATAGAAAAACTCGAGTTAAGGATTGATATGATATTAATGATGTCTTACATGCATATTTATTTCGATGGTGCTGAATTAGAGTTGATAATCATGAATTGTGGATATATTGAGTTGATTCTGGGCTCATTTATATACGCATGAAATTGATTACATATCTTCATACTGATTTGATTGTGAGCATTACATCCTCATTCCATTTATATACATTCATTAGATGTTGGTACCATTGAGGAACATTATTTTTGAAAGAAAATGAGACATTTTCATAAAAACCCTCTTCGTGAACACGAGCCAGAGAGGTGGATTGAGATTGAGATATGAGTTATAGTATTCGAGTTGCGAACTCCCCATGGGTTCTATTACGGGAGTTGTGAGCTCTGTAGGTGTATACAGAAAGTCATGCGATGACTTTCACGATTCCATACCATCATCATTGCATTGCATTGTATATGCATCTTTCATGATTCTTTTAGTTTTCCTTGACTTGTGTTTAGTTTTTTAATACTTTTTTTTTATATCTGTGTTGTTTCTATTCAGTATTATATTAGAACTGTTAGTGGAGACGGTGTGAGCTATCGTTTGCGAACTTTTCTGTTTACAAGTGACGTGCTCATAGTCTTAGTTACTTATATTATTGTCTACTTTGCTCAGTCGGCCTATTATTCCCACTGAGTACATGTGGACTGTACTCACCCCCACTGTTCCCTTTCGATGCAGATCCTAGCACGAGTACAACATGTGGTGGTTGAGATTATACCGTTAATTGGTGATATTTGAGGTACCAGTTGCTCTATGTCTTCGGAGTCGACCCCAGACCTCTCCTTATCTATTTGGATGTCTTTATTTTTAGTTTCAAAGACAGATTATGTACTTCAGATTCAGTTTGTATTGTTAGATGCTCTACACTTATGACATTAGATTTTGGGATGGTTTTGTGTTTTGTTCGGATTTCTGTCCTTTATTTATATATGTGTGGTTTGACTTCATTCTAGAAATCTCATTTCACTTTATTGCCTTGTTTATTTCACATTTTCGTCCTTTGGAGTGATTGACTTACTTATCAAGGCTAGGCTGCGATAAGTACCATCATGACCTTATTTTTGGGTCGTGAAAAATTGGTTCAGAGCGCCAGGTTCACTAGTCTCATAAGTGTAAGAGAATGATGTCTAGTAGAGTCTCGCGGATCGGTACGTACACATCCGCATCTATCTTCGAAAGGCTATAAGATGTCTTTATGTAAAAAACTTCTCTAATTTGATTCTTTATCATGCGGGTTGTTCATACCCAATATTCTAAACTTGTATTATATTATTTCTATATAGATGGTGAGAAATAGGTCCAGAGATGCTAGGGATTCTAAGCCGACACCTGATATGGAAGCCCCAATTCGAGGATGAGGCAAAGGTTATTGACGACCTAGAGATAGAGGATGGGCACGAGGAGCTGCCCCAATCAAAGGATGTACTAGGGAGGCCTCTCCCTAGCCCGAGGTTGAGTATGCTAGAAATGATTATCAGACAGGGGGTGCGGGGCCAACGCAGGTCCCACAGGGTTCAATTGACCTTTTGAGTCAATTAGATGGTGTTCCTTTGAGTGTACCAGGTGTCCCTTAGACTTCGAGTGGTGTTCCACCATTTGTACCATTATCTGCTTATGGTATTCCTTCTTCTGAGGTGCATCCATCATCTATGGTACCCCTACGTACGAACTCTTTGCCTACCAGACTTACTATTTCTCCGATTGCTTCGGGTACAGTGATGTGTTTTGATGATCAAAAGAGGTTTGAGAGGTTTATTCGCTTGGGTCTTTCCAAGTTCAGTGGTGCTATAGGCGAGGATGCCCATGATTTTCTGACTGATTGGCAGGAGAAGTTACATAATCTTGGATCCCTTGAATCTCACTGAGTTGCTTATACTACCTATCAGTTGATGGATGTGGCTAGGGATTGGTGGAGGTCGCTTGCCAGTTATAGGCCTTTGGGTTCGCCTGCTATGACTTGGACTCAGTTTTTTGAGGCATTCTTGGAGAGGTTTTTACTGTATAGCTTGAAAGATTAGATGAGGGATGAGTTTGAATATTTGGAGCAGGGCTCTATGTCTATTGTCGAGTATGAGACACGTTTCCATGCTATATCTAGATATTTATCCGCTAGGATCTCCACCATAAAGGGGTTAGATGGTTCATATCAGTTGGCTACGACCCATATGGTAGTTTCAGGGGCTTCTTTTAGAGTATTATTGAGCATGCCAAGATGACCGAGTCTACTAACCAGGTTACTCAAGGAGGCACCAAGAAGGTGCATCATTAGGGTGAGTTTAGTGGACATGCCTCCTGAGGTAGAGACTTCTCTAGTCGAGATTCTTTGGTTATCATGGTATGCTGGTTCAGGCCACGTTGCAGGGATTGGGTGGTAGACCTTCAGGTTCTATGACTTTTGATATCCAGGTATCAGGTCATGTGAGTGGAGGTTTCAGGTTCAGTTCTTCAGGCTAGGGTGGTCGTTCTGGTTCATCCGCACCTCCTCAGATTGGGTCGGGCCTTAGAGAATGTTTTGTCTATGATGAGTTTGGCTATATGGCTAAGGATTGCCCTCGATGTGTGTTTGGACCTACTCAGTAGGGATCTCATCTTCAGCTTTGCCCTACTCTTATTTCTGTAGTTAGAGGTAGTTCACAGAGTAGTAGGGGTGGTGCTAGAGGTGCTTGAGGTAGAGGTAGGGGAGCTTGTAGTAGTGGTCATGGGGTTGCTCAGTTCGAGAGCAGACATGGACAATATTATGCTATACCTGGGAGACCCAAGGTAGAGGTCTCTAATGCAGTCATTATAGGTATCGTCCGGGTTTGCTAATCATCTGCTTTTGTATTATTTGACCCTGGATCTACATTCTCCTATGTGTTTGTATATTCTGCTTCTGTTTTGATACTATATGTGGACCCCTTGCTATGACTCTATATGTATCTACCCTCGTAGGAGATTCTTTAGTGGTGGATCGAGTGTATCGATCTTATATGGTTACCTTTACGAGGTGTGAGAATTGGGTAGACTTGATCCTCCTAGATATGATTGACTTTGATGTTATCTTGGGAACGGACTGGTTAACTCCCTATCATGCTATTTTGGATTGTTACGCCAAGACCGTGACCTTATCTATGCCGGGTGTGCCAAGGTTATCTTGGAAGGGTACGCTTAATTTGGATTCGAAGGGAGTTATATCTTTTCTACATGATTGTTGCATGGTAAAAAGAGGGTGTTTGTCTTATTTGGCTTATATTCGTGATACTAGCATTGCCTCACCGCCTCTTATGAATTCTATTCTGGTTATTCGTGAGTTCATGGATGTGTTTTCTATTGACTTGCCTGGTATGCCTCCAGATCGTGATATTGATTTTGCTATTGATGTGGAGCCGGGCACCAAGCCCATTTATATTTCTCCTTATAGGATGGCCCCGACTGAGTTGAAAGAATCGAAGGAGCAATTGCAAGATTTATTGAGTAAAGGTTTCATTAGGCCTAGTGTATCTCCTTGGGGTGCACCTGTCTTTTTTTGTAAAAAAGAAGGATGGTTCTATACGCATGTGTATTGATTACCGACAGTTGAACAAAGTGATGGTTAAGAACAAGTGTCTTCTTCCTCGCATTGATGATTTGTTTGACCAGTTTCAGGGTGCTTTCGTGTTTTTTAAGATTGATTTGAGATTCGAGTATTACCAGTTAAGGATTAAAGCTTCAGACGTCTCAAAGATGGCTTTGCAGACTCGATACAGTCATTATGAGTTCTTGGTCATGTCATTTGGTTTAACCAATGCCCCTGCAACGTTCATGGAGTTGGTGAACCTGGTGTTTCGATCGTATCTCGACTCCTTTGTGATTGTATTTGTAGATGACATCTTAGTTTATTCCAAGGATGAGGCCGATTATGTGAGACATTTGAGGAATGTACTTCAGAGATTGCGTGATAAGAAGTTGTATGCTAAGTTCTCCAAGTGTGAGTTTTGGTTGGATTCTATCTCTTTCTTGGGTCATGTGGTGATCAAGAATGGTATTATGATAGATCCGGCCAAGATTGCTATGATTAGTAATTGGGCTAGGCCTACTAGTCCTACTGAGATTTAGAGTTTTATTAGTTTGATGGGTTATTATCGGCATTTTGTTGATGGTTTCTCTTTTATTGCGGCTCCTCTGACTAAGTTGACTCAGAAGAGGATTACCTTTCAGTGGTCGAAAGAGTGTGAGAAACGCTTCCAAAAGCTCAAGGAGTTGTTGTCTTCGGCTCCTATGTTGACTTTGTCCAAGGAGGGCCTAGGTTTTACCATATTTTGTGATGCTTCCGGTGTTAGTTTGGGTGCAGCTTTGATGCAGGAGGGTAAGGTGATTGCTTATGCTTCTTATCAGTTGAAGCCTCATGAAAAGAATCATCCTACCCATGATTTGGAGTTGGTCGCGGTTGTGTTTGTATTTAAGTTGTGGAGGCACTACTTGTATGGAGTCCATTGTGAGATCTTCTCGGATCATCGTAGTCTTCAGTACTTCTTCACCTAGCGACAGCTCAATATAAGACAGTTGTGTTGGCTTGACTTGCTTAAGGATTATGACCTCACTATTCTGTATCATTCGGGTATGGCTAATGTGGTTGCAGGTGCCTTGAGTCATAATTCGACTAGTATGGGGAGTTTAGCTCATCTTTTGACTCAGGAGCGGCCTTTAGCCTTAGAGGTTTATTCTTTAGCTAACCAGATGGTTAGGCTTGATATTTTGACACCTGGATGTGTTTTATCCTTTGTTGATACTAGATCTTCTTTAATGGAGCAGATTTGAGCTCACCAGTTTGATGATGATAGTTTGAGAGTGATTTGGGATAAGGTGCTGGGTGGCTAGGACAAGGAGGCTTCTCTTGATCCTGATGGTGTTTTGAGGTTTGGTACCCGAGTTTGCGTGTCGAAAGTTGGTGGATGGGTTAGATTGATTTTGAAGTAGGCACATTGTTCCAGATATTCCATTCATCCTGGGGTGACTAAGATGTACTGTGATTTGAAGCAACTTTACTGGTTGTGTGGTATGAAGAAGGATATGGCCTATTTTGTAGCTCATTGCTTGTTGGCAACAGGTGAAGGCCGAGCATCAGAGACCAGGTGGTTTGCTTCAGAGATTACCCATTTTTAAGTGAAAGTGGGAGCATATCACTATGGATTTCGTGAGTGGATTTTCTAGTACTTCTCCTGGTTCTGATAGTATTTGGGTCATCGTGGATCGATTGACCAAATTAGCCCATTTCATCCCTATTCAAATTTCCTCCAGTGCCGAGAGGTTGGCTCGTATCTATATTCGAGAGGCAGTTCGTCTACTAGTTCGTCTTCATAGAGTCCCCGTGTCTATCATTTCAGACAGAGGTTCAGTGTTCTCTTCTAGCTTTTAAAGGGTGTTTCAGGAGGAGTTGGGTACTCAGGTTAACCTTAGCACAACTTTTTCACCCTCGGACCTACGGTCAGTCAGAGCGGACTATTCAGGTTTTCAAGGATATGCTCCGCGCATGTGTTATGGACTTTGGAGGTTAGTGGGAGCAACATTTAGCCTTGGCGGAGTTTGCTTATAATAATAGTTGACATTCGAGTATTGAGATGGCATGTTTTTAGGCATTGTATGGTAGGTGTTGTCGATCCCCTATTGGTTGGTTTGAGACTTCTGAGGTTAGACCCCATGGTACCGACTTACTTTACAAGTCTTTGGATAGAGTTCGGGTGATTCAGGATAGGCTTCGGGTAGCCTAGAGTAGGCAAAAGAGTTATGTCGACCGCAGATTTTGTGCCTTAAGTTTGGTATTGGAGATCGGATTTTCGTTCGTGTGTCGCCTATAAAGGGAGTGATAAGGTTCGGGAAGAGGGGTAAGCTTATCTCGAGGTTCATCAAACCTTTTGAGATTCTTCGAACAGTTGGGGAGGTTGCCTATGAGTTGGCTTTACCTCTAGACTTTTCAGCCATTAATCCAGTTTTTCATATATTTATACTCCGACGCTATATTCCGGATGAGTCTTATGTGCTTCGTTAGGATTCAGTCCAGTTGGATGAGAGGTCAACCTTTGTTGAGGAGCCAGTCTCCATTTTAGACAAGAATATTAAACGGTTGCATTTTAGAGATATTCATTTAGTTAAGGTTCAGTAGAGACACCATTCCGTGGAGGAGGCTACTTGGGAGGTCGAGTCTGATATATATAGTAGTTACCCCCAACTTTTCACCGAATCAGGTATTTTCTTGCTTTTTAGTTTGAGGACGAACTAGAGTCTTAGTGGTAGATACATAAGGACCTGATTCGTGAAAAGTTACTTTTTTCATTTTTTGACCACTTTGCCCTTCCTTGTAGAGGAGGCTACTTGGGAGGTCGAGTCTGATATGCATAGTAGTTACCCCCAGATTTTCACCTACTCAGGTATTTCTTTACTTTTTAGTTCGAGGACGAACTAGAGTCTTAGTGGTGGATACTGTAAGGCCCTAATTTGTGAAAACTTGCTTTTTTCATATTTTGACCACTCTGCCCTTCTCCGTAGTTGCTACAAATTGATTTTGAGGTGTGGGGATGGTAGACACGGTTCTCGATCCGATCGGGAGTAATTTGAGGTTTTTAGAGGCTTTAAAAGCCAAATAGTTGACTTTGGTCAACATTCGATGTTTCGGGTTCCAGATGATGATTTGGATAGTTCCATTAGATCTGAAATGTCGAATTTGGGTTAGTAGCGAGGTTGATTTGGGACTTTTATTTTGCATTTCGATCCTTCATTTGGAAAATTGCCTAAAGGGGGCCCCGGGGGTAAATTTATTGAAAACAACCTCTTTTTGAAAATCCGACATCGCCATTGAGTCTGGAACGTCGAAATTAGCCTAGTAGCATATGTGGTTTACTTCTGTCGGGTCCCGAATGAATCTCAAGGGTCAGTTTGGAGATTTTGGAAACCATGCAAATCAGTATTTTCGCTGATATCTGGTGCATGGCTGATCCTTCTTAGCGAATGCGGAGCCCTGGCCGCGATCTCGGAGAATGAAATTTCCCTTCATCACCATCGCAAGGTGCAGCCACCATCGCGAAGGGCATTCGGGGTTGGGTTGGGTTCTCCCATTCTTCGTGAATGCGACAGGGCTGTCGCGAATGCAATGGTCCGAGTTGTGGACCTTCGCGAATGCAAAGGACAATGATTTGGCCGGTCAAACATTTACCCTCGCGATCGCGAGGTGGGGTCTGCTATCGCTAGGTACTGTTCACAGAACAGAATATAAACCCCATTTTCACAATTTTACTCCATGTTTTGGACCTCCAAGCTTTGGGAAAGGCGATTTTTGAGGGTTGCATCATCTATTTTTGTGTGGGTAACTTCTAAACACCTTCGAATCTTGATTTCAAAATAGATTTTTGGGGTTTTGCCGGTAAATCTTAAAAATGGATTTTTCTTCGATTTGAACCTTGTTTCAAGCTAATTTTCGCGTGTGTTTTCAACTGTAGACTCCTTTAACCTTGGGGAATGTGTTTCTAAAGAAATTTTTTATTTTTATCCCTTTCATTTTCGAACTCATTTTTCGAGTCCGTTTTGGCCCCATTTTAAATATGATTGATATGGGTATTGTTGGCCTAAAGTCATAACCTACATTTTGGCTTTCTTTTAACATTTAGAGCCTATATTTGTACGCCATGTTGAAGGAATTTAGGCTCGGATTTCATCATTTCGAGGTAGGTTATGACTTAACTTCTTTCAAATTGAGCTGAGTAATTAATAAATAAGTAAAGCATGCTATGGGTTGGAAAAAATAACTATGGGCTTATATTTTGAGATGATTATTATTGTTGTGTGCCCGAGTGGGGGCTTATATTTGGTGGTTGTTAACTTGTGATATCTAATATTGCGTATTGCCAGAGTGAGGGTCTTATTTGACATCTTTGGACTTATTTGTGCATTTATATGCCTTATTCTAGATATGATGCCTGTGCGGGGACTTAAATTGTTATTATAGGCCTTATTGAGCATTGATTGCCTTATCATGATTAAAATAAACCGAGTTAGGGGTTGATGTGATATTAATGATGTCTAACATGCATATTTATTCCGATGGTGCCTAATTAGAGTTGATAATCATGAATTGTGGATATATTGAGTTGATTCTGGACTTACTTATATATGTATTGAATTGATTGGATAACTTTATACTGATTCGATTGTGAGTATTACATCCTCATTCCATTTATATACATTCATGAGATGCTGGTTTCATTGAGGAACATTATTTTTGAAAGAAAATGAAATATTTTTATAAAAATCCTCTCCGTGGACACGAGCCGGAGATGTGGGTTGAGATTGAGATATGAGTTATAGTATATAGGTTGCGAACCCCTCATGGGTCCTACTGCGGGAGCTGCGAGCTCGGTAGGTGTATACAAAAAGTCATGCGATGACTTTCACCATTCCATCCCATCATCATTGCATTGCATTGCATATGCATCTTTCATGCTTCCTTTGGTTTTCCTTGACTTGTGCTTAGTTTTTTAATACTTTTCATGTATATCTGTGTTATTTCTATTCAATGTTATATTAGAACTGTTAGTGGAGACGGTGTGAGCTACCGTTTGAGAACTTTTCTGTTTGCAGGTGACGTGGTCATAGTCTTCTTTACTTATATTATTGTCTACTTTGCTCAGTCGGCCTATGATTTCGACTGAGTATATGTGGACCTGTACCCACCCTTACTGTGCCTTTTCGGTGCAGATCCTAGCACGAGTACGACATGCGGAGGTTTAGATTGTGCCGTTAATTGGTGATATTCGAGGTACCGGTTGCTCTATGTCTTTAGAGTCGACCCTAGACCTCTCCTTATCTATCTAGACGCCTTTAGTTTTGGTTTTAGAGATAGATTATGTTCTTCAGATTCAGTTTGTATTATTAGATGCTCTACACTTATGACATCAGATTTTGGGATAGTTTTGTGTTTTGTTCGGATTTTTGTCTTTTACTTATATATGTGTGGCTTGACTTCATTCTAAAAGTCTCGTTTCACTTTATTGCCTTATTTATTTCGCATTTCCATCCTTTAGAGTGATTGGTTTATTTATCAAGGCTGGGCCACGATAAGTGCCATCATGACCTTGTTTTTGGGTCTTGGCACTTAACTTCATGCTAGACTACTCTCCTTTATTATATATATAAATAAATATGGAATAAATATGAAATAATTAATAATCTAAAAAATTAATTTTTGTTGTAAAATGTCAAGTGGCTCGTTCTCAAGATGCCACTTGGCTTAATCTCATGCTAGACTACTCCCTTTTATTATATATATATAGATATGAAATAAATATGAAATAGTTAATAATCTATAAAATTAATATTGTTGTAAAATGCCAAGTGACTCGTTCTCAAGATGCCACTTTTCTTAACCCCATGCTAGACTATTTTCCTTTATTATATATATAGATAGATATAAAATAATATGTATTAATTAATTAATCAACAAAATAGATTTTTATTGTAAAAGTGCTAAGTGACTTGTTCCCAAGATGCCACTTGGCTTAATTATAGGTTAGACTACTCTCATTTATTATATAGATAGAAGATAGATATATATATGAAATAATATTAAATAATTAAATAATTAACAAAATAGTTTTTTGTTGTAAAATGATAGTTTTTTGTTGTAAAATATCAAGTGGCTATTTCTCAAGATGTCACCTGGCTTAATTATAGGCTAGACTATATTCCTTTATTATATATAAAGATTGTTGAGTAACGAATAATATTTAATAGCAAGGGTAAAATGAACACAAAATGGTAAATGATTCATTAACTTTCTAAGTTGGATAAGTATTGTGAGACATCTATTTTTAGTATAGTTTACAAATAAAGATGAATGAATGGAGTAAATGTATTTGTTTTTTTGGTTTGAGTTTTAATTATTAAGACTCAATCTAATAAGTGTATTTGTTTTTCTTTTTATAAAGCCTCTTAACGAGTCTAAATACATTTGTACATAGTTTTAAAATGTCGAACTTTTGTTTGAAATTCTATCTTTATCTAATTTATAATCGATTCATCGCTAAAAAAAATAATTACGATTATTCTTGTGCAGTAAAAAATAGAAATCATTGTTTTTGTATCGTTATATCCACTATGCACCATAATTACCCGACCTTATTTTGGAGGAAGGAATTCTCTTTTTAGGTATAGATCATTGTCCATGAAACGTTTGAAGAAAGATGGAATGAATTTAGTGAGATGGAATTAGTATCACGCGCCATGAAATCACCATTAGCCTTATAACATGTTTGGTGAAACATTTAGAATCAGCTTATTTTGAAGAAAAACTTATTTCAAAATTGTTTTTTTTAAAAAGTACTTTTTCGTAAGAAGCAATTAGTGTTTAACCAAGCTTTTAAAAGTATTTTTAAGTTTATTTTTTCAAAAGTGTTTTTTAAATAAGTGTTTTTAGGAAGAAACTACTTTTTTTAGCTTATGAAAAATATATAGCTCTTGCTACTCATTAGAATCACTTATTTTCTCTCAAAAACTTGACCTTACAACTCACTTTTTAAAAATAACACTCCAATAAGCTTGGCCAAACAAACTATAAGTACAATCTTATATGCTGTGGTCAAGTTTTTTAGAGGTTAAAAATATTTTTTTAAACACATGTTTATTTTTTTTAAAAAAATGAGTTATTTGACTAAACTTTTGAGAAAAAATAATTGCTTCTAGGAAATAGTAGAAGTTGCTTTTCAAAAGCTAAAAAAACTTTAAAAAATGGTTTTTCCTAAAAACACTTTTTTTTGAAAAGCACTTCAGTAGGACATGTGTGTCACTTGTTCAACTTTATATAAGTTTAAGTATCTACTTATGTACATTTGTTGGGAAAATACTGCAATATTGATATGGAACTGAAATTAATAATAGTAAATAGTATGATAATAGTCACAAATACTGTGCCGTGGCAAGCCACTGCCTTGACAACGATTTCATCCCAACTCCGGTGCAAATCGTTAAGACCGATCACTCCCCAAGGTTCCACAGCTCTTTCAAACACATGCACTCGTGGCTGAAAATTTGGAGTTGTACCAATACTATTGCCCAGAAATTCATAAGGAATAGGAAACCAATGAAGGATAAAGTAATATAGAAAGAAAGTCAATAAATGAGATACTATTTCTTTCTGTGAGTGTGTTTTTTCATGAAGAGAAGACAACACTTATATAGGTGTAGGAATTATACGTTTTGGTGAAGAAATAAATAAGATATAGGTTGATATCTCATTAAGGCCATGTGTTTCATACAATTAAAGAATGAATGTGAAATTTTTGCATTCCCACCAGCATAATTAATTTGAGAGAATGAATGTATAATTTTACTTTGCATTTTTATCTGCACAATTAATTGTAAAGAAATGAATGCATTGAATTCATTATTGCAGTCTCATTCATATACAGAAAAGGCTAACAGCCCCCCGAAAAATGGAAAGGAAAAATAATAGGATTAATTTCTAAGTAAAAGAAAGAAGCATGTACTTAAGTATCAATATCTTTCGATTTGAATTGATACATAGTGAAATGAGGCAAAAACAAATATCCACAAAGTGAAGTATTCTTGAACTAAATGGACCTAAGTTGAGACCCTACAAACACATACCATATCATTGATTTATGCAAACTCCGTGATATTTCAAAGTGTTATTATGGTCTTGCACAAACCTTGATCTCGGAGTTATTTAGAAAGACGACCCAAGTCTTTCATAAAAAGAAACCACACCTTGACACTAAAAAAAGTGATTCCATCAAGTCTATCTCAAACAGACCACCTTAAGGCTATAAAATTATTAAGAGCAAAAATAAGCTCAGCTTATAAACACCTATGTTATGCCATAGGGATAAGAAATATAGTGTATATTGAGGGCTTTTATGGCTTCGTTTGATCATAAATAGGTATTCACCATGCTACCTCAATTCATAGGTTTTAGCCTCATTCCCCTCGACGTTTTAAGGATTATTTTTCTTGTTAAACCCTTGGTTAAAGGATCCATCAAATTTCTTTCGGACTTTATATATTCCAAGGAAATAACGTCTTGTTTTAATAATTGTTTAACTATACCATGTTTGATGCGAAGATGTTTCTTTTTTTTTCTATTGTACACTCTATTTTTAGCAATCACAATTGTTGTTTGTGAGTCACAATGTAAATAGACTGGTGAAGCTTGTCTTCCCCATAATGGCACATCTGCTAAAAGGTTTCTCAGTCACTCAACTTCTTGCCCTATCAACTCAAGAGCAATGAATTCATACTCCATGGTAGAACGTGCTATAAAAGTATGTTTGGAAGACTTTAATGAAATAGCACTTGTAGCAAAGTAAACACATAGCCATTGGTGGAACTAACTTCATCATTGTCAGTTACCCAGTTTACATCACAAAAATCTTCTAAAATACTGGAAATTTATTAAAATGCAAACACCAATTTATAGTACCTCTCAAATACCTTAACAAGCGATGAAGAGAATTCTAGTGTTCAATACTGAGATTATGAGTATATCAACTCAATCTGCTAATAACATAAGTTATATCGTGCCGAGTATAGTTCATGAGAAATATTACACTCTCAATTATTTTAGCATATTCAGTTTGAGAAACACTAGAATCCTTATTCCTTGTCATATGTATGCTAGGATCATACAGAGTTCTTGCTGGGACTACATCCAAAAAATCAAACCTTTTCAATATAATAAGATTGACACAAAGAGAAATCATTAACAATATCATTAACAGTTATTTTAATTTTAATTCCTAAAATCACATCTGCTTCTTCAAGATGTTTTATTTTAAAATTAGAAGACAAAAAGTTTTTAGTCTCAACATTCACATTAGTGCCAAAGATTAACAGGTCATCCACATACAGACGTATAATCACAAAATCTGATTCTATAATTTTGGAATAAACACAGGTATAAGATGTATTAACAACAAAGTCATTATATATTAATGTAATATTAAATTTCTCATACCACTTGTTAGGTGCCTGTTGTAGTCCATATAGACTTCCTCAATTTGTATACTTTATCCTCTTATCCTGGGACCACAAAACCCTCAGGTTGAGTCATATAGATATCTTTCTCTAAATCACCATTTAAAAATACTGTTTTGACATCCATTTGGTGTACCACTAAACTATGAATAACGGCTATAAGAGTTCTAGTGGTCTCTATTTTAGTCACAGGAGAATAAGTATCAAAGTATTCAACACCTTTTTTTTTTGGTTAAAACCCCTAATCACAAGTCTAGCCTTATATTTATCAATTATACCATCATGTCTCAATCTCTTCTTAAATATCTACTTGCTTGTCACGACCGAAAAACTAGGTCATGATGGCACTTGCCGCGGCTTATCCTTGACAAGTAAGACGATCACCCAAACTGAAAAAGTAAAACCGAAATAAAAAATAACATAGATAAGGCAAGACTTCTAGAACAAAGTCAGACCAATACAAGTACCATAATAGCGGAAGTCTGAAATAAACGACATAACATCCTCAAGAAGTGGTGTCATAAGTCAAGAGCATCTAATACCACCGAGAAATACTGAAATACATCTCTGTCTCTAAAAATAAGTAACGACATAAATGAAACAAGATGAGGTCTGACAATCAAACCCGAACTCTGGAGCATATCAGTACCTCGAAGATCCATCCAATCACACCCGAACTCAACTGTCGTGTATTGTACTCGAACCTGGATCTGCACTGAAAGGGCACAGTAGGGATAAATACATAAATACAGTCCCATATACTCAGTAGGAATCATAGGCTGACTGAGTAAAGTAGACAGTAATATAAGTAAAGAAAGCTATGAGCGCGTCACCTGCAAACAGAAAAATTTCCAAACGGTAGCTTACACCGTCTCCACTAACAATTCTAATATAATACCAAATCTAAACGACACAAACATACATGAAAAGTATACGAAAATTAAACACAAGTCAAGGAAAAACTAAATGAATCACAAAAGATGTAAATGCAATGCAATGCAATGATGATGATGGGGTGGAACAGTGAAAGTCATCGCATGACTTTCTGTATACATCTACAGAGCTTGCAGCTCCGTAATAGAACCCATGAAGGGTTCGCAGCCCGTATACTATAACTCATATCTCAATCTCAACCCTCCTCTTCGGCTTATGTTCACGGAGAAGGTTTTTATGAAAATATCTCATTTTGTTTCAAAAACAATGTTCCTCAATGATACCAGCATCTCATGAATATATATAAATGGAACGAGGATGTAATGTTCATAATCAAATCAGTATGAAGATATCCAATCAATTCAATACGTATATAAGTGAGCCCATAATCAACTTAAAATGTCCACAATTCATGATTATAAACTCTAATTAAGCACTATCGGAACAAATATGCATGTAAGACATCATTAATATTATATCAATCCCTAACTCGGGTTTTCTATCATGACAAGGCAATCAATGCTCAATATGGACTATAATTAATAATTTAACCCCCCGCATGGGCATCATATCTAGAATAAGGCATATAGATTCACAAATAAGGCCAATGATGTCAAATAAGGCCCCCACTCGGGCAACACACAATATCAGATATCACAAGTCAACAACCACCAAATATAAGCCCTCCCACAGGCACACAATAGTAATAATAATCTCAAAATCCAAAAACCATAGTTATTTTCCCCAACCCATAACATGCTTTACTTAATTATTAACTACCCAACTCAATCTGAAAGAAGTTAAGCCATAACCTACCTCGAAATGACCAAATCTGAGCATAAAGTCCTTCAACACAGAGCTTTCCCCTTTCGAACGACCCTGAAATCAACTAAAACATACAAATATAGTATCTACGTGTTAAAAGAAAGCCAACCACACCCATATTGCCCATATTTAAGTCGGGTATAAAACGGACTTGAAAAATAAGGTTGAAAATGAGAGGGGTAAAACCAGAATTTTTCTTTAAAAACACATTCTCCAAGGCTATAGGAGTCTATAGAAGAAAACCCAAGAGAAAACGAGCTTAAAACAAGGTCCAAATCGAAGAAAAATCATTTTCAAGCTTTACCAGTAAAAACCTCAAAAATCCATTTCAAAATCATGATTAAAGGTGTTTTTAAAGATAAAATCAATGGGAAATAGTGGGATTAAGAGTTTAGAAGTTACCCACACGAAACTCGAAGATGAAACCCTCAAAAATCACCTTTCCCGATGCCTGGAGGTCCAAAAATAAAGTAAAATCGCGAAAATGAGCTATATATACAATCCCAACGCTGGCCGCTTAAGAGGCTAAATGACTGCTAAAGAGGCAACAACTAAAGCGATGATTGACCACTAAAGCGGTCTGACCTATATGGCTAGCTCCACTAAAGTGGTCCCTTTCTGCTAAATTGGTAAAGTGGCCGCTTTAACGGTAGGCGACTAGTCAACGGTCCACTAAAGCGGCTACCGCGAAAGCGGTCCTTTGGCCGCTAAAGCGGTTGTACCAACTTCAACTGCATCAACAACTTTTCAAGTTAGCAAAGTTGTCGATCGACTCCTCAGGATTGGTTTGGAATCTCATGAACACAAGCAAACTATGCTACTAGGCTAATTTTGACGTTCCAGACTCAATGGCTACGACTTATTTTCGAAAAAAGATTGTTTTCAATAAATAAACCCCTGGGACCCCTTTGTCACTATTTTTCAAACGAAGGGTCGAAATAAGATATAAAGATTTTGAACCCGAACCAACCACGCTACTAATCCAAATTCGACATTTTGGATCTGCTGACACAGTCCAAATCGTCATTCGAGACTCAAAAAATAAAATATTGACTGAAGTCAACTATTGGCTCATAAAGCCTCAAAACAACCTCAAACACGCTCAAATCACTTTCGATCGCATCGGGAACCGTGCCAATCATCCCCATACCTCAAAATGAATCCCCATACCTCAAAATGAACATGTAGCAACTACGAAGAATGACAAAATGAACAAAACACATAAAAACCTAGTTTTCACAAAATAGGTCTTTACAATATCCACCACTAAGACTCTAGTTCGTCCCCAAACCAAAAAGCAAAGAAATACCTGGATCGGTGAAAAGCTAAGGGTAACTACTACGTATATCAGACTTGACCTCCCAAGTAGCCTCCTTAATGGAATGGTGTCTCAACTGAACCTTAACTATAAGAATAACTCCAGAACGCAACAGTCTAACATCCCTGGCTAAAATGGACACTGGCTCCTCAATGAAGGTCAATCTCTCATCCAACTGAATCGAATCCCAACGAAGCACATGTGACTCATCCAAAATATAGTGTCAGAGCATAGACACATGAAAAACTGGATAAACAACTGAGAAATCTAGAGGTAGAGCCAACTCATAAGACCCCTCCCCAACTGTCTGAAAAATCTCAAAAGGTTTGATATACCTCGAAATAAGCTTGCCCCTCTTCACGAACCTCATTACGCCCTTCATGGGCGACACATTAAGGAAAACCCGATCACCACTACAAACTTCAAGGCACAAAGTCGACATAACTCTTTTGCCTACTCTGGACTGCTTGGAGCCTATCCTGAATCACTCGAACTCTATCCAAAGACTCGTGAAACAAGTCGATACCACGGGGTCTAGCCTCGGAAGTCTCAAACCAACCAATCAGAGATCTACAATGCCTATGATATAACACCTCAAAAGCTACCATCTCAATACTTGAATGGTAGCTATTATTGTAAGCGAACTCCGTCAAGGCTAAATACTGTTCCCACTGACCTTCAAAGTCTATAACACACGCGCGGAGCATGTCCTCCAAAACCTGAATAGTTCGCTTCGACTAATCGTCTTTCTGGGGGTGAAAAGCTGTGCTAAGGTCAACCTGAGTACCCAACTTCTCCTGAAATGTCCTTCAAAAGCTAAAAGTGAACACTGAACCTCTGTCTGAAATAATAGACACGGGTAGTCCATGAAGACGAACCACCTTTCGAACATTGATACGGGCCAACCTCTCGGCACGGGATGAATCTGAATAAGGATGAAATAGGCTGATTTGGTCAATCGATCCATGATAACCCAAATACTGTCAGAACTATGAGAAGTACAAGGCAATCAATGGGTAATCTCTGAAGCAAACCACCCGGTCTCTGATGCTCGACCTTCACCTACTGACAACACAAGCAGTGAGCTACAAAATTTGCAACATCCTTCTTCATGACACACCACCAATAAAGCTGCCTCAAATCACGATACATCTTAGTCACCCCAGGATAAATGGAATATCTGGAGCAATGTGCCTCCTCCAAAATCAACCTCACTCATCCACCAACTCTCAGCACACAAACTCGATCACCAATCCTCAAAACACCATCAGGTTCAAGTGAAGCCTCCTTGGCCTCACCACTCAACACTTTACACCGAATAGCCCTCAAACCATCATCTTCAAACTGGTGAGCTCAAATATCCTCCATAAAAATAATCTAGCATCAACAAAGGCTAAAACATGTCTAGGTGATGAAATATCAAGTCTAACCATTTGGTTAGCTAAAGACTGAACCTTTAAGGCTAAAGGTAGCTCCTGAGTTAAGAGATGAGCTAAAATCCCCATACTAGTCGACTTATGACTCAAGGAATCCGCAACCACATTAGCCTTACCTAAATGATACAGAATAATGAGGTCATAATCCTTAAACAACTCAAGCCAATGCCGATGTCTCATATTAAGCTCTCGCTGGGTGAAGAAGTACTGAAGGCTATGATGATCTGAGAAAATCTCATAACAGACTCCATACAAGTAATGCCTCCACAACTTCAACACAAACACAACCGCGGCCAACTTCATGTCATGGGTAGGATAATTCCTCTCGTGAGGCTTCAACTGATGAGATGCATTAGCGATCATCTTACCTTCCTGCATCAAAACTGCACCCAAACTAACACCGAAAGCATCATAAAACATGGTTAAATCCACGCCCTCCTTGGGCAAGCTCAATATAAGAGTCAAAGTCAACAACTCCTTGAGCTTTTGAAAGCTCTTCTCACACGCTTTTGACTACTGAAAGGTAATCTTCTTCTAAGTCAACTTGGTCAAAGGAGCCGCAATAGAAGAGAAACCCTCAACAAAACGCCGATAATAACCCATCAAGCCAATAACACTCTGAATCTCCATAGGGCTGGTGGGCCTAGCCCAATCACGCATTGCCGCAATCTTGGTCGGATCGACCATAATACCATACTTAGTCACGTGTTACCATACTTAGTCACCACATGACCCAAGAAAGAGATAGAATCCAACCAAAACTCACACTTAGAGAACTTAGAACACAACTTCTCATCACGTAATCTCTGAAGTACAGTACTCAAGTGTATCACATGATCGATCTCTTTCTCGAAATAAACCAAGATGTCATCTATAAATACAATAACAAAAGAGTCAAGATAAGGTCGAAACACCCGGTTCATCAACTCCAGGAATGTTGTTGGGGCATTGGTCAACCCAAAAGACATGACCAAAAACTCAATGATCGTATCGAGTTTGAAAAGATGTCTTCGGGATATCTGAAGCTTTAATCCTCAACTGGTGATACCCGTACCTCAAATCAATCTTAGAAAACATGAAAGCACCCTGAAGCTGATCAAACAAATCATTAATGCGAGGAAGAGGATACGTATTCTTCACTGTCACCTTGTTCAACTGTCGATAATCAATACACATGCGCATAGAACCATCATTCTTCTTCAAAAACAAGATATGTGCACCCCAAAGAGATACACTAGGTCTAATGAAACCCTTACTCAATAAATCTTACAATTGCTCTTTAAATTCCTTCAACTCAGCGGGGGCCATCCTATAAGGAGAAATGGAAATGGGCTTGGTGCCCGACTCCACACCAATAGCAAAACTAATATCATAATTTAGAGGCATACCAGGCAAATACATAGAAAACACATCCATGAGCTCATGAACAACCCGAATAGAATCCATAGGAGGCTGTGAGGCAACACTAGTATCACAAACATAAGCCAAATAAGACAAACAACCCCTTTCTACCATGTGATGAGCATGTAGAAAAGATTTAACTCCCTTCGGACCCGAATTAAGAGTACACTTCCAAGCTAACCTTGGCACACGCGGCATAGCTAAGGTCATGGTCTTGGCATAAAAGTCCAAAATATCATGATAGGGAGCTATCCAATCCATACCCAAGATAATATCAAAGTCAACTATATATAGGAGAATCAAATCTACCCAAGTCTCACTCGCCAAAAAGGTAACCACACAAGATCGGTACACCCGATCCACCACTAAAGAATCTTCTATATGGGTAGACACATAAAGAGGCATAGCAAGGGGCTCACATGCAACATCAAAACCAGAAGCAAAATATGCAGATACATAGGAGAATGTATATCCAGGGTCAAATAACACAGAAGCAGATTTGTAGAAAATCAGGATGATACCTATAATGATTGCATCAGAGGCCTTCACCTCAGGTCTTCCAGGTATAACATAGCACTGTCCACGTCCTCTCTTGGACTGAGAAACCCCCCAACCACTACTACGAGCCCCCTTACCTCTACCTCAAGCACCTCTAACACCACCTCTACCACTCTGTGAACCACCCTTGACTGCAAAATAAGAGTAGGGAAAAGCTGAAGCTGAGATCCCTGCTGAGGAGGTCCAAACACACGTCGAGGGAAAACCTTGGCTACATGGATAAAATTATCATATACAAAGCATCCTCTACGGATCGACTTAATCTGAGAAGGTGCGGATGAGCCAAAATGACCACCCTGTCCTAATGAATCGAACCTAGAACCTTTATTTATATGAATTGATACCTGGTTAGCAGAAGCCGTAGAACCTGAAGATCTACCACATGATCCCTGTAACGCGACTTGAACTGGGCTACCATGATAACTACGGGAACCTCAACTCGAGAAGTCTTTACCTTGGGAGGCGTGTCCACTAAACTCACCCTGACGACGCACCTTCTTGGTTTTTCCCTGAGTAGCTTGGATAATAGACTCGATCATATTTGCATGCTCAATAATACTCTGCAAAGAAGCCCTTGAAACTACTATCTGAGCGTTAGCCAACTGATATGAACCATCTAACCCCTTCACAAACTTTCAAATCCTCTCAGACTCGGTGGAGATGCTAGCGGCTGAATATCTATATAGAGCATGAAAACGTGCCTCATACTCAATAATAGACATGGAGTCATGCCCCAAATGATCAAACTCATCCCTCATCTGATCTCTCAAGCTATAATGCACAAACCTCTCCAAGAAAGCCTTAGAAAATTGAGTCCAAGTCATAGTAGGTGATCCCAAAGGTCTACAACTAGCAGGTGACCTTCACCAATCCCTAGCCACATCCGTTAACTGATAGGTAGTATAAGCAACTCCGTGAGACTCAAGGGATCCAATATTATGTAACTTCTCCTAAAAATCAGTCAAAAACTCATAGGCATCCTCGCCAATAGCACCACTAAACTTGGGTGGATCCAAACTAATAAACCTCTCGAACCTCTGTGGATTATCAGAAGACATCACTGTATGCGAAGCAACAGGAGAAATAGTAAGTCTTGAAGGTAAAAAGTCCATACGTGGGGGTACCATAGATGATGGTTGTACCCCTAAAGTAGGAATACCATAAGCAAATATCGGTATAAATGGCGGAACACCACTCGGTGTCTGAGAAACAACCGATACACTCAAAGGAACACCATCCAATTAACTCAAAAGGTGAATCAATAAATTATGAAGTACTGAGGTGTCAATTAAACCCTATGGAACCTAAGCTGGCCCCGCACCCCCTGTCTGATAATCATCTTTACTTTACTCAACCTCAGGCTCAGGAGAGGCCTCCCTAGTACGTCCTTTGACTGGGGTAGCTCTTCGTGCTCGTCCTCTACCTCTGCGCTGTCCACGACCCTTGCCTTATAGTCAAATCGGGGCTCCCATATTGGGTGAATTGGGAAAGCCAATAGAAAGATTCGATTCTGACTTCGTAGAGCCGGTGCCGACTCAGCATCCTAATATCTACGTACCTAGTCCTCACTATCTGTGCAGAAAAAAAGGGAATACAATTTTAGAACATTGGGTATGAACAACCCACATGATAAGGAATCAAATTAGAGAAGTTTTTCCTAAGGACATCTTATAGCCTCAAAGATAGATATGGACGTCTACGGACCGATCCGCGAGACTCTACTAGACATCCTACTTTTACACTTATGAAACCGGTGAACCTAATTCTCTGATACCAATTTGTCACGACCCAAAAACTAGGTTATGATGGCACTTGCTGCGGCTTAGCCTTGACAAGTAAGCCGATCACCCAAACTAATAAAGTAAAACCAAAATCAACAATAAAATAGCTAAGGCAAGACTTTTAGAATGAAGTCAGACCAATACAAGTACCATAATAGCAAAATTCTGAAATAAACGTCATAATATCCTCAAGAAGTGGTCTCATAAGTCAAGAGCATCTAATACCACCCAGAAATGTTGAAATACATCTCTGTCTCTTAAAATAAGTAAAGACATAAATGAAATAAGATGAGGTCGGACAACCCCAAACTCAGGAGCATATCAGTACCTCAAAAATCCACCCAATCATACCCGAACTCAACCACCATGTATTGTACTCGGACTTGGATCTGCACCAAAAAGGCACAGTAGGGGTGCGTACGGTCCCATGTACTCAGTAGAAATCATAGGCCTACTGAGTAAAGTGGACAATATTATAAGTAAAGAAAGCTATAAATGTGTCACCTGCAAACAAAAAAGTTTCTAAACGGTAGCTCACACCATTTTCACTAACAATTCTAATATAATAATACACAAAAAGTATAAGGAAATTAAACACAAGGCAAGGAAAAACTAAATGAATCACAAAATATACAAATGCAATGCAATGCAATGATGATGATGGGGTGGAATAGTGAAAGTCATCGCATGACTTTCTATATACACCTACCGAGTTTGCAGCTCCACAATAGGACCCATGAGGGTTTCACAACCCGTATACTATAACTCATTTCTTAATCTCAACCCTATTCTTCGACTCGTGTTTCCGGTAGGATTTTTATGAAAATGTCTCATTTTCTTTCAAAAACAATGTTCCTCAATGGTACCATCATCTCATGAATGTATATAAATGAAATGAGGATGTAATGCTCACAATCAAATCAGTATGGAGATATCCAATCAATTCAATATATAGATATGTGAGCTCAGAATCAACTCAAAATGTCCATAATTTATTATTATCAGCTATAATTAGGCACCATCAGAATAAATATGCATGTAAGATATTATTAATATTATATTAATCCCTAACTCGAGTTTTCTATCATGATAAGGCAATCAATGCTCAATAAGGCCTACAATTAACAATTTAAACCCCCGCACGAGCATCACATCTAGAATAATGCATATAAATGTACAAATAAGGCCAATGATGTCAAATAAGGCCCCCACTCGGGCAACACGTAATATCAGATATCACAAGTTAACAACCACCGAATATAAGCCCCCACACAGGCACAAAACAATAATAATAATCTCGAAATCTAAAACCTATAGTTATTTTCCCCAACCCTTAGCATGCTTTACTTATTTATTAACTATCCAGCTCAATCTAAAAGAAGTTAAGCCATAACCTACCTTGAAATGACAAAGTCTGAGCCTAAAGTCTTTCAACACTGAGCTTTTCCCTTTTGAATGGCCTCGAAATCAACTAAAACATATAAATATAGCATCTACGCATTAAAATAAAGCCAACCATACCAATATTGCTCATATTTAAGTCGGGTCCAAAACGGATATGAAAAATGAGTTCAAAAATGAGAGGGGTAAAACTGGAATTTTTTAAAAAACTCATTCTCCAAGGTTATAGGAGTTTATAGAACAAAACCCAAGCGAAAACAAGCTTAAAATGAGGTCCAAATCAAAGAAAAATCATTTTCAAGCTTTACCAGTAGAACTCCCAAAAATCCATTTCAAAATCATGATTAAAAGGTATTTTTGAAGATGAAATAAATGGGAAATAGTGGGATTAAGAGTTTAGAAGTTACCCACACGAAACTCGATGATGAAACCCTCGAAAATCACCTTTCCTGAAGCTTGGAGGTCCAAAAATAGAGTAAAGTCATGAAAATGAGCTATATATACAATCCCAGCACTGGCCACTTAAGCGACTAAATGACCGCTAAAGAGACCACAACTAAAGCGATGGTTGACCGCTAAAGTTGTCCAGCCTGCATGGCTAGCTCCGCTAAAGCGGTAAAGTGCCTGTTTTAGCGGTAGGCGACTAGTCAACATTTCGCTAAAGTGGCTACCGCTAAAGCGGCTGTACCAGCTTCAACTACATCAACAACTTTGCTAAGTTAGCAAAGTTGTGATCGACCCCTTGGGATTTTTTTGGAATCTCATGAACACAAACGAACTATGCTACTAGGCTACTTTCAACGTTTCGAACTTAATGGAATCATTGTATTTTCAAAAAATAGATTGTTTTCAGTAAATAAACCTCTTGGACCCCTTTGTCACTATTTTTCAAATGAAGGGTTGAAATGAGATATAAAGGTCCCAGACCCGAACCAACTACGATACTAACCCAAATTCAAAATTACGAATTTGCTGGCGCAGTCCAAATCGTCATCCAAGATTTGAAACATGAAATGTTGACCGAAGTCAACTATTGGATCATAAGCCTCAAAACAACCTCAAAATTGCTCAAATCACTCCCGATCGATCAAAAATCGTGCCAACCATCTCCACACCCCAAAACCAACATGTAGCAACTACGAAGAAGGGAAAAATGGACAAAATACATAAAAATCTAGTTTTCACAAAACAGGTCTTTACATTGCTACTTGTAGGTTTACAATATTTAGGTAAATTATACAAGTCCCAAGCGTGATTAGAAATTATAGAGTCTAATTTACTTTTAATGACCTCTTTTCAAAATATTGCATTTATTAATATTGCTGCTTCATCATAAGTCTTAGGGTCTTCTTATATTAAGTAAGTAGACACTAATTCATCATTTAAAGTATCACTATCAAAATTTATTAGTTAAGAAGGTGGTGATATAATCAGGATCAAAATTAGTTTTAATTCTATGTCTTTTACTCATTCTAAATTCATTTATATGCTCATTAGAAATAACACAGAAGAAGGTACAACATGAGAGTTAACAGGCAAAGATATATAAGCGTTATTTTGTACATCACTTGGCACATCATTTTTCAAAGGAAAAATATGCTCAAAAAATTCTGTTTCTCTAGTTCACAAATAAAATGATCATTTAAAGACATAAATCTATGTGCAACATTATTTTGAGTATAACCAATAAATACATTATCAAAAATCTTAGAGCCTACATTTACTCATTTAAAATTAGGTAGATCAATATTAGCCAAACACCCCCACACTTTTAAAATTTTCAAGTTAGGTACAAACCCTTTCCACAACTCATATGCGGTCTTATCTAATTTCTTATGATGGACTCTATTAAGAATATAACATGCAAACAAGACAGTTTGCCCCCACATATTGTCAGATAGAGCCGAGCTTAAAATAATAGAATTCATCATTTCCATAACAAATCTATTCTTTAGTTCGGCTACTCCATTTTGTTGGAGAGTATAGGGAGTACTAAACTCATGTATTATATCATTTTTCTCAAAAAAATACTTTAGAGTTTTAGTACTATATTCACCACCCCTGTCATATCTAAATCTATTAATTTTTACGTCTAATTGGTTTTGAAAGGATCTGTTCCGTTGTTACTGAATATATCTGTGCTAGAAGCATAAGAATTTCTTCCATAATGGGTGTTAGGATCAATTATTTATTATGGGAGTGCCATATATATGAATTAAGGTCATACAATACCCTTGACATAAAGTTTAGTTGGAAGTGTCCTTACCGATTGAGTTTTGAGTTAAGTTTAAACTAGGATCTACTTCAAATAATCACTCCTCATAGAATAGAAAGATTTATGGGGTATAATACACACCAAATTGAATATCTTTGAGTCTTCTTTCCAATGCCACTGACCGTTTGTTAATCCTCTTTCTGAGTAAAAAGTTATGATCATTTTACTAAAGACTGTCTGTGCTGAAAAAACTAAAGGCCGTTATAGCGGGAATCGGGCATTATAGCAGGATGACGACTGGATATAAGCCTATTTTAGCCAAATTTCAGTTTATAAACTCCAAAATTTTCTTCCTAAGCCCTAGAGGAGCGATTTGCTCATTGTTGGGGTGGAAATCCTTCGTTGAGGGTAGGATTTTTACTCCCTTTTAACATTGATTAATATGTTGTTCTTCTAGAATTAGTAGAATGAGGAATTATGTAGAAATTCTTGTGGTTTAGAACCCTAGGTTCATGAGATTGTGGGGAAAACCTATGGGTATATGTATTTTCACCTAAAATTGATTTTAAATTATAAATTAACTCTTCCTAATATGAAATTGTGGTTCAAAAACATGAATTTTTATAGTTGGGGACCTTGAGTTCAATAAATATGGGACCTTTAACTTTAAAACTCCATTAATGGAGTTGGGTTGAGTTTGATATAACTAATTATTGATTAAAACAACTCTTGGGTAATTTTGTAGACCGTGAATAAAGGTAAAATTAGTGGGTTTGAATTACCAAAGTATTTGTTTGAAGATTAGTTGATTAATTACTCTTAAAGTTTCTTGTTTCTTAGATGATTTAGTATTCAGAAAACGTGAAGAAAAGGAGGAGCATTCATGGTATAGCTTATATGTTGCCGCAGTTTGGCGCTCATGTAGGTTATGTTTAATGTGTAGTATATCTTGGTTAAATTTCATGAATATAATAAAGTTGATGAGAGATTTCATGCTTAGCCCTGCAGGCACGGTGAATGGTTGGTAATAATCAAAATGTGAACATGAATTGAATCTAATTTAGTTCAATTATTGTTTTGGGGAATTTTTTGATGCTTTTATGAATTATGTGTTAATTGTGATAATTCATGAGAATATATGTATTTTGGTGTCCAATTATGGAACTATAGATTGTGAAACTTGTAACTAGTAATTACGGTATTTTCCAGAATTGGAAGGTGGTGATGTAAACTGATTATAGTGAAGCAGGAATGATAGTGCATGTGTTGGAAAGTTTGGTTGAATTGGTGGATTATTATCATAGTTAAGCAATTGGGTGATGAATTAGTCTATACTAAAGCTTTGTCATAATCTTACGGTTACTAAGAATTAAATTAGGGCTAGTTATCTATAAATGAGCGGATTTAACTAAATGCTTGGTCATTGGTTGCACTGCATGCTAGTAAATATGAGTTCTTGATTTTGCTTGAGAATCCAATGAGCATGCTAAATTATTTATCACAAATGTTGTTGAATAATGAAATCATTGTATTTTTGGATAAGGACTGTGTTGTGGTGCAAGTGATGATATTTGTAAGCTTACTTGATGATTGCACTTGAACCAGCAGGTGATGGTTAAATGTAGTTGAAAAACCCAACTTGATTTATGTGTGCATGTTAACTGTTTCTTTGTATACTTGTTATAATACATGTTTAAGAAAAGTGAATTGTTGAATGATGTACTAAGTATAAATCACATGTAATGAGGTTCTATTAAAATCCTGTTGGCTATACAAGTGTGATTGTTTATTCTCATTGTGGTTGTGATTATTGAGATATCTATTATATTTTGGGATGAGTCGGTAAAAGACATCTTCACAGGATATATTATTATTATTGTGGGATGAACCGATACAGGACATCTCACGGGATATATTATTACTATTGTGGGATGAGTTGATTAAGCTAATATTCATGGGATTTTTGATAGTCTCTTGAGTGGACCGAGTTTATTTGTTGATTTACTTATATTTGGGATCTGTGTGTGGTCTAGTTGATTATAATGATATGAGGTGCTTCTTGTGTGAACCATTACTGATATTATTGAGTCGGGTTCCTTGAGTGAACCATTGAATTAATATTCCAATTTGCTATTTAGATTTGGGTTTCTGGTTTGAACTAATTTTCTTGGCTTATAATTATCCTTTCCATGATGAGAATTGTAATTTTGATATTTGACAAGACTCTATGAAATAAAAAACAACTAGAGATGGTTGTAAAATAGTCTTGTGTGTTGACTTGTAGTTGGGTGTATATTTGTCTAAGTGTAGACATTGTTATTGACTATTTGAATTATGTCATGGTTTATCTTGAATTTTTTTATTATATGTTATGTGTTTTAACCTTGGTCGATCGATGTTGCCTACCAGTACATGTTGTTTGTACTGATTTTACACTTGCTATACCCTTTTTTGGTATAGTCTGGTTGCAGAGTCAGTTGATGTTTCTTAGGTGACTTGGATAGTGATCTCCAGCAGCTTCTACTTTTCTCATTCCTACGGTGGGAGATGTGTCCTTTGTTTTGTCATTTATTTATTATAAGCTCTGTATATTGTCTAGACTAGGTCCTGGGGGAAAATGTTTATTAATTAAATTTTATTATAAAAGATTTATCATTTATCAGATTTTTGAAATCCTTAATGGAATTGTTTATAACTTCCGCATGTATTTTGAAATGGGTGTTAAGGGTTCTCCTATCTAGGTGGATTAGAGTAGGTGGACTCATGATCCGGTTAGTTGGGCCGTGATAGTTTGTATCAGAGTACTAGGTTACCGATCTTATAAGTACAAGAGCAAATATCAAGTAGAGTCTTGCATATTGGTTTGTAGAATTCCATCTCAAATCCTCGGGAAGCTATGAGGCATTCTAGGAATTGTTTCCCTTTCTTCCTCCTTATAGTGCTACCTCAGTTGTCGTCTATCTCGGTTAAGCCCAATTGGTATCTAGTCGATTCCAATTGGTATCTCTATAATCATAATTGGAATCTAGTCAATTCAAATTTGTATCTTGATAAGTTCTCAATTGGAACCTAGTTGTTTTCCAATTGGTATTTGTCCATAAGAGCTAGGAATTATGATTGTCGTGTGAATTGTGATGAAATTGCTTGGTTGTAACTTATTTTAGTATATTATAAGATGTGATTGCAATTGTTTCTTAGCTTGACGATAGTAACTAGTATGGTTAATAAAAGTGTTGTTTGAATTAGTTGTTTAAAGAGAATTTGGTTTGGTTTTAAATTTTGTGATAACTTGCAGGTTTAATTGATGGATGAAATGTCTGTTGATGACTGGATTGTCTGTTAGATGGTTGATAGGGTGATATGGTTTCTCTTGGCATGAAAGTTGAACGATATGTTAATAAGTTTAATGTCTGATGTGGGCATTGATGTCTGTTTGAGGTGACATACATATTTAAACGATAGACTTTATTTGACTTGGTGGTTTTTATTGTTGTTAATTAGATCCATGAGTGATCTGGGCTATTAACATAATTGGAAGTATAATTTCTATTGATGCCTATTTAAAGAACAATTGAGGTAAGGTGGAACTTATTGTCGTTAGTCATGAACTGTTGTCTTGGTATATTGTTGTTAGTTGTGTTCTTAACTTGATGAATTATCTGTCATAACTTATACTTGCTTGGTTATTGGTTGTTGTCATTGGTCAGAATGTTGCCTTGGTGGATTTCTGTATTGAATTATACCTATTTGGCATTGCTTATATACTTATTTCATGGGAATAATTATCAGTTATTAGTATCCCTCGACTATGGTATAATTAATAAACTAAGGCTTGTGAAATAAGTGAGTTTGATTATGATTAATGACCCTTAGTTGTAGGGTCGATTAAGGGAGTAGAGCTATTAGATGTGTTTATGCATAGTCATATTCCTCTCATTATTACATGATAATACTTGGTTAGTATTGCTCCTTGAGTGGTTGAGGTATGTTGAGTCGGTAATTTGACTAGCCGTAAGCTAGTTGTGAGGGTAAATAAGTATAGCTTGTCCTCAGGTGATAACTAAAAAGCTGGTTGCTTATAAATGATTGATTTTTGAGGGTCGAATAGACTAATGTGAGTTGTGGTGGAGAATTTATTTGTCAATAAAATCCATATTGGTGTGTTGGGTGGTGTTTGTACTCTAGATTAGTTATTCTTGTGCGCTGATCATGGAGGTGTGAAAAAGAGTCATAAAGTAGACAACCTGAGGGGAAATCATGGTGTAGTGTTTGGTAAAGTTGTGTTTGATATAGCATTGGTTAGGGTGTAAGTACCCGGGTAGAGTTTTCCCTAGAATAAGAGTTGATAAAATCTCAAGCTAGGGTGGGTTCCAATAAAAATCTGGTGTTGTGTGGTTTAGAGATATTTGGTGTCTCAAAGTATAGTATTTGATGAATTTATGGTGATATCATGATACATAAGGGACATAGCAGCCCATAGAAACTTTCAAAATGAAATTCAGGTTACTAGAACTCCTAATATAACACTTGACGTAAAGGGGTTAGTTCGAAATATCGAATTTTGGGAGTGTGTTGTAAAATTTGCCAAAATTGGGACTGTCCAGAGTTATTGCCTTGCCTATGCCACTATAGCGAGAGGAAGGCCTCTATCATAGGCCTGCTATAGCGGGGATTTTTCTGCTGTAGTGGGAGTCAATAATTGTCAATCCAGCTATAACGGGCAAATCCCGCTATAGCGGGCTTGATCCAGTAAATGTTCAGTTTTCTTTGAGTTTAGATATTATCTCATGATGAACTCTCAAGGCTTCATTCTTAGACTGTTATGGAAGAAATAACTAATTCGTGAGTAAATGCTTGGTTCCACATCTTCTTGTCATGAAATGCCTTGATAGAGAGGCCGAGTATAAAATGTGGTTTAGCTGATAAAAGATAGAGAGTGGGTAAGTAAGGTGCAATATCAGCAACTCTGAAAGTAGTGTATTTCTAATACCGACCTCGTGCTTCTCTTCACCAAATATCCATTCGGAGACGAAGGGATGGTAAATTGGTATCTGATGTAATGACCCGTTCCATCGTTACTGAATATATCTGTGTTAAAGGAAAAATAATCTCTTCCATCGTAGGTACTATGATCAATTCTTTAGTATGGGAGTGCCTTAGATATGAATTAAGGTCATACAATACCCTTAGCACAAAGTTTAGTTGGAAGTATTCTTACCGATTGAGTTTCGAGTTAAGTTTAAACTAGGATCTACTTAAAACAATCACTCCTCCTAGAATATAAAGAGTTATGAGCCTTAATACCCACCATATTAAAGATATTTGAGTCTTCTTTCCAATGCCACAAACCGTTTGTTTGTCCTCTTTTTGAGTAAATAGTTATGACCATTTTACTTAAGACTGTCCGTTATGAAAAAGTGAAGGTTGTCATAGCGGGACTCAGGCACTATAGCGGGATGACGGCGGTATATAAGCCTATTTTGGCCGAATTTCAGTTCATAAACTCCAAAATTTTATCCCTAATCCCTAGAGGGGCGATTTGCTCAAGATTGGGGTGGAAATCTTTCATTTGAGGTAAGATTTTACTCCCTTTTAACATCAATTAGTATGTTCTTCTTCTAGAATCATTAGAATGAGGAATTATGGGAAATTCTTGTTGTTTAGAACCCTAGGTTCATGAAATTGTGGGGAAAACCTATGAGTATGTGTATTTTTACCTAGAATTGATTTTAGATAGGTTTATGTGTATTTTTACCTAGAATTGATTTTAGATAGGTTTATGTGTATTTTTACCTAGAATTGATTTTAGATTGTAAATTAACTCTTCCTAGTATGAAATTGTGGTTCAAAAACATGAATTTTGATAGTTGGGGACCTTGAGTTCAATAAAAATGGGACATTTAGTTTTAAAACTCCATGAATGGAGTATGGTTGAGTTTGATAGAACTAATTAGTGATTAAAACAATCCTTGGGCTATTTTGTAGACCATGAATAAGGGAAAAATTAGTGGGCTTGAATTTCCCAAATATTTGTTTGAAGAGTAGTTGATTAATTACTTTTAAAATTGCTTGTTTATTAGATGATTTAACATTCAAAAAACATGAAGAAAAGGAGGAGCATTCATGGAATAGCTTACATGTTGCAGCAGTTTGACGCCCAAGTAGGCTAGATTTAATGTGTAGTAGATCTTGGATAAATTGCTTAACTGTGACGGGAGATTTCATATTTAGGCTTACAGGCACGGTGAATGGTTGGTAATAATCAAAATGTGAATATGAATTGAATCTAATTTAGTTGAATTATTATTTTGGAGAAATTCTTTGATGATTTTGTGGATTATGTATTAATTGTGATAATTCGTGAGAATATATGTATGTTGGTGTTTGATTATGAGACTATAGATTGTGAAAACTAGTAACTAGTAATTATGGTGTTTTTCAGAATCGGAAGGTGTTGATATAAACTGGTTATAATGAAGCAGGAATGGCAGTGAATATGTTGGAAAATTTGGTTGAATTGGTGGATTGTAATCATAGCTAAGAAATTGGGTGATGAATTAGTCTATGCTAAAACTTTGTCATAATTTTATAGTTATTAAGAATCGAATTAGGGCTAATTGTCTATAAATAAGTGGATTTAACTAAACGCTTGGTTATTGGTTGCAGTGCATGCTAGTAAAGATGAGTACTTAATTTTGCTTGAGAAGCTAATGAGCATGCTAAATGATTGTCACAAATGTTGTTGAATAATGAAATCATTGTATTGTAGGTTAAGGACTGTGTTGTGGTACAAGTGGTGTGTCACGACCCAACTACCTAGATCATGTGGGCACCTACTCTAATCCACCTAGATAGGAGAACCCTTACAACCCATTTAAAAGGTATGCGGAAATCAATAAGAAAAATAAAGAAATATTTTTAGTATTACGACCAGTTTACAAAACCTTTAATTACAACTGGAAAAATCCTAAAATATAACTGTAACCTTTCCTAAGGAGCTAGTTTAAACAGGTACAAGAGTGGTTAAGAGAAGGTACAAAAGAAAAGAAATAACTTCTACCGTGGGAATAGTAACAGAAGCCGCTGGAGGTCTTTATCGTGTCCAGCCTAAAACACCGACTGATCCTGCAATAAGACTATACCCCAAAAGGGTATAGCAAGAGTAGTATCAGTATAAAACAACATGTACTGGTAAGCATCATCGGTCTCCCCGAATTAAATAACATTAACATCACATAAATATTCAGAAAGAAGCATACAACTTAAAATTTATTAACCAAAGGTCTTTCATCAAACCATTACTTAACACCTTAGTTCATTAAAAATCCTAATCGTTGGAAAACTTCCCTTATTAACATATGTATCCCTAATCACCGACTGTCCACTACGTCATCAAGTCAGACCTTATCCCACAATTACAAATAGGTTCAATAGTATTCCACCCAAGGTTTATTACCCTTAAAATTTTATCTATTAAGACTATTACGAGCAAGTACCCCTATTCCACAAGTCCGATCGAGTACAACATCCTAGAAGTTAGGGATTCATCTTAGGTTTATGCGGAACAATTAACAAGATATTACCATTTAACCTTTACCTACCCCGCTACTTAGTTAACATAGACAACAACTCAAGTCAATATGACCACTCCCAATAGGTCTCTAAGTCAACAACCATGATTCAGACGATTACATCCACTATGTCTCAGTTACATAAGTCATTAGGTGATACCAAATTATACCACCCTTACAGTTAACCCGAAAAACCCAAGGATCCATCCCTTCAATTTTACAGACAATAATAATAGAGCCCGATTTACATCTAGAAGCCAAATATAACAAATAGGTACATAAGTCCGGTTCTCTCAAGGAACCATCATACATAAATATCAAATAGAAAAATAAGTCCGTCTAATTCAAGGAACCAACATATATCTTAATAAACAGATAAGCCCGGTCCAACTCAAGTAACCAGCATATATCTCAAATAAATAGATAAACCTAGTCCAACTCAAGGAACTAACATATATCTCAAATAAATAGATAAGCTCAGTCCAACTCAAAGAACCAACATATATCTCAAATAAACAGATAAGCTCGGTCTAACTCAAAGATCCAACATATATCTCAAATAAACAGATAATCCCGATCCAACTCAAGGAACCATCACACTCACCAAAATACCTGTACACATATGCTAAGGGTTTTATGGTCACCCACAAGCCATGACCTGCAGGGGACGAGCTTTTGTCCATGTACCAAATCTCAGGCATCAAGTGTTTGCCAACCTTGTTTCAACCAATCTCGTGGAGATGTCCAAGTATCGGTACATTCCACAATAATGAAAGATATCACAATAATAACATATAATGATAATAGAAACAACACTTGTAAAACCAATAAGCTTTCATTAAATTCATACCATGCAATTAACACTTAGGTTATCAAATAGTCATTCACCTCCCTTTAACAAGCATTATTACAAGCAATGCGGAGAATAGTTAGCAAACACATATATATAACTCAGGTTGTATTTTGATTACACAGACCATCACCAACAAGACTCTACATATATTCGGTGACATACCCCACCCCTAACTGTTCATCCTACTATTTGACACATTATCAATTTCCCATTTCTTTAGTTACCACCATAGATTCTTCTGAATCCACCAACACTAACCACCATTAATTAGTAATCATTTAACTAAGCTTAGCCTAATTTTTGGGTACTACACCGTTATTAAATCATACAAGGATGGACAACAATAAAATAAACACATAAACTCATGAACCATTTAAATATCACAACATAACAACCATTTCCCACCCAATTAACCAGGTTTTTCTTCCATTTATCCATCCAAACACCGTACCTGAAGGCCTAAGCATGCAATCTCCCATCAATGTATGTCATTCTTATGCTTTATAAGTTAGGTCTAAACTACTTATTTAAACCTAGCCTACCTGGACGCCAAGCAGCAGCTACAGAGGCATGAACGCGAGCTTTTGACTTTGTGAAAGTGAATTCAGACATGAAATCAGTGGAAAAATTATGGGTTTTACCCCATTAATTCTAAATTCCTCCTCTCCATTGCTCCCAGGCTATGAGGTAACCCTATGAGGGTTTTTAGAATGAGCCTCATCCTTTTACAACTGAAGAGGAGAAAAGAGATTATAAAAATTTTATACCTAGGGTTTACTGTCCCGTCATCCCGCTATAGCAGCTTGCCGACCGCTATGGTGACGCTATAGAGAGATGACATCAGCCCGACCCAAAATTTCAAATTCTAAAATTTTTAGTCATGTCACTCCATACTAATTCGAGATTGTATTTTTGAAATTTTTCATAACCCGTACCCATAACGAGGTTTCTTTTAATAATGATGGAATAGGTCATTACAACAGATACCAATTTACCCATTGTTCATCCTCGAATGATCATGATTAGGAAAGAATGGCACGAGTTTAAATTAAACCTTAACTCCCTTTACTAAGACAATTTATTTACAGACATTATGTGGAATACTGAATTTTTATTTTCCCTTGGTACACTAAGATTTTGAATCGTACTTTTAGAACTACCCCACTTTGTTAAAGAATCTTCCTCCTTTATGAATCGCTTGAGACCTACTAGAGCATAACATTTCTTGAGCGCCTAAATAATCCTGGAGCCTCATCAACGTACTGAAATAAAAAGATTTCAAGAAATAACGAATGAAAATTTTTCCACACTTTGAGGGACTGGATTCCGCTATAGCGAGAGCCAACAGTTTAAAGGGGTGAGAAATGGGTTCCTCGCTTATTTCTCCCTCTTTCACTCGAAAAAGTCCCCCACTGATCACTTTGATCCCATCTTTGGAAATAAGGTAATTATTGATGAACTTCATCTTTTTACTTCATTACACAAAATTCTGCTTGTTTTATGCTTGAAATCATTGAACAGAATAAGATTTCTGCTTATTTTTGAAATTTCAAAATTGGGGTTGATTTGGCCGAATTTTCGAAGGATGGGTGCTTCTCTTACATTTACAATGCTTCTATAGAATTCTGAGTGTAAGAATTATGGAGTTCATGGACAAAATGGTCTTGAAACAATAAGAAATATAATGGGTTGTTCTTGGTTTTGTTTTGATGATTTGGACATATTTTAGGAGTTATCATGCCCATATTTTTGCATAAACTAGTGTTAGGGTATTTTATAAACACTGATCTGAAGCTGGAAGGCTAAATGCAAAACATTTTGCAAAGAGGTGCCATTGTTGCACCTCTTTATCTGCTAGGGACGATGAAGGTCGCTATAATAGCCTTGTCCAGCTATAGCAAAAAATTTCTGCTATAGCGACATTGCCTTAGCAGGATATAGCCCGCTATAGCGGGAGGCTACAGATAGTAGCCTCCCAGATAGGACAAGGCATTGGCCTTTTTCTGAAATTTAATTTCTTAACACTTTATGAGTTTTAACTTCATTTTCTTTCAATGATTTTGCAGATCAAACACTCCAATGGATAAAAACCAAGATAATGCTCTAGCCTATGAGAGATTCCCTGAAGACGCTTGTTGGGAGATATTTATGGAGTATAGGAGAACGAATTTCTATTATGAGAGGGCCTTTGCTATGGGAAGGATGGCAAAAAAGGGGTCCGAATTCTATACCAGCTCCAGGAGTTTAGCTAGGGTTCACTGGTGGTGGCTCTCCTGTCTCGGGTCTCAGGCTGGGTCAAAGAGTTTTATACCATACTCCCTAACGTGTTTTAAGACGACCCCAACCTTACTATCCGCATCAGGAGAGTACATATCCCTATGGACATTTAGACCATCAATGAAGTACTGGGGGTGCTGCTCGTCTCAAATGTTGCGTATCTATCCAATGCTGGGGAAATGGACATGAAGTGGCTACGGGATACTTTGGCAGAGGAGGAGTTTAGGGACCAGGTCTACTGACCCACTACTGAGGGTATCATGAGCACCTTTTTCTCAGTCGTTGCTAGAAGGTGGTTGAACCTGGTATCCCGTAGGATTTGTTCGTCAGGCAACCTTTCTGACGTAACTTACCCTCGAGCTCTGGTGAAAGCCTAAGCTATACAGGGGATCCAGATGAATGTGGTGTCACAGATCGTGATGGAGTGGAAGGACCTTTACCGGGGTAGCAAGAAGTGCCCCTACCTTACTGGTCTGGTGTATATGCTGTGCAAATGCGTTGGGGCACCCGATGAGGACGCTGACATAGAGGTGGAGATAAACATTCCCTTTCACCCCCTTCGGGTAAAGGTGGTTTCATCCAAGGGGAAAAAGAAGAGGAAGATCAGTGAGGCCGAGAGCAGCCAGGCTGCAGAAGAGGTCAATGATGATGATGATGATGATGCCTCTCCCTTCCAGTCCCAACCTCAGGCCTAGATCTTTAGTAGCCACCTAGAGGCTGACTTGGCAGTGGGTAGGAGATATATGGAGTATGCCCCTCCTACCTCCACAACCCTACCTCTCTCTGCCTTAGATTATGCAACGCTCCGCAGAGAGTTTGATGAGAAGAAGAGGAGGAGACACTCCCGAGAATGCCTACTCACACTGATGTGGAAGATCGTGAAGGTCATGTTTAGGTGTGCAATCCACGACTAGAAACTTCCTCAGTTGGAGCCAGAGGATATACAGGAGTTTTCCTTCCTGAGTGACGCAAAGGGAGAGGACCCCATCCCGACAGCTCACAATGATGATAGGGCATCTAGCTAGGGTGGCCCTCAGTGTATATCAGCCCTGATCCACCCCTCTTTTTTTAATACATGATTGATTGATTTGGGTTGCCCCTATTTGGGTCATGTAACCGATAATATTTTTCCCTTCTCTTCCTTTTATTTATTTTTCACACTGAATGCATGCTTTACCTTCCTATATATGATTTCTATAATTCATGCAGTAGCTCATAGCTCAAACTGATGAATAAAAAAAATCGGGAATGAAAAATAAAATAGGGGAAAACAGGGCAGGGATTCTGCCTCACTGTCACGACCTGAGACTACCCGCTAGTCGTAACACGGTGCATAGAGCTATAAGTGACCCAAGCTAACCCATGGCCTGGCATGACACTATAAATACTGAAATAATATGGAAATCACTTATGCGGAATTTAATAATGTGGATAATAAGTTTGGTAATACACCCAAGTGACAATTTTTGAATAAAACTCATAAAGCAGAAAACATAATCTAACTGACTGTCTGAAAGCCTCTAAATAAGATGAGTTGTTGGGATAAGCCCCCAACTAACTCCAAATGCATGAAACTAAAATAACACAAAATGAAACACTGATAACTAGTCCCCAAATGATGAGGACTCACTAAAGTACTGCAGCTGATATAATAGGAGATCGTACTTGGCGCGATCCGGATGCTGAATGTCGGAACCTATGTTATAAGACAATATAGCACAAAGAAAATTAAGCGATCAGTACTTTGAATGTACTGAGTATATGGGATAGGAAAATACTGAAGTAGGCTAAACATAATGCATGTGATATGAATAAACTAATGCAAGACTAAGTAATAAACATGTACTGATAGATAAGCTGAAATACTGAATAGATGTTCAAGTGAGGTCTGAGACTAAACTTTGGGAGTTACTATTAACCGACATACCCCATCTGAGCTAAATAGGGCCCAACTAGTAACCCCTGTTGGATGGGTGTTCAGTACCTTGCCACGGGTACGATCACTGACTGATGTAGATTTACTAATTGATGTCCAAAATGACTATAATATTAACCTAAGGTGGCAACATAGTTCTAGGACTTGGGTTATCTAAACCCGTGTCCTTTCGGTGCTAAGTATTACTCCTAACTGAAGGTAAACTGATATACTAAAATGCTCAACAATAATGATTTTCTCAAACTGAAAGATAAATGCTTTATCTGAAAGCATTCTAAATCATGAAAATTGAATGATTGAGTACTCATCTGAAATTGCATGATATCCTAGGTCATCGGGTGTTCATAACCCGCTATCTCAAAAAAATGCAACTACAAATGACAATTCTATAAACTGGCCACAATATGGAATTCCATAACTCAAGCCCAAAATCAAGAATTCTTCAATATAATGAGAGTTCATAATCATGAGTATGTAAATGTGCTCAAATTCATGGGATAACATATATTCATGGTTCATTCAAAGCAAGAAACTGAAAACTAAAGGAATTGATACTTTCCATGGAAACCCTAGGCTTGAAAGTTGAGTTAAACTTGAGGAATTTGAGTTAACTTTGGGACTCAATGGTTGAAAGTAACCCATTGATGAAATCCCACGTACCTGGAGAAGACAACCTTGGTGAAACCTTTGAATTTGGAGTCTGAAGTTGAAGAACCCTAATTCTACCTTGGGAGAAGAAAATTGCCTCTTTCTCTGTATTTGGCTAAGTGTTGACTGAATTTCTAGGTAATAAGGGTTTAGGATAATATTAGGCATAATGATCAACCTTGAAATATGTTAAATGACATATTTTTGATGTTAAAAGAGTGGGAAAATATTGTTGTGCCTCTTTTAAATTCGTAATTAAAAAGCTGCAGGATGAAACTCACGAGACCTTCCCACGATCATGGTCCTACCTACGATCATGGGTTGTGATCGTGGTATGGACTGGACTTTTTGGTTCTTTAAACATGATCATATGAGCCATGGTATGATCGTGGGACCCACTCACGATCGTTCCTTGATTCGTAGCTTGGAAGTTAAAGCCGGATCAAGTTTCGAAGTCACGATCGTGACTTTAATAGTGGTTTCAAAGCACGACCGTGCTTACATTTCATGGTTGGAAGGTATAAATGTCAACCTTCAGGTTTTTGGGTCTGTTTTGATGAGATGGGAGCATTGTACGATCATATAATGTAACCACGATCGTACCTACGATCGTGTGTTCTTATTGCTGGACAGTGCTTTACTAAAATGACCATAACTCTTAGCTCCGACATAGGATTAGGGTGAATCTGGATGCGTTACACAGGTAATTCAAATATTTATCATTTGGTGGGTCTTGAGCTCAAAAATACACCAGAACCTTGGAGGTATGCTCATTTGTAGTTGACTAGCAAGATTCTTCACGTGGAAACCACCGGTAAGGAAGGTTTCAACATGGGTATGAGCTAGGAGTTACTTGTGGCCCGGATACATGTCTAAATCACTTCTAATGCCACTGAAATATGAAGTTTAAATTCACATGTACTTGAATCATGGTTCAAATCTTATCTTAGGATTTTTGGGGTGATACAATATCTCCCTCTAGGTGTCATTCATCCCCGAATGAAAACTAACTAAGCTGAAGAGTTAGGGAAAGAGCTGCAATCCCAACACCGAGTTTCTAAGGGCTGAGTACTAACATGATAACTGAAACATGGGCTTAATTTGAACTTATGAATCCATGACATGACATGAGAGTAACTAGGTGACATGGAATAGAAAGAATTAATTAAAAGAAAACTATTACCTGGAGCTGGAGTAGATTTCGAAGAGAAAAGATGAGGGTACTTGGTTATCATATTCGCCTCTGCTTTCCAAGTAGCTCCCTCAACTAGCTGATTTTGCTAAAGAACCTTTACTGAAGCGACCTATTTATTCCTCAACTTACAAACCTGACGGTCAAGAATCTCAACTGGGACCTTTTCGTAAGAGAAACTATCTTTCACACCCATACTATCTAAAGGAACAACTGATGCAGGATCACCAATGCACTTCCTTAATTAAGACACATGAAAGACTGGATGCACTGACGCTAAGTCTGTGGGCAAATCCAACTCATAGGCTACATTGCCAAAATGACCCACAATCTTATAAGGACCAACATAGCGAGGATTGAGTTTCCCTTTCTTACTAAACCTCTTTACCCCTTTCATGGGTGAAACTTTCAAGTAAACCAAATCACCAATAGAAACTCAAGTTCCCTTCTCCTCACATCTGTATAAGACTTCTGATGACTCTGAGCTGTTTTCAGTCTTTCTCTAATCAACTGAAATTTCTCCATAGCTTCATGAACTGAATCTGGCCCTATCAAGGTAGCTTCACCAACTTCGAACCACCCAATAGGAGACCTACACCTCCTACCATAAAGTGCTTTGAACGGGGCCATCTGAATACTAGAATGATAACTGTTATCATAAGCAAACTCAATCAAAGGAAAATGATCTCCCTAACTACCTTTGAAATCGATCACACATGCCCTCAGCATATCCTCTAACGTCTGAATAGTCCGCTCTACCTAACCATCTGTCTGCGGGTGAAAAGCTGTACTGAGGTAAACTTGGGTACAAAGACCCTTCTGGAATGTCTTCCAAAACTGAGAGGTAAACTGGGTACCCCATCTGAAATGATGGTCAAAAGGACACCATGTAACTTCACCAATTCTCGAAGATAAAGTCTAGCATAATCCTCGACTGAGTCTGAGGTGTTAACTGGCAGAAAATGGCTGACTTAGTCATTCGGTCTACAATGACCCAAATGGAATCATGCCGATGACGATTATGAGGAAACCCTTTAATGAAGTCCATATTCACCACTTCCCACTTTCAAGTAGGAATACTGATATCCTGAAGCTTACCCCCAGATCTCTGGTGCTCAACCTTAACCTGCTAGCAATTTGGACACTTAGCCACAAATTTTGCGATATCTTTCTTCATGCCATTCCACCAATAGATTTCATGTAGATCATGGTAAATCTTAGTGGCTCCTGGGTGAATAAAATATCGAGAATTGTGAGATTCTATTAGTATCCACTGTCTTAAGTCATCTATATCTGGAACACATAGTCTGCCCTGAAAACGAAGAACACCATCTCCCCCTTGAGAGAAAACCTCAACTTCCTGACTCTGGATTGCTTCTTTTAACTTAAGCAAAATGGGATCATTATCTTGCTTTTATTTTACTTCAACTATTAAGGAAGATTTTGAACCATTCTGAATCAAGGTATTACCTTCGGCTGAATCAACCAACCGAACTCCCAATCTAGCAAGCTGGTGAACCTCACAAACTAACCATTTTTTCTCATCCTCAATATGACCAATGCTTCCCATAGTCAGTCTACTAAGAGTGTTGGCCACAACATTGGCTTTCCTCGAATGGTATAAGACATTCATATCATACTACTTCAACAACTCTAGCTATCTTCTCTGACAAAGATTTAGATCTTTTTGACTAAACACATACTGAAGGCTCTTGGATTCAGTGAACACATCAACATGGACCCCATAAACATAATGCCTCTAAATCTTTAAGGCAAAAACAATAGCTGCCAACTCAAGATCATGAGTTGGGTAATTCTTTTCATGAGGCTTGAGCTATCTAGAGGCATGCGTTATAACCTTGCTATGCTGCATCAACACACAACCAAGACCAACTCTGAAAGCATTATAATAAACCACAAAACCATCTAAACCCTCTAGCAGTGTCATAACTGGAGCATAGGTGGGTCGAGTCTTCAACTCTTGAAAAATCTTCTCCCAAGAATCGGACTACTAAAACTTGATTTTCTTTTGAGTCTATCTGGATATGGGAGAAGCAACAGAGGAAAATTCCCCTACAAACCGTCTGTAGTAACTGGCTAAACCCAAGAAACTCCTGATATCTGATGGAGAGATGGGTCTAGGCCAATTCCTCACTGCTTCGATTTTTTGAGGATCAACCCTAAAGCTTTCACCAGAAATGATATGACCAATGAATGCTACTAATTTCAACCAAAATTCACACTTACTGAACTTTGTGAATAACTGGCTATCTTTGAGAGTCTGCAAGACAATCCTTAAATAGTTTGCATATTCATCTGCACTTCGAGAATAAACGAGGATGTCATCAGTAAAGACAATGACGAACATGTCCAAGTACTGCTTGAATACCCTGTTCATTAGGTCTATAAATGCTGTAAGAGCATTTTTTAGTCCAAAATACATAACAACAAATTCAAAGTGACCATACTGAGTTCTGAAGGCTGTCTTCAGAATGTCACATTCTCTAACTCTAAGCTGATGATAGCCCGATCTGAGGTCTATCTTAGAGAAGCAATTTGCACCGTGAAGCTGGTCGAACAATTCATCAATCCTGTGAATGGGATACTTATTCTTGATTGTAACATTATTCAACTGACGGTAGTCGATGCATATTCTGAGAGAACCATCTTTCTTTCGCACGAAAAGAACTGGAGCACCCCATGAAGAGATATTGGACCTAATAAAACCTTTGTTTAAAAGGTCTTTCAGCTGCTCGTTTAATTCTTTAAGCTCAAATGGAGCCATTCAGTAGGGTGGAATTAAGATCGACTGGGTATTTGGGAGGAGATCTATTTCGAATTCAATTTCCCCTCGGGAGGAACTCCGGACAGATCTTCAGGAAACACTTCTGGGAACTCATTAACCCCTGAAACTGACTCAAGAGTTGGGGTCTTAGACTTTGAATCCTTAACTCAAACAAGATGATAGATTCACCCTTTTGAAATCATTTTTCTAGCCTTAAGGTAAGAGACAAACCGACCTATATGCAGTATTACCCTTCCACTCTATGACTACTTCATTTGGAAACTGAAACTAGACTGCTCTTTTTCTACAATCAATAGAGGCATAGAAAGAGTGGAGCCAATCCATGCCAAGAATGACATCAAAATCTATCATGTCTAACTCTACAAGATCAACCGAGGTGACTTTCTGAGAAACTGTGACTGGGTAATTTTTGTATACCTGTCTAGCTATGACTGAATCACCAATTGGAGTAGAGACTACGAATGGTTCTGAAAGATTTTTAGGACTGACACCGAAATCTACTGCTATATAGGGGGTCACAAAGGAAAGTATGGACCTAGGATCTAACAATACATAAACATGAATTTGAAAGACGTGCAACGTACCAGTGACTATATTATGAGAACCTTCCTGATCCTATCGGGTCTAAGGTAAAACCTGTTCTGACGCTGACCGCCACCTGTACTAGATGAGGCACCCTGCTGAGTGGGGCGACCTGCTGGAGCTGCTGAAGTGTTGGACTGGGTCTGCTGACGAGCATATTCACCCTTTCTATTTTCTCCTGGGTACTCAAATGATGCCCTGGCTTACCGCACCCAAAATAATTCCTACTACCATCCATACACTCTTCTTGGTGATTCTTACCACACCTCTTGCAAATCGGGTTAGTACGACCACTAGTAACGCTGCCTTGGGATTTAGAGCCTGGTGCTCTATCCCAATTATCCTGGTTGAACTTGGGTACTAGAGCACTAGTAGAAGATGGGTCTGTAACTGATGACTTCTGGCAGAACTGAGAACGGTTACCACCATCTGACCTTTGTTGAGACAAACTAAAGCTACCTGTCCTGGCCCTCTTACTATCTCCCTCTCTTATCTTAATTTTTTCTTTCTCAATCTGCTGAGCATGAACCATCAATCTGGAGATATCCATCTCCTTTACCAACATAGCAGTCCTACACTCCTTGGCCACGTCCTAAGAAACACCTGACACGAACTTACTCATTTGGGCCCTAGAGTCAGCAACAATACCTTAAGCATACTTTGCCAACTAAGTAAACTTAAGAGAATACTCTTTCACACTCATGCTGCACTACTTTAGATTAATAAATTTCTGCACCTTAGCCTCCCTTAGTTGAAGTGGGAAGAACCTGTCCAGAAAAACAACAACAAACTCATTCCATTTTATCGGTCCTGCTTCTTCACCTCTATCCTCTTTCCACTGCTTGCACCAAGTGTGAGCTACTCTTTTCAACTGATAAGTAGTTAAGTCAGCACTCTTAACTGGAGTGACATCCATAATTTCTGTAACCTTCTAAATATCATCAAGAAACTCTTGCGGATCTTCCTCAGTCTTAGAACCATGGAACTCAGGATTCATTCGAGTGAAGTCCCTGACTCTAGCCACCGCCATGGTACCAGTGGGTTTGACTGGGGCAACAGCCTGCTGATTAGTCTCAGCGGTCATGGACTGAGTTAGCATCGTGAAAGCAACCCTGAATTCAACATGCGAGACTTATTCATTTAAAGGGTCTACGGGAACTGGTGGTGCTTACAGATTCCCAATCATGTTACCATCTGCATTTCTATTCCTCCTTCCATTGGCTCTACTGGGAAGCATTTTCTATAAATACGTAGAGCACGAGTTAGAAGAAGATTTTAGTAGAGTTCACACTCTATCGCACGATATAAACATTAAAGAAGTGAAATTTATCCTAAAACGTTTCATAAGCTCTCACTCAAAAGTGTGGCGCGCTTCACACCCATGAATAAGACTATACTTAACGTGGCTTTCAGACACCCTAGGACACTTCAAACCTTGTGCTCTGATACCAAGTTTCTCACTACCCAAGACTACCCCTAGTCGTAACATGGTGCTTAGAGCCGCAAGTGACCCCAAGCTAACCCATGGCCTGGCATGACACTATAAATACTGAAATAATATAGAAATTACTTATGCGGAATTTAATAACATGGATAATAAGTTTGACAATATACCCAAGAGACAATATCTGAATAAAACTCATTTAGTTGAAAACACAATCTAACTGACTATTTGAAAGCCTCTAAATAAGATGAGTTGTTGGGATAAGCCCCCAACTAACTCCAACTGCATGAAACTGAAATAGCATAAAATGAAACACAGATAACTAGTCCCCGAAAGATGAGGACTCACCAAAGTACTGCAGCTGGTGTGATAGGAGATCGAATTAGGTGCAATTCGAATGCTGAACATCGAAACCTATTTTATAAGACAATATAGCGCAAAGGAAAATATGTGATCAGTACTTTGAATGTACTGAGTATATGGGATAGAAAAATATAGAAGTAGGCTAAACATAATACATGTGACATGAATAAACTAATACAAGACCAAGTAATAAACATGTACTGATAGATAAGCTGAAATACTAAATACATGGTCAAGCAAGGTCTGAGACTAAACTGTGGGAGATACTATTAACCGACATACCCCATCTGAGCTAAATAGGGCCCAACTAGTAACCCCTATTGGATGGGTGTTCAATACCTTACCAAGGGTACGATTACTGGCTAATGTGGATCCACTAATTGATGTCCAAAAAGACTATAATATTAACCTACGGTGGTAATGTAGTTCTGGGACTTGGGTTATTTGAACCCGTTTCCTCTCGGTGCTAAGTACTACTCCCAACTGATGGTAAACTGATATGCTGAAAAGCTCAACAATAATGATTTTCTCAAACTAAAAGATAAGTACTTTATCTGAAAGCATTCTAAATCATGAAAACTGAATGGTTGAGTACGCAGCTAAAAATGCATGATATCCTAGGTCATCGGGTGTTCATAACCCGCTATCTCAGAAGAATCTAACTACAAATGACAATTCTATAAACTGGCCACAATAAGAAATTCCATAACTCAAGCCCAAAATCAAGAATTCTTCAATGTAATGAGAGTTCATAATCATGAGTATGTAAAGGAGATCAAATTCATGGGATAACATATATTCATGGTTCATTCAAAGCAAGAAACTGAAAACTAAAGGAATTGATACTTTCCATGGAAACCCTAGGCTTGAAAGTTGAATTAAACTTGAGGAATTTGAGTTAACTTTGGGACTCAATGGGTGAAAGGAACCATTGATGAAATCCCACATTCCCGGAGAAGACAATCTTGGTGAAACCTTTGAATTTGGAGTATGAAGTTGAAGAACCCTAATTCTTCCTTAGGAGAAGAAATCACCTCTTTCTCTATATTTGGCTAAGTGTTGACTGAATTTCTATGTAATGAGGGCTTAGGGTAATATTAGGCTTAATAATTAACCTTGAAATAGCTTAGACGATGTAGTTTTGATGTTAAAAGAGTAGGAAAAGACTGTTGTGCCCCTTTTAAATTCGTAATTAAAAAGCTGCAGGATGGAACTCACGAGACCTTTCCACAATCGTGGGTCCTACATATTATTGTAAGTTGTGATCGTGGTATGGGATGAAATTTTGGGTTCTCTAAACATGATCAAATGAATCATGGTATGATCGTGGGGCTCACTCACAATCGTGCCTTGGTTCGTAGTTTGGAAGTTCAAGTCGGATCAAGTTTCGAAGTCACGATCGTGCCTTTAATAGTGGTTTCAAAGCACTATCATGCTTCCTTTTTGTGGTTAGAAGGTACACATGTCAACCTTTAGGTTTTTGGGTCTGTTTTGATGAGATGGGAGCACTGTACGATCGTACAATGTAACCACAATTGTACCTACGATCGTTTGTTCTTACTGTTGGACAGTGCTTCACTAAAAAGGCCATAACTCTTAGCTCCGATATTGGATTAGGGTGAATCTAGATGCATTGGAAAGAAAATACAAATATCTATCATTTGGTGGGTCTTAAGTTCAAAAATACCCCAGAACCTAAGAGGTATACTCGTTTGAAGTTGACTATAGCAATATTCTTCACTTGAAAACCACCGGTAAGGAAGGTTTAATTCACATGTACTTGAAGCATGGTTCAAATCTTAGCTTGGGATTTTCGGGGTGTTTCACTCGCCTACCCCGTTATAGCGGCTTGTACGCTGTAATAGCGATGCCGCTATATCAGAGAAATTATGCTATAGGGGGATCACCATAGCGGGTTAGAACTGTTATGGCGGCCCCACAACAGCAACCCATAAATTTACTATTTTCTGCAATTTCCCTCATTCCCCTTCCCTGTGTTCAACATTAAAACATGAAATCACATCATGGCCTTTATTATAATCCCAAGACCAAATCCAACAATGCATAAACAACAAAAAAGCATCACATTATTTAAAACCGATTATGAATCACAACAAGAAAACTCTTTGTAACAACAAATCCTGCTATTATGCAATAATAGCCCTTTTCCCATGGCTCTTAACCAAATTTCGACTGTCCTGAAACAAGAGTTTTTCATAGTTATAAACAATTTCTATCCCCTTACCATTTTACCAATGATAATTCTGTGCCAAGAACTTAGCATATAATTTCCATTCAAATCACATAGAAATTAATTCCTTTATCCATCAACAAATAACCAAGTTATGACCTTTCAACAACCATGGACTTAATAGTAATTCACAATCACATTGCACATAATCACAACCACTCAAGCAACATCAATGCACATAAGTATAAATCTCAAATTTCCTCATTGAACAAGTCCTTTTTATTATCCTTATTCGCCTCATGGATAACCGTTATCCGATTGTCCATGCATTTACACAGCGTCAATGGTCAGATACCAATTGGAACCTTTCCGGCTCCAACTTCCCTTGCTTGTGTTAATTCAACCAACGTTAGACGACATTCATTACCTCACTGAAATACCAATTGGAATTAGGAGATACCAATTGGACTCAACCCATAGAAGCAAGTATACAAACTGCACAATAGGAAAGAAGAAAGTGAAATGATTTCCTAGAATGCCTCATAGCTCTCCGAAGATTAGATGTGGACGTCAACACACCAATACACATGACTCTACTCAACATTTTCTCTTGCACTAGGAGACTGGTAACCTGGGGTCTGATACCAACTTGTTATGAACCAACTACCCAGATCATGCGGGTACTAACTCTAACCCACCTAGATAGGAGAACCCTTACCACATATTTAAAAAGGTATGCACAAAATAAAGAAATGCTTTAGTATTATGACCAGTTTACAAAACCTTTAATTACTACTGGAAACTTTTAAAATACAACTGTAACCTTTAAAATACAAAACCTACTGGTTTTTACCGTGTCAAGCCTGAAACACCTAATGATCCAACAACCAGGCTATACCCCAAAAGGGTATAACAAGAGTAGTATCAGTACAAAACAACATGTACTGGTAAGCACAATCGGTTGACCCAAATCAAATCATATAAATATCACATAAATATCCAGAAAGAAGCATACAACTTAAAAGTTATTAACCAAAGGTATTTTATCAAACCATTCCTTAACACCTTGGTTCATTACAAATCTTTATCGCTGGAAAACTTCCCTTATTAACGCTTTCATCCCTAATCACCGAATGTCCACTACGTCATCAATTCAGACCTAATCCTACAATTATAAATAGGTTGCATAATATTCCACCCAAGGTTTATTACCCTTAACATTTTGTCTATTAAGACCCTTACGAACAATATATTACCATTTAACCTTTACCTACCCCGCTACTTAATTAACATAGACAACAACTCAAGTCAACATGACCATTCCCAATAGGTCTGTAAGTCAACAACCATGATTCAGACGATTATATGCACTGTGTCTCGATTACACAAGTTATTAGGCGATACTAAATTATATCACCCTTATAGTTAACCTGAACCACCTAAGGATCCATCCCCTCAATTTTATAGACAACAATCAAGAAACCCGATTTATATCTAGAAATTAAATATAACAATTAGGCACATAAGCCCGGTTCTCTCAAGGAAACATTATACATAATTATCTAATAGACAATAAGCCCGGTTCAACTCAAGGAACCAACATATATCGCAATAAAAAAATAGGCCCGATCCAACTTAAGGAACCAATTATATCTTAAATAAACAGATAAGTCCGATCCAACTCAAGGAACCAACATATATCTCAAATAAACAGATAATCCTGGTCCAACTCAAGAAACCAACATATATCTCAAATAAATAGATAAGCCCGATCCAACTCAAGGAACTGTCACACTCACCAAAATACCTGTACATACATTCTACGGGTCTTATAGTTGCCCACTAACCATGAAATACAGGGGACGAGCTCTTGTACATGTACCAAATCCCATATATCAAGTGTCTGCCAACCTTATATCAACCAATCTCGTGGAGATGTCCAAATACCGGTAAATTCCACAATAATGACAGATATCACAATAATCACATATAATGATAATAGAAACAACACTTGTAAAACCAATAAGCTTTTATTTAAATTCATATCATGTGATTAACACTTAGGATATGAAACTGTCATTCACCTCTCCTTAACAAGAATTATAATAAGTAATACGAAGAACAGTTAGCAAACACATATATGTAACTCAAGTTGTATTTCGATTACACAGACCATCACCAACAAGACTCCACATATATCTAGTAATATACCCTACCCCCGACTTTTCATCCTACTATTTGACATATTACCAATTTTCCATTCCTCTGGTTACCACCATAGATTCTTTCTGAATCCACCAACACTAACCACCATTAATGAATAAGCATTTAACTGAGCTTAACCTAATTTTTGAGTACTACACCATCATTAAATCATGCAAGGATGTACAATAACAAAGTGAACATATAAATTCCTGGACCATTTAAGTATCATAACATAACAGCCATAGCCTACCCAATTAACCGATTTTTCATCCATTTATCTATCCAAACACCATGCCCAAAGGCCTAAGCATGCAATATCCCATTAATCTATGTCATACTTATGCTTTCTAACCCAGATATAAACTACTCAGTTAAACCTAGCCTACCTAGACACCAAGCAGCAGCTACGAAGGCATGAACGCAAGCTTTTGACTCTGTGAAAGTGAAATCAATGGAAAAACCATGGGTTTTTACCCCATTAATGAGAAATCCCTCCTCTCCAATGCTCCTAGGCTATGAGGTAACCCTAGAAGAGTTTTATAATGAGCCTCATCCTTTTATAATTGAAGAGAATAATTGAGGTTATAAAAATTTCATACGTGGGGTTTCTGGTCCCGTTATCCCACTATAGCGGCCTGTCGGTAGCTATGGTGACATTGCTATACTGGGGAAATTTCTGCTATAGCGGGATGACGTCAGCCTGACCCAAGATTTCAAATTCCAAAATTTTTAGTAGTGTCACCCCATACTAATTTGAGATCGTATTTTCAAAATTTTCCATAACTCGTACCAATAATAAGGTGTCTTTTAATAATGACAGAATAGTTTGTTACAACAGATACCAATTTACCCTTCGTTCTTCCCCTAACGATCACAATTAGGAAAGAATGACATGAGTTTAAATTGAACCTTAATGCCCATACTACGACAACGTACTTACAGACATTATACAGAATACCAAATTTTCATTTACCCTTGGTACCCTAAGATTTCAAACCATACTTTTAGCACTTGATCTTAGGCATATTTATACATCTAAGTGTCATTATCTACGTGCGTTTAACTTAGTTTTGAGGACTTTTAAGCATTGTTTTGTGCGGTGATGTGCATAGATAGTGATATTTGTGTATTTGTGTGATAAGTCTCATGTTTAGATGGTTTAAGGTGTATTTTAATCAATTCAAGAGCTAAAACAACAAAGGCAAGGCTAGACGAGTTAACTAGTCAAACTAAGCTTGAGTGGTGCTTGTTGTTATGTGATTTTGATGAGCTTTAATTATTGTATTCTCCAATGGTTATTATGAGCTATTGTAGGAGGATAATGGAGCTTCTTTGGGTGACATTTGAAGATGCACATGAGCTACAATGGGTGCTGAAACAAGAAACAAACTTGACCAGCACAAAGGGACAAAATCGGACGAAATTGTGTGTTCCTGGAGTATATGGCATGTCGCGCCTCCCACTTCTTGATCTTATCTATGTTACACATAGAATATTTCAGGTATATACTGGTTTTTCATGGAAATAGGCCACGCAACATGCCCCTCAAAGTCAGAAATGGGCACCACATATGGTTCATACATGGCTCAAAGTTGATTTTTAGAGGTTTTAAGTGATGGAAAAAGTGGTAAATGAACTTAATCCACGTGGGAATTGACTTGGATATGTAAAAGGACTATATAAAGTTCAATTATTCACAAATTTAATAGATCTTTGGAGCACACATGAATTGGAGAGCAAACAATAAATGAAGGAGCTCAAACTAGGGTTCTTTGATCTTTTACTTTTCTTTCTTGTAGTTTTATTTTATGAACTCATATATGGTGATTATTTGTAAAGCTATGAGTGGATAAACACCCTCTTTTTAGGGTTGAGGCTACAACATGATTTCTTAATTATGGTTTATATGTTTATCATATCATGTGATTGTTCTTGCGTTCTTGCTTTACTATTCTAAAGAGTTGCGAACTTTAGGATAAATCTATAGTCTTTAGGTGAACTGACCACGGAATCCAAGAGACGGAACAAAGAGTGTAAGGAGTGTGGATCTTTTCTTTACTTTGTTGAGGGAAGATTTGTATTTAGGATAGAGATATACCTAAACGCCCCACTTGGTTAATAAAATGGGAAGATAACTTAGTGCATCCAAATTAGAGACTCACATCCCCGCTCAATGATGTAGTAGTGAGACTAATTTGGGTAGATGACTTAGAGGGTGACCATTGCTGAGGTATACAATCACCTCGTAGATCAAAAATCACAATAAACACAAACATTGGCTGGAAACCATAGCTATGCATGAATGTGAAGTAGATGCCTCAACCCTGGTATGCTTCATAGATTGTTTACAATTCGAATTTCATAGCATTTTTATTTCTGCTACTTAGTTTATAATTAAAAATCTCATAATCTTGTTGCAAACTCACACTTGTTATATTGGTAAGTATAATTGGAACTAGAACTGAACTAACTTCAAGTCCCTTAGGTACGACAACCCGACTCTAAAAAAAAGTCACTTTACTACTTTCTTGACCATGTACGCTTACATTTGTAGAAGTCGCAACAAGTTTTTGGCGCCATTATCGGGGACTTAAGATTAGCAAATTTCTAGTTTTAAGTTTATTGTTTTATTTGATAAGTGCTTACAACTTGGTCTTAGCTACTCATCTTGCAGGTATAGGTTTGTGAAGCTAGTAAGCTGGCGATAGATAAGGACTTGGTCCAACCAGATCTTGAACCTGAGCGACTCTTACACCGGTTGAGAAGAGAAACAACACTTCTCTACCCAATACCACAGGTTGTGCAGGACCAATAGGTTGAGGTTGTTCCTGAAATTATGGAAGTACCAAGGACAGTTCATAAAGTGGCAGTCCCACTAACAACCAATGTCATCTCCCCTATTCGCAATCCTGCAGCTGGAGGTGTTTTTGAGGTTCAACAGAATATGGTACAGTTATTGCACTCAAGCGGGCAGTTCAGTGCATTACCACATGAGGACCAACAGGTCCAACTTCAGAATTTCTTATAGATCAGTGATACTCTCATTCCTGTAGGGGTCTCTACAGATTATGTAAGACTTAAGCTTTTCCCATTCTCACTTTTGGGAGTTGATAAGAAGTGGTTAAATAGAGAGCCTACAAATTCCATTACATCATGGAATGATCTTGCAAGAAAGTTCCTCATCCGATTTTTCCCGTCTGGTAAGACTGCAAAATTGAGAAGTAAAATAGTGGGTTTCACTCATAATCCAGAAGAAAATTTGTACAAGGCTTGGGAAAGATTCAAGGGTCTTCTCAGAGATTGCCCGCATCACCAGCAGTCTAATTAAGTGTTAGCTCACACTTTTGTTGAAAGTATTGAACCAAATACTAAAATTTTTCTAGATTCAATGGTCAAGCTTTGGAGAAAACTAGTGATGAGCTTTATACTTTTTTGGACAAACTTGAGCAGAGTAACCTAAATTAATAGTGATGCTTCTAGAGTTGCGGTGAAGCATGTTTCAAGTGCATTAGAAAGTGATGCCATCACAACATTGACTGTACAAGTAGATAGCATGCAAAATCAGATGATGATTCAGTTGAATAAATTGAGTATGACTCAAGGTCAAGCTCCATCTTATGTTATGCAACCAGTGCAGCAAGTTCAGCAGGCTCAGATTTGGTGTCAAGTCTATGGAGGCAGTGATCATTATGCAAACATGTGCGGTGCTAATCTAAAATCAGTCAATTTTGTAGGTAATGCTAAGAGAGGTAATCAAGATTATGGTAACACCTAAAATCAAACTTGGCAGACTCAACCCAATGCATCTTGGGGTAATAATCAGGCACAGGGTTAGAATTTTTAGCAACAGTCTCAGACTAGTAATATAGAGGAGATACTGAAGCAAATCATGGAGAGCCAAGCACAAACAACAACAAAGTATGCAGATGTCAAAAACAACCAACTTGCCACTCGAAACTTAGAAAAACAAGTGAGCCAGTTAGCTCAGGCTCAGAATACAAGACCCCAAGGGGGGTTGCTCAATGATACAGAGCCTAATCCAAAATAGGTTATGGCAATCACTTTAAAGAGTGGTAGAGACTTGAAATATGCATCTACAAAGCATAATCATGAGGTGCAAGCAGAGTTGACAAGACCCATACCTACTGAAAAACAAGTTCCAGAGAAAGTGGCTGAAAAACAGTCTGAGCAAGAACCAAAGAGACTACCGCCACCATTTTCTCAAAAACTTAAAAAAGACAAATAGGATGCTTGTTTTAAAAAGTTCTTTGACACGTTTAGAGAACTTTGCATTAACCGTTCTTTGACATGTTCAGAGAACTTCATACTTCCTTTTTTAGATGTTTTACAGGGAATGCCCAAGTATGCTAAGTACTTAAAGGATGTGGTGGCAAATAAGAGGAGGCTTGTTGATATTGAGACTGTGACACTTACTGAAGAGTGCAGTTCTGTGGTTATAAGTAAAATGCCCAAGAAGCTTAAAGACCCTGGGAGTTTCACCCTCTTCATACAAATTGATAAAAGCAATATTGTTCAAGCATTGAGTGATTTGGGGGAAAGAATCAACTTGATTCCCCTTTCTTTGTTCAATACAGTTGGCTTGGGGAATCCAAGTGTATTGAATTAGAGTGGTCCCCGAAGGAATTATTGAAGATGTTCTCATTAGAGTTGGTAAGTTTATTATTCCTGCTGACTTTATTATTCTTGACTATGATGCACATGATAGGGTACCAATCATATATGATGCACATGATAGGGTACCAATCATATTAGGACTACCATTCTTGGATACCAGTGGAGCTTTGATAGATTTTAGAGAGGGCACACTCAAGATGAGACTGAATGATGAAGAGGTGGTCTTCAGAGTGTAAAAAGCACTCAACACACCAATTTCAGTTATGGAAATTGATAAATGTGGAGTGGTGGAGTGCAATATTCCAGTTACCTCTTTGGACTCTCTCATAGAGTTATCCAATTTAATCAGTAAACTTGAGCCTGAAAAGCTTGAATGGAATCCTATAAAGGTGAATGTGAGAAAATCTGAAAAACTGGAGTGTGAGCACTCAAGAGTTCAGAAAAGAAGGAGAAGATGGCCCCTAAAAGGGCAAAAAAGGATGAGAGACTATGGATGATAGTTATGATGTGAGTAATGTCGCGATAATAAATCAGGCACTATTTGGGAGGCAACCCAAGTTAATTTAGTTTGTTTTTATTTTTCATTTTTTTAAGTATCACCTTTGGTTTTTGTTTTTGTTTGATGTTTACAGGTTGAAGGAAAGGCTGAGTACCTGCTATCAAAGCAAAAGAGCATGGAAAAAGCTGAGTATGGGGTCCTCTAAACCCATTGATGGATATGATGCTATTAGCTAGGCCTAGAGACCTTAGGGAGTATTTCCATTCTTCATTCTTAAATTGTACTTTGGGGACAAAGTTTGATTTTAAGTATGGGGTAGGGAATCTTCCAATATATGTTTAGGGTGAAGTGAGCTATAGGAGTCTTTTGGTTATTTGCTTATGTTGCTGAAAAATTTGAAAATACAAAAAGATTTTTTTTAGTAGTTTTTAATTTTATTTATTTTTTAATTTTTTAGGAGCACACTTCATTCACCCTTTCGTTTTTCTTTTCTGTTCTTGTTCGAGGGGGTACCCTTTGAACCGACTATCCCTTTTTCTTTTTTAGTCGTAATTTTAAAATTTTTAGTCATAGGTTAGGGGCTTTTCTCGATGATGGATGGATGACGACCGTCTTGGGGGAAATTAGTCATTAGGATTTAATAAGCAGAACCTTTTCACTGATTAGATAATAGGTGCTCTTGTTAGGCTATATGACTACATGATGCAAGTGTTTTGAAGGTGAAAGCATGCTGAAAATTGGCTTGAATGACTATTTTTGAAACAGTTAGGTTCATTTACTTGATTCTTGTTTGATTTTTGCTTAAATTTGAATTCTTGCAATTACTTGATTGAGAGTCTATAAGGATCCTTCTTGAGTTGAACATGTGCCATGTGTGTGAGGTTTTTGTTGTATTCCATGCTTGCATATTGATTTCTAGAACTTTCCCGATGTGTTTACAAAGTGAAATAAAGAATGTTAAGTTTAGGAGATGATATAGGCATTTCTTTGATAGCCCTATTTTATCCCCTACTTTATCTACCCTCTGTGTATGATCTTAGTTAGTCATGTTGAGCCTTTAGCCTATTATTTGATAACCTTATATGAAGCTTATTCCCTTTCTTTCAATAGACCATAATTTGATCCAAAACTCCTAAGCGCTTAAGTTGAAAAATAAAGTTGATAGGGAGTGTAAGATTGAAGAAGAGAAAAAGTGAATTTGAAGCCCCAAATTAATAGTTATTGGTGTGTTGGAAAAGTTTATGTGTTGTTGGTAGAGAGTAAAGTAAAAAGAGTTAAATTGCTTTGTAAAGATAATCAAAAACTCCCTACTAAAGATGTGTAAGCTAGCTTAAAGAGAGGGGCAAAACAAAAGAGGGTTGTAGAAGAGAAAAGAGGTGGAAAATAGGTGGTTGAAGAATGAGATAATTGAAAAGTGTGATATATTAAAGCGCTTGGGAAAGATAGTCACTATTCTTGACCAAAATATTCTTATATTCTTTTATAAGTGTAGTACTATGATAAGGGCAAGCCTATGGTTCATCTTATGTTGCATGTGAATTCCTTCTGAGAGTGAGAACAATTCTATTCTTACACCCCATTCTTGTGTTAAATTGCATACTTGTGAGTGAATTGGGTGACTCTCTTTGTCACGACCCCATCCACCGATTTCGCCGGGCACCTACCTACTCTACCCCAGATAGGAGAACCCTTTTTACTCAACCATTCAACATATGCTAAAGTTACTAAAATTTTCACTTAGTCGATTTATGTCTGCCATATTAATAACTAATCAATAGTTTCAAATATGATTACCCAATTAAATTCATTCCACAACTGGTTTAATACATCTGATACATAAAATAAATGCAGAAAATAACTACAAAAGATTCCCCAAAACCTAGCCTAAATGGTACAAGAGCACTAGACAAGGAGTAGGGACATCCATGACACAACATCCATACAAGATCGAGAGGGCAGGAGTTGTTAGAGAATGATCGTCGTCATTGCTATAAAAACTCTTATTATTATAAAAACACAAATGCCCATTAAGGGATCCACACAAAAGACAATAACACACAATTATCTTATTATTATATTACTTTCAACTAACTATCATTCTCACCATATTCCACCAATTTTTATGCCACAAGTATAGCATCAGCTGAGTATAACAAAAATCCATGATAATATTCAAGCCTAACCAGATTTTTAACAATTTAATCCATCCAAAAACTGTGCCCGAAGGCCTAAGACATGAAATCTCCCAACATTACTATCAAAATTAAGTGCATCTAGCCCAATTCTACTATAAGTTAACTATAGCCTACCTCGATCGAAGAGCTCGGAATAAGCAAGCCGCACCAAAATTGCTCTTTCCTTTCCTTCATGCTTCCATTAGCCCAAATATCTAGAAATCACACAATTATAAGAGTAATTGAGCAATTACCCTTTGAATAACCAATTTGAGAATTCAGCCCACTAATTCTACCCTTATTCATGCTCTAAAATATTACCCAAAGGTCAATTACCCATTAAAAAGCTCTATCATATTCAACCCATATCCATTAATGGAGTTTCTAAGCTAAAGGTTCCATTCTTATAGAATTAAAGATCCCCAACCACTATTTTTCATGTTTTAGTATCACTAATTCATGCTAGGAATCGCTAATGAACAATTTAGAAGTGATTCTAGATGATATAACCCAACCCATAAGTTTTCCCCAAAATATTATAAACTTGGGGTTCAAATCCCCAAGAAATTCACCATTAAAGATTGTTCTAAGGATTCTAAAATGTTAAAGGATTGAAATACGATGAAGATGATGGAAGGAACTTACATTAACGAAGAATTTTTACCCCAACCATGAGCAAATCGCCCCTTTAGGGCTTAGGAACGAAATATTTGAGTTTTGGTGCTGAAACCCATCAAAATTAGTATTAAATACTATCAGTTACCACTACAGTGGTGAAATTACAACTGCAACAGTTAAATTACAGCTGCAGCAGTACTGCTGCGGTCGTAAATTTCTTAGCCCAGACAGTGTTCAGTAAAATGGTCATAACTTTTTACTCTAACAGCGGATTAACAAATGGTCGGATAAGTTGGAAATAAGACACAAAGATATTTCGTTTGGTGGGTATTTGGTTCATTAACTCTCTATATTCTAGTAGATATGATCGTTTGAATTTGACCCTAGTTTAAACGTAGGTCAAAACTCAATCGGTGGGAACACTTTAACTTAACTTTGTGCTAGGGGTATTTTATGACCTTTGTACATGTAAAATGCACTCCCAAACTAAATAATTAGTCTTATAACTCATGATGAATGAGGTTCTTATTCCTTTACCATAAATATTTTCAGTAACAACAAAACAGTCGTTACACTCTTGGTGTGAGGGGCACACATTTGATGAAAGATAGGTAACTTATTTGATTCCTTAACTGAGTAATTGCATGAGTTTGCTAATATTATAGATTCAATTCTTAATTCTAGGAAGTCTTGAAGTAGTATTCATGTGTTTTCAATTGCAATGTAACCTACTTAAAGTAGAACTTATTATTTGTGTAGTCTTCGTAGTTCTAGATTGAGTGTCTTAGTTCAAGTAGTGATATTAGAGTCTCCCTTGATTGTGATTATTATAAAGATTTTTTTGAGGATGAACAAGGCTTTAAGTGTAGGGTGGTGATGTTAGGCGTATTTATACACCTAAGCGTCATTATCTACACCCATTTCGCTTAGTTTTGAGGACTTTTAAGCATGGTTTCGTGTGGTGATGTGCATATACAGTGATATTTGTTTATTTGTTTTCTAAGCCTCATGTTTAGATGGTTTAAGGTGCATTCAAATCAATTCAATAGCAAAAACAACAAAGGCAAGGCTAGATGAGTTAACTAATCAAACCAAGCTTGAGTGGTACTTGTTCTTGTGTGATTTTGATGAAATTTAACTGTCGTATTCTATAATGGTTGGTATGAGCTATTGTATGAGGCTAATTTATATGCTTTGGGTGAAATTTGAAGCTGCACATGAGCTAAAATGGGTGATAAAACAAGAAGCAAACTTGACGGGCACTAAGGGACAAAACCGAACAAAATTGTGTGTTCATGGAGTACATGGTGCACCGCGCCTCCCAGTTATTTATCTCAGCTATGATCCACAAAGAACCTTGTAGTTAGCTACTATTTTGGCATGGAAATAGTCCACTAGATGCACCCCGCAAAGCCAAAAATAGGTTGCGCGCCGCACATGCTTCCTACACGACTCAAAGTTGATTTTTAGTGGTTTTAAGTGAAGGACAAAGTGGTAAATGCATATATTCCTTGTGGGAATTGGTTTGTACTTGTACAAGGATTATATAAAGAGCAATTAGTCACAAATTTAAGAGATTTTTGAAGTACAATTGAATTGGAGAGCAAACAAGACATCAAGGAGCTCAAACTAGGGTTCTTTGTTCTTTTACTTTCCTTATAGTTTGAACTCAACTATGGTGATTCTTTGTAAAGTTATGAGTGGCTAAATACCCTATTTATAGGGTTGAGGCTACAACATGATTGCTTAATTATGGTTTATATGTTTATCATATCATGTGATTGTTCTTGCTTTCTTACTTTACTACTCTAAAGAGTTGCGAACTTTAGGATAAATCTATAGTCTTTAGGTGAACTGACCACGGAATCCCAGAGATGGAATGAAGAGCGTAAGGAGTGTAGATCTTGTCTTTGCTTTGTTAAGGGAAAATTTACAGTTAGATAGAGATATACCTAAACACCCACTTGGTTAATAAAATGGGAAAATAACTTAGTGCATCCTAATTAGAGACTCACATCCCCACTCAATGATGTAGTTGTGATACTAATTTGGGTAGACAACTTAGAAAGTGACCATCCCTAAGTTATACAATCAACCTCGTAGATTAACAATCATAATAAACACCAACATCAGCTAGAAACCGTAGTTATGCATGAATGTGAAGTAGATGCCTCAACAACACGTACACTTACTTGACCATAAACGCTTGTGTGTGCAGAAGTCTCAACAACACCACCCCACTTCATCAAGGAATCTTTCTCCCTTACGAACCGTACGAGACTTATTATAGCATAATATTTCTTGAGCATCCAAATAAATCTAGGGCCTCGTCAACATACCAGAATAAGAAGATTTCAAGAAATACTGGATGAAAATTTTTCCGCACTTCGAGGGACTGGATCCCGCAATAGCAGAAGAGGGCCACTATAGCGGGAGCCAATAATTTAAAGGGGTGAAAAAACTCGCCTTACATCCCTCTTTCTCCCTCTTTCACTCAAAAAACTCCCCTTCCATCCCCGATCACTTCGCTCTTGTAGTATAAAACAAGGTAATTATCGATAAACTTTATCCTTTTACTGATTACATAAAATTTTGCTTGTTTTATGCTTGAAATTGTTGAATAGAATAGGTTTTCAGCTTGTTTTTGAAATTTCAAAATGAGGGTTGATTTGGCTAAATTTTTGAAGGATGGGTACTTCTCTTACATTTACAACGCTTCTATAGCTTTCTGGGCGTAAGAATTACGGAGTTTATGGCCAAAATAGGCTCAAAATAGTAGGGAATGTGAAGGGTTGTTCTTGGTTTGGTTTTGATGATTTGGGCATATTTTAAGAGTTATGATACTCAAATTTTTGTATAACTAGTGTTAGGGTACTTTATAAATACTGATCTAAATTCGGAATGCTAAAAACAAAACTTTTCGTCAAGAGGTGCCATTGTTGCACCTCTTGATATACTGGGGATGATGAAGGCCGCTATAACGACCTTATCCAGGTATAGCAACCTCACTATAGCAAAAAAATTCCCACTATAGTGACATCACCATAGCGGGATACAGCCCGCTATAGCGGGAGGCTGCAGATAGTAGCCTCCCAGACAGGACAAGACATTAGCATTTTTCTGAAAATTGATTTCTTAACACTTTATGAGTTCTAACTTGATTTCCTTTAAATATTCTTACAGATCAAACACTCCAATGGATAAAAACCAAGATAACGCTCTAGCCTATGAGAGATTCCCTGACTATGCTTGTCAAGAGAGATTTTTGAAGTATAGGAGAATGGGTTTCTCTTATGAGAGGGCCTTCGCTATGAGAGGGGTGGCAGAGAAGGCGTACACATTTTACAACAGGCTCCAGGAGTTTGGCTGGGGCCCACTGGTGGTGGTTCCCCCATTTGGGGTCTCAGGCTGGGTCAGGGAGTTTTATGTCATATTCCCTACCGTGCTTTGGGACGACCCCAACCCCACTATCCGCATTAGGGGAGTGGATGTCCCTATAGATATTCGGACTATCAATGAAGTACTAGGGGTGAAACACGTCTCAAATGTTGGGTATCTAGACAAAGCCCTGGAGATGGATATGAAGTGGTAGCAGGATACTTTGGTGGAGAAGAAGTTCAGGGACCAGGTCTATTGGCCCACTACTGAGGGCATCATGAGCACCTACTTCTCAACCAATGCTAGGAGGTGGCTAAACGTGGTGTCCCAGAGGATTCGTCCATCAGGCAACCTTTCCAATGAGACCTACCCTTGGGCTCTCCTATGTTATATAGGGGATCCAGCTGAATATGGGGGAACAGATCATGATGGAGTGGAAGGACTTTTATTGGGGCATGAAAAAGGGGCCCTAACTTCTTCGTCTGGAGTTTGCACTGTGCAAGCGCATTGGGGTGCCCGAGGAGGAGGATGATACTAAGGTGGAGATGGACATTCCCTTTCACCCCCTTCGAGTGAAGGTTATCTTGTACAAGGGGAAGAAAAAGAGGAAGGTCAGTGAGGCCAAGAGCAGCCAGGCTGCAGAGGAGGCCGATGATGACGATAATAATGATGCCCCTCCCTCCTAGTCCCAGTCCCAGCCACAGATCTCTAGTAGTCGTCTGGAGGCCGGCCTGGCTGCGGTCAGAAGATATATGAAGCACACCTCTCCCAACTCTGCAGCCCTACCTCTTTCTGCCCAAGATTATACAGTGCTTCGTAGAAAGCTTAATAAGGAGAAGAAGAGGAGGTGCTCCCAGTACCACATGCTCTCACGAATGTGGAAGACCGTGAATGTTATGTTTAGGGGTGTAGTCCCTGACCAGGAGCCTCCCCAGTTGGAGCCAGAGGATATGCGGGATTTTTTCTTCCTGAGTAATGTAGAGGGAGAGGACCCCACCTCGGCATCCCACAATGGTGACAGGGCATCCAGCTAGGGCCTCGGTGCATATCAGCCCTGCTCCTCCCCCTCTTTTTTTTATACATGATTGATTGATTTGGGTTGCCCCCGTTTGGGGCATGTAACAGACAATATTTCTCCCTTCTCTTTCTTTTATTTATTTATCGCACATGGATGCTAGTTCTAATAATATTTATATTGAATGGATGTTTTACCTTCCTATATGCAATTTCTATAATTCATGCAGTAGCTCGTAGCTCCAACAGACGATTAAACAAATCAGGAATTAAAAACAAAGTAGGGGAAGCAGGGATAGAGCGGCTTGCACGCCGCTATAGAGGAGAAATTCCCACTATAAAGGGATCACTGTTGGGTCAGTACTACTACAGTGGCCCCAATAGCAGCAACCAGAAATTTACTATTTTCTATAATTTCCCTCATCCCCCTTCCCTGTTTTTAATTTTAAAACATGAAATAACATCATCGCCTTTATTATAATCCCAAGACCGAACCCATTAATGCATAAATGACAACTTAGCATCACATTATTTAAAATCGGTTATGAATCACAACAAGGAAACTCTTCATAACAACAAATCCCACTATTATGCAACAATAGCCCTTTTTCCCATGGCTTTTCACCAAATTTCGACTGTCCTGAAACAAGAGTTTTCCACAGTCATAAACCATTTCTATTTTCTTACCATTTTACCAATGATAAGTCCATGCCAAGCATTTAGCATACAATTTTGAGATCATAGTTTTGAAATTTTTTGTAACCCCCATAACGAGGTGTCTTTGAATAACGACGAAACAAGTCGTTACCTGGTGATATTTGTAAACTTACTTGATGATTATACTTGAACTAGTAGGTGATGGTTAAATGTAGTTGAAAAATTCAACTTGGTTTATGTGTGCATGTTAAATGTTTCTTCATATACTTGTTACAATGCATGTTCAAGGAAAGTGAATTGTTGAATAATATCCTACGTATAAATCACATGTAATGAGGTTATATTAAAATCGTGTTGGTTGAACAAGTGTGGTTGTTTATTCTTATTGTTGTTGTGATTGTTGTGATATCTATTATTATTGTGGGATGAACCGGTAAAGGACATCTTCACCAGATATATTATTATTATTATTATTATTATTATTATTATTATTATTATTATTATTATTATTATTATTATAGGATAAGCCAGTAAAGGACATTGTTGCGGGATATAGTGTTATTATTGTGGGATGAGCCAGTAAAGGACATCTTCACGTGATATATTATTATTATTGTGGGATGAGACGGTAAAGTACATCTTCACAAGATATATTATTATTATTGTGAGATGAGTCGGTAATGGACATCATCATGGGATTGGTTGATATAAGGTTGGTAGACAGTAGATGTCTGGAATTTTTGATACATGGATAGAGCTAGTCCCCTGCAGGTCATGGCTAGTAGCGACCATGAGTCCTTTAGCATGTGTGTACAAAGATTGGTGAGTTTGACGGTTCCTTGAGTGGACTGAGTTTATTTGTTGATTTATTTATATTTGGGATCATTTTGTCGTCCAGTTGATGATAATGATATGAGGTGCTCCTTGTGTGAATTATTACTGATATTATTGAGTCGGGTCCCTTCAGTGAACCGTTGAATTTATATTCCAACTTGCTATTTGGACTTGGGTTTCTGGTGTGAACTAATTTCCTTGGCTTATAATTATCCTTGCCATGATAAGAATTATAATTTTGATATTTGAAAAGACTCTATGAAATAAAAACAACTAGAGTTAGTTGTAAAATGGTCTTATGGTTGACTTGTAGTTGGGTGTATATTTGTCTAAGTGAAGACATTGTTATTGACTATTTGAAGTATATGTCATGTTTTATCTTGAATTTATATATTATATGTTATGTGCTTTAACCTTGGTCGGTCGATGATGCTTACCAGTACGTGTTGTTTGTACTGATTCTAACTTGTTATATCCTTTTTGAGGTATAGTTTGGTTGTAGGGTCAGTTGATGTTTCTCAGCTGACATGGATAGTGATCTCCAACAGCTTCTACTCTTCTCATTCCTACGGTGGGAGTTGTGTCCTTTGTGTTGTCATTTACTTATTAGAGGCTCTTGTACATTGTCTATACTAGGTCCTCGGGGAAAGTGTTGTTATTTAAATTTTATTGTAAAAGATTGTATCATTTATTAGATTTTTGAAATCCTTAATGGAATTTCTTATAAATTTTGCATATATTTTGAAATGGATGGTAAGGGTTCTCCTATCTAGGTGGATTAGAGTAGGTACCTGCACGATCCGGTTAGTTGGATCGTGACAGGGTTTCTACTTCTGCTTTGAATTTAAAAAACATGCATTCAGCCTCATTTTTAGACTTAAAAAGATATATCTTAGTGTATCTATAAAAGTCATCAACAAAAGTAATGTAGTACTTCTTTCCACCTTTGCTAAAGTGTTCTTGAATCTGCTAAGTCTAAATGTACTAGTTCAAGCAATTCAATCTTTCTACTAGTAACAGATTTTAAAGGTATTTTGACATGCTTTGCTTCTACACGCGCAATATATTTAGAAAGATCATTAATTTTTATCAAAGGAATTAACTTCATTTTTAAAAATCTTTTAATAGAAGCAATATTAACATGACCTAGTCTACCAGGCCACAAATTAATAGACTCAACAATATAAGCAAAATTAGAAATACTTGCATCAATATCAATCTCTTGAATAATGTTCAGTATAAATACACTCCCACTAAGGTATTCCTTCCCAATAAAGTCTCCTCTATGAGAAATAATTATTTATCATCTTCAAAAACAAGTTTAAGGCCTGTTTCATTGAGAAGTACTCTAGAAACTAAGTTTCTATGGAGGGAGGAAATGTACAGAACATTGTTCAAGGCTATAAGATTTTCCAGAAGTTAATTTAAGTAAGAATATTATTCTACCCATAACTCTAGCAGTAGTGAAATTACCCATATAGACGCACTCACCATCAGTGGACTCCTCAAAGTCATGGAACAATTCTTATTAGTGTAGAAAGTCTTTGAAGCGCATGTGTCCAACATCTCGATGACTACTGCTACAGTCACTTTATCACCCTCAGCAAGATGAGCTTGGACATCATTTTGTCTTTCCTTCTTTGACTTTTTCCCTTGTTTTAGATAGCACTAGGCAGTCTTGTAACCAAGTTTTCCACAGACAAAATAAGATTCCTTTGATTTTTTAATTTGACTCTCCAAATTGTTGAAGTGATTTTTCTTCTGTTCCTTTTTCAAGACTTTCTTTTGTTTTCCTTTGAACCTGTCTTTCACAATAGTACAAGAAGATTCAACAAGGTAATGTTAGAGCCATCAGTAAGAGGTTCATTAAACAAAACATAATCAACTTCTAATTGTTCAAAGAATATCAAAAGTTTTTGTGACGAACGTTTAAAATTATTTTCATCCAATAGCTCTAGTTTTGACAAATCAGGAAAAAAAATTACTCAAAGAAACAATCATTTATCAATATAGTATGTAAAAATTCATTTCCAAATATTTGGAAAATAACTACAATATTCATATGAAATTGAAATTAATAATAGTAAATAGTAAGATAATAGTCATAAATACTGTGTCATGGCAAGCCACTGCATTGAAAGTAATTTCAGTCCAACTCCGATGCAAATCATTAAAGTCAGTCACTCCCTAAGATTCCAAGACTCTTCCAAACACGTGTACTCATGGCTGGAAGTTTGGAGTTACATAAATACTATTGCCTAGAAATTCACAAGAAATAGGAAACCAATGAAGAATAAAGTAATTTTAAATAAAATCAATAAATGAGATATTATTTCTTTCTGTGAGTGTATTTTTTCATGAAGAGAAGACAACACTTGTATAGGTATAGGAATTGTAATTTTTGGTGAAGAAACAAATTAGATATCAGTTGAAATCTCATTAAGGTCATGCATTTCATATAATTAAAGAATGAATGTGAAACTTTTGTATTCTCACCAGTACAATTAATTCGAGAGAATGAATGTGGCATTTTACTTTGCATTTCCATCTGCATAATCAATTGTAGAAAAATGAATGTAGTGAATTCATTATTTGCATTCTCATCTATGAACCGAAAAGGCTAACAATGCACACCCGTATTATGCCTATATTGTTTATCGTGGATTTGGTACTGTTGAATTGGTAAATGGATCAAGAACACGTGTTATGATTTAACTTTATTTTAGTATGGATTTAGCAGCAGTTTGATTACAAGGTGATAATGAAAGTAAGAAAAATATAACGTAAACAAAATAAATAAAGTAGAGAAGACAAATCTAATAAGCCTGGAGTGAGTATGAGCGAAGCCGAGATCAACTCTCAACTATTCAAGCTACTACCAAAGCAAGATAAACTGTAAAACAAGAAAAAAGCTTATTGTAAAACAAGAAAAAAGCTTGGAGACCAAGAAACTATTGTATTCATAATGAGAATTAGCGTTAGGATGTCTTTACAAAAGGAAAAGAAAGACTACTTATAGGTTACAACATCGGGCTTTGACCAATTAGAATATTCCACTAGGGCCCTAACGTACTAGAACGTATAGTATTGCGCCACACGTTTTATTCTATTAGAGGATGTCAATCATTATTTCAACAACACTCATGCTCGTACGAGTTCATTTGTGTCTCTGAGCAACCTGACCAGTTGATCCCCTACTTATCCTTTTATGCCATGTCACTAAAGATGATGGTTCCCTGATCTTTATTTCCCTTGAGAGGGTGTCTTTTACTGTTGCTATCTCTGGGGAGGCATCTCAAGGTTCTGCATCCTTTGCTGCGATGAATCTTCACGCTGATTCCTCCATTAGTGCCACGTGTTGAAACCCCCATTTTCTCCATACATATATATTATTTAATTTAAAAATTAAAGTCACCCACTTTTAAGTCGAAACTTGTTGACCCATTTAATCCAACCCATTCTTTTAACCTAAACCACATTCCTTTCTTATTTTGCTTGGTGTTGATGACTTGAATATTTTTCAAAGTTACCAACTTAAAGCTTCTAGCTAATTACAATTGACTGTTGCGTTTAAATAAGACTTTTCTTCGTTGCATGACGATGGATTGAGCGATATGATACAGAAAAATTTATAGGTAATGACATAATATACAAACGTGCCCTTCAACTTGGCCTCATCTCACATTTATATCCTCCAACATTGGATATGCGTAAGTTGACACTTAAACTTGTATAAAGTTGAACAAATATACACTCGAGTCCTATATGGAATAATACAAATTAGTTCAAGTGTATCACACACAAATTTGTATGTAAGACGTGTGTGATTACTTGTTCAACTTTATACAAGTTTAAGTGTATACTTGTACAGATCTAAAGTTAGAGGACATAGATGCTAGCTGAAGTATGTTTATGCATTAGACCCAAGTTTAACTCAAATTTGAAATTTGTTCTCAAATCAAACTCACATTCAACAACCCATACCAAAGATGAACATAAAGAGGAGAATATCATCATAAAAGATAAAAGGGACAGAGACACACCTAGAATGTAGAAGGTAACAACCAAAATAGAGGAGAAAATTGAGAATTTCAACTTGTTCTGATCAGTTTTTAAGCTTGATCCAACGACTTCCGCCTTGAATTGATGCCAAGAAAAGCAATGGGGAAGGGAGAATTGGAACAAGGAAGAGAAATACTTATTAAAATTAAAGAGAAATGGGGAAATGAAAAGATCTAGATGTTTTAAGATATGACTAACTCAACTCAGTGCAATTACCGCTTAGGTGGTGCAATGGTGCCGTTATGTGAAATTTTGACCAGCATTGTCAACACCCCTTCAGCGCGATAACGCTCCACTGAGACTGCAACTACCAGATTTTAACAGCAGTTACTGATTTGGGGCTACTCAGTCACCCCAACCTGTCCAAAACACTTTCAGAAAATCTAAAAAGTTATAGATTAGTCAAAAATAATATTCTAAGCTAATCTAAAAAATAAAATTTCAAAAGTTACTTCAAAAATTGAAAATAATGGATTGCCGTCCACGAAGCACTTGATTAAATGTCGTGGCATAACGCAAGCAACTTTATCACTAATTTGTCCACTTGAAGGATATGAATCTTCTTCTCAATTTTAAATTAATATTTTAATGACGCTCATGGGGTGGAGGTAAGAAAATAATAAGGTCAACTCTCAAGCATCGTATTTTGCACTACTTGGCCTTCAAGTGAGGAATATCATTTTATCGCCTCGATATAACAAACTTCAAATGTAGAAATTGATCAAATTCCAAATACAACTTCAAGTTGTAATTGAAATTGTTATGACTAAACACATATTTTCAAATAAAGTTAAAAATTCTCATGACCAAACGGGTCCTTATTTTTCGAAAAAATAAGATACATAAAGATTCAAAAGGAAATTAGAAAAAAAACCAAGAACATCAAGCTAAGATTAGAAAAACAGAACTATAGACAACTAAAGACTCAGACTCAATAGCATAACCAATATGAAGATGGAAGCCAACAAATAAAAAAAGAAAAAGAACAAATCTTTTGTCAATATGTGCAAAGGCAAGTAAAGGTATTGTGATGTAAATGACTTTAACAATCAAAAAGAGACAAGAATCTCCTTTAACATCTGGGGTTTCACTACATAAAAATAAGGATGAGAAGTCATGTAAGTGGTTTGCACATAAATCGTCATGTAAGTGGTTTATATGCCCAACTCAACACAAAAAGACAGGAGTTACCATTTTTATTTGGCCACTTGCTAATTAGATACATACCAAAATGTTATGTTCTCATACAATTTTAAGTTAAATGTTGGACTATAATTTTAATTTAACTACAAAAAGTACTATACTATTTTTTTTGGTGATAAGATAACCAGTTTTATTTCATAAATCAAAGTCCAAGCATCGAACGGATAAGTAGTACACCGAAAAGTAAAGAAACTACAAAATATATGGTCTTCCATAAAAAACACTCAATCCACTATACAACATGAGAATTACATGGGTGCACCAAAAATAAATAAGAGAGAGGACTACGCCTCAACTACCCAAACTCAATTATACCCTTTCAAAATCACTTCTATTTCTCTCTCCACAAATGACCTAAATCAAAGCAGGAGGAACAACATTACATGCCCTGCTCTTCCTCCTCTTAGACATTTCTTATGCATATAAAAATACAATTTTATAACTAAAAAGCTCCTAGCCAAATTCAATTATTCATCATATATCAGCCGTGGTCCGGAATAACTAGTAACGGACTAATAAGAAAAACAGAAGTAGAACTAAATAAAAGAGAAAGAAGATAAGGAGGAAGTAAATACATCCCCAAAACCTGGTGAAGTCAGTACAAGAGCTTCTAATGCAATAGGAGTACAAAGTAAAATACAGAATAAATATACACAAAGTCGTCTCTGAAATACAAAATAGAGATCAGCACAACAATAAGAAGGAGAGTAGGAACACTCCATACGTCAGGAGTTCACCCCTAATCTCTAATATAGTTGCTTCGCACGATGCACACATCAATGACGAGAACTCATACTATGATTTGCAGGCTGCAGAAGTGTAGTATGAGTACCAAACGCGTGGTACTTAGTAGGCATCGATCGACTAAGCTCCAAAGATAATGCAAGTATAAATAACATATAAAGCAGGAAAATAAGCTACATGCAACTATTTAAGAGATGAACACAATAATGCTAATGGAAAAGTAAGGGTAAACTATCCGATACTACCAATAATTAGGGATGGAGTGTGGTTCCATAAATAGCTAGTCCATATATAATAGTATAATGAAGGAAGTAGTATACAATGTACAATAGAGATACAAAGCAGGAGATATACGAGAGTTATATAATAGTAATGCGAAGAAAGGGTATATATATAATGATATTACGAAGGTTACCAGACATATATCATAGGAATAACTAAACCTGAAAGTGCTATCCTGAGGGAGCTGGACTAACAACCTAAATATCACAAGGATTAAGTATCAAGAAGGGAGCTAACTCTAGCATAATTAAGTCCCCTAACTGAAATGCGTAATCATAAGATGATCTAACAATAATAAATCTCACCATAACATGATAAAAGGGATCAAAAACATACTGACAACTTCGGGTGCCTACCCATAACTCACCTACCATGAGCTATGCAATAATAACCGAACAATAAGTAACCGGATAGCCTCGGACAACCAATAACCCCAACCGGCCCCCCAATAAGCTGGAGAGGCACAAACAAGCAATCAGCAGACAACAACCATAGCTTGTATCTATACAGCCCCCTATAAGACAGATAGACACAAGCACCAAACAATTATGCTGGTGATAGGCAATCCATATTAATGAATGAATGTAAGGACAATCCAGTACCATCAACCAATCAAGTGCCATAACGTACTAAGTGTATACACCTCCTCCAGCTTAGTAGCTCGCAAAGGTAGGACCTACGACAACCATCCTTCTTCGGTACTATGGCTCATCGAACGAAAGGGTCTATAGGGGACTCAGGATATCCTTATACACTGTCTAGTCCTGAACCAAGACTTTTAATAACCATTATAACCAATCTACTCCGTCCAGTACCGGAGAGATATATAAAGTATAACAAGAAATGTCAAACTTGAACTGGAACTGAATAAGTGTATATTTGTAAATCCATTGGCCGGGATTAAATTCAAGACTAAAACTGTATAGAAATGTAGAAAGGGTCGGAATCTCCTTTGGCCGAAGTAAATTAAGTAGTGGTACAATGGGTGGATCAATAATGGGTCGAAATCAGCCTCGGTCTAATTTTCAAAGTAATATGTTTAGTTTAAAATGTCATAACTCAATAATAAGGGTGGTACAACTTCCATTTCCAAAGAATCAATTTTAAAGTTAAGAAAAGTGGGAATAAATCCCTTTTTAGAAAATAGTAGTAAAACATAGGTTTTATTTGGAATCGTACCACCAAACAAGCGTAAATGCATATATATGTATGCATGCCATCATCAGTATCCAGACAATACAACCATAAGCATCTAAACGTCTATAAACTAGAACCACGTCCTTTCAAAGGATAGAGTACTAACCGAGTGTCTAACTAGTATCGCAACCACAACCTTAGACCCAATAATATACGTATCAATAAGATATCAGTATCATAAATAGGGATACTAAGGTAAACAGGGCATAAAGCTACTAGAAGGATCTAATTCGGGGAATACCATCCAATTCACTAAGTAATATGGTAAATTTATTTACTAAGGGATCCTTCATGTCAATCTATAGCTAAACAAGTCTATAATTAGGTGCAATAGAATCCTACCACCATAACGGGTATTCTAGATTAAGGTTCGGGTTACATTTCTAGTTTAAATCCCCTAAATAGGTCAATTCATGATATTACTAGGTATAAACTTATCCTATAATCCCTACCTAGCATACAATCTATACAATACACAATCTCATAGAGAAAAGTAGACCAAAGCCTACCTCGAAGCCGTACCGCAATCTCGAATCGCCGACGAACTGCTCATCTTCACTCCATGATCTCTGAACAATGTTGCACTATCAAAATCATAATCTACACGTTAATACGAGTAAACCGATACCCATATTGCTATATAAAACTCCGGGCCTAAAATTGGGTAAACAATAGGGCCCACTAACGAAATTTCAAAATTGAATCCATCACAAGGTCCCTCGAAGGACAAGAAATGCATGCTCGAAATTTGAGCACAAATGGAGCACAAATCGGGGATCAAATCAGCCCACAAAATTAAAGAAATTCAAGAATTAATTCTAGGGATTTACAAGAAAAAAAAAACAGAATTTGATGGGGAAAAACAATGGGAAATAATCAAGAGGTGTTAAATTAACTTACCTTAGCCCTAAGGTCAATTTCCTATAAATTTCCTTGCTCAATGGTCCATTAATGGCTAGTTAGGGTTGAGAAAATGGGAGAAAAATGGGGGAAGACTGCCATAAATAGGCCCAGGGGTTACTCATCGCGATCGTGAGGGTCCCTGGTCGCGAACGCGAGGCCCAAAGAAATAGATCATCATGATCGCGAGTAAAAGTACTTTAAATGAGAAGGCAAGCGGGATATACCATGGCGAACGCGACAACAAGGGTCGCGAACGAGATGAGAAAAACAAATCGGGTCGGCTTTATCCTTCACCGCGAACGCGAGGGGAAGGCTCGCGAAGGCGAAGAACAAAAGTTGGCTGCACCAGATGCTGGAAAACCAGTAAAACTTAAGTCCCAACGGGCTCCTAACGGGTGCTCGGGATTGGTTCAAAATCTCGTGAGCGTAAACGAACTATGCTACCATACCAAATTTGATATTTTAAACTCAATAAAACCATCAAAATTCCCAACAAATGTCATTTTATAAAAAGTGGCCCCCACACCCATAATTCTATTTTTTACCAAATCTACCCAATATCCCAAAATGAGTTCAAAAATCTCGGGACCCAGACCAAGGATCCCCCTAGCCTAAAATCAATATTTCGGAGGTAACGACTCTGTTGAAATTTTCATCCAAGGTCGTTTACTAGAATTTTTAGACCGAGACCAATTTCTCAATTTCAAAAGCTCCAAAATAAGGAAATGGGCTTAAAACCCAAACGAACTACCCAAAAATCGAACCAACGGTTCCGACAATTTATAAATGACCTGTAGCAGCTATGAGAAGGCATAAAACGTCAAAAATATGTGAAAACTGAGAAAATAACATGGAGGGTCATTACACATATTCTAGAATGTTCTAGAGAGTATAGCAGACCTTTTTGTTTTTGTTTTGTAACATTCAACTCAGTAAAAATTCCTTTTGTTCTTTATACAATGTACCATACAATACAATTATAGTCAAATAATCTCTTCTCATATTACTGCTTAACAATTTATTCCAACACTTTCATATCACAATTATTTTCTAAGAGTGGACGACTGCATCTCCTGTTGAATCACTAACTCGTATCCTCAGTTTGATATTAGTTGCTTTCTACATGATTTGACTAGCACGAAGTCTTTGGTACCATCACAAATGCATAAAGCTAGTTCTACATGTGGGCATGTGTTTGCAAGGCAAAAACTTAAATACAAAAACAGCCTAGCTGCAATGAAAGCAATTAGATACAATAGCTGAAAAATATACATATTTAATCACTCTATCTTATTTGACACACCTAATTAGAAAACTTTTATTTTCCTTTTACTTATCTCAATTTTATTCGTCTTGTTCCTCATTCTATTTTTCCAATTTATCAAATTAAAAATTAGCTATATGGTCTCACCAAAAGTTTGTCCTTGTAATTTGAACATCACAAACTTGATGAACTATATTCAGTGTTGCACCACTGCTTCAATTTATTGAACATCATTCTCAATGTTTTTGGTACAATTCTCATTCTTACCACAAGATACAAGGCAAGAAATCCTTTCAATAATAAAGAAGGTCAAAATGAAAAAAAAAAAAAAAAGAAGAAAAATGTAGGCTAATGGGAACTTGAAATAGGATGCAAGTGTATCCCTCATTTTCGTTCGCTGCATTACACATAAAATATAGCGTTATCTATTTATGAATCATAACAATTAACAGTCATTAGACCAGATTATCAAAGAGGGAAAGAGAAGTTTTGTTTACCGTAAGATACAGGGCAAGAAATTCTTTCAATAATAGAGAAAGTCAAAATAAAAAGAAAAGGAAGATGTAGGCTAATGAGAACTTCAAATAGGACGCAAGTGTATCCTTCATTTTCCTTCGTTGCATTACACATAAAATGTAGCATTATCTATTTATGGGTCATAACAATTAATAATCATTATACCAGATTATCAAAGAGGGAAAGAGAATTTTTTTGGGGGGAAGGGGGAGGGAGAGATAATGAGAAGGAAAAGGCAACTGCATACAAAATACAATAGACCAGTAGATAAAAGACCTCTATAACTGTAACTTTCTAGAAGTGACACCAAAACTTCTTGTTGCTTCATATCAATTCCCACTTATTCATTTAAGCTCATTTCATATCATCATCATTTAAAATAATATAAAGTAATATAATAAGTCATATAATAATGGAGACTGGATAATTAGATTTCCTAAAAGGTATCTCTAATACTACTAACACTATCTGAGAAACTTTATTGCAAGGATTTAAAATTGTCAATTCAACAGAGGTACTCCATACGCTTCAACAAGGCCATAAAATTTATAATGCTCGATTTATAAATGCCGATCCTTGATGACAAGCCTAGGGGATTCCTCAAGTAAAACATGTTTACCGGAAGTATAACCAAATAGCTGATGTCCTGTCTAAGGAAGGATCAAGGAAGAAATATTTTGATGGACCAAGAATTTTGCGAGTTCCTTACGTGTATGCCAACTCTAATTTTTGGACAGACATCGTAAGAACTACTTACACTAGAACAATTCCAGATACATGATGGTTGACAATCATGAACTAATTTGCGACACAACTCCCAAAATTTTGTAAATTCATTTAGTTTAATGCATATTTCCTAACTATACATAATAATAATAATAATAATAATAATAATAATAATTAAAAAAAAATAGATTCATGTTAGCAAAATCAATTCAAAATTATGGGTCGCATATGCATATTTTCACTTTTACTGGAATAATAATTAGAAAAAAGATAGATAAAATTCAAAATCAGTTTTGGTTACAACATCAAAAAGATCTACGCATCCACTCAAACAAGTTGGGATCTACTATATATGAATTCTCATTGTTCATGTCGCTCTATTTTAGTCCCCCTCTTAATGAAGTAAAAAAATAATAATTTCACCCACACTAGAAATTCTCTATACTTATAAAATCTACATATAAATCTATAACAAGACTAAAAAAATTCTAATAAACATTGGACCTAAAGTAAACATACCAACATGATTGAAGCTTACAGCAACATACCCAGTGAAATCTCACAAGTGCAGTCAAGTGGGATTTGGGAAGGGTAGAGTGTACACAGACCTTACTCCTACCTCATGGAGGTGAAGAGGTTGTTTCAAAAGACCTCAGCTCAAGTATAACAAATCAAAATAGTAATGAAAAGGAAAACCGACAATAAAGAAAACATCACAACTAATAGAAAAACAGTGCAAAACATTTCGAAAAGGAACAATAATATCAGCAAAATAGTGCGATCACCTCATTCTTTTCCATCACACTATTTTGGGCTTAATCTCAACTAATACATATATAGCAAATACCAATTCTTTTCCATTGTATTTTTCTTTTTTCGCTTCTGTAAGAATTCCAAGCAATTATAGATCTTTTGAAACAATCCCTATGTCCTACCATATTCATTTTTAACACTTCAATCACCAAGATTTTATACAAATATGATGTGTCATGGTTTCACGATACTTTTGACGCTTTAAATAAGGAAAATATGCTAAGTCAAGAGCTTGTTTATGTCGATATGATGTTTTTGTGGTAGTTTTGCAGGAAAACAGGGTTTGAAAGTGAGCAAAGGAAAAAGGATAAAAAATGGCACAAGTATGGAAACTGAGACTCGGCTACAAGTCATTGGGTCACAATATGACTCGTAGCCACAGTCGTTGTGACTCCAGTGAATTTTAGGCTTGGGAAAGTTGAAGTGGAAGCTGGCTACGATAGGAGGCTATGACCTATAGGGTCAGGCGCACTCATCCTGAGCAGGCAAGGAAAAGAACTAAAATAGGCTAAAGTCCCCTAGTGCCAATGAAAGCTCCTTACGACTCGTAGGGTGTCGCAACGAGTCATAGGAACAAGTCGTCCTGAGTGCAAAGTATTAAAGTTCTGAAAGTGTGTAAAATTGAACCAGTGGCAATGAGTCACCCTATGACTTGTAGGATGACTATAAGAGTCGTCACCAGTACCTAAGAAGAAAAGGCAACAGATGATTTGAAGACATGCAACGAGTCGTTGTCAGGCCCTACGACTCGTTGCCAAAGGCGTAGCTAGTGCCAACCTTGTAATCCGAATTTGTTTAGGATAGGTTTACTTTTTGTTTATAAATACTCCTAATGGGTCTATTGTTTTAGGTTACATTCTATTACTACTTTCAAGGCATATTGTTGTTTTTGCAAGTACTAACATCAATTTTTAGGGTTTCAATTCAAAGAGTAATTTGTGGTTTTCATCTTATTCTTCGTAAGTTCATAATTATGATTTCTTCTCTGAATTATTATTGTGTGCTTGCAATTATGAGTAGCTAAACACCATAACTAGGGTTGTGGGAATCGTGACGGATTAACAAAGTAGTGTCCGTAGTACAAAGTGATTCTCAAAGGGTGTTTGTGCGTGTATTGTTGTTCTTTTCAATTTGCTTTCCTTTTTAACGGATGCATATGTTAGAACTCACTTTATCTTTACTCTAGATGAAAGAAGGAGTAACAGCTAAGAAAAGGGAATAGACAACAAAGATTTGGAGCTGACAACCTTCAATGTAGCTTGAGTCAATAATTCGAGAAAGCTAAGACTGGGATCCAAGATGGGGGTTAGTAATGCAAAACTCAGGAGAAAAAAAAAACTTACATGAGGATAGTTGCTTAAACAAGTTCGTAAAGCCATTTAGGTGAGCATAACCTATCGATTCTATATGTCGAGCACCACTAGAGATCACTAAGTAAGAAGAATCTACGGAGTTATGAAGTTATTGGTGAACACAGTCCTAGTGCTTCTCTCATATTGATTACAAATCCAATGAAATCAACAATTGTTACTATCGGAATTCTGATTTACAAAAAAACCCCTTCTTTACTGGAGATTATTGACTGATTGCTTAGATAAACACTTAATAGTTATTTTGACCTATTCCTCATGGGATCGACCCCAACCTAATTGGATTCTATATTTGATCTACGATCGCTTTATACTTTGTTTAGAGGTGTAATTCGGGCGACATCAAAGGCCCCCTCCTTTATGTTTCTATGTGGATTGCTAGTGCCTTTTCCAAATGGTAATTAAAGTTAGTTTGATTTGATCAGGCGATAAACTAAGTTGCTCGGACTCAGGTGTGGGTGTTCGATTCATGTATGGATATGGGAGTATGGGGATACGTCTAAAGTTAAATCAAACACTCCTTCCTTTTTAATTTATTTGTCCTATTTCGACTTAGCATGGAGTTTAAGAAAGTAAAGAAGACTTTTGAATCTTGTAGTCTTAAATTAAAGATATGCAAATCTTGTAGCCTTAAACATGCCATGTAAAAATTGGAACTAAAAAGTTGTCCAAAAAAATATATTCTTTTTGAAATGGACTACAAAAAAAATTAGAAGAAACAGATGAAAACAAAAAGGGTATCTAAAATTAGAGATACAAAAATATACCTAAATTATGATGGACTATTTGAAAGAAATAAATGCCTAAATCATTTGACCATATCCGATACAAATCGTATACTCACACCTACACCCACGTCGTGCCCCACAAGTGCAACACCAAAAGTGCAGAGTCAGCGCAACTTAGGCGGCAAATATGCCCCCACAGAACCCTTCTTTAGGACGACAAAGATGCCAGACGAATAGAGGTGGAGTATGATGATACCATTTCATAAGAACAAGGCGATATTCAGAATCTCAATAACTATAAGGGTATCAAATTCCTAAACCACACTATGAAGGTTTGAGAGAGGTTGTGAAGGTAAGGGTGAGGAGGGACGGGTCTATTTTCAGGAACCAGTTTGGGAAATCGATGAGGATGTCAGACATTATATTGATGTAGATAGATGAAAGAAAGGCTCACATCTAGACCTTTATTTGACAAGACAATGCCATCAAAACTTAAAGGCAAGTTCTACAGAATGATAATCAAACAAGCTATCTTGCATAGAACAGAAAGTTGGTCAGTCAAGAACACTCACGTTCATAAGTTGAAAGTTGCGAAAATGAGGAATCTGAGGTAAATGTATTGCACACTAAGAAAGATAAGACTAGAAATGAGGATATCCGAGACAAGGTAGAAGTGACATCAATGAAGGATAAGATGTGGGAAACGGGACTTAAATGGTTCATGAATGTGAAGAGGAAATATACGGATGCAACAACACGAAGGTGTGAGAGGTTGACTATGAATGGTTACTAGAGGGGAGAAGTAGGTCGTAGAAGTATGGGGAGAGATGATTAGACTCCACATGACGCAGCTCCATATTATCGAGGACATGATTTTAAGGAGCTGAGGGTTGTCTCGTTTAATCTTTCATACCAGTAGTCTATTAGGCCTCATTTGTTTGCACGTAATAAATTCTGAATCTGAATGGTTCAGACTTTAGGCAACTAAGTGCATTTATTTTCATTCTCATTTAAGCACTTATTTGATCTGAATAGGTCCTAATTATTAATATCTTGACCAAAGTTTTAATATCATTAAGATGTATTTGTGTGAATTATTTTTACCACAACTCTATCCACTATCACAACCATCACCACCAACCACCTTTACCACAATAACCATCACCGTTGTCAACCACTACCGACAGTCTCTACCGGTATATTATACAAACATAAATAGTTTTGGATAAAAATTTAGTACTGTCGTATCACTTATTTAATTACTAATCTTAGGATAAGTTAAAGATTAATAATTAGTATCAGGATAAGTTATCCTTACCAGAGGGTGCAATAACATACAAAAATTAGTTATCCCGAAATAAAATAATGATAATGACAAAAATACCTCTAACGTCCCTTAAATCATTTTTCTACGAAATAGTATTGATATTTTTGTAAACAAACAAATTATTCTTAACAATTATGTAATGCATGTTATTTTTAATACGACAAATCAAACAGTCAATAAAAAATAATATTAGAATAACTAATCTCATATAACTAATTATAACATAACTAATATTAGCATAACGTGTCTTTATTCCAAATGACCCCTTAGGTAACTATTAAGCTGGACCGTAAGTGTAACAATTTTACAAACTTAAATGATTACTACATATTTTGCTTATGTTGAGCGTCACATAATAAGAGTTTGTTTGAATTGATTTTCGACTTTTGATTTATACACCAAAAGTCATATGTAAGAATTTTTAATTTATGACTTTTGATTTTTTTAAAATTAATTTAATTTAGAACTAAGTGTTTTTAATTATTTTAACTTATAACTAAGTGTTTTTAATTATTTTACCTAGACATTATAAAAATGCTAAAAAGTTATTTTAGAGTGATACTCTCTTTCTGTTTCATTTTAGTTGATCCTCTTACTAAAAATGCTTATTTCAATTTAGTTGTCCAATTTAGAAAATCAAGAAAAATTTATAATGTTCTTTCAATACTATTCATATAATTAAATGACTATATGAAGTGTGTAATACTCAAATTTATATTTTTAGAATATAATTAATAAGATTAATTTAATAAAATAAAACACAATAAGTACTTTTTTCAAAAGAGGTATAAAGTCAATGAACACCAACTAAAATAAACAACGGTACCACTTTTAAAATCAATAATCTATTTGATCAAGTCTATAAAATTAATTTATTTTAAGATATTTGATGACAAACAAGTTGTATTTGATGATAAATTTTAAAAAAACACTTTTATGTCTAAAGTGTATTTTTTTTCGAAAGCTCAATGAACTTAAAAAAGCGCACATTTGAGTTATAAAAACTCTTTTAACAATTACAAGCATCCCCGCCGACGGTAATTTACTTGAGCCGGCGGGAACAAATATCTCAAAAAAGCTGCGAATAATCCCTTTGAGCTTAGCTACAAATAGTTAGTTGATGGGGTCGGAAGGTTCTAGAAATCCACGGAGAGTTCTGGAGTTCTACAGTGGTATTGGTGGTTTGCATTATTCACTGCTCAAAGCCGCCGTCAACGCCACCGTTGTCCAAGCTTTCGACATTAACGACCTCGCTAATGACGTTTACCAGCACAACTTCCGTCACCGGCCTTTTCAGGTATTTTGAGAAAAAAAATCACTACATAATTGCTTTGTTTAACAATTAGGAGTAATTTACTTTTGCTTAATTCTCGTCATTGTTGAAAAATTATACTCCGGCTCCTTTTCTGATGCTAATAGCCTGCTTGGCCAAACTTCTAAAATCAACTTATTTTTGCGTGTTTTTTAAAATGTGCTTTTCAAATTGACGAGAAACGGTTTGTGTTTGGCCAATAAATTAAAAAAAAATACTTTTGAGCAGCAATTAGTATTTAACTAAGCTTTCTAAAAGTGCTTTTAATGCATTTTTCTCGAAGTATTTTTTAAAAAGGTGCTTTTAGGGAAAGGTTAAATTTTTTTAGCTTCTGAAAAACAGCTTCTGCTACTCCACACAAGTACTTATTTTTCTCCATAAAACTTGGCCAAACACCTCACTTTTTAAAAATAAGCACTTCTAGAAAAAAATAAGGTTGGCCAAACAAGCTATAATTTTGGAACATTAGTTTAGTTACTGTAAATTTAGTGTAGGAGATATCATATCAGAGTTGGAAGTTTGATAAATTTATTGAATTTGTAGTGTTGTGTAAATTAGGATTGTAGGAGTAGCTTTTTCAGTCTTTATTCTGTCGATGAACACGAAGGAGAAAATACAGAATCCTGTCAGGTGTTTGAGAAAAAAAATCACCACATAGTTGTTTTTAGGATTTGACTGGAGAAATATTTTCATTCTAAGACTCATAAATACAGTTCTAGTAACAAAACATATATAGTTGTGGTCCGGTGCACACCATTAGCCAGAAAATTATATAGAGGTTAAGTGTCTGCTATTATGAGTTTATATTTTATTTTCCGCGCCCTTCATACAATTGAGAAGAAAATTTGCATGCCTCCGCCAAATTCCTGGCTCCTCAACTGAGTTGTGGACAAAATAGTATCTTTTTGTTTTGTCTCTGCAGTCGAATATTTGAACTATTCAGTATTTATTGAAGGAACATGTGGCATACCTAAGCTTTTTAGGTTCCTATTCTTTTCTATATAGTAAATAGAGAAAATGTTGTATAGAGAGAAGTAAAAGTGAGTTCTTTACTATGTTGACAATCAGAAAAAAAAGAGCTCTTTACTATGTATGAAAAGTTATACTTTTTTTATCCTCACATGAAAAAAACATTGTGGACACTCAATTTGAAATGGAGGGAGAATTTTAGTCTATTGAATTTTATACAAATGTCATTGATAATTTGTACTTATCAAAAAAGAATTTCAGTGAGTATTTGTTCATCCATTGGTAGTTTCAGATGTCTTTATGATACTTAACTTGTATTAATAAAGTTTATATTTTTGGGTGACAATAGGGTAACATTCAGACATTGAATGCCGCTGATCTTGACGCATACAACGCTGATGCTTGGTTACTTTCTCCTCCTTGTCAGCCGTATACTCGACAAGGTGATTAATTGCATTCCCCCATTTTTCTATAACCATGGTGCCTGGACCAGCAACTGTGTTCCCCCGTTTCGCTTTTCTTTTCTTCTTATGGCCATATTAACTGAAACCTTGTTGTTACATTTTTGTGTCAGGACTCCAGAAAGGTTCTAGTGATGCACGCGCATCATCATTTCTTAAAATTCTGGAACTTGTCCCACAGTTATTGCGCCCTCCATCATATCTTTTTGTGGAAAATGTTGTGGGATTTGAGGTTTGTATCTTTCCAATCCATACTTCATTCTACCACCTGTGTTTTTACTAATTTTATCCCACTATCTTATGCTATATTGGGGCAGATGGTCATCTTTGAATATATAAAGCCTTTTTCCTTTATTGCAGACTTCTGATACCCATGCGATATTGGTCGAAATATTGGAAAAGAATAATTTTGTTACACAAGAATTTATTTTGAGTCCACTGCAATTTGGACTGCCATATTCTCGGCCTCGTTATTATTGCTTGGTATGTCTTGATGTCTTCCTCTTTGGGTTTGTATCACTAAAAAGGACTACTGGACTAGTTTCCATCTTCATCACATGTATGTTTTCGTTCATTGCACATGTTCTGGACTTCTTTTATTTTTTTAAAGAGTTATCTATCCATAATGTTGTTAATATTTTGTGTATGTGAATGAGCCGAGTAGAGTGGAATAGTAACTAAGGACTTCATATACCTAGCCCAACTAGTTTCTGTTTGATGTATAGTTAATTGTTTGATGCATTTCACTTATATGATTGATGAGAAATGATTGAGATGCATTATGCTTACTGACTGAAATTTCCTCATTAAAGACAAAGTCTTTTGTGGGAAACAGATCACTGAAGCACAAAGAAACAAATTAAAGAAATTGGGAGAACTTCGGCGTTTCTCCTCTTTGGCTTATGAAGCTAATCGGCATGCTTAAATAAAAGTTCTCCTATTTTCCCCTGCAAATGGGAAAGGATAGGTAGTTTTACCTACTGATTCTAGTCGATTCCTCTCAACAACTAAATTGAACATATTGAAACTTGTAAGTTGCATCTTTCACGATCTAAAGTGCATTGTGCTTAAGCAAACATGTCTTGCAGATAAAGAATATCGTTTTATTTGATTACTACAAGTCAAAGTCAATGTTCATATCTGGCATAGATGAGCAAAGATTAAAAAACTTAGTCAAATGCTTAAAATCTAGTAACTAACATGGTTCCTCTTAAACATTCTAATGATACTCAGTAAACGTTAGTTTTCTGTTAGCGGCTTCTTCAGTTACCTTTTTAAATATGCTTAAACAATCATTACAAGTAATCTTACATTTTAGATTATTTTTTTCTTTTGAGTCAAAAAATAAGTTAGTACCAAGTAACAAACAGGATGTGTATTGAAAACACAAAAAGAGATTATAGTTGGATGCTTCATTTGTAAAGAACTTGGATCAAGTAGTTGACTAACATTTTAAAGGTAAAAATGCAGTACTGTTTTGATTTTAGGCCAGACGCAGCTTGGTATACCTTGTTGTAGCACTTAGTCTGTTCTAAAGTAATTGTTTCGAGTTTCCCTCAGGGCTTTGATGTAGTGTTAAGAGGGAAAACGCCTATGTATAGGTTATCTGCATTTCAAAGGTTCGAACATTGTGGCAGACGAAATTCTTTAAGTGGAGAAGAGTAGAGAGTCGAGTCCATTATCCGTCGAGTTTTGAACCGTGCAACCCTCAAGAATTTCTTTGTTATAAAAAAATGTAATTGTCTCTTATCCTTATGTTTGTCCATTATTCTTACCTGTTATGTCAACTTAAACCCATATGCAACAAACAATGATCTAGCATTTCCTCTGTCCCAGTTTATGGGGCATACTTTCCTTTTTAGTTTGTCCCAAAAGGGATATCATACTTCCTTATATAGAAATCATTTGACTTTAAGCTTCCATTTTACCCTTGATGAGACAATTTATAGCCACACAAGTTTCAACGGTTTGTTTTTCTTTCTTAACCTCTGTGCCCAATCACCGTGACACCGCCACATAAATTAGGATGAAGTGAGTATTGGAAAAGTGGGTGACATTATGGACAGGCTTATAGATTGCACAAGAGCTGCTTGAGTTGGAAACTAAATAATCAACAGTTTTTGTCATTCTCAACATCATGTGAGTAAACTGGGTAATGCCAAGGACCTCAATTGAGCTACTAAGGCTGGCATTTCAATGGGATGGGAAAGGCAAAACCGAAAACCCGGAACTCAATCCCCTCTGTTATTTTGTGGACCATTTGGAAGGGAAGGAATGCAATAATTTTTTGAAAGCGAAAGTGAATCTGTAATTAGCATGAAGTACAGATGTATCTCCTTTACTTTTTTTGGGTGTAACATGGCTATTGCAAATGATATAGATGCCATGTTAAATTGCTATTTACACTTGCAGCAGTGATGATCTGCTCTCTCTGTATGTATCTTTACAGCACTTTCTTGTTGGTGTATTTTCAATGAAGTAACCTTGAACAATCAAAACAAATTGTTAAAAGACTAGTTGGACATGGGAGTTCAGTAAAATTAGGATGCAAATGTGGCTTATTGGTGACCAAAAATCATTTCATAATAAGTTCTATCCTTGTGTATATAATGCAATCAACTCATGGTTATTAATTTTTAATTAATTTATTTAGTTCGCAAAACACAAATTTAAATCACTGGTAATACTTTACTGCAGGCCAAAAGGAAACCTTTATCCTTTGAAGTTCCTGAATTTAACAATCAGCTTCTTCGGACCCCTGGCCCTTTACTTGGACAGACTGAAAGCACAATGAATAAGGAACAGCTGCAGTCACCAGAGTACTGGGATGAGCTGCTTCAAGCTTGTCAACCCGTAGATGATTTTCTTGTATTTAAGACTTTTGGTAATGACAAGGACTCATCAACTTACACTTTCCATGCCAATGATTCTGTAAAATCAGATATTAGTGATGAGGAATATAATGTGTACTTTGTTCCATCAAGCCTAATTGAAAGGTGGGGAAGTGCCATGGGTATCCTTCTTCCTATTGATTCCTACAGCTTCCTCTGTTTCTTATGTCATAATATAGCTCTTTCTGCTCGTCATTGTTGTTGGGTTACATCCTTAAAAGATCACAGATATTGTTTATCCTCATTCAAAGCGTTGCTGTTGTTTTACAAAAAGCTATTACAGATATGTGAAGGGTACTGGCTCCCTGTTGGCAACTGTCCAGGTAAAACTTTAAAGTATCTTCATGATGTTTACGTTTCTCCTTGAATTTTTTCCTTTTTTCAGTTGTTTTTATAATATAATATAACAATTAAGAAAGAGACTCTGTAGCTTCTAAAAGTTGGCTATAATCTTATTTACTCATTCGCTACTCCTTGTGATTGCCTTGATATTTCATGTTCAAGGTTTTCGTAGAAATGGAGAAGGAAACTGAATAGCTGAATTCAAATTTTTGGAAACTCTCAGAAACATAAGATAGCATACATACATGCAACCATGCTTCTGCATAACATGGAGGATATTTTGATTATTATTTATCTTTGTAACACATCACAATAAGTAGTTCCACAGTCTTTATAATTTTACGAGAGTTTTTCCTTAACTATTATGCCCTTTTTTGTATTTAAATTAACACAAAACCTTCCCTTGAGAGTTTTGTTTCTATGAGACTCATGTGCGTCTTGTTCACAATGATCACAAGGGTTCTCTTTGCCGCTAGTTGTGGTTGTTATGGAGGTTTATCTCTCTTCCCACCCCCTCAACAGTGAAATGTTCTTTTAGATGTTAGATAATTACAGTAACAGGAGCAGTTATAGCACCTAAGGATGTTCTAGCAGTCAATGAAGGTGGAATGAAGACTTTAAGAGATGAGAAATTTTACATTTTGTTAAATACAAGTAGTAATACTTGTGTGAGGATGGTCATTGCTTTCCAAGTGGCATTTGTGGGGCCCACAATAATGAATCATTCATCTATCTCCCCATCTCTACACACATCAGCCCAGCAAACCCCCTACCCCCTGCTAATTGAGGCCTAAGCCCTAAGGTATAACAGTAACTGTATTAAAATTACTAGCAATGACTTTTGAGGTTTTTTTTTTTTTTTTCCTTTCTTTCCCTCCTGTTGTCGCATCACCCCTCTCTCCCCGATATCCCCCTTCCATACAAGCCATGTCACTAGTTTGTATTTCAGTTGGCTCTTGGTCACTGTTATCAATTGGGTCTTCTGTGCTCCTTTATTAGTTGGGTGGAAATAATTAGACAAATGGATTATTAATTGAAGAAATGAAAGTGGAAGATGGATTGACTATTGTGCGGTACTGCTCTAAAAGCAAAAGCCTTACACGATAACTTAATCCCAACCAAAAAATGTCAATTAGAATGATCATTTACTCAGAAAAACGAGTGGTTTTTCATTCAGTTAAGATTTATTTTCACTTGTCCAATTTGTTCCAAAAATTTGTGCAATCATCCTTGGAGGTTAAAGCAGAATAATGTGCCAGGGCCATGTGAATGGTACTTGTTGTGGGGAGAGATATGTTGTTGTGCCAGCTTGGTTCAGGGTAACCTTTGTGGAAGGTTTACCACCTAGAGGTTGTTGGGTGGATGTTGAGGCTTTGTGCCTTACTGGTTCAGGAACTTCACTTAAAGATGCTGATGAATGAATCTGTATGGGAGGGGATGATGTGAAACATGCTTGGGAATTCAAAGAAATTTAAGATGGATTCTTCAACCCCACGTGAACACCTAGAACAATTATGGGAAGCAATAAAAGGATAGGAAAATTAAAAAAATTGTTGGGGTAACCACAAACGTAAGTATTAATTACCTAGACATATGTAAATGCAATCAATAATCTTAGATCTAGGATATGAAGAAAGAAAGGATTATTCTAGAATTGAAATGCAATCAATTAACTCAAAGAAACAACGAAGAGATTATAGGAACTAATTAGATTAACATTCAAATAAGAGATACAATCCAAAGGAAGAAGGGATAGACTAACTTGTAGTAATTTTTTTGATAATGAAAAAAATTACTACAAGTTAATAATTCATGTGTTGAGTCATACCTCTTCTCCCTTTGGATTGTAGTAATTTAAGAGAGGTTCAATCCCAACTCTCAAAGAGTTAAGAAGAAAGACCATAAGGTTTTGATGTCCCGGCAACGGAATTTCTTCTTTTGTAAAAAGTTTTTGAAGGTAGCCAGCAGTCCTTAATTGCTGAGGAATGCAACAGTACTAATTGTCAAAAAAAAAGAAGAAAGACCCAGTGTTGTGATTGGCGCTCGCCACGTCGCCATCTGCCTTCGTGGCGATGACACCTTAAAAAGGCGACGCCATGGCGAGAAAGGCGATGCCTTTTGTTTTTTTTAAAAAAAAAATTAGGTCTTTAAAGGATAAAAGGTAATTTTAGGGATTATTTCCATATTTGCTTTTGGACTGCTGCAAGCCTCTGCCTACCACTGCCTACTCCGGGGACTGGACGACTCCGGCAACTCTGTTTTAGCCTTTAGGTGCGTAACTTCTTTTTTTTTTTCTTTTTCTACTTTTTTCTGCTGATTTTCTCCTCTGATTTCTTCTTCAAATCAGTTCCCTTCTTAGTTCACTTCTTCCCAGTGTTTTTTTCCCTCACAGTAACAGTAGTTAGGACTAACTGTTTCTGATTTCTTCGTTCAAGTTTAGTACTTTAGTTATAACTTATATAATATACTAATTAACATCGTAATGTTTTAGTATTGCTTGTTTTATGAATTGTTGAGTCATTCAAGTTCGACTTTTAGTATCTACTATCTATTTTAAGTTTTTGAATTGAAATATTTACTAATATATTATTGCTATTGAGATTTTGATTATTTATATATGCAATTAAATATTTTAATTTTTTGGTGTTAATTGTCGCGTGGCGAGGCAGAGCCTTGTCGCCTTGTGTCGCCTTTCGCCGTCCAAAACACTGGAAAGACCATAAGGTTTGCATTTGGGGTACTGTGTGATAAGAATGTGTTGTCAAGGCTCAAGTGTAAGTTCTAAAGTGTGTTGGTTACTGGTTAGACCAACATTGTATTATGGGGTAAGAGTGTTGGCCAGTCAAGAAGTGTGGCGGAGATGAGGATGCTCAAATGGATGTGTGGGCATACTAGGGGAGATATGATTATAAATGAAATTATACGGCGCAAGGTGGGAGTGGCCACCATTGCGGACAAGATGAGGGAATCGAGGTTGAGATGGTTTGGGCATGTGAAAGGAGGTGTGAGAGTTCAGTTGTAGCAAGAGTTCGGAGAGGTTGAGGTAGGCCGAAAAAGAACGGGAGGGAGGTGATTAGACAAGACATGACATAACTTCAGCTTACTAAGGACATGACCCTAGATAGGAAGGTATGGAAGTCGAGGATTAGGGTAGAAGCCTAGAAGGTTGATAGGTAGCCGAGTGTGTCGCCCGGTGGGAGAGACAGGGGGCTAGCCCCATCTCCTATTAGACTTTTTAATAGTAGTATTTAGTAATCGTGTAGTTTCTCATTCTTCAATGTGGTTTACTATCTGATGTTTCATTTGCTTTGTATCTTGATATTTTGTTGTTATTTTTTTCTTGCAACCCTGCTTTGAATAACTTCTCTTTTGAGCCGAGGATCAATGGGAAATAACCTCTCTTCCCCGCAAAAGGGTAAGGTCATGTACATTTTACTCTCTCCAGACCCTACTTGTGGGATCACTTTGGGTATGTTGTTATTGCTTATGTGGAGATTTAAAGAGTGGAGAATAAGGTCCAAGATAATTAGAAGCCCAAAAGGAGAAGGAAGACCTATGTCTTTGGTCTTAAATTAGGAGGCCCTAATAAGTTAAAGATTATTTCAGTATTTTTGCTTAGAATAATGAACCCTTGTATAAATAGGCTATTAGGTTTAGGTTATATTCTTTGAGGAGACGTTTGGTGTGAGGTATAAGGTATAATAATCCCAAGATAAAATTCAGGATTATTTTATCCTGCGTTTTGTTGGAAGTATTAGTTAGTCCCGGGATTATTTATCCCACCATGTATACCATAGTGATGGGGTAAGTTATCCCATATACATGGTGGGATAACTTATTCCCAACCAAACGACCCCGGAGAGTTATGAGTTCATAACCCTCTCTTATTTGAATGTTAATAATAGTACCTTGTTCTTTCTTGTCCTTTTGGACTTCTAATTATCTTGAACCTTGTTCTCCACACTTTAAATATTCACAAATTGCCAGTTGGCAAGCAACGATCACCATCTCTAGTTTTACCTCGTATTTAACACAAAGTAAAGTGTCTCGTGACCAGGTTCAAATTCAGCAAAGGGGAAAAGGTTAATTTCTTCTCAGATTAACTCTTGGTGGACAGAGTTGTCCAGTATATTTACTAGTGGAAGGATGCAAGTACCAGTGTAATAGTCATGGTATGCACAAGTTGACCAGGAAAGCATCGTTGTAAAAAAATAATTATGGTCATTCATACTTGAAAATTATTTTATTTACTTGTCAAAAAAATAATTTACTTATGGCTGTATAATATGCACTGCCCTGTTGGTCAATTCTAGATTTGCTTATGGAAGTAGGATATTTTGTGACCTACTTTTGTCTCTGGAACTAAATACTTAACTGGTCCATTAGATTATGGCTGGTTTCTCTAGTTGCCAAGATGAAGTGCTGTGTATCTAAAAGTTTTAGTTTTTTTCTTCGATTCCGTGATTAATCAAAATGTTCTTTGTTTTATTTTGGTTGTTCTATCTTTTCTATACTGTTATTTGTCTTGAGCCGGGGGTCTATCGGAAACAGCCTCTCTACTTTGGTAGTGGTATGGACTGCATACACTTTACCCTCCCCAGACCCCACTTGTGGGAATACACTGGGTATGATGTTGTTGTTCTTCTTTGTTTTATTTAGTTTGATCTGGATATTTTATACTTATGTTGGACTACTCATCATTGTTTCATCGCTTAAAGTGATGCGAAGCGAGAGTTATTATCGCTTCAAGGAGAAGTGCACGCTTCAAAAAATGATGTAAAAGTGATCCCAGTAAGAAGCAATCTATTTTGAGGATTTGGATTAGTAGCGGCATTATTGTATATTGGAGGCTAAAACTCTTATGTGTTCAGTATTGTTTAACTTTTTGTAACTTGTACTCTTGACTTCACTTCACTTCACACTCAATCCTCATGCACCTTACCAATTTTTTGTGTTTTTTGCTTTTTAAAATATTGCTGTCCAGTGATTCCATCGGGTACCATTTCATGAATACAGGAAACGACAGAGAATAGAACACTTTCGCTGCAGGATCTGTCTCTTAGATACTTCACACCTAGGGAGGTATTAATTTCTCTTCAGTTTTGTGAATATTTCTCTTCTTACTTCTTTGCTTTCTTTTGGGAAGTAAAGCAATATAGATTCAAGACATCTCACAGCTCTTGATTGTAGGTTGCGAATTTGCATTCTTTTCCAGAAGACTTCCAGTTTCCACAACACATCAGTCTTCGCCAACGGTACATCTTTTTTCCCAGTACTTATACTTCATTATTAATTAACTCTTGTGATTTTGTAGTTCAAATAGTTAGCGTGTAATTGTTGTTTGTTATTCATAGAAACTGATGTTGCATAGGCCTTAACGATATTGTCGAACTTGTACCGATGTTTTAGAAAATTTTCCAAGTCCCTGTCATGCAACGAGCCATTTTGACTTTTCCTATTTTAGAAACAGTGTACCCTCTCTTCATTTACATGGTGGTGTTTGACCGGGCACCGAGTTTAAGAAAGACTTTTGTACATATCATCATTATCATTAGACCTTGTGGTCTTAAACACGCTATAACATTTTTATGGCTATAAGGACATATCATTAAGGGTAAAATATGAAGCTTAAAGTTAAGGAATTTCAAAAAAGACTTTTGTACATATCATCATTACCATTAGAACTTGTGCTCGTAAACACGCCATGACATTTTATGGCTATAAGAACATATCATTAAGGGTAGAACATAAAGTTTAAAGTTAAGAAATTTCCAAATACAGAAAGTGTCATTCATTTTGGAACCGACTACAACAGAAAGAGTGTCATTTAACATGAAAGAGGGAGTATATCATGATTCTGATCATTTCATTGTTTGAGTTGGATAGAAGGTGATTAGACCTTATCTAGAAATGCATATTCTCACAAGTTAAATTAACAAACAAACAAGTACATTAATATGACGCAAAATTGCCTGAGGTTAGTTTAATTAGTTTAAATGCTATCCTGGCAAGAATGAGAGAGGAGGGTCAGGTGTTCGTCCTGTGCTCCTGGCTTTACTTTACGATATTTCAGCAATTCCGTTCTGGGCTTCATAAAAGAATCGCTTGCTAACATATGCCTTTGGGATTTTTTGGTGCAGTTATGCAATGCTAGGAAATAGTTTAAGTGTGGGAGTGGTTGCTCCACTGCTTCAATATCTCTTCAAGAACCCCTCATGATTATGCTATTAGCTGAAGCTCCATCTGTACAAATTTTGCTGGAAAAAAATTAACAGCCAACAGTTTGCCCCCTGAATCTGATCGTCTAGTACAAGGACACACTAAAAAAAAGCAGTGCTGACACGTTGATGCAGAAGAACAATCTGTAGCCAGCGCTTCTATGGCTCTGGTTAAGAACATGAAGAATCTTGATCCAAGTGAGAGAGGGTTGTGTTTTGACTTCAGCAAACCGTGTTCTGCTCACTTCTGTGCTCTGCTCATTGGCGTTGTGCATTGAATGGTTCTCAGCTGCACACAATATTTTTGAAATGTACAAGATTGAAGTCACTGCCAACAGCAAGAGTGCTGGCCTAATTTTATATCTAAGATCAAGTGGGTTGGACTTCTAAAATAGTTCAAAGTTGGAGAAATAAAGCATTTGAGTTAAGCTAAAGAGGTTTCATCAACTCTTCTTGATTGAACAGGTTAAAATGATCTATTACTTCAATATTGTAACTTTTAATGCTTTAGAGAAATATCTGATGCGCGAAGCTGCTTCAGTGGTGCAGTACTAATTTTCTTAATCTAACATTTTTTAGAAAAATATTTTTCACTGAACCCTGTATACAAATGTATAGTTTTTTTATGCGTAATTGCACCCGTTTTGCCTTTGTAGCACATAAAAACATATTAATTGGTAGCGCTAAAAGGATGCAGTAGTTTTCAGCCGTTTGAGTTTGAAATTTACTTTCTGGAAATAAAGTAAATTTAGATCCGAGTTTACAGTTCACTTTTGAAAAAATGAGAATTTATACCTATGGTTTGAAGTTATTTATCTTACATTCAGTACTTTTGATATTCATTAATAAAAGAATAAAAAGTATTAGTAATATCTTGAAGTGAATGACAAACAAATAAGTTCTTAATGAAAAATACTTCAAATCTAATAATCTTTTAGTGCTTAGTTCTTCGTCACCTTCATGTATCAAAAGTTTAATGAGGACCTCTTTTTTTTCTAAAGCAAAATAAAACTAGTAGAAAGAAAAATTGTCAAATGGTTTTATTAAGCATGTCTAAATTTGCAGCTTCAAATTTCACACATTTTTTAAAGGGGAAATAGGGAAGCGATTACAAGGTAGGGAATCGAACCTTCACCAACAAGGTGAAAGTTTAGGTAGCCAACCAACTGAACTATTAAGATTCCCTGCACTTCACACATCAATTTGGTATCTGTCCAAAATTTTGGTTTAAAAAGTGAGCAACAAGTTTTTCTTTAAGAAATTGAACACAATTTTAAGACAAAAATAATGTAATAAACGAAGGGATCAAGAGTTAAGACAGCTCCTCTAATATCTGCTCAAAAGATTTCCTTGCAAATACCGTTCCACTGCCATATAGTGACCTTGTAATAACCGTATAATAAATACCACTACAAAACGTTAGCGTAGTGACCTATGACCTACAAATCATATTTAAGTACATACTCTCTCCATTTCAATCTGTTTGTCTGATTTTAACTTGAAACGAAGTTTAGGAAAATAAAAAGGACTTTTGAATCTTGTGGTATTAAATTGAAGATATGTAGAATGTACCAAAATACTCTTTAATCTTGTGGTATTAAACATGACATAAAAAAAGTTAGAATTAAAGAATTGCCAAAAAAGATAAAAATCATTCTTTTTGAAACGACACTAAACATGAAAGTAAGACAAACAAATTGAAATGAAAGGAAAGTATATAAGATTCACTGGAATAAAAAAAATTGACAAGAAAACTACACCATTGTAGAAGGACAGCTTGACGTGACAATCAACTCTAAAGTATAATATTTTCTAGTTCTCCTAGCATGTCCAACATCTATATAATCTATTCACAAATCCAAAAAATGAAAATCAACGTTCTCCTTGATCTCTTAAACTCCTAAAAAACCAAAGAAAAAGATCAAGAAAGATGAGTTTATCACCTCCTCAAGCTTTTAACTTTACTCAGCTCCCTTTTAACTTGATCCCAAACGACGCGAATCCACCGTGGATGAGCAAAGGTGACAATGCATGGCAACTAGTTGCAGCCACCTTAGTGGGGTTACAAAGTATACCAGGCCTCATAATACTGTATGGTGGAGCAGTCAAAAAGAAATGGGCAGTAAATTCAGCCTTCATGGTTTTGTATGCCTTTGCTTGTGTACTTCTTTGTTGGGTATGTTGGGGATACAGGATGTCATTTGGAGATAAACTTATACCAATATGGGGGAAAGTAGACGTGGCGTTAGAACAAGATTACCTTTTCCATCAAGCATTTCTGGGGTTGTTTCCTAATGCAACCATGGTGTTTTTCCAGTTTGTCTTCGCAGCGATCACTTTGATTTTAGTAGCGGGTGCATTGCTGGGAAGAATGAATTTTTATGCTTGGATGTTGTTTGTTCCATTATGGCTAACGTTTTCTTATACCTTTGGTGCATATACCATTTGGTCTCTTAATGGTTGGCTATCTCTTAAGGGGATCATTGACTATTCTGGTGGATATGTCATCCATTTGTCTTCTGGTGTTGCTGGTTTTACCGCTGCTTATTGGGTAAGGACACAAAATTTTCTCAATACTAGAAAATAAAAAATATATACTCTCACAACTATTTCCATACAAAATTTCTGTCCAAAATTGACTGATTTCTAGTAGTCCTTCGAACTATAGTATTGATTTTAAAAAAAAAAAACGACACATTTTTTTTACTTGAAAATTCTTTAACTTTAGACTTGTTCCTAGCTTATCCTTAGTAACACGCTCTTATAGCTATAGAATGTACTGATATGTTTAAGATCACAGACTTTAAGGGGTCAATTGGTACGTGAAATAAGGATAATAATTTCAAAATAAAATTTGAGATTAACTTTATCCCATGTTTGATTTGAGTTTTATCTAATTTCGGGATTATTTTATCCCACCATTTGTACCAAAATAGTAGGATTACAATTTCATGTATAAGGTGGGATAAAACAATCCAAAATAGTAGGATTACAATTTCATGTAGAAGGTGGGATAAAACAATCCCAAGGTTCAAGGGATATCCCAATCCGTGAGATATCCTTGCTTATCCAATACCGCGTATCAAACGACCCTAAAGATGCTTCCAAGAATCTTTTTAAAAAAAAACAAAAAAACTTCGGCCTAGTCAAACAACACCATATGGAGAATCTTAGTAGTTTAGTTGGTTGACTGCTTGAACTTTCACATTGTTGGTGAGGGTTCGATCTCTCATCTTGTAATCCTCCTCCCTATTTCCCCTTAGAAAAAAAAACACCATATATATAAAATGAAAGAGACGGAATAACTGAACAGGGATAAGAAGAAGGAAATGAAAATGGAAAACTTTAGCTACTCTAATAAAGGGTTGCCTATGATCTTTTTTGTTAAATATTGTTGCAGGTTGGTCCAAGATCAACAAAGGACAGAGAGAGATTTCCACCAAATAACATACTCCTGATGCTGGCTGGTGCAGGACTCCTGTGGATGGGGTGGACAGGGTTTAATGGAGGTGATCCATATTCAGCCAGCGTTGATGCATCCTTGGCTGTATTAAACACACATGTTGCTGCTGCTACAAGCTTGTTAACATGGCTCATTCTTGATGTCATCTTCTTTGGAAAGCCTTCTGTTATTGGTGCTGTCCAAGGCATGATTACTGGCTTAGTTGCAATCACACCTGCTGCAGGTACCATAACAATTTTATCCGTGTGTTTAAAACATTTACGCTATCAGGTTAAGTTACATGTACTAAGCTGGTGCAGAGGAGGAAGCTAGGTGCAAGGGGGTAATCAAACTCCTTGCATGAAAAATTATACTCTCTCCGTTTAAAAAAGAATGACCTAATTTGACTTGGCACGGAGTTTAAGAAAATAAAGAGGACTTTTGAATCATGTGGTCATAAATTACAGTTGTGTCAAATGTACCAAAATGCCCTTTAATCTTGTGGTCTTAAAAACATGCCACGTGGAAAGTTGGAATTAAAGTATTGCCAAAAAAGGAAAGGGTCATTCTTTTTGAAACAGACTAAAAAGGAAAGTAGGTCATTCTTTTTGAAATGGAGGGAGTACTACGTAAATAGAACAAAAATAATTTTCTTTTGCATATATATAAGTTGTTGAATCTCCTTGGCATAAGAACTTCTTTTTTTTTTTCGAATCCCCTTGTTTGAATTTTGGCTCCGCCACTGGTACTAAATAAAATGTAAAATTTAATTGACCATGTTAATTTTTACAGGTGCTGCCTGATCAACAAAAAACTAGAAATTTCTTCTTTTCTTCTGTTGATATATATTTTAAACCCTTATATATGTTGGTGTGTAGGTGTGGTACAAGGGTGGGCAGCCATAGTCATAGGACTATGTTCAGGCTCTATTCCATGGTTCACAATGATGGTAGTACACAAAAAATCCGAGCTTCTTCAAAAAGTGGACGACACAATGGCTGTCTTCCACACCCATGCAGTGGCCGGTAGCCTAGGAGGACTCCTCACGGGCCTCTTTGCGCACCCTCGACTATGCTACCTTTTCTATGGCTACTATAACAATTATTATGGCCTCTTCTATGGGCTTCATGACGGACAAGCCCACAAAGGACTCAGGCAAATAGGTCTCCAGCTTCTCGGGGTTCTGTTTGTGGTGGTGGTGAACGTTGTGATGACAAGCTTGATATGTCTATTGGTGCAGCTGATTGTGCCACTGAGAATGTCAGAGGAAGACATGGAAATTGGAGATGAAGCTGCACATGGTGAAGAAGCTTATGCAATTTGGGGACAAGGTGATAGGCTTGAGAAATCTGCTGGATTTTCAGCTTATAATGATGACACTGCTGCTGGAGCTGCTAGATCTGGTTATAACACGTCTAGAAGTCAGGTCGAAATGGTCTAATTCAGAGTAATTTCGCAATATTGGTGATGTGCTAATGCATTTCTTTTGTGTTGTCTTCTTTTTTTTTATAAGAAAAAAGAAATTTCTGGTCTAGTTTTCTTTTGTTATAACTGATGATGATGTTAAGTGATCTTTTGCACTAGTTGCAGGCTGAAAGAGTCGCTTTTGGGCATTCAATGATTGTATTTCCTGAGGAAGTGATAATAACAACAATAATAATAAGAACTACAAGGTTTTAATTTCTTGTTATACAAGAATAGTGGCAAGGAAAGTGGTTTGTTTCACATATTATGTTTTTGTTGCTTTTCTTCTTGTAATTTTCCAATATAAAGAAAGGTGAAAAGTTCTTGCAAGTCTGTTTTTTCAATCACAATGTACAACTAATATCTACAGACAAAAGAAGGGGGGCGATGCATTGCATGCTCACTCCTTAAGAAGTTCATCCTAACTGTTTTATTCTTGATTAATCTATGGACATTAAGACAATATTTTCCACTAGATAAGTTGGAATTTAAATGCAGTCGAACAACATCAGGAAAGAAAATGTAAATCTAAGGCATTAACTGAGAAGACAAGGAAAGCAGGGACAAAAGATTGTGTGCGTAGATATTAGCTAGACATTTTTACTTCTTACCTTCATGTTTGCTGAACTTGATAATAAAAGTCTACTGCTGCATTTTGCCAGTCCAGTAGAAGTACTGATACTACTTGTGGAATTAATAAAGCAATAACCACAATCCATTTTGATTAACATTCTAGTTAAGTTCTGTCATATAAAGATGTACTCAAGGTTTGGGATAAACATGAAGATGACTTAAGTCAAAAATTTACAACATATTTAGAAAGATTTAGCAATGCTTACGTAACTTCTTATGTGCTCTTGAGACTTTTGTCCACAAACTCATCATTTGCCTTGATAGCTGGCTCCTTCATAAGCTCATGTGGATAAGATGGTCAATCCTAGTTTTTTAGCCTAAAAGGAAATAGTAGCATTTACCACATTTAGTACATAAGAAAAGGCTTTGAAGAAATTATTACTTGGCTAAATAAAAATGAGTATACCAGTCATCTTGCATGTTCTAAGTGAGTGATGCAGTGTCCTCTATGGTGTGAGGGACCAGATCCTTGGCTGCATCTCTCACTTGGTCGAATTTTTGAGTTTTGTGCAAACTTCACCTTAAATCTCTCATCTCCCAGCGAGGCTTCCAGCTCTCCCAAATAGATGTCGGGGTATATGTGAGCTTCTTTTTGTAGCATCTTGGTTAAGTTAACATACCCTTGTATCGTATTGCACATTTGCATTTAAGCTTTTATCATTCATGGCACCTTCAAATGCACTATTCCACTGGAACTGTTTGTGTTTATAAAGATCACAAGAAACATATAAGACATAACATTGGATACAACAGAAATTTTAAATGTATAAAGTCCATTATGAAATGATAATTAATACTACTATAACTTTACCTTAAACACCTCCAAGTAGGAGCCCTTTGTCTCTGGTGTAACTGACTGCCAATTATGTCCTTACACCTTAGTGTATACAGTTTCTCGATTTTGTGATCGTCCAAGCTACATAATTACTCGAATCTATTCACATCTTTCTTATTCCTTCAAGAAGCTTTGAGAAATAATGTGAGTCTTCAAGTTCTTGGCATCACCAATGAACTAAACTGATGAACAATAAGCATAAATCATCAGAATAATCCCGACAGGAATTTCAAGTTTATGTGCTATGGTGTTTTAGAAAAGCGTTTGGGTGGAAATTTGGCCTGGTATACATAATTTCGCCCGGTCATAAGATACAAATTTAGGGGTCGTTTGGTACGTAGGAAGGCATAATCAAATATATCCTATGTAATGGGATTACTTTATTCCATTTTTTATGCGATAGTAATTCTATAGTTTTAGTATAAATGGTGCGTTAAAATAATTTGGGATTAGTTAATACTTCAAATTAAACATAGGATAAAATTAATTTCAAATTTTATCCTGAGATTATTATCCTTATTCAAAAAACCCTCAATAAACCAAATAAGAAAATAAAAGGAAAAAATGTAATTTAACATTATTTTTCATATATCATGTAATTTCATAAAAAGAAATATATACTTAAAAGATATTAAAAGGTTAGCAACGAAATCTTTGTCGCTAAATCAGTGCTAATTTCTTTAAAAATTATTTTCATGAAATTATACGGTTAAATTTCTCGATAACAATATTTTTATATAACATCACCTCATTATAACAATTAATTTTTTTTTAGAATCAATTTTTATATTATATTTTACCTCTCTATAACAGCAACTACCGTTTTTATAATAGCTTTATAAAATTACTCATTTATAACAATTATCTTCTTTTTGGTAATATACGAATTAATCATTTTTATAGAAATGGGATTTATAAGTTTACCAATAATATGTATAGAGATTTTAATAAAATATTTTGATACTTTAACACACGATATATACAAAGAATATCACATGAATTTGCACATATTCTCATTATTAAACTTTATACAAAGCGTGATTGATCAAGCTTGGGATTCGGCTTTAAAGTTTCAACGTCCACGATCACGCCCAAACTCATCCTAAAAAGGATAAGCGGTTGCTGCAAATATAATCCGATTCTTAAATCCAGAATCGAATTCCACTGAGTACTAAGGTTCAACTATAGTTATTCAATAATGCTAAGAAAGAAGTTCGGACAATTATTTGATTTTAAGGACTAAGATTTTTATTTTGAACTACAACAACAGCATACCCAGTGAATCCCACAAGTGAGGTTTGGGAGAGTAAAGTGTACATGGACCTTACCACTACCTCAGAGAGGTAGAGAGGTTGTTTTCGAAAGATCCTCGGCTTAGGTGTAGCAAATCCAGGTATAAAAAAGAGGAAAACAGTGAAGAAATATAACAACTAACAAAGAAACAGTGCAAAGTCTACAAGACAAAGTATAATCAACCCCAAATAGTGTGATTATCAAAACACAATATATAAGCAGCAACATATGATAAATACCACAAGCAGGGATCAACTCCACCTCAACCTCTACAGATAAACCCTAAACCATCATACTACAGCTAGTGCACGACAAACACCAACAAGCCTAAACCCTCGAAAAGCAAGACAACACTCCTACCCAACTAACATTCTACTCTAATATGTATCCTCCACCCCCTTCTATCTAAGGTCATGACCTCGATAACCTAAAATTGTGTCATATCCTGTCTAATCACCTCTCCTAATACCCCTCATCGTATCTACTATATCCAACCTCTCGCACCTTCTCACTAAGGCATCTGTACCACGCCTATTCACATGTCTAAACTATCTCAACTTCGCTTGCCTCATCTTTTCCATCGTGGAGGCCACTCCGTCTCTATCTCGAATAACTTCATTCCTAATCGTATCACACCTATTATTCCCACACATCCACCTCAATATCCTAATCTCTACAACATGCATATTTTGAACCTGGAAGTTTTTGATTGGCCAACACTCTTCCCCATACAACAATGTCGGTCTAACCACAACTCTATGAAACTTACCTTCAGGTTTCACTGTTATCTTTTTATCACATAAGACTCCGGAGGCAAGCCTCCACTTCATTCATGCCGCACCAATATGATTAGTGACATCATTATCGATGTCCCCACTACCCTGGCTAATAGTGCCAAGATACTTGAAACTATTATTCTTGGGGATAACCTGTATGTCCAACCACACTTCTACACTTGTCTTATGCAAGCCCTCACTAAATTTGCCTATAATACTTTATTTTGACCCTGCTAAACCTAAACCCTTTAGCTTCTAAAGTTTATCTCCACATCTCTAACCTTATCAATCAGTACTATGTCATCCACAAATAACATACACCAAGGCACTTTATCTTGAATGCATCACGTCAATTCATCCATCACCAAGTCAAGGAGGAACGAACTAAGAGCAGATCCCTGGTGCAACCCTATTTCCACAGAGAAGTGCTCTGAGACTCCTCCTACTATTATAAACCACACTTTAGCTCCATCATGCATATCCTTTATCACCCTAATGTAAGTCATCGATACACCTCTAGCCTCCAGGCATCTCCAAAGGACTTTCATTGGAACTTTATCGTAGGCCTTCTCCAAGTCAATGAATACCATATGTGAATCCCTCTTCCTTACCTGATATTTCTCCATTAGTCTCCTCATAATATGGATGGATTCCATAGTTGTAACAACCTATTTTCCGTCGTTACGGGTAAGTCTAGCGAAATTTGGGTTAAGATTATTCCTGAATTGGGAGTTAGAAATTTCAAGCTAGGCTAGTCTTGGACGAAATATGAGTGTGGTATGGTCTTAGGAAATTTGGCACTGGATTGGTTAAGGTTTATGTAATTCGAGGTAATTTTATATTAGTCAAGTTGATAAGAAATCCATAGTATCTTTTGGAAATGAATTCAGGTGAGTAGAACTCTTGATATCGAACTTGACGTAAAGGGGTTGGCTTGAGATGTTGAAATTTGAGGGTGCATTGCGAAAAGGGAAAAACTGGGAGCAATTATAAGTTTCTGCCTCGCCCCACCCTCTATAGCGGGTAGCAGACCGCTATAGCAGGAATTTTCTTGCTATAACGGGAGTCAACTTTGGTCAATCCTGCCATAGCAGGTGGATTCTACTATAGTAAGGCCGTTATAGTGGTATAGGGACACTATACAGGGATAGGGCCACTATAGTAGGATATATGCTAATTAATGCAGAAAATACCCCAAAAATGTTATTTTCATTCCATTCTCATTTTGAGCATAACTGTGGCGATTTAGGGTGATTTCCACTGAGTTTCCATCAAAACTCTTCGTAAAGGTAAGTTAATCACTTCCATTAACTAATTTTTTGATTAACTCTCAGAATCACTAGTTTACGGATTTTGGGGAGGATTTAACTTAACCTAACTGATTTTTCTGGTGCTATTGGGTGAATTTGGTAGAAAACCCTTGGGTTTTGGTTAAAAGTTGCTAAATTACTCTTGCATGACTATAATTCACCATTGTAACCATGAAATTAATAGGATTAAGGTGGAATAATGATAGAAAGCCCTAGAATAGGGAGAGGATGATCATGAATTTGGCCTTGAGGTTTCGAGATTAGGTTATAATCCTTGGTATTGTAGGTCATTTGGTTGATTATGTGTTGTATTGATGTTTTTAGACCCCAATCAAGCTGAGGTTTCAAGGAAGGGCAAAGCTCAAGTTCGTTAGAGCATTTCGGACTTGGATTGAGGTAGGTGATGATTTAATATAGTTGAAACCCAACTTATTTTATGTGTGCATAATAACTGTTCCTTTGTATTTCTTGTTACAATGCATGTTCAAGGAAGTGAATGACTATTTGATATGCTAAGTGTTAATCACATGCAATAAACTTATATGAAAAGCTTGTTGGTTTTACAAGTGTGATTACTATTATCATTGTGGTTGTGATTGTTACGATATTATATTGATTATTGTGGGATGTACTGATATTTAGACATCTTCACGGGATTGGTTGATATAAGGTTGGAAGATACTAGATTCTAGGATTTTGGTATATAGACAAGAGCTCGTCCCCTGTAGGTCATGGTTAGTGGGTGACACCATAAAACCCTTAGCATATATATACAAGGTATAGGTGAGTGTGATGGTTTCTTGAGTGAACCGGGTTTATGTGTTGACTTGATATATTTGATTCCTTGAGTGAATCGGGTTTATACGTTGACTTGATATAATTAGTTTCTTAAATGAACTGGGACTTAAGATTATTACCATTATTGTTGTTGAAATGGATCCTTGAGTGGTCTGGGCTAAGTTGGAAATAATTGTCATACCTTTTCTATTGTCTATTTACTTATGTATTTGAGACAAGGTGTAGCATGTTGTGATTGAGTCATGGTTAGTTGACTTAGATTCTTGTTGGTAGTCATGGTTGACTGGAGTTGTTGTCTATTTTGACTTGCACTTGACTGAACTCTATGATGTTGTTAAATAAGGTTAAGTTTCATAATCTTGAGGTAAGGTTACATGGTAGGTGTTCATGGTTGTTCTTGGTTTACTAAGTTATGGTTACTTGTTCATATATCTCATTTTGGGTTAACCGATGACCCTACTAGTACACCATTGTTTCTTGTGTACTAATACTATGCGTGCTCTTATTTTTTTGAGTGGAGAGTATCTTCCGTCGACTGTTTCAAGACCTCAGCTGTAGAGAGGATAGCATTCGAACTCAAGGGTGAGCCATATCTTCCGGGATGCCATGCGTTCTTCACTTAGTTTCAGGTCCATTGTTTCGGACTTGGATAATTTCTATTATTTTTGTGTTGAATCCTTTCATTGACATTTGTAGTATTTTGGTACAATGACTTTCAAATTCTAGGGGATTGCTAAGTATTCGTTAATTCCGCATTTGTTTTAGTTTTGAATATTGGTTTTCTTGTTTATTTTAATGAAAAACAATTAGTTTGCCTTATTTTGGCTAAGTGTTGGATTTGATGGTTATGGGTTAGATGGTTCTCCCACCGAAAGGTTAGTGTGGGTGCCACTCACGATGGGTCTGGATCATGACAATAGTAGATCACCTTGGTAAGAATCCAAGTTGGTTCTCGAAAATGGACACACGTCTCTTCACCCACATTTCCATCACTCTCTCCTAAACTTTAATAGTGTGACTTAATAACTTGATACCCCTGTAATTGGTACAATTTTGAATGTCACCCTTGTTCTTGTACAACGGGACTATTATACTCCACCCCTATTCTTCTAGCATCTTATCCGTCTTAAAAATAATATTAAAGAAACCAGTCAACCACTCCATACCTGCCCTGTCCGTGCTCTTCCAAAACTCCACTAAAATCTCATCAGTTCCAGTCACTCTTCCCCTGCTTATCTTTCAATAATGTGCATCACCTCCTCAACCTTAATACACCTACAATACTCGAAATATTTATGTCTCTCAGAGTACTCCAAATCACCTAGCACAATGACTCTATCCCTTTCTTCATTTAATAAATTATGAAATAGGCCTGTCATCTTTACTTAATAAGCAATTCATCCTCTAATACCTTGCCTTTCTCATCCTTGATGCATTTCTCTTGATCCAAGTCTCGAGCCTTCCTCTCCCTCGTCTTTGCAAGCTTGTAAAGTTTCTTATCTCCTCCTTTGTCCCCTAGTTCTGCATACAGTCATTCAAAAGCTATTTTCTTTATTATAGTGACCGCTAACTTAGCCGATGTCCTCACCGCCTTATAAAACTCTTTATTCCTCCGCCTCTCTTCCTCATCCCTACATTCTACCAATTTATCATAAGCAATTTTCTTAGCTTTCACTTTGCCTTGGACTTCTCCATTTCACCACCAGTCCCCTGGGGCCATCAAAAGTGCCCCTCGACACCCCTAGCATCTCTCTAGTTGCTTCTCTAATGCAACTAGTTGTCGTCTCCCATATGTTATACACATCGGCACTACTCCTACAAGCCCCATCTCCATTAACTTCTCTCCTAATTCCCGAGAGAGGGCCAGGTCAAGATACCTCATTTAATCCTTGGCCGGATATAGAGGTTCTTCTTCCTCCTTCCATGCTTAATCTCCAAGTTCATCACCAAAAGCTTATGTTGCGTAGTAAGATTCTCACTAGGGAAAACCTTACAGTCCTTACAAAGGCCTCTATCTCACTTTCTTAAGAGTAAGAAGTCTATTTGAGTTTTAGCCATTGCGTTACGGAAGGTAACCAAATGGTTTTCCTTCTTTGGTAAGAATGAGTTAGCTATCACCAACTCGAAGGCTTTAGCAAAATCCAAGAGTGAGATTCCACCACCATCTATCCCTAAAACCAAAGCCTCCATGTAGACCGTCAAAACCACTAGATGTTACTCTAATATGTCCATTGAAATCCCCGCCAATGAATATCTTCTCAGGGTGTGGTATTTCCCTCACCACCTCATCCAATTCCTTCCAAAAGTGCTTCTTGACCTCCTCATCCAAGCATAGTTATGCTGCGTAAGTACTAACAATGTTCAAAGTATGCCCTCCAACGACTAGCTTAATCATCATCATCCTATCATTAATCCTTCTAACCTCCACCACATGTTCTCTCTGGCAGCCCTCGTCTACTAAAATTCCTACTCCATTCCTATCCCTCAAACTTTCTGAGTACCTAACTAATAAATAATAAAGTTGTAAAAGATATCAATAAAAGAGGATGAAGTTGGAAACAAAATTAAAGTAGCATAGAATTATGATTTCCTCAATTATCAGACTCCTTTTTTCTATGTTATCTATAATCTCGCCAATTTATTCTCTACTAATCATGAGAACTCTACTTATCGAAATTCTCTCGAAAGTAAATACGATACTTTACTAGATATATTTTCTCAAATTATGATAATTGAACTATCTTACTGCTCACTAAGATTACTTCAATATTTTGTCCTCTAAACTCACCTTTAAACCCATAATATTGATCTCTCATATACCTAAGGAGTGATGTTGTTCAACAACTACCTAAATATGAATTCTCTCTCGAGAAATACATAATAAATAGGCCCAACTAATTAATGATCATTCAATCAACAAAAATAAGAACATAGTTGAACAAGTAGAGAAATTCAAAGGTTAAATTATATTAAAATGTTACAAGAATATAGCTACTCATAATATTATTTAATAACATAGCATAGAATTCGATAACGAACAAGTAAAAGAAGGGAAGTAAGTGAAACTCAAAGTCAGATTCTCATCGCTTCCACTCTTTGTGTGTTCTTACTTCTAATATTATGTGTCGCATCTTTTTCTCTCTCACGTCCAAATATAAAAGAATGTCTTTACAATATGTTTTTAGGGTATTTATATTACTAAGATGTGTAGGAACTCAAATAAGCCCACTAAAATTCACAGGGTCAAATTTTCCATGCTCGTCTAAACTTTTGCTTCACGAGGGCAGTAGACGAGCCTAGATAGCTCCAAAATTCTTCTTGTTTCTTGAATCATCTACCTGGTTCACTTTTCAAGAACTATAGATGAGCCCGATCATCCTTCAATTTCATTCTATCATTTCAAATCAAGCCAAAATCACCTTCTTTTGATCGTGTTCATCTAATGTAATTTCTAAGCGTAAAACTCGTAATAAGCTCAAAACACTCAAAATAACAATGTAACGACACAATTATGCATAAAATATGAGGCGATGATGTAATATACAGAGTTTAGTAGAATATTAGTCCATAACATTAAAAAATAAAAAATTAGATTTTGTGCATTTTACCGAGAACATTGAAGAATCCTAAAGGGATTGGGCTTGATCTTTGCGTATAGTTTTGATAATAGGCAAATAATTCTAATTATGGTAAAACATGCTATTTATGGGAAATAGAATCACATAAGGATTCTATGTGGTTTTTGTATGGTAAGTATCATTATTTGTGCCCTTGTTAAGCAAGGAATGAGGTTTTAAGGTCGGTCTCCCTATACCTACTCAACTAGGAAATCATGGAGCATCTATATGAGGTAAAAAGTAACACAATTTTGAGGCACCTATTGCATATGCAAATAAATCATAACTCTCAAGCAGTAGGAGAATATTAAGTAGGTATCCGTTGAAGGTTCAAGAACAATTCAGAGTTCAGTTCTTTCTTGATCGATGTTAGAGGTAGAGATTCTTGTGAGTAGTGTCATATTCTATTTATTTAGTTATAGCTATTCTATTATCTTAGTTGGTGTGATTTAGTTAGTGAAGTTTGTAACAAGAAGTAGGTTTGACTTCTTGGGAGAGTTGTTGCTAGAAACAGTTATAGCTAACTGTTTGAGTCTAGGCGCTAGAGTTAGTTCCTTTGATTATTGAGTTGTAATAAAAAAATTATTTGAGTTTTAGTGGATTCATGGTCGTGATGTTTACTCCTTAAGTTAGGAGGTTTTTCCACGTAAATTACTTGCGAATTTACTATGCTCATAGTTATCTTCTTAGGAACCTGGTCCCTGTGTAAAGTAGTTGGCTCTAGTTCTTTTCAGACATGACCTTAGAAAGAAGGATATTGAGGTTACAGATAAGGGTAGAAGTTTAGTGGATTGTCGAGTATTACTTTACTTTCAATAGGATTGAGCTTAATGATAGTATAAATCACCATGTATGTCATAGTATTAGCCTTATTTGTGTAGCTTTTAACTTTTGGTGTTTGTACATCTGCTATGTTTAGGTGATCACACTGTGTGGTTGATGTTACAGTTCCTTGCATATATGCTTTGCACTATTTTTCTGTTAGTTGATATATTTTCTTCACTATGACTTTTTCTTTCCATTACTACATATTTTATTTTCTTACTTGAGCCGAGGTTCTCTTGGAAACAACCTCTCTACTTCAAAGAGGTAGGGGTAAGGTCGTACACTTTATCCTCCTAATACCTCAGTTTATGGAATTTCACTGAGTATGTTGTTGTAGATTTTGTGCATTTTTTACCTATAACATCCAAATGTTGTTTAAATATCAAATGTTGTTATAGATGTGAATAACAGTCAGTCGGTATAGCAGTAAAAAAAATCTCAGAATCGACATGTTATTACAGAAAGGTTTGAGTGTAATATAATTGTCTGCGACAAAATTTCATCAATATATATATATATATATATATATGGTAATTTCTAAATGTTTCTTTATTTATACTCTTTAATAGGTACTATTTTTAAAATAATAAAGAACTACGTGTGCATCTCTATAATTATCAAAACTCTTTAATAAATGAGTATTTACTCAAAAGGCTAACTATATAGATGATCCCTTAATGTTGGTTTCAGTTTTCATTTTGACAATTTAGATCAATATCTATTGAACACTTCGAACCTCAATAAAAAAATACAACGTGAATATTTCATAACAATTAATCAAAAAATATGTGTGTTGTCCAAACATAGGTGACGTGAACAAAAAGAGATAAAAAAAATCTTAGAATTTGGTTAATATTATTCTTTATTAGATCTTGGGAGAGTTGATGAAAAAATTTCTAATAACGACTGTTAAGGTGGCAATGAATATAATTATAATGATGAAGATGGTGGATGTGGTAACGGCTAATAATAGTGGTTGCTAGTAAGTTGTGATGGCAGAAGTGGTTGGTGGTTCACAATGGTAATGGTGGTGATGGTTGTGATGACAGGGATGGTTAGTGATAACGGCTGGTGATTTTGAATATAATGGTGGTGACTCATCCATACAAGAATATCTCTTAATGATGTTAATATATTTTTTTTCAATGAAAGAGGTGGATTTGGGCCTTTTATTAATGAGGAATATATGCACAATACTGGCCTAAAGACCAAGCCCAATCTGGACAACAGCAAAGAAAAAGAAAAGGAAACTACTCCTAGCCTAAAGACAAAAACATCAAAAGAAGTGGAAAGGAAAAGGAAAGGACACAAGATACTTCTAGAAACTACGAACCCTAGATTTATGCCACCATTATCGGAGCTTTCCAAGATCAGAGGAGCAACGCTAGAGCATCTCCATGATCAAACAACAAAGCCAGAGTTGAAGGCCAAACAAAAGAGCTAGAGATCTGAAGCTAAGTGAACCCATCTCCTTCATTTAGTATTAAATGCTTCTTGCTTTTGCTAATAATTGTGTCTCTTCTTCATGTCAAACTTATGGTAGAAAACACTAAGGCAACCTCACCAACTCTCACAGGTGCTATATTTTTTGTCCCAAAATAAAGTCTTTTTCAAGTTTGACCAGTATTAGAGGCATCGATTGTTGCATCAACGTGTACTTCTACTACTAACTTCTAGATTAGAGATTTGAAAAATCTAGTTAATTCTTAATGATATCCACCTGATTTTTAAACTTTCCCCTAATGGAATGAACTTCAAAAGAAGTTAATACCACCACCAAGGAAAAATTTAAAAACCCTGCGAATATGTTACTGATAGAATCTGTAAGACAAATGAGATTTATTGTATTTAAACTGTATGACTACTTGTGGACTGATAGAAGCGTTACTAATGTTTTGGATCCTTTACGTGGGCCTGTGTACTTGTGTTCAAGCATTGCCCTACTAGTGAGGATCCGATCTCCTATTATCATTGACTCTCAAGTATGGTATTTGATGTTTGTCAGCCATAAGAATCTGTTAAGCTTTTTGTGGTAATTCCTAATAGTTATTTTAGAGATTTGTTCTTGAAAAATAAGCAACATTGTTAGTTAAAAAATCTGCAATTTGGTTCCCCTCTATGTAGTTGTGGTTGATTTGAATCTCCCCCTGCTTTCTCCTTTCCTTTATCAACTCTACTTACTTACTTATAGACCATGGACAGTCCCACACACCATAAACCACCCCTTCATAATCAAAGAATTTGTTTCCACTATAAGTGGCAATAAATTGTCTCACATAGTACTCCAAACCTTCATGAATAGCTAAAGTCTCATCTTCTAAACTAGAAGTATTGGGAATACTCTTGGCTTCTGCATATATCAAATCACCCTCACTATCTTTAATACAGAAGGCCACAGAGCTGAAACCAGTGCTTTCTTTGGAATAAGCATCTGTGTTACATTTAAAAGCTTCTCTATGAGGCAATTCCCACTTCACTAGTTTACAAACACTTCTACCAACTGGTCTGTGGTTCTCTACCATGTCAATCAGTTGATGATAATTCTAGGGAGTTCTGAAATTCCAAGAAATCTTACCTTTGCAAAAAGGTAAAGATTTTGATTAATATCATGAACTACCCTATGCCTGGACATTATCCCTCCATGTAATATGCTATTTCTTCTCTTTTATAATTGCCACAAAATAACAACTAGGGCAGCCTAAAAAATAGGCTTGATTCTGAAAGAACAATCAGCTTTCCACCATAAAGAAATTACTTTATTCAGCTGAATAAAATTCCCCTGAATACCTGCTGCACCTGCATATTGTCTCTAAATATTGTTGGCAAAATCACCAATAAGAGCTAAATGAGTTGTATCATCTTGTTGAGGATTTTCACAACACTTGCGCTTTGAAACCATAAAGACCTCATTTTTGGCCAGAATATCATACACTGGCAATTTTTTCTTCCATACTCTCCACAGAAAAAATGAGATTTTGAAAGGCAAACCAACCATCCACATTTGTTAAAGTACTATTGTTTCTCTTCTCTATGTCTTAGTGCTTCGCAGGCACTTTTGACTAAAATCATTCCATTATTAGTGAGCAACCACCAAGGTTTGTCCATTGTCTCTGTTTGAATCCTTTTAGGAAATTCCTCATGAATATGATCTACCAAATAATTTGGTAAATATTGTTTAAGTTGTTCCTCCTTCCACCCTTAATTCTGAAAAAAGAACTTCAGTTCTGAAATATTATTGGTCTGATCAGTTGCCATAAATTGATGAAGATGACCAACTTGGACAAATTGTCAAACCAAAAACTTGCAGAACCATTCTTAGGTTCCCACTGGATGTTATTTTCTACCTCATCCCTCACCTCAAGCATTTTTTTTCATAATTGTGACCCCTATTTCTATGAAACCATAGTAGGGATTTTCTTTTTGCTGTATTTGTTCTACATGAAAGTGGACCGTAAAGTGCCTGATGTCCTAAATATCCACCATAACTTGGCAAAAAGAGCATTAGAGATTTCAAATAGCGATATGAAACCCATTCCTCCTTCTGTTGTAGATAAGTATATCTTTTGCCATGTTGTCTAGTGCCTGCTTCTTCTTTCTTCCTTGTTACTCCAAAAGAATCTAGCAAATATTCTGTGCATTTCTTGTAATGTATATTTGGTAGGATCCATAGTAGAGAGATGATATAATGGCATTCTCTCTAGAATATTCTTAATTAGAACAACTTTACCCCTATATGATAAGAGTTTCCCCTTCCAGTGTTGCAACTTATCCTTAATCTTTTTAACACGATCATTATAGAAGGCTTTTCTTTTTCTAGCATGAAACATAGGGCATCCCAAGTACTTTAAAGGAAAAGTAACTCTATTGAAACCTGTAACAACAACAACTTTATATACTAGGGTCTCAGCAACTTCTTGATACATATAGAAAAGGGACTTGGTTGAATTTATTAACTGGTCAGATACCTTCTCATACCCTATAATGTTGATTTGATCATCTCTAGAGAACCTAAATCAACAGATATAAAGATGATGGTATCATCTGCATAGGCTAGATTGTTGATCTTTACACTCCATTTAGGCATGCCAAACCCCTTATAGTTGTCATCTTTCATTAGAGTATTAAGAGCTCTAGATAGGACTTCTGTAGAGATTATAAACAAAGTTGGTGATAGTGGGTCCCCCTGTTTCATTCCTCTGGTAGAATGGAAGAAGCCTTTTGATTTCTCATTAAACAATATTGAGTACCAATTGTTCGTATGTAACCTCCAAATTATGTCTATGAATTTCTCAAAAATCTCATTCTCTTGAGAATCCTTGTGAGAAACAACTATAAAACCCTATCATAGGCCTTGGCCATATCTAACTTGAGCACAATATTGGCAGGCTTGCCTCTCAGCCTTATATCAATAACAATCTCCTCAGTCAAAAGAATATTTTCCACAATGCTTCTCCCTTTCACAAAGTCAGACTGATTACGAGAAATTATTTGTGGTAAAATGCTTTCCAACCTATCATGAATAACTCAGGAAATTACCTTGTTGATAAAATTACTCAGACTTATAGGTCTAAATTAGCAGAGGTCTCTATATTCTCATTTTTTGGAAAAAGCACTAGGTTTGTATGAGTGAAGGTTTTAGGAAGAGTATGTCCATGGAAGAAAGTCTATAGAATTTTGACTACATCAACTCCTATTATGTCTCAACAGGTCCGATAGAATAAACCTGTGAGACCATCAGGGCCACTTGTACTATTACCATTCAACATAAAAACATCCTTCTTAATTTCCTCTACCTCTGGGTCTTTGCATAACAGATAATTTGTATCTGCTGAGAATATGTCAAGAATATGATCCAACAAGGTGAAATATGTGCCTCTTCCTCTTGAGTAGCTATTTTTTATAAAAAGAAACAGCTTTATCAGCCATTAAGTCCTCTTATAGCCAAAGTCCTTCACTGTTTTGAATCTTCTTTATCTGTAACCTTTTACTCCTCCCCTTCGCTAGATTATGGAAAAATATAGTATTTCTATCCCTTTTAGTAAACCAGTAAAGACCAATTTTTTGTCTCCAAAACTCTTCTTCAAGATAAATACCTTTTCATTTCAGCTTGAGCTAGTTGGAGTACCTGACAGTAGTGGGCCAATCTTTAAACAATTGTTCCTTTAACTTGACAATTTCTTCTCTAATAGCTAGTTCCTTGAAAATATCTTCAAATGTTTCTTTACTCCACAAAGATAGTACCTTTTTGATGCTTTTGATTTTTTGATTGAAAACATAGAAACAGTTACCTTCCACCTCAACATTCCAGTGATCCCTCACCACATCCATGAATCCTTAATTATCTATCTAAAAATTTAGGAATTTAAAGGATTTGTAGAACTGTTGCCTCTGTTTCTTCATGGTAATCAATATTGGAGCATGATCGGACCCATTTCTAGATAGATGTTCTACCTTCATGTCTTTAAACTAATTCAAAGTTGATTAATCACCACTCTATCTAACCTCTTGATAATGCAATTAGGTCCTGCTCTACCATTCCACTACGTGAACGGGCTGCCCTTAAAAGCAGTTTCAAATAATTCACAGGAGTTCAAGCAAAATAACAAAGTCCTCAATTCATTTGGGTAGACTGGAAGTCCCCCAATTTTCTCCTCTTTATTCATAATAACATTAAAATTACCACCAACTAGCCAAGGCAAATCTATTGAGTTAGCTAGTTGATAAATAGTATCCCATAACCCCAGTCTTTCTCCTTTAGTACATTTTGCATACATCAGAGTGGACATGTCAACTTTAGTGTAATATGTTGTTCAGTATCAATAACCACTTCTACCCCAACATTGGCTTCCAGATTCATCAGACTAAACAAAAGCTACCTCCTTCTGAGTTAACCGTGTCATATGAGTAGCAATAGAAGCAAACCCTTTTACGAACCTATAGTAATAACTGGCTAACCCTATAAAGCTATGAACCTCTGTCACCGAAGTAGGCCTAGCCCAATTTTTAACTGCTTCAATCTTCTGCGGGTCTACCATCACCCCTTCTTTCAAAACAACATGCCCCAGAAAGGAAACAGAAGCCAACCAAAATTCACACTTAGAAAACTTTGCATAAAACTTCTTCTCTTTTAATAAGCCCAAAATAATTCTTAAGTGATTCTCATATTCCTCCTTACTCTTAGAATAAACCAGAATATCATCAATAAAGAAAATCACAAAAGAATCCAAGTAGGGCTTAAATATCCCATTCATCAAACTCATAAAAGCAGTCGGGGGATTAGCCAGCCCAAAAGACATCACAAGAAACTCATAGTGTCCATACCTAGTCCGGAATGCAGTCTTAGGAATATTATTAGTGCGAATCTTAAGTTGATATTCGTACCTCAAATCAATCTTAAAAAAGATGGATGCACCCTGTAACTAGTCAAACAAATCATTTATACGGGGTAAAGGATACTTGTTACGAATTGTTACCTTGTTCAACTGCCTATAGTCTATACACATACGAAGGATACAATCCTTATTCTTTACGAATAAGACAGGAGCACCCCATGGAGAGGCACTCAGATAGATAAACCCCTTACCTAAAAAATCCTACAACTGAGCCTTTAGCTCCCTCAACTCAGACGGAGCCATCTTGTAGGGCAGAATAGAAATAGGACGAGTACCCGGCTCTAGATCAATACAGAAATCAATGTGACGGTCTGGTGGCATGCCAAGCAAATCTACAGGAAACACCCCTTGGAACTCACACACCACAGAAACTGACTCAATAGATGAAACCTCTACAGTAGTGTCCCATATATGTGCTACGAAGACTGAACACCCCCTCCCAATTAACCTCTTGGCACGAATAAATGAAATAAGTTTCATTAGAGCAAGGCAGTAATCACCCTCCCACTCAAATCTATCCATCCCCAGCATAACCACAATCACTGTCTTGGCATGACAGTTTAATATAGCATGGTTCGGAGACAATCAGCTCATTCCCAAAATTATGTCAAAATCTACCATGTCTAGAATTGCCAAATTTGCCCAAGTTTGATACCCATAAACATAACAGAACAAGAGCGGTAAACCTTATCAACAACAAAAGAATCACCAATAAGGGTAAACATATGAATAGAAAAGTCAAGTAGATCACACACCATGTCCAACCCCACAACAAAACTGACAGATACATATGAGAAAGTAGAACCAGGGTCAAATAATACAGTAGTCATCCGGTCACAGACAAGAATAGTACCTATAATAACAACATCTGATGCCTCTACCTCGGGCCTGCCTGGAAAAGCATAGAAATGGGACCTATCACTAGTCTGAATGTTACCCCTGCCGAGCTGAGAACCACTTCAATAGGGTTGATTACTACCCCTACCTGCCTGGTGACCACTACGCCCACCCTGTGGATGACCTCTACCATTACCACCACCTCTCCTACCTACTGGAGCTGGAGCTCGAGGGGGCTGCTGCTGGCCAGACTAACCATACTACCTAAGATTAGGATAATACCTCCGGATATGACCAACCCCACCACATTCATAACATATATGATCCAAGGTGGGTTGCTGAGATAAAGAAGATGAAGTGAGGTAACCACCAAAGTCTGAAGACAACTGGATAGCCCCTGACGTACCCCCAACAAAAACCTACATCGCTGACTGACTAAGGCGGGTAGGGTATCCTTGTGAACTCTTACCCTTAGAATAAGAACCACTGAAACTGTGCCCTTTGCGAGCCTTCTTTTCTACTGCCTTAGCATAACCCTCTTGCTTCACACCCTCCACCTTCTTAACAAAATCAACCAGCACCTGAAAAGACTTACTTGAAGATACCATCTAAAGAGCAAAAACCTGGAGACCTGTGTTCAAACCCTTCACAAAGATACGAATCCTCTCCTCCTCAGTTTGCAACAGCTGAGATGAATACCGAGACAATGAATGGAACTTGGCCTCATAGGTCGCAACTGACATAATCCCCTGCTCAAGATTAGTGAACTCATCCCTTTTCTTGTCCCTCAATGTATGAGGCACATACTTCTCTAGAAAAATTGAGTCCAAGTCAACGGAGGCGAACCAGCAGCCCTACACTCCACATAAGCTCTCTACCACATCTTGGCATCTCCCTGAAACTAAAAAGTGACCAGTTCCACACCATACCTCTCAACCACTCCCATCTTGTGAACTCTCTCATGGTAATCAATAATGAACTCATAGGCATCCTCAGACTCGGTGCCACGAAAAATAGAAGGCTTCATCTTCATAAACTTGCAAAACAGGTCATGCTCATCTACAGTCATCACCAGACCCACTACCTGTCTCAAAAAAACACCTGATCCTGACATCTCTTCCAACCAAGGAGCTATAGTAGCAGCATTCTGCAACCCCGGACGCTGAACTCTGGGTACTGTCGGCATAGTCCCATTTCCTGCCAACCCACTCAAGAATCTCAGAACCTGCTGAATCACATCGAAAGACATCTGAATTGGAACTATACCTTTTTGGACTGGTTCTGCCCCATCATGAATCAGCGTCCCCTTATCCTACACCGATATCACTCCATCCTCTGCTATCTCAGGCATAACCTCATATGGCGGAGGAGATGCTAGACTCTCCCGAGCCGGTCCTGTGGTCCGAGCCCTGCCCCTGGTAGGCGCTGCTCTCCTTTATCTACCTAGTCCTCTCCTCACCTGTCCTCTGCCACGAACTGCAGCCCCAACGGCAGGCTTAGGTACCTTTGCTCTTACTCCATTTGCTTGTGTTCTCACCATCTACGAGAATAAGAATGGAAGAAGTCAGATACTAATTTGTATCACCAGATACCAATTGAAATCAAGTAATAACACAAAAGAAAGAAAAATTTGAATTTTCCTAGTGTCCTGTAGACTCTAGAAGAAAAGTACAGACTTCTCCGTACCGTTCCGCAAGACTCTACTAGACATGTTCTTGTACGACGAGATCGACAAACCTAGGGCTCTGATACAAACTTTGTCACGACCAAAATGGTCATGAGTGGCACCCACTTTAATACTTCGGTGGGAGAACCGTCTAACCCAATAATTTATTCAATATTAAGACGAGGCTATCATAAAAACCAACTTAATAATAATAAATCCAAAACTATTCTTTAATTAATACGAAAAATCAAACAACTACATATTAAAATCCCCAACATCTGAAAGTCATCATACAAGAACTTCTAAAATAAAAACCATGTCGAAAAGAAATATCTAAAATAACAAAAGATAAAGAGTGTCTCATTGTCCAAAAGAAGGACAAGAACTAATGTGATGATCCATGGTAGCCTGGAGATGGAGTGCTCTCCCTTGGATTGAGATCAGCTATCAAACGCTAGAGATGAGGTCGTGTCTGAGCCTCTGAAACACTTTCTACACTCAACAAAAGAAGAGTATATGGTAGTACAGTACAAGCCACTACGTACTGGTAGGTATCATAGGCACTACTCAATTCAATATACAACATAAATCAAATAACAAGTAGACAAGCATTAACACATAACAAGTAATTCAATGAATCAACAAATACGTCAATGACGGGCCCAACAATGCCCACAAATAAATCATGTAATCATCAAGAGTATCAACCATATTGTAAACAACCACGAAATCAACAATAATAATTAAGGGAAACTATGTCCATCTCAACCTTACAATAATACTATAAGGGAAACTATGTCCATCTCAACCTCACAATTAGAAAACCATTAGCTCGTTATTAACTTATTAATCACATGATCTCTAAAAAACCAACACAAGTTTGTACACACATACTAAGGGACTTATTTCTGCCCAACTAGTCATGACCTGCTAGGGATAATGTAAGTCCATGTACCATAACGACGTGGTACCCGATCCTCCATAAATAAATAATATCAACATTCATATCCATACCGGCGTCGTCCCCGATCCTCCATAACCATATTATGTATATTTTATCAAATTCACACTATCTCTCAGGATACAATATGGCATACTAAATTTACAAGTACACTTATAATCATAAGGCAATTCGATCAAGTTCAAGTTTCAATAATTATTCATACAAGTGTCAACAATCTAAATATCATCAAATTCAAGTATGTCCGAAAACCAATCCACATGCATCCAATTTAGGAGCATACACATAATTAAATCGAGCCTAAACTCCAATTAAACCATAACCTACCTCAACCAAGAATCCGAATGTAGCTAGTCCGTAAGTGCCTTGCCCTTCCTCAGAGTTTCAGAACGTTCAAAATCTGTTCCAATATATAATCTCCATAAGAATACGAATCTATTGACACCCGTTTTATAAATTCTTACTCTAAATATTCTAGGACTAAAACCTAAAGGTCACATTATAATTAATAACCACTTGATAATTTTTCGAAACCAAAAGCTAAAGAAGGAAAAAGAAGTTGCATTGCCAAATTATGTAGCAAGCTTATGCGAGAACTTCTACAGTAACAATAAAATACCACATTCAACTTCCCACTTACATTAATGCCCATCATTAGTCTATCATTGTTGATATCATTGCTCCATAATTACTTTTTATAATATTAAAGTAATATTATAAAAAAAAAAAAGGAAAAGGAAAAGAATGAACAAATAGGATTTCATTATATAGTGAAATTAATGCTAGTATATTGTTGATGTTAAGAGATGTATGCCTCCTAGCAGAATGAATCTAGAATTAGATTTCTCACCTGAGATGCTCAGTGTTGAGGATGGCGCAACCATTTCGATCTCCCGTCAAGCCTATGTATTTTTTCTTCTTCTGTTATGGACTAAAGATTTAACCTATTAACTTCAATTAATATTGAACATAGGTTACGTGAGAAGGTAAAAGTTACAGTTTTGACCCATTACCACTAATTAAATTAATTATCTAAAATAATTAAAAATTTGAATAGATCCTCATAATTTATTCGAAACTCCAAGGAAATAAATCGAATTTGTAAATTGACTAAAAAGCACATTTCAAACCTGTTGGAATCATTAAAACACCAATTAAAGGTCGTCTTTCGACCGAAGATTGACCGTGATCAAGCTTAACTTTATCTAAACTCAAGAACCCAACTAATGACTTAATTCACTTTCGAATACCTCAAAAATTGGTACTACCCATCTCCGTAAGTCATAAATCACGTATACAAACTACAGGAGAGATAAAATGGAAAAGACGAGAAAATTTCACAAAACAACTGGGAGGGTCGTTACACCTGAACTGGACCGGCAGTGGCCGCTAGCGGCTATGGTGGCATCATGGGAAGGATTAGGTCATTTTCACCTTCTATAATTTCAAATTTAAACTTTGTTCAAGATCTTAATGATTAAGACCAATTCATATCAATCAAGTGCTTAAATCTTAATTGAAAATATGCACTTGATGGCATAAGCTCTAAACCATTCAGATTCAGACCTCCATTTAGTGCAACAAATAAGGCAATAAATATACACTTACTTCATAGTTAAACAACTAGTAATATGATCTTTGACAATATCCATAGCATTAATGATACTTCATATAGAAATAAAAGATTAACATAAATTTAAAACTTCAAAAAGTAATTAGTACGTTTTTTTTCCATTGAACAATAGGACATATAATTGGAAGAACATTAAAAAAAAATTGTTTACTTGCTATTAAATAGTTTTCAAAGTCATAATATTAAAAGATAATTAAATAATAATATTTTTAATGTAAAATTTATTTTTAAACAGCAAAAAACTTGATCATCATTTTGTATAAAAAAAATAGGATAGGAAAATAACACATGTCTGTAATTCAATACAAATAAATTATTTCAAAAAGAAATCACATGCAGAATAAAATAATGATCGTGCAAAAAATTTATAAAGACTGATGATAATTGACGAGTTCAGATGTTGATGTGATTGCTAAGTTATGAATAAAATAAAGGAACAAATTTTAGCACACTAGTAAAATGAATAAAATGTGGGTCAAATTTTTTCAATTATTGATAAATCGTCTAACACAAATTTTATCATAACTTACATATTAAAATATGCATGCAATGCACATACCCAAGTAATTATGTAGAGCTACTTTATGACACTTTTGTACATTGAACCTAGTAATTAAACACATTAAAGGAAGAACCATGTACTAGAGTGAATAAGTTCTCTAAACATGATTATTGTTTATCATTTTGAATCTTTCGAATGCTATAATACAAACGCATTTTCAAATATTATTTTCTAAAATTTATTCTCATTAATGTGAGGGACACATGAAATACACATACGCTAAAACTAGAACTAATTTAACAAATTGAAGAAAAAATTATGCATTAGAATGGATAAGATCTCTAAACATGATTATTGTTTATCATTTTGGAATTTTTAATTTTTTTAAGATTAATTTCTATACTTTAATACAAATACATCTTTCACATATTATTTCTAAACTTTTATTCTCATTAATAAGGGACACACACAATATACATACACTGAAACTAGCACTAACTTAACAGTATAAAAGGTCATTTTGTATGATGGATAAGCATAAATAGTCATGGAATAAAAATTTAGTACTGCCTTATTCATTGTTTAGTTACTAATCCTGAATAAGTTATATAAGAATTAGTAATTAGTATCGGGATAAGTTATTTCTATCAAAGAGCGAAATAATAGTATCGAATTAGTTATCTTGAGATAAAATAATAAAAGTACCCAAAAAGTCCTCCAAACTCTTTTTCTACTACTAAATAATATGAAAGTTATTTTTGTAAACAAACAACTTTTTTTTTTGTAATTAACCGTGAACATTATCATATATCAACAAAATGAAGAGTACAAATTAAGAGAATCTAGGGTCCTTGCCCCCTTCTAGGAAGATTGCAGGGACATCCACACCTCAGTAAAGAAACCCAAAAAAACACCACCACCTACTCCAAAGTTTAAGTACAAAATATGTGGATCAAACTCTGACAACTCCTAGATTTTCTAGAGTTAGTAACCATAATTAAAATTTTCTTTAATTTCGTTTGTATTTGTGTAGCTATAAACTCACTATTTACATGTATATATATATATAAAATTATAGTTCCTGACCAACCATGTATAGTATATCAGAGCTTCACATAAGCAGCTACAACTTTTTTTTTGAGTTGTTCTCATCTTTCGCCTTTTATCCATTATAAACTCTGTCTAGCAGCCTTCAGAAATGGTAATCCCAACACATAATGATAGCAAATTTCTTACATAGAGACCCATCGACTATCAACAAATAAATGTTGGATAGTTTCAATTTCATCATCAGAACATAGACAACATTCCTCAATATCAACATATATGTATATATATGCAGTTTTTTTAGTCTCTTCTCTATTAACAACCTGTCTTGATATGGCAACCATCCTTTGATTTGGGAGCATTATTGAGTTCTATAAGAAGAAATTGATGTTCTTCAAGCGAGAAAGGAGTCAACTTTGAAATAGGGCAATTTGCTTGCTTTTCAAACAAGCTTCAGGTGAAATAATTTTTTTGTATAATGCTTCATTGAGGAATTGAATCTGGATAGCAGGCCCATATCTGAATACCCTTTACCGTTTAGTCGCCGGCCACAGTTATTTCAATGGTGTTCATTGTGTAGTATATAATGGCCATGAATTTCACAATATTACTTATATATCTAATATAATTTTTCAACGAAGGATATTTGGATGACCACCCTTTGTATAGTATGGCTCTGCCTTTGTTAGTGATTGTGATGATAGAAGTGGTTACTGGTGGCGAAAGGTGATTGTGGATGGAGTAGTGATGAATATTATCCATACAAGAATATCTCTAAATGAAATTAAGACTTTGTTCAAGATCTTAATGATTATGATCAGATAAATTTTTAAATCTTAATGAAAATAAATATACTATAATGGCCTGAGATCTGATTCAGATTCAAACCTCCAGTAAGTACAGCAAATGAGGCAGTAAATGTAACTCGCTTCATAGCTAAGTAGCTAGGAATATGGTTTTTGGCAGTATCCAAAGCATTAATGATACTTCATACAAAATAAGAGGTTGACATAAATTTGGAGCTTCAAAAGGTAATTAATACGTTTTTTCTTCGTTGAACAATAAGAGGACACATAATAGAAAGTACATTAAAATTCTTTGTTTACTTGCTATAATGAAATTAATTTTCAAAGCCATAATATTAAAAGATAATTAAATGAAAATATTTTCTAATGTAAAATTTATTTTTAAAAGGCAAAAATGTTGATCATCATGTTGAGTTATTTGTCTTTTTTCCTTCCTATGTGGATAAATAAAAGCTCAATTTGGACCAGTCCATTTTTGTCTATAAGCCCAATATTATGATGCACATATAAATCTTCTTTAGGTCTTATTTTCACATACACAAGAGAGAAAAATTAAGGTGCAACTATTTTTAGAGATTGAGAGGACAAATTGTGTTCTTTTTGCTCCAGAAATTTTTTGCTCAGACAATCCACTTCAAGTTGTATTTTCCGCTTCATTAACTGTTGGATCGTGCTCGAATTTAAACTAGGGGTTCTCAATATCTGGTTCTTGTAGTTCAACAGTGGAGATCGAATTTGGTGGACTGTAGATTCTGCTTTTGGGGTGTGAACAGTAGCTCATTTTTTGGTGAGCCCAACAACTGATATCAGAGCCCAGGTTCAATGGAATGAGTAGAGGGATGTGGCAGAGTGATAGACTGCGGAGCTCAGTTTGCCTACTCTTACGAGTTTGGATATTCATATACAAGACGAAGCTTGTTGTAGGCTTTGATTGCTAATAAAATACTCAAACGATATAGGTAGCACATAGTAAATCTTGGAGACTTGTGGATTGTGATAATGGGCCACATGGAACTTAGTTTGAGGGGAAATTTTTGAGTATCTCGGTTACTCATGAATCGTGGTGATGAGCCACATAAAACTTAGTTCAAGAGAGAGATTGTTGGGTGTGCAAACAAAAGTACCTCATTAGTAGCTGAAAAGATGGGGAAGTTATACCTAAGGTGTAGTAATCTCTTAATGGTGTGAGGCCGTTTAGGGAAAACCATGCGGGCTTGGCCCAAACCGCATAATATCACACCATGTAAGAGTTACTTTGGGCTGGATGAGTGTAACACCCCAAAAATCCAAGCTAAGATTAGAACCAATCTTCAAGCACATAAAGAGCCATTACATAAGCATTACATGAGTATTAGATGATATTTAAGATTATAAGGAGTTCCTAACCCAAAGTTGAGTTGAAAACTCCTTTTTCGGCTAAGTTCTAGTGTAAGATTCTTCTTGGGTCAACTTCAAACGACCATTTCTCATAGTACATGAAGATTTATATGGATTAATACCCACCAAATTAAAGGTATTTGAATTATATTTCCAACTCCACCAACCGTTTGTAAATCCGGTAATATAGTAAAAAGTTATGCCCATTTTACTGAAGCACTATCAAAGCTGTCAGTGGTGATGACTCAGACCCTACGAGTCGTAGGGCGATCCTACGGGTCATTGGGAGACCCTAAGAGTCATAGGGTGACTCATTGATATGGAAGAAGGAAGTAAAAATTGAGTCTTAGGCAATGACTCAGGCTACGACTCGTTGCTAGACCCTATGAGTCATCACGTGAGTCATCGGGACTGATTCCAGTAGCTTTTCAGACAATTTTAAAAGGGTTGTTTGGTCTTTTTCCACTATTTTAACACCATAACTACATCGTTTAATCTATCCGAAGGATGATTAATAAGACTAAACTACCCCAAATCCCTTATTAACTCAAAAATCAAGCATTACTTAGAATATTTAGAGCAAACAGGTGATTTTCTTCTCCAAGGCAAAAATAAGGTTTCTTCAACTTCAGGCCCCAAATCTAAAGATTTCACCAAGGGGTTTTCCTTCAGGTATGTGGGATTTCATCATTGGTTTTGCTTTCACCCATTGAGTCCCAAAGTTAATTCAATTCCTCAGTTTAATTCATCCTCCAAGAATAGGGTTTCCATGAAAAGTATGAATCTCCTTATGTTTCAGTTTCTTGCTTTGATTAAGCCATGAATACATGTTTTCCCATGAACTCTAGTATCTTTACATACTCATAACTATGAACTCTCAGTATATTGGTAAATCCGTAATTTTGGACTTAAGTTATGAAATTCCCTATTATGTTAGATTATAGAATTGTCATGACTAGTTGCATTTTTCAGAGATGGCGGGTTATGAACACCCGATGACTTAGGATATCATGCATTATCAGTTGAATACTCAGTCCTCCAGTTTTCATGATTTAGAATGCTTTCAAATAAAACACTTATGTTTCAGTTTCAGAATAACAGACTTATTGAGCATTTCAGTATATCAGTTTACTTTCAGTTGGGAGTAATACATAGCACCGAGAGGACACGGGTTCATACAGCCCAAGTCTCAAACTACATGCCACTATAGGTTAAAGGGGTCCTCGCTAGTTGAGAGTGTCTCCCTTGCCCTTAATGGGCTCATGAATGAATTCACGCCAGTCATGGTTCTTACCCTTGGCAAGGTATAGCACACCCTCCCAACTTGGGTTACAGGTTGGATTCCATGTTGCTCACATAGTCTATGTCGGTTACGGTAACTCCCACGTTCAGACTCAGACATTGCGTGATCTTGTATTTAGTTATTCATTACATTATTATTCAGTTACATGTTTACTACTTCGTCATTGCATCAGCTTTGTATCAGGTCCTTATTCAGTTTAGCATCTCATGTTCATTATGTTTAGCTTTATACATTATTGTGCATATCTCACATGCTCAGTACATTCAAAGTACTTCCGCATACTTTCTTTTGCGCTATATTATTTTGTAATATAGGTTCAAACGTTCAGCATCCAGCTCACGGTTAGCATGAACTCTTATCATCTTAGCATCAGAGTTTTGTGAGTCATCATATTTTGAGGACAAGACTTATGTTATTTTCTTATTTCAGTCATTCAGTTTTCAGACAATTAGAGTTAGTTGGGGGCTTGTCCCAACAACTCGTCCTACTAGAGGCTTTCAGACATAGAGTTAAATGCCCAGCTTTATGATTTAAATTCAGATATTGTCATTGGTTTTGATTACTAATATATTACTCTGATTTTAGCTTCAGCACAGTAGTATCCAGTTTTATTTCAGTATTCTTAGTGTCATGTTAGGTTATGGGTTAGCTTGGGGTCACTCGAAACTTTGAGCACCATGTTATGACTAGGAATAGTCTCGGGTCGTGATAATGAGGCCAATACAACATTCTATACAAAAGAATATGATAGGAAAATAACACATTTATGTAATTAATTCGCGTACAAATAAAGTATTTCAAAAAAAATCATTGACAGAACTAAATAATGATTGAACTAAAATTTTATAAAGATTAATAATAATTGGTGAGTTCATTTGACTATGTGATTACTAAATTATGTATAAAATAAGGGCACAAATTTTAGCACTCTCAAAAAATGAATAAAATATGGGTAAAGATTTTTCAATTGTTGATAAATTATCAAGCACAAATTTTGTTGGTGAAAATTACAATTACAATTGAAAAATAAAATGAAGAAAGTAGAATATTTTCTTGGCTGAGGTGCGGATATCTCGATCTCTTTAAGGAGATTCAAGCCACTTGTCATGACCCGAATGACCGTGAGTGACAACAACACTAACCCTTCGGTAGAAAAATCATCTAACTCGAACCATTACCCAACACATAGCCATTTTAAGACAAGATAATCAACTAATCCAACTTAAAAAATATAAAGCATCTGAAAAAACTAAGGAATAATATCAAGTGTAGAAAATTAACAACTAGCTATTATAATTTTTGAGACTCAAAAATTATTGTACAAGAACTCTATATCAAAACATGTCTAAGAATGTTTCAAAAACTAATAAAATACTAAAAGTATCATTATCCGGAGAAAGGATAAGAAATCCAAAGAAGATCCATGGCAGCCTGGAGAAGAAGTGCTCAACCTTGGGTCGATATCAGCTATCAACCACAAGAGGAGAGGTTGTGTCTTAGCCTTTGGAATACTGTCTGCACTCAACTAAAGAAGACTAAATGATAGTATCAATACAAACCACTATGTACCGGTAGGTATCATAGGCCAACCCAACTCAATAATATGTACACAATATAAATGTCACGATCCAAATCTCGGATCGTGAGGGCACCTATCCATCTCTACCCTAGATAAGAGAACTTTTACCACCCAACCATTCAATTATTGCGGAAGATATTATTAAACCTTATGCATAAATAAATCAGTAAATAAATAACATTTCTTGTTCAAAACAAATGTATTACATAAGAACATTGCGAAAGTAAATCAACAGTTTTTCCCAGAACTTAATCTAAACTGGTACAACAGCACTAAATAAATGGAAGAAGGACTCGAGACGCAACATCCATATATGAGTAGGATGACAGGAACTGCTGAAGAATAATCACCATTGTACCTATAGAAACTCCAACTGATGTGCAACATGGCTATATCCCCAAATGAAGATATAGTAAATGCAGTATCAGTACAACCACACGTACTGGTAGGTATCATCGGCCGACCAGGGTTAGAAACATAGAATAACATATAGAAAACAAGAAGAAATCATGACAAGCATACAGGTTTAATAACTGAACATACTTGACCTAGTTTAACTTCCAACCTTACCACCTTTCCTTTATTATAGCATTATTAATTTACCCTTAGAGCGTGACTTACTATATTCCATGAACTAATCTAACCCATAATTCTTATGCACTTACCTTATTATCACAACTCTATATACTTCTCTCTCTCTTATTAATCCTCTCTCGTGACATCCTTCGCTCCCTATTATACTACCATTAACCATTGAAATTGCAACAACCAAGACAATTAATAGCATCAACTACCTTACACTAAAGGGAACTACAATATACATCACGTATATAACTATATTTACAAGGGAATAAGATTTATACACAATCCAGAACATACCTTGTATTCACATTTTGCTGCAATGCACAATCACAACCATCAACATAACTGGTCCCCTCAAGGAACCATAATATCTCATCAAATAATCGATCCACACAAGGAACCATGATATATCATCAACATAACTCAATCCACTCAAGAAACCATCAACAACATATATATATATATATATGCAAGATGTACGTATCATCCCATTCTTATCTCAACATCATCATCATCTTATCATTTATCATGATGTCAATATCATCATCAATATCATTCTCAATATCATCATGATGATTTCAATATATCATCAATATTATCTCATCATCATTATTAATATCAATCTTAATATCATCATCATCATGATCTCAATATCATTATCAATATCATCAATGTATATGCAAGATGCAGTCAATAATCACAAGTAGTGCCCGAAATAGAATCACAAATAACTAATTCAAATCAGATGCAAGTCACAGCGATCAAAGCAGAACTTATAATTAATGACAACTAAGTAAATGCAGTCAATAATCAACAAAGTTCATCATTCCAAGTAAATAAGGAATATCCACTAACACGTGAAATCATAAGTATGCCCAAAGGCCAATTCACCACTTACTCAAATGAGCATTATGAACCCAATCATCAATCACAAACAAGTCCGAAGACCAATCAATCAAGTATTCATTTTAGGAGTGCACATTCCACCAGGATTGGTATCTACACTCTAATTCATCATCCTATTTCATTCACCAATCTAACTCTCTTTTATTAATATTTAAACCGATGAATTCAGTTACTAACTAGTAACCCTTACACTCAAGTCATCACTAAGTTCAAGGCATTATCCCCTTTAGTCGATCATTCAAACATTCAGCTCTATTCAACTTATAATTCTAGCTAGAGGCATACACCTTTACACATCTTACTTTCTAGCACTTTGAAAAACTTGAATTTAGGTTCTTAAGTAATATCATCACCTCCTCTTATCACAATCAATTCTCCTAACTATCTTCTAGAAAGAATATCTCATATTTTAAATATACACAATATAGGTTCACCCTTTTTAAGGTATTAAAAACTAGCTCTATAGATTAGAAGGTCACCTAATTCTTCTATTATTATTCACATTCACGTATTAAACTCTATAAATCTTCAAGTAAATCATACAAATACAAACACCCATCAAGGGATCCACACACAATCTTATCATGATTACATTATTTCTAAATTTTATCCATCCAAACTCTGTGCCCGTAGGCCTAGACATAAAATCTCCTATCAACTGCAGTTATTACATGCAACTAATCCAAGTCTACTACACATTAAACCATAACCTACCTCGATCGAAGATATTGAAACAAGCAAGTGGCACCAAGGTTGCTCTTTCCTTTCCTACATGCTTTCATTAGCCCAAATAGCTAGAAATCAAATAATTATAAGAGTAATTACTCTTTAAATAATTAATTTGAGAATTCAACCCACGAATTCTATCCTTATTCAAGGTCTAAATCATTACCCAAGGTCAATTAACCATTAACTAGTTCTAACATACTCAAGCCATCTCCATTACTAGAGTTTCCAAGCTAAATGTTCCATTTTTAAAGAATTCAAGGTTCCCAAGAATCAACTTTCATGTTTTAGAATCATTAATTCATGCTAGAAATCGTTAATTAACAATCTAGAAGTAATTCTAGGTTATATTACCCCAACCCATAAGTTTTTTCCAAAATATCATGAACTTAAGGTTTAAATCCCCAAGAATTTCACCATTAAAGATTGTTCTAATGATTCTAGGATGCTAAAGGATTAAAATACGAAGAAGATGATAGAAGAACTTACTTCAACGAAGAATTTTCACCCAAGTTGGAAAATCGCCCTCCTAGAGCTTTGGGATGAAGTTTTTGAGTTAAAACTCAAAAAACCATCAAAAAGAGAGTTATAAACTGCCTAATTACCGCTGCAACTGTTAATTAGCCCGGACAGTATTCAGTAAAACGGTCATAACTTTTTACTCCAAAGGTGAATTAACAAATGGTTGGATGATTTGGAAAGAAAACTTAAAGATCTTTCATTTGATGGGTATTTGGCCCTATAACACTTTATATTCTAGTAGATATGCTTGTTTGAAATTGACTCTAGTTTAAACTTAGCTCGAAACTCAATCGGTAAGAACACTTCCAAGTTAACTTTGTGCTAGGGGTACTGTATGACCTTAGTACATGTCCAATGCACTCCCATACTAAAGAATTGGTCCTACAACTTATGATGAAGGAGGTTCTCATGATTTTACCGCAGATATTTACAGTAACGACGGAATGGGTCATTGTAATAAATCAAATAACAAGTAGACAAACATCAACACATAATAAGTAATTCAATGAATCAACAAGTACATTAATGACGGCCAACAGTGCCATAAACAAACCACGTAAGCAACAAAAGTATCAACCATATCATAATAAACCACGAACTAGCAATCATAGCATATATAGGATTTATATCCATCTCAATATCAAAATTAGAATACCATTAGTTCATTATAAATTGCTAACCATATATCCTCTCTCAAATCACACTAACATATACACACATGATAAGGGACTTATTGTCACACATATGGCCCGAGAGAACCAACCTTTGCTCATGAACATTCGCATACATAACCTCATATGAATCTTATTACACATTGTGCAACTATACGGAAGTCATAGACATGAAAACCTAAGTCATCGCTATGTACGTAAAACTTGGTCGTTCGAGCCATCAAGTCAAAACGACAGGTACCTTCACATTTATACACCCACATCTGTCTACAAAAGCCTCTAACCAAATGCATTGACCAAAATGAACTAAAAGTCGGGACAAGACCCCGCTTTATACAACATGTACAAAATTAAAACACATGTACAATAGTGACTCGGAGAAACTCCAAACTAACTGGAGCTCACCAAAGATCTGCAACACTGACAATCTACTGTGGAGGCCTACTAGGACCTGCGCCTGCATCAAGTAAGGTAAATTCCCCACGAGGGGTCAGTACGAAGAATGTACTGAGTATGTAAGGCTCAAATGAAACTGTAAGATATGAAAATATGTCAAGAACTCAAGTTCAAATGCATAACCATTATAGGTAAATCACAATGTAAACGAGTCACTATTCAGTACTATTGGAATTCATGTATATTACGTGCTTTCTTTCTCTTGCCTTTACTTTACCTTACTTTTACATCACTCATACACTTTCTGGGCCCACATCATGCGGGTGTTCTTTGCACCCCATGGATAACATATCATCATCATGCAGGTATTCTTTCACCCCATGGATAAGATCATATCGTCATGCGGGTGTTCTTGCACCCCATGGATAAATGGCCATCATCACGGGCATATTTACACCCCGTGGATAAACTATCATCATCATGCGGGTATTTGTACCCCATGGATAACGCCCATGAACACAATCAATATGCATTACTTCATTTCTTTACTTTTGAGATGGGTACCTTACTTGTGAGAGATTGATACTTTTGATACTCATAACTTTACTTGAAGCTTTGGATCAATAATCAATGAGTGAGAGACATATGAATAACTTGGCAATATGACATTTTGGAAACATAACCGTCATGGAAACATAACACTATTGGAACCATTTGGACAATACTCAATGAACACGAGACATATGTATAACTTCTATTGGAATTTTGGATCATGACACTAATTGAAACCCACCAATATGCTTTACCTTACTCTTATACTTCATGAGATCACCTTAACTAAGCACACACTTATATGCACATCTCACTTTACTCCTTTACCTCATGAGATTTACAATTTCACTTATGAGGACTACTTATTCTAATTTGCATATCACCTCGCTTCGTACTCGTATGAGATTGGGCCTCTTACTTATGAACATTTGGCACAAGGATAATCATCGCATTATAGGACTTTGGAACAAGACATGATTGGAATAATGCTATTCAAACTAAATAAGCTCTCTTTACCTCATTACTCTCGTTGGGATAGTTCTTTTAAGAACTACAACGTCATGACATCTTTGGAAATTCAATCAATGAATAAGAGATAAGTGAATCATAATTCATCTAAGAATAGGGCACATATGAATAACAATATACGTCACCCTGAATTTATATACTTCAAGCCTATCGGAATTGAAACAAGCCCAATGTCAATAAGAACAATATCTTGTAGAAGGATACGGAAAAAGTAACCTTCCATACCTTATCTTCCCAATGTAAGTACACAATCAAATATGTGAGCGCAACAAGTCCGCTCCTTCTTTACGTTTCACTCTACATCACAAGTACATAATGGAACCAACATTAACCACCAACTACCTTACAAATGCATACAATAACAATAAGTCACATGTTTGGCTTTAACATGTTATTTCTCCTTAACAAAACCATTGATGACATTATTATTCCAAACCCCCCCCCCCTAATATTCCATACATTGACCAATACATGAGAATCAATACATTTCACCACAACACTTCTCCTTTACACTTTCTTATCCATATCACATCACAAAGAAGCCATCAAACCACCTTAATAAATCTCATAGCACATATTTGGCCAAAATCCCACAATTTACACTTTTAGAAAAATAACAAGTTTAATAACAAAATCACACCATACATGTTCATATTTTGTTCATACCATTCACTTTCATCAAGACATCAAGTCACCTTTTAAGGTTAATTCACAAAAATAACACAGCTTTACCAAAACACAAAAGTGCACCACTTACACTTTTAGACATAACCATCATGATCTACATGCTCTCCCATGCATATAATATATTAATCCATAAGCATAATTACTTACCCAAGCTTGCAAATGAGTGATCTTGCCCCAAGAAGTGCTTTAGGGTTCTTAGGGTTTGAGAGAATTATTTGTGAAAATATTTAAAGAGGCATGAGAGATTTTGTGAATAAAATATGATTTGCCCCTTTATATAGGCCTCTCATGTTGTCCTTAGCCAATTCTTGGCATTTAATACAAGGTTTACTTGGTCAATATTGGAGGAATGGATCATTTGCCTTTGGGCCCATGTATTTTATTCCATTTTGGGCCTCAAATTGGGCCCAATAACACATCTCAACTTAGCCCATCAATTTTTCATGCATAATCCATCATATATCTCATGTTTAAATAATTCCATACTGTCACGATAATATTCTCTTACGAGATTCTCATTCGTCATCTCAATCGCAAAAATAGGAATTCTAGTCGCCCATGGCTTCACTGAATTTTTTTTTTTGATAATTACTTGTGTTTAAGTCGTCTTATACGTATTGCAATAATATTCCCACTCATTCTACTCATATCCATAGCCTCAATCCCAAAAACAAGTGATTCTAGCCACATTTGGCTTATTTTGACCTTAAGGGCAAAACTGTCATTTTTTTTACTCCAAATTCGTTCTCGAGTAATTTTATCATACCAATATAATATGTCATTCATTTCATGTATATGCTCATGGTTGTAGAAGAAACGTGGAAAAAATCAGCTCGGTACGTCTCCGGGCACCTTTGGACACTTAAAACAAATTTTGGAAGCATTGTTGGTTTGGCCGCCCCAGCAAGCACCTGGCGCCCACTAGGACACTGAGCTTTAAAAGCTTGCTGGTTTGGGTGCCAGAACCAGCGCCTGGCACCTCCTGTGGCACAAAAAAAAATATTTTTTTTTTGTGCTTCGACTTTTCTTTGCCTTCAAATCCTATTATTTAACTTACTTCTCAACCTTAATATACTTTGTTTAGAGGTCTTCTTAGCCTCGTTTTGAACCTCACACATGCTTCACGAAAATCATAAAACACCTCCTTTGAAGTTTTAATCACATTTACGAGGCCTAAAGTCAATTATCTCATCCATAGCATTACAAAATACGTATGTATAGCTCTCGACACCTAAGTAAGCATTACTCAACATTGTCAAGTGGGTTTAGAAAGGTACGGGGTGTTACACTTATATTTGTCCAACTAACCATGACCTGCAAGGGACATCCTTAGTCCATGTACCATATCAGCATACTATCCGATCCTTAATAATAAGTAACACCAATATCCATATCCGTACCGGCATGGCACCTGATCCTCCCCAATTATATCATGTGAATTTAATGAAATATACTATCTCTCAGGATTCATTACAATGTACTACATTTACTAGCACACATTATAACCATAATTCAATTCATTCAAGTATCAAAAACTCAACCATCACCAATTACAAGCATGTATGAAGACCAATCAACTAACATCCAATTTAGGAGCATACATACAACCAAACTAGTTTAAACTCTAATTAAACTGTAACCTACCTTAATATCAAGAATCCAAAAGCAAGCTTATCCGCATGAGTTTTTCCTTTCCTCAACAACTCGGATTGATCAAAATCTAAAAACAACAATAAAGAGTAATTAACTTCTCACTCTTCCATTCTAAGCTTCAGGGATCAAGCCCCACTGATTTTATTTCTTTTTTCATAGCTTAAAACATAGTATAAAGGTTTTTCACCCATTAATTCACCCCAAATCCCCATAATCCATGTTAAAGGGAAGAAATTCTACATTAGAAAGAGTAATCTATCACCCTAGAATCATTATCAACTAAATTTAAGGACTACCCATAGGTAATTTCCACCAGTTTATCGATTTAGGCCTTAAACCCAAGAATTTTACTAAATCTCATTTCTCTAGTGATTCTATAGATTAAATGGATTAAACTACATTTTAATGGTATAGTGATCTTACCTCAATACTAGAAATCACCCAAGTTTATAGGAAATCAGCTCTCTCAAGTTTTAGGTTAAAATTTTGGATGTTTTGGGAAATAACATCAAAACTCTGAGAAATAGGCATTTAACTGCCGATGACCACTGATGTGGGCACCTTCCCCTACAATGGTCCCATTGTAGCGAGAACTTGCCTGCTACGGCAGTCCTGAGTAATTTCTCGTTGGCTGCTCAACGATCGGCTGACTACTATGCCGATACCTCTACGGCGGTGAGGGAGCCGCTATAGTGATGGTTGGCAGAGAGTTGGGGGAACTTTCAGCCTTCCCTCATTTCACAACAGACACCTGGAAATAACACAACCCAGATTGATCCTATCATGGCAAATGCCATAAACGGAGTTTTACAAACCCGCTTTTCATTCTGAAAGTTTCCATAGAATCCTAAACCTCTCTAATATCCATCAATAATTTCCACGCTACCAAATACCACACCACAACATAAAAAATGATCTCTTAACCATACAAAACCAGGTTTTTCTATGAAACCAGCCTAGCATGAGAATTTCACAACTCTCATCCTAGGAAAACTTTTACTTGAGCACTTACACCCTAACAAACGCTATAAGAATGGAATCGGTCATTATATTAGATACCAATTAAACAATCATTCGACCCCAAACGACAACCAGGAAGGAAAAAGGGAAAACTAGCAAGAAGTTACTTAACTTGGTAATAACTATGGATATTGATTATGCATGTCCTCTTTGATCTTCCAAGTGACCTCCTCAACCAGCCAATTCTTACATTGGACATTCACGAATGCAATCTCCTTAGTTCGTAATTTTCAAACATCTCTATCAAGGATGGCAACAAGTTTCTCTTCATAAAAGAAGTTCTTATCTAGTAGAATTGAATCCCATTGGATTATACAGTCACCATCCCTATGATACCTCTTAAGCATCGAAACATACACAGAATGAACTCCTGATAAACTCGGAGGCAAGAGCAACTTATAAGCCACCGACCCCATACCCTTTAAAATATCAAAAGGTCCAATATACCTTGGACTTAACTTACCACGCTTCCCAAACCTCATAAGACCCTTCATAGGTGAAACCTTGAGAAACACTTGCCTACCTTCTATAAAATCCATGTCTCTTACCTTTCAATCCGCATACTCTTTCTGCCAAATTTGAGCAGCCACAAGCTTCTCTTGTAGAAATTTTACCGTTTTTATCAAATCATTCAACAAATCTGTACCACAAGGTCTCACCTCAAAGGCATCAAACCATCCTATGGAAGATCTATACCTCCTCCCATACAAAGCCTCTAAAGAAGTCATGTTAATGCTTGAATAATAGCTATTATTATATGCAAACTCACACAACAGTAGGAACTGATCCCAATGACCCCCAAAATCCATCACACACATACAGAGCACGTATTCCAATACTTGGATGATCCGCTCAGACTGCCCATCAGCTTGAAGATGTAAAGTTGTACTCAAATTCAATCTAGTACCTAACTCTTCATGCATTTTCTGCCAAAAATTAAAAGTGAACTACATACCTCTATCCAAAACTGTCATGACCCAACTAACCAAATCGTGCGGGTACCTACTCTAAATCCACCTAGATAGAAGAACCATTACCACTATTTCAAAATACATGCGAAAGTTAATAAGAAATGAGTAAGTACTTTTATTTATTATATCGATTTTTAACAAACTTTAAATACAATTGGAAACCCTTCCCCCAAAGACCTAGTCTAAATTGGTACAAAAGCTACTACGAGGAAGTATGAACAAACCACATGACCCAACTTCCACTATAGGAGCAAAAATAGAAGCTGTTGGAGAACTTTATCGCGACAAGTATGAAACACCTACTGATCCAGCAACAAGACTATACCTCAGAAAAGGGTATAGCAAGAGTAGTATCAGTACAAACAACACATAGTGGTAAGCATCATTGGTCAACCCAAATTAAATCACATAAACATCACATAAATATCCAGAAAGAAACATGTAACTTAAGAGTTTATTTAGTCAAGATCTTCCATCCTTTAATTCTTTACCACCTATAGCATTTACTAGACTTCTAACTGTGAGCAACTTTCCTTATCATATATAGCCCTATTCACCATCATTCTACTACGTCATCAAGTCAAACCCTATCCCATAATAACATGTGAATTTAATGATGCTCAACCATACCAACTAATAGATCATTGGCCGTAACCATACCACAACCACAACATGGACACCTTTCAAGTAACCTGAATTCATTAAGAACACTCAGCCTTTTTAATAGCCATAGAGTTTAATCAAGTATAATCAGATAGGCAAACACTCAAGTCGGACCATGACTCAACAAGAACCCAAGTCAAAAAACATGACTCAACAAGAACCCAAGTCAACAACCATGACTCAACAATACAAAGCTACACCTTGTCTCAATACATAAGTACATAGAAAATGTAAGGATATGTCAATCATTCCTGACTTAGAGTGGACCTCTCAAGGATCCATTTCAACAATAACAATGGTAATAATTATAAGTCTCGACTTATTCAAGAAACTAATTATGTCAAAAGTCAACACATAAATCCGGTTCACTCAAGGAACCAAATACATCAAATAACAAATAAACTCAGTTCACTCAAGGAACCAAATATATCAAATAACAAATAAACCCAATTCACTCAAGGAACTGTCACACTCACCTGTGCCTTATACATACATGTTAAGCGTCTTAAGGTCACCCACTAGACAAAACCTATAGGGGACGAGCTCTTGTCCATGTACAAATCCTAGACATCAAGTGTCTGTCAACCTTATACCAACCAATCTCGTGAAGATGTCCAAATAACTATACATACCAGAATAATTAATAGATATCACAATAATCACAACTATAATGATAACAGTAATAACACTTGCAAAAAACCAACAAGCTTTTCATATAAGTTCATTGCATGTGATTAACACTTAGGATATCAAATAGTCATTTATTCAATTTGGACATGCATTGTAAGAAGTATTAACACTCCAAACACTTGGTCAATACTTAAGTTAATCATTTCATATAAACAACAACTATTCTTTAACACATGAAATCACATGTATGCCCGAAGTCCATCCAACAACTTATAATTCCGTCTTCATCAATTGATAATCAGAAAATAAGGTAGTCTTTTTCATTTTGGTGGACCTATCTTGGGTTTGAACGGTCTAGGTGTACAACCACCAATCATAGCAATGCTACCCAGTCTACGACTATCATTCATTTGGTTACCACCCTAGATTCTTCGAAATCCACCAACACTAATACTTAGTCCAGACTAACATTCCTATGGTTACCACCATAGATTCTTCAAAATCCACCAACACTAATACTTAGTCAAGACTAACATTCCTCTGGTTACCACCATAGGTTCTTCAGAACCCATCAACACTAACTACCTCTAACTAGGCATTTATTAGGCTCTAAACCTAATTTCGAGTGCAATACCAATTTTAATCATACAAGGATGAAAAACATCAAAAGTAATCATATTAATTATCTTACAATTTCAATATCACAAAATAACAGCAATTTCCCACCCAAATAACCGGGTTTTCATCCTTTTTATCCATCCCAACATCGTGTCCGAAGGCCTAAGCATGAAATCTCCTATCAACCTATGTAATGCCCATGCTTTGTAATCCAGGTCTAAACTACTCAGTTAAACCTAGCCTACCTAGATGCCAAGTAGCTGCTAAAGAAGCATGATCCGAGCTTTTGACTCTGTGCTAGTGATTTTCGGTGTGAATTTCGTGAGAAAATCATGAGTTTCACCCTATTAGAGCGCAATCCCTCCTCTCCATTTTACAAGGCCATGAGGCAACCCTAGTAGGGTTTTAAGAAGCCTCATTCATCCCTTTGCAATCAAAGAGGAGAAAGAAAATAAATTAAAGCGGGTTCTGGTTTCTGCCTTCGGCATCCCGCTATAGCAGTCGATCGACTCCTACCACGGTACCGCTATAACGGAATGACGTCAGCCTAACCAAGAATTTCAAATTCCAAATTTCTTTGCTAAGTCCATTAATACAAGTATGGGATTGTATTTTCAAAATTCCCCATACCCTGTGCCCATATATAAGGTGTCTTTAATACCGACGAAATAGGTTATTATAACAGATATCAATTTACCCATGATTTATCCCAAAACAATCATGATAGAAAGAGGACAGAACGAACCTCATCAGATAATAATACCCTCTTAAAGATTAAGCAATTACAACACTTAAGTGGGTCACTAAATTCCTCCCCACCGGCGCACTAACTTTTTTGAGTCTCGCCTTTTTACTACTCCGCTTCTCCAAAGAATCATTTTTGCATACGAGCCGCACGAGACTATTAGGAGAAAAATATTTTTCGAGTATCCAAGGCCTCATCAATATATTGGAACGAAAATAATTTTAAAATATAATGAATGAAAAACATTTCCTGCACCTGAGAGACTGGATTCCTCTAGTGGAAATATTCCTGCTATAGCGGCATTACTATGCTTCACTTCTTTACTTTGTTACTTGCATTTTTGCCTGAATTGAGCTTGAATTCATTGGGGAAAAAAAGGTTTTGAAGTTGGTTTTTTGAATTTTGATATTGGGATTGATTTGGAGCTAAATGTCAAATCATAGTTGCTTCTCTTACGTTTACAACGCTTTCATACCATTCTGGGCTTAAAAATTACGGAATCTATCGACAAAAGGGGCTTGAAATAGTAAGGAATATGAAAGATTACTCTGGTTTTGAATTGTCGATTTGGGCATGTTTTAGGAGTTATCATGCCCAAATTTTTGCATAAACTAGTTCTAGGATGCTTTCCTTACACTGATTTGGGGTTGGAACGACAAAAATGGGACTTTTCTCCAAGGGGCACCATTGATGCACCCCTTGGAGCTTGGGGATAATGAAGGTCACGATAGCAGCAGCATCCCGCTTTGGAGACCTGTGGTAGTGGGATGCGGCCTGCTATAGCGGGAGGCTGCAGGCAGTAGCCTCTCAGTCAAAACTTGAACTTGGCCTTTTTCTAAAATTGGGTTTCCTTGATACTTTTATGAGTTCTAACTTAATTTATTACAATGTTACAAATCTACTACCCCAATGGCAGAAAACCAAGAAGATGCCCCTACTTTGAGAGATTTCTCAATAAAACTGTCGGGAGAGATTTCTGGAGTACTGAAGGATGGAATTCTGCTACGAACGGGGTTTTGTGATGAGATAGGTGGTAACCAAGGCACCTGAATTCTACAATCGGCTCCACGAGTTTAGTTGGATGCAACTGGTGGAGGATCCTCGGACTGGGTTAGAGAGTTCTATGCCATACTCCCTACCGTGTTTTGGGACGACCCCAACCCCACAATCCGAATCAGGGGAGTGGATGTCCCCATGGACGCTGATACTATAAATGAGGTTCTTAGGGTGCTGAATGTCTCCAATGTCGGGTAAATGGATAAGGCCCGGAAGATGGATATGAAGTGGCTGCAGGACACTCTAATTGTGGAGGAGGAGAGGGACCAAATCTATTGGCCCATTACTAGGGGATCAGGAGCACATATTTCATAGCTGATGATAACAGGTGGCTGAACCTAGTGTTCCGGAGGATTCGTCTATCAGGCAACACTTTCGATGAGACTTATCCTCAGGCTCTAGTAGTGGGTTGTGTCATATGGGGTATACAGTTGATTATGGGGGCACAGATAGTGATAGAGTGAAAGGATTTCTACCAGGACAGCAAAAAGGGCCCCTACCATCTCAGACAGATTTCTGCACTGTGTAGGTGCATCAGGGTGCCATAGGAGGATGTTGATAATGAAGTGGAGATGGACGTACCCTTCCATCCCCTCAAAGTGAAGGTGGTCTCATCCAAGAGCAAGAAAAAAATAAAGGTGGGCGAGGCCGAGAGCAGTTGAGTCTCAGAGAAGGACGACTATGAGGATGATGATGATGCCCCTCTCTCCCTACTATAGATCTCCAGCAGTCGCCTTGAGGCGGACTTGGCTGCCGTGAGAAGATATATGGAGCACTCCCACCTGCCTCTCCAGGGTATAGCCCCTTTCAGCTCCACAACCTCACCTCCCACTGCCCAGGACTATGCAGCGCTCTGCAGAGAGCTTAACAAGGAGAAGAGGAGGAGGCGCTACCAGGACCGTATGCTCATATAGATGTGGAAGACCGTGAAGGTCATGTTCAATTGTGCAGTCCCTGACAAGGAGCTTCCCCAACTGGAGCCGGAGGACATGCACGAGTTCTAATTCCTGAGTGATGTGAAAAGAGAAAGCCCACCCCGGCAGCTCGTGATGATGATAGGGCATCCAGCTAGGTCCCTGGGGCATGTCAGCTCAGTGTCCCCCTTCTTTTATACTTTTATACTGCCAAACCTCTCTATAGTGGCAGCGTTCGAAAATTTGATGGCTGCTATAGAGAGGTGTTGTTATATATGTATACTGGCATTTGACGTTCAGATCTGATTTAGCTAGTATAAATAAAAATACACAAAATTAGAAAAAGCATGAATATAAAAAGGGCAAACATTAGTATCTTTTTCCTTGTGAAGTTATGAAATAATTGATATGCACCATTTAAATATAATTTATTTCCTTTAAATTAGATATTTCTACTTGAAGTTTACTATTTGCATGACATTAATGATGATTACCATAAATATTTTGGTATTTTATTTTGTACATAATATATTTCTTACAAAATGTTATTACATAATATTTGAGTAAGCTGTTATAGAAAGGTAATTTTACAAAGAGTGTGCCGCTATAATAAACGACATTACTATTATAGGTTGAATGTCGTTATAGAAAAGTAAAATATAACATGAAAAATTGGTTTAGGAGAAAATTAGACTGTTATAGTGAAATATTGTTATAACGAGGTAACGTTATAGAGAGGTCTGACTGTACTTGTTATGGGTTGCCCCCGTTTGGGGCATGTAACAAACACTATTTCTCCTTCCTTTTCCCTTTTATTTTATTGTATATGGACGTTAGTTTTAGCAATTTTAATACTGAATGCATGCTTTTACCTTTCTATATGCGATTTCTATAGATCATAGCTTAATTTAACAAATAAAACAAGCTGGGAATGAAAAACAAAACAGGGGAAAATAGGGCAGGGATTCTGTCCCAGCCCATCCCGCTATAGAGATTTGCACATTGCTACCATGATGCCCCTATAGCAAAAAAAATTCCCACTATAACGGGCTCGCTGTAGCGGGCTAGTGCCACTATGGTGGCCAAACAACAGCAGCCCAGAAAATTTTCAATTTCCTACAACTTTCCTCATTCCTATTTTCCTGTTTTCAGCAATAGAATATGAAATCACACTATGGTCTACATTACAATCTCCAAACCAACCCAGCAATTCATAAAAAAATAACTTAGCATCGTATTACTTTAAACCATAGTTATGAATAGCAACAAGAATTCCTTACAACAATTCCCACTATTATGCAACAATAGCAAACAATTTCCTTGGCTATCAACACATACACAAGTTATGACTTTCCAAAACTCATGAAATCCACAATCATCAAACAGTCATAATTCACATAAGTACCAATTCTCAAACTTTCACTCACATAAACATGTCTTTTTTTTATTATTACTTTACTCGTTTCGTGGATAACCTTAGCTGATTATCCCGAAGTTTACACCGCCTTCATAGAAAGATACCAATTGGAACCTTCTCTATTTCAATTCTATTGTTTGTGTCATTCCAAATGGAGTCAAGTGACATTCATTTGCCTCGTCGAGATACCAACTGAAATTGGGAGATACCAATTGGACTTAACTCATACAAACAATCATACAGACTGCACGATAAGAGAGAAAAAAGTGAAACAATTTCAAAGAATGCCTCATAGCTCCCCAAAAATTAGATGTGGATGTCAACACACCAGTCTGCAAAACTCTATACAATATTTGCTCTTGTACTGGGAGACCGGTAACCTAGGCTCTGATACCAACTGTCACAACCTAACTAACCAGATCGTGCGGGTACCTACTCTAAATCCACCTAGATAAGAGAACCCTTACCACCATTTCAAAACACATGCGGAAGTCAATAAGAAACGAGTAAGTACTTTTATTTATTACATCTATTTTTAACAAATTTAAAATACAACTAGAAACCTTTCACTCAAATACCTAGTCTAAACAGGTACAAGAGCTACTACGAGGAAGTATGAACAGACCACATGACCCAACTTCCACCACAGGAGCAAAAATAGAAGTTGTTGGAGAACTTTACCACGTCAAGTAAGAAACACCTATTGATCCTGCAACAAGACTATATCCCGAAAAAAGGTATATCAAGAGTAGTATCAGTACAAACAACACGTACTGGTAAGCATTATCGGTCGACCCAAACTGAATCACATAAAAATGTAACTTAAAAGTTTATTTAGTCAAGATTTTTTGTCCTTTAATTCCTTAACACCTATAGCTTTTACTAGCCCTCTAACTGTAAGCAACTTCCCGAATCATATTTAGCCCTATTCACCATCTTTCCACTACATCATTAAGTCAGACCCCATCCCATAATTACATATGAATTCAATGATGCTCAACCATACCAACCAATGATGCTCAACCATACCAACCAATAGATCACTGGCCATAACCATACCACAACACAACATGGAGACCTTTCAAGTAACCTAAATTCATTAAGGACACTCAGCCTTTTTAACAACCATAGAGTTTAATCAAGTACAATCATATAGGCAACAACTCAAGTCAGACCATGAATCAACAAGACCTAAGTCAACAACCATGACTCAATAAGAACCCAAATCAACAACCATGACTCAACAACACAAAACTACACCTTGTCTCAATACATAAGTACATAGACAATAGAAGGATATATCAATCATTCCCGACTTAGCCCGGACCTCTCAAGAATCCATTTCAACAACAATAATGGCAATAATTATAAATTTTGGTTCATTCAAGAAACCAATTATGTCAAGTCAACACATAAACCCGATTCACGTAAGGAACCAAATACATCAAATAACAAATAAATATGGTTCACTCAAGGAACTATATATATATCAAATAACAATTAAACCTCGGTTCACTCAAGGAACTGTCATAATCACCTGTACCTTGTACACACATGCTAAGGGTATTATGGTCGCCCACTAGCCATAACCTACATGGGACGAGCTCTTGTCCATGTATCAAATCCAAGATATAATGTATCTGCCAACCTTCTACCAACCAATCCCGTGGAGGTGTCCAAATACTGGTACATCCCACAATAATTAATATATATCACAACAATCACAACTATAATGATAACAGTAATAACACTTGTAAAAAAAAACAAGCTTTTCATATAAGCTCATTGCATGTGATTAACACTTAGGATATCAAATAGCCATTTATTAAATCTGGTCATGCATTGTAACAAGTAGTTTTGGGTCAATACTCAAGTTAATCATTTTATGTAAACAACAATTATTCTTTAATACACGAAATCACATGTACGCCCGAAGGCCAGCCAACAACTTATAATTCTGGCTTTTCAATTCATAATCAGAAAATCAAGTAGTCCTTTTCATTTTTGTAGGCCTATCTCAGATCTGAACTGCCTAGGTGTACAACCAACAATCATAGCAATACTACCCAATCTACGACTGTCATTCCTCTGGTTACCATCCTAGATTCTTCGAAAACCACCAACACTAATACTTAGTCCAGACTAACATTCCTTTAGTTACTACCATAGGTTGTTCGAAACACACCAACATTAATACTTAGTCAAGACTAACATTCCTCTGGTTACTACCATAGGCTTTTCGGAATCCGTCAACACTAACTACCTCTAACTAGGCATTTATTAGGCTCTAAACCTAATTCAGGGGTGCAATACCAATTTTAATCATACAAGGATGAATTACATCAAAAGTAAACACATTAATTATTGGACAATTTTAATATCACAGAATAACAACAATTTCCCACCCAAACAGCCGAGTTTCATCCTTTTTATCCATCCCAACGCCGTACCCAAAGACCTAAGCACGAAATCTCCCATCAATCTACGTAATGGCCATGCTTTCTAACCCAGGTCTAAACTACTCAGTTAAACCTAGCCTACCTGGACGCCAAGCAGCTGCTACGGAGGCTTGGTTGCAAGCTTTTAACTCCATCCTAGTGATTCTTGGTGTGAATTTCTTGAGAAAATCATGGGTTTCACCCCATTTGAATGCAATCCCTCTTCTCAATTGTTCCAAGGCCATGAGGTAACCCTAGTAGGGTTTTTAGAAGCCTCTTTCGTACCTTTGCAAGTGAAGAGAAAAAAGAAAATAAATTAAAATGGGGTCTGGTTTCGACCTTCAGTATCCTGCTATAGTGGCCGATTGGTCGCTACCACGGCTCTGCTATAGCGGCAAAATTCTCACTATAACGGGATGACGCAATCCGACCAAAAATTTCAAATTCTAAAATTTTTTGCTAAGTCCATTAGTACAAGTTTGGGACCGTATTATGAAAATTCCCCTTACTCTGTGCCCATAAATGAGGTGATTTTAATAACAACAGAACAGGTCGTTATAGAAATAATAAATATGGGAACCCCATGCAATCGAACAACTTCCTTTATGTAAATCTTAGCCAACTTAGTTGTATTATACGTAATAAGGACCAGAATAAATTGTGCAGACTTAGTCAACCTATCCACAATGACCCATATCGAGCCCCACTTCCCCAAAGTTTTGGGAAGACCAACAACGAAATCCATTGTTAGCCTCTCTCATTTCTACTCAGGAATGTCCATTCTCTAAAGATACACCTATTGATAATTTTGACACTTAGCCACAAAATCAACTATATCTCGCTTCATTCGACCCCACTAATAGTACTGCCTCAAATCACGATACATCTTGGTCGCACCAAGATGTATGGAATATTTCAAACTATGTACCTCAACAAGTATGGTAGGAATCAAATCATCAACGCGGGGCACACAAACTAGCCCCTTAATCCTTAAGACACCTTCATCATTAAGAATGATCTCCCTAGCCCCACTTTGCAAAACCTTGTCACAAATTTTACTCAGCTTTGCATCCTCGAATTGCCTAGCCTTGATTTGATCAAAAAATATGGACCTCATCTCTACACTGGCTAGGAACCCACCTTTATACGACACCTCAAGTCGCATGAAGCTGTTAACTAGAGACTGAACCTCCCTACCCAACAGGCGTCTAGAAACATCCATGCAAGCCAAACTACCCATGCTTTCTATCTTTCTACTCAATGCGTCGGCTACCACATTAACCTTATCCAAATGATAGAAATTAGTCACATCATAATCCTTGAGTAGCTCTATCCACCTATGTTGTCTCAAATTCAATTCCCTCTAAGTGAATATATGTTGTAACCTACGATGGTCAGTGAACACTTCACATCGCACCCCATATAAATAGTGTCTCCATATTTTAAGTGCAAATACCATAATAGCTAACTCCGGGTCAAGGGTAGGATAATTCTTCCCATGTACATTTAACTGTCACGAAGCATAGGCAATCAAATTTTGTTCCTGCATCAAAACAACACCTAAACCAGAATGTGAGGCATCACAATATAAAATGAATTCCTTACCCTCCACCAGAAAAAGTAAGAATGGGAGATGTAGTCAACAAGGTCTTGAGCTTTTAAAATCTCTCCTCATATTTATCGAACCAAACAAAAGCACATCTTTCTAAGTCATGCGGGACAATGCGATACAATAGAAGTGAACCCCTTCACAAACCTGCGGTAGTAACTAGCCAAACCCACAAAGCTACGAACCTTGGTAACAGGGTAGGCCTAGTCCAATTCTTAACCGCTTCAATCTTTTGTGGGTCTGCCATAAGCCCTTCTTTCGAAACCACATGTCCCAAAAAGGACACCAAAGACAACCAAAAATCACACTTGAAATATTTGGCATACAACTGCTTCTCCTTAAGCAAACCCAACACAGTACACGAGTGATCCTCATGCTCCTCACTACTTTTAGAGTACACAAGAATATCATCAATGAAGACAATTACAAAAGAATCCAAGTAAGGCTTAACCACCCTATTCATTAAACTCATAAAAGCAGTTGGGGTGTTAATCAACCCGAAAGACATCACCAAGAACTCATAATTCCTATAACGAGTCTGGAATGTAGTCTTAGAGATGTCTTCAGCTCGGATCTTTAACTGATGATCCAGACCTCAAGTCAATCTATAATATATTAAAAGTGTGAAGATCCTTAGAAAAGTGATTTGAACTTTTTGCCCTTCATTAAAACACTCCATAATAGACAAAATCATCTTTTTACTATATTTTTAAACATTTAAGAATAGTATTTTAATTATTTCCCATATTTAAAACCAACTAAAATTGTATTTTGATTTTCTCCTTATTTTTTCACTTTGGGTTCCTTTTAGGTTTGGAAGTCTTGTGTTATTAAAAACCTTCAAAAAAATTTTATATTAAAATAATTATGAAACACTACAATTTGAACTATTTTTGGATTTAGGAAAAAAAATATGAATTCCACAATTCTGTTTAACTAATTTTTTGCACATAATTTATTTAGATCTACAATCAGAAATATGTCTCTGCCTGTTTAATTTCTTTTCTACTTTTCCTTCGTTTGTTTCTTACTTTTCTTCTTCTTCCTTTTGTCTCTTTAGTTAGTTTTTGTTCATGTTATTTTCTCAGTTATAGCTTAGTCAAATTTTCCATTATAAAACTTTAGTTTAGGAGTTAATTCTTTCTCTATCTTTTCTTATCAATACATTTATTGTCTTTGTAAAGTTATTACTTCTTACTTCTTCAATCAATATATAAATAAATCTATACAAGTTACTATTGATTGATTTTATATTCTTGTGCAGGAGAAGGAAGATTCATTTGGAGCGTGTAATTGGGATTTCGTGCCGATTAAGAGCAAATTGAAGGCATATTTTTTTAAAATTTTATTTCTCATTCATATTGATCCTATTTATGTTTTTAATGTGTTTATTACATATTTGTACATATAATGAGTTCAAGTTAATACACTATTTTTGATGACTATTAAAGCTTTGAAAAAAACCTTTCCTTATTTTAATGGTAGAAGGTAATAGCTTTTTTCCTATGTGTTTTAGCTAACATGTGTGTCATATATATAGTGACGAGTCCGCATATAAAAATAAAAGCAACACATGGATTAATTTATTTTTTGGGGGGGTGTTAAGTTGTTCTTTAGAATTTCTTTTACGTCAATTTTTATATAATATTTGATTTGCTTTGCATTGATTTTGTAGGTTTTTTGAAGACGGTTAATGTTGATAATATAGATGTAGTTGACAAATATAACTTTAAAGGTAAATTAACTTTAGAGATCTTTTTTTCTTTATTTAATATAACTTTAGTTTAGAGATCTTATTTTGAAATCTTGATATATCTTATAATCAAAGAGACAATTTTGTTTGTGATTTGAGGTAAGTTTTCTAAAATTTCATATGTTAAATTTGCTTGTGATTTGAGGTAAGTCTTTCAAAATTTTAATATGTTTTTGAAATTTATAATAATAAATCATCAAGTATTCTTGTTAAACAATTGCTAAGTGAGAAGTTTTTTTTTTTTTTTGTGAAATATTGATAGTATCTATGATTGAAGAGACAAATTTGCTTGTGACTTGAGGTAAGTTTTCAAAAAATTTAGTTTGTTTTTATGTTTACAAAAATAAATTTAGTATGTTTTTGTTTTCTTTATACCCTCCTACGGTATTTTATGTATAGTTTTTGTTTTATCATTTTGTGAAATTGATTTTATGGGTTTCAATATTTATCTTGTGTATGAGTGATAGGTGTTGTGGCAAAGACTATGATGTTATAATCTCTTGGCGGATGCCTTCCAGCTTTCTTCCATTGCAACTTACAGGTTGTCTTCCTTTTTACCTTAATCTATTATGTTATTGTTAATTTGTTACAAGTAGTTGTATTATATTATTATGTTCATATATTTATGTTCTCCTAGCCTCCGCCACCTCCTAGCTACCTCCTACCCGTTAGCAACTTCTGATACAATGACCCTTCAGAAGGATAACATGGCTTCTCCACTTGTTCGATAAGGAAACTTAAGCTCATAACCTCTTCCGTCCTTTATACACGTTAAGAGAATGTTCATGTAGTCAAAAGACTTTGTTTAAGACTTCACTATTGAAAGTAATTTGGATTTAAGTTTTTGTATTACTTTAATTTCTATTTTATAGCTTATTATTAATTAATGTTATACACACGTGCAAAGCACATACAATTGACTAGTCTTAAAAATTACCAAAGCTCCATATAACTGATCAAACAAATCATCTATCCTTGGTAAAGGATACTTGTTACGAATTGTAACTTTATTCAACTGTCGGTCATACGTAGTCTACCATCTTTCTTCTTAATGAACAACACAGGAGCACCTCATGGAGAAGCACTAGGGTGGATGAATCTCTTATTTAGCAATTCATGTAACTGAGTCTTTAACTCCTTTAGTTCAATTGGTGCCATTTTATAGGGGGAATAGAGATGGGACAAGTGTCTGGCTCTAACTTTAAACAAAAATCAATGTCACAATCTGATGGCATACCAGGCAAGTCAGTAGGAAATACCACTAAGAATTCACACACCACAAGAACGGACTTAATAGGAGGGACCACTACACTAGTATCCCAAAGATGAGCTGGGAAAGCCAAACACACTCTCCCAATCAACCTTTTGGCATGAATATAAGAGATAAATTTCATGGGAGCACTATTATAGTCACCCTTCTACTCTAGTCTATCCATCCCAGTCATAGCCACAGTTACGGTCTTAGCATAACAATCTAAAATAGCATGGTTTAGAGATAACCAACTCATCCCCAGAATGATGTCAAAATCCACCATGTCTAAAATTACTAAATCTGCCTAAGTTTGATATCCCATAAACATAATAGAACAAGAGCAATAAAACCTATCGACAATAACAACATCATCAACATGTGTGGATACATGAACAAGAGTATCAAGCATATCACACGCCATATTCAACCCAACAGCAAATCCAGTGGACACATACAAAAAAGTAGAACCATGATCAAATAATACAGTGGCCATCTGGTCACAGACAAGAATAATACCTATAATAACTGCATCAGATGCCTCTACCTCGGGTCTGCCTAGAAAAGAATAGAAATAGGCTCTATCACCAATCTGAGTGCCGCCCTTGATGGCCTGAACACCACATCAATCTGTATTTCGCCCACCTTGGTTAGGCTAGTTGTCACCCTACCTGCCCATCCTGTGGATGGCCTCTACCGTTACCACCACCTCCCCTATCTACTGGAGTCAGAGATTGAGGAACCTACTGCTGGCCTGACAGACCAGATTGTCTGTAATTAGGACAAAACTTCCAAATATGATCGACCCCACCGCACTTATAGCATATACGGTCTAGGGTAGTTGCTGAGTTAAAGAAGATGAAGTCAGATAACCACCAAAGTCTGAAAATGGCTGGCTAGGCCCTGACAGATCCCCAACAGACACCTGTATCGCAAATTGAATAGGGTGAACAGGGTATCCTCATGAACTTTTACCCTTAGCATAAAAACCACTGAAGCTGCCCCCTTTGCGGTCCTTCTTTCCTGCCGTCCTAACATAACCTTCGTGTCTCACACCTTCTACCTTCTTAACAAAATCAACCATCTCCCAAACAAACTTACCTGAAGATGTCAGCTGTAGAGCAGAAATTTGGAGACCCGTATTTAAACCCTTCACAAAGCGACGAATTCTCTCCTCCTCAGTATGCAGCAACTTAGATGAATACCTAGATAATGAATGGTCACAACTGACATACTACCCTACTCAAGATTAGTGAACTCATCATTTTTCTTGTCTCTCAAGGTATGAGGCACATATTTCTCTAAAAAGATTGAATAAAACTGAGTTCGGGTCAACATAGGCAAACCTGCAGCCCTACACTCTACGTATGCCCTCCATCACATCTTGGCATCTCCCTAAAACTGAAATGTGACAAACTCCATACCATACCTCTCGACCACTCCCATCTTATAAAGTCTTTCATGGCAATCAATTATAAACTCATAGGCAGCCTCAGACTTAGTGCCATGTAAAAATAGGAGGCTTCCTCTTAACAAACTTGGAAAATAAATTATGTTCATCTCCGGTCATCACCGGACCCACTACCTGACGCGAAAGACACCTGTCTCTGACGCCTCATCCATTTTGAGAGCCACGACAGCAGCATGTTACACTCCCAAATACTGAATTATAGGAACTACCAGAATAGTCCTATTTCCTACCAACCCGCTCAAAAAGTTTGAAACCTGTTGAATTATGTCGGAAGACATTTGAACCAGAGCTGCACCTCCGTGGACTGGTGTTGCATCATCTTGAACTAGGACTTCATGTTGCATCATCTTGAACTAGGACTTCCTCATTCTCAACTACCTCTAGAATGTCCTCAAGTGGGAGAGGAGATTCTAATCTCTCTCGAGTCAATCCCACGGCCCGAGCGCTGCCCCTGGCAGGCACTTCTCTCCTTCCTCTACCTCGGCCTTCCCTTGCTGGTCCTCTACTACGAACCGCAGCCCCAACCACCAATTCGGGCACCTCTACTCTAGCTCTGCTAGCTCATGCTCTCACCATCTATGAGAATAAGAATGAAAGGAGTTAGATACCAATTTGGATCACCAAATACTAATTGGAATCATGTAATAACATGAAAGAAAGAAGAAATTGTTTTTTTTCCTAGTGTCATGTAGCCTCTCAAAGAAAAGTAAAGACGTCCCTATACCATTTCGCAAGACTTTACTAGACATATTCTTGTACAACAAGATCGACGAACCTAGGGCTCTGATACCATCTTTGTTATGACCCAAATGGCAGTGAGTGACACCCATACTAACTCTCCGGTGGGGAAATCATCGAACCCAAACCATTACCCAACACTTAGCCATTTTTAAGACAAAACAATCAATTAATCCAACTTAAAAATATAAGTCATCTAAAAAAACTAAGGAATAACATCAAGTGCGAAAAATCAACAACTAGCTATTACAATTCCCAAGACCCTAAAGTCATCGTACAAGAACTCTATATCAAAACATGTCTAAGAATATCTCAAAAACTAATAAAATACTGAAAGTATCATTATCCGAAGGAATGACAAGAAACCTAAAGATAATCCATGGTAGCCTGGATAAGTAATGCTCACCCTTAGATCGATGTAAACTATCAACGACTAGAGGAAAGGTCGTGTCTCAGCCTCTGGAATACTTTCTGCACTCAACTAAAGAAGAGTACAAGGTAGTATTAGTACAAACTACTATGTACTGGTAGATATCATATGCCAACTCAATTTAATAATATGTACACAATATAAATCAATAACAAGTAGACAAGCATCATCACATAATTAGTAGTTCAATGAATCAATAAGTACATCAATGACGACCAACAATGCCATAAACAAACCACGTAAGCAACAAGAGTATCAACCACATCATAATCAACCACGAACTAGCAATAATAGCATACGTAGGATTTATATCCATCTCAATATCACAATTAGAACACCATTAGTTCATTATCAATTATTAACCATATCACCTCTCTTAAATCACACTAACCTGTACACACATACTAAGAGACTTATATTTGCGCAACTAGCCAGGACCTGCAGGGGACACCCTTAGTCCATATACCTTATCGATGTGGTACCCAATTCTCAATAATAAGTAACATCAATATCTATATCCATACCGGTGTGGCAGTCAATCCTCCCTAATCATATCATATGCATTTTATGAAATATACTATCTCTCAAAATTCATTACAATGTACTATATTTACTAGCACACATTATAGTCATAATTCAATTCATTCAAGTATCAATAACTCAACCATCACCAATTCAAGCATGTCTGAAGACCAATCAACAAGCATCCAATTTAGGAGCATACATATAATGAAACTGATTTTAAACTCCAATTAAACCGTAACCTACCTCCAACTAGACGAACCCAAAAGCAAGTTAGTCTGCACGAGTCTTACCTTTCCTCAACACCTCGGACTCGGACTGATCAAAGTCTAAAAGCAATAATAAAGAGTAATTAACTACTTACTCTTCTATTCTAAGCCTTAGCGATCAAACCCCACTGATTTTACCCCTTTTTCATAACTTAAAACATAGTATAAGGGATTTTCACTCATTAATTCAATCAAAATCTCCATAATCCACGTTAAAGGGAAGGAATTCTATGTTAGTGTAATCTAACACCCTAGAACTATTATCAACCAAATTTAGGGACTACCCGTAGGTAATTTCCACTAGTTCATTAATTTAGGGCTTAAACCCAAGAATTTCACTAAATCTCTTTGTTCTAGTGATTTTATAGATTAAATAGATTAATCTATGTTATAATGGTGTAATGATCTTACCTTAACAGTAAAATAACCCAAGCTAATAGGAAATCGTCACTCTCAAGTCTTAGGTAAAAATTTTGGATGTGTTGAGAGAAATAACATCAAAATTCAGAGAAACATGTATTTAATTACCGATGACTGCTGCAGCAGACACTTGTCCACTACAACGGTCCTGTTGTGGTGAGCAGCTGCCCGCTACGATGGTCCCAAGTAATTTCTTATTGATCGCTACAACTGTCAACTGACCGCTACGGCAGTCCCTCTACGGTAGTGAGGGAGTTGCTGCAGCGATGGTTGGCAGAGAATCGGGGGAACTTTCAGCCTTCCCTTATTTCACAACAAAAATTTGGAATAAACACAACCTAGGTTGATCCTATCACGATAAATTCCATAACCGGAGTTCTACATACCTATTTCTTATTCCAAAGTTTCTATGGAATCTTACACCTCTTTACTATCCATCATTGATTGCCACGCTACAAATACTACACCACAAGACACAAATCATCTCTTAACGACACAACACTAGGTTTTCATCGAAAACCAACTTATCTTAGATTTTAACAACTCTCATCCTAGGTAAACTTCTACTCTGGCACTTACACCCTAACAAATGCTATAAAGATGGAATGGGTCATTACACTACTACAACAAGTGTTTTTGCTGGTCCAACAATAATTTTCTTGACTTGTCTCCTCCAGGATACAACAACCTAATCACAATGTATAAATCAACAAACTTTGGACAACAATTGAGTCCAAAGCTCCACCAAAAGAACACTTTCCTTCAACTAAATAAACTCTCTTTTTACTCTCTTTTTTACTAACTTTTTTGTGCACTCTATATTTTCTTGTACCTTTTAAAATAATGCAAAACCATTACTATTTATAGGTGAGGAACTCTTCCTCGTAATGAATATAGAAAGAATAAGTGAGAAGATAAATATGATAGAGGTTACATGAGCTAAAAATCTTACAAAAGTTACAAGAAATTAATGACCCCATGAGTTAGAGGAACTAATGGTCATATTTCTACCAATTAAATAATGAAAGTAATAGGCATGAAATGCCATTCACGTTGAAAAGAAATGTAGCCAAGGAGTTATGCTCTTGGACTTAAAGTTCCCACTAAATTCCAAGGAGTAAGAGCTAGTAATTGACACATTAAGACACTAACACTCTGTTTGGATAGTTGTTACGTATTGTTTCATAATGTATGGTATTTTATGGTACTGTATTATTTTAATAGCTACAACGTTTGGATAGATTATATCATTTTCCGTCGTTACATAATCTCACACATCAATAATTTGAAGGATAAACTTACTAGAAAAGTAGGATACGGGGTAGGGCTACTATAAAAAGATAGGATAAAGGATAAAATAGAATTTTTAAATAATAAATAAAGGTGAAATGAGAAAAAAATTTAAGGTAACGACGCGATACCACCAAATCGGTGGTTACATAAAGTGAGACTTTTCATGGTTACCTAACCATGGAGTCAAACCATACCATACCATATATTTTAAAAAACAATCAAAACAAACATGGTACTTTTAATAACGATACCATACTATACCATGGGTAACCACCATCCAAACAAAGTGTAAGAGTTTGTTGCTACTCTATGGAGTAACGAATAAGGGTCTAAAAAAGTTTCAATGTAAATAAGATGCATACTAATATTATATAAAAATTAATATTAAAATGTTGACCCAACAAATTTTATCATAACTTACATAAAATATGCATGCAATATACATATTCAAGTGCTTATCTAATATTGAATGACTTTTTCTTCAATTAAAGCTACTTCATGACATTTTTGTACGTTGAACAAGTATTAAAACATAGAGAAAATGTATAAAATACCCACAAAAGTTGTCACGAATTTGTAAGCAGACACTTAACGTTTATGGAAGTACTATTATCCCACGGAACTATTTCCAACCAAAATAAAAATACACCTTTTTTTGACCAATTCAAGTCAAAGAATATGTATAAATCACAAACCAATTATCACTTGTCATGTGTCAAATCAGATTTTAACTCATTTTTTAAATTATTTTTCCTATTTGTTCCTTTTTCTTTTCTCTTTCTTCTTCAACTCAACTTTCCTCCATAGCTGCATCCACCATCATAGCTGCAACCACCATCAATTTTCTTCATATTAAATAGTTTCCAAATCACCACTTTCAATTTTCATTTTTAGGATGTGGAGATCTCAATCATTAAAAAGTAAATATTTTGCAGTGATAAAAACTAATTGAACGGGTAATGTAATGCGTGGGAAAAATGAGGAAAAAATAATGGTCACCATTTTATTCTATTTCTTTCCCCTAGAAATTATACAAATATACTTATGCTAAAAAATTTATCAAGAAACTTTACATCACAACCGGTCAAAACTACCATGGCTAACCACCATTACCCTATCATTTATTTGTTGTCGGAAAATATTTTTTCGCCGGAAAAAATGGTGGTTGACAAATCATCTTCCTCTTCAATTTTTTTTTCGACTTCATCATTTCCATTAGAAAATAAATGCCGCCAACGATGAAATCCACCACCAGTAGCCTAGTAACGAAGAAGAAGAAGGGGAGAAACAAAAAGGAAATAGAAAATGAAGAAGAAAAAAAGTAAAATAAAAAGATAAAAGTAAGAAAAATTCTCTTAATTTAAAAATTTATCAAAACAGGCTTTTCATTGTTTTTCTTGATACATTCACTATGCCATGTGGTTGAAAAAGGTATATTTAGACCAGTTCAAAATTGTTTAGGAGGTTTATAGGACCTCGACAAACTTTAAGTGTCTATTTATAAATTCGATCCAACTTTAGGAGGTACTTTATGCATTTTCTTTAAAACATATTGAAGGAAGAAGCATGCATTATAGTGAATAGATCTCTAAACATGATTATTGTTTGTCATTTTGGATCTTTCAATTTTTCTATTAATTTTTGTATTATAATACAGAACATTTTTCAAATAGTATTTAAAAAAATGTATTCTCATAAATGTAAGGGACGAGTGCAATACATACACTAAAACTAGTACTAATTTAAAACAAATTGAAGAAAGAATCATGCACTAGAGCGGATAAAATCTCTAAACATAATTATTGTTTATCATTTTGAAACTTTCAATTTCTTTTTTATTAATTTCTATATTTCAACACAACACAATTTTCAGATATTATTTTAAAATTTTTATTCTCATTAATGCGAAGGACACACACAATATACATACATAAAACTAGCACTAATTTAACTGTGCAAGGGGTCGTTCAATATGGTGGATAAGCATAAACAGTCATGCGATAAAACTTTAGTATTGCATCATTCATTGTTTAGTTACTAATCCTGGATAAGTTATATAATAAGGGATCGTTTGGTGTGATGGACAAGGGGTATAATCATGGGATAAGTTTTTAGTACCCCTTAATCCTTTGTTTGGTTACAAAGTATGGGATAACTTATCCCAGGATTAATAATTAGTACTGGATAAGTTATCCCTACCTTTGGTGGAATAGTAATACCTGAATAACTTAGCCCAGAATAAAATGTGTAAAATAACAAAAGTACCCCATTAAATCCTCTTTTATTTGTAAACAAACAACTTATTCTTAGAAATTATGCAATATATATTATTTTGAATTTGACAAACTAAACACTCAATAAGAAATAATCCCAGCATAACTAGTCTCAGCATAACTTATCCCATCATAACTAATTTCAGCATAATTTGTCTTCAAACCAAACGACCCCTAAGAATTAGTAATTTGTATCAGGATGAGTTATCCTTATCAGAGAGTGAAACAATAATACAGAAATTAGTTATCTTGAGATAAAATAATAAAATATCAAAAACATCCTTGAAATTCCTTAAGCTCTTTTTCTAGTTCTAGTAAATAAGATAGAGGATATTTCGATAAACAAATTATTTTATTTTTATAATAAACTATGAATATTATCATATTCTAGCTTTAAAATGAAGAGTACAAACTAAGAGTCTCTAGTATCTCTGCCCCCTTCTAAGAAGATTGCAGGGGATATCTACACCCAGGAAAGAATCGAAAAAATACCATCACCAACTTTAAAGTTCAAGTACAAAATATGTGGATTAAACTCTGATAAGTCTAAGCTTTCCTAGAGTTAGTAATCATAGTCAGTCTTTCCTTAAATTCTTTCTGCATCCGTATAGCTATAAACTCAATATTTACAAGTATATGTATAAAAAGTTTCTAGTTCCTGACCTGTCATGTATAATATACGAAAGCTCCACATAGAGCAATTACTACTTTTTTCTTGAGTTGTTTTCACTTTTACCTTTTTCCATTATAAACTGTGTCTAGTAGCCTTCCCCAACAATGATAATTCCAACCCATAATGATTGTGCATTCCTTACAGCATAGATCCATCGACAATCAATAAATAAATGTTGGACAATTTTAACTTCATCAGTATCACATAAACAAAACTCTTCGGTATAAACACACACACACACACACACACACATATATATATATATATATATTTAGTTTCTGGAGTCTCTGCTTTGTTAGCAACCTGTCTTGATATGACAATCACACAATTACTATTTGCTTTGGGAGCATTACTGAGCTCCAATAAGTCTACCTCCCTTATAGTCGAGTTAAAGTACCCAACATAGCATTATAACTACTGAAAATTGAGTATTTATTATTGTTTGTTAGTCTGTAATCCCCTCTTGTGTATCACTGTATCATCACAGTCTTCAAAGAATTCCGCTTCTTTTAATTCCAACTGCAATCCTAAAGTGATATATGACTCCCTGTATCCCTATCAATTTTCATATACACTTTATAAAAATGATAATGTATGATACTTTTAATATAATAAATCAAACTATCAATAAAAAATAATATTAATACACTAATTTCAATATAATTAATTTTAATATAACTAATTCCATCATAATCTGTCCTCGAACGAATCGACCAATAAAAATCATCAATTTGTTTCCTATTCTAGTTCTAGCCTAGGCGTAGTATATTGACAATCATGCCCCTAATAGAATCATAGAAATTGTCGCATCTTCAAATTATATAATTTTTTTCCCAATAGAATTTATAATAAATCTTCGTAAGTACAGAATTTGGTGAAGATAAATCTAGACAGTGAGATAGAAAACCCTAAAAGCTTCATAGCTTTATCGCCGCTCTAAGGCCTTTAACTTCTCACTCAAAGCTCTCTTCATCTTTTTTATGCCTAATTCTCAGGTAACCATCTTTCTCTTCTGCTCAATTTTCCTTACTGATTAGTGAAGCTGAAGTATGTTTTTGGGATAATTAACTATGAATCTGTGCTGCATATAGGTTTTTTTCGAAGTGTGGTATCTAATTGATTTTTTTAAAGCTAATTTTGTGTGGTGTTAGGTGAAATTAGGTACAAGAGTAGGGTTTTAGGTACCTGTGGTGGGAGGTGGCAGGCATCCCGTGGAATTAGTCGAGGTGCGCGGCCGGCGGCACAACTGTTATATAAAAAAGAGAGTAGGGTTTTAGGTACTTGGTAGGGTTTTGACAATGTTATTTGATTATTTGGTTGCATAGCTCTTAATTGTTAAGATATGCTGTGTTTCTGAGCTCTTCATTTGTATTGATGTTCCCTTGTCTGAAATTTATGATAGGTTGTGGTTTCTGTTTGCAGGTCGTTCAAATTATAAATAAAAAAACTAGCTAAAATGATTGAAATAATTTTAGGGATTGTTCGAGCTGTTCTTTTTCTTCTTGTTTTTGGGTTTTTCTTTTTGAAAACATGTTTGTTTGAGTTAAAAAATAATAAGTAGTTTTTTTATCTAAGGTGCTCGGACTCTTTACTTTCGATGCCTCACCCTTGTCGACACGACATGGGTGTAATCCGTTCCATATAACAATTTTTGGGTACTTTGACCAATATTGATGGAGAAATTCCCGACAGATTCGATGATTTCTGTAATCTAAACGAAAGCTAAGGTGAAATTGAAGTAAATAGAATACCTTGTATATAGAAATTTCTATGTCACTCTTTTTCCTTTTTATCTCCTTTCAGGATTCTCCTCTTGGTCAATATTTTCTCCTCAATTTTTCCATATAATGTCTCATAATTTAGGTTTTATAACTCTTATCTTTTAGATAGTTGAATTATTTTTAACCAAATCCCTGTACCCGTATCGTATCCATACCTGGAGCCGTATCCTAAATCTTAAATTTGAGATCATGAAGGATCTGACCTTTAGATCCGCACCCATATCGACACCCACACTCAGAGTCTAAGCAACTTGTTTTTTTGTCCATTAGAAAGTGGTTGAGGGAGCTCCTCATCTATTTCCACTCACAAATCCTTACCAAGCACAAACATTGTCTGGCTCTTAAAGTTCTGTCTTTACTAGATGTGTAAATGTACCCAAATCAGTGTCATGTACCACAAGTAAGATGGTTTCTAGTCTATTGAAGTGGATCCATTTTATGTGGTCTCTTCTTGGGTTTTGCACTCTTTCTTAACTTCTTTGGGTGAATTTAGTGTTACCAAGATTAAATAATATTGGGACCAAGTGGCTCGCTTTCCTCTGTCCCCTTGCGCAGTTGGTGTTGCGTACTAAGTTTTACTTTTGAGTTAACTATGTGTTGTTAGATGGACGTGAATTAAGATGAGTATTACCTTTAGAGCGTGCAGTTTTGCAGTATGTCCTTAATTGTGGGGTTAGTCAAGATTTGCTACGTTAATGCAGTTCTTTCTTTTTTGTTGGTGTTGGCGTCTATACTTTTTTAAAGGTAATAATTGGTTTATCGATAAAATTCGTATGAGGTTACTTTTTGATGGTAGGCTATCTATGCTATTCTATATCTTTGTAAATCTTATGTTGGCCTTCTTTTTTGCTTGGCACCTTTTGACCAACCATTATTTGACTATTGCGTTTTGTGAATAACTTCAAGCATATCTTTTGGTAGAGGATACGTGCCTCGTTGAATTTAGCCATATGTTACTGGATATTTATCTTTAATTTGTTGTTATTAGGTGAAGTAAAACTGATTTTAGTTTCACAAGATATTATAACAGCCAGCCGCCTTCTTTGTTCCTCTTGGTTTTTGTTTGGGTCAATTAAATGAATTTTGTTTGAATAGAGCACACTGTAGTCAATTCCAAAGTGAACCAGTTTGCACCAGCTATACAATCTCCTTCTTGAACATGACTTTCCTTTATATCTTTCCTTTCATAGTTAAAGTATAATTGCAACCCTATTTATACTTATGCTCTTACTTCCCTCTTTCTTATTTGAAGATATACCTGCCAGCCTGAGGTCGTGAAGCAACAAGTTCCATAAACATGAGTAAGAAGAAACCGCAGGTGTTCCTTGATGTTTCTATCGATGGGGACCCAGTTGAAAGAATGGTGTTTGAGGTATCAAGCTATCCACTAGCTGGCTTTGTTATCCCTAAATATACGTATTTGAACTCACATAACGAGATACTTACAGTTGACTCCCTTGAGTTCTCTTATTTGCAGCTTTTCAATGATGTTGCTCCAAAAACCGCAGAAAACTTTCGTGCACTTTGTACAGGTGACAAATATATGAGTGCTGCTCTAAGTTTTTCATATTGGGTTTCTAGTTATATTCTATTCTGTGACCTTTTATTCTGCCCTTATTCTGCTGAATTCTTCCCTTTAACATACTTTCGACCTGCAGTCAGAACTTATTGTGGTTCCATAACATGACTTTGGGGCTCAGTGCCGCAAAATTATTGTCCCAAATGTGGAAAATTATTAGTGATAAACTCAATCAGACAGATAGAATGGGGACCTACTTTGAGTAATTCTTAGTTCTTCTCTCTTTTTGAAATATCCAAAGTTGTATTTCTTTCTTGGTGCCAAATTGTTACATACCCATCAAAATAACATAGTGAAAATCTGTCAACTTTCTTGCTGTCTCTGAATTTTCTCTTAATTGTTCTAAAATACTTTCTTATCTGATGCTCTCGCCCATGTTAAAGTAACTACCCATGAGAAGAAGGATAGGTACAATACTTTTATCAAAAAGACAAAGAGGATTGATAATGAACTTACTGCTAAAAATTTTGTAAGCTAACTAGCAACTCCACGTCAAAAGAAAATGTACACTGACCAGCAAACAGTTTATGGATAAAGAGTTACCGGCAGTACAGGTAACAGGTGACAGGTAGATAAAATCCCCTGGATGTTCACTTTCTTCGTGGAAGTTTGCCAGCTCAGTCTTTTATATAGAGAAGTGGTTCAGGTCACCACCTTAACAAATTCCTTTGCTGGGGTATTGGCTGGTTGCTGTTTGATGTTGGTTCATGGTGCCAGGGTCATTAATTCCTTATGTTATTGATATTTGGTGACATGACTAGTCATCCAGTAGGAACTGATCTTTGTCTTCTTCCTTTTCTTGGATGCTTTATCCATCTTCATGTTAAGTGCTGTGGTATCCTCAACTGATATAGGAAGAAATTGTTGTTCTTCAGGGGAGAAAGGAGTCAGCTCCAAGACAGGAAAACCATTGCATTATAAAGGAACCTTTTTCCATCACATTGTCAAGGGATCTGTGGCTCAGGTATGTTTGTAGGCTCTGGGTATACTGTTTCTATTGGCATGTAGTTTGAATGTGCTCCATTGCACTGTTACCTTAAAATAAGTGCTCCATTGCACAGCTCTTAGCTTTGTGGTTGAGCATGGCTAAGAAGTGGCGTTTCCTTTTAGTCAGATATCCTTGTTTATGCTGTAGGATGCAGGGCTGATGGTCACAACTGCATTTCTAATGATGTAGTTTTAAGGTTGTGCCAACTGAGTTGTTCGTCCTCTGTATTAATGAGCTTCAGGATATTATAAGGCTCGTTGTTCATGTACTTTTATGAGAGTTAACTAATTGTTTTTTCCCTTCTCTATTTCAGGCTGGTGATTTGCTGAGACAAGATGGTATGCCTTTGATCAACATACTACATTAAGTTTTGTGTATACTCAACTGATTGTCTGCTAAAATGCAGTGTTTGTTGGATTAATCTTAGTTTGATGCTTTAGTACTAATGTTAGATTTAATTTTGGCCATTTATGTTATTTCCCTAATACGAAAACTGTAGGTGAAGTGAGATCACCAAAATTAAGGTACCTGCATGCAGACAAAGACAATGCGTAGGCTATTTTTTTTTTTTTTTTTTTTTTGAGAATTGGTAACATTTTGTATTCCTCAGCATTAAGGGCTATGCTGGCAGAAACCTAAAATAGTGATAATGCGTATGCAATTTTGATGCGTATGTTTTGGTTTGGTTTAGTCTTTCTGGGAATAGATAGATGATATAACACAGAATTTGAATAGGTTGGATTACTAGGAGATACTAGGAGTGCTACAGGAGTATTTTACAGAAGGGATCAGCTACAGAACAAGTTTGATAGGAGGGTTGTGTACCGACAATTTATATTGTGTGTGTTGGGTCTCTGAAGCTCTAAATCCCAAAGATGAATAGTATAGAAATGGAGGTGTTAAAGTGAACGTGCTGTATCCTTGGATGTAGGAAAGCCTAGACTCGGACATTTGAACCCCGGCGCTGTTTAAAGAAGCATGTTTTACGAAAGGAATCGTGTTCCACAGTTGGTATTAGAATTTGTTGCGGATGATAGTATCTCTGTGTGCTGTCTTTTTTGCTATGTCCTAGGAAAAAGTATGACGTTAATCAGTGAAATGAATTATATAAGCTTCTTCCTTTGGTCTTGATCAAAAAAAAAAAAAGCTTCGTCCTGTGGTATAACCCACAACAACAACAACAACAACATACCCAGTGTATTCCCACCAGGTGGGGTCTGGGGAGGGTAAAGTGTACGCAGTCCATACCACTACCTCAGATGAAGTAGAGAGGCTGTTTCCGATAGACCCCCGGCTTAGAACAGATAACAATCAAACAAAAGTCATAGAAACAAACAAGAAGAAGAGATAACACATCACTATATACGGGAATAGGCAAGACACCCACAAAGTAGCACTATAGACTATTTATTCAGGGTTACAAACATCTCCAAAACAACACTAACAAGAATATGCCCAAGAAACAATAGGCACTGATACACATAAACATTCCTTCCTACACAATATGGACTCCTTCCTACCCCTAACCCTCTACCCTAATACACGCCCTCCACATCTTCCTATCAAGGGTCATGTCCTCTGTAAGTTGTAACTGCGCCATGTCATGCCTAATTACCTCCATCCAATATTTCTTCGGCCTACCTCTACCCCGCCTCAAACCATCCACAGCCAACCTTTCACACCTCCGTACTGGAGCATCCGTGCACCTCCTCGTCACATGCCCGAACCAACGCAACCTCACCTCTCGCATCTTATCCTCCACCGAAGTCCTGTGGTATAACCCGAGACACTGAAATATGAGTAAAATGACATATTGTAGTCTGGTTATGGCAATGCCATTTTGATAGACCAGCTGAAAGGGATGTAGCGCATGGTTGCACCTTTCTTTGAATGGTCTCTCAGTTGAGATGTTGATGGCTGCAGTTTGTTTCTGGCATTCTCTGTTACATTTGTGAGGATAAGCATTTGGTAATGTGGAGGAAACTTCGGATGAATTTAAAAGTGAATATGTATGGTCTAGAGCCTCAAGAAAATAATGTCAAGTGTCAACAAATGGAAGAACTCAAAAACAAACTGCTGGTATAAGTGGTAGGCTTGAGTTGCTTTACATATTGAATTTGCTAATTGTAAATCCTGTTACCTTTTGTTGAGTTGAAAATGATCCTCATTTGAATATTTTAAAATGGAAGAATTTCTTGACTCAGTCTAACTTTGCAAGGACGAAGGAGGACACTGTAACAGGTTCTCCGTTCTGGTTAAAATTCCGGAGTTAATGTGCCTACTTCTTTGCAGGGAACTATGGGGAAAGTATCTATGGGGGAAAGTTTCCAGGTGAGACCTCTTTAATTATTCCCACCGTTATTTTGGAATTTGCCTCCTATCTTATGACTGCTTGATGATCGTCTCACGTACTGAATGAATGCCCCTACTTTTTTGGGAGGACTAAGATATAATGGATAGTAAATCAAAACGCAAGCAACAGTGTGTGTATTCCTTTTAGCAAAAATCATTTATCTTGAAAGAAAATGGGTTTCCTTTTGTATTGCCTGTGAAGGTTGGGGCTGACTTTGATCTAATTCTACGCTGCTTGGGAGCTTCAATCCATTGGTATTGGACATTGTTCCTCTCAGATAATGGTAGGGGACATGAAGGCTATGTTGCCTGTGCTTTTGTCGATATTGTTTTTGGTTTTTTACTTTATAATAGTTTGAGAATTCAAAATTTAAATTGCAGTTTGTTTTCTTTCCTAGAGATTTAAGCCTTGTTTTGATTGTTCTGTGTGGTTCATTTTGTTCAGAAAACCCCAGGGAAATCTATTATAACTTTACCGCAGAACTGAGGTAATTGGTTATCAGATCAGAACAGTACTCAGCTGTATGGTAGAATTTCTGATTAGTTCTCATTACCTAGAAAAACTATCATGAGGGCAAAAATGTGGATTGGCTAAGTTTAGAAACTTCTATTGTAGAAAAAGTTGACTGTTTGTAATTTTATGGGTAATAATACTTGTGTTATCTGTATATAGACATCTTATGTTTGCTGTATATTCGACACCCTGACTATTCTCTGGGTCTAGGTAATCTTCTTTACAGGGAAAAATCGTTTGGAAAGATTCAGTAATGGATCCTTTTTATCAATTTCTACACACAACCTTACAAGCAATTGTAGTATACGCTATATTACTTTTGGAAATAATGGGTACTGAGAGGGCATACTTTACAAATTTAAATTATCTTGTTGGTGTCAGTTTTGTTATTCATGATATAGCGCACTTATTCATATGCAACTAGTTGTCCATCAATTGTATTAATGAAATGTGTCCTAGCATCACCTTTTGGAGGTGCAATATTTGCAGAGTTCTAGATTTATCAATTTGATGATGTGACATCTTGAACTAATTAGATCAGCAGAGAAGGCAAAAAATGCCCCTGGACTATCGCAGAACGTCTAAATATACCCTTCATACACTGAATTTTTTTAAAAAAGTTAATTTAAAATCCGCGTGACATTTTATATTGGTCCAATTTTAAACTTTGACCAGTACATTAAATTATAAAAGAAATTAAAAAATATTAAAATCAATCTCTGGTGGTCTGTATTTTGCAATTTCTTTTTTAAAAATCAACCTCTGGAGGCCGGTGTGTATTTTGCCCATTTTGTTATAAAGTAATAGTAAAATACTTTTCATGAAATCGACTCTGGAGGTCAGTTTGCATTTTACCGGTTTTTGGTGCTAAAAAATCTAGCTCTGGAGGTTGATATTGTTTAAATAATCAAAAATTATTTTTTGCGATCTTCGGGGGGTCGAATTTTTCTTTTTCTTTTTTTCTTTTGGCAGAGTATGACCTCCATTGATCTGTTTTTCACATTTTTTTTAAAAAATGACCTCCGTTAGTTTTTTTTTCCACAAAAAATAAATGTGAAGAGTAAATAAAAAATGAGTTGGTTAGAGCTTGGGTCGGGTAAGTCAGAAAATCGGGTGAATGTATTTATTTAATTGGGGTCAGTTTAAAATTGGCCAATTAATAAAATGCCACTTGGATTTTAAATTAACCTTTTTAAAATTCAGTGTTAACCAAGAACATAAGTGAGCCAAAAATGTAACTAGAGGGGTATTTTTAGCAAAATAGGTGGATGAAAGGTATATTTAGTCCTTTTGTGATAGTCTAGGGATATATTTGGCCCTTTTCCGTTAAATCAATTGCTTGAGAGAAAAAAAGACGGGCTCTGTAACAAGTGAAATTAATTGAATTTTTCAGATGAGTGTCCGAAGATAAAACATGATTCCCAAGGTCTACTATCTATGGCAATTGCCGATCGTGATGCACGCGGTTCTATATTTTCCATCACCTTTCAGGCTGACCATCATCTTGACAGGTTGTTATGATTTCTCAAAATAATACTGTGCCTCTTGTAAATGCTGATTGTAATTTCCTACTCTGCTAAAAGCTTGCTTTTACGGATTGCCGCATAAAATTTTTCTTAACAGGAAATGCGTAGTCTTTGGGAAACTTATTGATGGCCTTGAAGTTCTTAAGAAGATTGAGAGTGTGGGAAATGCAGAGGGAAAACCTGATGTAACTGTGAAGATAATCAATTGCGGCGAGTTACCTGATGGTGAGACTTCTGAAGTTTCATTGCTCTTGGGAGTTTGCTTTGAAAATTCCTTTACTATTGTTTTTCCTTGTAGACTTTATTAATTGAAAAGTCTGCAAGTTATGAGGCTTCATTTGATTTTACTTCTCCTTGATGCAGATAAGAGAAAGCTAAATAAATTGAAAAATGGAAAGCACAAAAAATCCTCCAAAGAGAGAAGGAAAAAGAGGAGGAAATATTATACATCAGAATCAGAGAGCTCTACAGATAGTGATACCGAGTCTTCTGAGTCTGATAGTGATTCTGACTCAGATGTATCTTCTGATTCTGAAATTAGCTCATCAAGTGATGATAGACGGAGGAAGAGGAAGAGATCTAAAAGAGACAGACATAGACGTGCTAAAAGAAAGGAGAAGCAACGTGAGAAAAGGCGCAAAAGGCGTGATAAGAAATCAAAACGCAAATCAAAAAGGTTGCTCTTCAGTATTCTATCTTTTGTTCCATACATTGTTAAGTTGTACAGTTTTAGATGTCATATGTTCAGTAATGGGTGCTAACAATTGGAATATTTCCTTTTATCTCCGAAGATAATAATTTCATGCCATCTCTTAAAAATGTGGGTGAATTTAAGAGGCTGAAGTTCTTTTCCTCTTCTCTTTTCAATATTCTTTTACCCCAGGGCATCAGACAGTCTTTCAGAAAGTGAGACTGGATGTGATACTAGTTCGGAGGATGATGATGTAAGACGAGCTTCTAAAGGAAAGCACCAAAGTATGGAAAAGAAAACAGGTATTCCAAAGCTGGTCTCTATTCCCTCAGTTACATAGACATGCTCCTCAATCATCTCTGGTTTCAGGAGTCAATTCCATAGTCTGTATATGTGCATCAGAATTTTCTTTTTGGATGCATGAAAACTCTCTTAACTTGGGAGGTGTAAAAGATGAGAACCTGAATTTGGCATGCTTTTGCAAGTTAGCCTTTACTCAAAAAAGAATTTGGCATGCTTTCGATCTCTCTGCATTTTCAAAAGATGGTTCCATCCAGTATAACTGCAGCAATAGGCCATGAATTGGGGCGAACATTGTTAATTAACTGTAGAATAGTCTGGGTAGTTGTACAATAAGAACAATAATTCCTACTGATTGTTAAAGGGTTATCTGTAGTATTAGAAACTGCTCACAAGCTAGCAAGTCTAAGGTTACCTCGAATAATAAGCTTAATTGCATGATTCCTCCAGAATTATTGTATTTTCACAAGCCTTATTTGAATCTTTTCCAAGTCAACATTCTGTGTTAGGTGTTTGCAGTTGGATTGTTGAAAATCTTTCACATCAGACGAGGTTCCAAGCCTATTATTAGTGACCAATTCTAATTCAGGAGGGGAGCAGTCTGCAGTTAATCTTTTGAGTGATTGACACTTTTGTTCGAGCTTTTTCTATATACACCAATGATCCAGCTACTCACCAGCAAATCTATTACATCACTATGTGATTTTTCATGAAAATTAGATAATCTTTTGAGCGCTCCAACTTTCTTTCTGTTTCTGAGTGTACTTTCTTATCCTTCACTTGTTGCTGTCAAGTATTGACCTCTTTTCTCTAAGTTTTTCTAAGATATTTGGAGTTCTATAATATTGTTTCTGGTTTCTTACAGTTCTTTCTTTGATGGTACTATTTCTGATTCTTCATCTCCATCTAGAAGTTTTTCTTGTAATCACTTTCTAGTTGATGGAATTATGTATTGAAAATCTGGAGTTCGGTGAAGAAAATATTTGCATTTACAGTATGCAAGTAACATTTAATCTATACTGGTCATATTGCAACCTTCTTGGTTCTTTGAAAATCTATATGGTGTAACTTGCTTGTTGGGTAACTGGATTATGGACATTTTTGCAGGAGGACATCATTCTCCTGCACTTGAGGAGGGAGAAGCAGTTTCTCTTCATCACAAGAAAGAGGCAACTGACATTTTTGAAGGAGAGGAGGTAGAATTTCCCAAGGAAAACGGAGAGCGTCAAAGCAATAATACCAAAGCGGAAAATAGATCTGATAAAACTGTTGATAGGCAGCCTGATGTGGTGGATGATCACCCTGGCAAATCTAGGTTTATTCTTCATTTCTCATTGCTACTCGGTTATTCTTTATGCTTACGGATTCTTTCAGAATCAGAATTTTATTAGAAGTCATTGAGCAGGAGCAGAAGCATAAGTCCCAAAAGGACCATGAGTAGGAGTATGAGCATTAGTCCTCGGAGGAGTTTAAGCAGAAGTCAAAGCGTTAGCCCAAAACGCGGTGTGAGCAGGAGCCCAAGTGTTAGATCCAGGCATAGTGTAAGCAGAAGTCCAAGTCGCAGTGGAAGTCCTCATCGCGTCTCACAGAGGAGGAGCAGCGTGGTTAAGAGTGGCAGTGGTAGTCCCGCAAGAAGCATTAGTAGAAGCCCAGTGAGAGGCAAGAGGGGAGGAAGTGTCAGCGTGAGTCCTCCTGTAAGAGCTCATTCACGACGAAGGAGCAGCAGAAGTCCCTCAGCTTCTCTTAGGAGGGAAGTTACTCCAAGTCCACCCAGAACCTTATCAAGGAAATCGTTGAAATCAAAAAGTCGAACACCAGTTGGATCTTATAGGAGTCCTAGCGGAAGCCCTGTTAGGCCTTCTCGAAGGAGCCCAAGCAGAAGTCCTGTTAGGTCTTCGCGGAGGAGTGCAAGCAGAAGTTCGGGTAGGGTTCCTTCGAGGCTTAGGCCTTCTGGAAGGAGCCCTAGCAGAAGCCCTGTTAAATCTTCTCGGCGGAGTGTAAGCAGAAGTTCAGGTAAAGTTCCTTCTAGGCGAAGCCCAAGCCGAAGTCCAGGTAGGGCTCCTAGCAGAAACATTCGACGCAGCTATTCAAGAAGTCCTGGAAGTGCAGGTCGTAGGGCAAGATCTACAGCTTATGATCGTGGGAGGAGCTCTTCAAGAAGCGCTTCGGTGGATGGATCTCCCAAGCGCATCAGGAGGGGAAGGGGCTTTAGTGAGCGTTACTCCTACGTTCGTAGATACAGGAGTCGGTCTCCTGACCGGTCCCCTGTTAGGCCATACCGTTATGGTCACAGTGAGCGTGACAGGTAAACATCGCAAGCCTTTATAATTTGTACAGCAAATATAAGTAGAAATCTTCTCTTATTAATTGTCTTTTTTTGGGAAGATATTCGAGATACAGGAGATCACCTAGGCGTTACAGGAGTCCACCTAGAGGAAGAACACCGCCCAGGTCTGGTATTTCTATTATCTGCTATATTTGTTAGATTTATCTTTGTCAGAAATGGTAATCTGTAACTGCCTAAATGCAGATACAGAGGCAGAAGAAGCCGAAGCCGCAGTCTCTCTCGTAGTCCTGTGCGTTACCGTGCTCGTCGTTATAGTCGAAGCCCCATACGAAGTCGTTCTCCTGTGGACAGATATCGCAGGTCGCCATCAGCTGAACGACGTAAATCACTTTCTCGAAGCAGAAGCCGATCAGAGTCTAAGTCATCTCGGGGCTCACGATCACCAAAGCCAGCCAGCAGAGATAAGTCAGTATCATCCTCGGCGAGTCCCCCTGGGAAGACAGGTCTGGTTTCCTATGGAGATGGATCTCCTGATTCAGGATAGATGGAGTACATGTAGTTGCTGAGTAGTGCTCTGGACATACTTATTTGGGTTTTCACCATTCTGCAATTATGGCTTGGCCATATGGATAGTCTTTTCCTATGTAGTGGAGTCTGGACGACGTGTTGGATATTTATAACTTGTGTGTTTGGTGTGTGTGTGATTTATGCCTTGAATAATTTGTTATGCTCGGCTATTAGAATTGTTGTAGGGAGTAATGTTCAGACTTCTCTTACAAAATATTGGATGAGCATTGTCTTGCAATGTTATCTTGGATTTCTTCCATGGCGGAATTTTGGTTTTATCATGTCAGTTAATGACTATTTTGGACTAGTTTTTTGTTGGTTTTGGTTGTCCTTGACAGCTTCCGTGGCTTGAATTTGTAGCAGCAGAACTATTCGTGCCCATTGATATCCTGCATCTTTGCATTTTTTTCTTTCTGATATATTTTGAAATACTTCTTGTGTTTCCTGTTTTTAATGTGGGAATGATCTTCACAATTCTATGGAGAATCATTTCAGCTTGCTGGCTACAACTTGCATTTAGCAGCAGGCAAAATAGTTTTGATGGCACTGCCTTGCAATTCTGATCTGAAAACGTAAATTGTTTTGAGCTGAAGGGCTGCTTCTGCTTTCTATTTTGGGTGGGGGAAGTTGGTGTTGGTGTTGGGGTGGGATGGAAGAAAGACACTTTCTTCACTCCAAATTACTCGCAAATATTCAAAAACGATTTCAATTTGTATTTATGACCTAAAACAACTCTCACTTTGAAATAAAAACTATCTTTTTATAGTACCCACAGTTTTCATGGCCAAACGCCTCCTACATGGGATATTCCCAAATATATTTTCAACTTCCCTTAGCTTTTGACCGCCTCGAACATCTCAATTCAGTGAGAATTTATAATAAGTTTCTCCTCAGCTACTTGCTACTTGCTAATTTATTAAAATTTTAGGGGTCGTTTGGTAGAGTGTATAAGAATAGTGTAAAATATGATGTATTAGTAATGTTTGCATTAGTAATGCTAGTATTAGTTATGCTTGCATTAGTTATGCTGAGATTATTTCTTATGCAGTGTTTGGTTTGGTGTGTTAAAAATAACTTGCATGACATATTTTTAAATAAAAAAATTATTTATAAAAATACCCTCCACAAATATAATGAAAATGATGTGGAAAAGGTTTTGAGGGGCTATTGTGTCTTTACCCATGCTAATACATGCATTAAAGTCTCTTGCATTGCTAATACCACGATTTTCCCATGTATTAGTTATACATAACATAATACACAATAGAGTGTATAACTAATACTTGCATTAATTATGCATAGTTGAAAAAGTGTACCAAACAAGGTATTAGCAATACACAGAGCTAATGCATGCATTGTTTTTTTAAATGCATCCTACCAAACGATAATGTATCCACATACAAAATCAAGTCTTTAACATACTTCAAAATTTATTAACCAAAAAGAAGAACTCACGTATGCAAGCTCGAATAAATCTTTAAAAGTACACTAAATAGATCAAAAACCTAAATTATTACACCCACATACTCCCTCCCATGCTAATTTCCAAACTGTACATACGCCTAATAATATTTACCCGCAATACCCCAAAAGAGGAAAAACGGGCAGCATCATTTCATCCGTAAATTTTAAAGCCAAAAAAGCGTTGTTGTTGTTTTTCCTTTTCCCTTTTCAGTTTCCCGTTCTTTTATTTCTTTTCCTATGTTTATACTTTTTCTTTTCCTTTTGTTTTATTTCTTTCTTTTATTAAAATAAAAATAATTATAGTGACTAATCTTTTTTTTGACTAAAAAAATATGTAAATATAAACAATTACTCCCTCCATTTCATTTTACTTGACCCTTGTTGACTTGACACAACTCTTAAGAAAGTTTTAATTAGGGGTGTGTTTTACTAAATTAACCTTATTAATAATCTAAATTTAACTATTATTACTTTATTTTGTTATTTAATACTAAGGGTAGAAATAAAAAAATATAACAAAATTCTCTTGATTTCATGGACAAGTAATTTGAAACAACTATGTTTAGTATAGGGGTCAAGTAGAACGGAACGGAGAGAGTAGATTACAAGAAGAAGTAACTAAAAAGAACATTAAATACACCAATTTATTTAACAAAATCTAAATTAATAGAAATATATATTTTTATTTAAGGTTACATTACTTTTATATCATTTCCTTTTAAGGATAAAAATATAAAAAAGATATTATCTAACTATTTTTAGACTGATAAAATAAAATAAAAATTAATAAATAAACCATAACAATAGATAATTAAGAATGATTAAGGAGTGTCTCATTGAAGGACTGGGACAAACCTCTATGATACTATCACAGTATATCCATAAATGGTAATGGTATCATTGAGGACTGAAACAGACCTCAATGATACTATGACAATATATGGATATACCGTGATGGTATCATGGAGAATTGAGAATTGTCTTTTTGAAGGACTGAAGTAGTCCTCCATAATACCATGTCGTATATAGATATACTGTGATAATATACGGTGTAGTGTCTCATTTAAGGACTAAAGTAGTCATCTATGATATCATGATCACAATATATGGATATATTGTGATGGTATCATAGAGGGATAAGGAGTGTCTCATCGAAGGATGATATCATACCAGTATATAAACATACTATAGTGGTATACTGATGAGTGTCTCATTGAAGGATGAAACCATCACAGTATATCGATGTACTATGACGGTATCATGGAGGATTGAAGAGTGTCTCATTAGAGGATGATACCATGCCAGTATATGGATATACTATGATGGTATCATTAGGACTAAAAAAACCCCCAATGATATCATGATAGTATATATACTGTGATGGTATCATGGAGCTCTTACTGAAGGATTGAAACAGACATCAATGATACCATGACAGTATATAGCTATACTGTGATGGTATCATTACGAATTGAAGCAAACCCCAATGATACCATGTCTCTCTCTCTCTCAATGATACCATGTCTCTCTCTCTCTCTCTCTCTCTCTCTCTCTCTGTCCACACACACACACACACACACACACACACATATACAATAATTGTATCATGAAGGTCTCACTAAAGGATTGAAACAGACATCATGATACCATGACAATACATAGATATATTGTGATGGTATCATTACGAACTAAAATAAATGAAAAAAAAACAAAAATAAAAAAAGAAAAGGGAATCAAATGAAATTAGAAAAAGATAAGAATAAATAAAATGAAAGAAATAGAAATAAAAAAAGAACCAAAAATATGAAATTAGATTGGTGAAACATAAAGAATATTATGATTTGAGAAAAAATAAATGAAAAGGGAAGAAAAAATACAGAAACAAACGAAAAAAGAAAAGGAAAAAGGAATAAAGAGAAAATAAAAAATAAAAGGAACCAATAAAGGAGAAAAAAAAGAGAAAGATAAAAGCAGGAAAAAAAGAAGTAGAGGAAAAAATTAAATAAAGAAAGAAATAAACGAGAAAAAAGAAAAAAAAAAAGAAAGAAAAAAGAAGAAGAAAAGGAGCATATAAAATAAAAATTGAGTATGAATTAGATTATGATGTAAAAAAAAAATAAAGAATAAAATAATTTGAGAAAAAATAAATGAACAAAGGAGCATAAAAAGAAAAAAAATTAAAAAGAGAATCGAGGAAAAAAAAGAAAAGAAGTAGAGAATTAACCAAAGCTACAAGGGAAGGTGACATTTTCTGTAATTAGTTTGGAGGTATTTTATGTAATGAGACGTTTAGTTGTAAATAGTTTGCTCCTATGAGACATGCATATACTTTTCCCTTTTAGATTTTGGTAGGGTGGTTTGGCATCACACTGGCAAAGGGATTACTTTTGATGATTTGAAGACTCCCTTGTTTCTTTTACTTGTCCAGTATACAGTCAGACCTCTCTATAACGACCCCTCGTTATAGCGATATTTCACTATAGCGGTCTGATTTTCTCCGAAACCAATTTTTCATGTTATAATTTGCTTCTCTATAACAATATTCTACCTATAAAAATAATGATGTTTATTATAGTGGTACACTCTTTGTAAAATTACCTTTCTATAACAACATACTCAAATATTATGTAATATTAATATTTTATTAAAATATATTATGTACTGTGTAAAATAAAATATTAAATATTTATGATAATCATCATTAAGCTAAGCAAATTGTAAGCATTTTTAAGTTCTTTAACTGTAGTACTTTAGGATAACATAAATTTACTGCCTAAAGTTTCCTTAATCTCATTAGAAATCACTTGACATCTGTAATGATCCTCCAGGTTATTTTTGTTTTTTCGTGCTTTTTCTGTGTTTAGAGGTTTTCTATAATTGCCCCAAGTCATTTATGACTTGCTGGGATTGACAATTCGGTTGTTTTTTTATACCAATTTCCCTATTTTGGAGCTTCTGAAGTTGAAAAAATGGTCTCGGGCCAAAACTTCAGGTAAACAGCCTCGGATGACAATTTCGACAGTTTCGTTAGCTCCGAAATGTGGCTTTTAGGCTAGGGGATCTTTGGTTCGGGTCCCGAGGCTTCCGGGCTCATTTTGGACTATTGGTTGGAATTTGGTAAAAAATAAAATATTGGGTGTGTGACCCACTTTTTATCGAAACGACCTATGTTGGAAATTTTGATGGTTCCTTTGAGTCCGGAATGTCGAATTTGGTAGGGTAACATATTTCGTTTGCATGCGCGGGACTCCAAACAAATTTCGAACATCCAATCAAGATATTAAGAGTTGGCTGAAAATTGCTGGTATAGCTGATTTGGTGCAGTCACTTAAGCGGCCCTTTTCCCCCTTTAGCGGAGCCTCTTTTTCTGCTGGGGTACCGCTTTAGCGACGCCTGATGGCGTCAGTACCAGCCGCTTAGGCATCTCCTTGTTCGCTTTAACGGCTAAGGGTTTGCTTTGGCAGAGCCAACTGACATCACCAGCGGCCACTTAAGCATTCACCCTTACGCTTTAGCGGTAAAACTGCCTCTTTAGCCGCCAAAGCTGATGTGTGTGTGTGTGTGTATATATATATATATATATATATATGTTTCCCCTTCGAATTTCAGCTCAAATTTCCAAGTTTTTACACCATTGTTGATTGTGTGAGCTCGAAACTAATGAGTAAATCTTGAATTGAAGATAGGAATAGCTAGGAGCATTTAAGTGATCATTTTCCCATCGTTAACTCGTAACTTCCCGGCCTAAATCCCATTAATTCTATAGTTTAATTCTTATTTTTCTTTGGACTTTCTGGACTCAAAATCAAGGGATGGTCATGCCCAATTTTTGAGCACTAACTCATTTTCTCTGAGGGACGCTATTGTAATTTCAATTTTTGGATACCACAAGCAGTTCCCACGGGTGATTTTAAGCTTGATTTCTGACTTGAGTCATAAATACGCAATATGAGTATTGTTGTTCTCGTCTTGACGCCTAGATTATTATTTTGATAGCATGGTAGTGGTTGGAGGCTTCTCGGAAGGGAAAAGCTCATATATAGAGGATTTTGAGTGCATTCGGCGTCGTCCAGTTAGGCTAGGTTTACCTTTCTTTAGACTTTGCTCTCTTATGATATTGGTATGGTATTGTGCTAATTGTTGGTGAGTTACTATGGTTCGTACAGTCATTTAGTCAATTCTAATTAGGGATCTTTAGGATAGATTTCGGCCTTGGTTTCCCTTAAGCTGGTAGTTGTTTCTCCTTTATGACTTGATTTAGCTTGCTTAGGGACTTGGGTTTAGAATTTAGAAGTCTTAGCCTAGGTTCGGGTAGATTCTTGCCTTAGGTAGGGTTTCGAGGTTCGTAGTTGGCCATTTCTTTTTAAGATAAAGTACTATAGGGTAGTGCCTGTCCTGTGGTAAATAGCTATAAAACACTTAGGTGGGCTAGTATTGGAATTAGATTGGTTTGCTCACTATATGGTGGTTGTTGACTTGGTATCCCCGACATTTTTATCATTTTTGGCTTTAAACCACTGTTTTAAAAAAATGGAATTTCGTAAATCTTTAAAGCAATTTGATCTTCTAAAACGAGTAAAAGGACTAGTTAGGCTTGGTTTGAGTATAAGCCCTGGATTATTGCCTCATATTGCATCTATAGTTCTGGTTTGAGTCTGATACCTAGTATTAGTGATTATCAATTATATAGTTCTGGTTTGAGTCCGACACCTGGTATTACTGATTATCATTTATTAGTTTCGGTTTGAGTTCAAAATTTATTAGTGATCTCTGCTTGAAAATTCTGTTTGAGTCTGGTATGATTTATGGTTATGACTGGAGGAAGAATGCACAGTACGCTTATTACACGACTTGGGTAGTTTTTCACATCCTTTACTATTGTAATCGGCATTATATCGTATTATTCCTTGTCTGCACCCATCGTGCTTATGGAGGCTCGATTGGGTTTTATTTTGTTGCGTTTACCTTCTAGGCTTATGGGGGTCTAGTTAGGTTATAACTAGGCATTTAATTTCCACTCTTGAGTTATTTATTTACGATCCTTATCTTTGCTTAATATAGCATGTTATTTCCATCTCTGATCCTCTTTTATTACCTCTTAGTATAGATTCACACTTTATTATGCTTTTACTTTAATTGAGTTCAGTCGGTCTATGATGCCTACTGAGTACCCCATATTTTGGTACTCATACTGCACTTCTGCATTTTTTCCCCTGATGCAGATCCTAGTACGAGTCATCCTCGTTGATGCCGACTTCGAGCGGAGCTACTGACTGGAGATTAGGGTGAGCTTTCAGCGTTCGGAGATGATCCATCTCCTTCTGTCCTAGTTCTAGTCTTATTTTGTATCTTTAGAGACTACAACAACAACATACCCAGTGTATTCCCACAAAAAGGGATCTGGGGAAGGTAAAGTGTACGCAGTCCATACCACTACCTCAGATAAGGTTGAGAGGCTATTTTCGATAGATCTCTGGCTTAGGACAAATAATAGTATAACAAATAAAACACATAAAAATAAACAATAACCCTCTACTCGTATCTTCGGAGACTACTTATATATATATATATATATATTGGCATCTGTCTTGTACTCTTTGTGTATAGTGGCTCTTGTATTGGCCTTACCAGTTCTTGGGGGATTTATTTTGTATATTTTGTCCCTTCCCCTCTTTTTGTTATGCCATGCTTGTGTATTTCCCCTTATAGTCGCTTTAGATTATCGTTTTACCTTTATTTCTCTCTCTTCTGCCTGTTAGCCCGCTACTTGCCATTTTGGGCTATGGTTTTGACTTACCTACTGGTGGGTTAAAGTAGGTGCCATCATGACCTGAGTTTTTGGGTCGTGATAGTTTGATGTCAGAGCCTAGGTTCCCTGGTATCATTGGTACAAGAGCAAGTATCTAGTAGAGTCCCGCAGATTGGTACGATGAAGTTCATATCCTATCTTTGGCAGGCTACAAAACATTCTTAGAAACAACCCCACTTTCTTTGATTCATTAGCGTGCGTTGTGTCTATGTTGGTTTCTAGATTCTTAGTTGTTTCACTCTTTCGCAGATGGCTAGGACGCAGGCCACAGTGGCCAGGAGAGAGGCCCCCAAGCCTACAGCTAGGGCTCCAGTCGGGGGCAAAGGTAGAGGTTGGGATAGAGCTGCATCACCAACTCGAGTCCAGGCCAGAGAGCCTTCACCAAAGTCGATTATTGATCAGGAGCTGGACCTTACACTAGAGGATCTGTTGCCACAACAGCTAGTGGGCCAGTGGGAAGCCCAGGCTCCACCCAGATTCATATCTAAATCTATCCTCCGTGATGACCTAGTTCAGCTATTTAGTACTATTGGAAGTCAGTCGATGGATGGGGCCCAAACGTCCTCTTAGGGGGGAAGCTCAGGGTGGACTAGGTACAAGAGCGCAACCTGTATCTGCGGTTCCCAAGTACAGGTTCCACCAGTACCTTTAGTTTCACAGCCAACCATAGCCTGACCATTCATGACTTTTGAGGAGCAGATGATGGTGGGTATATTTCTTAGATTGGCTCCACCGAGGTTTTTTGGGGCCCCAAGGGAGGATAAACTTGAGTTTCTTACCAGTAGTGAGGAGTGGTTGTGTAATCTTGGTTTTGTGGAGTCTCACGACATGGATTACACCTAATTTCAATTTGATAGTAGGGCGAGGCAGTGGTCAAGGGGATACCTTGATTCCAGACTAGCTGGATCTCCTCTTATGACTTAGGCTTAGTTCTCCGTAGATTTCTTGGAGAAGTATATGCCTCGCAGCATTCATGAGCATTTGAGAGATGATTTTACGGGGTTGCAGCAGGGTTCTATGACACTGTCAAAGTATGAGGCTAGATAACTATCTAGGCATGCCACTATGATTCTACCTACCAAGCATGAGAGAGTGCAGTGCTTTGTCAGAGGGTTGAGACTTTCGCTCTGTATGGCTACCCAGAGTCTGGTATTTTTAGCTAGATTATTCATAGATATTGCTGATCATGCTCACACCATGGAAGATATGCATCATGAGGCCTGTGGGGGCAGCAATAAGAGACCTCTTCATCATGGCAGTTATAGTAGGATCTATAGTGGTTCAAAGTTCAGGAATGTATCCATAGCAGCAGCCATATTAACATCATGGTCAGTCTCGTATGCTCGTTCATGCAGCACTACAGATTTCAAATAGGGGTCAGCCTAGTTATGGTGATTTCACTGGTTAAGGTAGTGGTTAGCTATCAAGGGGTATTTAGTCAGGGACTTCAGGCCGAGGTGGCCATTCTGGGTTAGTAGAACTTTTTTGTCTGGTTAGGGTATTCGAGGCATGCTTTGACTGCGGGGTTGTTGGTTATTTTTCCAAAGAGTGCCCTTAGCGAGAGATGATTGGGTTTTTTGTACAGGGTGTTTATACTATTAGGTCAGTGACGTCCCCAGTCCAGGGTGGTGCACAGGGTCACAAGGGTGGTCCCCAGGGTTTTCTTAGAGGTACTCAGACAGGAATAGCAAGTGGTCGAATAGGCACTTAGTCTGGAGGCAGGCAAGGTTATTTATATACTTTTCCTGGTAGTCCAAAGGCTGAGGCTTCATATACTCTTTTTACAAGTATGATTTTAGTGTGCCATTAGTCCATTTCTGCATTATTTGATCCAAGCTCCACTTATTCTTATGTTTGTGCTTATTATGTATCTCGATTGGGGTTGTCTTGGGAGCCATATCTGTGCTTATGCGTGTAGCTATTCCCGTGGGTTATTCTTTAGTAGTGGATCGTGTGTATAAATCTTATATTATGACTATTTGGGAGTAGACACTTGGGCCAATCTTATTATACTTGATATGGTAGATTTTAACGTGATTCTGGGCATGGACTGGTTATCCCCCCTATCATGCAATCTTGGATTGACTTGCCAAGACTATTACCTTAGCCATGCCTAGCATACCCCTAGTTGTGTGGCAGGGTGCTTATAGCCACACACTGACGAAGATCATTTCTTATATTTGGGCTAGGAGACTAGTATCGAGAGGGTGTTTAGCTTATCTTACATATGTCTGAGATGTTAGTGTTGAGAGTCCTTCACTTGATTCTATCCCTATAGTCCACAAGTTTGCAGATGTCTTTCCTACCGACCTACTTAGCTTTCCTTCTGAGCATGATATTGATTTTGCCATTGACCTTGAGTTGGGCACCTGACCTATTTCTATTGCACCTTACCATATGGCTCCTACAGAGCTAAAGGAGTTGAATGTTCAGCTTCAAGATCTTCTGGGTAAGGGTTTTATTAGGCCAAGTGTCTCACCGTGGGGTGCCCCAGTTCTATTTGTAAAGAAGAAACACCGTTCTATGCATATGTGTGTCGACTACAGGCAGCTGAATAAGGTGACAGTGAAGAATAAACATCCTATGCCACGTATCAAGATTTGTTTGGCCATCTCCAGGGTGCATCCATATTTTCTAAGATTGACTTGAGATCTGGTTTTCATCAATTGAGGATTCAGGCGGCGGCGGACATTCCTAAGACTGCCTTCAAGACTAACTACGGCCTTTATAAGTTCTCGGTGATGTATTTTAGGTTGACCAATGCCCCAACAGTGTTCATAGACTTGATTAACCGTGTATTTAGGCCCTATTTGGACTCCTTCGTGATTGTGTTTATTGATGACATCCTTGTTTACTCGAGGAATTGGGAGGAGGACAAGCAACATTTGAGGATTGTGCTTCACACTTTGAGAGATCAGTGTCTTTATGTCAAGTTCTTAAATTATGAGTTCTGTCTTGAGTATGTAGCATTCTTGGGGCACGTGGTGTCTAAGGATAGGATTATGGTAGACCCAACAAAGATTGAGGCAGTTCGTGATTGGGCTAGGACCACATCTCTGACCGATGTTTGCAACTTTATTGGGTTGGTAGGCCATTACAGACGATTTGTCTAGGGATTCCCCTCTATTGCAGTACCTATGACTATATTGACTAGATAAGAGGTCCCATTTAGTGGTCTAACGTATGTGAGGCGACGTTTCTGAAACTTAAGGCCTTACTCACTTCAACTCCTATTATGACTTTTCCAGTTGAGGGCGAGGGGTTTACAGTATATTATGATGCTTTGGGTGTTGGTTTGGGTTGTGTTCTGATGCAGCGAACCAAGTTATACCTTATGCTTTGAGATAGATAAAGTTGCACGAGTGCAACAACCCCACTCATGACTTGGAGTTGGCGATAATAGTTTTCGCGTTTAAGATTTGAAGGCATTACCTTTATGGCATTCACTGTGAGATATTCACCGATCACTACAGTATTTAATACATTATGACTCAGAAGGATCTTAATTACAGATAGTACAGGTGGCTTGAGTTGCTGAAGGACTATGATCTCTCTATTCTGTACCATCCAGGCAAGACAAATGTGGTAGCAAACGCTTTCAGCTGAAAGGCGGTGAGTATGGGTAGTTTGGCCTTTCTTTTAATTTCAAAGCGACCGTTGGCTCAGACATCTAGTCCTTATACAATAGGTTGATTTGGCTTGATATTTCAGACCCAATAGGATTCTTGCTAGTGTTGAGGCCAGGTCTACTTTATTGGAGCAGATTCGAGATCGATAGTTAGTGGATAGTCGATTATGTGATACTTGAGATCAAGTGTAGAGGGGCGAGGACAAGAGGTCCATCCTAGACTCTGAGGGTATATTGAGGTTTGATGGTAACGTTTGTGTTATGAGGATAGTAGGTTTGATTCAGTTGATACTTCAAAAGGCATATTGGTCCAGATACTCTATTCACCCTGAGACAACTAAGATGTATAGATACTTGAGGTAGGATTACTGGTGGAGCAGTTTGAGGAGAGATACAACAGACTTTATAGATCAGTGTTTGTGTTATCAGTAGGTGAAGTCCGAGCATTTGAGACCTGGGGGTTTGCTGCAGAGGCTACCCATTCCTGAGTGGAAGTGGGAGCGGATTACTATGGATTTATCAATGGTTTGTCTTGTACTTCTCTTGGTTTTAATAGCATTTGGGTCATCTTGGATTGGTTGACCAAGTCTACTTATTTTCTACCTATTCAGTCTTCCTACAGTGCCAAAAGGTTAGCTCGGATCTATCTTCGAGAGGTGGTTCGACTTTACGGGGTGCCCATGTCTATTATTTCTGATAGAGGTTCCCATTTTACCTCCATCTTTTGGAGAGCTTTTCAGGAGGAGTTGGGTACCCAGGCTGACCTTAGTACCGCTTTTTACCCCTAGACCGATAGTCAATCGGAGTGGACTATCAAGTGTTGGAGGATATTCTCTGAGCTTGTGTCATGGACTTTAGAGGGCAGCGGGAGTAGTTTCTAGCCTTGGTCAAGTTTACCTACAATAATATCGAGTATTCTGATGGGACCATTCGAGGCATTGTATGGTAGGTGGTGTCGGTCTCATATTGGTTGGTTTGAGACTTCAGAGGTTAGGCCACGAGGTACTAATTTGCTTCGAGAGTCATTAGACAGAGTTTGGATTATTTAGGATAGGCTGCGAGAAGCTCAAAGCAGACAGAAGAGTTATGCTGACTCTAGGCTTTGAGCTTTGAGGTTTGGAATTGGTGATCGGGGTTTTCTTTGAGTATTGCCTCCGAAGGTCTTGATAAGGTACAAAACTAGGGGCAAACTCAGCCCCAGATATATCGTGCTAGTTGAGATTCTTCAGAGAGTTGGGGAGGTAGCTTATGCGTTAGCCTTTCCTCTAGCCTTTTTAGCTATTCACCCATTTTTTCATATGTCGATACTTTGGTGCTACATTCCAAATGACTCTCACGTGCTCTAGTGGGACTCAGTTTAGTTGGATGATAGGTGGACCTTCGTGGAGGAGCTAATTTCCACTCTAGCCAGAGATGTTAAACGGTTGTGCTCTAGGGAGATTCTGGTGGTAAAAGTGTAGTAGGAACACTGTCCAGCCGAGGAGGCTACCTGGAAAATCGAGCATGACATGCGGGCTCAGTATCCTCACTTGTTTGAGCCTTCAGGTACTTCTTGACTCTTTACTTTTGCAGAAGAAAGTCCATTTAGTAGTGGATGTTGTAATGACCCTCCAAGTCATTTTTCACTTTTTCATGCTTTTTCTATGTTTAGAGATTTCTTATAGCTTCCCCAAGTCATTTATGACTTCCTCGGATTGACAATTTGGTTCCAGTGTAGTTCATTTGGTTTTTATACCAGTTTTCCTATTTTGGAGCTTCTAAAGTTGAGAAAATGGTCTTGGGCTAAACTTCAGGTAAAAGGCCTCGGATGACAATTTTGATAGTTCCATTAGCTTTGGAAAGTGGATTTTAGGCTAGGGGAACTTTGGTTAGGGTCTCAAGGCTTCCGGGATCATTTTGGGCTATTGGTTGGAATTTGGTAAAAATAGAACATTGGGTGTGGGATCCAATTTTTGTCTAAACGACCTATGTTGGAAATTTTGATGGTTCCATTGAATCCAAAATACTTAATTTGGTAGGGTGTCATAGTTCATTTGTGTACATGGAACTCCAAACAAGTCCTGAACACCCTATCGAGATTTATGGAGTTGGTTGAAAATTACTGGTGTAGCTGATCTGGTGCAGCCGCTTAAGCGACCCTTTTTCCACTTTAGCGGCTGGGGTGCTACTTTAGCGGTGCCTGATGGCGTCAACACCAGCTACTTGGGTGGTCCCTTGTCCACTTTAGCGGCTAAGGGTCCATTTTAACAAAGCCAACTGACATCACCAGCGATAACTAAGCAACCACCCTTCCGCTGTAGCGGTAAAAGTGTCGCTTTAGTGGCCATAGCTAATGTGTATATATATGTTTCCCCTTCAAATTTTAGCTCAAATTTCCAAGTTTTTACACCATTGTTGATAGTGTGAGCTCTAAAATAGTGTTGGAAATCTTGAATTGAAGTGGGGAATAGGTAGGGGCGTTTAAGTGATCATTTTCTCGTCGTTAACTCATAAGTTTGGCCTAAATCTCGTTAATTCTATAGTTTAATTCCTTTTTTTCTTTGAACTTTTCGGACTGTTTTGGGCTTGAAATTGAGCGATATTCATGTCTAATTTTTGTGCACTAGCTCATTGTTCCCTGAGGGACGCTATTGCGGTTTCAATTTCCAGATTATGCAAGCAGGCCCCATGAATGATTTTTAGCCCGATTTCTGACCCGGAGTATAAATTTGCAATATGGGTATCGTTGTTCTCATCTTGAAGCCTATATTTTTATTATGATAGCATGGCAACGGTCATAGGATTCTCAGAAGGGAAAAGCTTCGATATAGAGGATTTCTAGTGCGTTCGGCGGAGTTCAAGTTGGCTTGGCTTATCTTTTTTTTTGACTTTTCTCTCTTATGGTATTGGTATGGTACTGTGCTAATTGTTGGTGGGTTACTATAGTTTGGATAGTCTTTTACTCAATTTCTGAATGTTTTAGCCAATTAGGAGGCTTTAGGATAGATTTCGGCCTTGGTTTCCCTTAAGTTGATAGTTTCTTATCCTTTAGGACTTGACTTAGCATACTTAGGGCCTTAGGTTTAGTATTTAGAAGTCTTATCCTAGGTTCGGATAGATTCTTGCCTTAGGTTGGGTTTCGGGGTTCGTAGTTGGCTTGGTCATTCCTTTTTAAGATAAAGTACTATAGGGCACTATCCTATCCTATGGTAAATAGCTATAAAACACTTAGGTGGGCTAGTATCGAAATTAGATATGTTTGCTAGCCATATGGTGGTTGTTGACTTAGTATCCCCTATGTTTTTTAAAATTATTTTTGGCTTTAAACCACTATATTAACTTTATAAATGGAATTTTGTAAATCTTTAAAGGAATTTGATTTTCTAAAATGGGTAAAAGGACTAGTTAGGCTTGGTTTGAGTATAAGACCCTGATTATTACCTCGTATTTCATATATAGTTCTTGTTTGAGTCCGCCACCTGGTTATTGCTGATGATCTTTTATATGGTTCTAGTTCGAGTCTGACACCTGGTATTACTGGTTTCCATTTATTAGTTTTGGTTTGAGTCTGACATTTATTATTGATCTCTGGTTAGAAATTCGGTTCGAGTCCAGTATGATTTATGGTTATGACTGGAGGAAGAATGCACATTATGTTTATAGCACGACTTGGCTAATTTTTCACATCCCTTACTGTTGTACTTGGCATTATATAGTATTATTCCTTGTCTGCACCCACCGTGCTTATGGGGGTTGGGTTGGGTTTTATTTTGTTGCGTGTACCTTTTGGGCTTATGAGGGTCCAGATAGGTTATAACTAGGAATTTAATTTCTGCTCTTGAGTTATTTACTTACGACCCTAACCTTTTCTTAGTGTAGCTTGTTATTTCCATCTCTAACCCTTTTTTATTTCCTCTTAGTGTAGATTTACACTTTATTATGCTTTTACGTTAATAGAGCTCAGTCGACCTATGATGCCTACCGAGTACCCCATATTTTGGTACTCATATTACACTTCTGTATCTTTTTTCCTGATGCATATCCTAGTACAAGTCATCGCCATTGACACTGACTTCGAGCGAAGTTGCTGACCGTTGATTAGGGTGGGCTTTCAGCATCCGGAGTTGATCCATCTCCTTCTGTCCTAGTGCTAGTCTTATATATTTGCATATGTCTAGTACTCTTTGTGTATAAAGGCTCTTGTACTGGTCTTACCAGGTCTTAGGGGATTCATTTTGTATGTTTTTTCCCTTCTCCTCTTTTTGTTATGTCATGCTTGTATATTTCCCCTTATAGTCTCTTTAAATTACTCTTTTGCCTTTATTTCTCTCTCTTCCGCCTGTTAGCCCGCTACTCACCATTTCGAGATATTATTTTGTCTTACCTACTGGTGGATTAAAGTAGGTGCCATCATGACTTGAGTTTTTAGGTCGTGACAGTATGGTTATTATAAGCATGCCGACATGTCCTTTATGCCCACTCTATTTACAGGATCAGAAAAATTAAAACCTTTGGTTATTGGATCTGTTGCTAAATCTCATTGTTATAAGTATGTCAACATGACCTCTCTCCCTTACATCAATTATTTCTTTAACAAGAAAGCATGTATGACTTGTGACATTTTCAAACAATACATGCTTGATATCAATGCAAAATTTGAATATGAAAATTGTAAGATTATGTTGTTGTTGGACAATTCTACTCCTCATGACATCGAGGAATATGAAACTGCTGATGCTGAACCTCAACCTACTGCTACTTGAGGTGAGATAGAAGAGTCAACTGCTAAACTCTTAAATAGCCTTTAAGGGAACACCATTGAATACCCTTTTATTGAAAGTTTGGACAAAAATCTTTGTCAATTCAAGCTAGATATTGTCACTAAGAGATTAGAATTTATGAAGCAACCTACTATTATAGAATTCTTACATCAAGCTTGAAATATTTAAATTTTTTATTAATTTTAAATGTGTATGTTTCTTAGATTTTAATTCTTTATCGGTACAATATACTATATAGTTAAGAAGTTTTAAATAATGTATGAATCCTTTCAATAATTAAATATGAAAATTAATTGAGATTTTAAATTTAACAAGTATTTTATTTTCGTTTATAACATAAAAAGTACAAATAAATAATTTTTTATATTTTTATCTATAACAACTAAATGAGACTTAAACATCAAATGTCTCTATACATTAACAACATCTCTCTATAATAACTATGAATTTTCTAAACAAATGCTACCACTATAGAAAGGTTTGACTGTACTAATATTTTCTTGTTTTACTTTTACAAGTAAACAAATTAAGAGTGAATTTTTTTCTTCTTGTTTTACCCTTTTCATTAAAATAACCATTTCTCAACTTATTGAAGTACTAGTGAAAGTATTAATTGAGATTGATTATCATCTAATAAAGGTAATTTAGTAACATAAATATTTAATTAATATATTTTAAGGAGAATGAAAAATACATACCACACAATAAAATGGAAAGGAGGAGTAATAATGTAGTTGCCCAAATGTTCACATAAATAGTGTAGTATTTAATCAAAAAATACAACTATAGGCGATTTATGGGTTATTTTTCCTAGCGAAAGCGGATCTGCCGCAACCACGATTTCTGTCAGCGGTCGTCAGAAATTATCGTGAACTGAATAGATTCACTTTTCCGCAACCTAATGGTCAATCTAATGGATGCAGAGAATAAACCCTAACCTAGTTGTTTTTAGTTTTTTTTATTACGTGCGACTAATACGCAGTGGTATTTTTATGGACACAATTAGGGTTAAGAGTTGAACTAACTAAATGGGCCATCTAATTAGCTAGCGCCTTTTATAGATGTACTACGCCAAAAGATTTTTTTAAGAAAACTATATTTTTTCTCTCACACATAAGGGAGTGGTCAAACTCCATCAAGCTAAGAAAAGACATGTTTTTCTTCTATTTCTCTTGCATCATTAATACTCTTAAATAGGTCGTACAAACAATATATTACGATAGTACTTTGCTATATATATATATATAAGGTATATATAGTCTCTTGGTATTGTGTTAAAATCTTCTAGTAGATCATAATAAATCTGGTTAGTACCCTAATAATTTGAATATCATTGATATATCTTACTTTGATCACATGTATCAAAATTTTTATTTTCACAATTATGACCCATATGCCATAACCACCACTAGCAAACACAAACTAACTGAGATTCTATCAATAATCTTTCTCTTCCTACAAGTCTCTCAACTTGTATCCAACTCGCTTTTCTAGTCATTTTCCATCAAATCAAATTTTTCATAGCCATTTAGTAGCATGCTAAGATAGTGAATGTCTAAGCAAACTTAAAGCCATTGATTGGAGTCGTGAGGTTGCTCATTAAGGTCTCACATAACAATAAGTTGAATAAAGTTTTGTTTTTTCATAATTATGGTATCCAAATCATCTTTCGTGCACCTCGACTAAATCCACGGGATACCTGTCACCTCTCATCAGCAACAAATGTTAAGTAACTCTGTCCATCAAGGTTAGAAAAATAAGTTGAATAAAGTTATGCTAACACTTTTGGTCAATATTTGCACACATGATATGAAATATGTGCTACAACATTTTTTATTTCCCTATAGAGCATATGTCTTTATCTCATAAAACAATACTGCATCTATATATATAGACATCATACATATCTTCGCTGAGATCCTTAATCTACTCTATAAACATGAACTCACATCTGGTCACGACCCAAAAACTCAGATAATGATAACACCTATTATAACCCGCTAGTAGGTAAGCCAAAATCGTATTCAAAACAACGAGTAACGGACTAACAAGCGGAAGAGGGAGAAATAGAGTAAAACAGTAAATAGAGTGACTACTAAAAGAAAGAAAATGGAGCATGCATATATATATAAGGGAGGGAAAAGAGTAAAATATATAAAATGAGTCCCCCAAAACCTAGTAAAGCCAGTACAAGAGCCACTAAATGTAAGAAGTATGAGACAAGTGCACTAACGACGGTATGGTGAGGGGGCGACCACATAAGAAAGTGAACAATGATCCAAAGAAGGGTAAGAACTCGTGCCAGCGGGATATACGGCAAGATCTAGCTTCACTGGAGTTTAGCGATGGGAAAAAGGCACATGTGGAAATCACCTAAAGTTTGCATCATAGCTCACCAACAATTGAACTGAATCAATAATCAGTGGACTCGAGAAGGTCCTTGGGATATAGCAGGGTCGTCAATCAAGGACTTCCCAGCAGAGCTAGCTCGATTGGCACCGGTGCGACTGTAATGATGGCTATGGTAACTCCTCTGGTAACTATTGGTTCTCCTAATGCAAAGGCCCCTAATGAAGGGGCACCATTTGGGAGCCATATTGCTCATAAAGGTAGGAAAATGAAGGAGAAGGTGTGGACCATCTTATTTCAAGGTAATCGCATGGCAGCTAAGGGTATGTATCTCAAATATGTTGCCCTTATGATTAAGGAGGGGTCGAAAATAGTAAAATTATACACTGATGATGTAGAAGATGAGACTGTAAAATGGGAAAAAAGTTGTAGTATTGCACGTGGTTGGGGTTGATCCTATGATTGGGGCCATTGACAGGTTCATTGCATCCTAATGGAATTTTGCTGCAAAACCCCAGATATTTTACCATAATGATAGTTACTTCGTGGTACTATTTGATTCTATGGATGACAAAAATGAAGTATTGAATTTTGAACCCTACTACCTGAATAGTCATCCTATCATTGTTAAACATTGGACGACAAATTTCAATTACCATGATGAGGTACTCAAGACTATTCCCTTATGGGTCTAATTTCTGAATCTCCCTTTGAACTGCTGGAGTAAACAAGCCCTTAGCAAGATAGGAAGTGGTTTGGGATGCCCACTTTTTGAGGATGGATGTACTACAAATGTTGAATGGATTTATTATGCACGTATTCTAATAGAGATAGATATCACTCAGCCTCTCCCTAAGAGCATTGAGGTTTATGATCCTAATGACAGTGTGTTCAAACAGGCTGTCGAATATGATTGAGTTCCATTATTTTATGACACTTGTATACAGGTTGGGCACAAATGTAATACTTTCAATACTAGGCCCAAAGGGGAAAACCTGAACTAGCATGCCAAACAATTAGGTAAAACCGTAGAACCAGAAAAGCAGCCACAAAAATAAGATCCTCAAAGACAGCTGTTCAAGAATGACAAACTCTGGAAATAGGGACAAGAGCTCAAGACTGACAAAGTCCCTAATACTGCACCACTTCATATGGAGCATAGTCTAAATGATTGGCTGGTAGTCAAAAGCATGTTGGTGGGTAAGAATAAGCAACCTTGATCTAACATAGATGATTGTATTACCTCTCCTACCATATTCACTATTCTTAAAACTACTGATATGCCCACTGCTAGTTCAGTTGAAGATGTAGCTGCTGGTCAAAGTTGTTCAGGGGTTTTACTTGACCCACCCCCTTCCATTCCTCAATGATAATGTAAGGGGCCTGAATTAAGTTGGGAAGCATAAGGAGATGGAGGTCTTCCTTAATAAGAATAAAGTTAGTTTACTAGCTATATTAGAACATAGAGTGTAGGAGTAGTATGCTGATAAATTATTGGAGAAGTTATTTGATAGATGGGGTTGGTGCAACTATTATGGGACAAGTAATAGAGGTAAAATTTGGGTCACCTGGGATCCAAACATTGTGGACTTTACAGTGGTTACTAAGGATACTCAATTTCTGTATGGGGTTATCATTTACTATGCTTTAAATAAGACTTCTGAATTCATACCTGTCTATGGTATACATATAATTCCAGATAGAACTTTATTATGGATAGGGTTGAAGGGCCTTCAAATATCTAAACCTTGGTTGCTCATGGGTGATTTCAACACCATCCTAGAAAGTGAGGATAAGATTTATGGAGCTCCAGTACAAGACATAAAAATTCAGGATTTTAAAAGCTTTCTGGACAAAATTGGTCTGATTGAAATGAAGGCAGTGGGAAGAAGATATACTTGGTCCAATTCTCATATTTACAACAAGATTGATTGGTCGTTTGTTAATGTTCAGTGGCTTAATAAATTCCCTCAGCTTGAAATTGTAATACTAAATCCTAGATTCTCTGACCATTGCCCATTAACTGTCAAAATGAACCTCACTACCACTCAAATCAGAAAACCTTTCAAATTTTTTAACCCCTTGGAAGATCATGAAGAGTTCTTGACTAGAGTTAAAAGAGTTTGGTGCACTAGCACTACTGGTCCTATTATGAAGCAGGTATGGGTGAAATTAAAAATGGTTAAACATGAGATAAAGCAGCTAAATATGATAGACTTCTCAGGTACTGATAAGAAAATCATGCTTACAGGGAGAAGCTGGATGAGGTCCAAAGTCTAATGAAAGATCACCTGCACTCACATGAATTATCTGATATTAAAAGGGAACTTAAACAACAATTGTATAAATGGAGAATTGTTGAGGAATGCATGTATAAACAACAATCCAGGGTATATTGGTTGAAGGTTGGTGACTCAAACTCAAAGTATTTCTTTGCCTCCATGAAAAATAGATAATTTCAAAATCAAATCAACAGGCTGTATGGCTCTCAGGGACAATTGATAGATACTGCAGCAAGGATTGGGAAGGAGATACTAGATTACTATGGTAAGCTTCTGGTATCTGATACTCCAGAATTTTGTACTATTGATACTGCAGTGATGTGTAATGGTCCTGTACTCTCAAGAATCCATCAACTTACCCTCATAACACCTGTATCTGCTGAACAAGTTTACTAGGCTTTACAAGGAATTGATAATGACAAAGCTCCGGGCTGTGATGGTATGAACTCTTTATTTTTCAAAAGAGCTTGGCTTGTAATTAGTGACCAGGTTACTGCTGCTATTCTAGAATTCTTTGCCACAGATAGAATGAATAAAGCCATCAACTGTGCTACTCTCAATTTGATACCCAAGGTGAAGCATCCATCCCAGATTAATGAATTTCGACCTATTACCTATTGCACTATTTTACATAAACTAATTTCTAGAGTTATAACCCAGTGATTAAAGGAGGTCATGGATTATCTTATTGATGGGAATCAGACTACTTTTGTACATGAGAGAATTATTACGGACAATATTATCCTTATCCATGAATTGGTGAAAGGCTATGATAGGAAAAATACTTCTCCTAGATGTATGATGAAAGTGGATTTGCAGAAAGCCTATGCCTTGGTGGACTGGCCTTTTCTTAAATCGGTACTATGTACTTTAACTTTTCCCAGTAAGTTTATTAATTGGATTATGGTATGTGTTGAAACTGTGACTTATTCTATTCTAGTAAATAGATGTCCCTTACAACCCTTTGATGCAAAAAAAAAAAAGCTTAGGCAAGGTGATCCACTCTCTCCATAATTATTTGTCATTGTGATGGAATACTTAAGTAGACTGCTTAAAATTGTGGAGACAGTGAAGAATTTTAAATATCATCCTAACTGTGCCAAGATGAAAATTATCCAGCTTGGATTTGCTGATGACTTACTTTTATTTTCAAGAGAGGATATGGATTCTGTGTGTGCTGTATATGCATGTTTTAAGAGGTTTTCAATAGCTTTTGTACTTAATGCTAATTTGAGTAAAAGCAACTTATATTTTGGAGGATTTAAACAGGTGGTGTAATAGCAGATCCTATGGTTGACAAGCTTCATAAAAGGGGACTTACCTTTTAGGTATCTTGGTGTTCCTCTAAGCTCAAAGAGGCTGTCCATAGTGCAGTGCCAACCACTGTTGGACAAAATTTTTCATAGAATTACTTCATGGATAGCTTAACTCCTCTCTTATGCTGGCAGAGTGTAATTAATAAAGAGTGTTCTCCTATCCATACAGTCCTTCTGGTCCCAGATTTTTGTCCTTCCTAAAAAGGTGTTTTCAATGATAACCTTTATCCGTAGAGGTTTCTTATGGACTGAAAATACTGAGAAGACAAATAAGGTAATGATTTCATAGGAGCAACTCTGCAAACCAAAAGCTGTAGAGGGCTTAACATTACTAATGTACTTGAGTGGAACAAGGCAGTAGTCTCTAAACTACTGTGGAATATCTGTCATAAAAAGGATAAGTTGTGGGTGAAGAGGGTGTATATCTACTATATCAAAAACCAGAATATTTGGAAAGTTATGCCAAAATAAACATCATGGGTAATAACTAAGATTTTCAAGAGTAAAAATTACTTTGAACAAGCCAACTATTCTTATCAGGAATACACCATGCAGTCCTTTTTTATTAGAAATTTTTATAGAGTACTGCAAGTCCCTTGGCCTAAAGTACCATGGAGGAAATTGGTTTGTAATAACTTGGGAGCTCCTAAGTGGCTATTTATGCTGAGGGCAACAACTTTGGGCCGTTTGTATACAAGAGATAGATTACCAAAGTGGGGGGTTACCAAAACTCTTGATTGCCCCCTATGTGCTACAAGGCAGGAATCCATTGGACATTTGTTCTTTGTTGGTTCCTTTTAGCATATGTGTGGAGGTCGATACTAACCTAGTAGTTAATTACTCGTACAACTCAAATCTGGGATGATGAATTGAAGTGGTTGTCTCAAAGACTTGGGAGAATAGTGGAAGATGAAATTTTTAGGATGGCAACTGCTGGGTGCATTTATCATATATGGAAAGAAAGAAACTCCAGAATCTTTATATATCAGGTGCACAGTACGGAGCATATCAACTATTATCTAGGAAGTGGGATATCGTGGGAACATAAGAAGAGGCATTGAAGTGAAGCTTCGATCAATGAACTATTACCCTGTATAGAAACAATAGCTTGTTATGTTTTCTAGTGTTAGTCGATATGAAGTTTGAAGGTCTGATGGAGTCTTTGTAACATCAGCCTTCACTTATGTTTTGTAATTCCCAATTTGGTAATAAAATACTTTTATGTACCAAAAAAAATACAAAATAAGACTAATCCCAAAATAGAAGGAAATGGATCAGCTCTAAACGCTAAAAGCTCACCCTAATATCCAATCAATAGCTCAGCTCGAGGGCATCATCAACGATGATAACTCATACTAGGTTCTGCATCAGGGAAAAAGATGCAGAAGTGTAGTATGAGTACCAAAACACGCGGTACTTAGTAGGCATTATAGGCCGGCTGAGCTCAAATAAAGTAACATCATAATAAAGAGTGAATATAAGCTAAAGGTAAGAAAAGAGGGGTCAGAAAGAGAATAATAGGCTAAAGCTTGGCAACCACGAGAAATGACAGTAAATAACTGAAAAAGTATAAATAGGTGGCTAACTAAAACCTAACTGGACCCCCATAAGCCAGAAGGTACACACAACAAGAAATAAACCCAACCTAGCCCCCATAAGCACGATGGATGCAAACAACAGGTTATACTAACATAAACCAAGTACAACAATAAAGAATATGAAAGTAAGCCATGGAGTGCGATGAACGTACCTTATACTCTTCCTCCAGCCATATCCATAAATCATATCAAACTCGGACTGTATTCCCAACCAATAATAAATAACAATGCATGTCGGACTCAAATCAGGACTAAGCATATTGTTAGCAGTAAAAAATCAGGTGCCAAACTCAAACCGAACCTAAATATGCAATGTAGTAAAATCAAGTGCTCGGACTCGAACAAGAGCTAAATAGTCCATTTTCCTTTTTTTAAAAAATAATTTCCTTAAAGTATTTAAAAATCCCATATATTAAGATAAAAATAGTGCTTTTAGGCCAACAATACTAAAATGCCAAGAATACCGATTACAACAGAGTGAGCAAGCCAACCTAGTACTAATAATCAGGCCACTACTACGCAACCTAGGTATTTCATAGTCATCTATAATAGGAAGGAACATAGTCCTAAGGTATTTTATCTAAAAGGAGTGATCATGCTAACTACGAGTCACGAGAACCCAACCTAAGATTAAAAAACTACACAAACCTAGGCTAAGACATTTAAATACAAACCCAAGGGTCCTAGGTTCACTAAGCCAAGTTCTAAAAGAGAAAAAACTACTTGGCCTAAGAATTTTAGTGCATAAATCTACTCTAAAGTCCCCTAACCAGTTATAAGAAATATAAATACTTAAAGGATCATTCGAACTACAATACCCCATTAATAATTAGAAGTTTATCATACCAATACAATAAATGAACAAAGTGTAAAGGTAGGTAAACTGTAGCCTACCTGGACTGTAATGACTCAAATCATCATTACATTGAAATAAGGAGTAAAACCCCCGCCAAATTTTTCCTTAGACATTTTTTAAGAAATTCAGGACTAGTTTAGTGTTAGATGAATTTTAAGGGTGTACTATTCTAAGAAAATATGGTGTTGATGCGAATGTTGGTGGGGATGTTTAACTTAATTTCTAGATAGAAATTAAGTTTAGAAAGCCGTAGAAACTTTCGGCACGTAAAATAGATGAATAGAACTCCGGTTATAGAGTTACCATAAAGGAGTTGGTTCGCGATATCATATTTCGAGGGGTGTGTTGTAAAATAGAGATATTTGGTGAGAGGTACCATGTTTCTGATCAATACCGTTGTAGTAGAAAAAGGAACCACTGTAATTAAAAAGGCATTGCTGCAGCAGTAGCCTCAGTTTCATCATGAACTGCTGCAGCGGTAAAGTGCATTAATTTTCAGTTTTAAAAACTTAGAGACATTTTCATTCTCCATTTTTTGAAAAACTAACCAAGGCTCTAGGGAAGGTGATTTTTTGAATTTTTTTAGATGTTTTTATCTTTGGAGGTAAGTTTCTTACATTATAAACTTGAGTTACTACTTAGAATCATTGGAAATTGTTAGAATCTTGTTCGTGGTGGAAAATTGGGTTTAGCTCTAATTCATGAACTTAATACAAATTGGTGGGAATGTGTACAAAATCAGTTGTTAATAATTTTTGGGTGTTAGAAAATACTATTTGAAGTAGGATCATAGTTGTTCATGCTAAATAAAGTATAATTCATGATGTTTAAAGGGTAGAAAATCCTAAGATGATGAACTAGGGCAAATTCATGAATAAAATTATGAATTATTGATCTCTATTGGTTAGAAAAGACATGAAATGAGTATGTAACTTGTTGTTAATGATCAAGAACGAAGTGAAAGAGAAAGGAAATGAAAGCTTCTATCCTAAAGGTGATTCAAGTAAGGAATCAGGCCAGGTTGTGGTTATTTGTAGCAATTAAACTTACTTGACTGTGTTCTTATATGTGAATTGAGTATTTATAAATGCTTTCGGGCTCTACTTGTGATTATTGACTATATGTGCATATTCATACATATTGATGATGATGAGTTGATAGTAGTGATGATGATATTAAAATCATGATGTTGATGATGTTGTTGATAACGAGTTGATGATGATGTTGTTGATGACGAGTTGATGATGATGTTGTTGATATTAATATTAAAATCATTCTATTGATGAGATTGAGAAGAGAAAGAGATGATGCACACATCTTGTATTCATACATTGATCATATGCATTGAATGTACACTTATAATTATATGTTCTGATATAACTTGTTGATGAAATTGTCTAAGTGTAAAAAGATATAACTATGAGTTTGTACTCCCTCTAAAGTGAAGTGTCATAAATTTGTTGTTCGTCTTTGATTATAAGTTCTGTGATGATTGCTTTTGCATTTAGTTGGTTTACTTATTTGTATGGTGTCGGGTTGAGTCGGTTTATGATGCCTACCAGTACTTGTTGATGTACTGATGCTACCTGTGCTCTTCTTTTTGTTGAGTGTAGCATATGTTCGACCTTTAAGATGAGGCCTCAAATTTAGCCAGCAGTTCCAGACTCAGGTTCAAGAGTGAGCACCATGACCGGGTAGCCATTGAATTTTATGATTTGTGTTCATGTCCCTTGCTTCGGAACTAAGACTTTTTTTGTATTTCCTTTCGTATTTTGGATAATCTATTAGTTACCTGTTTATACATTCTTAGTTGTTCTTGTACGGTGACTTCAGATCCCTGGGATATAATACATAAAAGATTTTCGCACTCTATTAGTGATTCGATGATTATGCTGGGTTGACATTTTTATTTGTTTATTGAATAATTGAGTTTTGAACTTATTAATGATAAGAATGGTAGAAGTAATAATTGACTATTGAACTTGATTAGTAAGGGTTGGGCTAAGCATGGTTCTCTCACTATAGTTTAGGGTGGGTGCCAATCATGATCGTGACAAAGATGGTATCAGAGCACTGGGTTCGTAGATCTCATCGTACAAGAATAGGTCTAATAGAGTCTTACAGAACGGTACAGAGACGTCTGTACTTTTGTTTGAGAGGATACTTGTCACGACCCAATCGGTCATGATTTGTACCCATCCTAAACTATAGCGGGAGAACCATTCTTAACCCAACTCTCACTAATCAAGTAATACCGTTAACATTCCCTTTCTACCAAATCTTATCATTAATAAGTACTAAAATCCCATTATTCCATAAGCAAGTAAAAATGTCAACTAACATTATCATCAATGACTAATAGAGTGCGAAAATTCTCAATTTATTATATCCCCCGGACCTGAAGTCACCGTACAAGAACATCTATAAGTACTCAAGTCTATAACTAAATGAATGTCCAAAATAAGAAAATAAATAAAAAGTGTCAGTCCTGAAACAAGGGACATAAACAATAAGCTGAAGATCCAAAGGCTTCTCTGTCATGGTGCTCACCCTTAAATCAAATTCTGGAACTGCTGGCTAGAGTCGAGGTCTCATCTCAAATGCTGAAACATGCTTTACACTCAATAAAAAGAAAATCACAGGTAGCATCAGTACATCAACAAGTACTGGTAGGAATCATAGGTCGACTCAACTCGACACCATTCAAATAAGAACTAAATAAATGCAAAGTGATCATCATAGAACTCATAATCAAAGTCAACCACACAAGTGTAACACTTCACTTTAAAGGGAATACATGCTCAAATTTAGGTATGTTTACACTAAGCCAATTTCAACAACAAGTTGCATCACAACATATGATTATAACCGTACATTCAATGCACATGAATGAATGTATGAATGCAAGATCTGGCCATCATCTCTTTCTCTTCTCAATCTCATCAACATCATCAACAACACCATGAACATCTTGATTTAATATAATTATCATCGTCATCATCAATATCATCAACAAAGTCATGAACAACATGATTTCAACATCACCATTATTATCAACATCAACTCATCATCATCAATATGTATAAATATGCAAATGTAGTCCATAATCACAAGTAGTGCTCGAAAGCAATTACAATTACTCAATTCACGTATATGCACAGGGTCAAGCAAGTCTAAATTGCTATAATAAATCATAACACATCTCGATTCCTTGCTTGAAATACTATTTGGACATAAACTTGCCATTTCTTTCAGTCTTAACTCATTCTTGATCTATAAACAATAATTATACAACATACATTTTAATAATTCACCTTTCCCAATCATTAGGAACCTATATTTATCAATTTAATCCATGAAATTGCCTACTTCGTCCTCTTAGGTTCTTCTACCCTTTAACTTCATGAATGTTCCATAATCTAGCATTTTCAATAATAATTCTATGAAAACAAGTATTTTCTAACATCCTAGGGTCATTATATACTTATTTTATACTCATTCCCATAAATTTTTTTCAAGTTCATGAACTAGGGATAAACCCCAATTTCCACTATGAACAAGTTTTTAATGATTTTCAGTAATTGAAGTTTAGAATGTAAGAAACTTAGCTCCAAAGATGAAAACCTCTAAAAATTTGTAGAAAACCGCCTTTCCTAGAGCCTTGGTTCATTTTCAAAAATTGGAGAATGAAAATGTGTTTCTAATTTAAAAACTGTAAAAATTTTACTACTGTAGTGGTTCACAACAAAATTGAGGTTACCGCTGCAGTGGTACTACTACAGCGGTACCACTGCAATGGTTCTATTTTTTTTATTTCTGTGGTCTTGGTAGAAACTTGAGACCTTTGCCCTAATATGACAATTTTACAACACCCCCATCAAAATATGACATCGTGAACCAACCCCTTTATGATAAACTCTATAACCAGAGTTCTGTACATCCGTTTTATGTGCCTAAAGTTGCTATGGCTTTTTAAACTCGTTATCTATCTAAAATTCAAATAAAACACCCCACCAACACTCATATCAATACCAAATTTCTTTAGAATAGTACACCCTCAAAATTCATCTAACACTAGACCAACCTTGAATTTCTTAAGAATTGCCTAAGGAAAATTTGGTGGGGTTTTCACTTCCTATTTTCAGTATAACAACAATTTGAATTGTTACATTAGATAACAATTTACCCCTCGTTCATCTCTAAATGAAAACTAATCCAAAATAACATAGTTAAGCAAGGGAAAATACCTGAGTTAATGAACAAGTGCGGATATCGCTTGCGTATGTCCGCCTCTGTCTCCTAAGTTACTTTTTTGATAGTACAATACCTCCATTAAACCTTCACACATGGAATGACTTTGGTCGTTAACTTTCTCACATCTTTATTCAATATAGTAGTTGGTTCCTCTTCGTAAGATAACTCTTTATCAAACAACTCGGGTCCCAATGAATGATGTAATGACCATCTCCTTGATATTTCTTTGACATGGATATGTGGAATATCAGTGAACCCCAGACATGCTAGGAGGCAAGGCCAACTTGTATGTTACTTACCCCACTTCCTTCAAAACCTCAAAGGGTCCGATGTATCTCGAACTCAACTTGCCCTTCTTAGCAAAACACATTACACCCTTCATGGGTGACACTTTCAAGAGCACTTTCTCTCCCTTTTCAAACTTCATATCTCTCACTTTATTGCCTACATGCTATTTTCACTGGCTCTAAGCTGCTATGAGTTTTTCATGTATGAACCTTACTTTCTTCATCTAATCCTTAAGTATATCAGTGCCCTAAGGCCTCACTTTAAATGCATCAAACCATCAGATTGGATATCTATATTTTCTACCGTATAAGGCTCCAAAAAGAGCCATGTCAATACTAGGGTGGTAGCTATGATTGTAGGCAAATTCAAATAAAGGTAGATATTAGTCCCATTGACCCCCGATGTCCGTTACTCAAGTCCAAAGCATCTCATCAAGTACTTGAATATTTCTCTATGACTGCCCGTTGGTTTGTGGATGAAAAACTGTACTTAGGTCCAATTTAAACCCCAACTCTGACTGATACTTCTCCCAAAAATTAGAGGTGAACTGGGTACCTTTGTCTGCCACAATCAAATCTTGTACCAAATGTAGGCTTACAATCTCCTTCACATAAATTTTAGCCAACTTAACCGCATTATAATCTGCCCTTACCAGGATGAAGTGAGCCAACTTAGTCAATTGATCGACAATGACCCATATAGAGTCGTACTTTCTCAAGGTCTTAGGGAGACCAACCACGAATTCCATGGTTATCCTTTCCCACTTCTATTCTGGAATGGGCATCCTTTGAAATATGCTACTAGGTTTCCAAAGCTCATACTTGACCTGCTGGCAATTTTAACACTTGGTCACAAAATCTACTATGTCACTCTTTATTCTTCGCCACTAATAATGTTTCCTTAAGTCCCTATACATCTTGGTTGTACCCAGATGTATGGAGTACTTGGACTTGTGAGCGTTTGCAAGAATAGTCGAAATAGGTTGCCCATATGAGGTACTCACAAGGGCCCCGAATCTTCAACACTAACTCATCATCAAGGATGGACTCTCTAGCCTCCCCTTGCAATACTTTTTCTCTAAGGTTTCTTAGTTTCTTATGTTTGAACTGCCTGCTTTTGATTTGGTCAAAGAATGTGAACCTAAACTCCATATGTGCTAAGACTCCTCCTTCGCTAGTCTCTTGCAATCTCAGAAAATTATTAGCCAAAGACTGTACCTCTCTTTTCGATGGGCGCCTTGACACCTCCAGCCATGCTAAGCTTCTATGCTCACTGATTTTTGGCTTTGCGCATTCGCCACCATATTAGCCTTACCCGGGTGATATAGAATTGAGATAGCGTAGTCTTTGATCAACTCCATCCACCTTTTCTTTCTTAGGTTTTGGTCTCTTTGGATGAATACATGCTGCAAGCTATGATGGTTGGTGAACACTTCACACTTTACCCCATAAAGATAATGTTTCTAAATCTTCAAGACAAAGACCACTGCCGCCAATTCAAAGTTGTGTGAGGGTAGTTTTTCTCATAAGGCTTTAGTTGCCTGGAAGCATAAGCAATCACATTCTGGACCTGCATCAAAACAGCTCTTAAACCCAAACGTGCGGCATCATAATATACAGTAAAATCTTTACCTTTAACAGGCATAGTGAGAATTGGGGCTGAGGTTAATAAAGTCTTGAGCCTTTGAAAGCTCTCCTCACACTTGTCATCCCACACAAATGGAACTTCTTGCTGAGTAAGGTGGGTCATATGCAAAGCAATGACAATAAATCCCTTAACGAACCGATGATAATAACTGGCCAATCCCATAAAACTATAAATTTCTGTCACATTTGTTGGCCTACCCAATTTTTAACAGCTTCAGCTTTCTGTGAATCTACCATAACCCCTTTCTTAGAAACCATGTGCCCTAAAAAGGATACTGAAGATACCCATAACTCACACTTGGAATATTTAGCATATAGATGCTTCTCCTTAAGCAACCCCAATACTGTGCGCAAATGAGTTTCATGCTCTTCTTCTCTCTTGGGGTAAACTAATATTTCATCAATAAAAACAATAATAAATGAATCCAAGAATGACGTAAAGACTCCATTCATCAGGATCATGAAGGCAGCTGGGGCATTGGTTAAGCCAAAAGACATAACTAGAAACTCATAGTGCCTATAACAAGTTCGGAAAGCAGCCTTTGGGATGTCCTCTTCCCTAATTTTGAGCTTGTGGTAGCCCGACCTTAAATTAATTTTGGAGAATACTGTAGCTCCTTGCAACTGGTCAAATAGGTCATCTATCCTAGGTAAAAGACACTTGTTGCGAATGGTTATCTTGTTCAACTGGCGGTAGTCTATGTATATCCTCATGCTACCATCCTTTTTTTCACATAAGAAATAGGAGCACCCCAAAAATAAACACTTGGCGGATGAAACCCTTTTCTAACAATTCCCATAACTGTGATTTCAACTCCCTCAACTCTGCTGGTGCCATATGATAAGGAGGGAAAAAGACGAGAAGAGTTTTGAACTCTAAATCTATACAAAAATCAACCTCTTGATATGGAGGCATACCCAAAAGATCATCAGGAAATACTTCTAAGAACTCACAGATAACTGAGACTGAAGCTATAGGAGGAATTACAAATTTATCTTCCCAAAGATGGGCTACAAATGCGCTACACCCTTTTTTCACTAATTTTTGGGCATGAATAGCTGACATAATCATCATAGGAGTAGGCTTAAAAGTACCCTCCCCCTCTAACTTCTCTATCCCGGGCATCGCTATAGTGATAGTTTTAGCATAACAATTAAAAATGGCATGATAAGAAGACAACTAACTCATCCCTAATAATATATCAAATTCCTCCATGTCTAAAATCACGAAGTCTGCCAAGGTCTTAATACAGAAGCCTTACGATCATAGACAAAAATAGTATCTGAGATCACAAAATCAGAAGCTTCCACCTTAGGATGAGTCGGAATAGCATAAAGTTGGGTCCTATCACCACCCTGACCGCCACCTCTACCAGCCTGAGCACCATTTTTACAGACCTGTCCTACACCTCGATTGGATTGGTTTTCACCCCTTCCTGTAGCCTGGACACCACACCCATCTTGTGGACGACCCCTTGCATTTCCTCCACCACCATTACCTACCAAAACTAGAGTATTAAAAGCTAGTGATTAGTCAAATGACCAGCAGATAAGAAATTAGGACAACACCTTTTGATGTGGCCCAAACCACCATACTCATGACACCTGATGCACAAAGTAGACCTCTAAACTGAAGAGGATAAAAGTGTTTAGCTGCCTGTCTATGAAGGCTGAAAACTAACCCCAAACGAGCCCCCTACGGACACAGACATACTTAATTATATAGGTGAGAAAAACTGCGACCCTTTGAAAAAGTACTGCTAAATTGGTCTGAGGTATGAGCCTTCTTCTCTTCTGCTTTTACTTCTCCCTATTTCTCTAGTGCCACAACCTTCTTGAAAAACTCAACTATATCCTGAAAGGACTTACCAAATGCAGCCACAGTTAAAGTAACCATCTGAATCCCAAAATTTAGATCCTTCATAAAGTACCTAATCCGCTACTTTTTTAAGGTGATCAATTGTAGTGCATAGTGAGACAAGGTATGAAATTTCACCTTATAAGGCGCCACAGACATGTTACCTTGCTCTAACCTCAAAAACTCATCCTTTTTCTGATCACGATAAATATGGGGAACATATTTCTCAAGTAATACATTCTAAAATTATACCTAAGTAAGTGGAGGTAAGGCAACCCAACACTTAACAAAGGACCCCCACCATTGCTTGGATTTGGCCTGTAGCTGAAAAGAGACAAATTCTACCTCATGCCTCTCAATAATACCCATTTTATGTAGGCGTTCTTGACAATCTATCAATAACTCAAAAGCATCCTCAAAATTTGTACCCTAAAACATTGGAGGTTTTATCTTCATAAACTTACAGAACAGTCCATGTTCGTCATTAGTCTCCCAATACCTGCCAAAGAAACACCGCTCTCAGATCCCTCATCCATTCTAGGCACCAAAATAGCTACATACTGTAAGGATGAGGATGGAAATACCAAAATAATAGAAGCAACATCGGTGCCAACTAGACTGCATAAGTATCCCAACACTTGCTGAATCAGTCCTGTAGTCATAGGTACCTGGGCTGGACCATGTTGTACAGGCATTGCATTTCTTGGGACTACTATTTCTTCTTCCTCAATCACCATATTATCATCCTGAGCTAACTCTAGAGCACTTTTTGGTGGGAGAGGGGAGGGAGTCCTTTGCCTAGCCGATCCTTGGACTGCTCGGGCTCCACCTCTAGCATGTGCTGCCCCTCTTCCTCCTTTTATGGCCCTACCCCTCAAGAGTGTTCTGCCTCAAATAGCAGCCTCAACAACAGGTGCAAGTGTTGCTTCTGGTGCCGGTGATGGGGCAGGTGCTGCTGCTTTAGAGAAACATGTATTCACTATCTGCAAAATAAGAATGAAGGAGTTAAATACCAATTTGGATCACCAAATACCAATTGGAATTAAGTAATAGCATGAAAGTAAGAAAGAAATGAATTTTATTTTCCTAAAGCCATGTAGGCTCTCGAAAAAAGTACAGACTTCTCCGTATAGTTCCACAAGACTCTACTAGACCTGTTCTTTCACAATGGAATCTATGAATCTAGTGCTATGATACCATTTTTTTCACGTTCCAATGGTCATGATAGACGCCCACCCTAAATTATGGCGGGAGAACCATTCTTAACCCAACCCTCACTAACCAAGTAATACCGTTAACATTCACTTTCTACCAAATCTTATCATTTATAAGTTCTAAAATCCCATTATACCATAAGCAAGTAAAAATGTCAACTAACATTATCATCAATGACTAATAGAATGTAGAAATTCTCTATTTATCATATCCCCGGGACCTAAAGTCGTCGTACCAGAACATCTATGAGTACTCAAGTCTATAACTAAATAAATGTCTAAAATATAGAAATAAATAAAGTAGTGTCTTAGTCCCGAAATAAGGTACATAAATAATAAGCTGAAGATCCAAAGGCTGCTCGATCATGGTGCTCAAAATGGTAGAGGTGGAGGTTAGGGTGGTGATAGGGCCCATCTTTATACTGTTCCAGCTCGTCCTGATGTAGAAGCTTCTAATGATGTGATCATAGGTACTATTCTTATCTGTGATCATATGGCTTCTGTATTATTTGATCTCGATTCCACCTTCTCTTATGTGTTTGTGAAATTTGCCTTAGGCTGGGACTTAGACTGTGAGTATCTTGATACTTCTATGTATGTGTCCACACCAGTTGGGATATTGATATGTGTTGATCAGGTGTATCGTATGTACCCTATGATATTATGGGGTTAAATACCTTGGCAAACTTTGTGATTTTAGACATTGAGGAATTTGATATTATCTTAGAGATGAGTTGGTTGTCTCCTTGTCGTGCCATTCTTAATTGTTATTCTAAAACCATCACTGTAGCGATGCTTGAGATGGAGAATTTAGATTGGGAGGGTACTTTTATACCTACTCCTATGAGGATTATATCAGCTATTCGTGCCCAAAAATTAGTAAAGAAGGGGTGTAGGGCATTTTTAGCCCATCTTGGGGAAGATATATCTGTAGTTCCTCCTATAGCTTCAGTCTCAGTTGTTTGTAAGTTCTTAGAAGTATTTCCTGATGACTTTCTCAGTATGACTCCAGAATGAGAGGCTGATTTCTGTTGGGGATGGAAATGCCAGAATAGCAGGAGTAGCATCGGTGCCAGCCAGACTGCCTATGTATCCCAATGCTTGCTAAATCAGTCCTACAATCATAGGTATTTGGGCTTCCCATGTTGTACATGTACTGCATTTTTGGGGACTACTACTTCTTTTTTCTCAATCACCATGTCCTCATCCTGAGCTAATTTTAGATCACCTTGTGGAGTGGGAGGGGAGGGAGTCCATTGCCTAGCCTATCCTCCGACTGCCTGAGTTTAACCCCAAACAGGTGTTACCCTTCTTTATACTCTCTTGTCCCTGCTCCTCACGCATGGTCTACCCCAAACTGCAGCCTCAACGGCTGGTGTAGGCACTGATGGTGGTGTCGGTGCTGCTCTAGAAGAAGATGTATTCACCATCTGGGAAATAAGAATGAAGGAGTAAGATACCAATTTGGATCACCAGATACTAATTGTAATCAAGTAAAAGCACAAAATGAAGAAAGACAAGAATTTTGTTTTCCCAAAGCCCTGTAGCCTCTCGAAAAAAAGTACAAGCATCTCCGTATCATTCTGCAAGACTTTACTAGAACTGTTCTTATACGATGAGATCTACAAACCCAGTGCTCTGATACGATCTTTGTCATGATCCAATCAGTTATGATTGGCACCCACACTAAACTATGGCGAGAGAACCATTCTTAACCCAACCCTCACTAATCAAGTAATGCCGTTAACATTCTATTTCTACCAAAATATATCATTAATAAGTTCTAAAATCCCATTATTCCATAAGAAAGTATAAATGCCATATGACATTATCATGAATGACTAATAAAGTGTAGAAATTCTCTATTTATTATATCCTCGGGACCTGAAGTCACCGTACAAGAACATCTATGAGTACTCAAATCTATAACTAAATGAATGTACAAAATATGGAAATAAATAAAGCAGTGTCTTAGTCCAGAAAAAGAAACATGAACAATAAATCAAAGATCCAAAGGCTGCCCGGTCATGGTGCTCACCCTTAAATCAAATTCTAGAACTGCTGGCTAGAGCCAATGTCTTGTCTCAAATGTTGGAACATGCTCTGCACTTCATAAAAAAAGAGCACAGGTAGTATCAGTACATCAACAAGTACTAGTAGGCATCATAGATCGACTCAACACAACACCATGAAAATAAGTAAATTAAATAAATACAAAGCGATCATCACAGAACTCATAATCAAAGACAATCACACAATTGTAACACTTCGCTTTAAAGGAAAATACATGCTCAAATTTAGGTATGTTTACACTTAGCCAATTTCAACAACAAGTTGTATAACAACATATGATTATAACTGTGCATTCAATGCATATGAATGAATATATGAATGCAAGATGTGCACATCATCTATTTCTCTTCTCAATCTCATCAACAACATCATAAACATCTTTAATATCATCATTATCATCAACAACGTCATGAACATCGTGATTTCAACATCACCATCATCATCACTATCAACTCATCATCATCAATATGTATGAATATGTAAATGCAGTCAATAATCACAAGTATGATCAAAAGCAATCAAAATTACTCAATTCACGTATAAGCATAGAGTCAAGAAGGTCTAAACTGCTACAATAAATGGTAACCTACCTCGATTCCCTGATTGAAACATTATTTGGCCATAAACTTGCCCTTTCTTTTAGTCTCAGCTCGTTCTTGATCTATAGACAATAATTATATAATATCCATTTCAATAATTCACCTTTACCAATTATTAGTAACCTTTATTTATCAATATAACTCATGGAATTGCCCTAGTTCATCCTCTTAGGGTTTTCTACCCTTTAGTTTCATGAGTGTTCCATAGTCTAGCATTTTCAACAATAATTCTATGAAAACAAGTATTTTCTAACACCCTCAGATCATTATCTACTGATTTTATACTCCCACAAATTTGCATCAAGTTCATGAACTAGGGCTAAATCCCAATTTCCACCATGAATAAGTTTTTAATAATTTTCAAAGTAAGAAACTTACCTCCAAATATAAAGACCTATGAAAATTTGTAGAAAATTTCCTTCCCCAGAGCCTTGGTTCATTTTCAAAAAGTGGAGAATGAAAATGTATTTCTAGTTTAAATACTGTAAAAACTCTGCATTTTACCGCTACAGCAATTTGTGAAAAAATTGAGGCTACTGCTGCAGTGGTTTCGAGTAGAAATTTGGGATTTCTACCTAAATATTTCTATTTTACAACACCCCTATGGAAATATGACATCACAAACCAACCCTTTTACGGTAAACTCTATAATCGGAGTTTTGTACGTCTGTTTTATGTGTCAAAAGTTGTTATGACTTTTTAAACTTGTTATTTATCTAGAAATTAAGTCAAACACCCCCACCAACATTCACATCAATACCAAATTTCCTTAGAATTATACACACTCAAAATTTATGTAACACTAGACCAATCATGAATTTCTTAAGAATTGCCTAAGGAAAATTTGGTAGGGTTTTCACTTCCTATTTTTAGTGTAATGATGATTTGGGTTGTTACACTATAGGGCTTTAGGAAATGAATTCCTTTCTTTATTTCTTTCTTTCTTTCGTGCTATTACTTAATTTTAATTGGTATATGGTGATCTAAATTGGTATCTTACTCATTTACTCTTGTTTGCAGATGGTGAATACTCATTCCACTTGAGCAGAAGCAGCCGTACCTACAAAAACACCAATAAAAGTACCTATACTGGTCTTAGTTTGAAGTAGGCCTCAAGTTAGGGGCAGGGCTAGAAGGAGATGGTGAAAGGCAGCACCTGTTAGGGGTGGAACCCAGGCAGTTGAAGGACCAGTTAGGCAGAGATCAACATCCCCTCCCCTACAGTAGAATTCTCCAAACCTTTAAGACCAGTTAGGCAGAGATCAACATTCTCTCCCCTACAATAAAATTCTCCAAACCTTTCTCAAAATAAGGGAGTGGTAGTTAAGGAGGAAAAAGTGGTAGTCTTAGTAGATATGGTGCCAGTACAGAATGGTGTATCCCTGGTGCCTTTGTCAGCGGAAATGATTCAACAAGTGATGGGTTTTTTATGTTTCTTGGATGGCATCGGTAATACTCCAGTTTTTCTGACATTTTTTCCCTAGCCTTACAATATGCCACTGCTGTAGCACCAAGGATGGATGAGGGCTTTGAGACAGGGGTGTATCCCTAATAGGTACTTGGACCAATGATGACTAATGATGAGCATGGACTATTCTGTAAGTTCATGAAGATAAAATCCCTTGATTTCAGGGTACAGAGTCTGAGGATACATTTGAGTTTTTGATAGATTGCTATAAACATCTGCATAAGATGGGTATTATTGAAAGGTATGATGTGGAATTTGTTTCTTTTTAGCTGCAGGCTGAAGCCAAACAATAGTGGAGGTCATTCATAGAGTGTAGGGCCACCAGACCTCCACTTATTTGGGTATAATTTCAGAATATTTTTCTTGAGAAGTATATACCCTGCACTTATCGTGATCAGAAAAAAGATGAATTGTTAAGGTTAGAGTAGGTTGACATGTCTGTGGCAACCTATGAGGCCAAGTTTCATGCCTTGTCTTGATATGCTTTTCAATTGATCACTTTAGAAGGAGCAAATTAGATACTTTGTGAAGGGTCTAAATTTTTGGATTCAAATGGTTACTCTATCATTAGCGGCAGTAGGTAAGTCTTTCTAAGAGGTTACAAAATTTGTTAAAAAGGCTGAGGCAGTTGGGAAGTAAGGATAAGAGAAAGCAGAAGAAAAAATAGCCCAGACCTCGGGCCAGTTTAGCGGTACTTTTTATAAGGGTCGTGGGTCACAGGGTACTTCTTCCTGGCCTTATAATTCAACCATGCTTGTGTCTGTAGAAGGCCCATTGGGGTTCAGTTATCAGCCTTCACAGATAGGCAGCTATACACCTTTGTCCTCTTTTGTTCAGAGACCTGCTTTGGGCATCCGCTTCCATGAGTGTGGAAGTTTGGACCACATAAGAAGGTATTGTCCTAATTTCTTATCTAGAAGTCAGTTGACTCAAACTCCGAATTCTAATGCTTTAGTTCTAGAAGGTCATGGTGGTAGAGTAAATGGTAGAGGTCGTCTTAAAGGTAAGCATAGTGGTCAGACTGTCGGAAGGGGTGGCAACCAAGCCAACCAAGGTGGAGGACATGTTGGTAGAAATAGTGCTCAGGCTGGTAGAGGTGGCAGTTAGGGTGGTGATAGAGCCCAACTTTATACAGTTTTGGCTCATCCTGAGGCAGAAGCTTCTGATGCTATAATTATAGGTACTATTCTTGTCTGTGATCATATGGCTTCTCTATTGTTTAATCCTGGGTCCACTTTCTTTTACATGGTTGTGAAATTTTCCTTGGTCTGGGACTTAGATTGTGAATACCTTGGTACTCCTATGTATGTGTCCACACTAGTTAGGGTGTTTGTATGTGTTTATCAAATGTATCGTGCATGCCCAATGATATTTATAGGGTTTAAGACCTTGGTAGATTTAGTGATTCTAGATATGGAGAAATTTGATATTACTTTGGGGATGAGTTGGTTGTCCCCTTATCATGCTGTTATTGATTGCTATAATAAGACCGTCATTGTAGCTATGCTTGAGATGGAAAAGTTAGAGTGCGAGGTTACCTTTAAGCCTACTCTGATAAGAATTGTGTCAGTTATTCATGCCCAAAAACTAGTGAAGAAGGGGTGTAGGGAAATTTTAGCCCATCTTTAGAAAGATATATCTGTAGTTCCTCTGATAGCTTCGATTATAGTATTGTGTAAATTCTTAGAAGTATTCCCTAATGACCTTCCTGGTATGCCTCTAGACTGTGAAGTTGACTTCTATATAGACTTAGAACTAGGAACTCATCCTATATCTATCCCTTTTTATCACATGACACCAATAGCATTAAGAGAATTGAAGTCTTAGTTGCAAGAATTGTTAGAGAAAGGTTTTATTTGCCCAAGTGTTTCTCCTTAGAGTTCTCCCATTTTGTTTTTGAAAAAGAAGGATGGTAGCATAAGGATGTGCATAGACTACCACTAGTTGAATAAGGTAACCATTCCTAACAAATATCTTTTGTCTAGGATAGATGAACAGTTTGACCAGTTGTAAGGAGCTGCAGTATTATCCAAAATTGATTTAAGATCGGGTTATCACCAGCTCAAGATTAGGGTAGAGGACATCCCAAAGACTGCTTTCCAAACTGTTATAGGCACTATGAGTTTCTAGTCATGTCTTTTGGCTTGACCAATGCCCCAACTCCTTTTATGAGTCTAATGACTAGGGGTTTTAAGGCATTTCTGGATTCTTTTATCATTATATTCATTGAAAACATTCTATTTTACTCCAAGAGTGAAAAATAACATGAAACTCACTTGCGTACAGTATTGGGGTTGCTTAAGAAAAAGCAACTATATGCTAAATACTCCAAGTGTGAGTTCTGGTTGTCTTTAGTGTCCTTCCTGGGGTACATGGTATCTAAGAAAGGGGTTATGGTATACCCATAGAAAGTTGAGGCTGTTATGAATTGGGATAGACCAACAAATCTGACAGAAATTTATAGCTTTATGGGGTTGGCCAGCTATTATCGATGATTCATAAAGGATTTGCTTCCATTGCTTTACACATGACCTGCTTAAATCAGAAGGAGGTTCCATTTGTATGGGATGGGAAGTGTGAGGAGAGCTTTCAAAAGTTCAAAACTTTGCTAACCTCAGCACTAATTCTCACCTTTCCTATTAAAGGTAAAAATTTCATTGTATATTGTGATGCCTCACAGTTGGGTTTAAGTGTTGTTTTAATGCAGGACCAGAATGTGATTGCTTATGCTTCGAGTAACTAAAAACTTATGAGAAAAACTATACCACACATAAATTAGAATTGGCAGCCGTGGTGTTTGCTTTGAGGATTTATAGACACTACCTCTATGGGTTGAAATATGAAAATTGACCACCATAGCTTGCAGCATGTATTTACTCAGAGAGACCTAAATCTGAGGCAGACAAGGTGGATAGAGTTGATCAAGGACTATGAAATCTCAATCCTATATCAGGCAAGGCCAATCTGATGGCAGACGAATTGATCCAGAAGCCAATAAACATGTGAAGTTTGGCATGACTGGAGGTGTCTAGAAGCCTTTTGGTGAAATAGTTGCAGTCCTTGGCTAATAATTTCCTGAGATTGCAGGTGACTAGCAATGGAGAAGTATTAGATCACGCAGAAGTTAGGTTCACATTCTTCGACCAAATCAAAAGTAGATAGTTCAAAGACAAGCAGCTGAGCAACCTTAGAGAAAAAGTGTTGTAGGGAGAGGCTAGAGAAGCCATTCTTGGTGATGAAGGAGTGTTAAGGATTCAAGAGTGATTATGTCTGCCTCGTGTGGGTAATTTGATTTCTACAATCCTTGTAAAGGATCACAACTCCAAATACTCTATACATCCGGGTGTAACCAAGATTTATAGAGACTTAAGACAACATTATTAGTGGTGAAGGATGAAACAAGATATTGCAAATTTTGTGACTAAATGCCAAAATTTTCAACAGGTCAAGTATGAGCATTAGAAACCTGGTGGCACTTTTCAAAGGATAACCATTTGGAAATGAAAGTGGGAATGAATAACCATGGACTTTGTGGTGGGTCTTCCTAAGACCCTAACGAAGTGTGGATTTTTATGGGTTAATATTGATCGATTGACCAAGTCGGCTTATTTCATTCCAGTGAGGGTAGATTATAATGCGGTTATGTTGGCTATGATTTATGTGAGGGAGATTGTAAGGCTCCATGGGGTACCTATTTCAATTGTGTAAGTACTCAGTTTATGTACAATTTCTGGGAGAAGTTTTAGTTAAAGTTGGGTTCTAGATTGGACTTAAGTACAACTTTCCATCCATAGACCGAAGGGCAGTCGAAACAAACTATTTAAGTGCTTGAGGATATGCTTTGGGCTTGTGTTATGGATTTTGGGGTTCAATGAGACCAATATCTACCTTTGTCTAAATTCACCTACAATAATATCTACCACTCTAGTATTGACATAGCTCCTTTTGAAGCCTTACATAGTAGAAGATGTAGGTCTTCAATCGGATGGTTTGACACTTTTAAAGTGATTCCTTGGGGTACTGATATGCTCAAGGATTTGATGGATAAGGTAAGGTTTGTACAAGGAAAACTCCTAGAATATCAGAGATAGAAAGAGTATGCAGATAATAAAGTGAGGGATGTAAAATTTGAACAAGAAGAGAAAGTACTCTTGAAAGTGTCACCCTTGAAGGGTGTGATGCATTTTGGCAAGAAGGGCAAATTGAGTTTGAGATACATTAGACCATTTGAGGTTGTGAAGGGAATAAGATTAGTAGCTTATAAGATGGCCTTACCTCCTAGTATGTCTGGGGTTCACTGATATTTCATGTGTTTATGTTAAAGAAGTACTATGGAGATGGGGACTACATCATTCGTTGGGACTCCGAATTGTTTGATAAAGATCTATCGTACAAAGAGGAACCAATTGCTATATTAGATTAGGATATAAGAAAATTGAGAACCAGAGTCATTCCTTCTATAAAGGTTCAATGGAGGAACCATCCACTTGAAGAGGCAACTTGGGATACAGAAGTGGATATGCGCAAACGGTACCCACACTTGTTCATAGACTCAGGTATGTGCTTTTGCCTTAGTTGTGTCATTTTGGGGCTAGCTATAATTCGAGGATGAACTAGTGGTAAATTGGTATTTAATGTAATGATCCAAATCATATTTACACTGAAATAAGGAGTAAAAACCCTGCCAAATTTTTTCTTAGACAATTTTTAAGAAATTCAGGGCTGGTCTAGTGTTAGCTGAATTTTAAGGGTGTACTATTCTAAGAAAATATGGCATTGATGTGAATGATTGTGGGGATGTTTTACTTTATTTATAGATAAAAATTGAGTGTAGAAAGCCGTAGCAACTTTTGACACGTAAAACGGATGTATAGAACTCCGAATATAGAGTTACCATAAAGAGATTGGTTTGCGATGTTGTATTTTGAGGGATGTGTTGTAAAATGGACCTATTTGTAGAGAGTTCCAGAGTTTCTTCTTGGGATCCTACAGTGGAAAAGGTACCACTATAGTAGTAGCCTCAGTTCTATCGCGAACCACTACAACGGTACAACGCAGTAATTTTCAGTTTTAAAAACTTAGAAATGTTTTCATTCCCTACTTTTCGAAAAATGAACCAAGGTTCTGGGGAAGGTTTTTTTTTTTCAAAGTTTCAGATGTTTTCATCTCTGGAGGTAAGTTTGTTACATTCTAAACTTAAATTACTTCTTAAAATCATTAAGAATCGTTAGAATCTTATTTGTGGTGAAAAATTAATGTTTAGCCCTAATTCATGAACTTAATACAAATTGGTGGGAATGTGTATAAAAGCAGTTGATAATGATTTTAGGGTGTTAGAAAACACTATTTGGAGTAGAATCATAGCTGTTCATGCTAAATAAAGTAGAATTCATGAGATTTAAAGGGTAGAAAACTCTAAGATGATGAACTAGAGCAAATACATGAATAAAGTTGTAAATTATTGATCTCTAATGGTTAGAAAAGATGAAATGATTTAAATGAGTATGTAACTTGTTGTTATAGATCAAGAGTGAAGTGAAAGAGAAATAAAAGACAAGCTTGTGACCTAAAGGTGATTCAAGCAGGGAATTGAGGTAGGTTATGGTTTATTTGTAGCAATTTGGCTTGCTTGACTCTGTACTTATATGTGAATTGAATATTTGTAATTGCTTTCGGGAACTACTTGTGAATATTAACTGTATTTGCATATTCATACATATTGATGATGATGAGTTGATGATGATGTTGTTGATATTGATAGTGAAATCATGATGTTCATGAGATTGAGAAGAGAAAGATATGATGAGCACATCTTGTATTCATACATTCATCATATGCATTGAATGTACACTTATAATTATATGTTGTGATATAACTTGATGATGAAATTGTCTAAGTGTAAAAAGATATAAATATGAGTTTGTACTCCCTCTAAAATGAAGTGTCATAAATGTGTTATTCGTCTTTGATTATAAGTTCTGTGATGGTCGCTTTTACATTTAGTTGGTTTACTTATTTGTAGGGTGTCGGGTTGAGTCGGCTTATAATGCCTACCAGTACTTGTTGATGTACTGATGCTACCTGGGCTCTTCTTTTTGTTGAGTGCAGAGCGTGTTCCGGCATTTGAGACGAGACCTCGACTTTAGCCAGCAATTCCAGACTCAGGTTCAAGGGTGAGCACCATGACCCGACAACCATTGAATCTTCTGATTTGTGTTCATGTCCCTTGCTTCGGGACTAAGACTTTTTTCGCATTTCCTTTCGTATTTTGGATAATTTATTAGTTACATGTTTAGACATTCTTAGTTGTTCTTGTACAGTGACTTCAGGTCCCAGGAATGTAATAAATAGAGGATTTTCGCACTCTATTAGTGATTCGATGATTATGTTGGGTTGACATTTTTATTTTTTTATTGAATAATTGAGTTTAGAACTTATTGATGATAAGAATGGTAGAGTGTAATTATTGACTATTGATCTTGATTAGTGAGGGTTGGGCTAAGCTTGGTTCTCTCTCCATAGTTTAGGGTGGGCACCAATCATGACTGTTTGGGTCGTGACATGGACACCGAAGAACATGCTTGCAAATCACTAAACTGAAGTTTTTCCCTTCTGAGAAGCCTCCGACCGCTGCCATACTATCAAAATATTGATCTATTTATCAAAACAAGAACAATGATATCCATATAGATATAAATTACTCCAAAAAAAATTGGGCTAAAAATTACTCGTAAGTCCCGCTTATGGAATCCAAAAATTGGACCAACAATAACGTCCCTCATGGGACTAGGAGCTTGTACTCAAAAATTGACGCCAACTCTCTATTTTTTCCCCAAATCAGTCCTCAAAAGCTATGTTAAAAAAAAGAATTATGATGGAATTTAATCGAAAAAAGACCGGAAACTTATGATAAAATAATCAACAATTGATCACTAAGCAATCCCCTAACTAATTCCAGTTTCAATTTACAATCCCCCAATACTTTCAGAGCTTACAAGATTAATAATATTGGTTTGGGACTTGGAAAAATAAATGAAAAACTAAAGGGACAACTTATATATTGTTAGGGGTCCCTTCTTTGCAAATGCGGGACCCCTATCACAAATGCGGAGACCAACTGGGCCAGGCCTTCGCAAAAGCGGCCAATCCACCATAAATGCAAAGAAGAAGCCTGGACCGTCCAGGCTATCCCCTTCTTCGCAAATGAGATGATCGGCCTGCGAATATGAAGGTCAAGAATTCTTGACCTTCGTGAGTGCGACCAAGGCTCGTGAACACGAAGAACAAAAGGGTGCCTACACTAGCTGGTGAAAACCAATAATTTTCTAAGTCCAAAAGGGCTCCGATCGAGTGCTCAAAATTCGTTTGGAATACCGTACATGCAAATAAAATAAGCTAACCTACCAGAAACTACATTCCAAACTCAACAAAATTGAAAAAAATTCCAAAAGATGCCATTTTGACAAAATATGGCCCCCACACCCACTATTTCATTTCTACCAAATTCCCATCAATAGTCCAAAATGAGCCCAAAAGCATCGTGACCCAAATCAAAGGTTTCTCTAACCTAAAATCCATATTTAGAGCTAACAGAACCGACAAAATTCTCATTTGAGATCGTTTACTTCAAGTTTAGGCCCAAGACCTATTTCTCTTCAAAAGCCCCAAAATAGGGAAACTGATATAAAAACCAAATGAATTGCGCCGGAAACCAAACTATCAGTCCCAACAAGTTGTAAATGACTTAGGACAGCTATAGGAAAGCTCTAAAGAAGAAAAAAATACAAAAAGGTGGAAAATGACTTGGAGGGTCATTACACATCTGGTCTCTCGGAGTAAACTATGTGAAATTTATTTTCACCATTAAAATATTGTAATAATATTTTGTTATCACTGGTGCTGTGAAATTATCCTTATGATAATTTGCTTAATATCTTGTCTCATATTCTATCACACTACAATGAGGGAGACATTCACCTGTCAAGTGAAGGTTGACCTTTGTCTAGCCGACATATTGTTAAATAATATCAGAAAATGTATCAAAAATATTCCATAAGTATGAATGTACAATAAACATTCAAATAATAATTATATGAAAACCAAACTTATACTAATTCTTAGGGATGGCAATTCCAACCCATATTGAAGTAATCAGTCCATTTAATCCATATATAATAAGTTGGATCACTCATATTGGGTAAACTACAGAAATGGCCCCCATAGTAGATGACTTAGTTTTTTGTCCCCATAAGAAAAGTCCTACAAAACTAGACTTTCTTATTTTTTATATATAGAACAAATACCTGTCACACCCCTTTTGTTAATTCGAAGGGTTTTTCCAATCAAATTGATGATATTGAATAGGGATTATTTTTATTTTATTTTACAAAGTCGCCACTTGGAATTGAATTTTGGTGTTCCAAGTCACCTTACTTGAATACCCATTCAAAAGAAAATTGACTCTTTAATATTGGTCTGCGAACTAGAAATCCAGGTAAGGAATTCTATTGACCGAGGGGAAGGTGTGATACACCCCTTCAGTCCCGTAGTTCTAGCACGGTTGCTTTTATCAACTTATACTTGACTTAAGTTAATTCTTGGATAAATTAGGCTTGATTAGTTGCTCAATTTGTCTAAGGATTATGAGAGAAATTATGACTTATGTTTTCGGCTGAGGAGCGTAACCACACACAAAGCCTTGTAATTACAGAAGTTGATCAAGGAGCATAGCCACACACATGATCGACCTCGATATATTATTGATTTTTTGTTTCCTCTCTTTTACTAACTTACGACTTATCTCGCTCACTTCTTGCATTTGATTTTTCCTCTCTTTTCTTTTTATCAATTTATAAAGAGACGAATAAATTTGTAACCCATTTCTTTACACACACACACCCTTTAATAAATTACTACGCACATTATACATTTATTAAGGCTCAAAGTTATTCGGCCAAGTAAAAGGTAAGATGTATCACATAAACAATTTAGAGACATAAATAACCAAGATTGCAATAAAATACAAAAGTTGAAATAATCAAGAAGAAAGGATTATTATACCATGTTTATCAATTATACTTTAAGACATCTAAATTTCTCATGTTTCCACAACCTTTAACCTCAAACTACTATTTAACATTAAATACTAGGATTCTAGTATACTTAAGTCCTTTTTGCATTAACTCTGTATGGTATAAAAGCACTTCAACTGCATTTACACAAATAAGCCCCATGAACAATAATAAACCACCTATTTTTTTATTTTTTTTAACTTAAAATCGTTTAACTCTCATTTTAATTAAACTAAAGGAAAATAACAACAAGAATTCAGTAAGAGGCATCAATACTCAATAAGAATAATCACGAAAGTTTATCAATAAAGCAATATCACCCAAGAAATTATATACGAATTTATTAAAGAATAACATGAATAAGACTAATAATAAAGACTGGACCTTAAATGAAGCAAATCCTTTCTTCAAAATTGATTAGAAAATCTGACTTCCTTTACAATAGTTGAAATGTGAAGAAACTACAGCTGAATAAAGGAAACCAAGAACCTTTGCCCGAAAAACCCATCGGCAACCTCAAACGAGACCTCGAACAAGTAACCACGTCAACTTGACTATTTTTTTTTTTTGCTCAGATTTAGTGTTTTGATAGCTATTTTTGGTTGTTGTGAGGTGGAGGAAAATGTGTGAACAATGGTGTCAAAGAAATGGAGGGTGATGTTGTTTTTATGTTGATGGAGGGAGTGTATTCCTCTTCTATTTTCTTTTAAGTGTTGTTCCCCTTTTTTTCTCTATTCGTACTTGGGTGTTGTGTTTATATAATGATGATTGTTGTGTGTATGTGCTGCATGTGTGTCATGGTGAGGGACGTGTGTATTGGTGTATGCAGAAGATGGGGGAAATGGGAGGAGTGACGCGAGGGAGTTGTGGGTAGATTGGGGTTTAGGATTGAGAATTGTAGGTTTAGTTTAGGGTTTTTTTTCTTTCTTTTTTTTTTGTTTGAAAGGTAAAAATAATAATGATAAAAATATTAACTAATTAATTTTTATACTAAGAAAATATAAGAAAAATTTATAACTAGACTAAAATAAAATATAATTAGAATACTAAAATTACTAGCTTATTTATTAAAACCTAAATTAAAAGAAAAGTATATTCTTTTGAAAATTTTCTTTTTATACGAAAAGTAAAAACAAAAGTTATCCTAAAAGATAACTATTTTTTGAATCTTTTTTTTCACAAGTTTTCAAATAAAATCTACTAACCATGAAATAAAAGTTAAGAATAAAGATTAGACAAAATATAATTATTTAAAGATAAAAATAGGTTAAAGCTCGGAGAGGATCAAAAATCACGTGTCTACATTTGCCACTCTTTGTCTGAGAACACAAAGAGTTTTCAGACAAAGAAGTAGACAACGAGACAAGTTTTGTCCCGATTGTTATTTGAAATGGAAAAGAAAAGAAGAAAAAGATGTGACCGAGTCCTGATTTTGGATAGTCTACATATCCCGGGTTATAAGGGAATCAGATCACGTGTAGTTCAAGGGTAAGAAGGGAGATGGAACACACTGAAATGGAGAGTCGAGTGAGGTCCTGTCGCTGTTTCGATTCGTGGCTCCTGTCATTACATACAAATAATAAAACAAATAAAAATTACAATATCTTATCTACTCTACTTGTCTTGAGTCTTCCTGTACTTCTCCCATTTGGATCTTCAATTACCATCTCACTCTCTTTTGGTGGGTACCTTGATCTTGAAACTGAGGTTTGAGACTTGAACTTGAAACTTAGAGTGTGTCTTTGACCTTCTTTCAAATGACAGTCATAGTTAGTTCTTGAATGCTTTTTTTCTTGACCAATAGATGAATAAAAACCGACGTCAGGATGCCGGGCTGCTACATGCATTTGAAAGCTAATTCAGATTTTCATTGAGATTGAATGTCTGGTAAGAGTTGAGACTGTCTATTTGGACATCAAGATCATGCTTTGCCAGGAAAAACCTACAAGACATCATAAACAAAAGAAACAAACAAAATTTTTGCTCCAGTTTTCACTGAAATTTTTTTGTGAGTTATTAACAATTGTAACTTTGAAAATGGTCTCAGACTAGGAAGTGTTTATCCTAGGAGAAAAATGAAAATAACTGTCTTCAACTAGGAAATATTTATCCTAGGAGACGAATGCGAATTAATTGTCTTCGACTAGGTAATGTTTATCCTAGGAGACGAATTAGAAAATAACTGTCTACTACTAGAAAATATTTATCCTAGGAGACGGATGCAAAATAATTGTCTGCTACTAGAAAATGTTTATCCTAGGATACGAATGAAAAAATAAATGTCTTCTACTAGAAAATGTTTATCCTAGGTGATGAATGAAAAAATAACTGTCTACTACTAGGGAATGCTTATCCTAGGAGACGAAGAAAAATAAATGTCTACTTCTAGAAAATGTTTATCCTAGGAGATGAATGAAAAAATAAATGTCTACTACTAGGAAATGGTTATCCTAGGAGATAAATGTAAAAATAACTGTCTGCCACTAGGAAATATTTATCCTAGGAGATGAATGAAAAAATAAAACTGTCTTCTACTAGAAAATTTTTATCCTAGAGGACGAATGAAAAATAACTGTCTACTACTAGGAAACGTTTATCCTAGGATATGAATGAAAAAAATAAATGTCAGCTACTAGAAAATGTTTATCCTGGGAGACGAATGAAAAAAATAAATGTCTACCACCAGAAAATGTTTATCCTTGGAGACGAATGAAAAATAAATGTCTTGTACTAGGAAATGTGTATCCTAGGAGACGAATGGAAAAATAAATATCTACGACTAGCAAATATTTATCCTAGGAGACGACTGGAAAAATAAATGTCTACTATTAGGAAATGTTTATCCTAGGAGACGAATGGATAAATAAATGTCTACTACAAGAAAATATTTATCCGTGGAGACGGATGGAAAAATAAATGTCTACTACTAGAAAATATTTATCCTAGTATACGATTGGAAAAATAAATGTCTACTAATAGGAAATGTTTATCCTAGCAAACAAATAGAAAATAAATGTCTACTACTAGAAAATGTTTATCCTAGGAGACGGATGCAAAATAATTGTCTACTACTAGAAAATGCTTATCCTAGGAGAAGATTGGAAAAATAAAGTCTACTACTATGAAATGTTTATCCTAGGAGACGAATGGAAAAATAAATGTCTACTACTAGAAAATGTTTGTCCTAGGAGACGAATGGAAAAATAAATGTCTACTACTAGGAAATGTTTATCCTAGGAGACAAATGGAAAAATAAATATCTACTTCTAGAAAATATTTATCCTAGGAAACTAGTGAGAAAAAAAATTATCTTCTAATAGGAAATGTTTATCCTAGGAGACGAATAAAAACATAAATTTCTACTACTAGGAACTGTTTTACCTAGGAGATAAATGAAAAATAATAAATATATGCATGACATAAAGAAAGAATGAGAGGTTTTTCTGTAATCCTGTTTGCAAGCTTGAATATCTGAAATCTCCTTCATATCCACAAAATGGCTCCTATTTTCGGATAAAGAAAGAAAGGTTATGAGTTTCAAAATGGTGGTCGGTTTGTGGCCTTGGCTTTGAGTGTAATAGCTTCTATTGCTGTCATATTCGACCTTGACTTCAACTTTGGTAGCTTGTGCTTGTTGTGTAGACATCCTCATTGATGAACCTCTAATTGAAAATTTCAGACTCCTATATCCATCATATTAGTCTCATCCGACAAATGCTGAACCTTGCATTCATCCTCAAACTTGTCAACCATAAAAAATTATGGTGCATATTATTTCTTCTCGAATCGTTACATTTGATGAGCTGGCCAGACTTTGCTTTGGCAATTGAAAAACTGATAGCAAATTTTGAAATCATTTCTTACTGGTTTTAACAACGACGGACTCAAAGAAAAATGAAAAAGAATAAAGCAATCAAAAGAAGGAGTATTTGACAAAAAACATCCCTTTAAGAAACCTGAAGGAAGAAAGAAAAGACTTCTTTAAATGTGGTAGTCACCTCTAATGATCGTGACATGCATTTTGAATTAAATAACCTGATCTGTCAATCCAATCTGAACTTTATTCTTTTTGAACATTCAGACTTTGAAGTCGTACTTCTAAGTTTTGACCTTTGCATTAGACGCTCAACAATCAAGTGATTAGTGGTGCCCCAAAGAGTTTTCACCAAAAAGTCTCTCTCATTTATTTTTTTTATATCTCTCACTCACCATCGCCTTATGGTGTGCACGAGGGTTTTCACCAATAAGACTCTCTCATTTTCACTTTCTCTGAATTCAAAGATGCCTTATGGTTCTACGGGACCCCCTCTGATAAGACTCTCTTATGCAAGTATATTTGACTTGTCACTCTTAAAAATTGATCAAAAGGTCTTTATTTTAACTGTAACGTGGCTTTTGGACAGGGTTAGAAAGAAAGAAATGCCATGAAGGCTCAAAGATAACACATATAACGGGGTTAAGACTTCAACTTTTGGAATCGACTCTTTTGGCAAAAATAATTTTTTTTTTTTTGCCCTAGTTTTTGTGACTAGAAATTTTTAGGACCTTTTCTTGGTAGGACAAAACCCCAGGATAGGGTTGCCTACGTATCTTGTCAAAGCAAGAATTAGGTCAAATGTAGTTCAAAAAATTTATTCTTTTGCTTGAATTTTTTTTTGACTCTAACTTTAACTTCTTTTTTTTTGTTTTCTTTGACTCTTTTTATTCTTTTGGACTTTTCGATCCCCTTTTCTCTCTTGACATTTTTTTGAACCTTTTCATGACTCTATTTAGATTCCAAAAGAGGGATATTGTAACACCCCGTACATTTCCGAAATTATGAGACTACCTTAACATTTGTGGAATTATTTAAACATGATATGGTTTGGTTATTACACATTAAGTTAGTGGGCTGAATTAATCTTGTGATTTGGGGCTCAAATGAGGCCCAAAATGGAAAAAGCACCCATTCTTAAGTTGACCAAGTAAACACCTCAATTATTGACTAAGTGTTTGGCTAAATATGACCATGAGGCACTATATAAAGGCACAAAATCTGATTTTTATTCAACAAAACACACATACCATTTCTAGAATTTTCCAAGATATTTCACATTCCTCTCAAACCCTAAGTTATCACTCTCTTGGACAAGATCATCCTTTTGCAAGCTTTGGTAAGTATTTACTCTTATGGTTAAATATATTATATGCTTAATATGGTGTGTAAAGCATGTTGGTTTTGTTAACAAGGTGTTGAGCAGTTCACTATGTGTGAAACAATCTACTTTTGCTTAATCGGTAAAGGGTTTTGCCTTATAAACTTGAAAGGAGACTTGTGGTCTTGAATAAAGTGAATTTGATGGATTAAATGTCAACATGTATGATATGGTTATGTCCCTAACTTTATTTATCTATGTGTATAACTTGTGGGATTGTTGTTATGAAATTGGTGGTGTATTGAAAGGAAGATGTAGTTTTGGTGATGCTCATGTGCATTTTAAAACCATGATTGTTCATTGGCATCCAATTTAACCTAAAATATGTAAAGAGAAGTTTACTCATGGCCATGGACCATTTATTGCAAAAAAAAAAAGACCCAAAAATGACCCCTGGAGGATGAAACGGGCACCCGCCCTCTCGGACGGGGCACCTGCAGGCGCAGGTGACCCCACAGGTCCCTCTAGGACCCCATTTTGCATGTTTTTGTCTCTCTTTGATCCCCTAAGCCCCTATACCCTTATTGGATGCAATTACAACTTATGGTACCTTTTGAATGGCTTTAAGGGGTCGTTCAGAGGCATGTTGGATTATATCAATTATGGATTGTTGTTAATGTGTTATTGTGAAAGGTATTGAGATGACTTGATGGAGTAATTGTGACGTGGTGTTAATAAGGAAGTGTAAAGTATAAACTTGGTGTGAAATGCTATTGGTTTATGATGTCTTGGTCAATGTGTGGAATGTTGTGGTATTGTTGGTATGGTAATGTAGTGAGTTGTATTGTAGAAGGACGAAATAACGCTATATAGCAGTCATGTAGCTTATTATCATTTTATGCTCTTGTAATGTAGTTAGTTGTTAACGTGAGCTCCGTTATGTACTTGTGTTGTAGAGGAACACGTAAGGAAGGAGATGGATTGTTGTATTCACATCTAGGGTTGTGTATTCATATTTGGAAGATAAGGTATGTAAGGTTGCTCTTTTCGTATCCTTTGGCAGCATCTCTAGTTCTTATTGTTACCGACTTGTTCTCATTTCAAAATGTCTCAAGTATCTCATTTTAGGTTGTCATATTTTGTTATTCACATGTCTTTTATTCATTGACTAATGTTTCAAAGCTCCAATAATGTTATGACTACCAATGTATCAATCTCATAGAAGTAAAGAAATGAAGTAATGCATAGTTATTTGTTGTTTGAGTATTCTTAGGTGGCATCCCAGGGGTGGAAGAAACACCTAGCATGGGTTGATCCCAATATCACGGGTGGCATCCCAGGGGTGGAAGGAACACCTAGCATGGGTTAATCCCGATATTACGGGTGGCATCCTAGGGGCAAAAGGAAAGCCTAACATGGGTTGATCCCAATTGATTATTGATTTATGATCCCAATGTTATTATTTCCCACTGATCAGTTGGGCCTGGGCATATTATATGAATGATATTGATGAATGATAATTAATGAACGTAAAAGCAAATAAAGTAATGAATGTAATGTACATGGTTCCAAACACATAGAACGGTGGTTTATCCATATTGACTATTCTCTTATATTTGATTCCATTGAAGTACTTATGTATCATGCAGTTTCTTATATCCTTACATACTCAGTACATTCATTTGTACTGACGTCCCTTGGGGGACTTACCTTACTTGCTGCAGGCACATGTGCTAGTAGACCTCCACAGTAGGCTACGAGTCATCCGCAGACTGTTGGTGAGCTCTAGATTGGTTCAGGGCTTTCTGAGTCTATATGTACATTTGTTTTGGTATTGTATAGAGGATTGTCTAAAGCGGGGACATATACCAACTTTAGGTTGGTTATGTATCTATTAGAGGCTTTATAGATATTGTGGGACAAATAAAGGAAATGTAAGGAATGTATGCTTTTGACGCGGTGGCCCTAACGGCCAAGTTTCATATATATATATATATAGCATATGTTTTCCATGACATCCGCCATTGGAATCTTGTATCTATATGTGATAAAGTGTTGTTCATTTAGTGACATGCATATGAGTATACATGAATGAAGATTGGTTCTCTCGGTCCTTAACGGCTCTGGGTGCCAGTCCGCCCCATTCAAATTTGAGGCGTGACAGATATGAAAGGAAAAAAAATATAATTAAGGCTCAAAAGGGATAGCAACGGATGACACAATGTTTGGATAGCATAATAAAATGCCTTCATCATCTTAATTCTTAACAATGACGCGTACAAGTATGCATTTAAGAATTAGAAGTGAAAATCACAACATCTATATTGATGAACATGTATGCCACTTTCCTTTCATGATCGTCCATTAGAAATCTTTATTTTGGCAATATCTTCTCACAACAGATGTGTAATGACCCTTCAGGTCATTTTCTCAATCTCTGTGTGTTATAAAATTTTGAGCTCTCTCATAGTGGATAAATGTCATTTATGAATTGTTCGAACTATCGGTTCGGTTATCGGATAGTCTGTTTGGGTTTTAGACTCATTTTCCTATTTTGGAGCTTTTAGTGTTAAGGATTTGGTCTCGGACCAAACCTCCTAGTAGACAATCTCAGATGGAAATTCTGATAGAGCCATCAACTTTGGAACATTGATTTTAGGCTAGGGGGACCCTTGGTCCAGGTCCCGAGGCTTTCGGACTCATTTTGGGCTTTTGAGTAGATTTGGTGAAAATGGAACTATAGGTGTGGTCCCCATATTCAATCGAAATGACCTCGGATGGAAATTTTGATGGTTTTGTTGAGTCCAAAATATCGAATTTGGTATGGTAGCATAGTTCATTTGCATGCACAGGGTTTTGAATGAATCTCGAGCACTCGATCAGAGTCCATTTTGGACTTAGCTAAAATCTGGTAGTTGATATCTGGTGTGACTGCTAAAGCGGTCTAGGAGCCGCTTTAGCAGTACCAAGCCACTTTAGCGGCCTTGTCCATTTCAAAGAGGACCAATTAAGAGCTCCCTTGTCCGCTTAAGCGACGGGGTGCCACTTTAGCCACCTCAACCCTTTTGTCGGCGACCGCTTAAGCAGTCAAAGTCCGCTTTAGCGGTAGCAGCTTAAGCGGCCAGGTGCCCACTTTAGCAGCAACTAAGGGCTGTTATATCCCCTTCTTCACTTGATTTTCTCAACCCTTTCCCCCCATTATTGAGAGCATGAGGAGTGAAAAAGAGTGAGGATTCACCTATTGAAGCTAAGGTAAGTTAGCTTATCATTCCTTGGTCATTATTCATCATTTTTACTCATTGAATTCCGTCCCATTTCATTTAAATTCTTATAAATTTAGTCTTTGAAATCCTAATCTTTGGGGACTGATTTGAGCCTCGATTTATGCTCCATTAGTTGAGCACACATTCCTTATCATTCGAGGTACCTCATGACGGATTCAATTTAAGGATTTCGTTAGCGGGTCCCATGGGTACATTATTGATCCAATTTTGGACCCAAAATAATATGGGTATCATTTTACTTGTAATAACGTGTAGATTACTATTTTGATAGTGTGACGTCGATTCGAGATCATGGAGAAAGGTCGAGCGATTTGTGGACACTTCAAGAATTGCGGTTCGGCATAGAGGGCTTCGGTCTACTTTTTTCTATGAGATTGTGTATAGTATAGATTGCATGCTAGGTAGAGAATATAGGATATGATTATGACTAGTAAATCATGACTTAGCCTATTTAGAGAATTTGGGGTATAAGTGTGACCTGAACCATAGCATAGGTTGCTTGTTATGGCCATAGAATCCTATAACCTTTGATTATAAGCATGATAACCATAGTTGATGACTAAGGATCCTTTAGTAAAAGGTTTTCCATTCGACTTAGTGAATTAGGTAGTATTTTTCCCCGATTAGATCCTTTAATGACTTGACACCCTCATCTACCGTAGTTTCCCAAGTTATGAGGCGTTATTATGTCGATGATGAATTATTGGGCCCGAGGACATGGTTACGATGCCAGTTGGACTCCAGGTGAGTATTTTATTCCTAAAAGGACATGATTCTAGATTATAGACGCTTCGGCGCATATAGTGGTTTTGTTTGGATACTGGTGATGACATGCATACTTTTAGGCGCATTCATGCTCACTTAGGGGTACGATTCCAACCAAAACCTTGATTTTACTACTATTTCCAAAAAAGGATTTATTCCTACTTTTCACTTTAAATATGGAATGTTTTATAACGGGAATCGTACCACCTTATTTACTGGATTATGAGTTTTTGGAACTTAAAATGATGTTTAAGAACTTTGACCGAGGATGATTCCGGACCATTATTTATCCACTCATTTTACCACTACTATTTACTTCGATCGAGGGATATTCTGACCCTTTGTACATGATTATGATGATTTAGTCCCGAGCATGATCTTGAGCAATGAATTTATGGATTTACATCCTTTTAGTTGAGGTTCGAGTCCGTGCACTGATTATCTCTCTCTCTCTCTCTGGTACTGGATGGAGTAGATGGATTATAATGGTTATTGGAAGTTCTGGATTGATACCAGGCAGTGTATATGGATTTCCTGAATCCCCTAGGAGGCCCTTTAGTCCGAGAGCCATCGAGCTGGAGAAGCTTGGTTACCGTAGGTCCTACCTTTGCGAGCTAGGTGAGGTGGAACAGGTGTATACACTTAGTACGGTATGGTTTAAGATTGCAGAACCGATTTGAGTTCGGTGTCCCCGATATGGTTATGGTATTTTGGTTTATGCTGTATTCATCCATTCATATGCATTGCCTATCACCGGTATAGTTGTTTGGCACCTGTATCTATCGGTCTTATGGGGGGCTGTATAGGTATAGGTTATGGATTCTATTTGCAGAGTGTTTCCATGAACCTTTCGAGCTTATGGGGGTCTGATTGGGTACTTATTTGTCCGGACTAGCCGGTTACATTATTATTGGTTATTATGGTTAGTTTGTGGCAGGTTGGTTGTGGATTGGTAACCGAGTTGAAGGTATGTTTCTGATTCCTTTACTCTTGCAGTGAATTATGCTATGGTTTGATTATCTCATATTTAGTCATGCTTGGTTAGGGATCCTAGTTATGCTAGAGTTAACTTCCCTACTTGATTATGGGCCTTGAGATGTTAGGTTGATTCCCTCAGGTTGTTACCACTAAGCTAGTCCTATATGTATATATCCCTCTTTTCTTTGTCTATTCATATCACTTATGTATTCTTTGGCCTTGTACTACTATTATATATCCTTCTTTCACTCTTCATTTGTATATTGGCCAGTGATATACAGTATTGCACTTTAGTTTTGGATTACTATCAGGATAGGATAGTTATCCTTATTACTCCATTAGCATCGTTATGCCTAGTTCCTTGGATAGTTTCCTGTAGTCACTTTCATGCCTTCATGTCATTTATGCTTACATTATTTTTGGAGCTCAGTTGGCCGATGCCTACTGAGTACCACGTGTTTGGTACTTATACTACACATCAGCAGCCTGCAGGTTATAGTACGAGTTATCACCATTGATGTGTGTATCGTAAGAAGCAACTACGGATAGGAGATTTGGGGTGAGCTACCGAAGTTTTAGAGTATCACTACTCTCCCTCTTATTGTTAGACTATTCTCTATGTTGTGTCAGAGACGACTTGTATACATATATTTTTCCTATATTTCACTTGTACTCCTATTGTATTAGAATCTATAGTACTGGCTCCACCAGGTTTTGGGATTATATTAGCCTTGTTATTATATTTATTCCACTGTTTCCTTTATTTCTATAGGTAGTCCGTTACTAGCTATTTCGAATTACGGGTTGGCTTATCTACTGGTGGGTTATAGTAGGTGCCATCATGACATGAGAAATTGGTTCATCACAAGATGACATATGTCAATTTAGATCGAACTTGTCCCAGGATGTGTTTTGTTTTATTGAATCAATTCAAATTGCTATTGTCAAAATATTTCAGTTCTCCAATTTTCTCAAATGTTTTTTTTTTCATTTTTAACTCTCTTAGCATATTCATTCCATGACTAGATAGGATTTTAAGATCTGGCCAAAAATTCTGCATGCATATCATGTCACTAAAACTAAAATGAAAAGAAATACCTACAAAGAGTGCTAAATAGAATATAAAATTGAATTTTATTAAGTAAAGATAAAAAGGTCTAACAACAACACAACCAAATTGAACTCTAGGTTATGACCCTGAAATAATCCAAACAATCAATTACGACAAGACTCAAACAAAATAAAAGGATAGGAGGGTTTGACTCAAAAAACAAACAAAACAAAACCTATATTGTATAATAGCAATGGCGACAAAATAAACTATCAATACACTCCTTCCTAGAGAAGAAAAGAGTGACTTTCTAATTACCAAGCTTGACATCTTAGCCACTAGCTTGCACATCAGCCTTAGTGGAGCCTCTATCAATTTTAGTTGTCTTTTCATAAGAATTAAGAGGATTGGTACATTCTTTATCATCACATATCATCTCAATGAAGTGTACATCATTATTTACTGGCAGAGGATTCTCAGTAATGTTTGGGGAATCACTTTCTTGAACTACAATCATCTTTGCCTGAATCACCCCTTCCACTTTTCTTTTCAAAGATCAACATTGTTTAGTACTTTGACCTGGAGCATCAGAATGGTATTCACAACGTGCAACAGGATTGAAACCTTTTGAATGTGGATCTGCATAATTTCGAGGGATAGTTCCTATCATGTTCAAACTTTTTAATTTTTGGAACAAGCTTTTAGAAGACTCTCCAATTGGTGTGAAATTATCCCTAGGCCCCTGATTTACTCCATATTTCTGCCTTGTACGGGGGTTGTAGGGGGATTGAACATTTGGAGAATATGGATGAGGATTTTTATGTGTTGGTGCATGCCATTGGGGATAGATTGATGGCTGGATATATGGTTATACACTATAGACTGGATACTGAGATGGGATGACAGAGTATTGAAGGTCTTGTATGATTATTACTACATCATCATTTTTCTTCTTGACCCCAAAGTTATCCTGAACCATTTTGAATTGCTTGAGTTGTAGCCTTAAGGGCTACTTGAATTATAATTTTTCAAGTCTCCTATATTTATTACTTCAGCAAATGTTTTACGTACTGTAGAAAGTAGGTGGTTAAAGTAATCATAATCAGACTTTTGTGCTTGAAGGAAAACATCAATCATCTCTGTATCTTTCATTGGTGGCTTTACCCTAGTAGCTTGCTCTCTCCACCTAATAAAATATTCACAAAATTTTTTAGTGGTTTTCTTTCTTATGTTGGAAAGTGTGGTATGATCTGGAACTATGTCAATATTATATTGAAATTGCTGAGTAAAATCTTGAGCCATGTCATCCCAAATAAGCCAATGAGAGATATTTTGATCCATAAACCATTCAGAAGCAATCTCCGCCGGACTCTCTCCAAAGTAAGCCATAAGTAGCTCTTCTTTTTCCCTTGCTCCTCTTAGTTGATTACAAAACCTTTTCAAATGAGCCAATGGATCACCGTGGCCTTCGTACTTGTCAAACTTTAGGGTTTTGAACCCTAGAGGCAAGTAGACATTGGGGAACATGCACAAATTCTTGTAAGAAACACTCTTTTGTCCTCCTAGTCTTGCATGTTTCTCATGTTTTGCTCCAAACTTCTCATTTTCCTAGCCATCTATTCTTATTTCTCATGTCTAGTAATCTTTTTGATCACAATAGAGGACCTATGCTGATGAGTAGGATAGTAGGAGTCTGGGACTTTAAAAGTTGCTTCAGAGGGATAAAATTGATTCTGATGTGGCTCACTATTGGACTTTTGTATCAGTGTCGGTTGAGGGCCTGTAATAGTTTGTACCGTGGGAATGAAAAGTGGGTTGCTTGTGAGGGACACATTTGGGGGGCGTGTGGCTGAGGTCCCAACCATGCTAGACACATTAGCATGTGGTGCAAACCCGGGAGGATAAATTGGATCACTTGTTTAAGCTCATGTGGAAATTAGAACATTCATGTCCGAAAGTCCCGGGATTGAAGAGGGTGGCGCTTGTCCATTCACCCAGGCCTGGTACATTTCATCCATTTGTTCTCTTAACAACTTTATCTCCTCCACTGACGCAGATTTATATAGAATTAACAGATTTTATGCTTCTTTGTTATCAGATTCTATACCATCTTGGTGGGTCATCTTGCCTTTTCCTTTGGACTTGGTGTTGTATGGATGAGATGCGAGCTTAACCACAAACCAACCACCTTAAACTATCTTGATTCTGGAGATAACGAATGTGTTAGGGTTTAATATTTTCAAAACCTTTTTTTTAAGAAGATCACCGAACCCGAAAGAGTTGCCTACGTATCTCATCAGGGTGAGAATCAGGTGTGCGTAGTTTGTGAAGATCATAAAAAATTAAATTATTATTATTTTTTAAAAAAATAATATATATATATATATATATATATATATATATATATATATATATATATTCCTGATTTTTTTTAGGAAACTGTTATAAAAGTTAGAGGGAAAGTTACTATCTTCTACTTTATTAAGCTGCCTAAAGCCAGTCAACAATCAAATAGACCTTCCAAATAAATGTCAAAGAGCACCTATGATGTACATGTTGGTCATATAAAGAGGGGCACCTGTCCTAGACAGACCCAGCCCCTGTGCCGAGTCCCTCTAAGTCAAATGCACATGATGAAGATAAAGCAGAGCCTAATAGGGATGACCACGTCTGAGTTTCAGTTCTACTAGATTTAACCTGATGGAGATAGGTGTATGGAATGGTTTATCCAAGTGGACAACTCGGACCAGAGAGGGCTAGTTTACCGGTAGCAGAGCTATTTCAGTTCTACTGGTGATCCAATCTCGCCTAACATGTGTGACTAATATTTCTTAAATCAGGAGCGTAACCGAACACTGGTTCATCTCAGATAGAAGGTTTTGTGGAGCGTAGCTGCACACACAATGAATAGTGGTAGTTATATTCAGAAACTCAGGGGGGTGCGTGAGAGAGAACAATTTATAAATACAGTCACAAAATATCAAAGCGGTAACTAAGCAAGAAAAGAGCATATTGGGCCAACAAACACAATACATATATCCAAAACTTAAAGAAAGCGAAAAATAAGTCGATATATATAAAGCTCGAATTCTGGTTGGTCCCCAACAGAGTCGCCAGAGATGTCACACCCCTTTTTTTGAGTCAAATTGTTTTCTCAATAATGTGACGAGATTGAATAGAGATTATTTTTATTTTATTTAACAGAGTCGCCACTTGTAATTGAGTTTTGGTGATCCAAGTCACCTTACTTGAATCGTCATTCAAAAGGAAATTGACTCTTTAATATTGGTTTGCAAACTAGAAGTCCGGGTAAGGAATTCTATTGACCAAGGGAAAGGTGTGAGGCACCCTTGAGTCCCGTGGTTCTAGCATGGTCTCTTTTATCAACTTATACTTGACTTAAGTTAATTCTTGGATAAATTAGGTTTGATTAGTTGCTCAATTTGCCTAAGGATTATGAGAGAAACCATGACTTATGTTTTCAGCTGAGGAGCGTAACCACACACAAAGGCTTGTAATTACAGAAGTTGATCAAGGAGCGTAGCCACATACATGATAAACCTAAATATATTGTTGATTCTTTGTTTCCTCTCTTTTGCTAACTTGCGACTTATGTCGCTCACTTCTTGTAGTTGATTTTTCCTCTCTTTTCTTTTTATCAATTTATAAAGAGACGAATAAATTTGTAACCCATTTCTTTACACTCACACTCTTTAATAAATTGCTACGGACATTATACATTTATTAAAGCTCAAAGTTATTCGGCCAAGTAAAAGGTAAGATGTATCACATAAACAATTTAGAGAAATAAACAACCAAGATTGCAATAAAAATACAAAAGTTGAAATAATAAAGAAGAAAGGATTATTATACTATGTTTATCAATTATTCTTCAAGACATCTAAATTTCTCATGTTTCCACAACCTTTAACCTCAAACTACTATTTAACATTAAATACTAGGATTCTAGTATACTTAAGTCCTATTTGCATTAACTCTGTATGGTATACAAACACTTCAAATGCATTTACACAAATCAGCCCCATGAACAATAATAAATCACGTATTTTTTATTGTTTTGACTTAAAATTGTTTAACTCTCATTTCAAGTATACTAAAGGAAAATAACAACAAGAATTCAGTAAGAGGCATCAATACTCAATAAGAATAATCACGGAAGTTTATCAATAAAGAAATAACACCCAAGAAATTATATACGAATTTATTAAAGAATAACATGAAAAAGAGTAATAATAAAGACTGGACCTTAAATGAAGCAAATCCTTTCTTCAAAATTGATTAGAAAATCTGACTTTCTTTACAATAGTTGAAATGTGAAGAAGCTACAGCTGAATAAAGAAAATCAAGAACCTTTGCCCGAAAAACCCATCGACAACCTCAAACAAGTAACCACGACAACTTGACTACTTTTTTTTTTGCTCAGATTTGATGTTAAGATAGCTATTTTTGGTTGCTGTAAGGTGGAGGAAAATGTGTGAACAATGGTGTCAAAGAAATGGAGGGTGATGTTTTATGTTGATGGAGGGATTGTATTCCTCTTCTATTTTCTTTTAAGTATTGTTCCCCTTTTGTTTTCTCTATTCTTCCTTGGGTGTTGTGTTTATATAATAATGATTGTTATGTGGATGTGTTGCATGTGTGTCATGGTGAGGGACGTGTGTATTGGTGTATGCATAAGGTGGGGGAAATGGGAGGAGTGAAGTGACGGAGTTGTAGGTAGATTGGGGTTTAGGATTGAGAATTGTAGGTCTAGTTTAGGATTTTTTTTTTGGTTTGAAAGATAAAAATATTAACTAATTAATTTTTATACTAAAAAAATATAAGAAAAGTTTATAACTAGACTAAAATAAAATATAATTAGAATACTAAAATTACTAGCTTATTTATTAAAATCTAAATTAAAAGAAAAGTATATTTTTGTAATTTTTCTTTTTATATGAAAAGTAAAAACAAAAGTTATCTTAAAAGGTGACTTTATTTTTGAATCGTTTTTTTTACACAAGTTTTCAAATAAAATATACTAATCATAAAATAAAAGCTAAAAATAAAGATTAGACAAAAAATAAATATTTAAAGATAAAAATAGGTTAAAGCTCGGGGAGGATCAAAGATCACGTGTCTACATTTGGCCCTCTTTGTTTGAGAACACAAGAGTTTTCATCTAAAGAAGTAAACAACGAGAAAAGTTTTGCTCCGATTGTTATTTGAAATGGAAAAGAAAATAAGAAAAAGATATGACCGAGTCCTGATTTTGGACAGCCTACATATCCCGGGTTATAAAGGAATCAGATCACGTGTAGTTCAAGGGTAAGAACGGAGGTGAAACACACTGAAATGGAGATTCGAGTGAGGTCCTGTCGAGATTTCGGTTCGTGGCTCCAGTCATTACATACAAATAATAAAACAAATGAAAATTATAATATCTTATCTACTCTACTTGTCTTGAGTCATCCTGTAGTTCTCTCATTTGGATCTTCAATTACCATCTCACCTTCATTTGGTGGGTACCTTGATCTTGAAACTGAGGTTTGAGACTTGAACTTGAAACTTAGAGTGTGTCTTTGACGTACTTTCAAATGACAGTCATAGATAGTTCTTGAATGCTTGTTTTCTTGACCAATAGTTGAATAAATACCGACGTAAGGATGTCGGGATGCTACATCCATTTGACAGCTAATTCTGATTGTCATTGAGATTGAATGTCTGGTAGGAGTTGAGACTATGTATTTGGACATCAAGATCATGCTCAAGCAGATCTCTATGTTGTTAGACTGTTAGACTGTTCTCTATGTTGTTAGATCATGCTCAAGCAGATCCCTACTCTCCCTCTTATTGTTAGACTGTTCTCTATGTTGTGTCAGAGATGGCTTGTATACATATATTTTCATGTATTTCACTTGTACTCCTGATGTATTAGAAGCTCTTGTACTGGCTCCACCAGGTTCTAGGATTATATTAGCCTTGTTATTATATTTATTCCCTTGTTTCCCTTTATTTATTTTGGTAGTCCGTTACTAGTTGTTTCGGACTATGGGTTAGCATACCTACTGGTGGGTTATTGTAGATGTCATCATGACCTATGAAATTGGGTCATGACAAATTGGTATCAGAGCTTAGGTTTATCGGTGTTGTTGGTACAAGAGCTAATAGTTTAGTAGAGTCCTGCGGATCGGTGCTAAAATGTCTGTATCCTATCTTCTTGAGGCTGCATGGAATTCTTAGAAAATTCTATTCTTGACTCTTTGTTGTGCTTTTGTACTTCTATGAACCTTTAAGTACTTCTTTTGACTCCATTCTGTATCAAAGGGATAGCGTGAGGTCATTGATGGATGCAAACGGTATTTCGACGCGTGTTACCAGGATTTCTGCCCAGCATTGGGCTAAAGAGTTAGAAACTGAAATCAAAGATCTTCAGCATCAACTAGAGGGTCTGGGGTCAGACCAGGTTTCAACAAAGTTTGTGATTGTCTCAGCTTTTCAGGATTCGGTGTTATGGGTTCCGAGTCTAATTCTGGATACCTCTCAGCTAGAGGAAATGTTGGGTCCATCGAGTAGTTCTTAGACCAGAGTTGGATTTGTTGGTGTTCAGTAGGGTTCTTTATCTGTATCAGAGTATGAAATTGGGTTTCTCGAGAAGGCCATACATACTTCTATGTTATTTCCCACTAAGCATGAGATGGTGCAGGGATTTATCAGAGGGTTGACTTTACTACTCCATTTGACATCGAAGCATTTGATAATAGCTGGATCTTCTTTCTCTGAGGTTGTTGATCATGCGAGGGCTACAGAGAGGGCTTGCTTTAAGGCGTATGGATATGGAAGCAAGAGGCCATGTCAACAGTTTAGTGTTAGGGGTATTCCGTTTGGAGGTCAGAATTTTCCCAGCAGAGGTCAGTATCATTTATCGCCTATTAGGCCCAAACAGTTGGCACCTTCCGTTAAAAGTAGTGCACCTAGTGCCTTAGTTGGTCATTCAGACGCTCAGTCCCAGTTCAGACATGCTCAGATTCGTACTCCTTCGGGCACACCAGACTTATGATTTCAGATTTCCACTGTGATAGGTGCGCTTTTGATTCTCTGCCTTTAGTTACTACTTGAGTTGTGTTGGGGGGTTTATACCCATCGGTGGTTATATGCCTTGACACTTCTATGTTGATTATGGTAGGGCTTGGTGTTTTCACAGTGATTGATGTATGCCTTTTTGTAGGTTTAGGCTTATATGACTAACCTCATAGATGATTCTTTAGTAGTGGATTGAGTGGACCAGTGTAGTATTGTCCTAGGGGTGTAGCAAGTGGGTTAAGCTCCCATTTTTTCTTGGCATATTGGTCTTGTTGTGTCTATAGAGTGGATCAGTATCATGTTTCCCTTGGGGGTATAGCATTCGGGTTCGAGTCCCATTTCCCTTGGCACATTGTCTTTGTTGTGACCCTAGAGTGGTACTTCTGTCGATTTTCATTTTTGTACCACCTGCACCGTATTTTAAGGTTACTATAGTAGTTATTACTACTGTTATTGCTGAGTGTTGACTGATTTTCATTTGATAGGCAGCTAGACTAGCGGTATCTAGTAGCATACTTCCATCCTTGCGATTCTTATTTCATTGGGTTTGATGGCTACCTCAGTTGGTTCGCCTTCCCTTTCTGTTAGCAAGGTTGGCTATTGATCAGATTGTGAGAATGAAGGTAAGATTGACCTTCCATGGCTTTGTTATAACTATAGCATTGATAGTCTTCTTCCATAGCCCATTTCTTTGGTGATGCATTTAGGAGTTGTCCTTCGGATTTGGATAGTTTATCACCCGGTAGTGGTCTTGATCTTGATGTTGATTTTGAGTTGGGTTTGATGATTCAATTCTACCACCCATTTCTGAGATTTAGAGGTCATAGACTTATTTTCTGAATTGTGGATTCATCTCCTGGTGAGCGTGTTGATCTTGGTTTTGGTGTGGAGTTGGATACTCCTTTATTCCTGTGTGATGGTTTATGGTTCAGCTGAGTTAAATTTGATATAATTGAGAGAATTTAGAAAATTTTCATTTCGGCACTTGTTCGGCCTCGTATGACTTCACAGAGTGCTTTTGCTTGATGATATGCGCCGATTGGGTATTCGTTGTTGTTGATTGAGTAGTGGTTTGACCAAATGCAGACCAAGGTTGTATTTCTTTCGAGTTACTCGAGTGTTGACCATCAGTAGCGCTTATTACAACCTTGGTGAGTTCTTGGTTATGCCTAGATACGATCTGACCTTAGCGAATTGGGTCTTGATTGCTCGTATCTTCATCATATTGTTTTTTCATCTGTTAAGATTATGCTCTTCGGTGATATTTTAGCTCGGCCATCGTGGAGATTGTTGGTCCTGTGCTTGATCTTCTAATAGCGAGGTTGGTTGGGGCAATTGGCCTTTGTAAGGACTTGTTGGATCCAGTTTTAGATTTTGAAGCCTTCAGATAATGGCTTGGGAGTTATGATAGGCTTCAGTTTGTGGATGCCTACCCTCCAACAGGATCAGTTGGGATAGTTGAGATCAAGTAGTCTAGCTTCAGTATTGGGGTTTTAGCTTGGGATTGCATAACTTGGTTACATCCTCGTTTTGAGGTTTTGCTTAAGTTGGGCATTCATTTATAGGCTGGCCGAGCCTACTCTTTGTATAACGGTTTAGTTTCCTCCAGTTGGGGTAGACCGTACTAGATAGATGGTTAGAAGACGGTCCATCGGTATACAGTATTGGTTTTTACTACTTCCGACCTTGGTTCTCAGTTTTGGTCAGAATTATGAATTTTCCACTCAGTAGGAGAAGTGCGCTTAAGTTGGGTTTAGCATGGCTTCATCCATGATTGGTGGAACTTCTTGAAGTGGATCATTCAGTTTCATATGATTGGTACTTCGGACTCTTGATTTTCAGTTTAGAGAGTCATCCGGACCAGTTGTAGACTTGGCTTAACAATGTAGACTTTGGTCACCTCTGTTTGTACGTCTTAGTAGCACCTTATGAGCTTATTATTGCGCTTGCCATCATGGGTTTTTGTTAATTCAACTTCAACCTTTCAAGGACAGTGTGTTGTGATTGCTCGGATAGGACTTAGATGACATTTTGCGTGATTCGGAATAGATAATAGGTTTGGAAAGACAAAAGAAGGTTAAGTTTGGATGTTGGAGTTATAGTATGATTCTGGCCTTGGATTGCCTTTAGCCTAGCTGAATTTCCGCCTGGTTAGACTTGTATTGGTGTGTTATCAGCATGTTGTGGTCTGGATTTGCGTGCATCAGTCGTTCTCGATTCAGTTGGAGGCCAGTTGATTGTTGAGGTTGAGTTTGGGTTATTTGTTAAAGTGAAGTAAGGAAGTTAGTTGAAAAAGGGGTACCTTTGGCAAAATCCCTTGGAAGAGTGGTCTTTTCTTTGAAGTTGTCTGGGGAGTCATGTTCGGGGAATGCGGGCCCAGTACCTCATCCTTTCGAGCTTTCGCGCTCTTTCTACCCATTGACTTTTGCGGACAAAAGTCCTTTTAGTAGTGGATATTGTAATGACCCTTCAGGTCATTTTCTTGATTTTCATGCGTTCTTACATTTTGAGCCTTCCCATAGCGGCTACATGTCATTTATGACTTGCCGAAACTGTCGGTTCGATTATCGGACAGTCCATTTGGATTTTAGGCTCATTTCCCAGTTTTGAAGCTTTTGCTATTAAGAAATTGGTCTCATACAAAAAATCCTAGTAGACGATCTCAGATGGAAATTCTGACAGTGCCATCAGCTCCGGAATATTGATTTTAGGCTAGAGAGACCCTTGGTTCAGGTCCCAAGGCTTTCGGACGCATTTTGGACTATTGGTTGGAAATTGGTTAAAATGGAACTAGAGGTGTGGGCCCCATATTTAATTGAAATGACCTCATATGGAAATTTCGATGATTCCATTGGATCCTAAACGCGTTTTATGATCAATTTGCACTATTGGTTCATGTTCATAGTGTTCCGGATGAGTTTCGAGGGTCAAAAACAAGTTTCAGAAGTTGCTGGTGCTGGTGTGGCCGCTTTAGCGGCTGTTGACCATTTGACCGACCGCTAAAGCGATCATTTGACCGCTTTAGCGGTACTTTTACCCTCTGATCAGGACGCTTTAGCAGTCAAAGTGTCACTTTAGCGGCCATCGCTGAGTATAAGACCCAAACCGAACCCATTTCATATTTTTGACATTTCGAGAGCTAAGAAGCTCCATTTTAGGCGATTCTTGATGCGTTGGTATCGTATGATCATTGTCTATGTGATTTTACCTTCACTTATCCCATTTTACAAGAATATACATTTTGTTTTTCCTGATTTTCGACTAAAATTGCGATTCAAAAACCCTTTTTCCGGTTGGAGCTTGGAGTGTGGGGAATCATTCTTGAGACTAAGGTAAGTTGTTTTAACGTCCCTTGATCATTCCCATTATTTTACTCATAGAATTCCACTCTTTTCCTTGTTAATTCTTAGAATTTAGGTCTGTGAAATCCTAATCTTTGGGGACTGATTTGAGCCTCGATTTACGCTCTATTTGTGCTCAACTTTTGAGCACATATTCCTTATCGTTAGAGGGACCTCGTGACGAATTCAATTTTGGGATTTCATTAGCGGACCCCACGGGCCCATTATTGACCCAATTTTGGGCCCGGAGTTTTATATTACAATATGGGTATCGTTTTACTCATAATGACGTGTAGGTTACTATTTTGATAGTGTGGCATCAATTCGGGATCGTGGAACAGGGTCGAGCGACTTGTGGACACTTCAAGAATTGCGGTTCGGCATCGAGGTAGGCTTCGGTCTACTTTTATCTATGAGATTATGTATAGTATAGATTACATGCTAGGTAGTGAATATGGGATATGCTTATGGTTAGTATAGCATGACTTAGCCTATTTTATGGAATTTAGGGTAGAGATGTGACCCGAACACCAGTATAAATATTTGTTATATCCATAGAGCCCTATTGCCCTTGAATATAAGCATGTTAACCACAACTGATGATTAAGGATCCTTTGATATGGGACTTACCATTTGACTTAGCGATTCAGGAGGTTTTTCCCCGATTAGATCCTTGTGGTGGCTTTATGCCCTTGATTATTGTGGTTGCCCTGGTTATGAAACCTTGCTATATTGGTTATATGTTATTGGTCCCAAAATCGTGATTATGAGGCTAGTTGGACTTTGGTGAGTATTCTGCCCTTAGCAAGGGAAGGATTATCATTTATAGACGCTTAGGCGCTTAGGGATATGTTGTCTGGATACTGGTGATGGCATGCATACTATCTGATGCATTCATGCTCATTTAGTGGTACGATTCTAACCAAAACCTTGATTTTACTACTGTTTCCAAAAAGGGGATTTACTCCCACCTTTCACTTTTAAAAGGGTAGTTTTATAATGGGAATCATACCACCTTATTTACTGGATTATGATTCAAAACTGAAATGATGTTTTAGAACTTCGACAGAGGATGATTTCGGTCTGTTATTTATCCACTCACTCTTCTACTACTATTTACTTCGGTCAAGGGATATTCCGACCCTTTGTACATGATTTAATTCCGAGCATGATCTCGTGCAATAGATTTACGAATTTATATGTTTAAAGATCGGTTGGAGTTCGGCACTTTCTATTGGGATTATGATCGATTCGAGTCCGGCACTTTCTATGGGATTTATGATATTTAAAGACCGGTTCTAGTCTGGCACTTTGATTGAGATTGTGGAACCGGTTCGAGTCTGGTGTCTCCAGTATGCCTTGAGATTGTGGAACCGGTTCGACTCCGGTGTTCCCTTCATGGTTATGGCATTTCGGTTTACGTTGCTTTCATTCATTCATATGCATTGCCTATCACCAGTATAGTTGTTTGGCACATGTACCTATCGGTCTTATGGGGGGCTGTGTAGGTACGGGTTATGGTTGCTGTTTGCTAAGTGTTTCTATGAACCTTCCGGGCTTATAGGGGTCCGGTTAGGTACTTTTTTGCCCGGACTAGCCTGTTTTATTATGGTTAGTTCATGGCAGGTTGGTTGTGGACTGGTACCTGAGATTAGAGGTACGTTTCTGATTCCTTTATCCTTCGGTAGATTATATTATGGTTGGTTTACCCAGGATTTGTCACCCTTTGGGTATAGGCTTGATGAGGCTAGTGTTAGCTCCTTTACTTGTCTATGGACCTTGAGATGGTAGGTTGACTTCCTCAAGTAGTTACCTTTGAGTTAGCCCTATATGTCTTCTTATATGTATGGTATCACCGTATATCCCTCTCTTTCCTTATCTATTTACATTGTATATGTATCCTTTGGCCTTGTACTAACATTATATACCCTTCTTTTGCCGTCCATTTATATATTGTCAGTGAGATACGAAATTGTACTTTAGTTCCTGAAGGATGTCAGGATAGGATAGTTATCCCTATTGCTCCATTAACATTGTTATGCCTAGTTTCATGGATAGTTGCCTGTAGTCACTTTCATGCCTTTATGTTATTTATGCTTACATTATTTCTGGAGCTCAGTCGGTCGTTGCCTACTGAGTACCACGTGTTTGGTACTCATACTACACTTCTGCAGCCTGCAGGTCATAGTGTGAGTTATCATCGTTGATGTGTGTATATCGTGCGGAGCAGCTATGGATTGGAGATTTGGGGTGAACTCCCGACGTTTTGGAGTATCCCTACTCTCCCTCTTATTGTTAGATTGTTCTCTATGTTGTGTCAGAGACGGCTTGTATACATATATTTTCATGTATTTCACTTGTACTCCTGATGTATTAGAAGCTCTTGTACTGGCTCCACCAGGTTCTGGAATTATATTAGCCTTGTTATTATATTTATTCCGTTGTTTCCCTTTATTCCTTTTGGTAGTCCGTTACTAGCTGTTCCGGACTATGGGTTGGCTTACCTACTGGTGGATTATAGTAGGTTCCATCATGACCTATGAAATTGGGTCGTGATATTTATCCTAGGAGAAAAATGAAAATAACTGTCTTCAACTAGGAAATATTTATCCTTGGAGATGAATGCAAATTAAATGTCTTCGACTAGGTAATGTTTATCCTTGGAGACGAATTAGAAAATAACTGTTTACTACTAGAAAATGTTTATCCCAGGAGATGGATGTAAAATAATTGTCTGCTACTAGAAAATGTTTATCCTAGGAGATGAATGAAAAAAATAATTGTCTACTACTAGAAAATGTTTATCCTAGGAGACGAATGAAAAAATAAATGTCTGCTACTAGAAAATGTTTATCCTAGGAGACGAATGAAAAATAAAATTCAATTTCTAGGAAATGTTTATCCTAGGAGAAGAATGAAAAAATAACTGTCTACTACTAGAAAATATTTATCCTAGGAGAATAATGCAAAAATTACTGTCTGCTACTAGGAAATATTTATCCTAGGAGACGAATGAAAAAATAGAACTATCTTCTACTAGAAAATTTTTATCCTAGGAGACGAATGAAAAATAATTGTCTACTACTAGAAAAAATTTATCCTAGGAGACGAATGAAAAAATAAATGTCTACTACTAGGAAATATTTATCCTAGGAGACGAATGAAAAAATAACTGTCTACTACTAGAAAATGTTTATCCTAGGAAATGAATGGAAAAATAAATGTCTACTACTAGAAAATGTTTATCCTAGGAGACAAATGGAAAAATAAATGTTTACTATTAGAAAATGTTTATCCTAGGAGACGGATGCAAAATAATTGTCTACTACTAGAAAATGCTTATCCTTGGTGACGATTGGAAAAATAATTGTCTACTACCAGAAAATGTTTATCCTAGGAGACAAATGGAAAAAATAAATGTCTACTACTAGTAAATGTTTATCCTAGGAGACGAATGAAAAATAAATGTCTTCTACTAGGAAATGTTTATCCTAGGAGACGAATGAAAAAATAAATGTCTACTACTAGAAAATATTTATCCTAGGAGACGACTGAAAAATAAATGTTTACTACTAGAAAATGTTTATCCTAGGAGACGAATGAAAAAATAAATGTCTACTATTAGAAAATGTTTATCTTTGGAGACGTATGCAAAATAATTGTCTACTACTAGAAAATGCTTATCCTTGGAGGCGATTGGAAAAATAAATGTCTACTACTAGGAAATGTTTATCCTAGGAGACGAATGAAAAAATAAATGTCTACTACTAGGAAATGTTTATCCTAGGAGACGAATGAAAAATAAATGTCTTCTACTAGGAAATGCTTATCCTAGGAAACGAATGAAAAAATAAATGTCTACTAATAGAAAATATTTATCCTAGGAGATGACTGGAACAATAAATGTCTACTACTAGGAATGGAAAAATAAATATCTACTACTAGAAAATATTTATCCTAGAAAACGGATGGAAAAATAAATGTCTACTACTAGAAAAATTTTATCCTAGGAGACGAATGGAAAAATAAATGTCTACTACTAGGAAATGTTTATCCTAGGAGACGAATGGAAGAATAAATGTCTACTACTAGAAAATGTTTATCCTAGGAGACGAATAAAAAAAAATTGTCTTCTACTAGGAAATGTTTATCCTAGGAGATAAATAAAAAAATAAATGTCTACTACTAGGAAATGTTTTACCTAGGAAACGAATGAAAAATAATAAATATATGCATGACATAAAGAAAGAATGAGAGGTTTTCTTGTAATCCTGTTTGCAAGCTTGAATATCTGAAATCTCCTTCATATCCACAAAATGGCCCCTGTTTTCGAAAAAAGAAAGAAAGGTTAATAGCTTCTATTGCTGTCATATTTGACCTTGACTTCAACTTTGGTAGCTTGTGCTTGTTGTGTAGACATCCTCATTGATGAACTTCTAATTGAAAATTTCAGACCCATATATCCGTTGTATTAGTCTCATCCGACAAATGCTGAACCTTGCATTCATCCTCAAACTTGTCAACCATAAAAATTATGGTGCATATTATTTCTTCTCGAATCGTTACATTTGATGTGCTGACCAGACTTTGCTTTGACAATTGAAAAAATTATAGCAAATTTTGAAATCATTTCTTGCTGGTTTTAACAAAGATGAACTCAAAGAAAAATGAAAAAGAATAAAGCGATCAAAAGGAGTATTTGACAAAAAATATCCTTTTAGGAAATAGGAAGGAAGAAAGAAAAGACTCCTTTAAATGTGGTAGTCACCTCTAATGATCATGACATGCATTTTGAATTAAATGACCTGATCTGTCAATCCAATCTGAACTTTATTCTTTTTGAACATTCAGACTTTGAAGTCATGCTTCTAAGTTGAGACCTTTGCATTAGACGCTCAACATTCAAGCGACTAGTGGTGCCCCAAAGAGTTTTCACCAACAAGTCTCTCATTTATTTTTTTTATATCTCTCACTCACCATCGCCTTATGGTTCCCACGAGGGTTTTCATCAATAAGACTCTCTCATTTTCATTTTATCTCAATTCAAAGATGTCTTAAGGTTCTGCGGTATCCCCTCTGAGAACACTATCTTATGCAAGTGTCATGGCATTGCTCCTCATGATAATCAACACTGAAAGCATATTTGACTTGTTATTCTTAAAAAATGATTAGAAGGTCTTTATTTGGACTGTAACGTGGCTTTTGGATAGGGTTAGAAAGAAAGGGATGGCATGAAGGTTCAAAGATAACACTTATAACGGGGTTAAGACTTACAACTTTTGGGATCGACTCTTTTGGCAAAAATAAAACTTTTTTTCTTGCCCCAGTTTTTGTGACTACAAATTTTTAGGACCTTTTCTTGGTTGGACCGAACTCCAGGATAGGGTTGCCTACGTATCATGTCAAAACAAGAATCAGATCAAACGTAGTTCAAAAAATTTGTTCTTTTGCTTGATTTTTTTTTTCTTTTGACTCTATCTTTGACTTCTTTTTTTTTTTTTTTTGATAAAAAATACAATTAAATCTCAAAAGGGATAGCAAAGGACGACACAATGTTTGGATAGCAAAATAAAATGCCTTCGTTATCTCAATTCTTAACAATGATGAGTACAAGCATGCATTTAAGAATTAGCAGTGAAAATCACAACATCTACATTGATGAACATGTATTCCACTTTCCTTTCATGATCGTCCATTAGAAATCTTCATTTTGGCAATATCTTCTCGCAACAGATGACATGTATCGATTTAGATCAAACTTGTCCCAGGATTTGTTTTGTTTTATTGAATCAATTCAAATTGCTATTGTCAAAATGTTTCAGTTCTCCAATTTTATCAAATGTTTTCTTTTCATTTTTAACTCTTGGAGTATTCATTCCTTAACTAGATAGGATTTTAAGATTTGACCAAAAATTCTGTATGCATATCATGTCACTAAAGCTAAAATGAAAAGAAATACATACAAAGAGTGCTAAATAGAATATAAAATTGTATTTCATTAAGTAAAGATAAAAAGGTCTGACAACAAGACAACCAAACTGAACTCTAGGTTACGACCCTGAAATAACCCAAACAATCAATTACGACAAGACTCAAATAAAATAAAAGTATAGAAGGGTTTGACTCAACAAACAAACAAAACAAAACCTAAATTGCATAATAGCAATGACGAAAAAATAAACTATCAATACACTCCTTCCTAGAGAAGAAATGAGTGACTTTCTAATTACTAAGCTTGACATCTCAACCACTAGTTTGCACATCAGTCTTAATGGAGCCTCCATCAATTTTAGTTGTCTTTTCTTGAGAATTAAGAGGATTGATACATTCTTTGTCATCACATATCATCTCAATAAAGTGTATATCATTATTTGCTAGCAGAGGATTCTCAGTAATGTTTGGGAAATCATTGTCTTGAACTACAATCATCTTTGCCTGAATCATCCCTTTCACTTTTCTTTTCAAAGATCGACATTCTTCAGTATTGTGCCTCGGAGCATTAGAATGGTATTCATAACGTGCAGCAAGATTGAAACCTTTTGAATATGGATCTGTATGATTCTGAGGGATAGTTCCTATCATGTTCAAACTTTTTAATTTCTGGAACAAGCTTTCATAAGACTCTCCAATTGGTGTGAAATTATCCCTAGGCCCCTGATTTCCTCCATATTCTTGCCTTGAATGGTGGTTGTATGGGGCTCAAACATTTGGAGAATAGGGATGAGGATTTTGATGTGTTGGCGCACACCATTGGGGATAGATTGATGGCTGGACATATAGTTGTACACTATAGACTGGATATTGAAATGGGACGACAGATTATTAAAGGGCTTGAGGGATTATTGCTACATCATCATTTTTCTTCTTGACCCCAAAGTGTCCTGAACCATTTTTAATTGCTTGAGTTGTAGCCTTAAGGGCTACTTGACTTACAATTTTTCCAGACTTGATGCCATTTTCAACCATTTCTCCGATTTTTACTACTTCAGCAAATGTTTTACCTACTGCAGAAAGTAGGTGGTTAAAGTAATCAGACTCTTGTGCTTGATGGAAAACATCAATCATCTCCGTCTCTTTCATTGGTGGCTTGACCCTAGCAGTTTGTTCTCTCCACCTAATAACATATTCACAAAAAATTTCAGTGGCCTTTTTCCTCATGTTGGCAATTGTGGTACGATCTGGAACTATGTCAATATTATAATAAAATTGTTGGATAAAATCTCGAGCCATGTCATCCCAAACATTCCAACGAGAGGTATCTTGATCATTAAACCATTCTGAAGCTATCCCAGCCAGACTCTCTCCAAAGTAAGTCATAAGTAGCTCTTCTTTTCCCCCTGCTCCTCTTAGTAGATTACAAAACTTTTTCAAATGAGCCAATGGATTATCGTGGCCTTCGTACTTGTCAAACTTTGGGGTTTTAAACCCTAGAGATAAGTGGGCATTGGGGAATATGCACAAATCCTTGTAAGAAACACTCTTTTGTCCTCCTAGTCCTTTCATGTTCCTCATGTTTTTCTCCAAACTTCTCAGTTTCCTAGCCATCTCTTCTTGTTCCTCATTTCTAGTAGTCTTTTTTATCACAATAGGGAAACTATGCTGATAAGCAGGATAGTAGGAGTCTGGGACTTTAAAAGTTGCTTCAGAGGGATAGAATTAATCCTGATGTGGTTCACTATTGGACTTTTTTATCAGTGTCGGTTGAGGGCCTGTAGTAGTTTGTACCACGAGAATGAAAAGTAGGTTGTATGTGAGGGACACATTTGGGGGGCATGTGGCTGAGGTCCCAACCGTGCTAGACACATTAGCATGTGGTGCAAACCCGAGAGGATAAATTAGATCACTTGTTTGAGCCCAAGTGGAAATTGGAACATTCATGTCCGAAAGTTCCGAGATTGAAGATGGTGGCGCTTGTCCATTCACCCAGGCCTGGTACATTTCATCCATTTGTTCTCTTAATAACCTTATCTCCTCCACTGACGTGGATTCCTACGGAATCAACATATTTTATGCTTCTTCATTATCAGACTATATACCATCTTGGTGGGTCATCTTGCCTTTTCCTTTGGACCTGGTGTTATATGGATGAGATGCCAACTTAACCACAAACCAACCATCTTAAACTATCTTGATTCTAGAGATAACGAATGTGTTAGGGTTCTTTATTTTTGAAACCTTTTTTTTAAGATGATCACCGAACCCAAAAACGCTTCCTACGTATCTCATCAGGGTGAGAATAAGGTGTGCATAGTTAGTGAAGACCATAAAAAATTATATTATATTATTATTTTAAATATATATATATATATATATATATATATATTCTCAATTTTTTTTAAAGAAAACTGTTATAAAAGTTGGAGGGAAAGTTACTCTCTTCTACTTTATTAAGCAGCCTAAAGTCGGTAAACAATCAAATATGCCTTCCAATTAAATGTCAAAGAGCACATAGGATGCACATGTTGGTCATATAAAGAGGGGAACCTGTCCTAGATGGACCCGACCCCTGTACCGAGTCCAGCTAAGTCAAATACACATGATGTAGATAAAGCAGAACCTAATAGGGATGAATATGTCTGATTTTCAGTTCTACTAGGTTTAACTTGATGGAGATAGGCTTATCCAAGTGGACAACTCGGACCGAGGAGTGTCAGTTTACCTGTAATGACCCTCCAGGTCATTTTCTCGATTTCTATGCATTCTAACATTTTGAGCCTTCCCACAGTGGCTACATGTCATTTATGACTTTTCGGAACTGTCGGTTCAGTTATCGGACAATCCGTTTGGATTTTAGGCTCATTTCCCTGTTTTGAAGCTTTCGCTGTTAAGAAATTGGTCTTGGACCAAAACTCCTAGTAGACAATCTCGGATGGAAATTTTGACAGTGTCATCAGCTCTGGAACATTGATTTTAGGCTAGAGGGACCCTTGGTTCAGGTCCCAAGGCTTTCAAACTTATTTTGGACTATTGGTTGGAAATTGGTTAAAATGAAACTATAGGTGTGGGCCCCACATTTAGTATAAATGATCTCGGATGGAAATTATGATGATACCATTGGATACGGAACATGTTTTATGATCAATTTCCACTATTGGTTCATGTTCATAGTGTTCCGAAAGAGTTCCGAGGGTCAAAAACAAGTTTTGGAAGATGTTGGTGCTTGTGTGGCTGCTTTAGCGGCTGTTGACCATTTGACCGACCGCTAAAGCGATCATTTGACCGCTTTAGCGGTACTTTTACCCTCTTATCAGGCTGATTTAGAGGTCAAAGTGTCGCTTTAGCGGCCATCACTGAGTATAAGACCCAAACCAAACCCATTTCCTATTTTTGACATTTCGGGGTGAACTCCCGACTTTTTGGAGTATCCCTACTCTCCCTCTTATTGTTAGACTGTTCTCTATGTTGTCTCAGAGACGGTTTGTATACATACATTTTTTCTGTATTTCACTTGTACTCCTGATATATTAGAAGCTCTTGTACTGGCTCCACCAGGTTTTGGGATTATATTAGCCTTGTTATTATATTTATTCCGCTGCTTCCCTTTATTTGTTTTGGTAGTCCGTTACTAACTGTTTCGGACTACGGGTTGGCTTACCTACTGGTGGGTTATAGTAGGTGCCATCATGACCTATGAAATTGGGTCGTGACATTACCGGTAGCAGAGCTATTTCGGTTCTACTGGTGATCCAACCCCGCCTAACATGTGTGACTAATATTCCTTAAACCAGGAGCGTAACCGAACACTGATTCATCTCAGATAGAAGGTTTTGTGGAGTGTAGTCGCACACACAATGAATAGTGGTAGTTATATTCAGAGACTCAGAGAGTTGTGTGAGGGAGAACAATTTATAAATACAGTCACAAAATATCAAAGCGGTAAATAAGCAAGAAAAGAGCACATTAGGCCAACAAACAAAGTACATGTATCCAAAAATTAAAGAAAGCCAAAAATAAGTCAATATATATAAAGCTCGAATTCTGGTTGGTCCTCAGCAGAGTCTCCAGAGATGTCACGCCCCTTTTTTTGAGTCGAAGTGTTTTTCTAATCAAAGTGACGAGATTGAATAGGATTATTTTTAGTTTATTTTACAGAGTCGCCACTTGAAATTGAGTTTTGGTGTTCCAAGTCACCTTACTTGAATCCCCATTCAAAAGGAAACTGACTCGTTAATATTGGTCTGCGAACTAGAAATTTGGGTAAGGAATTCTATTGACCGAGGGGAAGGTGTGAGGCACTCCTCGAGTCCCGTGGTTCTACCACGGACGTTCGCTTTTACAACTTATACTTGAATTAAGTTAATTCTTGGATAAATTAGGTTGGATTAGTTGCTCAACTTGTCTAAGGATTATGAGAGAAACTATGACTTATGTTTTCGGCTGAGGAGCGTAACACATATAGAGCCTTGTAATTACAGAAGTTGATCAAGGAGCGTTGCCACACATGTGATCAACCTCACAATATTATTGATTTTTTATTTCCTCTGTTTTACTAACTTGCGACTTATCTCACTCACTTTTTGCATTTGATTTTTCCTCTCTTTTCTTTTTATCAATTTATAAAGAGACGGATAAATTTGTAACCCATTTCTTTACACTCACAATCTTTATAAATTACTACGGACATTATACATTTATTAAGGCTCAAAGTTATTCAGCCAAGTAAAAGGTAAGATGTATCACATAAACAATTTAGAGACATAAACAACCAAGATTGCAATAAAAATACAAAAGTAGAAATAATAAAGAAGAAAGGATTATTATACTATGTTTATCAATTATGCTTCAAGACATCTAAATTTCTCTTATTTCCACAACCTTTAACTTCAAACTACTATTTAACATTAAATACTAGGATTCTAGTATACTTAAGTTCTATTTGCATTAACTCTATATGGTATACAAACACTTCAACTGCATTTACATAAATTAGCCCCATGAGCAATAATAAACCACCTATTTTTTATTGTTTTGACTTAAAATTGTTTAACTCTGATTTCAATTATGCTAAAGGAAATTAACAACAAGAATTCAGTAAGAGGCATCAATACTCAATAAGAATAATCACGAAAGTTTATCAATAAAGCAATATCACCCAAGAAATTATATACGAATTTATTAAGGAATAACATGAAAAAGAGTAATAATAAAGACTGGACCTTAAATGAAGCAAATCCTTTCTTCAAAATTGATTAGAAAATTCGACTTTCTTTACAATAGTTGAAATGCGAAGAAACTATAGCTGAATAAAGGAAACCAAGAACCTTTGCCCAAAAAATCCATCGGCAACCTCAAACGAGACCTCGAACAAGTAACCACGACAACTTGACTAATTTTTTTTTTTGCTCAGATTTAGTGTTTTGATAGCTATTTTTGGTTGTGAGGTGGAGAAAAATGTGTGAACAACGGTGTCAAAGAAATGAAGGGTGATGTTGATTTTATATTGATGGAGGGAGTGTATTCCTCTTCTATTTTCTTTTAAGTGTTATTCCCCTTTTTTTTTCTCTCTATTCTTCCTTGGGTGTTGTGTTTATATAATGATGCTTGTTGTATGTATGTGCTGCGTATGTGTCATGGTGAGGGACGTGTGTGTTGGTGTATGTTGAAGGTGGGGGAAATGGGAGGAGTGACGTGAGGGAGTTGTGGGTAGATTGGGGTTTAGGATTGAGAATTGTAGGTTTAGTTTAGGATTTTCGTTTCTTTTTTTTTTTTTTGAAAGATAAAAATATTAACTGATTCATTTTTATACTAAGAAAATATAAGAAAAGTTTATAACTAGACTAAAATAAAATATAATTAGAATACTAACATTACTTGCTTATTTATTAAAACCTAAATTAAAAGAAAAGTATATTTTTTTGAAAATTTTCTTTTTATACGAAAAGTAAAAACAAAAGTTATCCTAAAAGGTGGCTCTATTTTTTGAATCTTTACAAGTTTTCAAAAAATCTACTAATCATGAAATAAAAGCTAAAAATAAAGATTAGACAAAAAATAAATATTTAAAGATAAAAATTGGTTAAAGCTTGGGGAGGATAAAAAATCACGTGTCTACAATACCTATTTGCCCTCTATGCCTCAACTATTTTTAAACAACTTTCCATGCTTATTTCTTTTTCAACTACTAATTTTTTTTTTCTCTTTTTTACTTTATTTTGATTTTTATTTTTTTTCTTTTTTTTTTTTTTTTTTTTTTTTTAGTTTTTCACAACCTTTACTTTTAATTTCTTTTCTCCACTCAACTTATATTTTTTTAAATTTTTTTCTCTTTTTTATTTTTCTCAACCTTTATTTTTCTTTTATTTTTTCTTTTGTCTTTTTTGCTTCGATTTTTTCCTTTTTTTCTCAACCTTTTTTTTTTCTTTTCTCCTCTCAACTTCTCTTTTTTTATTTTTTTATTTTTCTCAACCTTTATTTTTCTTTTATTTTTTGTTGTCTTTTTTTTCTTCGATTTTTCTTTTTTCTCAACCCTTTTTTTCTTTTCTCCTCTCAACTTCTATTTTTTTTTCTTTTTATCTTTTTTATTTTCTTTGATTTTTTAAATTTTTTTAAATGTTTTTTCTTCTTTTTTTCTTTTTACTCAACTTTTATTATTTTAGTTTATTTTTCTTCAATTCGTTTCAAAAAACAAGTTATGCCCCTATTAGCAAGAGTTGACACTGCCACATTGTGTCTTTATTCATGAGATGTTATGTAAATCTTGCCTTAGAGGCAAGACCTAGCCTTAGGACTTTCAAACAACAAGTTACGTCCCATGTGCAAGAGTTGACACTACCACATTGTGTTTTTAGTTATGAGATGTTCTATAACTCATGTCTTAGAGGCAAGACTTAGACTAATGACTTTCAAACAACAAGTTACGCCCCACGGGCAAGAGTTGACACTACCACATTGTGTTTTGATTTATGAGATGTTCTATATCTCTTGACTTAGAGGCAAGACTTAGCCCAAGGACTTTCAAACAACAAGTTACGCCCCATGGGCAAGAGTTGACACGACTGCATTGTATCATGATTTATGAGATGTTTTATAACTCTTGCCTTAGAGGCAAGACTTAGTTCAAGGACCTTCAAACAACAAGTTACGCCCCATGGGCAAGAGTTGACACTATTGCATTGTGTCTTGGTTTATGAGATACTCTATAACTCTTGTCTTAGAGGTAAGACTTAGTCCAAGGACATTCAAATAACAAGTTGTGCCCCATGGGCAAGAGTTGACACTACCGTATTATATCTTGATTTATGAGATGTTCTATAACTCTTGTCTTAGAGGCAAGACTTAGCCCAAGGACTTTCAAACAACAAGTTACGCCCCATGGGCAAGAGTTGACACTACCGCATCGTATCTTGACTTATGAGATGTTCTATAACTCTTGCCTTAGAGGCAAAACTTAGTCCAAGGACTTTCAAACAACAAGGTACGCCCCATGGGCAAGAGTTGACACTGCCACATTGTGTCTTGATTTATGAGATGCTCTATAACTCTTGCTTTAGAGGAATGACTTAACCCAAGGACTTTCAAACAATAAGTTACGCCCCATGGGCAAGAGTTGACACTACCGTATTGTATCTTGATTTATGAGATGTTCTATAACTCTCGCCTTAGACGCAAAACTTAGCCCAAGAACTTTCAAACAACAAGTTACACCCCATGGGTAAGAGTTGATACTATCACATTGTGTATTGATTTATGAGATGCTCTATTAGTCTTGCCTTTAAGGCAACACTTAGCCCAAGGACCTCCCAAAAAATCAAGTTACTCCCCATAGGCAAGATTTAACACTACTTCATTATGTCTTAATGTATGAGAAGCTCTGTAACTCGTGCCTTAGAGGCAAGACTTAGCTCAAGGATTTTCAAGCAATAAGTTATGCCCCACGAGCAAGACTTCATTAGCAAAATATAATAGAAGTTGAGACAAAAGAAAAAAGAAAAAAATAAAGGTTAAGAAAAAAGAGAAGAATAAGAAAAATACAGATTGAGAAAAACAAAAATGAGAAGAAAAAAATAAAAATAAAGTTTGAGAAAAAAGAAAAAAATGAGAAAAGATAAAAAGAAAAAAAAATAAAGGTTGGGACAAATGAATTAAAAAAGATAAAAAAAAGAAATAAAAATTAAATAATGTTTGAAAAAAAAAAAAGATAAAGAAAAATAAAGGTTGAGACAAATGAACTAAAACAAGAAGAAAAAGAAAAGAAAAAAGTAAAAAGAAAAATCAAGGGAAAATAAAAAAAGAGAAAAAAAAATAGAAGTTGAGAGACAAATGAACATGAAAAATGTAAAAATATTTGAGGTGTAGAGGCGCAAAAATGTACATATTCTATACATAAAAAAAAAAGACTAGTCTTTAAAGACTTTTCTTATGGGGATAAAAAAACAAAGTCACCCACTATGAGGGTCATCGCATATAATTTTCTTACTCATATTTTAAGTGGATAAATATGGACTTAGTTTATTTTAAAATCCCATAAACTAAATGAACTAAATGGGTGGAATATGAATCCATATAGAGACCTAATTACACACTCGGTCAGTTCACAACTCCAAATCCGAACAGAGAATCAGAATTGGGAGAAGCTTCTAAGCTTGGTCAGTTCACCTCTTCTAAGCTCAAAAATCAGAATCCATTATCAATCCGCTTTTCCTGAAGCCTCTAAGCTCTATTCAAAATCTATTATTAGAACCTTAGAAATTCATTCCTCTACCATGGTGTGATTTTGTGAATCTTTGGGAGAAGAAAAACTACAAGCTCAACACTTTCTTCTAATATGTTTAGCCAATAGTAGAGTCAGAGACTACTTGTTTAAGGCAATTACATGTGGATTATATTTTCCCAATCGGTGGAACTTTTTGTTATAGTTGCTTTGATAATTGGACTATTTGGAGAAACAGAGCAATGTCATTGTACAAGCTGAAAATTTGAGAACTCCAACTCAAATTTTTTATCTTCAGTAATAGAATATCTAATGTTGACTATGAAAAGCTATGTTTTGTATGCTTCGATACTTTAATTTAACTAGGCTTCAGGCCACTATACTTGATTGATGGTCTTGACACATCATGAAAGTTTGTTTGATAAGTAGTTTGACTTTGAAAACAAGACCAGTTAATCATTAGTTGCATTACGTCTGTAATTCATCATTTTAGAGATTTCTAATGTCAAGTTTATCCAAACAGTTTTATATGCTAGTTGGCTGGCTGGGAATATAGTGGAATAACTTTGAAATTTTACCTCGTCTGTTGTCATTGCATTGATTCATTTTAGTCTTCTTCATGTAGCACTGATGGGTTTCTTTGCTAAGGCATTCATTAGTAAGTGATAAAAAAAAAAGTCTAGAAGATAATTATTTGTCTTATTATTTTTGTACAGGAGGTACCTCAGATTATGTACCTGTAAGCACCATCTTAGTGCTGAGTTGGTTATATCAATAAAATACTTATTTACTACAACAACAACAACATACCCAGTGTATTTCCACAAAGTGGGGTCTGGGGAGGGTAAAGTATACGCAGTCCATACCACTACCTCCGAAGAAGTAGAGAGGTTGTTTCCGATAGACCTCCGGCTCAGGACAAGAAAGCAGACATAAAGGCATAGCAAAACATGAATCAAGATGACATAACACACACATAAGGAAAAAGGAAAACAGAAAACATAGAGTAGTGAACATATAGTAGTACTATATAAGATCTAACCGAAAACACCCATTACCGCACGAACAAGGAACTCCGAGGTGCGTGCCAAGCACTGCGACTACTAGCCTGGCTACAACCAGGCAACCCTATCCACTACCTAGGCTCCACTCCAAAGAACTAGCCCTCTACCCTAATCCGCATCCTCCACACCTTCCTATCTAGGGTTATGTCCTCTGTAAGCTATAACTGCTCCATGTCATGTCTTATCACCTCCCTCCAATACTTCTTTGGCCTACCTCTACCTCTCCTGAAACCATCCATGGTCAACCTCTCACACCTCCGAACTTGGGCATCTGTGCTCCTCCTCATCACATGCCCAAACCATCTCAACCTCACTTCCCGCATCTTGTCTTCCACTGAAACCACTCCCACCTTCTCCCGAATAACCTCATTCCTAACCCTATCCCTCCTTGTAAGTCCACACATCCACCGCAACATCCTCATTTCCGCTACCTTCAACTTTTGTATGTGGGAGTTCTTGACTTGCCAACACTCCGCTCCATACAGCATGGCTGGTCGGACTACCACTCTATAGAACTTGTCTTTAAGCTTAGGAGGCACCCTTCTTATCACATAGAACTCCGGAGGCGAGCCTCCATTTCATCCACCCTGCCCCAATACGGTGTGTGACATCCTCGTCAATCTCTCCATTCTCCTGAATCAAGGACCCAGATACTTAAAACTATCTCCCTTTCGAATAGCCTGAGAATTCATCCTCACTACCACTCCGTCCTCATGCGTCAAATCACCAAACTTGCACTCTAAGTATTCCGTCTTGGTCCTGCTCAACCTGAACCCTTTAGACTCCAGGGTTTCTCTCCAAACCTCTAATTTATCAAGTCTCATCAATCAGAACTACATCATCCGCGAATAACATACACCAAGGCACCTCTCCTTGAATACGCCGCGTCAAAACATCCATCACCAAGGCGAATAAAAAAGGACTAAGAGTTGATCCTTGATGCAACCCTGTCAAAACCGAAAAGTGCTCTGAATCCCCTCCCGCCGTCCTCACCCGAGTCTTCGCTCCATCGTACATGTCTCTAATCACTCTGATGTATGCCACGGGGAAACCTCTAGCCTCCAAGCATCTCCAAAGAACCTCCCTAGGGACTTTGTCGTATGCCTTCTCTAGATCTATGAATACCATATGTAAGTCCCTCTTCCTCTCCCTATACTGCTCCATTAATCTCCTCACGAGGTGAATCGCTTCTGTCGTCGACCGACCTGGCATAAATCCAAACTGGTTCTCAGAAATAGACGCTATCTTCCTCAACCTCAGCTCGACCACCCCCTCCCAAACCTTCATAGTGTGGCTCAACAACTTAATACCCCTATAGTTGTCGCAACTCTAGATGTCACCCTTATTATTGTATAGCGGGATCATCGTACTCCATCGCCAAGCTTCAGGCATCTTCGCTGTCCTGAAAATTCCGTTAAATAACTGGGTCAGCCATCCTAAGCCTGGCCCGCTAGCGCTCTTCCAAAAATCCACCGGGATCTCATCAGGCCCAGCCGCCCTACCCCTACTCATTCTACGAATAGCCTCTTTGACCTCCTCCACCTTTATACGTCTACAATAACTGTAATCACGGCATCCCTCTGAGTGCTCCAAGCCCCCTAACACAACGTCGTTGTCCCCCTCGTCATTCACGAGCCTATGGAAATAAGACTGCCACCTCCTTTTAATGAGAGCGTCCTCCGCTAATACTCTGCCATCTTCCCCCTTAATGCACTTCACTCCATCAAGATCATGGGTCTTGCGCTCCCTAGCCTTGGCAAGCCTATACAACTTCTTTTCCCCGCCTTTCTCCTCTAATCCCGCATATAAGCTTTCGAACGCTGCTGTTTTAGCCGCTGTAATAGCTACCTTAGCCTCTTTCCTAGCTAACTTATACTCCTCCCTATTCGACCGCTTCTCCTCCTCATCTTTACTCTCCACCAGCTTAGCATATGCCACCTTCTTTGCCTCCACCTTCCTCTTAACTTCTCCATTCCACCACTAGTCCCCCCGGTACTGGCCGGATCGGCCCCTCGAGACACTCAACACCTCTCTCGCTGTCTCTTTGATGCAACTGGCAGCCCTTTCCCACATACTATCCACGTCCCCCCTACTGTCCCACTCACCCTTCGCCGCTAACTTCTCTTCCATCTCCAGGGCAATGACCGGAGTCAAGCTACCCCACTGAATTCTGAGCCGATCCTCCCCACCCCTCCTTTTCCTGCCCTTCCTAATATCCAAGTCCATCACCAGAAGCTTATGTTGAGTCGAAAGATTCTCACTAGGAAAGACCTTACAATCCTTACACAATGCTCTATCACCCTTCCTGAGCAGCAAAAAGTCAATCTGGGTCTTGGCCACCGCACTCCGGAAGGTAACCAGGTGGTCTTCCTTCTTCGGGAAACTCGAATTCACAACCACTAACCCAGAGGCTCTAGCAAAATCCAAAAGCGAGGCCCCTCCTTCATTCCTAGCGCCGAAACCAAAACCTCCATGCACATCGTCATAACCTCTCGACAACTGCCCGATGTGCCCATTGAAGTCCCCTCCAATGAAAATCTTCTCTGAGCTAGGCACACCTCTCACCACCTCGTCCAAAACCTCCCAAAAACTCCTCTTCTCCTCTTCACCCAAACCCACCTGCGGCGCGTATACTAGTTTAAAAAAAATTATTTACCTTACAACCCGCTTTGCTTGTACAACTTGTTGTAATTGGTGAAGGTCCTTTGGTTGGCAAACTTATGGATCACTTTCCTAGGGTTCCTGCATATAATTGTCTATCAATGCTGAAATTATGCTTTTCATGGGGATTAACCTGGTTGTGACAAAATTTTCTTGTTCAGTTAGTGGGAGTGTTTCTTTATTATGTCATGTGGTGGTTACTTTTATAAAATTTTCTTTATTAAGTCATATGGTTTCATCTTCCGAGCTACTGGTTTGTCATGCTTAGTGAGCTTCACTAATAAAACTAAGTAGTGTTTAAGGTAGAAAATTGTTATCATTTTGGATAGACAGCACCTGGAGAGCAAAATAATGAAACTTTTGGTGCAGTTACCATATCAGTATAAGGTGGCTTAATAGAAGTCCTACGTGTCAGTGTGCATTTTATGTGATTGTGATAAGAGAAATGATTTATATGTGTGTGTGTAATTTGAGTAACATAGGTTGTTCACAGCTGATGTGAATTCCAGTTCATGTTGTCTTACTACTGTGTCTATTGGTGTAGGTGGAATCAGTGGAAAATTTTCTTGGGAAGAAAAGTCAGAAGCTTTGGTGTAGAAACTACAACTCTATAGTCAAAAGCTTTGGGGACAAACTCTTTAGTCGAACAGTTCGATGCTAGTAATTTATTGCAACTGCAAAGCTACTGATATTACATTATTTTGCTTTGTTAAACTTTTGAAGTGATAACTTTGGACTATTGAATGTGTATTTGGATGATAGCTTGTTTTTGCTTTGTTAAATTTTTAAAGTGGTAAACTTTAGATGTTGAATGTGTATTTGGATGGTAGCTTAATGGATAGTCAATACAATTTGTCATGAAAATTTTGGCACCACAAAATTAATCCGCACTCAACCAAAGTGTAGACTGGAGCATATGTTGGATTGCAGAACTTACTTGATGTGTAGTATAATCCAACTTACGAAAGTTTTGTTGTGCTAGTCTCTTTTGTGGTATACATTTAGGTTTCTGTCACTTGTTACATGGTGTTAGTCTTCACTTATCTTATTGCATCTTTCAATATAATTACAGTTCAAATTTGTAATATATTAAGCAATTTGACAATCTAAGATGCAGCATGTGTGTGTTTTATTACTGGTCCATCTCCAGACAAGTTGATTTGATGTTACCAATTTCAAAACAAACAACAAGAAGTTGATATGCATATTGAAGTTCTAACATTTTTTGGCTTTAGAAGTTAAATGGGTTGAAACCATTTTTATCCAATTCATATTTGACCAAATTTATATTTATCCATATAATATATGGGTGGATTGCAATAAAATCTATTTAAACTCAATTTATATTCAATCCATCCAAATCCAATCCAATCTACCCATTTGCCACTACTACTAATTCTTAAAAAATGATACTCTTTTTGTTTCAATTTATATGACATACTTTTTTTTTTTTAGTCATTTTAGTCATCTTATTTAAAAAGTATTTAATGATACTATTTCTATTTTACCCTTATTGAATCCCACTATTATACAAGATGTACACCTTTATTTTTTTAAAAAAAAGTCAATTAAAAAGGTTCAGTAAAGTATCATGTAATTTTCTCTTTCATCTATCAATATTGATCTTTTGTTTACCAAATTTTTTCTCATTACACCATTATACTCTTTTTTTATTAGCAGTTGCCAGTTGCTAGCCTCCCCCCCCCCCCCTCCCCCTCCCCGCCAACCCCCTAGGTTCAGAAAATAAAAAAAAAACATGAATTTGTAACTTAGGCTATTTTTTTTTTCTTTGTTAATATTTCTTCTTTGTTCTTTAGCCAATGGTTACACTAAAAATAACCCACCCACCCCCCTCCCAAGTTCAGAAAATAAAAAAAAGGGTAAAGAGTTTGAAATATACCCAGATTTTGAGGAAATTTGCTGTTACACGCCCAAACTTTGCGGGGGTCCTATGACCCCCCTGTACTATTTATTAGTGTATTTTTGCGACGTTTATTTGCACAGCTGACACCAAATGTGAATACACACGCGCTGAGCGCGTGACTAAAAAAGTGGTCCAGCTAAGCAAATAAACGTCACAAAAATACACTAATAAATAGAACAGGGGGGGGCATAGGACCCCCGCAAAGTTTGGGCGTGTAACAGCAATTCTTCCCAAAGTTTGGGTATATTTCAGACCATTTTCCCTAAAAAAAAATATGAATTTACAACTCAGGCTATTTTTTTTCTTTTGTTAATATTTCTTCTTCATTCTTTAGCCAATGGTTACACTAAAAATAAAATGTGACTTTCAAACATTCATATCAAAAAGTAAAATTTTCTTTATATTTTACAAAATGTCATTTTAACTTTAACATGTTAAATTTATAAGGTTCAGGGAAAAAAAAGATAAAACCTACAAGGTTCCAACAGAAACACCAAAATGTGCTTAAGATCAATCATTATTAAAGTAGAGCTAAAGCTTGACTGATAATATCAACATCACAACGAACTCGAAGCAGAAGATTTCCCTCTCTTTCTAGTTTTTATTTATTCTTATGAGACTCTTTGTAGTTATTGTCACAATTATTCTTCATCATCTCATTCATACAAGATTGCAAAGTTATACATGATTGAGTTTTTCTCCCTTTATTTCATCGAAAGGTCATTCAACGACCTTCCCTTATTCATCAATATTTGAAGGCGGCCTTTGATACTGAAGAGATTGAATTGCTCTAAAAAAATTCAAGGTCCTAAACATTTAGTTCACGATTATTAGAGGGTTGAAAGCATAACTTATTGTCAAACCTACCTTGTTAAGCGACTTTCATAAATTTCAAATCATCAACACCAACATGTGATCTTGCATTATCTTGTTGAATGAAAAATAGAAGCACTTGACAATATTGAAGCTGGACATTTTAATCTAATGATCGAAAAAAAAATTCAATCAAAAAAGCTCTTTGTAATATCTTTAGTCACAGATAAAATAGGTTTTGTTTTGATAGCTCCTGCTAATTGATTTTTGCTATTTCGCTAATCTAGTTCCTTAACAATAAATGAATTTTTTTTCTTTTTATCCTAAAAGTAACTATCACGATCCAAAAGTTCTAAGCCATGATGGCATCTAACCAAACACAGTAGGAGACCCAATCATATAACTAAGTCCATCTTAAAAATTAAAAAGCTGAAGTAAAAAAAAAAAAACAATAATGAGTGTAACACCCCGTACATTTCCGAACCTATGAGACTACCTTAATATTTATGAAATTATTTAAACATGAGATGCTTGGGTTATTACACATTAAGTTAGTGGGCTGAATCAATCTTGTGATTTGGGGTTCAAATGAGGCCCAAAATTAAGCAAAAGACATGACCCAAAATGGAAAAATAACTCATTCTTAAGTTGACCAAGTAAACACCTCAATTATTGACTAAGTGTTTGGCTAAAGATGACCATGAGGTACTATATAAAGGCACAAAATCAGATTTTTATTCAACAAAACACACATGCCATTTCTAGAATTTTCCAAGATATTTCACATTTCTCTCAAACCCTAAGTTATCACTCTCTTGGACAAGATCATCCTTTTGCAAGCTTTGGTAAGTGTTTACTCTTATGGTTAAATATATTATATGCTTAATATGGTGTGTAAAGCATGTTGGTTATGTTAACAAGGTGTTGAGCAGCTCACTATGTGTGAAACAGTCTCCTTTTGCTTACCTGGTAAAGGTTTTTGCCTTATAAACTTGAAAGGAGACTTGTGGTCTTGAAGGAAGTGAATTTTATGGATTAAATTTCAACATGTATGATATGGTTATGTCCCTAACTTGATTTCTCTATGTGTATAACTTGTGGGATTGTTGTTATGAAATTGGGCATGGAATTGGTTGTGTATTGAAAGGAAGATGTAGTTTTGGTGATGCTCATGTGCATTTTAAAACCATGATTGTTCGTTGGCATCCAATTTAACCTAAAATATGTAAAGAGAAGCTTACTCATGGCCATGGACCATTTATTGTAAAAAAAGGACCCGAAAATGACCCCTGGAGGCTGAAACGGGCACCCGCCCTCGCGGACGGGGCACCTGTGGGCGCAGGTGGCCCTAGACAGGGCCAAAGGGGCACCTACCGCCGCACCTCACCACTTGCGGGCACAGGTGACCCCACAGGTCCCTCCAGGACCCCATTTTGCATGTTTTTGTCTCTCTTTGACCCAAAGCCCCTCTACCCTTCTTGGATGCAATTATCAACTTATGGTACCTTTTGAATGGCTTTAAGGGGTTGTTCGGAGGCATGTTGGATTATATCAATTATGGATTGTTGTTAATGTGTTATTGTGAAAGGTATTGAAATGACTTGATGGAGTAATTGTGACGTGGTGTTAATGAGGAAGTGTAAAGTATAAACTTGGTGTGAAATGCTATTGGTTTATGATGTCTTGGTCAATGTGTGGAATGTTGTGGTACTGTTGGTATGGTAATGCAGTGAGTTGTATTGTAGAAGGAAGAAATGACGCTATATAGCAGTCACGTAGCTCATTATCATTTTATGCACTTGTAATGTAGTTAGTTGTTAACGTGAGCTCCGTTATGTACTTGTGTTGTAGAGTAACATGTAAGGAAGGAGCTGGATTTTTGTATTCACATATAGGGTTGTGTATTCATATTTGGAAGATAAGGTATGTAAGGTTACTCTTTCCGTATCCTTTGGCAGCATCTCTAGTTCTTATTGTTACCGACTTGTTCTCATTTCAAAATGTCTCAAGTATCTCATTTCAGGTTGTCATATATTGTTATTCACATGTCTCTCATTCATTGACTGATGTTCCAAAGCTCCAATAATGTTATGACTACCAATGTATCAATCTCACAGAAGTAAAGAAATGAAGTAATGCATAGTTATTTGTTGTTTGAGTATTATTGGGTAGCATCCCAGGGGTGGAAGGTACACCTAGCATGGGTTGATCCCAATATCACGGGTGGCACCCCAGGGGTGGAAGAAACACCTAGCATGGGTTAATCCCGATATCACGGGTGGAATCCCAGGGGCAAAAAGGAAAGCCTAGCATGGGTTGATCCCGATTGATTATTGATTTATGATCCCAATGTTATTATTTTCCACTGATCAGTTGGTCTCGGGCATATTATATGAATGATATTGATGAATGATAATGAATGAATGTAAAAGCAAAGAAAGTAATGAATGTAATGTACATGGTTCCAAATACACAGAACGGTGGTTTATCCATATTGACTATTCTCTTATATTTGATTCCATTGAAGTACTTATGTATCATGCAGTTTCTTATAGCCTTACATACTCAATACATTCATTCGTACTGACGTCCCTTGGGGGACTTACCTTACTTGCTGCAAGCATAGGTGCTAGTAAACCTCCGCAGTAGGCTATGAGTCATCCGCAGACTATTGGTGAGCTCCATATTGGTTCGGGGCTTTTCGAGTCATTATGTACATTTGTTTTGGTACTGTATGAAGGATTGTATAAAGCGGAGACTTGTCCCGACTTTAGGTTGGTTATGTATATGTATCTGTTAGAGGCTTTGTAGACATTGTAAGACAAATGAAGGCATGTATGTCCATTTTGATTTGATGGCCCTAACGGCCAAGTTTCATATATATCATATGTTTTTCCATGACTTCTGCCATTGGCATCTTGTATCTATATGTAATAGAGTGTTATTCATTAAGTGACATGCATATGAGTGTACATGAATGAAGATTGGTTCTCTCGGGCCTTAACGGCTCGGGGTGCCAATCTGCCCCATTGGAATTCGAGGAGTGACAATAAGTCATATATATATATATGCAATTTAATTATAATCTTGCTAATACGAAAATATGAGAACAAACTCTTAAAATTCTGATGTCAAAAGTGCAAGAACGTCTATTGTATGATTACAATTTGAAATAGATCTCACTGCATTCATTTAGAAATAAAAGACAGTAAGAAAATAATAGAAAACAGATTCTAGTGTTGTAGATCGGACAAGCAACATGAGCTGACAAACTCTCTAGAGATCTCAATAAGTAGTGTCTGCCTCCTTGTCTTTGACTGGTGCTAGGAGAAGAATTTGCACATAAAAAGATGCAACAAGAAGAGTGAGTACGAATAATACGTGTGCTCAATAACATCGTTGGTTGATCCTAAACTTAAGCGGTGATGAGGGTTGTCCTTAAAAATTAAATACTACTTTCTAGACATCCATTTTCATTAACTCTAAATTATAAACACATTTAAATTCAACATTGAGAGGTATATTATTACACAATTCAGCTAATTATCTGAATTCAATAGCTAAAGCAGGTAATCATGATTATCTCAACATCAACTTTCTAGCTCAAAAATCTCAATGAATCAGATATGATAAATGAATAAGTGTTGCATAATGCAATGCTATGTAATAACCAATGCAATTGGTTCAGACACACTCCTACTTTAAATAGTCGTGACCCATAAGGACTCGTGGAATTTGTATATCTGAAATGGGTAGTCTCCACATGCCAGTATATCTCAACACACTATGTCATTCAAAATCTCAGTCAGACGGTATTCACGTGCTAGTGTGAATGGTCTCAACACACTTTACAACAAAATAATGCCCTTAAGTGTATGTATTGACATGCCAATGTATGACATACATATCAATAAAAAAAGAACATCAGATATACATGTTATCGTTTAAGTAATAAGTTTTTGAAGAAATCAGATAATTAAATTACCTAAGTCACATAACCCACACGTACGGTCTCAATGTGCACAATCTCATACTCAACACAGTTGATCTCCACATATGTCTACTAACAAAATAAGTCACATAAAATTCAACAAAATACATAATTCACAGAAATCAGATACCCCGACATGTCACCCAGTGCCCACATACAGGGGCGGACACACGTAGACTCAAGGGATGTCATCCGATATTGCTTCGTTAGAAAAATATACTAAATATACATATTTAATTAAAATAAAAAAATAAAAAAAGATACTAATAATACACGATGAAACTATGTGATAGAGAAGGCTTCTAGCTCGGCTAGTTCAGCATCCAGATAAGTGGAGTTAGGTCGGGGGTTCTAATTCGGGTGAAGAGCATGTTTTCTCTTTTTGTTTAAATATTTTTTAGTTCTTTTCTAAAATGTAGTTATTGGGGTTTTCATAATGAACAGAAGATATATAGTTTTGGATGAGCATAAGTATGATATTCGACTTCTTTTTGTTAGTTTGATTTAAAATAAAGGGTTAAAAAGTAGTTTTTTATTTTCACCCAAACACTACAAAAATACTTAAGAATACCTAATAGTTTATTTTGCTATAGCTACAATTAATACTTTTAAACATTAGAAAAAAACAATTGTTTTTATTTAGCAAACTCAAGAACATGATCCAAAAGAAATTACATTCTTTGCAATTTGCAGTTTTTGGGGACTAGGCATATCATATGTTGTTTCAATTTTAAGCTTTTTCTATTTTATTCATTCTTGGCTATGAAATTAATTATCGATTATTATTATTACATTTAATATTTTTGAGTTTTGATAATATATTCTCTTTATTTTATTTTACTATTCCAATATAGACAATGTATTTTGTTTGAAAAATTATTATTAAGTACTTATTTTACTAAGTGTAATGACTGGTTCTGTCGTTACTAAAAATATCTGTGATAAATGCATAAGAATCGCATTCATCATAGGTTTTAGGATCAATTATTTAGTATAAGATTTCATTAGATATGAATTAAGGTCATACAATACCTCTAGCACAAAGTTAAGTTGGAAGTGTCCTTACCGATTGAGTTTTGGGCTAAGTTTAAACTAGGGTCAATTTCAAATGATCATTCCTCCTAGAATATAAAGAGTTATAGGGCCCAATACCAGCCAAATTAGGGATCTTTGAGTCTTTTTTCCAACCCATTCAACTGTTTGTTAATATGGTTCTTGAGTAAAAAGTTATGATCGTTGTACTGAAGACTGTCCGTGCTAAAAAAGTTGAGGCCTCTATAGCAGGACTCGGGCCTTTATAGCAGGACGACGGGAGTATACAAGCCTATTTTGGCTGAATTTCTGTTCATAAACTCCAAAATTTTGTTCCTACGCACTAGAGGTGCAATTTTGCTCATGGTTGGGGTGGAAATCCTTCGTTGAGGTAAGATTTTTACTCCCTTTTAACATCTATTAATCTGTTCTTCTTCTAGAATCATTAGAATGGGGAATTATGGTGAAATTCTTGTGGTTTAGAATCCTAGGTTCATGAAATTATGGATAAAACCAATAGGTATGTGTATTTTCATCTAGAATGGATTTTAGATTATAAATTAACTCTTTCTAGTATGAAATTGTGGTTCAGAAACATTGATTTTAATAGTGGGGGACCTTGAGCTCAATAAAGATGAGACCTTTAGCTTTAAAACTTTATTAATGGAGTTGGGTTGTGTTTTATAGAACTAATTAGTGATTAAAACAACCCTTGGATAATTCTGTAAGTGAATAAGGGTAAAATTAGTGGGTTTGAATTCTCAAAGAATTTATTTGAAGAGTAGTTGATTAATTACTCTTAAAATTACTTGTTTATTAGATGATTTAGCATTCGAAAAATGTGAAGAAAAAAAGGAGCATTCATGGTATAGCTTACATGTTGCAGCAACTTGGCATCTAGATAGGCTAGGTTTAATGTGTAGTAGATCTTGGTTAAATTGCATTGACTGTAATATAGTTTGACGGGAGATTTCATGCTTAGACCTGTGGGCACGGTGAATGGTTTATAATAATCTAAATGTGAACATGAATGAAATCTACTTTGGTTTAATTATTATTTTGGGGCAAGTCTTTAATGGTTTTGTAGATTATGTATTAATTGTGATAATTCGTGAGAATATATATATATATATAACGTTGGTGTCCGGTTATGAAACTATGGGTTGTGAAAACTAGTAACTAGTAATTATAGTGCTCTCCAAAATTAGAAAGTGTTGATGTAAACTAATTATAGTGAAGCAGGAATGGCAGTGAATAGGTTGGAAAGTTTGGTTGAATTGGTGGATTGTAATCATAATTGAGACATTGGGTGATGAACTATTCTACGCTAAAGCCTTGTCATAATTTTATGATTATTAAGAATCGAATTAAGGCTACTTGTCTATAAATGATGGATTTAACTAAATGTTTGGTCATTTGTTGCACTGCATGCTAGTAAATATGAGTTCTTGATTTTGCTTGAGGAGCTAATGAACATGCTAAATAATTTGTCACAAATGTTGTTAAATAATGAAATCATTGAATTTCTGGATAAGGATTGTGTTGTGGTGCAAGTGCTGATATTTGTAAACTTACTTGATGATTGCTCTTGAACCATAGGTAATGATTAAAGGTAGTTGAAAATCCAACTTGGTTTATGAGTGCATGTTAACTATTTCTTCGTATACGTGTTACAATGCATGTTCAAAGAAAGTAAATTATTAGATGATATCCTAAGTGTTAATCACATATAATGAGGTTATATTAAAAAATTACGGATTGTACAAGTGTGATTGTTTATTCTCATTATGGTTATGATTGTTGTGATATCTGTGCTATTTTGTTAGATGAGCCGGTAAAGAACATCTTGATGGGATTTATTATTATTGTGAGATGAGTCGGTAATGGACATCGTCATGGAATTGGTTGGAATAAGGTTGGCAGCTTCATGCTGGTAGAGATGACGGCACTAAGTGATGGATCTAATATTATTCATTAGTTGTATCGGGTACCACACCGGTACAGTATATGGACAAAGCTCGTTCCCTGCAAGTCATGGCTAGTGGGCGACCATAAGACCCTTAGCATGTATGTACAAGGATTGGTGAGTTTGACGATTCCTTGAGTGGGTCGGGTTTATTTGTTGATTTATTTATAATTATTTCCTTGAGTGGACTGTCACAATCCAATTTCTCATGTCATAATGGCACCTACTAAAATCCACCAGTAGGTAAGCCAACCCATAATCCGGAACAGCTAGTAAGGGACTATCAAAAGAAATGAAAGAAAACAGCGGAATGAATATAATAAAGAGACTACTATATATAAAGCAACCCCAAGACCATGTGAAGTCAGTATAAGATATTCTAATACAACAGAAGTACAAAGTGAGATACAAAATAAATACAAGTATGAGCCATCTCTGAAATACAAAATAGAGATCAGTCTAATCAATAAGAGGGAGAGCAGGATTACTCTGAACGTTAGGAGCTCACCCCAAATCTCTGATCCATAGTTGCTCCATACGACGCACATGTCAACGACGAGAACACTGTGATCTCCAGGCTGGAGAAGTGTAGTACAAGTACCAAACACGTGGTACTCATTAGGCATCGACTGACTGAGCTCCAAAGATAATGCAAGCATAAATAACATATAAAACAAGAATGTAAAATATATGCAACTATCCAAGAAAACTAAGCATAATGAGACTAATAGAGCAATAAGGATAACTATCCTATTCTAATTGCAATCAGGGAAGAAAGTGCAGTACCGTGTATCACTAGCCAACATACAAATGAAGAGTAAAAGAAAGATATTTAGTAGTAATACAAGGCCAAAGGATACATAGACAATGTGAACATATATATATACACACATGTATATAGAATTAAACTCAAAGGTAGTAACCTGAGGGAGTCAACCTAACATCTCAAGGATCATAACCATGTAGGGAAGCTAATACTAGCATAATCAGTGTCCCTAACCATAATGTCTAACCGTGAGGTAACTATCAATGATGTAATTTACCATAGAAAGGAAAGGGATCAGAAATATACTGACAACCTCGGGTATCAATCCATAATCATCCTGCCACGAGCTAACCATAATAACCAACAGTAAAGTAACCAGCTACTCCGGACAAACAATATCTAACCAGGCCCCCATAAGCCCGGAAGGTTTAAGCAAACACTCAGCAAACAACAATCATAGCTTATACCTATACAACCCCCCCCCATAAGGCCGATAGACATAAGCACCAAACAATCATACTGGTAATAGGCAATATATAAAAATGAATGAATGTAATATAAACTAGAAATACTTTACCAATCTGAGTGCCATAATGTACCAAATGTATACACCTCCTTCAGCTCAGTAGCTCGCAAAGGCAAGACCTGTTGCGACCATCCCTTTCTGGCACTGCGGCTCACGAACGAAGCAACCACTAGGGAACTCGGGATATCCATATACACTACCTGGTCCTAAACCAGGACTTTCAATAATCATCATAATCAATCTACTCTGTCCAGTACCGGAGAGATATATAAGTATAATAAGTGCATAAACTCGAACCGTGACTAAAAGAGTGTAAGTCTGTAAATCCATTGCCCGAGATCAAGTTTGGGACTAAATCGGCATAATAGCGTAAAAAGGGTCGAAATCTCTCTCGATCGAAGTAAATAGTAGTGGTAAAAGAGTGGATTAATAATGGACCAAAATCAACCTCGGTCTAATTTCCAAAACAATTATTTTAGTTCCAAAAGATCATAATTCATTAAATAAGGTGGTACGATTTTCATCGTAAAAGAATCTTTTTTAAAAGTTAAAAGTGGGAATAAATCCCTTTTTAGAAAATAGTAGTAAAATCAAGGTTTTGGTTGAAATCATACTATTAAGTGAGCATAAATGCGCCCTAAAGTATGCATGCCTTCACCAGTATCCAAACAATACAACCATAAACGTCTATCTGTAATCTAGAGTCATGTCTCCTTTAGGGATAAAATACTCATTTGGAGTCCAACTGGTATCGTAACTAGGGCCTCGATCCCAACAATGTGTAACCAATATAATAAAGCCTCATAACTCGGGCAACTACAGTAATCAAGGGCATGAAATCACTAAAAGGATCTTATCGGGGGACTACCGCCAAAATCACTAAGTTAAATAGTAAGTCTTATATTAAAGGGTTCGCAATGTCAATCTATGACTAAACAAGTCTATAATTAAGAATAATAGGATCCTAAGGCCATAACAAGTATCCTATACTAAGGTTCGGGTCACATTTCTATCCCAAATTCTCTAAATAGGTTAACTCATGATATACTAGTCATAAACATATCTTATAATCCCTACCTAGCATGCAATCTATACCTAACACCATCTCATAGAGAAAAGTAGACCGAAGCCTACCTCATTAATCATCCATAAATAGCTCGACATTGCTCCACGATCCTAAAATGATGTCGTCCTATCAAAATCATAATCTATATGTTAATAGGAGTAAAGTGATACCCATATTGCTATATAAAACTCTGGGCCCAAAATTGGTAAAAAAATGAGTCTGTGGGACCCGCAAATGGAATTTCAAAATTGAATCCGTCATGAGGTCCCTCATAGGACAAGGAATGCGTGCTCAAAAGTTGAGAACAAATAGAGCACAAATCGGGGTCCAAATCAGCCCACAAAGTAAAGGAATTAAAGACCTAATTTCTAAGAATTTACAATGAAAAAGGACGGAATTTGATGGGGGAAATAATGGAAACTGACCAAGGAGTGTTGAGCTAGCTCACCTTAGCTTCAATGGATGATTTTCCATACTTTCCCACGTCCCAAGCTCTCAAAAATAAAGGAAATGCCCTAGAGAAAATGAGGGAAAATCTGGTGAAGAAGAAAATATAACACCAACAGTTGTCGCTAAAACAACCACCGTTAAAGCGGCTGGTACCATAGGCGAGTGGCCGCTAAAGCGGCACCCTGGTTGCTAAAGCAATATCCGCTTAAGAGGACCTCAGCCGAGTAGCCAAGGCAGCTAAAGCAGCTCAAGGTCGCTAAAGCGACCACCGCTTAAGCGGCTCCTAGACTGCTTTAGCGGTCATACCAGATATCAGGCACCAGATTTTTGCTTAGTCCAAATGGACTCCGACCGGGTGCTCAGGATTCATTCGGAATCCCGTGCGTGCAAACAAACTATGCTACCATACCAAAATTGACATTTTGAACACAACAGAACCATTGAAATTTCCAACAGAGGTTGTTTCGATTAGATGTGGGTCCCACACCTATAGTTCCATTTTAACCAAATTCTACCCAATAGCCCAAAATGAGTCTGAAAGCCTTGGGACCTGGAACAAGGGTCGCCCTAGCCTAAAATCAACATTTCAAAGCTGATAGCGCTATCGGAATTCTCATCCGAGGCCGTTTACTAGGAGTTTTGGTTCAAGACCAATTCTTTAACAGCAAAAGCTCCAACACAGGGGAATGAGCCTATAACCTAAACGAACTGTCCAATAACCAAACCGACAGTTCCGACAAGTCATAAATGACCTGTAGCCGCTATGGGAAGAGTTTATCGAAACTTCAAAACCATATGGAAATCAAGAAAATGACCTAGAGGGTCATTATAATATCCACTACTAAAAGGAATTTCACCCACTAAAGTCAATGGATAGAAAGATCTCGAAAGCTCAAAAGGATGAGGTACTGGGCCCGCATGCCCCGAGTATATCTCCCCAGAAAACCTCTAAGCAGAAACAATGCTTCTAAGGAATTTTTCTATAGGTATCCCCATTTCACAAACTTCCTTACTTCAATTTCCAAAAAGCCAAAACTCATCCTCAGCAACCAACTGGTCTCCAACTAAATCGAGAATGACTGATGCACATAAATACAAACTACAACATGTTGATAACACACTGATACAAGCAAAAATTCAACCAAGCTAAAGGCTATGCAAGGCATGAATCATGCAACCAACTCCAATTTCCAAATCTAACCTTCTTTTGCTTTTCCAAACCTGCTACCTACTTTGAGTTGTACAGAATATCATCCAAGTTCAGTTCGCGCAATCATATCACACTAACCTCGAACGACTGAAGCTGACCAACTGAAAATCCATAATGGCAAGCATAAGAATAAGCCTATAAGATGATACGTGGACACACAAATGGAGATGACCAAAGCCTGTGATCTCTAGCCAAAGCTAACACTGGTCCAAATGAGCCTCAAAACTAATAGTCAGGAGTACGAAGCACAACCACTCAAAATTGAACGATCCGCTCTAGAATGTCCCACCAACTGAGGATGAAACCATGCTAAGTCCAGCTTGAACACACTCTTTCTGCTGAGCAGACAATCCAAAATTCTGACAAAAACTGAGAATCAAGGTCAAGAGTAGTAGAAACCAATACCATGTGCCAACGGACTATCCCTCGAGCATCTATCAAGCACAACCTACCTGAACAGAATAAATTTGAGTCGGTAGGCACTGAATAGACCTAGTCATCCTGTAGACGAAGTGTCAGCTAACCAAATTTCAAACTGGAGGTTGTAACCAAGCTCTACACCCCATAGCTAAAATCTCAACACCACAGCTGAACTACTCGATCTCAACTATCCAACTGATCCTAATGATCAGTGGTATCCATAACCTAAAATCTACCACAACTTCCAAGTCGCCCTTCAAAGGAGCAAAATCAAACACTTGAGCCCAAAAAGCCTTCACTAAGGTTGAACGTCCAAATCAATCTCACTATCAGAAATAAAGCATCTAAATGATGATCTCTACAATTGTTGAAGCTGAGACGTTACCGAAAAATGAAGTCACAATCGAGGAAACCACCGACAGAAGATATAAGCAACCAAATCTATATCCGCTAAGGGTATATCACATCAAGGAATATCCAAGAACACACCAAGGCTTCAAACAGTACTAATGATAGCCAAAACTCGAGCAGCTCAGAGAAATGAAACCTTATCTTAAATTTGGTAAAACCAACACTTCATATATGGCAACAAATACTCACTCCAAAAGAAACCCACTTTTGTTACCGACAACTGATACATAAGCACGTATCACCAAGCCGAATCACTCCACGAACTAATATTAGGCCGAACAAATGTTGAGATGAGAATTTTCTGAATTCACCCATTTTCCCCAACTTTAACTCGACTGAACCATGAACCACATTGTAAAAAGAATAGAGTACCCAACTAACTATCAACATCAAGATAAAGACCACTATCGGGCGATAAACTATCCAAATCGAAAGAATAAATCTCAAATTTATCAACCTCAGAAATGGGCTATTGAAAAAGATAACCAATTCTAGAATCTCAGCAAACCATAGAAGGCCAAACCTTTCTTCACTCCCTTTCAAAATTGATCTAATCTCATCTCACTAAAAGAGAGAGAACCAACTAACCGAGTTAGCCATCTAATCCAATGAATAAGAATGGCAAGGAAGCGGATACTAACTAGGTAACGCTAGTCTAGTCATCCATCTAGTAAGAATTAATTAGCTCCAAAGTAATAATCACAATAATAACAACACTAGCATAAAGTGTTGGAGGAACCAAAATGAAAAACCGCAATCATTACCACTCTATAACCATAACAATTGACTTTAACCCAAGTGCTACACCCCAAGTAAAAACCACAATACTGATCCACTCAATCCACTACTAAAAGAATTCATCTACGGGGGTAGTCAAATAAGCATAACTTTACACGAAGGCATACAATAATCAGTATAGTAATCAAGGCATATAATCATCGATGGGTATGAAAACCCCAACTTAACTCAAATAGAAACTAAAGGTAGAAAATCAAAGGTGCACCTATCATTGTGGAAATCCAAAGTCATAGTCATGGACTGCCCGAAGAAGTATGAATCTGAATGAGTCCAAATCCGGACTGAGCATCGGAATGACCAACTGAGGCACCAAGTGCACTACTTCTAACTAAAGGTTCCACATCTCTAAGAAACTGATCTGGATGAGCTGAATGACTAATAATCCCACGCTAGGGACACTCTCTGGACCAATGATTGATCTCTCTACAGTCATAACAAACTAAAGCTCTAACTCAGTGAGAAATACGAGCTAACCCCAACTGGTTGACCAACTAACACCAGGGACACCCTCTACTGAAATAATCATCCCCTCCATACTCACAACGTACCTCAGGAGCTCTAGGCTGGTGAGGAATAAGTACTGACCCTGTCTGAACAACCAACTCACATATGGGGCACTCCCGAGACCAATGGCCAATCTCGCCACAATCAAAATAGGCTCCAGGAACACTCTAATGTGTTGTACCTACTGACCCAGAATGGCCGCCAAGGCCTAAAGATCTATACCAAATACTCTGTAATGTCTGACGAGAACTCTGCCCACTGTGACCACTACGATCTACCTGAGAGCTACCCATAAGATGAGGGTCTACCTGTATGGACCTGATAGTCTGCAAGTGAGGCTGATCTCTGTTGGGAGGATTTTAACCTCCAGACTAAATACCACTAACACTATACTGCTGGTATGGCCTCTTACCGCCACCTCCATATGAATTAATGCATGCCATCTTTGTAGCCCTCACATGATCAATGACCTGAGAGAAAGGAGACCCAGTTGCTATCAAATGCTCTATCACCAAGCGAAGTGGTAAAGTCAATCCTCTGATAAATACAAGTACCATCTCATTCTCTATAGAAAATAATACATGAGTATGTCTAGACCACTCGAGAAACCCAATCTAATACTCTAAAACTGATAAAGATCCCTGCTGAATACCAACAAACCCAACTCTGTCATGAGAACTATTTGATATACCGGGCACCACCACCTCCTGTGACGTACCCATGAAAAGACTCAGAATATCTAACATGGAATCCTAAAAACTGGGGCGATCACAAACTCTGCCTGAGCCTGGGCTGACCCCAGACCCTCTGGCTGATGCTGAAGATCCTTAATAACTATCTCTATCTCTTTAGTCTGACGCTGAGTTGAGACTCTGGTAACACCCACCAAAGTCCCATCTATATCTATCGATAACCTCATGCCATCTATCTAGAAAAAATGGAGTTAAATAAAGTACTAGAGGTTCACAAAAATACAGACACACGACAAGGGGTCAAGAATAGAATTTCCTAAGAATGCTCTATAACCACCCAAAGATAGGATACAGACGTCTCCGTACCGATCTGCAAGACTCTTCTAGGCACTTAGATCTTTTACCAATAACACTGGTAAACCTAGGCTCTGATACCAATTTGTCATGACCCAATTGCTCAGGTCATAATGGCATCTACTAAAATCCACCAGTAGGTAAGCCAACCCATAATTCAGAACAGCTAGTAACGAACTATCAAGAGAAATAAAAGAAAGCAGCAGAATGAATAAAGCAACCCCAAGACCTAGTGAAGTTAGTACAACAGCTTTTAATATAACAGACGTACAAAGTAAGATACAGAATAAATACAAGTATAAGCCGTCTCTGAAATACAAAATAGAGATCAATCTAATCAATAAGAGGGAGAGCAAGAATACTCTGAATGTCAAGAGCACACCCCAAATCTTCGATCCATAGCTGCTCCGTACAATGTACACATCAACGACAAGAACTCATACTATGCTCTAAAGGCTGTAAAAGTGTAGTATGAGTACCAAATATGTGGTACTCAGTAGGCATCAGCCGAATGAGCTCCAAAGACAAAACAATCATAATTAACATGTAAAACAGAAATATAAACTATAGGCAACTATCCAAGAAAACTAAGCATAATGAGGCTAATAGAGCAATAAGGATAACTATCCTATTCTAATTATAATCAGGGAAGAAAGTTCAATAATGTATATCACTAGCCAATATACAAATGAAGAGTGAAAGAAAGATATATAGAAGTAATACAAGGCCAAAAGATTCAAATACAATGTGAATAGATAAGGAATGAGAGGGATATATGATAATACCATATATATATATATCCTTATATAGAACTAAACTCAAAGGTCGTAACCTGAGGGAGTCAACCTAACATCTCAAGGATCATAACCAAGTAGGGAAGCTAATACTAGCATAATCAGGGTCCCTAACCATAATGTCTAACCGTGAAGTAACTATCCATGATGTAATTTACCATAAAAAGAAAAGGGATCAGAAACATACCGACAACCTCGGGTACCATTTTATAATCATCCTACCATGAAATAATAACCAACAGTAAACTAACCGACTAGTTCGGACAATAATACCTAATTGGGCCCCCTTAATCCTGAAAGGTTCAAGCAAACACACAGTAAACAGCAATCATAGCTTATACATATACAACCCCCCATAAGGCTGATAGATATAAACACCAAACAATTATACTGGTGATAGGCAATGCATAAGAATGAATGAATGCAATATAAACCAAAAATACGATAACCAATTTGAGTGCCATAATGTACCAAGTGTATACATCTCCTCAAGCTCAGTAGCTTGCAAAGGCAGGACTTATGGTGACCATCCCTATCCGGCATTGTGGTTCATAGACGAAGGGACCCCTAAGGGACTCGAGATATCCATATACACTGCCTGGTCTAGGACCAGGACTTCCAATAATCATCATAATCAGTCTACTCCATCCAATATCATAGAGATATATAAGTATAATATGTGCACAGACTCAAACCATGACTAAAAGAGTGTAAGTCTGTAAATCCATTTCCCGAGATCAAGTTCGGGACTAAATCGACATAATAGCGTAGAAAGGGTCAAAATCTCTCTCGACTGAAGTATATAGTAGTTGTAAAAGAATGGATTAATAATGGATCAGAATCAACCTCAGTCTAATTTCCAAAACAATATTTTTAGTTCCAAAGCTCATAATTCATCAAATAAAGTGGTATGATTCTCATTGTAAAAGAATTCATTTCAAAAGTGAAAAGTGGGAATAAATTCCTTTTTAGAAAATAGTAGTATAATCAAGGTTTTAATTGGAATTGTACCACTAAGTGAGCATAAATGCGCCCTAAAGTATGCATGCCTTCACCAGTTTCCAAATAATACAATCATAAGCTCCTAAGCGTCTGTAATCTAGAATCATGTCCCTTTTAGGGATAAAATACTCACTTGGAGTCCAACTGGTATCGTAACCATGGCCTCGGGCCCAACAATATGTAACCAACATAATAAAGCCTCATAACTCTGGCAACTACGGTAATCAAGGACATAAATCACTACAAGGATCTAATCGGGAGACTACAGTCCAAATCAAAAAGTTAAATGGTAAGTCTTATATTAAAGGGTTCCAATGTCAATCTATGACTAAACAAGTCTATAATTAAGGATAATAGGATCCTAAGTCCATAACAAGTATTATATGCTAAGGCTCAAGTCATATTTCAATCTCAAATTTTCTAAATAGGTTAACTCATGATATACTAGTCTTAAACATATCTTATTATCCCTACCTAGAATACAATCTATACCTAACACCATCTCATAGAGAAAGTAGATCGAAGCCTACCTCATTGCCGAGCCGCAGTCTCAAATTATCCATAAATCCCTTGCCATCGCTCCACTATCCCAAAAATGATGTCATACTATCAAACTCATAATCTACACATTAATAGAAGTAAAATGATACCAATATTGCTATAAAAAAACTCCGGGCCCAAAATCGGGTCAAAAATGGGCCCATAGGGCTCGCTAACGGAATACCAAAATTGAATCCTTCACGAGGTCCCCCGAAGGAAAAGGAATACGTGCCCAAAATTTAAGCACAAATAGAGCATAAATCAGGGCCTAAATTAGCCCACAAAGTAAAGAATTAAAGGCCTAATTTCTAAGAATTTACAATGAAAAAAGACGGAATTTGACGGGGAAAATAATGAAAAATGACCAAGGAGTGTTGAACTAGCTCACCTTAGCTTCAATGGATGATCTCCCATACTTTCCCACATCCCAGGCTCTAAAAAATGAAGGAAAAGCCATAGAGACAATGACGGAAAATCGGGTGAAGAAGAGAATATAATACCAACAGTTGTCGCCGCTAAAGCAACTACTGATCACTAAAGCAGCTAGTGCTATAGACGAGTGGCCACTAAAGTGGCACCCTGGTCACTAAAGCGACGTCCGCTAAAGCAGACAACTACCGCTTAAGCGACATCTTCTTAAGCGGACCTCAGCTCAGTAGCCAAGGCCACTAAAATGGCTCAAGGTCACTAAAGTGGCTCCTAGACCGCTTTATCGGTCTCACCAAATATCAAGCACCAAATTTTTGTAAAGTCCAAATGGACTCCGATCGGGTGTTCGAGATTCGTTTGAAACCCCGTACGTGCAAACAAACTATGCTACCATATAAAAATTGACATTTCAGACTCAATGAAACCATTGAAATTTCTAATGGAGGTCTTTTCAATTAGATGTGGGTCCCAAACTATAGTTCCATTGTAACCAAATTCTACCTAATAGCCCAAAATTAGTTAGGAAGCCTTGGGACCCGGACCAAGGGTCACCCTAGCCTAAAATCAATATTTTGGAGCTCATGGTGCTGTCAGAATTCTTATCTAAGGTCGTTTACTAGGAGTTTTGGTCCGAGACCAATTTCTTAATAGCAAAAGCTCTAAAATAGAAAAATGAGCCTAATACCTAAATGAACTGTCTGATAACCAAACCGACAGTTCCGACAAGTCATAAATAACATATAGCCACTATGGGAAGACTTGAAATTCTAGAACTATATGAAAATCGATAAAATGATCTGGAGGGTCATTACATGGACCCTTAGACTCTGGATGAGGAGCTCACCAGATCTCCAAACAAAAGCTCTCTCTCTCTCTCTGTATGAATTAGCCATCACAGGTCACACTCGTACTAGGATTTGCACTAAAATGGCATAGAAGTAGGAGTGAGTACGGTCCATTATACTCAGTAGGTATCATAGGACAACTGAGCAAAGTAGAAAACTAAATAGGTAAAAAACACTATAAGCACGCTTCTATCTGCATACAGAAAAGTTCACAATTGGTAGCTCACACCATATAATCTAATAGTAATACAAGTATAATAGCTATATAAGGATAACTACAAACAAGTTTATAAGAAAACTAAGTACGCAACAACAAACATATAAATAGAAGTGTAAATGATGCAGTGCAATGCAATGCAATAATGTGGGAAGATGATGATATAAGTCATCACATGGGTTTTTTATACACCTTCTAAGCTTCCTCACTTTAGTACATTACCCATGGGGAGTTTCGCAGCCCATATACTTTCAGAATCTTAATCTCATAACTCAATGACCTTTTCGACACATCCATCGATCAAGGGTTTTGTAAAATATTTCATTTTCTTTCAAAATTAGTGTTTCTTTGTGATACCAATATCATGAATATGTATAGATGAAATGAGGATGTAATGCTTACTATCGTTCAGTATGAAGATAATAATCAATTCAATACAGGTATAAATAAGCTTAAAATCAACTCAATATGTCAATAATTCATGATATAAGTTTTCATATGGCACCACTAGAATAAAAAGTCATGTAAGACATCAATAATATCATTTCAAGCACCTCACTCAGGCATCACTATGATGATAGAGGCATATAATGCTCAAATAAGGCCTATAATATCAAACTAAGCCCCTCGCTTGGGCATCACAGTAATCATAAGGCAATTAAATGCACAAATAAGGCCTATAATTGTAACAACCCTTTACATCGTTATGGGTGAGTTAATCATGCAAAAATTTAAGTCAAGTTTTTCCCTGAAATTAGTAGTTTAAAATTTCAGGCTAGGCTAGTCTTGGATGAAATCTGAGAGAGGTATGGTCTATTAAAATCTAGGAATGAATTCAGTAATGTAAAAAAGTTTAGCTTGATTCTTTAGCTAAGATAATATGGAATCCATTGGAATTTTTGAAAGTAAATTTAGGTAAGTAGAACTCCCAATTTCAAAACTTACATAAAAGGGGTTAGTCTAAAATGTCAAGGTTTGGGGGTGCATTGTCAAAATGGCAAAACTGGGTGCAATTTCGAGTTTCTGCCTTAACACACCTGCTATAATGAGTAGAAATCCATGGATAGTAGCCGACCATAAGACCCTTATCATGTGTGTACAGGTATTTGGTAAGTGTGATGGTTTCTTGAGTGAACTAGGGATTATGTGTTTTCTTGATTATATTGATTTGTTGAGTGAACTAGCCTTAAGTGTTGTCATTATTATGTTGGTTCTTTGAGTTAACCGAGTTTATGTGCTTAATTTCTAAAGGTGGTTTTCTTATGTAAATCAAAATGCATGTTAATTGCCATAGTTGTCTTAAGGATCCTTGAGTGGTCCGGGTTAATTGCAAGTTGTAACATAACTCTGTGTTGTCTATTACTTGTGCAATTGGGACATGCTTTATATGATTGTTGAGTCATGGTTGTTAACTTGGAGTCTTTTTAGTGGTCATAGTTGACTTGACTTGTTATCCTTGTTGGCTCATATTGACTAAAATTCATATTGTACTTATTACAAGGTTAAGTGTTATGAACTTGGAGTAGAGCTGTATGATAGGGTTCATGGTTGTCTTGTTGTACTACGTCAAGGTTATGTATTTTTATTTCTCATTTTGGGTTGGCCGATAACCCTACCAGTACACCATTGTTTCTTATGTACTGATACTACATATGCTCTTCTTTTTATTGAATGCAGAGTATATTCTGGTGACTGTTTTGAGACCTCAACTGTGATTCAAACAGTATTCGAACACAAGGGTGAGTTGTATCTTTCAAGATACCATGAGTTCTTCACTTTTTTTTGGGTCCATTGTTTTGGACTTAGATATTACTTTGGTTTTAGGGTTGCACCCCCTTTTTGACAATCATTAGAGTTTTGGTACGATGACTTTCAGGTTCTAGGGATGGTGTATTTCTGCATATTTTATTCTAACTCTTTGTTTAATATATTGATTACTAGTTTTATTAATGAGATTGATGTAGTTGCCTACTTTCAGCCAAGTGTTGGATGGTTTATGAGGTTAGTTGGTTTCCCATTAAACTTTGTTAAATGGAGCAAGAGCATCAGTCCCAGCACCAGCAGCTCCAGCTACAAAACTGACTATATGGGGACGTCGACAAGTTAGGGGTAGGGGAAAGGGAAGAGAAAGAGAAACAGTGGCTGGGGGTGGAGATCAGGCAGCAACTGATCAGGTCCGTCATAGGTCAGTATCACCTCCACCACCTTAGGATCATTTTGAATAGGTTGAGGCAGTGGACAAGGATAGTGTGGAACCAAAGGTGGTGGCACCGGTTGGAGGCTCTTTCCGCCGATGTCTTATGAGGTTATTCAGTAGGTTCTGGCTTTTCTAATCGATTTGGCTGGTACTGGAGCAAAATTTTCAAGTTTAATGTGCTCATCATACTACCACTTCAGCTCCCAGGATGGATGGGTCTTCAGATACTAATGCATTTCCACGTCATAACTGGGACCAAACATAAGTTGCTGACCAAGTTTCTAAAATTGAAACCTCCATTATTTTATGGTACTGAAGGTGAGGATGCATTGAGTTCATCAATGATTACTAAGAGAGGCTACACAAATTGGGGATTGTGTAATAGAATGGTGTTGAGTTCATGATTTTCCAATTGCAAAGGGATGCCAAGGAGTGGTGGAGAGGCTATGTGGAGTGTCGGTCACCGATTTTGCATCCATTGACTTAGGCTCAGTTTCATGCCCTATTTTTAGAGAAGTATGTACTCCGTACTCTTTATGACCATAAGAAGGATGAGTTTTTTAGCCCTTGAACAAGGCGGTATGTCAGTTGTGGCCTATGAGGCTAAGTTCCATGCTTTGTCTCACCATACTACCCAGTTGTTGGGTACTGAGGAGGAGAGGATCCAGTTATATGTTAATGGTTTGAACACTGATCTTCAGGTTTTGTCAGTTTACATGACTTCTATAGGAAAAAGCTTCAATGATGTATCTAATTATGTGAAAAATCTTGAAGGGGTTAAGCAAGTTGGTCAGGCTAAGGCATTAGACAAGAAGTCCCGAAATGTGAGTACTTCAGTAGATCTTATTCCAAAGGTCACAACCAATAGGCTCATTCAGCTCGCCCATTCAGTTAGCTTTGCTAGCCTCTATAGGTGGTCATTGGGGGTCTATTCAGCAGTCTCCAGTTGCTAGAGGCCAAAGGGTTTCATATTCTTCTCTTGAGCGAGGTTGTTAAATTTATAGTGTTGTGGGGCACTTCAAGAGAGAGTGTCCTCTGAGGCAGACAGGTAATCAATCATACTAGCAGACTAGAGTTGTGGTTCTAATAGGTAGAGGTAGAGGTGTTAGCGGTAAGGGTCGTCCATAAGGTAGATGGGTTAATAATCAAGAAGGTCATAATAGAAATAAGGGTAATAGTAATACAAGGAAGGGCAGAGCACATCCTGATAGGGAGGTTGCTTAGCTTGATAATAGAGCTCACTATTATACCTTCCCAGGAAAGACCGAGGTTGAGGCATCTGATGTCATCATTATAGGTACTATTATCTTCTGTGACCGGATGGCTACTGTTTTGTTTGATTCAGGTTCCATTTACTCTTATGTATTTATTAGATTTGCTTTGGGTTTGGACTTGGGCTATGATGTACACGATTCTCCTATATATGTTTCTACTGAAATTGTAGATTTTGTAGTGGTGATACATGTTTATCATGCATGTTTTATTTTGTTTATGGGTCTTCAAACTTGGGTAGACTTGATCACTTTGGACATGCTTGATTTCAACATTATTCTGGGTATGACTTGGTTGTATCCATATCATGTTGTTTTGATCTATAATGCTAAGATAGTGACTCTAGAAATGCCGGGTATGCATAAACTAGTGTGGGAGGGTGTGTATAAGTCTAGACCGATGAAAATCATATCTTTTGTTTGGGCTAGAAGCTAGTGGGGAAGGGGTGTTCAGCCTTCCTAGCTCATCTTTGGAATGTTAGTGCAGAATCCCCTTTTATTGAGTCAGTTCCTGTGGTTTTTGAGTTTCAGGAGGTATTTCCTATGGATTTTTTTGGTATGCCTCCAGACAGGGATATTGATTTTTGTATTGATTTGGAGCCGCGCACTCACTCAATTTCTATTCCTCCTTATCAAATGGCTCCAGCAGAGTTAAGAGAACTCAAAATTCAGTTACAAGAACTACTTGATATGGGATTTATTCATCCCAGTGCTTTACCTTGGGGTGCTCCAAAGTTATTCGTTAAAAAGAACGATGGTAGCATAATAATGTGCATTTATTACAGGCAGTTCAACAAGGTTACCATCAAGAATAAGTATCCTTTGCCCCACATAGATGATTTCTTTGACCAGTTATAGGGTGCTTCGATATTATCCAAGATTGACTTGAGGTCGGGTTACCATCAGCTAAAAATTTGATCTAAGGATATACACAAGATGGCTTTCAAGACTCGATATGGACATTACGAGTTCTTAGTAATGTTTGTTGTGTTGACTAATGTGTTGTAGCCTTCATGAGCTTGATGAATGGTATTTTTAAGTCTTTCTTGGATTCTTTTGTGATAGTATCTATTGATGACATTTTTACTCCAAGAGCAAGGAGGAACATACATGTCATCTTTGCATTGTCTTGGGAATCTTAAGGAGAAGTAGTTGTATGAAGAGTTCATGAAATACGAGTTCTGGTTGTCTTCGATTGCTTTCTTAGGACATGCAATCTCGAAAAAGGGGGTGATGGTAGATCTCTAGAAGATTGAGGTGGTTAAGAGTTGGGTTTGACCTAGCTCTATGACTGAGGTTAAGAGCTTCGTGGTTCTTGCTAGTTACTATCACAGGCTTGTCAAGAATTTTGCTTCTATTACTACTCACTTGACAAGGTTGACTCAGAAGAAGGTCTCATTTATATGGTCGGATAAGTGTGAGGAGAGCTTTCAAAAGCTTAAGACACTTTTAACTCCAACTCTTATTCTTTCATTACCGGTTGAAGGTAAGGATTTTATTGTATTTTGTAATGCTTCATGCTTGGGTGTGGGTGATATGTTGATGAAGGACAGGAATGTCATTGCTTATGCTTCGAGAAAGTTGAAGACTGATGAGAAGAATTTCCCAACTCATGACTTGGAGTTGGCAGCGGTGATTTTTGCACTTAATATTTAGAGACACATCTTTATGGTGTCAAGTGTGAGGTATTCATAGACTATCATAGCCTGCAACATGTATTCACACAAAAAAATTTAAACTTGAGACAGAAGAGATAGATGGAGTTATTGAAAGACTATGATGTGACCATCCAGTATCATCCGGGTAAGGCCAATATAGTGGCAGATGCATTGAGCTGGAAAGTGGTAAGTATGGGTAGATTGGCCTATTTAAGGGTGTCAAGGCAACCCTTGGCTAGGGAGTTTCAAATTCTAGCATCTCAGCTCATGTAGTTTGGTGTTTCAGAAAAGGTTTGAGTGTTGGCTAGTATTGAGGTGAAGTCAACATTCCTTGATGAAATCAAGGTCAAATGGTTTGAGAATAGGGAATTGAATAAACTCTGGAACAAGGTGGTATCTGGTAAGGCTTCAGATTCCACACTTAATGCATGTGGAGTAGTGTGGTTTAGAAGGCGAGTATATATTCCTCGGGTTGGAAATTTGATTCAGAATATGCTTGTTGAAGCTCAAAGTTCTCAATAATCTATTCAGCCAATTGCAACCAAAATGTACTGTGACTTGAGACAGCTTTATTGGTGGCCTGGAACTAAGAAGTACACATTGAATTATGTATCCAAATGTCACAAGTGTCATCAGGTAAAGTACGAGCATCAATGGCCTGCAGTTTCGCTCCAAAGTATACCAATTCTCAAGTGGAAGTGAGAAAGGATAGCTATGGATTTCATGGTAGAACTTCCTAAGACCTTGGGGAAGCATGACTTGATTTGGGTTATAGTGGATAGGCTGACTAAATCATCCTATTTTATTTCGATTAAAGTGGACTACAATTACAAACAACTGGTCAAGATCTAGGTCAGGGAGATAGTGAGGCTATATAGGGTGCCACTTTCCATCATTTCGAATAGAGGTACGTAATTCACTTATAAATTTTGGAACAAGTTGTATGAAGAGTTGGGAACCCAACTCACTTTTAGCACAATCTTTCATCCTCAGAATGATGGACAGTCGGAGAGGAAAATTCAGGTGCTTGAGGATATATTGAGGGTATGTGTGATCAACTTTAGTGGCCATTGGGACCAATTCTTATCGTTGTGTGAGTTCTCATATAATAACAGTTATCACTCTAGCATTGATATGACTCCATTCGAGGCACTCTATGGGAGGAGGTGTAGATCACCCATAGTATGGTTTGAGATGGATGATGTGAAACCTTTGGGAACTTATTTGGTAAAGAAAGCTCAAAAAAAGGTGAGATTTGTCCAAACCAAGTAGTTAGCAGCCCAGAGTAGGCAAAAGGAGTATACAGACTGTAAGGTGAGGGATATGTCATTCAAGGTAGATGAACAAGTTTTATTAAAAGTGTATCTTATGAAGGAAGTCATGCGGTTTGAAAAGAAGGGCAAGCTTAGCCTTTGGTATATCGGCCCATTTGAGGTTCTTGATAATCTAGGTCGGGTAGCATACAGGTTGGCATTGCAGCCAAGCATTTTGGAGATCTATTTGGTATTTCATGTATCCATTCTTAAGAGATTCCATGGGGATTGGGATTACATTATCAAGTGCAATTCATTTTGCTAGATAAGGATCTTACTAATGAGGAGAAGTCGGTTGCCTGTAATGACCCTCCAGGTTATTTTTCCAATTTTTGCACTTTTTGGCATTTCGAGCTTTGCCACAGTGGCTATATGTCATTTATGACTTGCCGCAACTGTCGATTCGGTTATCAGTCAGTCTGTTTGGGTTTTAGACTTATTTCCCTATTTTGGAGCTTTCGTTGTTAAGGAATTAATCTCGGACCAAAACTTCTAGTAAACAACCTTAGATGGAAATTCTAAAAGTGCCATCAGCTCTAAAATATTGATTTTAAGCTAAGGGGACCCTTGGTTCAGGTCCCAAGGCTTTCGAATTCATTTTGGGCTATTGGGTAGTTTTGGTAAAAAATGGAACTATAGGTGTGGGCCCCATATTTAATCAAAACAAACTCGGATGAAAATTTTGATGGTTCCATTGAGTCTGAAATGTCGAATTTGGTATGGTAGCATGGTTTGTTTGCATGCACGGGGTTTCGAATGAATCCTGAGTACTCTATCGGAGTCCATCTAGGATTTCGCTAAAATCTGGTAGCTGATATCTGGTGTGACCGCTAAAGAGGTCTAGGAGCCACTTTAGCGATACCAAGCTGCTTTAGCTGCCTTGGCCATTTAAACGAGGACCGCTTAAGCGCACCCTTGTCCTCTTAAGCGATGAGGTACCGTTTTAGCAGCCACAGCCCTTTTATCGGTGATAAGCAGTCAAGATCCGCATTAGCGGTAGCCGCATTAGCGGTAGCCGCATTAGCGGTAGCCGCATTAGCGGTAGCCGCTTAAGCGGCCACACCTGAGGGCTGATAAATCCCCTTCTTCACCCAATTCACTCTCATTTTCTCAACCTTTTTCCCTCATTGTTGAGAGCATGAGGAGTGACAAAGAGTGGGGATTTACCCATTAAAGCTAAGGTAAGTTAGCTAATCACTCCTTGGTCATTATTTATCATTTTACCCATTGAATTCCGTCCCATTTCATTGTAAATTCTTAGAAATTAGGTCTTTGAAATCCTAATTTTTGGGGACTGATTTGGGCCCCGATTTGTGTCCCGTTTGTGGTAAACTTTTAAGCACACATTCCTTGTCCTTCGAGGGACCGCGTGAAGGATTCAATTTTGGTATTTCATTAGTAGGCCCCACGAGCCTATTATTGATCCAATTTTGGGCTTGGAGTTTTATATTACAATATGGGTATCATTTTTACTCGTAATGACGTGTAGGTTACTATTTTGATAGTGTGACGTTAATTCGGGATCATGGAGCAACGTCGAGTGATTTGTGGACACTTCAAGAATTACGGTTCAGCATCAAGGTAGGCTTCGGTCTACTTTCCTCTATGAGATTGTGTATAGTATAGATTGCATGCTAGGTAGCGAATATAGGATATAATTATGGCTAGTATAGCATGACTTAGACTATTTATGGAATTTGGGGTAGAGATGTGACCCAAACACTAGTATAAATACTTGTTATGTCCATAGAGTCCTATTACCTTGAATATAAGCATGTTAACCACAGTCGATAATTAAGGATCCTTTGGTATGAGACTTACCATTTGTCTTAGGGATTCGGGAGGTTTTTCACGATTAGATATTTGTGGTGGCTTTATGCCCTTGATTATTGTGGTTGCCTAGGGTATGAGACCTTGCTATATTGGGTATATATTATTGGACCCAAGACCATGATTATGAGACTAGTTGGGCTCTAGGTGAGTATTCTACCATTATCATTTATAGACGCTTAGGCGCTTATGGTTATATTGTTTGGATACTGGTGATGGCATGCATACTATCTGGGGCATTCATACTCATTTAGTGGTACGATTCCGATCAAAACCTTAATTTTACTACTATTTCCAAAAAGGGATTTTTTTTCCCACTTTTCACTTTAAATATGGATTGTTTTATAATGGGAATCGTATCATCTTATTTATTGGATTATGAGCTTTTGGAACTAAAAATGATGTTTTAGAACTTCGATCGAGGATGATTTCGGTCCATTATTTATTCACTCATTTTACCACTACTATTTACTTCGATCGAGGGATATTCCGACTCTTTGTACATGATTATGATGATTTAGTCCCGAACAAGATCTCGGGCAATGGATTTATGGATTTATACCCTTTTAGTCGCAGTTTAAGCCTGTGCATTGATTTTTAAATATATATATCTCCGATATTGGACAGAGTAGATTGATTATGATGTTTATTGAAAGTCCTGGATTGGGACCAGGCAGTGTATATAGATTTCTCGAATCCCCTAGGAGGGCCCTTCATCTGAGAGACGACGTGTCGAAGAAGCTTGGTCATCGTAGGTCATACTACTTTTGCGATCTAGGTGAGCTAGAGGAGGTATATACACTTGGTACGGTATGGTTTGAGATTGCAAAACCGATTCGAGTCCAGTTTCCCAGATATGGTTTTGGCATTTCGATTTATGTTGCATTCATCCATTCATATGCAATGCCTATCACTAGTATAGTTGTTTGGCGCCTGCATCTATCGGTCTTATGGGGGTTGTATAGGTACAGTTTATGGTTGCTGTTTGTTGAGTGTTTTCGTGAAACTTCCGAGCTTATGGGGGTCAGGTTAGGTACTTGTTTGTCTGACTAGCCGGTTACTTTATTATTGGTTATTATGGTTAGTTCGTGGCAGGTTGGTTGTGGATTGGTACCCGAGTTGAAGGTACGTTTCTGATTCCTTTACTCATGCAGTGAGTTACGTTATGGTTTGGTTATCGCATATTTAGTCATGTCTGGTTAGGGATTCTGGTTATGCTAGAGTTAACTCCCCTACTTTATTATGGGCCTTGAGATATTAGGGTGATTCCCTCAGATTTTTACGACTGGGCTAGTTCTATATGTATGTATATATATATATATAAATGGTGTTACCGTATCTCCCTCTTTTCTTTGCCTATTCATATCATATATGTATTCTTTGGCCTTGTACTACTATTATATATCCTTTTTTCACTCTTCATTTGTATATTGGCCAGTGATATATGGTATTGCACTTTATTCCCAGATTACTATCAAGACAGGATAGTTATCCTTATTACTCCATTAGTATCGTTATGCCTAGTTCCTTGGATAGTTGTGTGTAGTCACTTTTATGCCTTCGTGTTATTTATGCTTGCATTATTTTTGGAGCTCAGTTGGTCGATGCCTACTGAGTACCACGTGTTTGGTACTAGTACTACACTTCTGCAGCCTGTAGGTTATTGTACGACTTATCGATGTTGATGTATGTATCGTGCAGAGCAACTATGGATCGGAGATATGGGGTGAACTCCCGACGTTTTGGAGTATCCCTACCCTCTCTCTTATTATTAGATTGTTTTCTATGTTGTATCAGAGACGGCTTGTATACATATATTTTTCATGTATTTCACTTGTACTCATGTTGTATTAGAAGCTCTTGTACTGGCTCCACCAGGTTTTGGGATTATATTAGCCTTGTTATTATATTTATTCTGTTGTTTCCTTTATTTCTATTGGTAGTCTGTTACTAGCAGTTCTGGACTACGGGTTGGCTTACCTACTGGTGGGTTATAATAGGTGTCATCATGACCTGAGAAATTGGGTCATGATTTTGCCATTCCTGATCGAAATGTCTGAAAGTTGAGGACAAAAGGGATTCAATCGATAAAGGTCTAATGGAAGCATCATCCAATTAATGAAACCACTTGATAAACTGAGAAGGACATGCATGTCAAGTACCCTTACTTGTTTGAGGATAGATGTACTCTTTCATTTTCTTGACTTGGCTCATTTTTTGTGTTTGATCATTCAGGAACGAACGATTGGTAAATTAATATCTGTTGTAACAACCCTTTCTGTCGTTATCAGTAAGTTAATCGTGAAAAATTTTAGGTTAATTTTTTCCCCGAAATTGGAAGTTAAAAATTTCAAGATAGGCTAGTCTTGGATGAAATTTGAGCGAGGTATGGTCTAGATCAATCCGAGAATGGATTGGTAAATGTAATAAATTTTTGCTTGATTTTATGTTAGGTGAGATGATAAGGAATTCATAGGACTTTTTGGAAGTGAATTCGGATAAGCAGAACTCCTGAAATCGAACTTGACATAAAGAGGTTAGTCCGAAATGTCATGGTTTGGGTGTGCATTGTGAAAAAGGAAAAATTGGGAGCAATCCCAAGTTTTTACCTAGCCACACCCATTATAGTAGGTGTCAAGCGGCTATGGGGTTGCCGCTATAGCGGAGAAATTAGAGATGCCACTATAGCGGGATTGAGTCGCTATAGAGGGGTAAATCTTTGTTTATGCATAAATTTTCCCAAAAATGGTTTATTATTTCTAAACATGTATTGGGAAGGGCTTAGGTAATTTGGGGCGATTTTCACCTATTTTCCACCAGAATACTTCGTAAAGGTAAATTATTTATCCCTATTAACTAGTGCAAGGGGTAAATTGGGTGTAAAACCTTCGGATTTTAGTTAAAGGTTGATTATTTACTTTTGCATGACTATAATTCACTAATGTAACCATGAAATTGGTAGTTTTAAGGTGAATTTATTATGGGAAAACCCTAGAATGGGTGAGATTATCATGAAATTGGCCTTGGGGTTTGGGATTATATCGTAATCCTCAATATTATAGGTCACTTGATTGATTATGTGTTTGTATTCTTATTTTTAGACCACAATCAAGCCGAGGTTGCAAGAAAAGGGAAAGCTTAGGTTCAGTAGAGCATTTCAGGCTTGAATTGAGGTAGATGATGGTTTAAATGTAGTTGAAATCTAATTTGTTTTATGTGTGCATGATAACTATTCCTTAGTATTGCTTAGACAATGCATGTTCAAGGAAAAGTGAATGATTGTTTGATATCCTAAGTGTTAATCACATGCAATGAGTTTAAATGATAGCTTGTTGGTTTTTACAAGTATTGTTTATGTTATCATTGTGGTTGTGATTGAATTGATATCTATCAATATTGTGGAATGTACTGGTATTCGGACATCTCCATGGGATTGGTTGATATAATGTTGGTAGACACTTGATGTCTGAAATTTGGTACATGGACAAGAGCTCATATCCAGTAGGTCATGGCTAGTGGGCGACCATAAGAGTCTTAGCATGAGTGTACATATATTTGGTGAGTGTGACAATTCCTTGAGTGAACTGGAGATTATGTGTTTTTTTAATTTTACTGGTTCCTTGAGTAAGTGTTGTTATTATTATGTTGGTTTGAGTGAACCATGTTTATGTGCTTAATTGCTAAAGGTGATTTCTTTATGTAAATTGGGATGCATATTAATTGCCATAGTTGTTGTCTTAGGTATCCTTGAGTGGTCCGGGTTAATTACAAGTTGTGATAAAACTCTATTTTTTCCATTACTTGCGTAATTAGTACATGCTTTATATGATTGTTGAGTCATGGTTGTTGACTTAGAGTCTTGTTGGTCATAGTTGACATGACTTTTTATCCTTGTTGACTCATATTGACTAAACTTCATGTTGTACTTGTTACAAGGTTAAGTGTTATAAACTTGGAGTAGAGTTGTATGATAGGGTTCATGGTTGTCTTGTTGTACTATGTTATGATTATGTGTTCATATTTCTCATTTTGGGTTGGTCGATGACCCTACCAGTACACCGTTGTTTCTTGTGTACTGATACTACACATGCTTTTCTTTTTTTTGATAGCAGAGCATATTTCGGCTACCATTTTGAGACCTTAGCAGTGATTTAGACAGTATTTGAACTCAAGGGTGAGCTGCATTTTCCGGGCTTCCATGAGTTCTTCACTTGTTTTCTGGTCCATTGTTTCGGCCTTAGATATTACTTTGGTTTTGGGGTTGCATCCCCTTTTTGACAATAATTGGAGTTTTGATGCGATGACTTTTAGGGTCTAGGGATGGTTTATTTCCACATATTTTATTCTTACTTTTCGTTTAAGATATTGATTATTAGTTTTATTAATGAGATTGATTTAGTTGCCTACTTTTGGCTAAGTGTTGGATGGTTTATGAGGTTAGTTGGTTCTCTCACCGGAGGAATTAGTGTAGGTGCAACTCACGGCGGGTTGGGTCGTGACAATAATATCAAGTCATGTCCCCACACGGGCATCACAAGAAATATAATCTCTCAAGTCAACAATAAGTTGCATATAAGCCCGCACACGGGCAACACGATAATAATAGCAATCTCAAACTACGATTTCATGACTAAGTCCACAACCCATAGCATGCTTTACATGAATGGTTGACTACCCACCCCAGTTTGAAGAAAGTTAAGTCATAACCTAACTCGAAAAGTCAAAATCTAAGCCTAGACCCTTCAACGCGGAGTCTTTCCTTCACGTGTGGTCTCGAAATGGACTAAATCTATGAAAAACATCATGTCAAAAGAAAACAAACGATACCCATATAGGCTATATTTAATCCGGATCCAAAAATAGTTCAAAAAGTCTGTTCAAAATCAAAGAGGATAAATCTAGAATTTTATTAAAGAATCATGTTCCTCATATCAAGAGAAGTCTAAGTATGAAAACCCAATTGAAAATGAGTGAAAATCGGACTTCAAATCAAAGAAAAGCCATTTTAAATCTTACCAGGTAAAAACCCAAAATCCAAGTTTGAAATCAAGTTTTTAAAGACATTTTGACGATAAAATCATTGGGAAATAATGGAATTATGAATTTGGAACTTACCCACATGATTTTGATGAAAATCTCCTTTGAAATCACCACTACCCGAGGTCCCAAAGATGAAAAATGGAGAAAATCCTGGAAATGAGGAAATTCCACTATTTTGATAAATAAAGCCTCATAATCACGGTCCCCACCTCGCCATCGCAATGGCCAACGTTGACTGGTATTAAGTTTGTCATCGTGATCGTACAGCTAGGCTTCGTGACCGCAACGAGTCAACCCGACCCAACCCATTATATAAATCTTCATGATCGCGGTGTCCTACCTCGTGATCGCGACACATGGCCACGCGATCACGATAAAGCCCCTGATGTTGCACTAGAAAACTACACCAGTAGTTTGGGACTTGGAAAGATAGTCTTGATTGAACCCTTGAGATTTATTTGGGACCCCATAGAAATAAACCAGATATGCTACTAGGTTAAATTAGACGATTCAGACTCAATGGATCCATTGGATTTTCAAAAAGAGATCATTTACAATGAATTAGCCCCCGGGACCCCCTTTAAGCTTAATTTAGCTAGTTTATGTTTAAGAGGTCAAAATATAAAATAAAGGCGAACTAACTATGTTACTAACTCAAAATCAACATTTCGAATCTAATCGAATTATCCAAATCACCATCTGACTCTCGGATCACAAAATATTGATCGGAGTCAAACTAATCACTTTCAAAACCTTTAAGGGTCTCAAACGCACTCAAATCACTCCCGAACACATCGGGGTCCATGCCAACTAACCACACAACTCACAAATAGCATATAACAACTACGAAAAATGGCAAAATGGTCAAAACACAGAAAAAGGTGAAATTCACAACTACAGGCGTTACATTATCCAACACTAAATCACAGTTCATCCTCGAATTAAAAAGCAAATAAAGTACCTGAAGTGGTGAAAAGCTGGGGTATCTATGTCATATATTAGACTAGGCCTCCCAAGTAGCCTCCTCAATCAAGTGATGTCTCCACTGGACCTTCACCAAATCAATATGCTTAGACCACAACTTCCTAGTCTGTCTGTCTAGGATAACAATGGGCTCCTCCTCGAAGGATAAATCAGTCTAATACAACAGAATCCCACTGGATCACATGTGTATCATTTGTATGGTATCTCTTCAATATGGAATATCGAATGAAAAGCTGACAGATATGGAGGCAAAGCTAGCCTATACACCACATCTCCATACTTTTCAAGGATCTCAAAAGGGCCAATGAACCTCGAACTAAGCTTCCCCTTCTTTCCAAACCTCATTACACCCTTCATGAGTGAAACCTTCAACAAAACCTGCTCCCCAACCATGCATGCAACATCGTGAACTCGACGATCTACATAACTCTTCTGCCTACTCCGGGCAGCGACAAGCCTCTGCTGAATCAATATCACTTGAACCATTAAGTCTCTCAACAAATCTATGCCCTAAGGTCTCACCTCAAATGAATCAAACCATCCCATGGGGGATCTACACCTTCATCCATACAAATCCTCAAAAGGCGCCATCTGAATGCTAGAATAGTAACTGTTATTGTAGGAGAACTCTGCTAAGGCAAATACTGGTCCCAATGACCGCTAAAGTCCATAATACATGCTCGAAGCATGTCCTCTAGCACCTGAAAAGTCCTCTCAGACTGACCTTATTTCTGAGGATGAAAAGTTGTGCTCAAATCAAGCTGAGTACCCGACTCACCTAGCATAGCACTCCAAAAGTTTGAGGTAAACTAAGTACCTATATTAGAAACAATGGAGATAGGCATACCATACAATTGAACTACCTCTCTATTATAGATCTTGGCCAACTTCTCCACATTATAATTCACCCTCACATGTACAAAATGCACTGATTTGGCCAATCTATCTGAATCATCCAAATAGAAATTTCCCCAAAGTTGGGGATAGGCCAACTACAAAATCCATGGTAATTCCCTCCCACTTCCATTCGACAATGAGCATTCTCTGCACCGTACAACTTGGTTGTTGATGCTCATACTTCACTTTATGGAAAATCAATCACTTGGCCACAAATTCCACAATGTCCTTTTATATACCACCCTACCAATAGTGTGGCTTTAGGTCATGATATATCTTAGCCGCTCCTAGATGAATGAAATATCTCAAAAAATGAGCCTTCCCCAAGATCAACCTAACCCAACCACTAACTCTACGTATATAAATGCAACCACGAATCCTTAAAAAACCCTCGAGAATAAAAAATATAGTTTTAGCCATGCCACTCAACACTTTATCATGAATCACCCTAAATCTCTCATCATCAAACTGATGAGCTCGAATCTGCTCCATCAAAGAAGATCTAGCCTCAACAAAGGCCAAAACATACCAGGGTACTGAAATACCAAGCCTAACCAACTGGTTAGCTAAGGACTGAACCTTCAAGGCCAAAGGTCACTCCTGAGCCAAAAGATGAGCCAAACTTCTCATACTCGCCGCCTTCCAGCTCAAGGCATCTTTTACCATGTTAGCCTTGCCTGGATGATATAGAATAGTGAGATCATAATTCATAAGAAACTCAAGCCATTGATGTCGCCTCATAGTAAGATCTCGATGGGTGAAGAAGTACTGAAGGCTATGATGACTGGAGAAAATCTCATAGTGGACTCCATACAAGTAGTGTCGCCACAACTTCAACACAAATACAACCACGGCCAACTCTAAATCATGGGTAGGGTAATTTTTCTCATGAGGCTTCAACTGTCGAGAAGCATAGGCAATCACCATACCCTTGTGCATTAGCACGCCGCCCAATCCAACCCTAGATGCATCACAAAACATGGTAAAACCCATGCCCTGCTTGGGCAAGGTTAAGATAGGAGCCGAAGACAACAACTCCTTGAGTTTCTGAAATCTCTCCTCACACGCATCCTACCACTGAAAAACAATCTTTTTCGGAGTCAACTTGGTCAAAAGAGCCATGATGGAAGAGAAACCCTGTACAAAGCACCAATAATAGCCTTCTAATTCAACAAAATAATGAATTTCAATAGGAGAAATAGGTTTAGCCCAATCATGAACTACCGTTATTTTGGTTGGATCAACCATAATACCATCCTTGGTCACTACATGACCTAAGAAAGAAATAGAATCCAACCAAAACTCACACTTAGAGAACTTTGGAATGAAATTTCTCTTCTCACAACCTCTGAAGTACAGTCCTTAAGTGCCTCACATGGTTAGCCTCATTCTTGGAATAAACCAAGATATCATCGACGAATACAATCACAAAAAAATCAAGTTAAGGTCAGAATACCCTATTTATCAGCTCCATAAATGCTGAAGGGGCATTGGTCAGCCCAAAAGACATGACCAAGAACTCATAACAACCAAACTAAATCCAAAAAGTTATCTTTAGGACATCCAAAGCTCTAATCCTCAACTGATGGTAACTGGATCTCAAGTCAATCTTATAAAACACCAATGCACCCTGAAGCTGATCAAATAAATCATGAATGCGAGGAAGAGGATATTTGTTCTTGATAGTCACCTTATTCAATTATCATAATCAATACACATGCTTATAGATCTATCCTTCTTCTTCACAAACAAGACAGGAGCACCCCAAGGAGACATACTAGGTCTATTGAAACCTTTACTTAACATATCTTGTAACTGTTCTTTTAAAAAATTTTAACTCGGTTGGGTCCATCTTATAAAGAGGAATGGAAATGGGCTTGGTGCTCGGCTCAACAGTAATAGCAAAATCAATATCTCAATTCGGAGGCATCCAAGTAAGTCCATAGGAAACACATCCTGGAACTCTCTAAGAACTCGAACAGAATCCAAAGGAAGCGCTGAAGCAACACTAGTATCACGAGCATAAGCCAAATAGGAAAGACACCCTTTTTCTACCATGCAATGAGCGTGTAGAAAAGATATAACCCCTTTCAAACACAAACTAGGAGTACCCTTCCATGCTAATCTTGGCATACCCGGAGTAGCTAAAATCACGATCTTGGAAAAACAATCCAAACTGCATGATAAGGAGCTAACCAATCCATACCTAAGATAACATCAAAGTAAACCATATCTAGGACAATCAAGTCTACCCAGGTATCACACCCTGCAAAGGTCACTACACATGATCGGTATACCCAATCCACCAATAAAGAATCTCTTACGAGGGTGGAAATACGAATAAGCATAGCAAGGGACTCATATACAATATAAAACCAGTAGCAAAGTATGTAGACACATAGGAAAATATAGACCCAGGGTCAAATAACATGGAAGCAGAATGGTGGCAAACCAGGACCATACAGGTGATAACTAAATCGGAGGCCTCTGCCTCAAGTCTCTCAAGTATAGCATTGCACTGACCACGCTCACTCCCAAATTGAGCAACCCAGTATCTACTACCACGATCTCCCTGAGTTCCACCTCGAGCACCTCTAAAACAACCCCTGCCACTTTGAGAACCACCTCTAACTGCAAATATAAGAGTAGGGCCAAGCTGAAGAAGAGAATCTTGCTGGGCAGGACCCAATGCACGCCGAGGATACTCTCTTACGTAATAACTAGGCTCCTCACATACGTAACACCCTCTACTACCTGACTCAAGTAGAGAGGGCCTAAAAGAGCCAAAACACCCTTCATATATCGATGAACCAAAACTAGAACCTCTACCTGCATGACCTGATCTCTAGCTACCTGAAGCCTCAGAAGTCGCAGACCTACTACCTGAACCCTGCAAGGCTTCCTGAACTTGTCTGCCATGATAATCATGAGAACCTCTGTCAAATAAATCCCTACCTTAGAATACGTGTCCATTGAACATACCTTGTTGACGTATTTTCTTAGCACTACTACCCTAGGTACCCTGACGAATCGACTCAATCATCTTAGCATGATCCACGATGCTCTGGAAAGAACCACTCAAAACCATAAGCTGAGTTGTCCCTAACTAATAATCACCTGCCAAACCCATAACAAACTTCTTGATCCTCTCAGGCTCACTGGAAATACTGGAAGTGGCATAGCTAGATAGTGCATGAAAACGTGCCTCATATTATGTAATAATCATGGAGCCCTACTCCAGCTGATCAGACTCATCTCTCATCTGATCCTTCAAATTATAGGTCACGGACGTCTCCAAAAAAGCCTTAGAAAACTGGCTCCATGTCATAGCAAGAGAACCCAATGGTCTATAACTTGTAAGAGACCTCTACCACTGCCTACCTACATCAATCAATTGGTAGGTAGTGTAGGCAACACCGTGACACTCAAAGGAACCGAGGTTATGCAACCTCTCCTGACAGTCGAGCAAAAACTCATAAGCATCCTCTCCAATGGCACCACTGAACTTGGGAGAAGACAAGTGAATGAATCTCCAAATATCTTCTGATCATCAGAAGACATCTCAGGGCCAGAGAAAACAGGAGGAATAACAAGTCTATTAGGTAAAGTATCAATATGAGGGGGTACCACAACAGTTGGTTATACCCCTGGAGTCTGAAAAATATAAGTGGGAGCCTGCCCTAGCAGTTGAATACCTCCTGGAGTCTGAGAGCTACATGGAACACTCGATGGAATACTTGTCTAGGGAATGCCATCCAAATGGCCTAAAAATGAATCCATAAATCCTGTAACACCGGGGTAGCAAGTGAACCCTGAGGGGCCTGAGATAGTCTTTTACCCTCTGTCTAATAATCCTAATCATCAAAATAAATCTCAAGCTTGGGAGAGGCCATTCTAGCTCGACCTCTGGCTAGAGCAGCTCCTTGTGATCGAGCTCTACCTATGGCTAGGCCACGGCCTTGACTGGGGCTCCAACAGTGGGTGCTGGCTCAATATCCTCAACATCTCTAGGTCTAGTTCTCATCATCTGCGTAGAAAAAAATGGAATATAAGTTTAGAATATTGGGCATGAGCAACCCGCACTACAAGCAATCAATTTAGAGAATTTTTTCCTAAAGATATCCTATAGCCTCTCGAAGATAGATACGGACGTTAATGTATCAATCTGCGAGAAATCTATTAGACATCCTGCTCTTTCATTTACGAGACCGGTGAACCTAGCGCTCTGATACCAATTTGTCACGACCCAAAAGTTGAGGTCATGATAGTACCTACCTCGACCAGCCTAGGTAGGTAAGCCGAAACCCACAATAGAAAGGAAAATCTAAATATGAAGGAAAGATGACATAAATATGATAATTCTAGAATAAAGTCAGGCCATAATACTCAAATAACATAATATCCAAAAGTAATATAGTCAAATGCCAAAACCTGATATCATAAATGTAAAGAGCATCTAATACAGTACTGGAATATGATAAACACAACTCTGTCTCTAAAATACAAGATAAAGACATAAAGATAGAGGGAGGCAGGAATAAGACTCTGGACGGGGAGCTCACCAGATCTCCGAACAAAACTCTCTCTCTGCATGAATCAGACACCATGGGTCACACTCATACTGGGATCTGCATCGAAAGGGTACATAAGTAGGAGTGAGTACGGTCCATTTGTACTCAATAGGTATCATAGGCCGACTAAGAAAAGTAGAAAACTAAACAGGTAAAGAACATTATGAGCACGATTCCACCCGCATAAAAAAAAGTTCTCAAATGGCAGCTCATCCATATCACCTAATAGTACACAAGTATAATATCTATATAAGGATAACTACACACAGATATATAAGGAAACTAAGTACGGGGCAACAAACACATAAATAGAAGTGAAAACAATACAGTGCAATGCTATGAAATGATGTGGGATAATGATGATATAAGCCATAGCATGGCTCTCGAATACACCTTCAGAGCCTCGGCGCTTCAGGAGTGGACCTATGGGGGTTCACAACCTATATACTTTCACAATCTCAATCTCATAACTCAATCACCTTGTCAAGGATTTTGTCAAATATTTCATTTTTTTCAAAATTAGTGTCCCGATAATACTAGTCTCATGAATATATACAGATGAAATGAGGATGTAATGTTCACTACCGTTTAGTATGAAGATAATAATCAATTCAGTATAGGTATAAATGAGCTCAATATGTCAATAATTCATGATATAAGTTGTCGCATGGCACCACTGGAATAAAGAGTCATGTAAGACATTAATAATATCAATCCAAGCCCCTGGCTCGGGCATTACTATGATGATAGAGGCATATAATGCTCAAATAAGGCCTATAATATTAATCTAAGCCTCTCGCTCAGGCATCACAATAATGATAAGGCAATTAAATGCACAAATAAAATCTATAATATCAAGTAAAGTCTCCACACAGGAATCACAACAAATATAATCTCTCAAATCAACAACAAGATACATATAAGACCCCACTCGGGCAACACGATACTACTAGAAATCCCAAACTATGATCTCATGATTAAGTCCCCAACCCATAGCATACTTTACATGAATGGTTAACTACCTAGCCCAGTTTTGAAATCGCCACTATCTGAGGTCCCAAAGATGGAAAATAGAAAAAATCATGAAATGGGGAAATTCCACTATTTTGATGAATAGTGCCTCACAATCGCGAGGGTCAACATTGATTGGTATTAAGTTGGTCATCGCGGTCGCACAGCAAGGCTTCGCAATCGTTATAAGTCCACCCAACCCGATCCATCATATAACTCTTCATGATCATGTTGTCCCGCCTCACGATCACGATGAGTAACAGGATCAATGGCCACGATCGTAACACATAGCCACGCGATCGCGATGAAGCCCCTGATGGTGCACCAGAAAACTGCACCAGCAGTTTGGGACTTGGAAAAATAGTCCCGATTGAACCCTCGAGATTTGTTTGAGACCCCACAGAAATAAACCAGATATGCTACTAAGATAAATTCAATGTTTCGAACTCAATGGCACCATCGAATTTTTTAAAAGAGATCATTTACAATGAATTAGCCTTGGGGACCCTTTTTAAGCTTAATTTAGCTAGTTTCCGTTTAAGAGGTCAAAATGTAAAATAAAGGTTTGGGGGGCTAAACTAACTTTCCTTTAACTCAAAACCAAAATTCCAAATCTAATGAAATTGTCCAAATCACCATCCGACACTCGAATCACAAAATATTGATCAGAGTCAAACTAATCACTTTTAAAGCCTTTAAGGGTCTCAAACTCACCCAAATCACTCTCGAATGCATCGGGGTCTATGCCAACCAGCTCCACAACTCACAAATAGTATATAGCAACTACGGGGAAAGGAAAAATAGTCAAAATACAAAAAAATATAAAATTCAAAACTACGGTTGTTACACGAAATTGTCAAAATTCATATCCACCCTCGTTAATCCAAAATTTTGACATTGATCAAACTTTTTAATTATAAAAATTAAAATATCTTCTCTGAAACACACAATCACCTTAAGAATCATGTCACCCATCTCCGCAGATCATACCCCATCAAAAGAAAGCTATGGTAAGGTTTAATCGGGGAAAACAAATCTAAAGAACAAAAATATCATATTGGTCATTACAATAACTCAATTCCATTTGTATAAAATGTAGGATGTGCAACAATCGCCATAAACATAACCTTTGTGATAATATATTTACTTTTACAAGAGTGATAGAAATTAAATTTTTCTTCTTCAACAAGCAAGTAGTACCTTTCAGGTTTTTTTTTTTTATAAATAAAATTAGTTTTCATCGATACAATAAGAAGAGGATTTCAGAAAAACCAAGTTGAGGAATAATTGGATTGATGAGGAGATTAGAATACTAGACTTTCGTACATGTACCCTTAATAGACGAAGGGAAAAAAATGGGATTTTGTGTTTGAAGGATGGAGGGGGCAACTGGATCTATGACCAAAATACTGTTATGTCTCTAATTTCAAGGACATTTTCACCTTTAGCCATCTATATGTCCAATTTAAGGTTGCAAAACATCATACTCTAAAAGACTACAACCATCTCAGGACCAGCTTAGAGACTCCAAAGTCCTAGATGTCATTAGTCTTTTCAGCCTTACAAAGCCCTTGGTCGGATGGTCTACACCCATTTTTCTACCAGAATATTGGCATATTGTTGAGACGTTTATCATTAATTACTGTTAAGGTGTGTTTGAATGCAATGCTATTAGCCCAGATATGAACAATACTTATTTTTGTCTCATTCCTAAATGTGTCACTGCCTCCAATATGAAGAATTTTTATCTATTAGCATTTGTAATACCATGTATAAGATAATTCAAAAATTATCGTCAATAGAACCAACCCATTATTGGGCAAAATCATTAGTCCTAATCAATTCAGCTTCTTAATAATAGAAGAGCAGTTGATAGCACCATCATCATTCAGAAAGTCATTAGTCATTTTTAAAAAGTAAAGGGTAAAAAAAAATGCTAACATGTACATGGTCCTTAAGGTTGATATAGAAAAATTGTTGGATCAACTGGAGTGGTCATTCATTAAGATACTATTATTTTCTTTAATTTTTTTGACAATATGATCAAACCTTATTATCTTGCATTAACACTAGCTCCATCTTCATTTTAATAAATGGTTTAAGTACTAACTTTTTAGTTCCACTAGACGAATTCGACAAGCTGACCGTATGTCTCTCTACATCTTTATTGTCTGTATGAAAATGCTTCAAGCACTAACTTTTTAGTTCCACCAGAACAATACAACAAGCTGACCATTTGTCTCTTTACATCTTTATTGTTTGTACGAAAATGCTCTTTAAAAGCATTAATCAGCAAATCTCTCGTAGTAATTGGTTTTCAATAAAAATAAGTAGAACTAGATCAAAACTATCATACCTATTCCTCGCGGATGACTTGACTTGATGTTTAGGGCAATAAAAAACACCAAGAATTGTCAGGCTATTTATAATACTATTTTGGACTTTAACCAATTTGCTAGAGAAAATATCAACTTTGCTAAGTCCAAAGTAATTTTCTAACTCCAATTGTAAATCAAACGTTATCTTCGACCACTCATTCATTTTATCAACCCAACCCAGTGATAATTTTGAGAAATATCTTGATTTCCCTATCTTTTTCAAAAGACCTACTCATAATGATTTTCAATTCACTATTGATAACTTAAATACTAAGCTCGCTGGTTGTAAAATGAAATCTTGAATATTGCAGAATTCACTACTCTTGCTAAAGTTTCCCTAAGTAGAATACCTAAAGATTACTGACCATCGAGAATCCTCACAAAGTGAGTGGATTTCCTTTGTCCGCACACTAACAATCACTCTAATGGATGCAAAAATAAACTCCCTAACTCCGAAAGGACTGGAGGAAGAAGCCCCGGCTAACTCCATTCCAGCAGACGCGGTAAGATGGGGGGGGCAAGTGGACCGAGACTACACTAAGGAACAAGAAAGCTTGACTGAGAAAAGAAGTCAAGGAACGAAGCAGCTTCTCTAATAGCCGCGTTGAATAGGCGGGTGAAGGCTTTTTGCAAAAGTGTTTTTTGTCTTGTAAATGCATTTTTTTCTATTTAGAGAGAGGGGGCTTCAAGTTCTTAGGAAGAGCCGTATGAGACAGCTCACGTACGGTTCGGTAGCCGAGCCCCTGCGCAGGGGCTTAGGTCAACACTTATATAATAGCCAGTCATCAAGGGAAGAGCCATATCTCCTTGGGTTTGAATTCCTTTTGGAGAAAATCAACTATCTTTCCCTTCAAATAAGGGTTGAGAGGGAACGTTTCTATGTTTTTAGTATCTGTCTTTCAACACCAACAATAGTATTTATATAGATAACGTTAGGGTTAAGGGTTTAACTGACTAATGGACCACCTAATTAGTCAGCACCCCTGCATCCCTTGTACCCAATTTTTAATTTCCTAAATAACCTTACTAATGTATTTCCACCATATTACTAAGATGGGTAGTTTTGTCTTTCCATCAAAGAATCAAGCCTAACCCAAAAAGAGAGCTTGTAGAATATATTCAATGGAAAAGGGCCTAAATTATCCTTTAAGAATTGAGAATGGTACAAATATATCGTCCTTCCACCTTTGGGCTTTAAAGTGCCCTTGTCATCCATATATGGCTCTAATTTTTCCTTTCCCATAATAGACCCTTAAGGAAAAATGATTAGAATTTTTATTTAATACGTGACAGCTTTTTATTGGTTGAAATTTTAATTAATCAAAATTCTATTAACCCACCAACCAAACACGAATCCCACTAAAAATCTACCCTACCCAGCTTAACCCAACCCAAATCCCAATAACTAAAGGGGAAAACCTTCAAAACCGATTCATTGAAATCAAGTAATCTAATTCATTCATGAAATAGCATCAATCTCTTCTCTCTTCTTCTACAGTTATTCTTGAAACTACATTTCTTGGTTTAATCCTGAATTAATGGTCATCTTCGAGCTATAGCTCCTAGATTGAAAAATTCCATTCAAATTCCTACTGATTGCATCAATTGATTTTGTTGTTGTATTTTTAATAAAAATAAGTAGGATATTCATGGCTGAAATTATTGGGCAGAGTGCTACCAAAACGCTAAGATACTATTTAATTGTCCTTTTTGTCCAGTTTTACTTTTTTGTTTCCAGAATTTGTAACCTAAGTTCTTGTAAGTGGCTAGACTTCTAAATTTGATTACATGTTTTCTTGTTTTTGGTCTTGAGAAAATGTGATCAGAGCTTGAATCGGTTTAGAAGGTTTTTCCCTTTAGTTATTAGGATTTAGGTCGGATTTTAGCTGAATCAAGTAGATTTTAAGTGGACTCAAGGTTTGGTTGGTGGGTTAATAGATTTTGACTAATTAAAATTTTAACCAATAAAAAGTTGTCATATATTAAATGAAAATCCTAATCATTTTTCCTAAAGGTCTGTTGAGGGAAAGGGCAGCCATATAGGTGGATGGCAAAGGCATTTTAGAGCCAAAAGGTGGAAGGAGGATATATTTAATACCATTTTCAGTACTTGAAGGGTAATTTAGGTCCTTTTCAGTATATTCAATTATTACCGGATTAAAAAAAAAAAAAAAAGAAAAGGATATGCTTTAACTAGCACATGCAATCTGATCAAGACACCCTAAAAATACAATGTCTTCTTGCTTACCTAATTGAGTGGCATAGAGACGAAATAGTTAGCTGGTGGAAATTGTGATTACATGTTCAATTCGAGACGAAGAGATGCAAATCTACTTAATTCCCGTGGATTAAAGTATTATTTGTCTTTGCAAGAATATGATAACATCTGTGTACTAGTTTCAATGCCAGAATTTTCAATTCGTAACTGATGTATGCAAGCCAGTTATTTTCCTAACAATACATGCATAAACTAGGTCGAGAAAACCAGAATGAATTGAATAAAACAAACTATCAGAAAACAAATGAAACTAGGTCAAGAAAACTAGAACGAAAATAACAATGAACAAAACTATCAGAAAACAGTTCATCATTATCTATCCCTTGACGTTCGCCTTCTTCATTACCATGGCGACTTTTTTCTGCACCAAAATGTGATTTTCACATGATCAGATTAAAATTAACAGTGATAAATGTTCATAGGGATGTCGCTCAATAAATGAAAAGAATTTTGAAAACTACAGAAGCACTAGCAATCACCTGAACAAAATCAAGACGATTAGAAGTACTGTCCATCTCCATGCCAAATTCATTTACAATCTTGTTCTGCAATGAAACATGTATTGGTTTTAACTACATTTTTCCTAGAAAGGATTCAATACAAGATCAGAAGATTGAGAAAATTAGTAAAGTTGCCGCATTTGTTAAAGTACCAAGAAATTCAAGAAACTAATTGAGCAGGTTGTACGCATAACCAAATTTCACCTGTGCAAGAAGTTCATCATGTATGGTGAGCCCAACATCTCCAATTCTAATAATGCTAGCACTAAGCTCGTCTAGCTCTTCATCTTGTTGCCTGTGCAGACTGCTGCCCCAGAAAATAACTCCAATCTACTCCAAGGCTAAGTAAAGAAAACAAGCTTTCTAAAAGTTTACGAGATGGATAAGCATAAATAGAAATGAAAACCATGCGAACGCCGCCTAAGTTGCTCGGACTCACCAAAAATGTCATCGGGTGCATGTCGGATCCTTCAAAAGTAGTGCATTTTCGGAGGATCTGACACGGGTGCGGCAACATTTTTGGAGAGTCCGAGCAACTTAGAACGCCGCTGTACCATATTAAATAGATCCAAGATTCTGCTACATCCTCTAAATTCTATAGTTGATTAAATTCAATTGTATTGGCCAATTCATCCACCTTCTCATCAAGAAAACAGGAACTTAGTATTGATAAAAGGATATAAAGTTAGTTAAAGCTGCAGAAGATCAATAGTTATTCGCATCCACAGAAGCTAATTTTTCCCTTGAGAGAAATATCAGACAGATTTATCAGTACAAATTCATAACCTGAGCTTAAGAGTCAAGACATGTGCAACACATAAAAGAATCAATGCATCTGGCTCTGATATCATCATTATTCATTCATGTACAGGCAATCAAGAAGAAATGATAATTTAACAAAGAAAGAGCAATAAATATAAATTAATCGTGCTTCAAGGGCCATGTTATGGCACATACCTGCCATTCAATGCTCTCACATGCAGCAAGAAGTTTCTTTGTAAGATGTACTTTCTCACCACTATCTGCAGAAGTTTGCTCCCATCGATGAAATGTGGAAAAGAGCTTGTCAATCTAACTAAGAAGGAATTTCAAGAGTATTACATTTTGCAGTCAAGAAACTTCAAGATTGAGAACAAACAGATTCTAACATGAGAAAAATTCTTTTTGAGAAGGGAAAAATTATGTAAAGGTATGCTTGTTAAGAGGTTCGAATTCGAGAAAAAAAATTCTTGATTTATGTTTTTCATTTTTAACAAAGAAAATTTTCAGTTTATCTTGCTTTCCAATTTTTCTACAATAATAGACTCAAACCTCAAGAAATTCCAAAATTAGCTTGCATTCTTTCCTCTATCATCATTTCCCCCCTTTCAACAGGGTATAACTTATGAGAAAAAAGCTTGTAAGGACTATCTTTTGATAGTGAAAAAAAAGCTAAGCAGGTCTCTGAGATACTTTGTGATCAATTACAAATTGCTATGCGAACAGTATACAAGCACGCGGGTAAAGAATTATGAGCATACTAAGAGAAACACAATAAACATTGCTGAGCTCCAATAGAATCTTCTCAAATCAAATCATATGCAGATGAATGACACTAGGCCTTTCCAGCTCACAGAACACACCTCAAAAGTTTTACCTAATAAAAATTATTTTGCATTCATTTTTTTTATTACTTTGCATTCTTCTGTAAACAAAAACTAAAAATAGACTGAGTCTAACAATAATGTTCTATTATCAAAGAATCACTCAGCCAGAAAAAATCTGATCTAACTATTATGTGGTTTTAGGAAGCTGTGAGGGAAAAAGTGAAAGAAACAAAGGAACTCAGTGGTACCAGTATATACGAATATACAACAACAACAACATACCCAGTATATTCCCACCACGTGGGGTCAGGAATATATACGAGTATACAAGGAAAAGAAGAAACTTCTGACTGATATTGGAAAGACTTAAGACTGTTTGACTTCTGTATCTGGAAGTGGCAGCTTAGTAAGATGGATAGCCAGTCCTAATCTCTAAGTATGTAATCGTTATGCATTTATCGTAGGATTTGCATCCTATGGATTATTTACAAGCCATGCCAAAAAATTTCTTCTATGTACATATTAGTGAAGGATACATATGAAGAACACTTACCAATGAATGAATGATTGAAGGGCTTTGATACATAGAAAACTATGTTATTCAACACTCATTTGTTGGTTAGCTAGACAGTTTAAGTGGTCGTTTGAACATGCGATTTCATCTCGTGATTTCAAATCACGAGATAAAATCAGGATTTGGACAAGCGATTTAACGTTGATTTCATCTCATGATTTCATATCATGAGATAAAATTTCAAATTCTCCAAAAAGCTTGATTTGGGATTTCATATCATGAATTGAGATTTTTTTTCAAGTTCAAAAATTAACCCACAAGTTTATATTTTGTAAAAAAAAAAAACGCTTATTTCATATGTAAATAAAATTTATAGTTCATATTATTACTCTTTAAATTATTTATATCTCATATAACCATTACTCTCACTAACATAAAATTTATTATTAATTCAAACCAACTCCTACTTTATTATTTATTATTGAAACCTCTTTATTATTTACCAAATTCATTATTTTTGACCAAATTTATTACTATTTCATTCAAACCAACACTTACAACAACATACCCAGTGTATTCCCAGCAGGTGGGGTCTGGGGAGGGTAAAGTGTACGCAGTCCATACCACTGCCTCAGATGAAGTAGAAAGGTTGTTTCCATAGTAAATACAAGCTCAACATGAGGAGATTGTCCTTACTATTATATTAAAGAGTAGTACACTACAACTCATGTTCAATTTTACGTTTTTATTGAACTAAAGTTTGATCAATAAATGTTGTATTTTCTTAGAATAGCTTTGTGATAGTGTATTATACTTTTGTTATAAACTTTTGCTTAGTTGGTAAGATTGTATAAAGAATTGAGACAATTTTGATAGTTTTCACAACTTATGGGGTTTTTATGTTTATGAGAAAACATACCACATAAAAAGTCCATATTGCATGTCCAAATAAAATTTCAACTTCATCTCATGATTTCATATCATAATTTCGAATCATGATTTCATCTCGCATGGTCAAACGAGCCCTAAAAATCCTCTATGAACCAACTGAATAGTTGGCTGAAATTGTAAGAATTATCGACTTCGATATTCCAGATATCCTCTTTGCTTCCATGTGTTTCTAGTGTAGAATGATTTTACGACCTACTTGCCAAAATTAGCCTCATGTACCCAAGTTTCCATTATGTCTCTTGCAGGCAATAAATATCTACCTTCCATTACTGTGGTTACATTTTCAACTTTTTTTTTGTCAAGACTATTAATGCCCCTTACTGAGTTGGGGGGCCTATCGAAAATAACATCTGTATCTCACCTCTGAGGTAGTGGTATGGACTGTGTACACTGACCCTCCTCAGACCCCACTTGGTGGGTGTTGGGTTCGAAATCGAGAGAACGTCACGCAGAAGCTTAAAGTTGCAAACCATCAAGGCGATAAATCATATGACAAATAAAACAATACTAAAAACATATTATTGATAGGGTTTGGCCAATTGGTCTACATATGAAAACCTAATATTAAAAAAAGCATAAAAAACTCTTAGGAGAAATCTCCCCTTAAACAAGACTTCTTTAATGACTACATTGTGAATTCTGTTGTGTTGTGATATGAGAAGAGGGGTCTTCTATTTATAGAGTTTCAAAACCTTTCCTATAATAAAGAGGTTAGCCAAATATGGAAGAGTTTTATATTTTCCTTTTAGAAAAAGTAAAAGTAATTATGGTATTATTTTTATTTTCCTTTCAAGAAGAATAAAACTTAAATTTGATAAGAAAATCAGCGCAAAAACCCTAACAGTGGAAATATACTGGGTATGTTGTTGTACTACTAATGCCCCTTACATTACAATTTTGAAGCTCATTTAATCGTTCTAATATCTTGATTCCTACCTTGTAGAAATATTACTTTTCAATCTAAAGGACCATTCTTTTACTCTTAAAAGGCAACAGAAATACAGAGCCATGGCCTGCTTATACATGATATGCAGCTATCTCTCGATAAGTATACAAAATAAAATAAATATTTCACAGAATCAGTGTCTAATATAGATCCTTATGGTAACTGTTATTAAATTCTTGGCCACTAGGCTTGCATAAACAGCAATGTCAAATCTCTAAAGAACAGTCAACACAATGCAACCGACACGTTTACAGAGTACTTTATTTTATTCCACAGACAAGGAGAACTCTACATTGTCTTAAAAAACACACCACTCAACCCCTCCCCCAAAATGATGAGAGATAAAGAGGGGGTGGGGGCAGGAGAGGATCTAGGGGATCCACTATATAAGGTATATTTTAAATTTGTTATGTGTATATATAGATTTTGAATCACCTAAACATAAGATTAGAGGATGGCTCAGTAGGTGAGAGGGTTCAAAATTCACCATGAATGAGGCACTACATTTTTATTTTTCGAATCCTTTAGTGAAAATTCTAGATTTGTCACTGAGTGGGGGTGACAGAAATAATCTCTCCCATTCAAGAGGATGAACATTACACTAATTAAAATATAAAATAGTAAACTTCAGATGAATGATATTTACTTGGCTAGAATATTATTAGATAGTAAGAGATTTAACTTACAGATTCTTGAATTTCCTCCTTGACAATATAAAAGGGATCTTGAGCTGAAGATATCTTCAATACCAATTTGTAGAATGTTTACCTGCACAAATATGTAAGAAAGACATCAAGACCAAGATGACAGAGAACTAAATCCTATCCCCCCAACATCAGAGTTATTTCTCGTATGGTCACTCAATTAATACTCTCTTCATTTAAAAAAGAATGACTTATTTTTTTTTAGTCTGTTTTCAAAAAGATTGATTTTTTTTTTTTGCAATACTTTAATTCCAACTTTTCACCTACCATGTTGAAGACCACAAGATTAAAGGATATTTTGATATATTTGACACAACTTTAATTTATGACCACGAGATTCAAAAATCTTCTTTATTTTCTTAAATTCTGTACCAAGTCAAAATAGATCATTCTCTTTGAAATGAAGGAAATAGTTATTAAAAGTAACTTTCTGAGATAATAATTATTATTAGTTGAACGATCATATGAGAAATCAACTCCTGCATCAGCAAAGTAGTAGAATACCGCAATCAAATCTGAATTGTTCTCTTTTCGAAAAAGAAAAAAAAGCGGTGTTTATAGAAACTCTAAAAGTAGTCAAATGAGAAAATTTGATCCACAAAATACATAATGAGATTTGGAAAAATAGTGAAAATAAGCAAGCTTTACTCACCAAAATTATATATCAATACTCCATTTAATTTTTTTTTAAATTCAAACTAAAATAGATCCTCTTGGGGAGTCGCCGGAGAATAGACCGGAGACAGCAGAAAACAACCATGAACGTCAAAGAGAAAATGAAATTGGGATCATAGTCAATAAAGGTACATATTTTGACTTTTCTCTAGCCCAAATCCAAAGGGATAGTTTCAAATATGTACAATATATTAATTAGTTTACGAGAAGTATAATTAAGTTTTCTTTATTAAATAAAATAGTCCAAAAATAAATTAACTACAAAAAAAAATTATAAATAAAATAGTCGCTATGTTAATTCCCTTCTATCTCTTTCTGCAACGATAACTTATGTTGGTCAATCAAGTTTAATGACACTTTGGAATGTTTCAGCCTATTTTTGATGGTTATATAACTGTACATTAAAATTCTGGAAACCATCCCCAACACATTGCTATAAAATGTAGAGGATCTTGAGAAATATGTTTTTTGATTAGAAATTTTAAAATTTTGACAGTCCTATCATTGCACCTGCTATGTCTCTGTGAATAGACTCCTTTGTGGAGTTTTTTTTTATAAAGATAACAACTTGTATTAATAGTAAAACAAAACACCAAAAAGATGTTAGAGTTGAGAACTTCACAAATCCGAAAAAGTATAGAATCCTGCACAAAACTACGCACTTACAATTTGCCTTTTAAAGCTACCCATTCTCCTACGTACCCCCACCTGTTTTGTTTACACCAAACAAAGAAAAGACAAACAATTCATCCTAATTTTTTGAATGGTATTTTTAGTGTTTTCAATTCATCCTAGACTCCTTTGTGGAGGTAGGCATTAACTCTCCTTTTTCGGGACAAATATATGATTTTGTTCCAACAGATTTTGCATAATATTCAATAAGTTTATAAAATCATCTCAGACATTACTCGACCGTTAACTTCTTCTTTAAAAAAAGGATTTTCAACAACAAAACGGCTTACAGTACTGCGCCATTCTATTATATTGTAAATTCTTTTAATCCCGACTAACGTAAAATCTCCTCTAAACATTCTTATATTTTAGATATGAGCTTCTCTCGATATTTTGAGTCTGTTGATATGTTATTCACTCGAAACAATTCATATTTGCGGCATGTCACATTTTTAAATCAAGCTTTTAGTGCCCGATTGATTATGGAAGAAGAAGGAAAGAAGACTAAAAGTAGCAAAGAATAAAGGAAAAAGAAGAAGAAGATGATGATGAAGGAAGAAGACATTAATGGCTGAAGTAGAAGGAAGAAGAAGAGCGATTTGGCCAAATGCCTATTTCAAGTAATTTTAACAAAGGTGGGCCAGCTTTCTTGTGAATAAGATGGCCGACTAGTCATTTTCCATAATTATCCCTACAATAAATCCATTGGGTGATAATTGACATAAAATAGATTAAAAAAATTAGGAAAAAGTACACAAAATAAACAAAAAATTGCGGCGCTGTTGCTTTTCCTTTTTTAAATTCAATTGACTTTCCCATTTAATACAATATAATCAATTAGTAAATGTTGCCAATTTATCAAAGAAATGATGCCACATATTTTAGAAACTATTTGCTGCCCACTATAATTTCACATGGAGGTGGAGAGATCCACCTTACACCACACCAAAATTATGTTTATTTCATTATGTATTTATATTGCATAGATTCTTGATAAAATATATATAACTTTTTTGAATATATCAAAATTAATAAAAAATTATTTTGAATAATGTCTACCTTATATAATAATATTTTTCAACATAACTAGGCTTGCTATCTCACTTGAAATATCAATAAATTATAAAATCTTATAAAATAAATACATATGCAGTAATATCATAACTAAACAATTTTTCATAAGTATGTAAGAAATTTTAGAAAAACAATATGAATTTTTTTTATCAAGTTCTAATTTAAATCAAATATTTTCGAACACATGCGATATTAATAAAATTCTCAAAATTAGGCTCGTACTCTTTCGGTACGGGATGAAGGACAACCTCAAACACCCAGAGTATTACATGCGGTTTTCAATTCATGTTCTTTTCCCTTTTTTTTTAGAATATATTTCTGTGCTTCTATTTTCTTTTTGTGTTATTTATGCTTCTTTTATTTAAATATAAAAATAAGTATTGTACCTAATTATTTTTTGACTAACAATACTATATCAATACTCCATTTTAAATTTCTCAAAATTCAAACTAAAATAGATCCTCTTCGGGAGTAGCCGGAGAATAGACCGGAGACAGCAGAAGACGGTGAGAGTAGTAGTTTGAAATAGACCATCAACGTCAAAGAGAAAATGAAATTGGGCTCTTATCCAATAATGGTACATAATTGGGCTTTTCTCTAGCCCAAATACAATAAATCCAGTGGCCCATTTGATCTGGTGATAATTGGCATAAAATGGACAAAATTTTTAAGGGGTCGTTTTGGATGGTGTTTAAGAATAGTGCTGATTGTTGAGTATAGTGTATTAGTAATGTCAGTACTAATTATATTTGCATTAGTTATAATGAGATTATTTCTTATGCAGTGTTTGGTTTAGTATATTAAAAATAACATATATTGGATAAAAAAAAAAATTAAAAAATATTTTTCAGACACAAGGGCGTTTCCCTAATCGAAAATTATCTTATATATAACTTTTTAGATTCTTTATTGCAAGTTGTAACAACCCTTTTCATAATTATTGAATTATGGTTTTAGTTGCAAGTTGTAGCAGTTTTTTTAAAAAAATATTTAAAAAATATTTTCTAAAAAATTTATTTAATAGATATATATCAGGTAAAATATCTCCTAAAATTGGTGAATTATCTTTTCCACTTAGATCAATTACCACCTTTTTAGGGAGTAGAAATTGACTAAATAAGTTATTCACTCTTACACATTTTCTACTTTATGAATTATTCATTACTACACATTTCTTTCCTTTTCTGAAAAAGTCACATTAATTGATATCAAGGTTCTTCCAAAAATTCTTTTTTATATTGCACCACAGATGTCAAATGCAAGCGTGATGCGAGAGATTTGGATATACTGTTGAAGTTGCTTTCCATATGCTATCGTTTCTATCAAATACGATACACATTCCATCTCTTTCACCAAATGCTTCCCTATACTTTTCGAAAAACCACGTCCATGAAGCAATATTCTTTGAATAAACCACAGCGTAAGCTAGTGGTAGAATATGACCTGAAAAAATTCCATATTTATATAACTTATGAAGTTCATTATATATGTTAATAAGAAAAAACAAAAATCATACCAGATTAATACATAAAGTCGTACAATATCAAATCAGCAGACATTAACAATAGTCATAAATCATTTACCTCCTGGGTCCAACGGGCTTGTAATCAGTATAGTCCCAAGGTACAATGATTTTAGATCAGCCTCGTCAACAACCACTATTGGTTTACAATATTCCCGACCTCTAATAGAAGCATCCAATGCAACAAAAGCATACAAGAAATGATTATCTTCTATTTTCTCCCAACTAACGACAGATCCTGGATAAGTTTTTTCCAAGATGTATAAGCAACTTGGGATTCTTTGGTACGATTTCGTAGGATCACCACACAACATCTTAACTGCTTTGTCCTTTGCACGCTATACATGGTTATAATTCAACGTTGCACCATGATGTTTCAACATGTCTGCGGCAATATCATTTGGTGTGTATACTCTTTTTGTGTCTACATAATTACTCAGTACCAATCCTGCGACAACCTTGGTCATTCCTTGACGCGTTGCATATACTTGATCTTTTATTGAGCATGTGTGTATTTCACAATACTTTCTGATTTTGAAAACATTTGTCTTGTTTGTACTTGAAGAACGAAGAAACCATGTACAATCTTTCACCACACAAACTAGATAATAGTTGTTTAACATTTTTTAAAAATAACAAGTCAACAAATATATCAAAATCATACACAAGAACATAAATTTATATCTTTCCAGACTACATATAATGCAATATTTATTACCTGCTAGCACTTGACCTTTCGGAGACAAATGAGAATTGATTCACAAATGTGTGGTGTTGCATAACAATAGCAAGTGTTTTTTTTTTCCCTGTAAACCTGTTTAACAGAAATTTTCTTATTTGTCAGATCACCAATTATTTCAATATGTTCTTCTCCAAGCATTTCTTCTTTCGGAGTCAGTCCAATCAAACGAACGGAATCATTTGAGTATAGTTGATGCCTCTCCACAATTCCTTCATTAGATCTATGGTTCTCAACACAAACGATGGATTGATCATTATGTTCCATTTGATCCATTGCTATATCCTTCATAGTTATGTACAATGGAAATTTAATGAAGAAATCTGCAACATTCTTCTTTTGATCCAAATATGCCTTCACTCATGTATCGTTGTGTATGATCATTGGCGGGCATCTATCACGTATTATGTACCTAACTTCAATTTAAACTGAAGTGGTGTCTATCTGCAGTTGAGTTGTTATTGCATTTACCAATCTGTTAAACTTTGTCTTTGAATCATACATAATCCCTTCAACACAAAAATCTTTAGGTCTACCTATCGAAATTATACAGAATTGTTAATTTATAATATTTTAGAATAGAAAACAAATATAAATTTTGAAATTAAATTACTTAAAAATTGATAAATAAACACTAGTATAATCTTAATAAATCAATTATGATATTTACTTGAACCAACAGAAATCAGATTCAACATAAGGAAATCGAAAATATGTAAATTACGTTTTCTTCCCCTAATTTGAGTAAATGCAACGTTTTCCTGTTTCATAAAAGAAATACATAAAATAATGTATTTCTTTAAAAGAGAACTGCGTTATCCCATCTTCCTCCATGTTGAATCATGATTGAATGTAAATTATCACCATCCATGTTTTCACACAATCGAAATGTTGTTTTAAAAAAAAAAAATCCTTTGAATAACCTCAATTTAGTATTTTAATCCAAATCATCTCCTTAAATATCACCCCTAATTGAGAGATTTTGTGTATCAATTAGTATATGTTTCTGATTTGTTGCAGAATTAAGAAGAAGGATTTTAATGGAGAAGAAGACGCAACCTTTTTTTGAAATAAGGAAAAAAAACCGTTTGAGTGAAATTAGGGTTGATTGACATCCTTTAGTAACCGTCGTCTTTTTTTAAGGGAAGATTTTGTTAAATAAAATAGAAAAAAACGTTTTTCTATTTTTTTTGGCTTTACAATTGCTATTAAATTATTTTTTCTTTTTTTGGGGGGTTTTTAAAAGTTATTATTACTTGCAATCTAATAAGTATTGCTATGACTTACAATTTTTAATCTAAGAATATATATTTTGATTTTTTTTCCCTTTCTCTAAATGCAGGATCAATACCAAGGATTGACCTGCCTATGGTTATGAAACATGACCTATTTTTTCTAGAGTAAGAATATTTTTCTTTATAGATTTAGCTCATATATGTATATGTTAATGTTAGTGTTTAGATTTAACAAGACCCATGCCGGATAATTAATCCAATTAGGATAAGAAAAACAGAAAGAAAAACAAATGCGAATTTTGTAGCAATAGCAAATAAAGGCTATTACTATACAATTACCTTGCAACTATGCAGACAAGATTAATTTTCCATAAACTAAAAATCGGTATACATTTTTCATTACTTTTGCAGTATTACGATTTTTTTTTCCGACTGCAGTATTACGATTTAATTACTAAAGTTCATCAAAGCTTTAAGAACATCCTCCATAACCAAACCCTAATTTATCACCAGCAACATCATACACAACCTCCAACGTCTGTTGTTGTACATTTCCAAAGATTCCAATACTATCGTCATCTCCATTTCCAGCGAAAGCCAAGCAAACCTGCGAGATACCATTTGTTAGAAGAATACCATTTGGGTCCAAGTTCACATTTGTATTGCCGTTGAAGTTGAAGCTGATCTTTGGAATACTGATGGTAGTATAGTTGCTCAAATCGTAGCAAGTGTCAAGCAAAGATAGTTTTGGTGCCCTAGGATACTTGGTCATGAACTGTTGGAATGTTGATCGTAAATTGTTGTACGCTGTTGAAGGTAACCGTGTAATCACCGTACCAGAATCTATGATTGTTCCAGAGTTCTTAAACACCATTGGGCTTATCGATAACGCCTTTCCACCAACGGAGATACCCAATACATCAATGAAGTAAAATGATGTTCCTTGTGAGGGAGCGAATGGTGTGAATTGGAGGGTCGATTTTGCTCCACTTTTGTTGCCAAAGGTTAAATGACCATTTGATCCTCTCCTAGTGGGAAGGCAGTAAGAAAAGTATTTTCCGAACTTCACAGCTGTTTGGGACACAATGGAGAGAGGATCGCGGGCTAAACCGATTAATCCAGCAGTTTTCCCGAATAGCCCTTTATTGTTCTGCCCGCAACCAAACATGAATCCATCAAACACATCTGTTGGTGTTAAAGTTAACTTGTCCTTGGCTAAGAATCCTACTGAGAATGACGAGTCACCATACTGTATGCCATAAATGCAATTAGAGGAAGAACAACCTGGGTTGTTTCCAGTAGCTGATTTAAGACCAGAACAAGCCACGGAAGTGCAAGAAATGTTGGAATACGTTGTAGAAGATGATGGATTAAAAATTGGCTGTAGTTGAGTATAACACGATTTCACACAAGGTTGGCACTGAGTCCATGTAAAGTCACTGCCAGTGTCGAAGATGAGGGAGACGTCCTTTTTTGGTGTTCCAATTCCAACAGTGACAATGTAGTTTCCAGTGCCAATAGAAGTGCCAGGTTGCGCCGGGAGAGTGACTTTTGAGTCCTTAGCTCTGTTCTTGTTCGAAATTTTGTCTTTCTTCCTAAAGAGGTCGTAGTTCTGGGTTGCTGCGACGCGCGCTTGGATTGAGTCCACTCGAGCCTGATCGTGAGCCAAGATTTCTGTCATGCTTGAGGCTTTTGCTCCCTTTTGGTTGAGTTGAGAACATGGCCCATGCCTGTTGACAACTTCCATTGATGCCCCTCCTCTTTTACCTGAGAAAAATTACTTAAAAGTTTGAATAAAAACTATGTATTGATATTTATATAATTATACTCCTTTTGTTTTATTTTATGCCCCCTTTTTTTTAAAAAAAAAATACAGATATTTGCTTATATTTTTAAACTTAGAACTTTTTATTTTACTATGTAAACATTTGATATTATAACACATATTTCAAGAGTTAAATATCATCACATAAATTAAACTAAAACGATCGAAATACCTTTTTTTTTTTGTGTGTGTGTGTGTGGAGGGGGGGTAAGAAGAAAAGTTCAAAAATAATTTCCATTATTATAATAACTACTAAAGGACAGATAGACATCGTAATAGTTGTTAAATTGCACCTATGTATATCAAGAACACCAACTTGAAGTAAGGTAACATGTGCCATAATTTTCCCTAAAAAGTTTTTAAGTAATTTGAAGTAATTTTTTTTGTTTTTTGGATATATCAAGACAAGAACATGATTTTCAGCTCTCATCATTTGATTTAAAATAAAATTGATTTGTCCTTACAGCTGTTCATTATTCACTCTTCGTGTTTGGTTTTGAGAACTATAGGCCAAAATAGATGCTTTGTGTTTATGTTGGAAATATTAGTAGTAGATCATATGAAGAAAAACAGTTAAATGAAATTATTTTCTTTCTCTCTCTCTAGTCTATGATCCAAACAAGGTAAGGAAAAAAAGGAAATTTATGGAGCAACTTCCTTAAATTAAGTTGAGCGGAATATGTTATAATCAGTCTAGTCTCCATAAAATTTGTTAAGCATTTATGAAGATCAATAAACATAACACATGTATAATTAAATAGTTCAATAGTTATTAGTTTTGTTACATTTATGAAGATTCAGATGAAGAGGGACTACAAGCTAATATTTCAATTTATGAAAGATTAAATATGATTAATCAGATATTATAATGATCAAATCTAGAATATGTCGATATGTCATGGACTAGAAGCACAAATTCGCTAATTATTGTGCTATGGTAGAAGAATCCTAAATATGTGTGTGTACAGGCTAATTATGAATTTATTTTTTTTTTATTTTTGTAAAAGTAGAGGGGGTTGGGGGGGGTGAATAAATGATTAAGGAAAAATTTAATTTTCTTATTCAAAAGTTTGGCTGAAATACATTGATTGATTGCAACAAAAATAATTAAGATATTGATTACATTTTGACTGGTTGTAATTAGGTTGTATTTTCGATATAAAATCTTCACCAAATTGTTTTCTTCTTTTATTTATTTTATTCTTCACTATTAGTGAGTTATATCTCTATCTATTCTCATTTTCTTTTTAACTTTTCCGCTGTAATTATTTACTAACTTTTAAGAAACTTGCATGACAAGGTGTAGCTCGAAATAATGGATATGAAAGTGAGACAAGAAATAAAACAAAATGATATAACAAATGATGAATATGCAAACATCAACAATTGCATATTAACGTGATTAATCAAGATCCTTTTGGTATAAGTAGGATTATCAGTCATTTTCTTACTTTTTGAATAGTCTTGTGAATTTAAAGTAACTTTAATTTGTGGAGTAATTCTGTATGATTTTTGGAATGCCTCCATCAAATATCTATATTGGCAAAACTTTGGTCCCCGTCAGTATAGATTAGGTGGATTATTGCTTTACTTTCAACCCCACAACATTTTTGAAAAAAAGTTATCATCCTTTCGTTGACCTCCTTTTCCTACCACAACTCCAATTTCACCACCAAAACAACAGACAAACAAAAAGGAGAAAGCAAGATAAAGTAGGTCGATGTGCAGATAATATTCCATCCATTTCATTTAACAAGACAACGTTTAACTTAAGGGAAAACATAAAAAACTTGTTCCGCACATATCAAAAATACGTTTTAAATTTGTGGTCTTAAAAATGTTGTAATCATTTTCCCATTGTTATAAGAACATGTCATTTAGGATAAAATGAAAATTTAAATTAAAAATTTCCGAATAGAGAAAGGTAAGGTATCTTTGTACGTACAAAAAAACTAAATAGAAAAGACTGCCACAAAAAAAATAAAACAAAGAGACGACAACATTCCGCCTCCCCTTCATCCCTCATCCACACCAAAGAAAAATCAAGGGTGAAAATGGTGATATAGCAATGTACAACATTAATACACAAACATACTTTATTCATATAGATTAATTTTGTTGTGTATATATGCTAATTAATTATTATGAGGATATATAATTATATTAAAGGAGAGTTTATTAATATAATTACCTTTGGTAGTAGGGTTGCAAGAAGAGGAAGGAAGAAGAGAGGTGAGTTGGAGAGTATGGAAATGGGATTCCATGTTTTTTCTTCCTTCCAAAGCATGGCTTTTCTCTAAAGAGAATGAAAGCAAAATTAGAAGAAAAGAAGAGAAGAGCAAAACACTTCGAGTGGCCATTGGTGAAACAATAATAGTGTACTTTGTTTTGACAAAAAAGCCTTCCATCCTATGCTTATTATATAGTTGAGTTTTTGGACCTTCCACTAACACAACTCAATTTTCTTTTCTTTAATAATATACTCCCTCCGTCCCATTTTATGTGTCGCCTTTTGACCGGGCACGGAGTTTTAAGAAATAAATAATGACTTTGTAAAATTTGCAAAATTGCCCCTCTTAAAGTCACTTTAATGCCTACCTTTTAGTTGTCTTTTCTTATTAAGTGGGACCCAGTAAGGATAAAATGGAGATAATGCCATTAAATAGTTGTCAAATAAGAAAATATAACATTCTTTTTTGGGACAGACCAAAAAGGAAATGACGACATATAAAATGGAACGGAGGGAGTAATATTTGTTGGTGGTGGCCTGGTGGGGTGTAAGGGTTATTTGTGTGTGGTGGGGTGGTGGCCGCAAGGCCAGATGCAGAGTATTAGTGGCAGGTTCAAATGAACTCAGTAACTTTTCTTTAGGTTTTGTATTTGTATTTAGTGACGGAGCTGTTTGGATTTTCACTAACAGAGTTCAAAATATGAAGAAGTAAACACACTAAGAAGTCAAATTAAAGGGGGTCCAACATCTACTATATATACATAAAAAAATAATTCTAATCATATAGAAACAATGTAATTTTTTTACCGAAGTGGGTTCGGATTCTACCTGGCTCCGGCCCTGTTTTTATTAGAAAATTTATTTAATATGTATAAATATAATTGCAAACCCAATAACTATGACAACTATTGGTGCAATGATAAGTTTAGAACTATAATTCTAAATTCTGGCTCCGCTTTGTAGTGGGTTGTTTCTATTATTTGAAAATCAGTATAGAATGTGAAATTGGTAAATTTAGGTAATTTTGCATCGAATAAGACGTCAAGGATTTTAATGACATGAAAATGAAAGGCAAAGCTACCCTTCCTTCAACTACTACAATCATTCTCTAATTCCAGATAATTATCATTCAACTACTACAATAATTCTCTAATTTCAGATAATTATCACACGGATTAATTTAAATATATGTACATGTTATACTTACGAATAAAGGACTTATCTAATTAGTTAGTTTCCTTGCGTGGGAATACAATTTGAAAAGTAAATAATTCTAGAGTGAAAAAACAAAATACTAGTGATGAAGTTTCCTTGCTCGACACAATATATTAGTATATGATTTTGTACCCATGTGGAAGGGCTTTTCTAAAATACTTTCTTAACGTGTGATAAAAAAAAAATCAATCATTTTAAACATCCTTGCAACAGGATCATGCCAATTTTATCGAACTTCCGCCAAGGGACTTTAACGTGTGATAAATTGGAAATTAATTCAAATGACACTCTTAGCTAGCTGTGATTGAGAGAGAATGAACTTTCGTTATCGATCCTGTCGATAAAGGTTTAACTAATGGCATATGCACATCAAAGCCTATGTTCTGTCTCAGAAAATAGTTGAATCAGAACCATCGATATAAACCATTTTTTAAATCTCTTCCTTAATTGATGTAGAAATTTTATACTAATTAATTAGAGAAAAGGAATTTAAGGAAAAAGAGTTTAAAAGCCTCTATCAATTAACAGTTGGCAAATTAAATATGAATACTGAACAAAATGTGAAAGCTTTTCCAAAGAACCACCAAGTCATATATCCACCAACCAATAATACATATCTCTCACTAATTAATCAATGACTTTGATTGATGTTTTGCTTTTTCTTACACAAATTTTCTTTTTTCTTTTCTTCTTGGGGTGGAGTATGGAGGTGCGGCACTCCCTTTGTTTGTTTCCCTAATAGGAATGAACTACTACAACTTAGGGGCCAAAAATAATATTATACTTATTATATTTTATATTTTCAATTTTTTTTCTTCAATTTACAAAGACTTGAAGGCAAAATAAAAATAAAAAAAATAAAAATTAAGAGGAAATTGAAATAAAGAAAAGAAGTGAACTTCAGGAGAAGTAAATTCCATGAGAGAATCGCCAAATATTGTTTTTGATATCCTAAAGTCCCAATTCCATCAAGATGTCTCCACTGAAATTTTAATATCATAGACTTTTCAAAACTTTTAAGTTTACAAATATTATATTATATTTTATTCTTTTTAAAAATATATATATAATATAGCCAATTCTATCGTCTTATAACTCTTTACATTGGTACGTTTAAATAATTACAAAACATAGCGAAATTATGTAATTTTATAATATACATACATGATATAATTATACACATATTTGTGTATTATCTAAAACTCCTAGTCGTTACTGTCCACCCCAACTTCTCTCGTTTGTTGTTGTCTGAATTCGTCAGAGTTTTAATTGACCGCTGGAAAATCCATGTTGTTTCCCCGAAGATCGCCAACATAAAATATACAATTTACATATATACCCTTTACTTACAATTAGCCTCCCATACAATGGTCAGTGTTGTGCACGTATACATACAATCTGAAAATTAAACACATACATTGAATTCAGTTGACCACACATACAGTTGATATTTTCACATACATATACATACATTCAGCTTCTGTTTTTAAAATACATTCATATACACACATCCAATCTCTACTTTAAAAACTACATACATGCACATATACGTCCAACTTCCACTTTGAAAATACATACATACATATCTAGTTAATAGTTACATTTAGACACTGTATCCGTGTGATTGAAATTATAACTAGATTTTATATGCTCACAGATTCAGTATATTTTGCTAATGTTTTGCAAGAATAAATTACGATTAAAAAAAAATCAAAAAAAATCTTACTACCTATTTTATGAAAACAAATAGTAATAGCGCTACTTGTAAGGATTCCTCTACATTAATTTAACTATTGTTCATTGAGTTTACTTCAAAATATTTCTCATGTTTGAATGAGAATATAAAGAGCTCGAATTATTCCTTGTAGTTTTTTTATGTATTCGTTGATTGACTTTCTTTTGATACATACGCTGACTTAACTTGGCCCACTATAGTTACTTATAGAGTATTTCTCATGATGATTGAATGGGAATATAAAGAAAAGGAAAAAAAGATGCAATGTAAAGAGGAAATCGTAATAAAGTAAGAAAGAGTTAAACAAGTTTTTACTATTAGTTATGGATGATAAAATGTGCAACTTAAATGTGGGATTGTCAAAATATTTGAGAGAAAATATATGAAACATTAATTATTCAAGCCCTTGGTTAGGACCTTACTTTAATTAATTAAATTTTAATTATTAATTTTAAATTATGACATGTGTCTTTCATTAGAGTAAAAATTAAATTTGAGAAATTGAAAACTGAAAGATTAATACATAAAAAGACCTAATTTTCATAAGCATTTAATTAATTAATCAAACAAAAAAACAACTAATTAACCCTAAACTAGACTAAAGGAATAGAAAGAGCTTCTTGCGTGTACTCTTGAATGTTAGGTATCATGTATTTTATTGGTAAGTTAAATATTTTATTTACCAAATGAACATGATTATAGAGCAGAAAAGTTTTTAGTATGTTTCTACAAATCTATCGTGCTTCTCCAATTTTTCCTTCGCCCTTTTAATCCTCGTGTTTGTTGGTTGCTAATTTCTATAATAATAGTAATCTGAATTTATTTGATAGTATTGTTTTCTAATTATGGCTTACTGAAATGTAAATAAGAAAAACCTGTATGCACGAGCTAGGTTAAAAAACAACAACATATAACCCATATATATATACCAGCAACTATTTTAAGATTCTTGAATCAATCATAAAGAACGAAATTGTGGCCATTAGAATTTAAATTCCAATACTTTATATACTTTGTACATTTTAGTTTGTGAAGATATTGGAACGACTGAACAAGTATTAATTATTTAAAGACTTTTATTTTTCCATTCTATACGACATTAATAGTGCTTTTATATCATGATCTTAAGTAGTATTATAGTCTGTTTGGTCAAACTTCTAAAATCAGCTTATTTTGTAAAGTATTTTTTAGAAGTGTTTTTCAAAAAAGTATTTTTTGTGAGAAGCAGTTTGTGTTTGGCCAATAAATTAAAAAGCATTTTTGAGCAGCAATTAGTGTTTGGCCAAAACTTTTTAAAAGTGTTTTTAAGTGTATTTTATCAACAATGTCTTTTCAAAACTTTTAGGGAAAAACTATTTTTTTAACTTATGAAAAACTATTTTTTCTACTCCTCAAAAGCACTTACTTTCTTTCAAAAGCTTGGTTAAACACCTTATTTTTTTATTTAGCACTTTTAAGAAAAATAAACACTTCTAAAAAAAAATAAGCTTGACCAAACATGCTATTAATCTTAATTTTTTTGTCGTCTTTTTAGATGGTGAAAAGATGGATGATGTTGTTGAATCATGCTTAAGAAATTGCATTACTTGTAGCAAATTGTGAATTTCTATAAATCACTTACAAATTAAAAGTATTAAAAGGCTAACTTGTAGACTAGATGACTAGATCGCAACTCGCTTGAGCTAATAGTAGTAATGCGAGCTAGCCACATTTTAGTCATTTAATTGAAAAAAAATTACTATTATTATTATGAAGTTTCAAATTAATAGGAGCTGAAAAGTGATTATTTGTAAAATTTATCTACCAAACTCGTGGCCTAGCTAGGCTACCTCACGCTTCGCTTAGGCTGGACTAGAACTTTAAAAATTTTACACTACACGATAGCCCAATAAAGTCCCACAACAAAAAATATAACCCTAGTCTTTAATTTTTACAATTTTTTGCCTATACAACTACACTTTTGGTAATCAGTGTGTATACATGATACACAGTATTATATATTTGTCATACACTAGTGTCTAGTTATATACTGCATAGTAATCGATGACGCTAGGTCGCCAGAGTGAATCCAGGATTTGAAGAGCGCGGGTGCACCATTATCTTATATGCGCTAGAGAATCTTCTAATGACGAATGAGAGATAATGTCGTGTCTGACTGACTGGTCACTAGAAGCTTAAGCAATGAAAAAAATACAAATATATAGGCAAATATGGGTTTTAAGGTAATAAATAAACCTCAACTCAGTAAGAACAGGTGAGTGTAATAGCGTAGTGGTAAAGAATGTCTTATGTGAACAAGCTGTCACAGGTTCGATTTCCCTCGGTAACAATTTTGTTGTTAAAATTAAAACAAAATTAGCAGAGTAAAGGTGACATTTGGATTTGATCCTAGGTCACTTTTGTGGGAAAAAACAACGGCCTAAACCAACGCGCCCAAGTGCCGTAATGTTCCTTAGGCCTGCACAAGCTTTATATATTAGTTTCTTAAGGTATATACATGTATATACGTGTACATATTCAGAACTTTCTCCGAAGTTAACGAGTGCATGTGCACCCCACCCTAACACGTGGGTAGGTCGCTACAAACGATTTCGGTTAGATGGGTGAAATAAATTCCCATTTAAAAGTCTTTTCAAATGAAGGGTTGTGTGTTAGATTAAACTGCTGAATTCTTTCCTCGTTTAGTTAAAAGTAAATTAAGTGTTAAAAAGTGTATAATAAATCTATTTTCGTTTGGACATGATCGAACAGAGAAATTATTTTTCATCAAAAACCAAAATTGTTCACAAAACTTCAAACTATATAGTATATCATTGTCAAAGTAAAATCTTCACACCAACAAGGGTTGTGGTGGAATGGTAAGTACTCCTTCATCTTTAGCTAGAGGTCTCGGATTCGAGCCCCCCTGAATATGAAGTCACCTTTGTTAGGGAGTGTTTTACCCCCTAATATGGGACTTTCCGACACTAATTCAAATTCAATCAAGCTCCAATGTGATTACCGGATATCTGGTGGGAAACAAACCCAAAAAAAAAGGTAAAATCTTCACGCGGTGGTGTGGTGGGGACCAAAACGAGAATGAATGGAAGCTGTCAACTTAAAACTTTAAAACTATCTAGTAGTATTAATTTATTATGGAAACTATTTTTGTTGTTATGCACCCACCTACTAAATGAATATAATTAGCGGAGAAGGAAAAAGAAACCTTGCATGTTGGTCAAGTTTTTAAAATTAACTTATTTTTCAAAAAAATACTTTTGGTAAGAAATAATTTGTATTTAGTTAATTCATTTGAAAAATAATTTTGAGTAGCAATTATTTTTTTATCAAACTTTTAAAAAGTATTTATAAGTGTATTTTTTTCAAAATTGTTTTTTAAAAAAAAAAATTACTTTGGAGAAAAACTTTTTTAGCTTCTACAAAAAAACTATGTTATTCTCCTCAAAATTAGGTCAAACGCCTCACTTTTTAGAAGTACACAATTTTGGTCTTCCACAAACTTGGCCGAATATGCTTTTTTTTTTTTAAAGTGTTAAAACTGAGGATCGGGGAAGAGATAACAATGTGAGAAATTGAACCATCACCAACAACGTAATATAAGAGTTCAGGTAGTCAATCAACTAAGCTACTAAGATTTCAATGCCGAACATGTTATTTGTCTAAGGTGAAATCATGGAAACTTGAATATTAGCTCTTTTCTTTGTTGTTTATTTCCCTTATTTCTTTAAGAAATAGCAATTTTTTTAATTGGGAAAATGACAATATATGTAGGTCCTACACTTAATAGATGCAGTTTATCCTAATTGCTAAATACAACATTGATTGGCCTATAGTGCAAGCTGTAGTGATAAAGTTGTTTGTTGCCAACTATTGTTTGAACGTTATTCTGCATTAACTATTTGTCTTATCCTCTGATCTTGGGTATCATGAAAGAAATGAATAATCTTAATCTAAATTCCATCATTTTCTTAATAATAATTCCTATTGGACTAATCTATTAATTTGTCAATAGTTACCAATTATTGGGTAGACCTCCCAGAACTAATTAATAATAAAATTTAATTGTTGAGTTGAATGGAGTGGAGAATGTTGGGCACAGTTTGGTGAAACTTGACCAAGCTATGAAATATTGTTGTATTTTTATATTCAAATTATCAGTGATCGTAGGAGATAATTTTCTACTTGATCAAGCTATGAAATATTGTTGTATTTTTATATTCAAATTATCAGTGATCGTAAGAGATAATTTTCTTACTAAAACTTGTTTCACGATGAATTTTTATGTTAAAATGAAGGAAATCATAATATAAAATACAAGAGTCTTTTTTATTATATCATTCTTTTCATTAAAATTATAAGTCATCATTTTTTATCATTAAAATTATAAGTGATTATTTTTTATCATTTCCTCTGGTTTGTCTACGAATAGGGGGGAGCCAGGTAGCTCAAGGGATTTATCCGGATTTTCTTCATTAAAAAATTATACTATATATAAAATTAAAATATCTTTTATGTATATATAGTAGTCATTAAATTCTTTAAATTTCATTGTATGTTCATCTCTATATATTTTAAACTCTCATAATGAAAATTGTGATAAATTCGATTACGAGGTTGACCAAGTGTGGTGACCAGAATGAGAAAGGGATCTAGAACCAAATTATTGGAGGAGGACCGTACGCTCAATTTCATAGTGATCAGCATTCAGCGCATGCGTAGAAAATAAATAGGATAGAGGGTGTGTTTGGTAGGAAAGAAAAACTTTCCATGGAAAATAAGTATTTTCTCAGGGCGCGTTTATAGTGAAAAAAATATTTGCGTTTATAGTGAAAAAAATATTTTATCTTATGTTTAATTAGTAAAAATATTGAAAAATATTTACTTTTTAAAAAATAAGCTCCTTCTGAATGAGAAAAATGACTTCGCAGAAATATAGATCAACAAAGTTATTTAAGTACTTACTCCCTCCATTTCTTTTTATTTGCTTTATTTGGATTGTTTTTATATTTCTTTTTTAAGTGTTCCTTTCATCTTTCAAGAATAATTTGATTAAAAATTTTCTATTAAACCCTTGTTCAAATTACCCAGACCATTAATTAAGAATTTGTTTTTCAATGTATTTAATTAATCCATGTCAAACTTTTGACCATAATTAATACTTCTTCCAAGTAGTCCTTGGACAATTGGACGTGTAGACTTAAAGATCTGGACATTACAGAGTCATTTGAAGTGTTAAACATATTGACAAGTTTCTTTTGCTTCAATGCTTCATTTAAACTTAAAAAAAGTTTGTTTTTTCTCATAAATGTCTCTTCATTTTAAATGTAATCATTGTTAATTTGAAAATGGGTACAAAATTTAATCAAGGGTATATTGGTAAAATTACTTTTACTTTTATAGGAGTAAGGAATTTATTAAGGGGTGTGTCCAATTCAAATAGAGCAAACAAAAAGGAATGAAGGGAGTAATATTTTAAGTTCACTGTGTCTTCTCTAGGGGTGTGCAAAGACCGAATCGACCGATAAACCGAATCGATAAAAATGTTATTAGTTTATTGTTATTGGGTTATTGGGTTAACGATTTTTTAATAGTTTCATAAAAAAAATTATTGGGTTATTGGTTTGGTTTTGGTTTTTTCTTATTGGGTTATTGGGTAAACCGATAACCTAATAAGAATATACTAAATTACTACTTTACCCCTAATATATATATATTACTTATTATATATTTCTCTTTAATTTCTACAAACTAACAAACCAATTCAATTTCTTGTACTAACATTCAGTTCAAGCTTGAAGATTCTTGTAAATTAAAACACATCATATAGGATTTTGGCTGCAACAAATATTCAGTTTCTTTTCATGTTAGTTGCTACTATTTCTATTATATTAGTATTTTCGTATCGGTTAAACCGAAAACCGAACCATTAAGGACTAAAAATCGATAAAAAATATCTTATTGATTTGGTTATTGGTTTAGCATATTTAAAAATCAAAAACTGATAAACCGAACCGATAATACATAAAACAGAACCTAACCGACCGATGCACACCCCTAATTTTCTCCACTACCAAATATCCCAACCCTCATCCCTTTGCCCTCATAGTACCTTTTAGATTACCTACAAATGATATTTGGGACAATATTTTATGTTTGCTTACCTACCAATTAACATAAAATAAATAAGAAAATCACTTATACAAAAAATATTTTTTAAAAGAATATTTTCTCTCAAGACAAACACATGTTACCTTTTTTTTTAGTTGTAAACAAGTAGAAAATAGGGATAATTACACTGAATGTCCAGTCGGACATTTTATTTATCGAAAAACTAGCCGCTCGGCCCTCTTCATCACTGAACATTTTTATTTACGAAAAAAATGGCCACTCGGCCTTCTTCCTCTTCTCCCTTCTCTTCTTCTTCCCCTCCTCCTCCTCCTCCTCCTTCTTCTCCTCCTCCTCCTCCTCTCTTCTTCTTCTTCTTCTTCATTGTTTTCTCCTTTAGAAAAAAAATGACGTGTCGTAAACGTTAACCGTTTCAAGCAAATTATATACCAAAAGACTAGAAACGTCGATAGGAGCTCATATCTAAAATTTGGGACGATTTAGAGGAGATTTTGAGTTGGTCAAAATTGTTGAAGGTGTATAAACAAAAGCATCAAATATGAATTATTCCAGTTTGTATCCCACTGTTTTACCATGAATTGAGGGAATTTTCTTCTCTACAAGATGTTATACTACAATCACATCGTAAAAGCTTTTTTTATACTGGTATTCCAACAATAATAACTAACTCCACCTATGTTTGTAGTTTGTAGCCACTCCCAATAGTTGCAAATAAAAGAGGAGGTAGAGGACTGTTTAAGTTTGTTTGTTTTATTTTCACGAAGATCATTGTGCTAATGACTTTCTGTCTCATATAGGACAATTGGTTACTGAAGCTGCTAGGGACAATTGTGAAAGATTAGTATCTAAAGGTGTGAAAGTATAGTCTTATTTTGTAGTCATTCCCACCGGTTTAAGGCCTTTATGCTTCTACTATTGGTATGTGATTTATATAATATCGATACACCATTTATACAATACCTATCGATACATGTTTATATACCATTTATACAATATCGATATATCACATAACTATCTATACACGTTTATACACATTTATACAATATCGATTCATATTTATATACTAGTTACACAATGTCGATACACGTTTATACACCATTTATACAATGTCAATACATTATATAGCTTTTATACAATATTGATAAACGTTTATACACAATTTATACAATATCGATAAATATTTATACACCATTTATGCAATATCAATACATTACATATACACTATATAACTATTTGTACATCATATATACATGTTTATACACCATCTATACAATATCGATACATGTATATATATTATTTATACAATATAGATACATTACATGTATACTATGTATCTATTTATACAATATCGATACATTACATATACACTACATACCTATTTGTACATCATATATACATGTTTATACACCATTTATACAATATTGATACATGAAAAAAAGTTGTACGGAAAAAGCTTTAAAACAACGAAAAAAAAGTTTTTTTTTTAATAAAGAAAAATGCAGCAAAAAAATAACAACAACAAAAAGTTTTTTTAAAAAAAATTAATGCTGAAAAAAGAAAAGAAAATAGCCTAATGGCCATTTTAAGTAACAAACAAAACCTTGGCTATTTTTTTGTAAACTATTTACTTTTTTGTATATAATTGAAATATTTCCTAGAAAATATTCTCTCAAGATTATTTATATATTAGTATAATTTAGACAAACACTTTGTGGATAGATGTAGGGTTACGTTGTGGGGAGGGTGGAGGGAACTCATATGTGAGTGTTAAATCCTGCTTGCTCAAAGATTTGACAGTTGAGATTTGGAACTTGAAAATTTAAGTTTTTGAAGTTGTAATTTTAAAATTTGAAATTGTGTTTGAATATGCATTTTATTTTTTAAAAAATTAAAGTTTTGAAAATTTGAAAATATTTGAATATCAAATTTTTAAAATCTAATTGAATTTTATGACTGAACAAATAGTTAAAGATAAATTGTTAAGATCTATGTTCAAATGTTAACTTAAAATTTGTTTTCCTTTCCTTGAACCTATATATTAGATAAGTCATTTTCTTAATTTCAAAAACTCGATTTTCTAAAAAAAATATTTTAACCAATAAAAGGGCAGCCCGGTGCACTAAGCTCCTGCTATGTGCAGGGTCTGGGGAAGGGGCCGACCACAAGGATCTATTGTATGCAGCCTCACCTTACATTTCTACAAGGGGCTGTTTCCAAGACTTGAACCCGTGACCTCCTGGTCACATGGCAACAACTTTACCAGTTACTCCAAGGCTCCCCTTCAACCAATCAAACGTAAAAATGATCAAGATATTTAAATATAATCTGTATATATATATTAGTTTCATATAAATCACAGAGGCGAGAGCGATACGAAAAGTGTGAGAGAGAAAGGTTGCATTTAGGGGTGTACATGGATCGGGTTGGTTGGGTTTTTTATATACCAAACCAAACCAATAAAATTTGAGTTTTTCAACCTGGAGTTTTTTCGGATTTTTCGATTTTCTCGGGTTTTTCCGGTAAAGTCTTCATATAATCATATAATTGACTTGTGCTTCAAATATTTTTTTAGTCCTAGCAAGATACAATTATCTTAGGTGTTTCTTAAAAAAAAATAACACACAATATGAAATGAGTGATGACAATAAAATATATCAAAAAAAATAAAAATCGTATAAAATAAATATTACATATTAATAAGTTATAATAAGAATAATCATAATTTAAAAATATTAAGTCATGCTAAAATAAGTCTACAAGGTATTAACTACATGACTAAATATTAAATAGAAAAATAATTTTTGGTTATATGTTTATGCAAAACTAAAGAATAGATATCCAATATTATTGTCATTCCTACTGTTTATGTAATAACCCTCCAGGTCATTTTCTGCTATTTTTTTAGTACTTTTTATGCTTTTAGAGCTTTCTTATAGCTGCCCCAAGCCATTTATGACTTGTTGGGACTGACAGTTCGATTCCCAGGCAGTTCGTTTGATTTTTATGTCAATTTTCTTGTTTTGAAGCTTCTGAAGTTGAGAAAATGGTCTCGGGACAAAAATTCAGGTAAACGACCTCGAATGACGATTCTGAAAGTCCTGTTAGCTCCAGAATGTTGATTTTAGTCTAGGGGACCCTTGGTTCGGGTTTTGAAGCTTCCGGGCTTGTTTTTGATTGTTTGTTGGATTTGGGTAAAAATAGAACATTGGGTGTGGGACCTACATTTTATCGAATGACCTCTTTTGGAAATTTTGATAGTTCTGTTGAATCCAAAATGCCGAATTTGATGGGGTAGCATAGTTCATTTGCGTACACGAGATTTTGAATAAATACTGAGGACTCATCCAAAGATTTTGCAACTGAGCCAAAGTTGTTGGTGTATCAACACCTGTTGCAGGACTAGGTCATCGCGGTCATGATCGCGAGGGTCTATAGATCTTGGTCATCGCGATCTCGAGGTTGAGGTCTGCGACCGCGACGAAGAAGAGCGATGGCATCGGACCAGCTTGTGCATCCCGATCGCGATGATCCTGTTAGTGGGGTTCCTCGATCGTGATCAGGGGATCCCACAATCGCGATGAAGGAAACTCTGGCAGTATAAATAATTCTCCCTTCGTTTTTCAGCTCCATTTTCCCTAAGTGTAAGTGTAACAGAATTATTGATCTTGGAGATCTGAAAATTGTATGGGAATCATACATTAAAGCTAGGGTTAGTTAGGAGTCGATAAGGGGTTCACTTTGCAATCATTTCTCCTTAAGTTTTCGATCTAATTTCCAATTAATTCTCCATTTGCTCTTGGTTTTTCTTGAATTTATTTAGGGATGTTATAGGACGATCATGGAGTTGATGATGCTCAATTTTTTAGCACAAGCTCCCTAGGGACGTTGTTATGGGTTCAATTTTTGAGTTTCGTAAGCTGGTCTCACGAATGATTTGTAGCCCAATTTTTTACCCGGAGCATAATTTTACAATATGGGTATCGTTATTATCGTCTTGATGAGTAGATTATTATTTTGATAGCGTGGCAACGGTCGAAGGTTTCTCAGAAGGAGAAAGCTATGATATAGAATATTTTGAGTGCTTTCGACGTAGTCCAAGTAGGTTAGTCTTACCTTTCTCTAGACTTTGCTCTTTTATGGTACTGGTATGGTATTGTGCTAATTGTTTGTGGGTTGCTATGGTTCTTATAGTTGTTTAGTCAATTCTTGATTATCTTAGTTGGTCAGGGGGGCCTTAGAACGAATCTCGACCTTGTTTCCCTTAAATTGGTAGTTGCTTCCTCTTTAGAACTTAGTTTAGCTTACTTGGGTCCCTTGAGATTGAACTTAGGAGCCTTAGTCCAGGTTCGGATAGCTATTTGTGTTAGGTTGATTTCTAGGGACTTGTAGTTAGTTTTATCGTTCCTGTTAAGGTAGGATTACTTTAGGATTACGCCCTCTTTAGACATAAATTCTTAAAGGACTATTTCGAGAGACAGGTTATTGGGATTAGGTTGGCTTGATCACTATATTATGTTCTCTAGCTTCGGTATCTTTGGTACTTTAATATCTCAGCCTTAGATCGCGATTTTCAACGTAATAAAGGGAACATTACACTTCCTTAATGAATTTGGCCTTCTGAAATGGAAAAAAAAAACTAGATAGACTTGGGTTAAATCTGAACTTTAGATTGATGCCTCGTTTGGATATATAGTTTTGGTTCGAGTCTGGCACCTGGTATTATTTATTATTATTTATTAGTTTTGGTTCGAGTCCGGCTTCTAGTATTACTGATTATTATTTAATAGTTTTGGTTCGAGTCCGGCACCTGGCACCACCATTTCTTATCTATTAGTCTCGATTCGAGTCTGACATTCATTTATTATTGATCTCTGGCTAGAAATTCGATTCGAGTCCAGTATGATTTATGGTTATGGCTGGTGGAGGAACATACTGTACGCTTATCGTACCCTTTGGCTCGTTTCACATTCCTTACTGTTGTACTTAGCTTTACATTAGTATTATATCTTGTCTGCACCCATCGTGCTTATGTGGGTTCGGTTGAATTTTGTTTTTATTGTATGTACCTTCTAGGCTTATGGGGATCTATTTAGGTTATAGCTAGACATTTAATTTTCGTTCTTGAGTTATTTACTTATGATTTTTGCTTCTTTTTAGTATAACCTGTTATTCTATTTCTGACCCTCTTTTGTTGCCTCTTAGTGTAGATTCGCTCTTCATTATGCTTTTAATTTAACTGAGTTCAGTCGGCCTATGATGCCTACTGATTACCCCTTATTTTGGTACTCATACTACACTTCTGCATCTTTTTGGCTGATGTAGATCCTAGTACAAGTTATCACCATTGACGACACTTTTGGGCTGAGTTGTTGATCGGAGATTAGGGTGAGCTTTCATCCTCTGGAGTTGATCCATCTTCTTCTACTTCTGTATTAGTCTCACTTTCTATCTTCAGAGACTACTTGTATATTTCTGCACTTGTCTAGTATTCTTTGTGCATAGTGACACTTGTACTAGCCTTACCAGGTCTTGGGGGGGGGGATTTTTTTTTTGTATATTTTGTCCATTTAGATAAAGAGATTATCGAAAGATTCGTTCGAATCCCCCCTCTTTTTGTTATGCCATGCTTGTATATTTCTGCCTTGTAGTTGCTTTAAATTATTGTTTTACCCTTATCTCTGTCTCTTCCACCTGTTAGCTCGTTATTCGCCGTTCCCGGCTATGATTTTGGCTTACCTACTGGTGGGTTAAAGTAGGTGTCATCATGACCTGAGTTTTTGGGTCATGACAGTTTACTTGAATATTTTTGCTAACATTAGTATTGATTTGAGCTTTATTTTAGTTACTAATATTTATGTGCTATAAAACTTATTGGACCATTCAAAATTCTAACTTTAAACTTGAAAGATAAAAACAATGAAAAAGTCGAAGAAATATTTATAAATTATATCAGAGTAAATATTTTTAAAAATTGTATAAATGTAATATCGGGTTGGTTTGGTTCGATTTGATTTTTTTAGTTAAAACCAAACCAATTATAGTCGTATTTTTTTTTTCCAATACCAAACCAAGTCAAACTAAATTACTAGTCAGATTTTTTTTCTCAATTTGATTCAGTTTGCGGTTCAATTTTGTTCACCCTAGCTGATTAGCCGCAACTTTAAGGCAGCATATTTAGGTTAGTGGGACTATTTTGAAAAGTACATATTGAATAAATAGTTACATGTCTTAATTAAAATACTTACTAACATAAGAGGATTCTTAATGGAGCTAGACTTCTAAGTCAATGATAAATTGCAAAAATAAAAATAATTTTTTTTTTAGGGGAGATGGATGGAGAAAATCACAAGTTGGGTCACAAACAGTTAAGTGCACATCCCCACTTTTAATTTAAACTAGTCCATGACACACCTACCCACTAACAAGCTACTATATCTAGAAAGAAAAATTGCTGGAGGTATTAGTTTTCATTTTTGGCTTTCAATTAAATTGTAAAACATTTAATAAATTCCAAATTAAATTCATGTGACACTATGAAATAAGTTGGATAGTTTTTTTTGTTTTTTAATTTATCTAAATTGTATTCTCTAGCTGAATTTTGTTTGCAGGACTGGCTAGACAAATTATATGAATAAATTCAGTCATTATTATATATTTATTTGAGATTGTTGAAAGCTGAATCAATAGAATTTTAATGCTGTATTCATTATGAATTAAGAGCACTTGCACCAAATACATTTTAGTATTACTTTGCCATTCATTCTTATCGTTTGTTAGCTTAATTGTCATTGTTATAAGCAAGTCCTAGCAGCTAGTTATGCATAAATATTTGATTATTATAATCTTGTGTGCTTTAACCTTTAAATATAAATTCAATTGTTATTCTAATTAAGGCCCCGTTTGGCCATGAGAAATATTTACTTTTTTTTTGATTTTTTTTTTTTCACTTTATTCAAAAAATTATGTTTGACCATAAAAGAAAAGTGAAAACAAGTCTCAACCTGTTTTCACTTTTTTCTAACTCCAACTTCACCTTTATATTTCTAAAAAGTATTTTCAAAAGTCCAAACAATCTTTTCATAGATATGGTCAAACACATCTCCAACTCTAATTTTTTATTATTTTTATGGCCAAACGCCTACTAAGTTACAGATTTAGGGTAAAGAATGATTCCTTAAAATAAACATTAGAACCTTCCTGTAGGTTCATGTTGAGCATTTTATTATTTAATTAAAATTGCTCATATTGAATGTCTTTCTGCTGCATATTAAGTATCATTATGTTATGCATTACTTTTGGAACTTAGTGACTTTCAGTTACAAACATTATGCAGCCTTCCCTCTTCCTTACGTGAGTGGCATCTTTATGCCTATTTACTCACATTACATTGATGGTATTTGTTGTGCATTACTAGCATTATTACTCACATTAGTTAGGTAGAATGTGGCAATAAGTTACCTTGTAACTCATATAATCTATAACTCTTTATTCTACCTAATTATGCTAGTAACTCTTGTAACATCTAACCTATTCATCTACCTACATTACTATCCCATTACTTTCTATTCATTATATGGAAGAATGCTATATCTATAAATAGTGGTGTTTCTTCCTTTGTGTGATAAGAAGATGAAATATGAAAAGTGTGGAAAAATATTGTAGTAATTATATTAGTGAAAGAGAGTTGAGACAAAGAAAATATTCTAAGTCAAGTATATTCACTATATAAAAGAGAGTAGTTATATTAGTGAAAGAGAGAGTTGATACAAAGAAAAATATTTTAAGTCTTTAACTATATTCACTATACAAAAGAGAGTAATTATATGTTGAAGGAAGGTGTTCTATTGGTGGACCTTTGGACTCTTCAATTAATCCGGAGTTGCTTGAGTTATACATCGTGATGGGCTGTTGTATCCTGGAGGGGATAAGTTAAGAGATATACTGCCGGATCGGTGTAGATTATATCACAGTGGGCTTGAATCTCTTTAAAGAGAGCGAAATATTCGTGCCTCAGCCTGAGTTTTATTTACTCAATATTTTATTCATTTTATTTTCAACTGTTTTATTTATTTGTGGTATATTACACATCAATTTTAAGGAGATTCGTGTTTTGTTACAGTTTGAAAAATTACGGATATCAAGATGTGAGATTGCAACATCTCAACGTTACTAGATCTCTTAAAGAGATGGACGGGAAGAGAAAGACAAGTAAAGTAATTTTTCTACTTGCTCAATTCAAGCGGAGGAAAGGTAAAAAAATTTCTACTTGTTGCGGAGAAAAAGGTCAAAAGAAGAACCTAATATTTTTCATGAATAAAATGATATTACTTTTCATGAAAAATTATTTTCGTTAAATTCTCGAAATAGTGGGGGCTAATGAAATGAGTAAAAAGTCACTATGAAAAATGTGATTTTTGCATCTTTGAGAAAGCTTTAAAAAAAAAAGAGTGTTACACATGTATGTATTAGTGTTGGAATAAATCACATGTCATTATTAATTTGCATATGATTTGATGTCTTTAATTTAGATCTAACATTAGTGTTATCAAAAACAGGATAAATAAAATGTTGAGTAGCCATTTGACATTAAATATTTGGGTGAGATAAATTCATTCTTGGAATGAAAAAATATCATAAGCAGGTGATGATGTTTTTTTTGACAAATCACATTATGGTGAAAATTTGTGAAATATAATTTCTTTGATTGTAGGAGCCTTGCAACTCCTTTTGATGCAAATATGTAAAAGTGGTGTGATAAATAAAAAAGGAGTTCACTAACCTAATTAAAAGTATGAGATATGTGACTTATTGCACTTGGAATGATAATGTGTATGCACTAAAAGTACTTAGCAGGTACAAGCAAACCAGGTATATTTACTTGGTAAGAAAGTTGTGGTTTGTTTTATAAAAAAATAAATCCTGTTTTACTTAAAAGTGTTTTTGGTGCAAATGAAAAAACTTGATGCTATTTGTAGAAATGAAAAAAGTAAAACTATTATTTGCTAACTCTACTATGGAGGTTGAATTAATTATTTTAACTTTAACTAGTGAAAAAGTGAATTGATCAATCACTTTATTTTGAGAAATTAATTTCTCTAGTTTTGATTAATTATGATAGCACCAATATTATTGGTAGGGTATAACATCGTTACTACAACGATAATTTCAGACCCATGAGTAAAAACACAATATTGTGATTATATTTGACATGTACCATAAATGATTATGTCAAATCTTGTGATAATCTTTCAGATGAACTAATCAAGGCCTTGGTAAGATAAAGGATCTGAAGCACATCGAGGGGAAGAGGAATGAAGCCTATAAAAATACATGAGTCATATATGAGGAAATCCAACCTTGGGACTAAAGATCCTATAACTAGGTTTAATGAGAAGAACGAATCATACGGTGACTTGGCGTGATGCACTATTATTTAATCCCTTTCTATGGTGTGAGTGCATGTTGTTCCTGTAATAATTTGTGAAGGTTGAGTCTAAAAACTCTTTATGAAATTTTGTATCTCATATGAGTGGGGTGTCGAAATTACAGGACCACCCTTGATAGATTTCACCTATGTGAATGTGGAAGTGGCCGCTTCCTATGAGAATTGGGCTTATTGTCAAAAATAATTATGAAAAATTGGGATAACATATGACCGTAATATGTTGACTATTAAAGCTTATGTCAACACCTTAAGTATTGTATGTAGGCTTCAATATTTTATTATTTAATTAATATTGCTCATATTGAATGTCTTTCTGCTGCATACTAAGTATCATTATGATATGCATTACTTTTGGAACTTAGTGACCTTAAGTTACAAACATTATGCAGCCTTCCCTCTTCCGTACGTGAGTGGCATCTTTATTCCTAGTTAATCACATCACATTGATGGTATTTGTTGTGCATTACTAGCATTATTACTCACATTAGTTAGTTAGAATGTGGCAATCAGAGGAGGACCCACATTTAAAGATGGGATGCATGTGCATCCGATAACTTTGAAAAAAACTTTGTATATATATATATATATCTGTAAATATACATGAAACGCTTAACTTTATTAGTGCTCCCTCAAGTCACACAAAGCCCAGTTGGGTGCGTTGGTTCTATAGGTGGCTTAAAAGTTTAGCTGCGTGAGAGGCCTGAGTTCGAGACCCCACTGAGGTGTTACTTTGTCTTTTTACTTAATCTCAAGTATCAACTACAACTTCTTTGTTATCTTTTTCTTTTAACTTTTTTTTCAATTCAATGTTAGTTTCTTGCCTTTCACTTAGGAGAGTGTTTTACTTTTTTCAAAAAATATATATTATTATTTATAATTTAAATGAAAATTATTTACATCTCATCAATTTTATTTTAAAATCAAGTTCTTCTTCGATTTTGGATAATACATTTCATATAATACCTTTTTATATTATATAAAATACTATTATATTATTTTTCTAGGTGCTTAACCTTTAATATCTGTCTTTAGTTAAAAAAAAAAAAACTTCAATCTAATTGATGTTATATTATCTTATTTTAATTTTTAATTTAAGTCCATTAATATTAATTCAATTTTTTATAATTGTTTTGGTATATGACGTGCATTGGATTTTACTTTTGACTCTCTCTATGTGTGCTTGTGTTTGTCTATGTTATAATATATATAGATTTTTGAGTTTTTAATTTTCATTAATTAGATATTTTTAAAATTATAATTTTAAAAATAAATAGACAATTTTTTGTAGAAAATTATTATTAAAATTATATATATTTCATAATAATAATTTTTTATTTTATTACCTGCATTGGAATATATGTTTACAAAATGACCAGTGACTCATTTTATACTTGAGATTAAGATTTATTTATTTTTAATCTGAAGTAGACTTAAAACAAATGACCTCTCTTAGTACCCATCTTGCAAATAAATCTACCTGTTTTTTTTTATAAACTTCTTTTTGCTGTTCAAAATATAAAAATGGGTCAAGTTAAGTACAATAAATGACGCATATTTATTATATTAATATCAAATTGGTGATATTTAATAATATTAAAATTTTGATGATAAGTTATTATATTATTAAGTTTTTAAAGAGTTCCAGGTCGAACTTTGGTAAATAGATAACATATTTAAAAGCAAAGGTGCACCCGTCAAACTTAATTTCTGGGTTCAGCTCTGGTGGCAATAAGTTAGCTTGTAACTCATATAACCTATAACTCTTTATTCTACCTAATTTGCTAGTAACTCTTGTAACATGTAACCTATTCATCTAGCTACATTACTATCCTACTACTTTCTATTCATTACATGGAAGAATGCTACAACTATAAATAGTTGTGTTTCTTCCTTTGTTTGATAACAAGATGAAATATGGAAAGTGCATGTGGAAAAATATTGTAGCAATTATATTAGTGAAAGAGAGAGTTGAGACAAAGAAAATATTCTAAGTCTTTAACTCTATTCACTATATAAAAGACAATAATTATATTAGTGAAAGAGAGAGTTGAGACAAAGAAAAATATTCTAAGTCTTTAACTATATTCACTATACAAAAGAGAGTAATTATATGTTGAAGGAAGGTGTTCTATTGGTGGAGCTGTGGACTCTTCAACTAATCGGGAGTTGCTTGAGTTGTACATCGTGATGGACTGTTTTATCCTGAACGAGACAAGTCAAGAGATATACTACTGGATCGGTGTAGATTATGCCGCAGTGAGCTTGAATCTCCTTAAAGAGAGCGAGATATCAGTGTCTCAGCCTGAGTTTTATTTACTCAACATTTTATTCATTTTATTTTCAACTGTAATTTATTTATTTGTGGTATATTACACCAACACTTCCTAACATAAAGACACTAATTGATGGAAGCTAAATGGGCCAGTGGGACTGACTAATTTCAGGTCACTTTCGTGTGTTCTCACAAGTCACGATGGCTCAGGAATATATCTTGCTTCTAGTGGGACACTTACAAGTTCTTATTAAGAAGCAAAAAACAGTAAAATTTGTCCCCCTTTTGGAATCTTCGTTAACATCATCTTCTTGTTGTTGTTTGCAAGGAAAAAAAAGAGAGAAAAGGATAAATTGTCCCTTATTTCTGTTAATAATTGATTTATACGTCCTGGGGTGAATTACGTTACAAAATTATAACCTTAGAGAATGATGCTGTAAGGTGAAAACGAAAGGAAAATGTGTTTATTCTAAGTTTCACATCACTCACCACTAGTAGACTTCACTTAGGTGGGAGTAAATTGGATTGGATTGATTAGGAGTTGTTATGTATTACTCCATCCGTGCACTTTTACTCGTCCATTTTAAACTTTGCACGCCACTTTGGCCCTAAAGAAACAGTGGTTGAAATGAATATTTTACCATAATACTCATATTAATGAGGATTAGGTCATGGAAAATGGGGAAATCTTAGTAGCTTAGTTGGTTTACTAGCTGAACTCCCACCTTGTTGGTGGGGGTTCGATTTTCCCACATTGTAATCCTCTCCCCCACTCCCCTACCCCTACCCCCAATTTTTTTTTTTTTTTTTAAAAGGTCATGAAAAATGATTTGATGAATAAGTAATGAATGTTAAAGGTAAAACATGAAAAACAATAATTGTCTCTATTTTTAAGAACAATTCTGGATTTGTAAGTTTCAAAAAAGAAAAAAAACAAGATTGATTCATTTACACCAAACCAGGAAAAATGAATGGTTAAAAAAAAAAAAAAAAGAAGAGACTACTCATTGGTAAATATACTACTTCAAGAAGAGAAATCAAGTGATAAAATTGCAATTTTAACAAATTTTCTTTACAAAGACCAGGTCTTGATAATTTAAAACAATTGCAATATTCAAACTAAGAACTCAAAATTAGATAGTAAAAATAATTGACTCCTAAGGCATTTACATGCATGTGCTTAGCTGAATTGACAAATAATATGTGAAATCAAACTTTAAGTCAGCCTTTGTCACAGAATTATTTTACGCGTAGAAATAGATGAATTGGATTTTTATTTTTTTTTCAATTTTATGTTTGATCTTAAGTATGCTTAGGTTATTAATGTAAAAGATTCACTTGGAACTAGTTACGTTTATCATGAGATAGTAATAAAAACTCCAGAGTACAATCAGTTGTATTCACAAAATTCATCAATAAAATCTCTGTTTCATTATATTTTATTTGTGATTCAGTTAATTTCTATCATTTTAAAATTTGATAGTGGAAAATATTAAGACTCTTCATGAATAAGAACGTTAACAATTATTCATTGATTTAATGGCAAAAAGAAATAAATCGAGGAAAAAGGCTTCCTTTAACTTAGTGTTTACATCAGATTAGTAAATACTACATGACATTATTGATAGTTCGTTTTTACTTCAATATTTTTAACTTAATCGAGATCAATTAAGATGTAGTATGTCATAAACAATTTGAAGTAAATTTCAAGAAATTAAAATTTCAATTCATGTATTTCCAGGGGCGGACCTATGGCCATTTTTTTTGGTGCTCTGGTACCCGTTAAATTTGAGGCAGACTAGGTATAATTATATAAAAATATATTAAAAAATTGATATAAGACTTAGAAAAGCTTCCAGTAAATCGAGAAGATAGTTGAGTGCTTTAATTTTCAAACAGAACCTTAAATCTTTGGGCATCAATATACGCGTTCGAACCTCCCGAGCACCCACGACCCCTAAATTCTGGGTCCGCCATTGTGTATGTCCGTACTCCAAACAAATAAGTAGCATTCCATATAGTTCATCATAATATGACAACAACAACATATTCAGTGTAATCTCAGAAGTTTGGAGAGGTAATGTGTATGCAATCTTATTCTTACTATGAGAATATAGAGAAATTGTTTCCGACGATAGAACTTAATATAAAAAACAATTCATTGCAACTGTTTGAGCAAAATTTTTGAAAGTCATAGTAATGCTTCATGAAAAAAGATAAAACAAAAACTCACCTCAAAATTTAACTGATCTTCTTCTTAAAATTAAATTAAAATACTATATTCTATTTCCATTTTTTTAAAAACAAACACCACCAAAACTTGATATAACAGGAAGGAAGACCTACTGTTGAGTTGACTGATTGACTATTTGCTTAGTTCACTGCATAAAGCAATGAACATCCAATTCTCTATTGAATGCTAGTTATAGTGCTTTCTTGGCCATTTGTTTGTCCTTTCTTTTACCAATCAACGTCCATTTCAGTGGGCTAATAACGCGCTTTCTTGAGTGCACATTGCACCCTATGTTGCTTGCTGGCATAGTTGCTAAACTGATTCAGATTTGCATTGCGTAAGATCAATAGTTAGTGGCAGGTGTAAGCAGAGGAAAGGATTGAGGTTCAATTAAATCTCCTTCGTCAAAAATTTATGATGCATAAATAAAGTAAAATAATTTATTATCGTTATTATTATATGTAGACTATTGAATTTCGTTGACGTGAAGAAAAATTCTGATAAAAATGGTTCATAAATAATATCCTTTTAATGTTTTAGAATCTCTTTATATATTTATAAATTCGCCATTATTTATATATATATATATATATAAAAATCCATCTTAAAATTCAAACCCGAATTATCTGACTTCTTATATATTTCATCATACTCCTTTATCAAATGGTAATAATAAAATGCAAAAGGTTACAATACATTATTGATGGCTCATTGGCCACTCTTAGCTTAAACTGAAAGTAGCTTTTCTTCGTATTTTTTTTTTCCCGTATCTTCTTTTGTTGGAGCACGAATTGTTTGATATAAGTGCTCTTCCTCATTAGGGCCCGTTTGACCATGGATTTTTTTCATTTTTTCTCAAAAATAAATTTCACTTTGATAAAAAAAGTGAAATATAATGGTGTTTGGCCATGAAGTGCATTTCACTAAAGTGAAATTTATTTCCGGAAAAGTGAAAACAACTTTTCCTTGTTTTCACTTTTTTTACTTTTACTTCTCTCACAAAAAATAAAAAAGAACACTATTTATTTTCATGACCAAACACAACTCCAACTCCAACTCCAATTTCAACTCCAACTCCAACTCCAACTCCAAAATATTTTATTTTCATGGCCAAAGGCCTACTAAATCACTTTAACTTACCAGAAATACACAAATCTCCACCCTTACAATAATTACAAAGCCCAACTATCAATCTTAAAATTCAAACCCAAATTATCTGACTTATTATATACTCCCCCCATTCCATTTTACTTGATTTCTTTTGACTTGACACGCCCATTAAAAAAATATTAATTAGAAGTGTATTTTACAAAATCAACCCTATTAATGATGACTTGAAACTCTAAATCTAATTATTACTATTTTCTTTAGTTATTTAATACTAAGGGTAATATGGAAAAGAAATAATAAAACACTCTTGATTTGTGAAAATGGACAACTAATTTAAAACAAACATATTTAGAAAGAAGGTCAAGTAAATTGGAACGGAGGGAGTATATCATCGTACTCCTTTATCAAATGGTAATAATAAAATGCAAAAGGTTACAATGCATTATTGATGGCTGATTGGCCACTCTTAGCATAAACTGAAAGTAGCTTTTCTTCGTTTTTTTTTTCCCCTTATCTTCTTTTGTTGGAGCATGAATTGTTTGATATAAGTGCTCTTCCTCATTAATGAAAATACTAGTAAGAATGCTAATTACAACTACAATCTGCCAATATATATATATCAGAAAAAAGTACAATTAGAAACTCCCAAATTTAAACTTTTTTAAAATTTCGTAAAATAATATAATTCATATTAGTACACCCCAAGTGTCTCTTTACATAATTACGGGGAAATTCGCACTTTAGCCCCTCAATACTGGCAAATTATGTCATTGATCATTGTGATTTTTGATTAAGTAGGTTTAACATTCAATTAATTGATATGTTCATTTTTGTTCCCTTTGATATGAATTATTAAGTGCTACATCATTTAATCTTAATGTGTTATGGTAAGTTCAAAAACATATGTTTTTTTAATATGCAGGGTGCACAAACACATTTTAGTTAATTAAAGACTCAAACTTAGCCACATACTTGTGTAGATTTCCAATTGTATTATTTTCTCTCTGAAAAAGTACAAATTATCATATAGGGATAATTGCACTATTGGTCCTAAAATTTTTGGTAGATCTTTATTCTTTAGGATTTCGACAAATGATCTCGACCAATAATTGGATCAAATAATGTTAAAATGGGAACCAACTATATAAGTTTTGATGAAATTTAAATTCCCATGGACATACTTCCTAGTCTTAGACAATCAAATTACAACTTTAACTATTGTCCTTTACAATATTTCCTGAAAGACACTAACAAGGATTGTGCTGGAATGAATAAGATCCTTCCATCCTTATTAAAAGTCTTGTGTTTGAGAAGCATTTTCTCCTTAAATGAGCTTTATGCGATACTAATTTAAGATAATCGGATACTCTAATAAATATACTAATCAACGGATAAAAAATAAAAATATATATTATATATTGTATGTCGGGGCACCTATTCCAAACAAAGAAAATGGTTATAAAAATTATTCTAAACGTCACGCAGTGTGGTCCGTTTCCAATTAAAATGTAGGTAAGTTCATTTTCAACTAATATTAATTTTACTTTTTCAAAATTTTGTCCTTTGATTCCAAAATAGTACAGTCATTGCCCACTTGGTCAGTAGAATAACAAAAGCAAAGAGCCTTTTTCCATAGAAGTTAGATACGTACAATTCAATTATATATTGCCCTAACTAATGCGCCATTCAATTATGCCAGCATGACAACTCTTACTTGTCATATTCCACCCAAAAATTAAGATAAATAGGCATCATTTATTTTTTTGTGAAATTGTTTTCCCTTTCTATAATTCCATGAAAAATCTCTAAATATTTTTCTTTGAGTAAATATCATTTGAAGAGTTGTTAGGATTGTTTATATAAATTTCACTGAACTATTAAATATTAGTGTGATTGATCAGACACGTACCAAAAGCTTTCAGTAGACTTCTACCATGTTCGAATTAACCTGCACATATCCTAGCATTGATATGAGTTTGGGCAATTTTATTTTATAGGAAATGGACAAAAATGATCACTCGATCAAGGAAATGTCATATGAATGACCATTTAATTGAATTTTTCATTTGGTAGCCTTTTTCGGTGAGAAGCTTATCACCTTTAGCTATTCTCCTTTTTTTTTTTGGATTTCTGTTTTGTCAGAAAAAGAAATTATATTTTTCAATTGTTGTTCTTGTTTTTTTATTTTTAAAAAAACAATCAAATAAATTTTGTAGCACTGTAATTACTTTTTTTAACAATCAAATATTAAAAAAGTAATTTATTTTCAAATACAATAAAAAAAAGAAAAAGAATGTATCAGTGCATACTTGATACTAGATACATGTATTTGGATAACTGTATTTTTTCTTCTTCTTCTTTTAATGTATTGAGACAAGCTCCATTTGTATTGATACATATTGATATAATACAATACATATTTGAGAATTTAAAGTATTGATACATATATACAATAAGTATTTGATACAATATATATATATATTTTATACAACAATGATACAATTTCTATACACATTATATACAGATACATATTCTATACAACAGTTATATAGTTTCTATACACATTGATACAATCTTTTGCTGCAATTATTATTCAGATACATATTTTATACGACAACTATATAATTTTTATACACATTCCACACAGTTTCTATATATATCTTATACAGATACGTGTTTTACACAAAAACTATATAGTTTTTACATATATTCTATACAATTTCTAGAAATGGCCAGTGGTTGGAATTAAAATGGTCGTGGTTATTCCATGGCATAACTTTGAAAATGGCTATTTGGGTGGAATTTCTTTGACCTAATGGACATAGGGTGTCTTTTTCCCTTTTTAATGGCAATTCTACTTTATCCATTATTTATAGATTTATAGAAGTGATAATTTTACCTTAAAGACTATAGCCCACCCAAGATTTAGCGGGCTGGATTACTAACCGAAACTAGATGGGTCAAAATGTGTTGAACCCATGACGACCCATTAATTAATTTGATTATAAATGGATTGAGATGATGTAATTCAATGGGGTTGAAAATTAATCATTTTTATGGGAAAAATACTAAAATTTGTATGAGGATATATTGTAATAGAATATCTCCATTACATGATAAAATAATCAATTGTATTTATCGTACAAAGTATCCACATAAATGATGCACTTTTCTTATTTTTTTAAACATTAAAACGAAGTAAAGTAAACGTACTATCTCACCTTTTGATAAATAAATTTTTGATTTAAAATAGAATTTTGTCTTCTTTTTTTTTTTTTTTAAAAAAATAAATTCAAATGGATATGAAAGGAGGCTCCACCGAAATTTTTGAAGATCCCTAAAGTTAATTTTTATTTAGAGTTGTGATCCTATTGGGGATGATGTAACGCTCCATAGCTTGATCAGGAAATTACATGGAATGTCCCCCATAATAGGTGGCTTTGTGTTTTTGTCCCCTATAAAAAAAGTCTTCAAAGACTAGTCTTCCTTCATTTTTATGTATACAACAAGTACATTTTTGCCCCTTTACACCTCAAATGTTTTACTCTTTCTATGCTCATTTGTCTCTCAACTTTTTTTTTCTTTTTTTTTTCTCCGTTTTACTGTTACTTGATTTTTATTTTTTCTTTTCTCTTTTCTTTTTTTCTTGTTTTAATTCATTTGTCTCAATCTTTATTTTTTTATTTTTCATCTTCTTTTTTTTTTCTTTTATTTCTCAAACATTATTTATTTTTCATTTCTCTTTTTTTAATTAATTGTCTCAACCTTTATTTTTTTTATTTTTTTTATTTTCACATTTTTTGTTATTTTTCTCAAATTTTATTTTTATTTCATTTTTTTCTCAACTTTTATTTTTTTATTTTTTTTATTTTTCTATTTTTTCTATTTTCTTAACCTTTATTTTTTTTTTCTTTTATTTTTCTTTTTTCTCAATCTTTATTTTTTTCCTTCTCTTTTTTTTTTCTCAGCTTCTATTATATTTTGTTAATGAACAGAAAGTTGGATAATCCGCAAAAAAGGATCTTCTTTCTTTGATATCAAAGTAAACTTAAGGGCGTGGCTTGCCGTTTGGAAGTCCTTTGGGATAAGTCTTGTCTCTAAGAAAAAGGTTATAGAACATTAACTTGTTGTTTGTAAATCCTTGAACTAAGTCTTCCCTCTAGGGCAAGAGTTATAGAGTATCTCATAAATTAAGTCATATGAAATAGTATTAACTCTTGCCTATGGGGAGTAATTTGTTTCTTTGGGAAATTCTTGGGCTAAGTCTAGTTTAAGAGGCAAGACTTATAGAGCATCTCATAAATCAAAGACACAATGTGGTAGTGCTAACTTTTGCCCATGGGGGAGTATAACTTGTTTTTTCAAAGTCTTGCCTCTAAGGGAAGAATTATAGAACATCTCATAAATCAAGACACAATGTGGTAGTTTCAACTCTTGCCAGTGAGACGTAACTTGTTGTTTGAAAGTCCTTGGCCTAAGTCTTGCCTCTAAGGCAAGAGTTATAGAACATCACATAAATAAAAACATACTATGGTAGTATCTACTCTTGCCCATGGGGCGTAATTTGTTCTTTGAAAGCCCTTGATCTAATTCTTGCCTCTAAGGCAAGAGTTATAGAACATCTCAAAAATCAAAATAAATCAAGACACAATGTGGTAGTGCCAACTCTTGCTCATGCGGCATAACTTGTTGTTTGAAAGTCATTGGGCTAAGTCTTGCCTCTAAGGCAAGAGTTATAGAGCATCTCATAAGTCAAAACACAATGTGGTAGTGTCAAATCTTTCCCATGGGGCGTAACTTGTTGTTTAAAAGTCCTTAGGCTGAGTCTTGCCTCTAAGGCCAAGTTATAGAGCATCTCATAAATCAAGACTTAATGTGGTAGTTTCAACTCTTGCCCATGGGCATAACTTGTTGTTTGAAAGTCCTTGGGCTAAGTCTTGCCTCTAAGGCAAGAGTTATAGAACATTTCATAAGTAAAAACACAATATGATAGTATCAACTTTTGCCCATGGGCGTAACTTGTTGTTTGAAAGCCCTTGGTCTAAGTCTTGCCTCTAAAACAAGATTTATAGAGAATCTCATAAATCAAGACACAATGTGGTAGTTTCAACTCTTGCTCATGGGGCAAAACATATTGTTTGAAAGTCATTGGGCTAAGTCCTACATCTAAAGCAAGAGTTATACATCATTTCATAAGTCAAAACATAATGTGGTAGTGTCAACTCTTGCCTATGAGGTGTAACTTGCTGTTTGAAAGTCCTTAGGCTAAGTCCAGCCTCTAAAGTAAGAGTTATAGAGCATCTCATAAATCAAGACACAACGTGATAGTGTCAACTCTTGCCCATAGGGCATAACTTATTGTTTGAAAGTCCTTGAGCTAAGTCTTGCCTCTAAGGCAAAGTTATAGAGCATATCATAAATCAAGACTCAATGTGGTAGTGTCAACTCTTGCCCATGGGGCATAACTTGCTCTTTGAATGTACTTGGGTTAAGTCTTGCCTCTAAGGCAAGAGTTATAGAACATCTCATAAATAAAAACATAATATGGTAGTGTCAACTCTTGCCCATGGGGCGTAACTTGTTGTTTGAAAGCCCTTGGTCTATGTCTTGCCTCTAAGGCAAGAGTTATAGAGCATCTCATAAATCAAAGTAAATGAAGACACAATGTGGTAGTGCCAACTCTTGCTCATGGGGCATAACTTGTTGTTTGAAAGTCATTGGGCTAAGTCTTGCCTCTAAGGCAAGAGTTATAGAACATTTCATAAGTCAAAACATAATGTGGTAGTGACAACTCTTGCCCATGGGGCATAACTTGTTGTTTGAAAGTCCTTGGGCTAAGTCTTGCCTCTAAAGCAAGAGTTATAGAGCATTTCATAAATCAAGACACAACGTGGTAGTTTCAACTCTTGCTCATGGGGCAAAACTTATTGTTTGAAAGTCATTGGGCTAAGTCCTGCATCTAAAGCAAGAGTTATACAGCATTTCATAAGTCAAAACATAATGTGGTAGTGTCAACTCTTGCCTATGAGGCGTAACTTGCTGTTTGAAAGTCCTTAGGCTAAGTCTTGCCTCTAAAGCAAGAGTTATAGAGCATCTCATAAATCAAGACACAACGTGGTAGTGTCAACTCTTGCCCATAGGGCATAACTTGTTGTTTGAAAATCCTTGGGCTAAGTCTTGCCTCTAAGGCAAAGTTATAGAGCATCTCATAAATCAAGACTCAATGTGGTAGTGTCAACTCTTGCCCATGGGGCATAACTTGCTCTTTGAATGTACTTGGGTTAAGTCTTGCCTCTAAGGCAAGAGTTATAGAACATCTCATAAATAAAAACACAATATGGTAGTGTCAACTCTTGCCCATGGGTCGTAACTTGTTGTTTGAAAGCCCTTGGTCTAAGTCTTGCCTTTAAGGCACGAGTTATAGAGCATCTCATAAATCAAAGTAAATGAAGACACAATGTGGTAGTGCCAACTCTTGCTCATGGGGCATAACTTGTTGTTTGAAAGTCATTGAGCTAAGTCTTGCCTCTAAGGCAAGAGTTATAGAACATTTCATAAGTCAAAACATAATGTGGTAGTGACAACTCTTGCCCATGGGGCATAACTTGTTGTTTGAAAGTCCTTGGGCTAAGTCTTGCCTCTAAAGCAAGAGTTATAGATCATTTCATAAATCAAGACACAACGTGGTAGTTTCAACTCTTGCTCATGGGGCAAAACTTATTGTTTGATAGTAATTGGGCTAAGTCCTGCATCTAAAGCAAGAGTTATACAGCATTTCATAAGTCAAAACATAATGTGGTAGTGTCAACTCTTGCCTATGAGGCGTAACTTGCTGTTTGAAAGTCCTTAGGCTAAGTCCAGCCTCTAAAGTAAGAGTTATAGAGCATCTCATAAATCAAGACACAACTTGGTAGTGTCAACTCTTGCCCATAGGGCATAACTTGTTGTTTGAAAGTCCTTGGGCTAAGTCTTGCCTCTAAGGCAAAGTTATAGAGCATCTCATAAATCAAGACTCAATGTGGTAGTGTCAACTCTTGCCCATGGGGCATAACTTGTACTTTGAATGTACTTGGGTTAAGTCTTGCCTCTAAGGCAAGAGTTATAGAACATCTCATAAATAAAAACACAATATTGTAGTGTCAACTCTTGCCCATGGGGCGTAACTTGTTGCTTGAAAGCCCTTGGTATAAGTCTTGCCTCTAAGGCAAGAGTTATAGAGCATCTCATAAATCAAAGTAAATCAAGACACAATGTGGTAGTGCCAACTCTTGCTCATGGGGCATAACTTGTTGTTTGAAAGTCATTGGGCTAAGTCTTGCCTCTAAGGCAAGAGTTATAGAACATCGCATAAATAAAAACACAATATGATAGTGTCAACTTTTTCCCATGGGCGTAACTTGTTGTTTGAAGTCACTTGGTCTAAGTCTTGCCTCTAAGACAAGATTTATAGAGAATCTCATAAATCAAGACACAATATGGTAGTTTCAACTCTTGCTCATGGGGCAAAACTTATTGTTTGAAAGTCATTGTGCTAAGTCCTGCATCTAAAGCAAGAGTGTATACAACATTTCATAAGTCAAAATATAATGTGGAAGTGTTAACCCTTGCCTATGAGGCGTAACTTGTTGTTTGAAAGTCCTTAGGCTAAGTCTTGCCTCTAAAGCAAGAGTTATAGAGCATCTCATAAATCAAGACACAACGTGGTAGTGTCAACTCTTGCCCATAGGGCATAACTTGTTGTTTGAAAGTCCTTGGGCTAAGTCTTGCCTCTAAGTAAAGTTATAGAGCATCTCATAAATCAAGACTCAATGTGGTAGTGTCAACTCTTGCCCATGGGGCATAACTTGCTCTTTGAATGTACTTGGGTTAAGTCTTACCTCTAAGGCAAGAGTTATAGAACATCTCAAAAATAAAAACACAATATGGTATTGTCAACTCTTGCCCATGGGGCGTAACTTTTTGTTTGAAAGTCTTTGGTCTAAGTCTTGCCTCTAAGGCAAGAGTTATAGAGCATCTCATAAATCAATGTAAATCAAGACACAATGTGGTAGTGCCAACTCTTGCTCATGGGGCATAACGTGTTGTTTGAAAGTCATTGGGCTAAGTCTTGCCTCTAAGGCAAGAGTTATAGAACATTTCATAAGTCAAAATATAATGTGGTAGTGACAACTCTTGCCCATGGGGCATAACTTGTTGTTTGAAAGTCCTTGGGCTAAGTCTTGCCTCTAAAGCAAGAGTTATAGAGCATTTCATAAATCAAGACACAACGTGGTAGTTTCAACTCTTGCTCATGGGGCAAAACTTATTGTTTGATAGTAATTGGGCTAAGTCCTGCATCTAAAGCAAGAGTTATACAACATTTCATAAGTCAAAACATAATGTGGTAGTGTCAACTCTTGCCTATGAGGCGTAACTTGCTGTTTGAAAGTCCTTAGGCTAAGTCTTGCCTCTAAAGCAAGAGTTATAGAGCATCTCATAAATCAAGACACAACGTGGTATTGTCAACTCTTGCCCATAGAGCAAAACTTGTTGTTTGAAAGTCCTTGGGCTAAGTCTTGCATCTAAGGCAAAGTTATAGAGCATCTCATAAATCAAGACTTAATGTGGTAGTGTCAACTCTTGCCCATGGGGCATAACTTGCTCTTTGAATGTACTTGGGTTAAGTCTTGCCTCTAAGGCAAGAGTTATAGAACATCTCATAAATAAAAACACAATATGGTAGTGTCAACTCTTGCCCATGGGGCGTAACTTGTTGTTTGAAAGCCCTTGGTCTAAGTCTTGCCTCTAAGGCAAGAGTTATAGAGCATCTCATAAATCAATGTAAATCAAGACACAATGTGGTAGTGCCAACTCTTGCTCATGGGGCATAACTTGTTGTTTGAAAGTCATTGGGCTAAGTCTTGCCTCTAAGGCAAGAGTTATAGAACATTTCATAAGTCAAAATATAATGTGGTAGTGACAACTCTTGCCCATGGGGCATAACTTGTTGTTTGAAAGTCCTTGGGCTAAGTCTTGCCTCTAAAGCAAGAGTTATAGAGCATTTCATAAATCAAGACACAACGTGGTAGTTTCAACTCTTGCTCATGGGGCAAAACTTATTGTTTGATAGTAATTGGGCTAAGTCCTGCATCTAAAGCAAGAGTTATACAACATTTCATAAGTCAAAACATAATGTGGTAGTGTCAACTCTTGCCTATGAGGCGTAACTTGCTGTTTGAAAGTCCTTAGGCTAAGTCTTGCCTCTAAAGCAAGAGTTATAGAGCATCTCATAAATCAAGACACAACGTGGTAGTGTCAACTCTTGCCCATAGGGCATAACTTGTTGTTTGAAAGTCCTTGGGCTAAGTCTTGCCTCTAAGGCAAGAGTTATAGAGCATCTCATAAATCAAAGTAAATCAAGACACAATGTGGTAGTGCCAACTCTTGCTCATGGGGCATAACTTGTTGTTTGAAAGTCATTGGGCTAAGTCTTGCCTCTAAGGCAAGAGTTATAGAACATTTCATAAGTCAAAACATAATGTGGTAGTGACAACTCTTGCCCATGGGGCATAACTTGTTGTTTGAAAGTCCTTGGGCTAAGTCTTGCCTCTAAAGCAAAGTTATAGAGCATCTAATAAATCAAGACTCAATGTAGTAGTGTCAACTCTTGCCCATGGGCATAACTTGCTCTTTGAATGTACTTGGGTTAAGACTTGCCTCTAAGGCAAGAGTTATAGAACATCTCATAAATAAAAATACAATATGGTAGTGTCAACTCTTGCCCATGGGGCGTAACTTGTTGTTTGAAAGCCCTTGGTCTAAGTCTTGCCTCTAAGGCAAGAGTTATAGAGCATCTCATAAATCAAAGTAAATAAAGACACAATGTGGTAGTGCCAACTCTTGCTCATGGGGCATAACTTGTTGTTTGAAAGTCATTGGGCTAAGTCTTGCCTCTAAGGCAAGAGTTATAGAACATTTCATAAGTAAAAACATAATGTGGTAGTGACAACTCTTGCCCATGGGGCATAACTTGTTGTTTGAAAGTCCTTGGGCTAAGTCTTGCCTCTAAAGCAAGAGTTATAGAGCATTTCATAAATCAAGACACAACGTGGTAGTTTCAACTCTTGCTCATGGGGCAAAACTTATTGTTTGAAAGTCATTGGGCTAAGTCCTGCATCTAAAGCAAGAGTTATACATCATTTCATAAGTCAAAACATAATGTGGTAGTGTCAACTCTTGCCTATGAGGCGTAACTTGATGTTTGAAAGTCCTTAGGCTAAGTCTTGCCTCTAAAGCAAGAGTTATAGAGCATCTCATAAATCAAGACACAACGTGGTAGTGTCAACTCTTGCCCATAGGGCATAACTTGTTGTTTGAAAGTCCTTGGGCTAAGTCTTGCCTCTAAGGCAAGGTTATAGAGCATCTCATAAATCAAAGTAAATCAAGACACAATGTGGTAGTGCCAACTCTTGCTCATGGGGCATAACTTGTTGTTTGAAAGTCATTGGGCTAAGTTTTGCCTCTAAGGCAAGAGTTATAGAACATCGCATAAATAAAAACACAATATGATAGTGTCAACTTTTGCCCATGGGGCGTAACTTGTTGTTTGAAAGCCCTTGGTCTAAGTCTTGCCTCTAAGACAAGATTTATAGAGAATCTCATAAATCAAGAAACAATGTGGTAGTTTCAACTCTTGCTCATGGGGCAAAACTTATTTTTTGAAAGTCATTGGGCTAAGTTCTGCATCTAAAGCAAGAGTGTATACAGCATTTCATAAGTCAAAATATAATGTGGTAGTGTCAACTCTTGCCTATGAGGCGTAACTTGTTGTTTAAAAGTCCTTAGGCTAAGTCTTGCCTCTAAAGCAAGAGTTATAGAGCATCTCATAAATCAAGACACAACGTGGTAGTGTCAACTCTTGCCCATAGGGTATAACTTGTTGTTTGAAAGTCCTTGGGCTAAGTCTTGCCTCTAAGCAAAGTTATAGAGCATCTCATAAATCAAGACTCAATGTGGTAGTGTCAACTCTTGCCCATGGGGTATAACTTGCTCTTTGAATGTACTTGGCTTAAGTCTTGCCTCTAAGGCAAGAGTTATAGAACATCTCATAAATAAAAACACAATATGGTAGTGTCAACTCTTGCCCATGGGACGTAACTTGTTGTTTGAAAGCCCTTGGTCTAAGTCTTGCCTCTAAGGCAAGAGTTATAGAGCATCTCATAAATCAAAGTAAATGAAGACACAATGTGGTAGTGCCAACTCTTGCTCATGGGGCATAACTTGTTGTTTGAAAGTCATTGGGCTAAGTCTTGCCTCTAAGGCAAGAGTTATAGAACATTTCATAAGTCAAAACATAATGTGGTAGTGACAACTCTTGCCCATGGGGCATAACTTGTTGTTTGAAAGTCCTTGGGCTAAGTCTTGCCTCTAAGGCAATTGTTATAGATCATCTCATAAATAAAAATACAATATGGTAGTGTCAACTCTTGCCCATGAGGCGTAATTTGTTGTTTGAAAGACCTTGGTCTAAGTCTTGCCTCTAAGGCAAGAGTTCTAGAGTATCTCATAAATCAAAAAGCAATGTGGTAGTGTCAACTCTTGTCCATGGGGCATAACTTGTTGTTTGAAAGTCATTGGGCTAAGTCTTGTCTCTAAGGCAAGAGTTATAGAGCATTTTATAAGTCAAAACATAATGAGGTAGTGTCAACTCTTGCCCATGAGACGTAATTTTGTTTTAATGTCCTCAGGTTAAGTCTTGCCTCTAAGGCAAGAGTTATAGAGCATCTCATAAATCAAGACACAATGTGGTAGTGTCAACTCTTGCCTATGTGGCGTGACTTATTGTTTGGAAGGAATCGAAGAAAAGAAAAAAAAAATGTTACGGAAAAATAAAAAAATAAAAAAGAAAAGAAAAATAAAGGTTGATAAATTAAAAAAAAATCAAAGAAAATGAAAAAGAGAAAAAGAAAAAAAAATAGAAGTTGAGAGAAGAAAAAGGAAAAAGAAGAAGAAAGGTTTGGAAAAAATAAAAATATAAAGAAAAAAGTCAAAAGAAAAAAAGAAAAGAAAAATAAAGGTTGAGAAAAAAAATGAGAAAAAAGAAGAAAAGAAAAAATAAAAACCAAAGAAAAATTAAAAAGGGAAAAAAAAATAGAAGTTGAAAGGAGAAAAGGAAAAAAGGAAAAAAGGTAAAGGTTGAGAAAAATTTAAATAAAAAGAGAAAATAAAAATAGAAAATCAAAGTAAAATAAAATAGAGAAAAAAAAATTGAAGTTGAAAGATAAATGAGCATGGAGAGTTGTTTAAAAATATTTGATATATAGAGGGGCAAATATGTATTTGTTCCATACATAAAATAGAAGAAGGCTAGTTTTGTAAGACTTTTGTTATGTGGGGCAAAAAAGCAAAGCCACCCACTATGGAGGCTATTTATGTAGTTTACCCTAGCTTGATCCATTCGACATATGTGTTTTAATCCAATCCAAAAATTCGGTGATTCTTAAATGTTTTGAGAACCTATTTATGCTTGATGAAGTGTTATGTAAGTCTAGTTTGGAGTTTAGTAAAGATTGGAAAGATCAAGTTTGAAGTAGTTACGCCAAGTTTTGTGTGAAAATATTTTCCCCTTATATAATTCCATGAAAAATCTCCAAATATTTTCTATGACTGAGTAGGATTTGAAGAATGTTAAGCTTATTTACATAAATTTCAATGAACTAGTAAAATTATCAATATGGTTGATCAGATAAGTATCAAAAGCTTTTGGTAGACTTCTATAATTTTTGTATTAACTTGCGACATGTCCTAGTATTGATATGAATTCGTGCCATTTCTTTAAATGGCAATCCTACCTTACCCATTATTTATAGATTCTTAGACGTGGCAATTTTAATCTAAAAGGGGTCGTTTGGTGTGAGGTATAAGGTATAATAGTCCCGAGATAAAATGTAAGATTATTTTATCCTGCGTTTGGTTGGAAGTATTAGTTAGTCCTCGGATTATTTATCCCACCATTTATACCATAGTGATGAGATAAGTTATCCCATATACATGGTGGGTTAACTAATCTCAGGATTAATTATCCCGGGATAACTTCTTCCCAACCAAACAAGCATAAAGAGTATAGCCCGCCCAAGCTTTTGCAGGCTAGATTACTAACCAAAAATAAACAGGTCAAAATGTGTTGAACCCATGACGATCCATTAATTAATTTAATTATAAATAGATTGAGATGATGTAATTCAATGGGTTGAGAACTAATCCAAACTCAAGGGGTTGAAAATTAATAATTTTTAGAAAAATACTAAAATTTTGTAATAGGATATATTGTAATAGAATATCTCCATTACATGATAAAATCAGTGTTTTTAAAGGGGGAGGCGTAAGGCGAGGCGTTTTACCTGGTATGGGGTGAGGCGTAAGCCTCAAGTCGATAGGTCGTAAGCCCCACAGATCCTTCAATTTTTAATATTTTATAAATTAATATAGTTAGAAATAAATATTTTTTAAAAGAGATAATCACCCAAAAGGGTAAAACTACATCAAAATTATAAAAAAATAAGTGAAAGATGTATCTAAAACTGCTTCAACAAAAAAATAACCAAAGCCACATAATACAACTAATATATAAAGTCAACTTTTCATATAATAAACTATTATATGTCCTAAAAAAACAAAAGTTTGTATAAAAAAATAATATATAATTAATCAACCTCCACCTTTCCGTTACTTGATCAGTATATTTACCCATCCATTTACCATATATTGTATTTTAAAAGAGAGCAAAAAAAGTAAATAATTTTAAAACTAGTCACTATAGGACTTGCAAAAAACTAAAAGAAAAGAAAGGAACTATGAAGAAGAAAGTGTGTACCCAGTACCTTCTTGAGTAGCAGCGCCGTCGATACCCATCAGCAAATACGTTTGAAAGTGTGACTTTTAAGTTTTCTTTTACTTTTGATTTGAGTACTTAAGTATTTACCAATCATATATTTTAGTATAGGTTTAAATTAGAGATTTAATAGGAAAAAAATATTTTACTTTGTAAAGTTTTCTAGGCTTACGCCTAATTAGCGCCTCACGCTTAAGCGAACGCCCCAACGCTTAGGCAAACGCCTCAAATTTTGGGGCGTTCACCTTTCGATACTTTCGCCTCCCCACAACACCTAGGTGCGTTTTTGGCTATGCCTCGCCTCGGACTGCCTTGTAAAATACTGGATAAAATAGTCAATCGTATTTCTCGTACAAATAATATATCCACATAAATGATGCACTTATCTTGTTTTTTATATATTAAAACCAAGTAAAGTAAATTTACTATTTCATTTTTTATAAATGACTTTTTGACTTCGAATGGAATTTTGTCTTTCTTTTTTTCCCCGCTAATTTCAAATGGATTTCAAAGGAGGGTGTACCAAAATTTTTGAAGATCCCAAAAGTTAGTTTTCATTTTTAGAGTTGTAATCCTCATTATCCCAAGGGAGGAGGATGTAAGTGTTTTAACCCAACCCAAAAGTTTTAGCGATTCTCAAGTGTTTTGAGGACCTATTTATGCTTGATGAAGTGTTAAGTTTGGAGTTTATTAACGATTGAAAAGATTAAGTTTGAAGTAGTTACTCCAAATTTTGTGTGAAATAAGACAGTAAATTGAATACCCTGGTTGTACCTTGCGTCGTGCATTGTTATGAAATTGAAACGCTATTGTTTGGCAAGTGAGGATCCATGTACCGATCGTACATGAAATTTAGGGGTGATATCTTGGTTGTAGGTGGAAGGAAAGGCATGTATGGTGGAAGGTACAAATAGTATGTTGAGTTCTCAAGCAAGATCCAACTTTAAACGAGTGTATCTTCCAATATACGAGAAAGTAGAGGGAGTTCTTGTCATGATCCGAGTTTATATTCTAGGTGTGACCGGTACTTAGGACTACAAGTGATCCTAAGTGGACCCTTGACACTGACACGCTGCTAATCATTTAATTGACATTTTAAATTATTCAAGCGAAAGCTGAAACATGGCTAATTGGACAATAATACTTTAATTTATAATATAATAAAATAACTAAGAATCCATGGAAAAACTAAACAACTAATGTCCGAATAAAAGCCTCTATTGACTGAAACGAAATAAGTATGTCGGGACATGACCCCCAGCTACCACCAAAGCAAAACAACTGTCTGAAATATAAACCTAGTTACTAACTACTCCATGAAGCCCTCGAATAAGGAGAACTCACCAACTGCTAACTGGAATTACTGCAACCTGTCTAGCCACGAGTCTGGGAACGTGCACCTGAATCTACATTAGTAATAAGATGCATCGTAGAGAAAGATATGCGATCAGTATATGGGAATGTATAGAGTATGTAAGGTTCAAGTTAAACAAATTATAATGGTAACAACATGCTTATAAAGACCGATTGAGTTCAATAATCATGAATAAATGAATTTGATGGAAAAACTTCTCAAAATCAGTATATAAAGATCATTTGAGAGTCAACTTTTAAATCTGTAACTGTAAATATGTTTTTAAGTCTTGAACTAAAAACATGTCTAGAATTGTAAGTATGAGAAATCATTCTATTAGTTTTCTAAGTAAAATAATATGAAATATTTAAATGGGGAGTTTCTTACAACCGATATCCACCATGTGAGCTCATGACATCCAATGTATAATCCCAGTTGGAAGGGCTGCCCTATACCTTGCCAGGGTATAGAACCTGTCTGTCTAAGGTGAATTCACTACTGAACCTCTTGGGCTAAAGAGAACTAGTCGACTTACGATGCGCTCAAATCCTACGATGGCACGTAGCGATGGGACTTGGTTTTTTTGAATCTGAATCCTCTTGGTGCTAAATTATTCTCCCAAAACAAGTCTGTATACGGATATGCTCATGAGTAAGTTTAAATTTCCGTCTGTCTGAAATAGAATACAAGAATTTGCTAAAAAAATCATCTCTTTAACAATCTATGCTAAACTGTGAACTACATCAAACTGATTTCATGCTAAATTCAAGCTTGAAATTATCAAGGTTAAAGGAATACTGTAAAATCATGCTTTTCTATGACAACATAATAATGAGAACCCTTAGAATCAATTGAAACAAAAGTAAGAGAAATTAGTACAATTTGAGTAAAAACCCTAAATGAATTCTAAAGCACTTTCTGAGAACTTGGGTACGAGGGTGAAAGAAAAACCTTATTGAAGCCTTACATACCTGAGAGAAGCAAAAGTTCTGGAGAGAAATTCATTGGAATGACTGGAATCCTAGGTCTGTTCTTTCTCTTGAGCGCTTGTTCTGTTATTTTTTTGGGAGTTGAGACGTAGTATAGGCTTAGAAAGTAGTGAATGGATGAAAGTACCCCTGATAAAATGTTTTAAAATTTTTGAAAACAGTGATCCACGGGTCACTCTGAGACTCGTGGATTGATTCCACAACTCGTGATTTGACTCGTGATAGTGGATTTTGCAATTTTTTTGAATCCACTTCACGTGTTGACAGTACGAATCATGGACTGCCTTCCACGACTCGTGTTGTTAGTTGTGTTTTAAAGGGGAATTTGTCAAATCTCTGTTCAGGTTTCCACGTGTCACAGTACAAATTGTGATCCTAATCCATGAGTCCTACCGTACCTCATGGGAACCTGGGAGTTGATCTGGTTTGGAGGTTTATTCCACGAGTGGGTCACGACTCGTGGTTTGATTCTAAGAGTCATGGACCATGTTGTGATCTAATCAACAACTTAAATGGTTGCCATTATTGGTTCCACAGATTGTGGACCTGGTTCTCAATTCATGTACCAATCTGTGGGAACCTGGGACTGTAAAATTTTAGACTGGTTTTCTGCGCTAAATGCTGAGTATTTGTAGGTTTGAAATTTGAGATTTTACAATATTTCTCACTTGGGATAATTCGTCCTTGAATGAAGGTTTAAGTAAGACTGAAAAGAACAAAATAGGATGGCTGGAACTATTTATCTGATTTGTGAATCTAACTTACTAGGCTAGTAAGATTGATTTCTACTAAGAGTTTAGAACTCAACTGAAGCATGTATGACACGAACGTACACATAAAAATGTAAAGTGACAGATAATGGCATGAAATTTCTAGTAGTCACTAAGAAAGAAAGATTGTTACCTCAAGCATTCTCATCAGTAGAAGTGAATAGGTACGGGTACATGGCTTTACTTCTCAACGTACGAATCTGTCGATCTAGTATATGAAGTTATACTTCATCGAAAGACAAGTTGTTTTTCACCCCAATTGTCTCCAAGGGAATAATAAGCGATGGATTTCCAACACACTTCTTCAACATGAAGACGTGGAACAGAGGATGCACTTCAGTAAACTCCATAGGCAGCTCTAACTCCTAAGCTACCTTCCCAGTCCTATTCAAAATATGGTAGGGTCCAATGTATCGGGGACTAAGTATAATTTTATTAACAAATCGCATCACCCCTTTATAGGTGAGACTTTCAAGAAAACCCAATCATTAACGTCAAACTCTAAGTCTCTTCACCTCACATTCGACTATTATTTTTACCGACTCTAAGCAGGTCTCAATCATTCTCTAATCAATGTAACTTTCTCCATGGCTTGATGGACCAAGTTTGGTCCTATCAAAGCAGCCTCACCCACCTCGAAACAACCAATAGAAGACCTATATATCCACCCATAAAGTACCTCACATGGAGCCATCTAAATACTAGAATGATAACTGTTATTATTAAGCAAATTCAATAAGTGGTAAATGATCATCCCAATTACCTTTGAAGGCGATCGCTCAAGCCCTCAATATATTCTCAAGATTCTAAATGGTGCACTCTTTCTGCCTATCAATCTGTGGATGAAAAGCTATACTGAGATCTACACAGATGCCTAAATCCTTCTGAAAAGACTTCTAGAAGGGAGCAGTAAACTGAATACCCCTATCAGAAATGATAGACAAGGGAACTCCATGAAGTCAAGGGAACTCCATGAATTCTGACTAACTTTTGAATGTAAAATCTAGCATAATCCTCTACTGAATTGGTAGCCTTGACATATAAGAAGTGAGCTTACTTAGTTATTCTGTCTACAATCACCCAAATTGGATCATGCTGTCGATGCTTGCGAGGTAGGTCTATTATGAAATCCATGTTAATAATCTCTCATTTCCATGTAGGAATGCTTATATCTTGAGCCTTACCACTAGGCCTTTGATGTTCAACCTTCACTTACTGATAGTTGGGACACTTTGCTACAAAATCTAAAATGTCATTTTTATACCACTCCACTAAAAGACTTCTCTCAAATCACGGCACATCTTGGTGAAACCTGGATGAATAGGGTATTTAGAACTCTGAGCCTCTGTCAAAATTTGCTTCCTCAACTCGTCTATATCTAGAACACACAACTTACCTTGATATCGAAGAATATCACTATCCCCATGAGAGAAAACTTCAACTTTCTGCTTGCACACTACATCCTTTAACTGAAGTAATATGGATCACTATCTTACTTCTTCTTCACTTTAATCACTAATGAGGACTCAGAACTATTCTACACTATCACACCACCATCATTAGAATCCATGAGACGGACTCCCAAATGCGAGTCTATGCACATCCTTTGTGAGCTATTTCTTACCTTATTCTACATGAGCAACACTTCCCATAGACAACCTGCTAAGAGCTTCAACAACAACATATGCCTTACTTAAATGGTCTAGGACTCTCATGTCATAATTCTTGGGAATCTCAAGTCAGTTTCTCTGCCAAAGATTTAACTCTTTCTAACTAAAGACATACTACAGGCTCTTATGATCCATGAAAATATCAACATGCCACACTATAAAGGTAATGACACAAAATTTTCAAAATAAAAACCACTGCCGCCAACTCAAAGTCATGAGAGAGGTAGTTTTTCTTATGAACCTTAAGCTCTCTAGAAGCATAAGCAATGACCTTACCATTTTGCATTAAAAAATATCTAAGACCAACTCTAGAAGCATCAACTCCTGAAAGATCTTCTCATAATCCTCATACTACTTAAGCTTGACCTTTTTTTTATGTCAACCTGGTCAACATGGAAGCAATAAATGAGAACCTCTTAACAAACCTCTTGTAGTAACTGACTAAACCCAAAAAACTCCTAATCTCTGTCGGATTAGCGGTCATAGGCTAGTTCTTCACCGCCTTAATCTTTTGGGAGTCAAGCTGAATCCCTTCACTAGATACAATATGCCTAAGAAAGCAACTGACCTCAAATAGAATTCACACTTAGAGAACTTAGCGAACAACTGTCTATCCCTAAGGGTCTTAAGAACAACACTAAGGTGGTCAACATATTCTTCCTCATTGTGGGAGTAAATCAGGATATCATTTATGAAAACGATAACAAACATGTCACGGTACTATTTGAACACTCTATTCATGAGGTCCATAAAATTTGTATGAGCATTGGTTAGTCCAAGACATAACAAGAAACTCATAGTGACCATATCGAGTTCAGAAAGTTGTCTTCAAAATGTCACACTCTCTAACCTTCAACTGATGGTACCTTGATCTGAGATCAATTTTAGAGAAACAAGTGGCACCCTGAAGCTGGTCGAACATGTTATCAATTAGAGGAATGAGATACTTATTCTTAATTGTGACCTCTTTCAACTGACGATAGTCAATACACATTCTGAGGGAACCATCTTTCTTATTCACGAAGAGGATTGGGGCACCTCATAGGGAAATACTGGGTCTAATGAATCCCTTATCTGGAAGTTCCTTTAACTATTCTTTCAGTTCTTTTAACTGGATTGGAGCTATTCTATATAGCAGAATAGAGATAGGCTGCATCTCTGGAAGAATGTCTATTCCAAAGTATATCTCCCTGTCATGAGGTACCCTGGGAAGATTATCGAAAAGAATTTTGGAAACTCATTGACCATAGGAACTGATTTAAGAGATAGGGTATCGAAGTTAAAATCCTTAACCAAAACTAGATGGTAGATATACCCCTTAGAGATCATCTTTCTAGTCTTAAGGTATGAAATGAAATGACCCTCAGGCACAGTAAGAATACCCTTCCACACTAAGACTGGCTTGTTAGGAAACTAAGACTTTACAACTCTTGCTCTATAATCAACTGAGGCACAACAAGAATGTAACCAATCCATACCTAGAATAACATCAAAGTTTACCATATCTAACTTTAGTAGATCAGTTGTGGTATATTTATGATGGTCTGAAATAAATGCAACTCCTATAAATTCATTTAGCTACAACTGACTCTCTGAATGGATTGGAAACATAAAATGGTTCTAAGAGTTTTTCGGGACTGATTTTGAAGTTTATAGCAACATAAGGAGTTACAAAGGACAAAATGGCTTCAGGGTCTAACAAAACATAAATGTCAAGAGATAAAACCTTTAATATACTGGTAACAATATCTGGGGAAGTCTTTTGATCCTGATAAGAAGACAAGGCATAAAAGCAGTTTTGACTACCACTCGCACCAGAAGCGGTGCCCTTCAGAGCATTTTGGCCTTTTGGAGATGATGATGTAGTGGACTAAGTTTTACTACCCCCATCGCCCTGCCTAGTAGAGGGAAAATACCTGAGCATGACCTGTTTGACCACACCTGTAGCAACCCTTTCTACCATAGAGATACTCACTAGGATGATTCTTACCACATTTGTTGCAAATAGAGTAAGATGGGTACCCTCTTGCAACACTACCCTAAGATCGAGAACCAAAATATTTTCCCTTCTAATCATTCTTAGGTCTGGGTGCTGGTATGCTAGCTAACGATGGAGTTGGTTTGGATGACCTCTAATAAAAGGATGATCAGTTACTATTTTTAGTCCTCTTCTGAGTGAACTAGTGATTTGATGTTCTGGCCTTCTGATTGCGAAACTTATCTCTCTCTTTTAGCTTGTCCTCCTTAACCTACAACATATGGATCATAAGTCTGGCAATGCCTAAATCTCCAATCAACATCGTTGCTCTACCTTTTTTAATCGAAAGATGGGAGATCCCTAACATAACATGCTCATTTTATTCTTGGTATCAGCCACCATATCTGAAACGTAGTGAGACAACTGAGTGAACTTAAGGTTGTACTCCCTCATTCTCATAAAACCCTGCTCCAGATTGAGGAACTTTTGGATCTTTACCTCCCTCAGCTCTCGATCAAAGAAACACCTAAAAATGCATCTTAAAAAAAAAACATTTTGGATGTGCCACACCTTCACCTCTAATCTTATTTCATTGATCATACCAAAGACTTGCAACATCCTTATGTTGGTAAGCGGCAAGCTCAACACTCTTAGTATCATTAACATGCATCACTCAAAAGATCTTCTAAACCTCATCAATAAAATTCTATGGATCCTCATTAAGCTTTGCCCCTGTGAACTCAGGTGGGTTCATCCTGAGAAATTCACGAATTTTGGAAGTGTCTGGAGCACCCTGAAGACCCATAGGGGATGCTCCTTGATGGTCTACCTAAGTTGTCATTGCTTGAGTAGGTATCTGAATGGAGTTATAGAACTCAGCATTAGTAACATCAGCACTGGGTGGCTGAACAACAGGTACATTGGGACCTCTTGGTCTGGCTAGCATGGGTGGCACCTGAGATTCATCATTCTGAAAGGCAGGATGTGCTCCATTCTTTGTCTGCATCGCATGGCAAATGTTTTTCTTTGGAGGCATAATCTAAAACACCCGTAGAGTGGGAGTTAGGAAAGATACATAGAGTTACTATCACACGAACTTAGAGCATGAAAAAAAGAAAATATTTTCTAAACAACCTGTAGCCTCCCCATTATAAGTGTGGCGTGCTTCACACCCATAAAGAGGACTCTACTGAATGTGGCTTTTCAAGCATCCTAGGAATCTTGAACCTGATGCTCTGATATCATGTTTGTCACGACCTGAGTCTATATCCTAGGTATAACCTATACTTAGGACCACACGTGTTCCCAAGAGGACCCTTGGTAGCATGCTGCTAATGATTTAACTAACATTTTAAATAATTCAAGTGGAAGCTGAAACATGGCTACCTGGACAATAATACTTTAATTTATAATTGAATGAAATAATTGAAGATCCATGGGAAAATTGAACAACTAATGTCTGAATAAAAGCCTCTACTGACTGAAACATAACAAGTATGTCGAGACAAGGCCCCCAGCTAGCCCCAAAATAAAATAACTGTCTGAAATATAAACCTAGCTAGTAACTACTCTATGAAGTTCCCAAATAAGGAGGGCTCACCAACTGCTGACTGGAAATATTGCAACATGTCTAGCCACGATTCTGGAAACGTGCACCTAAATCTACATCAATAATAAGATGCATCATAGAGAAAGTATGCGATCAGTACGTGGGAATGTACTGAGTATGTAAGGTTAAAAGTAAACAAATCATAATGGTAACAATATGCTTTAAAATACTGATGGAGTTCGATAATCACGAACAAATGAATTTGACAGAAAAACATCTCAAAATCAGTATATAAAGATCATTTGAGAGTCAACTTTCAAATCTGTAATTGTAAATCTATTTCCAAGGCTTGAACTGACAACATGTCTAACTGTAAGTTAGAGAAATCATTCTATCAATTTTCAATCTAAAACAATGTGAAAGTTTTAAATGGGGAGTTTCTTATAACCGACACCACCATGTGAGCTCATGGCGTCTAACGTATAATCCCAGTTGGAAGGGCTACTTTATACCTTGCCAGAGTATAGAACCTGTCTATCTAATGTGGATCCACTACTGAGCTTTTTGGGCTAAAGAGAGATAACTGACTTGTGATGCTCTCAAATCCTACTATGGAAAGTAGTTATGGGACTTGCGTTTGTTGAACCCGCATGTGATGAACCAAATTACTAGGTCATGCGGGCACCCATTCTATTCTAACTTGATAGGAGAACCCTTCACCACCCAACCATTTGTTAGGCGGAAATTGTTGTAAATAATATTAATATAGTAAACAATTCAAAACATACAATTCCTTAGTACAAAAAAATACATTCTTTTTCCCAAGGACCTAGCTAGACATGTACAAGAATATGAAATACTGACAAGAAAGTCAAAGACACAACTTCTGACTGAGAATAAGATATGTAGAAATTAATGATGAGTAATCGCCACTCCAACTAAGGAAACTCTAAGTCAACCTGTACATACCTACACCCAAAAAGGATTTAGCAAGAATAGTATCAGTACACCACACATACTGGTAGGAATCATCGACAAACTAAGATTAGTTCATGCAATACCATACACAATCAATAAAAGTTAGCAAGTAATCTTATGCAACCACTTTACATAATGATTTCCAATAACATACCACGCTTTCTCTTCGCCACTCTGTTGATTTCAAATATCTTTCTCATTTCTTTTAGCTCTATTAATTACGTTAAGCACTCCACTTTCATTTGTGATAAGTTCACTAACCACTAGCATAATTTCAGACATTAACCTTACCAGGGCAATGCATGCAGTATTCACATTATTATCAAGAGGACACAGAACCGACTAATGATTTGAACAACCAATCAAGAGTATATTCAAACTATCTCAACATCATAGGGAATACATTAATCCATGAAAATAGTAATATTCCACAAATCAGATAAGACAAGTAAACAGGTATCTCAATACATAATCAATAGTCACAACAACCAGATAGTTCACTCAACTTCCAGACACATAAATACCACCAACATACGACATATAAATCTTATGTCAAACATGTCGAATCATACAAAAATCCTGCAAATATAGCAGTCACCTCACCACACATAACCCGATCAACCAATTGAGAATGTATTCACATAAATCAAGTTTCCCATTAGCACAAGAATTAATAGTTCACACAATAGATAATAACCAAATATTCGGGCACATCAAGCCAGTAGTCAAAAACATATAAGTCATCAAGAAGACATATCAAATCACCACAAACCATGTTACTATGAGTAGTCACATGACATATAAGTTATCACGTAGAGATATCAAGTCATCACATTTACCAAGCTATTATAAACAGACATAAGACATACAAGTCATGACCTAGACATATCAAGTCATCAAGTAGACATATCAAGTCAACATAGAACCATGCTACTATAAGAGGTGGTATCTCAAAACTTGGATCTTGCCCACATTGAATTCACAGTTGTATCACCTCTAAACCTCATCTGTCTCACTTTAACCATACTAGAACTCACAATAGCCACTCAATCTATACACACATACTAAGGGGTATTACTTTTTTCTAATAGTCATGACCTGTAGGGGACGCACTAGGGTCTATGTAGTATGGTACCCGATCCACTATAACAAATATCATAACAGTGTGGCACCTGATCTATAATATAACTCAATACCAGCGTGGTAACCGATCCCTAATAATAATATCAACTCATGTTATCACTTTTAGCATCAATCAAGGTAATATCACAAGTACACCCTATTTATATGTATACTTCACAATCATATCTCAAGTTCAAATAAGTTCAACAATCAGTAATGTATTCATTCAAGCATTCTCGCATCATTAATTAATCAACCACAAATATGTCCGGAGACCAATAAACATGTCAATTAATTTAGAAGTACATAAGCAACTAAATTTAGTCTAAACTCTATTTAAACTCTCATAGTGTAATGCTTCGAAACTACCCGCTGGACATCACACGGTGCCAAGGACTACAAGTAGTATGAAGCTAACATGGCATATGGAGTAACACTAAATCCTTATCATAATGTCATAACATCATGAGCGGAAGCTATATACATTCATAAAAATTGAAAATAGACGAATCAAATCTAAGGTCTGTCAATATCCACTGAAAATAATCTAAAAACATACTAATAAACTGAAACATTCACTAAGTCTAAACAAGCCTCTAAAAATATTAAAGAGTATATGGGAAACCCCCTCCCCCCCCCCCCCAGTTGACTCAGAGTCATGAAAGACTGCACTGAACTACTAAAAATAAGAACCATAGACCACATCCCTCGGAACATGAGGACTCACCAACTGAAATGGAATAGGCACTAGTGATTGCAACTAATAGTGGGGTGGAAGGAAAGTACGAGAACCTACATCATAATAGAAGGCAATACAAAAAGTATGTGGTCAGTACTATGGAATATACTGAGTGTGTGAGCTATGCATGGAACATGTAAAAATAATGGGAATCATGTGGTGAGAAAAGAATGTGCATAATAAATTATAAAGACTCACCATTTTTCATGAATAAAGCTGAAATTATAATATCATATACATGAAGTGTATGAAAACATAATTTGATAAATCACGTGAGCCATATACACTTAAGTTGCTAAAATTGATTTACCATGGGAATTTCTCTTAACCGACTACCCCATTTGAGCAAACATGGAGCTCAACTTGTAACCCTTATTGGGAGGGTTTTCAATACCTTGCCAGGGTTATAGAATAATGATTTGGCATAAATTCACTCATGAGCCCATTGTGGACGAAGAGAGATAGTCTCAACTAGTGTGAACCCCTTCTTTAGCCTATGGTGGCACATAGTTTGGGAATTTAGGTTGTCTGAAACCCGCATTCCCTTGATGCTGAATACTACTCCCAAAACTATACTAATGCTCATTCATGAAATAAGAATAAACTAGTTTACAAGTCTGAAAACCAATTATTCTTCTGTTTCTATTATATGTCCATAAACCAATTCATGATATTCTTACCAAGTCTGAGATCATGGGGTTGAATGATATCAAATAGTTTAGATCATGCTAAAATCATGTAGTATTTGTTAAATTATATTTTTTTTTGTCAAATCTAACTATTTGTAAATCATCGTTCATGCATGTGAATAGAGTCATAAATAAACTATAAAGTTCATGAATTCTAGTAAGGATGTATAAGTAAATTTATAAGGAGGCATAAAATTCAAGATCATATAAATTGGGTATGAACTCTAGTTGTTAAATTCATAAATCTTTAAAGAAATCAAAGTTTTTGGGCACAAGGACAAAAGAAAATCCTTGTTGAAACTCCACATACCTGGACTTAAGGATTTCTTGAGAGAAAGCTTGAACTTGAACCTTGAAATTGATACTTGGGGAAGAAACCTTGTTTTGAGTTCTTGAGGGTTGGGGAAAGGAGAAGAACAATTTATTTTCACAAAAGTTTAATAAAATAGGGTTATAATCAGTTATAGGATTGTTGGGGGTTAAAATACCCTTTTATCCTCGCAAAATGGAAGAAAAACAAAGTTGGGACACTAGGGGGAGGGAGGGGCTGGCATGACATGGGTCCAACGTGGTGCCAAAACTCCATGGCACGGAGCCATCACGTAGACTAAGATTTATGGCACGGATCCATCATGGACCCCTATTATTTTGGGGTCCTTAGCTTATGTCATGGGTCCGTGGCATGGACCCTCTCTAGTAAATTGGTCATAACCTTTTACTCCATTATTGGATTGACAAATGGTCAGTGATATTGGAAAGAAGACTCGAAGACCTTTCATTTGGTAGGTACTATGTCTTATAACTCTTGATATTCTAGGAGTAATTCTCATTTGAATTTGACCCTGATAAAATCTTATACTGAAACCCAATCGGTAAAGGAGCTTTCAACTCAACTTTGAGCTAAAGGTTCCTAAAGACCTTAATTCATATCAAAAAATCTTCCCACGCTAAAGAACTGATATTAAAACCTATGTGAAATTTAGGAATCATTGGATTTGGTTCTAAATGCACTCAAGGAGTGGTTTAGATTATAGCTTAATAGTTTGGAGTATCCCAATATCTCCCCCTTGGGAGGGGGATGATTCATCCTTGAATGAAGGTAAAAAATAGAATGGGACTATGAATGGAGTAAAACAAAATTTCTTTGGGCTAACATTGCTACATATACTGGCATGAATTGAACTGTACTAACAATAGGGGTCTAGAAAATCAACACCAAGAGATGTAGAAGCACGATCTACGAGTGCAAGAACTAGCATTGGCATGAGGAAGTCATAGAAAGACATGAACTTGGCTTCTATTGGCCTTTTTAAGACATGAAAAAGGGAACTCTCTCCCAAAACTCACCTTTCACTTAGATCATCAACCTAGATATCATCCACATAGGAACTTTCATAGCATCTCAAGGAAGAGAATCACAGGCACGATTCATGTGAGACATTTGAATTTGAAATAATGCCATGACCTGAGTATCTTAGTCACATGACATGCATTTATAAAGTAAGAACAATGTAGCTTTGAACAAAAGTTGCATTTCATTTGAAGCTATATGACACAAAGCATGAGTACGTTGGCATGGTGTAAGAATAGGACTACTCTTGCCTTAGTTGGTACGACTGATAGCCCTTAAGATTAGCAACACTCCTCATCTGTGCTCCTCCTTCTGAATAATACACTTCATTATTTAGTAGTCTATAACATTCATAAGGGTACACATATCTACTAGTGTCTAGGTCTAACTGCATGCTCTTACCATGTTCAAACCTAACTCGGAGGTATAAGGTGCTACATGTAAAATGACCACACTAGTCTAAACTATGGGATTTTATATTCAATATGTCCTTAGAAGCTTTCCTCCTAAGAATAGTACTCCTTCTTTCCATCTCAAAAAACTAACTCCAAACTCTAATCATGAAGCCACTAGTGTATAATGCATTTGTCCAAAATTATATCAGCGAAACATTCAAGTCTATCATTATAACCACTTCGTGGACTTCTAGGCAACCAAACTATCTAAGGATTTTCTTGTCTTCCTTAAAATTTCTACAATTGTAATTTCGTGAACTGCTAAAAGAAGACTCACCAATATTCTCATCTAGCTATTTTGTATAACATATCCTCCCCTCAATCTTCCTTCACTCTTATAACCTTCGGAGAATAAGTATACTATGATCTTTATAATAAGGGGCATCTACCCTCTCATCTAAACCATTACTCAACTATTATCAACACTACTATTATATCATACGGAGGGTCACTAACGGACCAGAATATAGGGGCCTCAAATAAAAGGGTTATTGATCAACCAAAACTTATACTTAACATAACCTTTACACTTAAATAGGGCTTGAGGAGGAAAGTATAATAGGCACAAATACTTCGTATACTAATTCTTAGAGTATGAGTAGGGATTTATTCTGGGCATTGAAATAACATAACCACCCATCACCTTCATAGGTAGGCGTGCATAAGGATTAGAGCAAAGAGATCATAAGTAAAATTTGTTCAAGAAATTTGATCTGAGAACATACATGATGCGACATGATTTCACTAGCCATTAAGGACTTCTCATGAATTTGTGGAATGGAGCCTACTATGAGACATAAGTACATATACCTGAGTTGCATGACATGAGACTAGAATTCGCAGATTCATAGAGCATGATTAGTACCACTGAGTGAAATTATTACTTCTCATACTAGAAATTGGGAATGATCTCTAATCTGTATAGAGTGCATGAGCATGGCTCGCGGACATAGCGCTGAATACAATACATGAGTAATGTTATCTTTGACTGAAGTACAAAGAACATATTGGGATAAGAAGGTATTCCTACCTCATTATGACTCTTTGTTACTGGGGTTTATTACTAGCTACATCTCAAGACTTATCTTAGTTCTTCACCCTATTGTTTTTACTTTAGATTAACACTGATATTCTAAGTCTGGCTTGTTCCATATCTTCTAAACTAAGCGATATGCCCTAATGATCAGGGTATCACTATACACATAAATGCTAAACTCTCCCCAATAGGCTATATCTGTAGATACATAACCATTGCTAGTACTTCCTTCTTAAATACTTCTTTTATATCTCTCTAGCCTGTATAGTCATCATTCTATAACTTCTACCCTTTTGGCGTACATAACCACTTCCTCTTTACATTTAATAAATTGACCTTCCCTTATTAGTCTACTAATCTCACCTATTTAAATTCATATCCACTTGAACCAATGGAAATTAAAACTACTCTAAGAGACTCAAAATCATCCATGTATAATTCCTCAATTCAGCTCTTAAGCATGCCATGTAATACATACCTAGACTTCTCCATACTTAGCAGCTCAAGGATACCAACTAGGCACACAACGCTTAATAACTTAGAATATCATGTAACCACATACTACCTTGGGTTCACATCTATCTTTCTAATGCTTAAGACTCTCATTTATCTAATGACTTAGTCATAATTTACTGTCTCACCTTGGGATCACATCTATATCATACTTGCACCATCACACTTATTGCAATTTAATGAACTTGAATTCCTGCATATGCTATTCTAAGCCTACTAAATCAATGCCATAAATTTAGCATCACTAACTCCAAACTATCATTTTTTTTCCACCTTGGTGATCATTCATAGTTCAAACTTAGTGTCTAGCACCAAACATGCATAACAACACAACTTCACATACTATCCCGGTTTAGTAGCTACTAGAAAAAAATGGGAAGCACTAGCCCACTAAAACCTCATGATAACAATAGTTGATCTTAAACTTACAATCTATCTAATTACATTACATTAACATATCCTCCTTTCACACATTGCTACTATTTATCCATCCATACGTCTAAACTACATTAATAACTCTATAAGTATTAAGCGGTTCCTTTTTGAAATCACAAAGTGCAGCCTAGGTCTATCAATCCTTAGCTACTTTATACTTTCATTAATGACCTATACTTCCTAACAAAATGACACGCCATCAAAAACTCCTTTCCTAGTTCAAGCATAATCTAAGTCATCTTAACCAATACCTCCTTCTCTATGTTCTACCATGAAATCTACACCACACTTATTACCCCTTAGTTAACACCTAAAGACATATCACCTCTATTCTAACATAATGGATACATAACTTCTATATATATGTATATATATATATACACACACTATACATTAATAATTCACAATACCCACATTTATAGCTACTACACTTCTAATTATGGAGTCATTCTACTACTTATAAATCATAACATACAAAATCACAGTATCTCTAGGGTGACAGTACTACTGAACAATTTGGACATATACTTTTTTCTTTCATGGGTGCTACCTGTAACAAAGAGTTAAGAAGAATATGAATACATATCATATTTTGGTTCAACAACATGATTTACAAGATAAGGATGTAAGCTTTCGAATTGATGGTCTAAAGCACATTAATGGGCTACCCTAAAGCCCTTTGAACAGTCTCTAAAGTGATGATAGTTCTATCTGAGAGCACCATATAGGTAGTAATTGAGCTTTACTACTTCTATCACCTTGAAGATAAGGCATAGTTAGAGGAATTTGGAGCAACACATGACTTTGCATAAATTTCTTAGGAGACTGCTCTATTGCACGATCTAGAGTATGAAAGAAAGGATAGTTCCTAATAACATCTTGTAGCCTTTTCCTCATAAGTGTGGCATGATTCACACCCATGAACAAGACTCTACTTGATGAGGTTTGTTAGATACCCTAGGAAACTTTATACCTTATTCTCTGATACCAAGTTTGTAATGCCTCGAGACTACCCCCCTGGACATCACACGGTGCTAAGGACTACAAATAGCCCGAAGCTAACCCATGGCATCTGGTGTAACACTAAATCCATATCATTATGGCATAATATCATGAGCAAAAGCTATGTATATTCATAAAAACTAAAAATAGATAAATCGAATCCAAGGTCTGTCAATATCCACTGAAAACAATCTAAAACATACTAATAAACTAAAACATTCCCTAAGTCTAAAAAGCCTCTAAAAATACTGAAGAGCCACTGGGACAAACCCTCAGCTGACTCAGAGTCATGAAAGACGAAACTGAATATAAGTTTGAACTACTGAAAACAAGAAACATAGACCACAACCCTTGGAAAATGAGGACTCACCAACTGAAATGGCATAGGCACTGGTGATTACAACTAATTGTGGGGCAGAAGGAAAGTACCAAAACCTATATCATAATAAGATGTAACACAAAAAATATATGGTCAGTATTATGAAATGTACTGAGTATGTGAGCAATATATGAAATATGCAGAAACAAAGGGAATCATGTGGTGAGAAAAGGATATGCATAATAAGTATATAAAGACATCATTTTTCATGAATAAAGCTAAAATTGTAATATCATATATGTAGAGTGTATGAAAACATAATTTAACAAATCCAGTGAGCAATATACACTTATGTTGCTAAAACTAATTTACCGTGGGAGTTTCTCTTAACTGACATACTCCATTTGAGCAAACATAGAGCCCAACTTGTAACCCTTGTTAAAGGGTGTTCAATACCTTGCTAGGGGTATAAAACCATTATTTGGCGTGAATTCACTCATGAGCCCATTTCGAGCAAAGAGAGATAGACTCAACTGGCGAGGACTCCTTTCTTAACCTACGGTGGTATGTAGTTTGGGAATTTAGGTTTGTCTAAAACCCGCATTCCTTTGATGCTGAATACGACTCCCAAAACTATACTAATGCTCATACTGTATAAAGTTCATCATGAAATAAGCATAAACTATTTTGTAATTTTGAAAACCAATTATTCTTCGATTTCTGTTATATGTTCATAAACCAATTCATGATATTAGTACTAAGTCTGAGATCATGGGTTTGAATCATATCAAATAGTTTAGATCATGCGAAAATCATGTAATATTTGTTATATTATAATTTTCATGTCAAATCTAACTATTTGTAAATCATAAGTTCATGCATGTAAATAGAGTCATAAATAAACCATAAAGTTCATGAATTCTAGTAAGGATGTATAAATGAATTCATAAGAAGGCATAAAATTCAAGATCATGCAAATTAGGTATGGAGTCTAGTTGTTAAATTCATAAATCTTTAAAGAAATTAAAGTTTTTGGGCACAAGAATAAAAGGAAATCCTTGTTGAAACCCCACATACCTGCACTTATGGATTTCTTGAGAGAAAGCTTGAAATTGATACTTGGGGAAGAAACCTTGTGTTGAGTTCTTGAGGGTTGGAGAAAGGAGAAAAATGATTTATTTTCACAAAAGTTGAAGGCAATAGGGTTATAATCAGTTACAGTGTGTTTGGGGGTCAAAATACCCATTTACCCTCACAAAATGGAAGATAAATAAAGTTGGGATGCCTAGGGGCCCTGGCGTGGTACGAGACCAACGCAGAGCCTAAAATTCATAGAATGGAGCCATCATGGAGCCTACAATCTGTGGCACGAATCCATCGCGGACCCATACTATTTTAGGGTCCTCAGATTATGCCACGGGTCCGTGACACAAACCCTCTCTGGTAAATTGGTCATAACTTTTTACTCCATTATTGGATTGACAAACAGTCGGTGGTGTTCGAAAGAAGACTCGAAGACCTTTAATTTGTTAGGTATTGTGTCTCATAGCTCTTGATATTCTAGGAGTAATTCTCATTTGAAGTTGACCCTGATAAAATCTTATACCGAAACCCAATCGGTAAAGGAGCTTTCAACTCAACTTTGAGCTAGAGGTTCCCTATTCATATCCAAAACTCTTTCCACACTAAAGAATTGATATTAACACCTATGTGAAATTTTGGAATCATTGGATTCGGTTCTAAATGCACTCAAAGAGCGGTATGGATCATAACTCAAAGGTTCGGGGTATCACACATAGATTCCTCTTAATTACCCAACAATGTTTACTATGCCAAGGACCCTAACTCCAATTTCTAAGTGTTAGGATCCACCATTAATTATGGTTATCACATTTACGAATGCCACTTCATTATCCACTATTCAGAGAATTTTTTTAACATTCAATGTTTAGCACCAACCCTAGGTCATTCACCATTTATTAGGATTACACTTCACTATTAGTCATGTTGTCCCCTCAGAACTTCTAATTATGACTCTGTTTCACACATAATGGCCAGACCACAATGTAACTCATCTCAAGCAACATACCATTCAAAGCACAAAACAATCATTTTATCAACTCCATAATTCCTTCTAAGACATTATGTTATTAATTCGGGTTTGAAGTTACATAGTACATGACCTTCCACAACAATTCTCCTTAGATTTATCAAAATTGAAACACATAAAGCCAACCATATATACTTATTATCACGCATACAGTTTTGCTCATGTTATTCCACATATTGTCTATCCGAACACCATGCCCGAATGCCAAATCATGCTTTCTCTCATCAATTCTACAGAGTATATATGATTTACTAATCAAAGTCTACTACTCATAACGCATAATCTACCTCAACTGAAGACCCAAAATCCAAGCTAATTCGCAAGAGAATTTCCTCTCCTCAATGTCTTGGATCATTCACAGGCTAAAATAATTAATTACAATAGCAATCAATTATTTACTCTTTAAACACCCTCTTTGGGAATTCAAGCCCACTAACTCTACCCTTATTTGCGGCCCATATTGTTACCCAAGGGTCGATTTACCATTTATTTGTTTCACAATATTCTTGTTATCCCAAATCATGTAGTTCCTACGCTAATTATCCCCTTTTAAGCAATTTTTATGCTAAAGGTCTCACATTTATGGAATTGAAGGTTCCCAACTACCATAATTCATGATTAATAACAATAATCTTATTCTAGAAAGCACTATCTTACACCCTTGAACAATTCTAGATGATGTTACATCCAACCTAGGCTTTTTTTCCATAATTTCATGAACCTAGGGTTTTCAACCCACAATCTCATCCTAACAATTTCCCTAATAATTATAGGATAATAAAAGATTACAATGCGAAAATATGGATGAAATCAGTTACCTCTACAAGGAAATCACCCTAACCCTGAAGAAAATTACCTCTTAGCAGTTTAGAATGAAACATTTGATTTTATGAAATAAAACTTGGAGAAAACTGACTTAAGGTGATTAATCTGCACGTCATCTACTGTACCGACCACTTGCTCACTACAGCGGCTCCGCTATAGCGGGATTGGGCTCACTATAGTGGCCCACTGATATATTACTACCACCACTGCAGTAAAACATCAACCGCTATAGCGGTCTCATTACAACAGTAACCCGACCGCTACAACTGTTCTTAAGCAGTAACTTGGAGGAGATTAAACTCCAACTCCATTTCAAAACATGCATCTCACACTTAAGACAACACAAAACAACTCTGGTGCAGGAACCTTTATAACTGGAGTTCTATGAATATATTTACCATCCCAAAATTCCTTGTAAGAAACTATATCACCTGACCATCCCCTAGCAAGTACAGCACTACCAAACATCACACCATGAATCACAAATCGCCACTAATAGGGTACTTATCATCTGAAAACATGCTACCTTGAGATTTTATCAGCTCTCTTACTAGGAGAAATCCTAGCAGGGTATTTATGCCCTAAACAATGCTATAATAAAGGAATAAGTTATTACATCAGATACCAATTAAACCACCATTCGTCTCCAAATAAATAAGAAAGGAAATAAGGACTGGGAGGATGTTGACCTTGTGGGATGCCACGACTTACATGATCCAACCCTTAACAAGAGCCATTCAATTAATTCATTATCAAATCACTTAGCAACAATAAGGGATGAATTACTTTCTTATAGTGGTGTATGGGTTCAACACAATTGAACAAAGAAAACTCCCAGGGATCAATTGAAAGTACTAGCTCCCCAGATGAATAGATATGTCTAATTTGTTGGGATTACAAAGCAACCCTTTACACCTTGCATATCTACAACGCTGGTGTCTTCATCTGAATTAACAAATTGAATGTTATGATATTTTTCTATTGAATGAATTTACATGGAGAGGGGAATGCTACACATGGTCAGTACACCAAAAGGAAATGCAAGAGTCCATAGCAGACTCGACAGAGTAGTTACCGATGATGAGAGGATGACTCACTATGGGTATCTGAATATAATCTATGAGAATCCCCATATGTCTGACTAGGTTCCCATATTAATCCCGATGAAAAGCCCTATGACCAATAGCAAAGCGCATTTAAATTTTCAATTTTTGGAAAAAATACTCCAAACTCAAGCAAGTTATGGAAGAAGGCTTGAGAATAAATAGGGTAAATTGAAGGATGAAGAATGTTCAGCTGACAGTGAAAGAACATAAACCTTAGTCTTAGGTAGTTGTACTCCAAGAAATTTTCAAGGGCATAACAGTGAAGATCAATCAAGCTAGATCATCCCTGAAAGAAATCCAAGAAGAACTACATATCAGGCATTACAATGAGTTAGTTGATAGGAAAGGCTTGTTTGCAATAACTTGAGAGATGGTCCTTGATAGAGAAAGGTACTTTGCTACAAAATCAAGAGCCTTAGTCCCGAAAAAATAGGTAACATATATTCAAATCCCCTACAATTCATATGCTACGACATCATTTCAAGTCTCAAAATTTTCCTATAGAGGTCTAGATTAGTGGTTAACCGCCAACAGAACACAATACCTGAAACACAACACAGTGCAAGATTCAGCACACATAAGTGCAACATGACTTTTTTAGCTCAAACCACCCCACCTTGCATTATAAACTCAACATACACTAATTTATACTATAATCTCAACACACAACACTTAATATTATATTGTCAAACCAATCATTTATTCAGCACACAGAATAGTTAAATATTATATCAACTCTTTACTATTTATCACAGTCTTAGCACAGGTAAATCTTGTAATTGCTTCAACATACAACAATTAATCAAACACTTTTACCACAATCATAAAAGCAATGGGAAAATCATGACTCCTGTAGCTAGATACCTATTAAAATTGACTAGATTCCAATTTTGAACTAATCAAGATACCAATTGGAATCTACTAGATTCCAATTTGAATTTGCCAAGATACCAATTGGAATCGACTAGATACCAATTGAACTCGACCCAGGTAGATGATAACTAAGACAACATGATAGGAAAGAAGGAAGGGAATGAGTCCTAGATGCCTTATAGCTTCCTGAGGATTTGATATGGACTTCTACACACCAATCCGCAGGTGTCTACTCAACATTGAGCTTGTACTTGTGAGACCAGTAACCTAGTACTCTAATACCAACTATCACAACCCAAATTACCAGGTTGTTTGGGCACCTATTCTATTCCAACTATATAGGAGAACCATTTACCACCAACCATTAGTTATATAGAAAATCTTGAAAATAATATTTATATAACAAACAATTCAAAACTTACAATTCCTTAGTACAATGAAATACATTTTTTCCTAAGAATCGAGTCTAGACATGTACAAGAGCTTCAAATATAGAATACTGACAGGAAAGTAAAAGACATAAGTTTTGCCTGAAAATGAGATATGCAGAAGTTGATAATAAGTAATCCCCACTCCAACTAAGGAAACTCCAAGTCAACCTGCACATATCTACTCCCAAAAATGATATAGCAAGAGTAATATCAGTACACCATACGTACTGGTAGGACTTATTGGCTGACTAAGATTAGTTCACGCAACACCTTATACAATCAACAAAGGTTAGCAAGCAATCTCATGCAACCACTTTACATTTTGATCTCCATTTTTGTACCATGCTTTCTCTACGCTACTCTGGTGATTTCAAATATCTTTCTCATTTGTTTTAACTATATTAATTATGTTAAGCACTCCACTTTTATTTGTGATAAGTTCACTAACCACTAACACAATTTCAGACATTAACCTTAACAGGGCTATGCACATAATATTCACATTATTTTTAGGAGGACACATTTAGGAGGACACGAAATTGACTAAAAATTCGACAAACCAATCAAGAGTATATTCAAACTATCTCAACATCACAAGGAATACAGTAATCCCTAACAAAAGTAATATTCTATAAATCAGATAAGACAAGTAAATAGGTATCTCAACACATAATTAATAGTCATATCAGCCAGATATCTCACACTTAAGACAACATAAAATAACTCATGCATGGCAACCTCTATAATTAGATTTTTACGACTTTATTTACCATCTTGAAACTCCTTACAAGAAACTATATCACCAGACCATCCCCTAATAAGTGCAACACCACTAAACATCACACCATGAATCACAATTCCCTACTAACACATATGACACCAGATTTTTATCTAAAACCACCCTACCTTGAGATTTTATCAACTCTCTTACTAGGAAAAATCTAGCAGGGTACTTATCCCCTAAACAATGTTATAACAATGGAATAGATCTTTACACCATGTCCTCTCAGTGCTAAAAAATCATCCCAAATCAAGTCTATCTACTGATATGCTTATGTGTAAGTTTAAATTTCTATCTATCTGAAATAGAATACAAGAATTTGCTAAAAATTATTTTTTTAACAATTTGTGCTAAACTTTGAGCTACATCCTACTGATTTCATGCTTGAAATTATCAAGTTTAAAGGAATACTGTAAAATCATGCTTTTCTATGACAACATAATAATGAGAACCCTTAAATAAACTAAAACAAAAGTAAGAGAAATTTGTACAATTTGGGTAAAAACTCTAAACAAATTGTGAAGTACTTTTTGACAACTTTTGCACGAGGGTGAAAGGAAAAACTCATTGAAGCCTTACATACCTGAGAGAAGCAAAAGTTCTAGAGAAGAAGCTTGATTGGAATGACTGAAACCCTAGGTCTATTCTTTCTCATGAGTGCTTGTTCTAATTTTCTTGGGAGTTGTGAGTTTAAATGAGGGAATAGATCGACAATATTAGGTGATATACTGATACACTTAAATGACGTAGTATAAGCTTATAAATTAGGGAATGGATAAAAGTACCATTGATAAAACGTCTTAAAATTTCTGGAAATAGTGACCCATGATGTCGCCCAAAATATACCTCCGAAAAAGTATAATGCGGTCGTTGTATCAAATATAGAACTCAACTAGGTTGGGGTCGATCCCACAGGGAATAGGTCGAAGATGTTCAGAGTACTAGACTGAGTAATTGGTGAGTAAGTAAAACTGGGGGGTTTTGCGAATAAATAGTAACAGTAACGATTGCTGATTGTATCGAGTTTGTAGACAATACGGGAAATACACTAGGACTGTGATCTCCCATAATTCCTTAACTCCACCGGTTACTTATGCTAAAAAAATCATCCAGCTATGTTGCATGCAAAATATGACAAGATATGTTCATCTAAACGTCTCTCGACCTTGGTTAGACAAATTTCACTCTTTTCCTCTCAGTCTCCGAGTGTCGCACTACTAACCCTTATCCTGGATCTCAGATAACTATTCCCGATAAGGCTCAAAGTTATTAGATAAAAGTTGATAGCTTCAAATCTCTATTGTTATCTCCTTTTCCCAATCTCTTCCTCTATCTCAAGCAAGTCTAGAATAGAGGCGAGTTTCTAACGTTTGCAACCGTTAAAAGATCAATCACAACGAAGAAAATACCAATACATGCATTCACAACAGTTCAGAGTTGCTCTGCACTTAACCTGTTTCGTTAATTCCTCATGGTTCACACAACCCTAGTTGATGAGTTTAGCTACTCATAATGGCAAGAACACAAAAAGGATTCAAAGATGAAAACATAATTGCACACTCACAATAATGAAGAAGAACTGAAATCTCAATTATGACTGAAACTCGAATCTTGGGTTTTTGATTACAAAACCAATAACATGTTTATGAACTCAGAAACAATAGAAAATATCTCTCAAAATAATTTACTCACTAACTCTCGCACATAGGACTATACAGGGGTATTTATAGATACAAGGCTTATCCTATCCTATACAAAACAGGAGAACAAAGTCGGCAACTTCCACAGTATCGTGACTTGGTGTCGTGGAATCAAGTCACGCCACGTAGGTGAGTGTCGTGGAAATCAGGCTTAATTATACATCTTTAGAAGTTGACTCATGCCACCCCTTCACTCCACGTAGGTGGTCTCACGCCACGTGAGTGCTGTCGTGGAAATCAAACCACATTCGATCATCTCTGAAGATGACTCACGACAGCCACTCACGTCATATGAGTGGACTTCACGGCACGTGAGTGGTGTCGTGACTCCCTCTCTGGTGCAGATTCTTGTTTTTTATCTTCAGACACTTCGTTCTAGGGCTTGATTCTTTCTTTTGATCATTTGTTGCCTTCAAAACCTATTTTCCTGCAATGTAGGATAGAAACCACATCATACCAACCAAATACACCCAAGTTATTGCATATTTTTCCTGTTTTAAGCATCGAAAGTGCCATGTAACCATGGCGCATCAACACCCTTAACTTAGAACGTTTGCATGTCCTCAGGCGAACAAAACAAAAACAGACATGTACAATGCTTAATTAAGAGAAACCTAAGGGACTTATGGCAGTCGACTCATTTTCTTTGGCACAAAACTTTTTTGACCCCTCCTATTTGCAAATCAAGACCACAGTGTGTATACAGGCAGCATATTTTTATGACATAGAAGGGATCAAGTGATGGCACCAGATTATGAACAACCAACTAAGCATATATGCAAATGACATTATTCAAACAAATAGCAGCTACTAATGCAACCCATGTACTCTCACAATCAAAGAGGTCCCATGCACTCACAGTATGCTAATGAATCTCAAATTAGGGACTCGGTCAAAACACTCTCTCTCACAAAGAAGTTCAAACAGTGTGCATGAAATACCATAGGCTTGCCCTTATTTTCTATGCATTAGTTTTTTGGACAGTTGGATTAGGATCACTATAGGACTTTGATCGGCTTGTAATGTAGGCTTGGGAACGGGTATGGTACATATGGGTATGGTGACTCAACCCTCCTTGACACTACACTATTTTTGGCTCCACTTTTCAACCATGCTTATTTATTCTCCCTTATTCTCCTTCATTTATTTTTAGATTTCCAGGTGTGATTTTCTTCACTTTTAAAACACAATTCTCTTTTCTTTTTCTTCTTTTTCTTCTTTTTTTTTCTTTTTATTCACACCCAAATCTGTTTTCTCTTTTTTTCTACCCCTTCTTCATACCCAAATCAATCTACGCACCCCTATAATAGTCACCCTCAACTTAGGCGATTTGCCTGAGTCGAGGTACACAATGTCCAAGGAGGGGCCAGGGCCAAGACAGGTTCATTGTAATTAAAATGGGAAGGTGAATAGGCTAATGAAAAAAATTGGTCAATTTAGGCTCAAAGTTGGGATCAAGGGATGTTTAATTCATTTGGTCGGGCCTTTAGGCTAAAAGTGGACTTATTCAAAAATGACCTATGATCCTTTCCTAACCACTATCTCTAACCTAGGCAATACTAACCGGGCAAATTCTAGATCGCACACACAAAGTTAACTAAGTAATGACCTCACACACACATAGCACAGAGTTACATTATCAACTACTACCTATCCGATTCATGCAATGCTAGCTACAGTTATTTTGTCTGTAATCCTAGTGCCATAACAAGATCCAACAGCTTTCACACATAAACATGCTACACACATACTTCAAAATTAATATTTTCAGGAGGGGTATCTTTAACATTCAAAAAGCATAATTTTTTTTTAAAACTAGACTATACTATGGTTCCCTTATTTTTCTCCTAATTCTATAAGAAACACATAAATACTATAAATAACACCCTAAACATGCCAGTTCTACTATGATAGCACACTCGGGGGAAAAGAAACACATCAATAAAAAAACCCAAATGGTGGTACACCCCCACCCCCAACTAACAATGGTGCACTGCCCTTAGTGCACAGCTATGACCAGAATAAATGCAAGGGAGTGAAGACATACTTGTGGTGCCCTAGGCGTCGAAAGTGGGCCCGCCCACAGCGGGATCATCAGTCTGCTCTGTGCGCTCTCTGGTAAGTGCATCCGATGGAGGGGGTACCTGGCTAGAAGACGCACCGCGTACCCGCTGCTCCTGTGCAATCTGACTCATATGGTACTCCAACTTGGAGGCCTTAACTACTCTCCGGAGATCACCCTCATACTCATCACCACTTTCAACCTGGTCCTCCAGACTGCGTGGTCGCTTGCCTCTATCAATCGGAGGCTCCTCGTTGGCAAACAGATCCACCTCAAAGGCTGGTCGCATCGGTGCCTGAACAGGCATAGTTGGGATAACAGGAGTGCTGCTCGATGCCAAATCTTTAACCTCCTCTCTCAATGATGCCACCTCCTGTGTCAATCCGGTCATATCAGGACCCTATGAGAAACTCATTCTGGAGGCCATTCGTGCCTCAAAGCTATCAATCCTCCCATGAAGCCCTCTCAAAAACTGATCCATCATCACAGTCATTCAGGCCTCCACCCTAGCCTCTGCAGCCTCTACCGTGGTCCTAACCCATGGCTTAAGCTGGGATACCAACTTAGCCATCTGGGTCTCAGTGTGGGTCTGCCGCTCAAACATCTGCATCTGTCTATCAATCAACTGTTGCATAAAGTCCCTCAAAATTGAAACCATACCAGAGGGAGGCGGTGGAGCTGAAGTACCGGGTACCACATCATTAATAGGGCCAGTGCCCTCAGCTGATACATAAATAGTCTCTGGTACTCTAACCGGTACTGGAATAGGTATAGGTGTACTAATTGACTCATCTCTATCTCCAAGCCCTTCAAAAAGGGCTGCTCCTGACGACTCGAAAGGCTGAGACCCTCATGGAACAATGAGGTGAGATCCCCGCTGCTGCATCAAACTAATATCCGCTATACGGGTCACCTCTATATAATGATTGAGGGTAGGTAGCCTAGCCACACCCACCCTATCACATAGACTCTGGATCAAGCAGGGGAACGGTATACTGGTATGGTCTCGAAAGGCCCGCTCATGAATCTCCCATATGATGTATCTGGCAATATGAATATCATATCCCGCAAGGATGCTAGCTACCACCACAGCCCGATCTAATGTAAGTGAATTGTCAGCATAAGTGGGACCCAATCGATGCCGAACAACTGACCACCGAAATCTGCCGACAAAATAGAGTGTGGACTTCTTGATATCCATCTTCCCAGTCACCCAACTCGCAGCAACACCATCCTCCGCTATATACCCCACAATCCATTTTAGCAGCTCCAACTTCTGATCCGCATCCCGCATCTTAATCTAATTTTTGACAGTGTCCATACGGTGATCAAACTCAGCAGTCGTAGCTAGCAGTGGACGGTCCATATAAGAAACGGTGGATGGTCTGCTCTGATATATCAACTCGGGTACCTCAAACTAAAATGTGTGTCAATAATGGTTGATCCCTTTACCGCTGCCCAACAGGTGTACTCAAATCAACCAACGCAGCATATGTAGCATAAAATTCTTGGACCAATTCAGAGCTATAGCGACCAGGAGGCTCCGCCATCCAACCACACCCGCACTGCTCAAACACAGGCCAAATATCAGGCAATGCCTTCAACTCCTTAAGCCTATATCGGGGCTCCTCCATAATACTCATCCTACATACACCCCACCTCGTCAGCTCGACATCTCGATCATAAAATACCCGCATGCCCTGAACACACCACCTCTGGATATCCCTACTCTGTGCGGGAGTCGGAGCACTCTGTGCACCAGTACCTGAAATAGAGGTTGTAGTCTCAGACGCTGAAGTACCCTGTCCGGTCGCATTATCCGTAGAGCCTGAAACTGAATTATCCTCCCCCTCTTTAGACTGGGGGGCATACTCGAAAGACTGATCAGGAACAACCGGCGCTATAGGCGGTGGAATGGGCTGAAGTGCAGCCCAGGTAGCAGCTTGGGCCCGAGTCTGTAACCTCGTGGTACGAGGCACTAGCGCAGTATCATCAACTGTAATAAAAAATTCCTCTTCAGACCCACTCTTTTTTGATTCAGTCGGTTCATCACGTAATTGAGTCGGAAACTCTAGATTTTTGGTTTGGATTCTTGATGAAGAATCAAGGTGGTCACGTTTGGGGTTCGGTTTAGGTAGCATTGTGTCATGTTTGGGTCAAATTTTAGGTGTTTGGGTTGGGTTTGTGTTGAAATTTGGGGTGGGGGTCGGGTTGTCAAATCTGGGGGTCGGGTTTGATAGTGAGTGGGTCGAATTTGGGTAATGTGGGATTTGGGAGGTGAGGGTTTGTTGGAATTCAAATTTGGTCTTTGAGGAATGGAAGAATCTTGGATTTATATGTTAGGAATGTGAAGGCTTTAAGAATTAGGGTTTATGTTTATGAGTTTAAATTAGAGAAAGAGTAGGGTGAGTTTGGATTTTTATCGGGTAGAGAAGGAGGGTACTAAAATTTACATAAAGAAAAGGGTCGGGTCAGGTCGGGCCTCGGGTTGTCTGCATATTCCTGATTTCCATGGAATAACCCATGGGACGTGGGTTGGACTCACGTCACATGGGTCTGTGTCATAACTCAACTCCTGTAAGTTTAAATCACCTCTGATTCTCACGATACCTCCCACGTGACGTGGGACTACCTATGTCGCATGGGTCCCATGTCGTAGGTAAGATTCAACAAGACCAACATTTTCTCAGATTTCCATGGCACCACTCACGTGACGTGGGTCCACCTACGTCACATGATTAGGTTTCATGAGTTTAACTGAACATAATCCATTCACTTTTTCAGATTCCAGTTAACTTATCCTCCTTTTCTCAGTCTTCACCAGATCACACATAACAATACCATGGGTTGCCTCCCATAAAGTGCCTGATTTAACGTCTTAGCACGACTCGGCTAACTTGGATACTCAGACTTCACCAATCAGCCTATGGGTTGCCTCCCATAAAGCGCCTGATTTAACGTCGCGGCACGACATAGATAGCTTGACTACTTAGACTTCATCAAGCTCAAGTTCCTCACATGTCCTTATTTCTTTTGTGATTCCTACATAATGCTTAACACACTGCCCATTGACCTTGAATAGAACATTATCCGCTCCTTTTAGCTCAATTGCTCCATGTGGGAATATTCTAACCACCGTGAATGGTCCGGACCATTTGGACTTTAATTTTCCAGCAAACAAGCGAAGCTTGGAGTTATAAAGTAGCACCAAATCTCCCGGGTGAAACTCTCGGTTCTCAATGGGACGATCATGATATAATTTCATCTTCTCTTTATATAGCTGAACTTTCATAAGCCCGAAGACGAAATTCATCCATCTCATTCATCTGCTCAAGTCGCAATTTAGCTGCTTCACTCCAGTCCAAATTCAACCTTTTCAAAGCCCATAAAGCCTTTTGTTCAAGTTCGACAGGCAAATGGAAAGATTTTCCAAAAACCAACTGATATGGTGATACACCAATTGGCATTTTAAAAGCAGTTTGATATGCCCATAATGCATCATCCAATCTTCGAGCCCAATCAGTCCTATTGACACTAACCGTTTTTGCCAAAATAGACTTGATCTCACGATTTGACACCTCAACTTGCCCGCTTGTCTGAGGAATGTAAGATGTTGCCACCTTATGTTTAACACCATATTTTTCAAGTAGGGCCTTGAACAGACGATTGCAGAAGTGGGATCCTCCATCACTAATGATAACTCGGGGTGTATCGATTCGTGAAAATATGTTTTTTTCAAGAATTTTGTTACACTTCTTCCTTCGTTATTAGGAAGCGCAATTGCCTCCACCCACTTAGACACATAGTTGACAGCTACCAAGATATATTTCATCCCATGTGAACTGATATGGTGATACACCAATTGGCATTTTAAAAGCAGTTTGATATGCCCATAATGCATCATCCAATCTTCGAGCCCAATCAGTCCTATTGACACTAACCGTTTTTGCCAAAATAGACTTGATCTCACGATTTGACACCTCAACTTGCCCGCTTGTCTGAGGAATGTAAGATGTTGCCACCTTATGTTTAACACCATATTTTTCAAGTAGGGCCTTGAACAGACGATTGCAGAAGTGGGATCCTCCATCACTAATGATAACTCGGGGTGTACCGAATCGTGAAAATATGTTTTTTTCAAGAATTTTGTTACACTTTTTCCTTCGTTATTAGGAAGCGCAATTGCCTCCACCCACTTAGACACATAGTTGACAGCTACCAAGATGTATTTCATCCCATGTGAGCTTATAAAAGGACCCATAAATTCAATTCCCCACACGTCGAACAATTCAAGCTCAAGTATAGTTGTCATGGGAAGTTCGTGTCTGCGTGAGATATTCCCTTACCTTCGACATTGGTCACAAGTGCGAGCATAATCATGAGCATCTTTGTAAATACTGGGCTAGTAGTACCCACATTGCAAGATTTTATGGGCATTTCGCGCACCTCCATGATGACCCCCAACTGGAGATGAATGACATGCTTCCAAAATACTCATCATCTCGATCTCTGGAACACATCTTCGAATTATGCCTTCTGCACATACCCTAAATAAATACGACTCATCCCAGAATAATTTTCTTACCTCATGCATGAATTTCTTCCTCTGCTGATACGACATATCTTCCAGAACTAGATCACTTGCTAAAAAGTTGGCAAAATCAGCAAACCAAAGGATTAAGTCTTGAGATGCTGCTAGTACTTGCTCATCTAGAAAAGTATCATCAATCTCAAGATCATCCCTTAATTTAAGCATGGACTCATTCTCAAGGCGTGATAGATGGTCAGCAACTTGATTTTCGGTTCCCTTACGATCCTTGACTTCAAAGTCAAATTCTTGCAATAGAAGTACCCACCGAATCAATCTTGGCTTAGCATCCTTTTTTGACATAAGATACCGAAGAACTGCATGGTCTGTATGTACAATCACCTTCGTACCTATCAAGTAAGATTTGAATTTCTCAAAAGCAAAGACCACTGCCAACAATTCCTGTTCAGTCACAGTATAATTCTTTTGAGCTAGATTAAGCACTTTGCTAGTATAGTAAATCGAATGTAACATTTTCTCACATCTTTAGCCAAGGACTGCACCCAAAGCCACTCCGCTAGCATCACACATAACCTCAAAAGGCATCATCCAATCTGGTGATACAATAATAGGGGCTAAAACTAACTTATCTTCAAGACACTCAAATTCTTTTAGGCATGCCTCATCGAACACGAACTTCACCTCTTTCTCCAAAAGTTTGCATAAAGGATGTGCAATCTTAGAGAAATCCTTGATGAATCTTCTATAAAAACCAGCATGACCTAAAAAACTTTGAATACCTTTCATGGAGATAGGTGGAGGTAGCTTCTCAATTAACTCAATCTTTGCCTTATCCACTTCAATGCCTTTCTTTGAAATCTGATGCCCCAATACTATACCCTCGTTGACCATAAAGTGACATTTTCCCCAATTCAGCACTAAGTTGTACTCCTCGCATCTTTGCAGCACATTAGTAAGCTGTGCCAAACAACCATCAAATGAGTCTCCCACGATAGAAAAATCATCCATAAAAACCTCAATAGTGTCTTCCACCATGTCGGAGAAGATAGACATCATGCAGCGTTAGAAGGTGGCCGGTGTATTACACAAACCGAAGGGCATCCTTTTAAATGCGAATGTCCATTATGGACAAGTGCAAGTGGTCTTCTCTTGGTCTTCAGGGGCTATAAAAATCTGATTACACCCCAAATAGCCATCAAGAAAACAATATCATCCTCTACCAGCAAGACGGTCTAACATCTGATCCATGAAGGGCATAGGAAAATGATCTTTTTCTGTCCAAGAATTTAGCTTTCTATAATCCATGCAAACTCTCCATCCAGTAACTGGACCCATTTGAATCAACTCATTTTTGTCATTTGGAACCACAGTGATTCCTTTCTTTTTTGGCACACACTAAACTGGGCGCACCCACTTGGTATAAGCAATAGGGTAAACCACTTCTGCATCTAACCACTTGATGATCTCTTTCTTCACAACCTCTTGCATAGGTGGATTTAGACGACGTTGATGCTCAATGCTCGGTATGCACTCAGGATTAAGTTGAATTTTGTGAGGGCAAATATCGGGTGGAATTCCTATAATATAAGCAATGGACCAACCAATGGCCCTCTTAAATCTTCTTAATACTGAAACCAGAGCCTCTACTTGCCACTCCACCAATTTAGCAGAAATAGTCACAGGCAAGGTATTGTTGGCTCTCAAAAATGTGTAGCGAAGGTGAGACGGAAGAGCCTTAAGCTCCAAAACTGGAGGCTCCTCAATATACGGACGAGCTGGTTGGGTCACCCTATTCTTCAAATCGAGATCAAGTTTCTTTGGAGCATAAATGTATGCTCCCTTCCCAGTGAGCGCACCAACCATCTCATCATATTCCTCAATACCATTTCTATCAAAATTAATAATCACGGTCGCAAGAGTTTCTACTCCCAACCTTTCTTCAAGAGACACAACAACATCACTATCATCAACCGCATCTATTACCGAAATCACCCGTTTATCTCTTGGTTGCTTCATGGAATGACAAACATTGAAATGACTTGTTCATCATTTAACCTGAATTTCATCTGCCCTGTTTCCATGTCGACCAATGCACGACCAGTGGCAAGGAATGGTCTTCCCAATATGATGGGAACCTCGAAGTCAACTTCACAATCTAGGATTACAAAGTCAGCCAAAAATATAAAAGATGCAACCTTTACCAAAACATCAGTAGATTTGTTTACTAAATCTTTACCAACTTCAACTCTTGAAAAGATGGTACACAAGATTGGAATGTGAAGACTTAACCATCTGAATCATGATCTTCATCAGAGGGAGTAAGAATACGTGTTGTACTCTTTTTTTCTTAACCAAAGTTTTATCCTACTGGGTTTTCCAGGTAAGATTTTTAATAAGGCAGCACGTAGATTCTTATTCACTAGACATTCAAGGGAGAGTGTTGTATAAAGGATATCACGTGGTGCTCTAGGAAATAGGCAAACTTGTGCCCAAGTTTCTCTTGTCCCCAAGTCACTTGATGACCAAGTATCAATGTGTTGCTACTGTTGCTAGGTTAATTTCCAAGTTTGGTAGCCTCTATATATATATTCACTTTGTCTTTATAAAGTAGCACATACGGACAGTGAAAAGAAAAATTAATAAGAGTTTATAGTTCTCCCTCTCTTTACTTGGTGTATTTTACTTTGGCCTTAACTTTAATTACATAACATAACTCAATTTATAAGTAGAAAAATAGCCCATATCAAAAAAATTGAATTAGAAAAATCGGATCAAATTTTGAAAAAAAATATTTTGAAATTTAAAAGACAGAACCAATATTTTAAAAATTCAAACCGAGAAATCGAATGCACACCCCTAGTGGAGCCTGGGACCGTGTCTTGTAGATGTTGATTTGGAGATTTCAGGGTGAGTTGTTTGACTTATCCACAATACTGGACTCCCTCTATATTTGTCATTCTATTTTTTTTTAAATCTTAGGTAGTGTGTTTAATTTTCAAGCATGTATGTGTTACTATAAATCGCTCTTGTACTTCTATCATTAAATTTTGAGATTATATTTATATTTTTCCGCACTAATGGTTATTCGAGATGCCTTTATAACTTATAGCTATTTTAAATTCTTACTTTATACTTGTAATTAATGAAAATTAGCTAAAATCCAAATGACTTGCGTACCTAGTTAGGATGTAGGTGTCATCACGACTTATGAAAATTTTGGATCGTGACATGATGATCCTACACTATTATAAAAAGCATATGATTATTTAGAATTGATATATTATTTATTCACTATATAATGGTGTATGTAATGATAGAAGAGGGTTTAGATTTTTTTGCCTTCAGATGATGTATATTTTTCACGACCCGAAATCCCATTCGGGCCGGACTGGCACCCGAAGCCGATATTGCCCGAGAGAACCAATCTTTGCTCATGAACCTTCGTATACGTATCCTCGTATGAATCTTATTATATCCCATGCAACTATGCGGAAAACATGAATCATGGAAACATATGCTATCTATATATATATATTTAGGAAACTTGGTCGTTGGGGCCATCAAGTCAAAACGGACATTCGTCTTTTACATATTCGTCTCTTACATTCATATACCACATATGTCTACAAAATCCTCTAACAGATGCATCAACAAGACCAACTTACAGTCGGGACAAGTCCCCGCTTTATACAACATATACAACATCAAAACAAACATACAACTATGACTCAGAAAGCTCCGAACCGAGTGGAGCTCACCAAAACTCAGAAAATGATCCCCAGTCTACAGAGGAGGTCTACTAATGCCTGCACCTACAACATGTAAGGTAAGTTCCCCCGAGGGGGTCAGTACGAAGAATGTACTGAGTATGTAAGGCTATAAGAAACTGTAATAATACATAAGTACTTCTAAGGAATTAAGCGTAAGAGAATAATCAATATGGATATACCTCCGTCCTGGCTATGTGGAACCATGTTCATTATTTCCATTATTCTCATTTCTTAATCATCCATTCTTATCATCATCACTCTTATAACAACCTTCATAATATATTCATGCAAGGAACATACTCTCATTTCTTTTTACAACTATCTTCATTACTGTTCATCCAACTAGTTAGTGGTTCATAATATAATACCGAACATCCAGCTGATCAGTGGGCTTTAATATAAACCAGACATCCAGCTGATCAGTGGGCCATAATAAATAAATATAATAATAATAATACCGGACATCCAGCTGATCAGTGGGCCATAATAAATAAATATAATAATACCATAGCATGATATTGGGATTTTTCCATCCGAGCTTATGCCCTTTTGAGTGGATCCATAATGAAATATAAAGCAACAATGCATACATTACTACTAGACATACTTCTTTCCTTTTCATTGATGTGAGAATGATTCATTGATGATTGAAATGTTATTGGGAACACATATATACATTACTTCATTCTTCACTTTTCATGAGATTGATTCAATGATATTCATAACATTATTAGAACTTGGAACATACATTATCGGAATTTGGAGTCATAATATTGTTGGAACTTTGGAATTGTGTCCACCCTCTATTATCTTCCTTCACTCTTGCAACCAACAAACATATATAACTTAATTCCTTTCTTTTGAGAGATTGGTACTTTTGCTCTTGAGAAATTGATACATTGAGGATCGTGATACTATTGGAAAACAAACACTTTACTTCACCCCTTAACTTCATGAGATCGACTCCTTTACTTATAAGGAATAATTATACTAACTTGCACATCACCACTCTTATTACTGTTATGAGATTGGTACAAGGATAATCATCATACTATTGGACTTTGGAACATGACATGATTGGAAAATGCATTTCAAGGATAAATAGATTCTCTTTATATCTTACTCTCTTGAGATAGTCTTTTTAGAAATTTCAACGTTATGACATCTTTGGAACGTCAGTCAATGAATAGTAGATAAGTGAGTCATCATTCACCTAAGAATAGGGCACATATGAATAACAATATATGTCAACCTGAATTGATGTACTTCAATACCCCTCAAAATAGAACAAGTCCAACGTCAATGCGAACAATATGTTGTAGAAGAATACGGAAAGAATAACCTTACATACCTTGTATTATCAATACGATTCTACAATCTTAGACGTGCATACAATAGTCCAGCTCCTTCCTTATGTTTCACTCTACAACACAAGTACATAACGGAACTAACATTAACCACCAACTATCTTACAATGGCATACAATAACAATGAGTTACATGTTTGGCTTTAACATGTCATTTCCCCCTTGCCCATTCATGAAATTATTATACCAATAATCCCACAATATTCTATACATTGACCAATACATGATAACCAATAGCATGACACACCAAGTTCATACTTTCCCCTCTCTATCATCATAACATCACAATTATTCCATCAAATCACTTCAATACACGTCACAACAACAAATCGGCCAAAATCCCATAATTTACACTTATGGAAAAATAACAAGTTTAGTACCAAAATCACACCATACATGTTGATATTTCATCCATACCATGCACTTTTACCAAACCCACAAGTCATATTTCAAGTTACAATTCCATGGATAACACATCTTTTAACAAAAACCAAAAGTGCCATGTCCAACACTTTCAAGCATAACCAACATGATATACATAATTTCTCATGCTCATAATATGTTAAAGTACAATAATGATCACTTACCTAAGCTTGGAATATGATGATCTTGCTCCAAAAGTGCCTTAGGGTTTTGAGAGCAAAAGAGGTGTTCTTGAGAGTTCTAGAAAAAAAAGATAGAAAAGCATGTGTGTTTGTGGATTAAAAATCTGATTTTTGGACCCTTCTATAGACCTTTGAAGTTATACTTAGCCACTCTTGGCATTTAATGCAATGTATTGTCTTAGTCAATGGAAGAATGGGTCTTGGCCCATGTTTTCTTTCTCATTTTGGGCCCTTTTTGAGCCCAATTCACTTAACCCAATAAAATCAATAATTTCTCATGCTTAATTCATTTCATTCAAGTTACGACAATATTCTTACTCACGGGATTTATATTTGTAGCCTCAATCTCAAAAACAAGCAATTCTAGCCACGTATGGCTTATTTTGACTACAAGGGTAAAATCGTCATTTTGATGCCAAATTCGTTCACGAGTAATTTTACCATACCAATATAATATTTCACTCATTCCATGTATATACTCGTGGTTTTAGAAGAAACGTGGCAAAAATCGGCTCGGTAATTCCCCGGGCACCCTTAGGACTTATGAAAATTTTCAATTTTTGAAAAGTGGAAAAACCATACTGGCACGCCCTTGGGCGCGCCAGCTTGCTGCCTCTGGACTAAAAATTTTAGCCTAGAGCGGCGTGGCATGCCCTCAGGCGCGCCCCTCCCTTAAAGTTTTCAAAAATTTCATTTTTTGACTTTTCTTCGCGGGTTTGGTTAGATACTTCAAGTCCTATTCTTTAACTTACTTCTTACCCTTAATATCCTTTGTTTGGAGGTCCTCTTAGCCTCATTTTGAACCCCACAAATGCTCCACAAAAATCACAAAATACTTCCTACGAAGGGCTAATCACATGTACGAGGCCAAATTTCAATTTTTTTTTCTCATCACTAACTTTACAAATTACTTACTCATGGCATCTCGACACCTAAGTAACCATTGTTCAACGTCATCACATAGGGTTGGGAGTATATGGAGTGTTACAATATTTACTGTATAAAGTAATATATACTCATTATATAAATATTATAATCAAAGTGTGTTTTTGTATAGTAATATATATAAGAGATTAAATAGTATATTAAATCATATATAACGTTTACGGGGAATATGAATGTACAACATTAAAATCTACACAAGTAAAATCCACAAAAGTTAAAAGGTAACTTTGAAAGAGACAAAATCTTTTCAATAATTTGATTATTTCAAATGTAAAATTCCACTGGGTCATGATAATGATAAATTATTTATTTAGTATGTACATTTGCATATGAATTCCTATTAAAATAATATATAGATTCTTGTATAACTCAATACACATATTATATTATGCTTCACTAAGTTAGATTATGCATTGATTTTTCTTCTTCTTCATCCGCTTCTTCTTCGTCTTCTTCCTATTCCTCCCCTCCCCCCTCCTCCTCTTCTTCTTCCTTCACTTCTTCTTCTTCCTCCTCCTCCTCCTCCTCCTCCTCTTCTTCCTCCTCTTCATGCTTCTGCTTCTTCTCCTTCTCCTCTTCCTTCCCCTCTTCCGTATCCTTTTATCTAGGATTTGAGATTACTAGATTTTTTCTATCCATTAATTTTGAGTTTGAATTCATATCGTTTTGCTTAACATAAAATAATAAGTTCATGATGGTTACAAAATTTGAAAACAGATGGGTATTATAGGGAGAAAAAAAAAAAGAAACAAGGAAAAACCATCATAATTGCAAAATGTGTTGTTAGATTTGTTGTTGTTTTTGGCAAGTTATCGATTAGAGTTTTTTCTTTATGATATATGAAATTTATGATTTCAATTTGAGTTTATTTGAGGTAGATTTATGTTTGATTGTTGAAATTCGACCAACAAAATTATTGATTCTAGGCAAAAATTTATTCACCTGAACTTCAAGCTTTTAACTTCATGCGAAAACACTTTAAAATTTAGCCAAATATATACCCTCAACTTATGCGAAAATATCTGAAAATTAGCCTTTTTAAAGTCACATCTTCAATAAAAAATGTCTGAAGTTAGACTTTGCCAAGATCACAACTTTCAACAATTTTGTCTGAAATTGACCTTAGGTTCTTATACAATTGGTTAGTAAACATCAAGCCGTGTAGCTTTGAGAAAATATGCATCTGAATGTCTGATAATGATAATGAGAAATATGCATCTCAATATCTGATGACGATAATGAATATCCCTCACTTTCTCTTTTGAAGAGGTCAACATTAACAATGTTCTTTCCTGTTATAATACTTTTTCATATACTCATTCTACTTTAGTCAATAATGTCTAAAGTTTGTCTTGTTAAGTCCATATCTTCAATAAATAAAAAATGTGTGAAATAAACCTTAATAAATCATACCTAGTTCAGAAAAAAATATTTGATGTTTGATCTTCACAAGGCTACATTTCAAACAAAAATGTCCAAAGTCAAAAGTGAATTTTCAATTTTAATCGCTACTTTTAAAGTTTTTCCGAAGCGAATAAAGTTGCAAAAATTTTCTAACTTCAAATCTAAATTAAATGGTACCCCTAAAAAATTTATCTTTGTGCACTTCTCTCACGCTCCGAGCCTAGACTCCGGACGTAGCTGGCACCCAATGCTATTGCTGGCCCGAGTGAACCACCTTACATAGGACATGAGCATTCAAATAATACGTAATGCAGAAGTCACAAAAATGGAGGATGAAAACATCCTTTAAAGAAAAATAGATTTTAGTTAAATAATGAAGATAGGGAAACACAGTTTCATAACAACTAATGTAACATCAAAATTAAAGTGAATGGCATAAGGGTCTGACAACCATACTATCTATGAAGCCTCTAATAAGAGAAAATAATGTCTATCAGAACAAGACTTTGGTATACCTTAACAACTTAGAATAAAGTATATAACTCGAGACTAGGCCTTTTGGAAGTAAGGTGGTTTGCCATTAGTTGATAAGGATGAACTTAAGGGTGCATCTGGTCACAAACCTGTGTACCTGAAGGTGCATCATAAAATGATGCAGCGCTAAATAACGTCAGTATAATGAGTGTACGGTATGTAAAATTGCAATAATGAACATGAAAAACACATACATATGTAATAGGTACAACTAAGAAGAGATAATCAAGACAGGATGATAACATAGGCTTGAATCGTAACTGCTGGAGTTAAGTACATGTCACGACCCAACCGGTCATGATTGACACCCACCCTAACCTATGGCGGGAGACCCATGCTAATATTAACCCTCACTTACTCAAACTCAAGTGTTACTTTCATATTTCTCTTGTATTAACCTCATTTTTAATCAAGTTTTAAGAGGATTTCATTCAGTAAATAAGTAAATAAACTGTCAGCCGTCAACAACATCCAGAAACTAAGATATCCAACCACTAATAGAGTGTGAAACCCTCTATTTATTACAATCCATGGGACCTGAAGTCACCGTACAAGAACAACTAAGAATGTCTAAATAGATAGTTAAGAGAATATCCAACACCGAAATAACAAAGAAATGTCTTAGTCCGAAACAAGGGACATGAACACTGATAAGAAGATTCAAAGGCAGTCCTATCATAGTGCTCACACTTGAAAACTGAATCTGAACTGCTAGCTAAAGGCAAGGTCTTGTCTCAAATATCGGAACACGCTCTACCCTCAATAAAAAAAAGAGCACAGGTAGCATCAATACAACAACACGTACTGGTAGGCATCATAGGTCAACTCAACCCGACACCATATGAATAAGTAAATCAAATAGATGTAAAGCGATCATCACAAAACTTATAATCAAAGACAATCAAGTAATTATGCAATTCACTTTAAGGAGAATACAAGTTCACAATCATGTATATTTAAACTTACTCAAATTCGGCCACAAGTTCATCACAACATAAGATCATAACTGAACATTCAAAGCATGTGAATGAATGTATGGATGCAAGATGTACACATCTCCACATTCTCTTCTCAATCTCATCAACAATCATTATGAGCATCATGATTTAAGTCATGACCCGATTTCTCGAGTCATGATGGCGCCTACCTTATCCCACCAATAGGCAAGCCAAACCATAGCCCGGAGCGATAAGCAATAAGCTAACGGGCGGGAACCAGAAAAGACAAGATGAAATGGAAATACTAACAATAATAGGAAGCAAAAGGAGAAATATAACATAGTAAAGTATATCAGAACGGGTGAAGGAAGAGGACAACATACTCAAATGAATCCCTCCCAAGACCTGGTAAGGTCGGTACTAGAGCCATTACTAAGATATAACCAGAGTACTAGACAGAACCCAAATGTACATAAAATATACAAGCAGTATCAAAATCAAAAGATTAAACTGGAATATATGGAGAAGGATCAGCCTCGAACGCTGGTAAGGTCACCCTGCTCCAGACCAGTACTGGGATAGGAGGATCACGTTAATACCAATGGCTGGTATCCGGATATGCATTAGGAAAATGATGCAGAAGTGCAGTACGAATACTAAAACAATGGGTACTCAGTAGGCATCATCGACCGACAGAGCTCAAATATAGCATAAGTATAACTAAAATGCAAGGGTGTAATCTAAGTCAGCAGTAAATAGGGATATAAAGGTAAATAGCTACCGAGCTATGCAAATACGACAAAGGAATAAGTAAATGCGATACAGAAAGTAAATAATGCAGTAATAAGAAGGCATACCAAACATAACCTCACTGGGGCCCCATAAGCCCAGAAGGCACACTAAAGAAGACAATTAACCCAACTGTGCCCCCATAAACCAATGGGACACACAATAAAAGTAAAAGAAAGCATAAATAATACGTAACTGATCCAGTTTCAAGTAACCATAGTAAACATCCAGGTGTGCACCGGGCTTGAACTGGCACCAATGGGTAGTAAAGAAAGGCCAGACGCCTGGCTCGAACCGGTAGTAGTGGATAATAACAAGAGGCCATACACCGATTTCGAACCAGAAATAGTGGGTAATAACAAAAAACCACATATATGATATACAACAGAACACATAATCAGATGCCAGACTCAAACCAAAACTCAGAGGAACCACAACTCCCAAAACAACAGTAATCAGTACCAGAACTCCAAAATTATATCATAACCAGATGTCGGACTCGAACCGGAACCCATAGTAACCATACTCAACTATAAAACCAAAACACAAACCATATCGTATCCGATGCCAAAGTGGTGCCAAAACTAATAATAAATAACAGAAATAAAGTATATGCTGGCCCTAAACCGTAACTGAAAAGTATTTAAATAAATATACGTATAACTTAGCTAAAAGAAAGGAGGTTTCCAAGCTTAATACTACGCCCTAAGCTCATAAACATTACACCATACAAAGGGATAACGGGATTGAAATCTATCAGAATGGGCCCCTAACTGGATAAGTAAAACATGCAATATTTCAAACGATACCCGACCTATAACTACCTGGCCCAAAACTATCATAATAGTATACTAATACCATACATAAGCTCAATCTAAAGATAGGGTAAGCCTAGCCTACCTTGACGCCAAAGAAAAAAGTCCCTCCAAGAACCCTCTTGATAGTGCCCCACTAGAACCCAAGCTTGAACAACTTGATGTAGATAATTAATTTTCTTCTAGTGATCAAGTACTACATTAAAAATGTTTTCTCTCAAAAGTTTCTCATGTAAATTTATGCATATACATGTGTATAGTAGCATGCAGCATGTATTATGAAAACTCCTAAAAACCAAAATAAGTAAAAAGAAGGAAAATGTGGCAAATGCGCGCGCGCACACACACACATATATATATGTGTGTGTGTGTTTATAGATGTGTATGTGTGTGTATAGATATATCATTTATCCAATAAGGTATAATATTACTATATTATATAGGCTATGAGTTAGAGTAGATTTAGGGGATAAGATGACATGTGGCTGCCACTAATCTTAAACCAATTTGTTGCACCTTTTCCTCCACTTCTACATGGAGTGGAGGTGGCACACCATTATTAATTTTATTCCGTTGCGTATATATTCGGGTATTGCTTAGATTCGTAGTAAAATAAATATAAATTTTTAAATATACCATAATTAATATAAAACTATTTCAAATAAAACCTCTATCAAATAATAATAATATTTTAACATATCTAGATTCACTATCCCGTTTAAAATATTAATAAGTTATAAAATCATATAAGTGTTTCATAAAAAGTTTTTCATAAACATATAAGATATTTAGAAATGTAATTAACTATATCTTTTTACCAAATTCTAATCTAATTTAAATATTTCACAACACGCTCGATATTAATAAAATTTTCAAACGAACTGCCCAGAAATCGAACTGTCAGTCCCAGGAAGTTATAAATAACTTGGGGCAGTTATAGGAAACCTCTAAACGCCGAAAATGCATAAAAATAATGGAAATGATCGGGAGGGTCATTACATCATCCACTACTAAAAGGACTTTCGTCCGCAAAAGTAAAGGATAAGGAAGTACCTGAAGGCTCGAACAAGTAGGGATAAGGGATCCGCATATCACACCCGATCTGATAGAACCCTTACCAGAAGATCCTGAAGTTGACTATTTAGCTCCTTCGGCTCGGTAGGAGCCATGCGATAAGGTCCCATAGAAATAGATTGGGTGCTGGCTCGAGGTTAATAACAAACTCTATATCACATTCAGGAAGAAGGCCAGGTAAGTCGGTAGGAAAGACATTGGGAAAATCACGAATGATAGGAACGGAGTCAAGCGAATGACTCTTAGCACTAACATCCCGAACATAAGCAAGGAATAACATAAAGCCCCTCGATATCAGTCTCCTAGCCCGAATGTAAGAAATAATCCCCGTCGGCGCGCTGCTAAAAGAACTCTGCCACACAACCGGGGGTATGCCAGGCAACGCTAAGGTGACGGTCTTAGCGAAGAAATCCAAGACCGCGTGGTAAGGGGATAACCAATCCATGCCCAAAATCACATCAAAATCTACCATATCCAATACAATGAGATCAACCCGAGTATCAAACACTTAAACAGTCACCAAATAAGATCTATATACCCAATCAACTACTAAAGAATCAACCATGGGGTGGCTACATGCAATGACACAGATAAAGACTCCAAACATAAACCCAACCAAGGTGCAAAATAAGCAAAAACATATGAAAATATGGAATCGGGATCAAACAAAGTAGAAGCTGGCAGATGGTATATGAAAATCGTACATGTGATCACAGTAATTGAAGCCTTAGCCTCCGACCTACCCGGTATAATATAAATGGCCTTGTCCGCTATCGGACTGGGTGCCTACCTGACCACCTGTCCTGATTCTCCGAGGACCATCTTTGGAATCCTGTGCACCACTCCTAGCTAGAGGCGGTACTACTCTGATCAGTTGTGTATTCTGCATAGATGGCTCAATTATCCCATACTGGGGACACTCAACCCCAGTGTCATAACATGCCCCTAGCACTCGACTCTATATGAAAGGTCCAGCTGATTCAAAATGACCTCCTCGACTCGACGATCCTGGCTGAACACTCCTCTGAGGTTGACTTATCACTTTGACCACCCGAACCACTACAACCAGGCTGACCCCCATCTAATATCTAAAGCACTGACTGAACGGGCCCACTAGGATGACCCTGATGCTGATAAAGTTATTGCTGCTGTTGAGGGTCCCTATCCTGAAATATAAAGCTTCCAGACTATGAGCCATTGTGACTCCCAATAACAGGGTCTCTTATCGCTGCCCCCTTAGGCCTCGCGATCCATCTCCTCAATTAAATATACATGCTCCATAATATCAGAAAATGACTTTCCTGAAGTCACCAAACCCTGTATAGCCCTGTGAAGTGGTAGTCTCAAACCCCTAACAAAATACTGGATACGCTCATACTCATTAGGGAGAATCATAGTAGTGTGTCTGGCTAACTCATGGAATCTTGCCTCATACTCAGCTACAAATATGGAATCCTGTCTCAACCCAGAAAACTCATCCAGAAGACGCTCGCGCATGCTGCGAGGCATATACTTCCCTAAGAAAACCTAAAAAAACTGAGCCCAAGCAACAGGTGTAGGCCTAACCATCCTGGAATCGAGATAACCTCTCCACCACCTCCTCGCTGCTGTGTCTAGCTAATGAGCAATAAAATCTACTCCGCATGAGTCAACCAACCCCAATTTCCATAACTTCTCCTCACAATTGGACAAGAACTCATAAGCATCCTCTCCTGGCATCCCGACAAACCTGGGTGGAGTCAATCTCAGAATCGGCCCAAAATCTTCTACTCCTTCATAGATATAACTGATTGGCTTGGATATTACCGGTTGTGGGACTATCGGTGTTGGCAGAACCTATGCTCTGGGAGCCGCAGCTGTAGGCTGCGCCTTGATATCAATTCCACTCTGTGCTATGGGCTGAACTTCATCGGTCGGTGGTTTGCCCACTAACCCCAATAACTGTACTAATGCATCTCGAAGAACCGAAGATGATATAAACCCAGGTGGGCCTGGGCTACTCTTTGGTCCACCTGCTGCCCATGGTAGCGGAACGCCTGGAGCTATGTAAGGCTCAGGAGCTATAATAGGGTCCGGCGAGGGCTCCCTATCCTGACCTCAAATTTGTTGCTCTATCCTGCCCTCAACCTCGGGGTCGACCTCTGCCCCTAATTGGAGCTCTAGCAGGGGGCTCAGGGTCCTGATCCCTGGCTACCGCACCCTGCATCCTAGCCATCTATGAAAGAGTGAAACAAATAAAAATCTAGAGACCAATACAGACCCAATTCACGGAAGTGAATAAAAAAGATGAGACCTTTCTTAAAAATGATTTGCAGCCTCCCAAAGATAGGATACAAACGTCTCCATACCGATTTGCAGGACTCTAGTAAACATTGGCTCTTGTACCAATAATATCAATGAACCTAGGCTTTGATACCAAGCTGTCATGACCCGATTTCTCGATTCATGATGGTGCCTACCTTATCCCACCAGTAGACAAGCCAAGCCATAGCCTGGAGCAGCAAGAAATGGGCTAACGGGTGGGAACCAAAAAAGAAAAGATGAAATGATAATACTAACAATAATATGAAGCAAAAGCAGATATATAACATAGTAAAGTATACCAGAACGGGAGAAGGAAGAGGATAACATACTCAAATGAATCCCTCCTAAGACCTGGTATAGTCGGTACTAGAGCCACTACTAAGATATAACCAGAGTACTAGACAGAAACCAAATGTATATAAAATATACAAGCAGTTTCGAAAGCAAAAGACTAAACTGGAATATATGGTAAAGGATCAACCTCGAACGCTAGTAAGGTCACCCTGCTCCGGATCAGTACTGGGATAGGAAGATCACGTCAATGTCGATGGCTAGTACTCGGATTTGCATCAAGAAAAAGATGCAGAAGTGCAGTATGAGTACCAAAACAATGGGTACTCAGTAGGCATCATCGGCCGACTGAGCTCAAATATAGCATAAGTATAACTAAAATGCGAGAGTGTAATCTAAGTTAGCAGTAAATAAGGATATAAAGGTAAACAACTACAGAGCTATGCAAATAAGACAAAGGAATAAGTAAAAGTGATATAGAAAATAAATAACACAGTAATAAGAAGGCAAACCAAATATAACCTAACTGAGCCCCCATAAGCCCTGAAGGCACACTAAAAAAGACAATTAACCCGACCGTACCCCCATAAGACGGTGGAAAACACAAGAAAAGTAAAAGATAGCATAAATAATTCATAATTGATCTAGTGTCAAGTAACCATAGTAACCATCCAGGTGTGCACGGGGCTTGAATCGGCACTAATGGGTAGTAACGAGGGCTAGATGCTAGGCTCGAACCGATAGTAGTGGATAATAACAAGAGGCCATACACCAGTTTTGAACTAGAAATAATGGGTAATAACAAGAGGCCACATATATGATATACAATAGAACTTATATTTAGATACCGAACTCGAACCGAAACTCAGAGGAACCACAACTCCTAGAACAACAGTAATCAGTACCCGAACTCCCAAATTATATCATAACCAGATGTCGGACTCGAACCAAAACCCATAGTAACCATACTCAACTATAAAACCCAAACCCAAACCATACTGTAACCGATGCTAAAGTGGTGCCAGAACTCATAATAAATAACAGAAATAAAGTATATGTTGGTCCTGAACTGTAACTGAAATGCATTTAAATAAACATATGCATAACTTAGCTTAAAGGAAGAAATTAAAGGTTTCCAAGCTTAATACCATGCCCTAAGCTCATAAATACTACACCATACTAAGGGATAACAGGATCAAAATCTACCAGACTGGGGCCCTAACTGGATAAATAAAACATGTAATATTTCAAACGATACTCGGCCTACAACTACCTGCCCAAAACGAGCATAATAGTATACTAATACCATAAATAAGCTCAATGTAAAGATAGGGCAAGCCTAGCCTACCTGGATGCCAAAGCTAAAAGTCCCTCTGAAAAGCCTCCGGATAGTGCCCCACTAGAACCTGAGCTTGAACAACTTGATGTAGATAATTAATTTTCTTTCGGTGATCAAATACTATGTTAAAAATGTTTTCTCACATAAATTTATGCCTATACATGTGTATTGTAGCATGCAACATGTATTATGAAAACTCCTAAAAACCAAAAAACGTAAAAAGAAGGAAAATGTGGCAGATGCACACACACAAATATATATGTATAGATAAATCATTTATCCAATAAGGTATAATATTATTATATTATATTGGCTTTGAGTTGGAATAGATTTAGGGGATAAGATGACATGTGGCTGCCACTAATCTTAAACCAATGTGTTGCACCTTTTCCTCCAGTTCCACGTGGAGTGGAGGTGGCACACCATTATTAATTTTATTTCGTTGAGTATATATTCGGGTATTGCATAGATTCGTGGTAAAATAAATATAAATTTTTGAATATACCATAATTAATAGAAAATTATTTCAAATAAAACCTCTATCAAATAATAATAATATTTTAAGATATCTAGATTCACTATCCCCGCTTAAATTATTAATAAGTTATAAAATAATATTAGTGTGTCGTAAATTTTTTTTTTCATAAATATCTAAAATATATTCGAAATGTTATTAACTATATCATTTTACCAATTTCTAATCTAATTTAAATATTTCACAACACGCTCGGTATTAATAAAATTCTCAAACGAACTGCCAGAAAATTAAACTGTCAGTCCCAACAAGTCATAAATAACTTACGACAGTTATAGGAAAGCTCCAACCGCCAAAAATACACAAAAATGAGGGAAATGATCAGGAGGATCATTACAATTTATCTTATCATCGTCATCAACATCATCACTATTATCATTATCATTTCAGCACATTCTCAACACCAATGTATATGAACATGCAATGCTGTCAATAATCACAAGTAGTGCTCGAAAGCCATCACAAATGCTTAATTTACAAATAAGCACAGAGTCAAGCAAGTCTAATTGCTACAATAAACCGTAACCTACCTCAGATCCTTGATCAAAGTCACCTTTAAGCCATATTTTTGCCTTTTTCTTCTCGTTCAACTTGTTCTTGATATATAAAAATAAGAACACATACCCATTTCAATAATTCATCCCTTTTTAACTACTAGGAATCAATATCCACTGATTTAACCATAAACTCGCCCGATTTCATCATCTTAGGGTTTTCTATCCTTTAAACCTTATGAACCCTAATTGAATTTGCATGAACAACCATAATTCTATATACATTAGTGTTTTCTAACACCTTAGGATCATTATTTATTGATTTTATGCTTCTTCCCACCACTCTACCTCAATTTCAAGAACTAGTTTAAAACTCTAAATTCAACCATGAATTCTTTTTCTAGTGATTTCCCAAGATTCTGTGAAGTAATTCAAGTTTAGAATGCAACAACTTACCTCCAAATATGAAAAAACTCCAAAATCCCTCAGAAAATTGCCTTTCCTAAAGCTCTTTTGCATTTTTTAGAAAGTGGAGAATGAAAAACATTTTCTGGGTTTTAAAATTGTCAAACACTTTGTGTTACAGCTGCAGCGGTACTGCTGCAACTGTTAAATTATTGCTTCAGCGGTTCGCACCTTAAAATAGAGTTCCACTGCGATGGTACCTATTTTCACTGCAACAGTCTGAGGCAGAAACTTGGGACCTCTCTTCAGTTATGCTCATTTTACAACATAATTCACAAACTACGACATCGCGAACCAACCCCTCCACAGTAAACTATATAACTGAAGTTCTAACTCCATTTCAGGTGTCGGAAGTTGTCACGGCTCCCTTAACTCATTATCTATATAAATATCACATCAAACATCACTACCAACACTCACATTATTACCAGATTTCATTTGATTAACACACCTTCAAAAATTGTCCAAACTTAGACTAGCCCTGAATTTCTCAAAAATCGGCTAAGAGAAGAATAAGTGTAAATTTTAACCTTCCTCTTTCAGCGTAACAATAGTTTAGGTCATTTCATTAGATACTAATTTACCATTTATTCATCCCAGAATGACGGCCAGCCCCAAAAGACACATCTAAGCAAGAAAAGTACCTGAATAGATGAACAGGTGTGAATATCGCTTGCGCATGTCCGCTTCCATCTCCCAAGTAGCCTCTTCAATAGTATGGTTCCTCCATTGAACCTTCACAAAAGAAATGGATCGGGTCCTCAACTTCCTCACATCCTTAGCTAATATTGTAATGGTTTCTCTTCGTAGGACAACTCCTTATCAAATAATTCAGGGTCCCAATGAATGATGTAATCACTATCCCCATGATAGTTCTTTAGCATAGACACGTGAAATATTGAGTGAACCCCAGATATACTAGGAGGTAAGGCCAGTCGGTATGCTAGCGACCCCCCTACCCTCTTCAAAACCTCAATGGGTCCAATGTACCTTGGACTCAACTTACCCTTCTTGCTAAAGCGTATTACACTTTTTATGGACGACACTTTTGAAAGTACCTTCTCTCCCTTCTAGAACTTCACATCTCTCACCTTTTTATTTGCAAATTCATTTGTCGATTTTGAGCCGCTATGAGCTTCTCCTGTATAAATCTCACCTTTTCCATCGAATCCTTGAGCATGTCGGTGCTCTAAGGCCTTACCTCAAATGCATCAAACCATCCAATTAGAGACCTACACCTTCTACCATATAAGGCCTCAAAAGTGGCCATCTCGATATTAGAGTGGTAGCTATTGTTGTAGGAAAATTTGCATAGCGGTAAGTATTGGTCCCACTGACCTCTAAAGCCCATAACATAAGCCCGAAACATATCCTCAAGTACCTGGATAGTTCTCTCTGATTGACCATCGGTCTGTGAGTGAAAAGCTATGCTCAGGTCCAATTTAGAATCTAATTCTGACTGGAATCTTTCCCAAAACTTGGAGGTAAATTGAGTACCCCGGTCTGACACAATTGACACCGGTACTCTGTGAAACCTTACAATTTTTTTAACGTAAATCTTGGCCAACTTAGCCATATTATAATCTACTCTTACCAGAATGAAGTGAGCCAACTTAGTCAACTGATCTATAATGACCAATATAGAGTTGCATTTCTTTAATATTTTTGGAAGAAGTCCATTGTTATCTATTTACAATTCTATTTCGGAATGGGCATGCTTTGAAATGTACCACTAGGTTTTCGATGTTTGTATTTGACCTGTTGCAAGTTTTGACACTTGGTTACGAAATCCACAATGTCTCGCTTCATTCTTCGCCACCAATAATATCGCCTCAAGTCCCTATACATCTTGTTGGCACCCAGATGTATAGAGTACTTAGAATTATGAGCCTTTGCCAGAATAGTTGGAATCAGATTTCCTACTCGAGGTACGTACAAGCACCTCCTAATCCTCAATGCTTCCTCATCATTAAGAATGGCCTCTCTTGCCTCCCCTTGTAATACTTTTTCTCTGAGGTTTCTTAACTTCTTATCCTCAAACTGCTTGCTTTTGATTTGGTCAAAGAATGTGGGCCTGACCTCCACATGCGCTAACAGCCTTCCTTCATTAGTTTCCTGCAATCTTAGAAAATCATTAGCCAAATAATGTTCCTCACTCCCCAATGTGTGCCTAGACACCTCAAGCTATGCTAAACTTCCCATGCTCACCAGTTTCTGACTTAGTGCGTCCTCCACCACATTGGCTTTACCTGGGTGATATAGGATTGAGATGTCATAGTCTTTAATCAACTCCATCCATCTCATCTATTTTATATTCAGATCCCTTTGGGTGAACACGTGTTGTAGGCTGCGACGGTCTGTGAACACTTCATACTTCACCCCGTAGAGATATTATCTCCAAATTTTCAAAGCAAACACCACAACATCTAGTTCTAAATCATATGTTGGATAGTTTTTCTCATAAGACTTCAGTTGTCTCGAAGCATAGGCAATCACGTTCTGATTCTGTATCAAAATAACGCCTAAACCCAACCATGAGGCATCACAATATACAATGAAATCCTTACCCTTAATAGGCAGGGTTAGTATTGGGGCCAAAGTCAACAAGGTTTTGAGCTTTTAGAAGCTCTCCTCACACTTGTCATCCCACACAAGTGGAATTTCCTTCTGAGTAAGGAGGGTTATATGTGAAGCAATGACAACAAAACCCTTAACAAATCACGATAGTAACTGGACAATCTGATGCGCCATGGTTACATAGCACTTTCGATACTTAAAACAAGGAAAATATGCAATAACTTGGGTGTATTTGGTTAGTATGATATGGTTTCTATCCTACATTGCAGGAAAACAGGTTTTGAAGGCAACAAATCATCAAAAGGAAGAATCAAGCCAGAGAACGAAGTGTCTGAAGATGAAAGAACAAGAATATGCACCAGAGAGGGAATCACGACACCACTCACGTGCCGTGAAGTCCACTCACGTGACGTGAGTGTTTGTCGTGATTCAACTTCAGAGATGATCAAATGTGGTCTGATTTCCACGGCAGCACTCACGTGGCGTGAGTCCACCTACGTGGCATGAGTCAACTTCTGAAGATGTCTAATTGAGCCTGATTTCCACGACACTCACCTACATGGAGTGACTTGGTTCCACGACACCAAGTCACGATACCGTGGAAGTTGCCGACTTTGTTCTCCTGTTTTGATTAGGATAGGATTAGCCTTGTATCTATAAATACACCTGTATAATCCTATGTGCGAGAGTTAGTCAGTACACTGTTTTGAGAGATATTTTCTATTGTTTCTGAGTTCATAAACATATTATTGGTTTTGTAATAAAAAAAACCCTAGATTCGAGTTTTATTGATAATTGAGATTTCAGTTCTTCTTCATTATTGCGAGTGTGCAATTATGTTTTCATCTTTGAATTCTTCTTGTGTTCTTGCAATTATGAGTAGCTAAACTCACATCAACTAGGGTTGTGTGAACCATGAGGAATTAACTAAACTGGTTAAGTGCAAAGCAATTCTGAACCGGTGTGAATGCATGTATTGTTATTTTCTTCGTTGTGATTGATCTTCTAACGGTTGCAAACATTAGAAACTCGCCTATATTCTAGACTTGCTCGAGAGAGAGGTAGAGATTGGGAAAAGAAAATAACAACAGAGATTTGAAGCTATCAACCTTCATCTAATAACTTGGGCCTTAGCGGGAATAGTTATCTGAGATCCAGGACAAGGGTTAGTAGTGCGATACTCGGAAATCGAGAGAAGAAGAGTGAAATTCGTCTAACCAAGGTCGAGAGACATTTAGATGAACATATCTTGTCAGATTTTGCATGCAACATAGCGGGACAGATTTGCCAGCACCAATAACCGGTAGAGTTAAGGAATCATTGGGGATCATAGTCCTAGTGTACTTCTCATATTGACTACAAACTTTATAATCAGAAATCGTTACTGTTATTACTTACTTACAAACCCCCCCCCCCCCAGTTTTTTCTTATTTGGCAACTACTCGAACAAGAACTTAACCTACTTTCGTTTTATTTCCTGTGGGATCAACCCCAACCTAGTTAGGTTCTATATTTGATACAACGACCGCTTTATACTTCTTAGGAGGCATATTTTGGGCGACATCACAACCCCACAAAGCGATAAATTTCTGTCACATTGGTCGGTCTAGCCCAATTCTTAACGACTTTGACTTTCTGTGGGTCTACCATAACTCCTTCCTTAGAAATCATGCGCCCCAAGAAGGTCACTGAACAAAGCCAGAATTCACACTTAGAATATTTAGCATATAGTTGCTTCTCCTTGAGCAACCCCAACACCGTACGTAAATGAACTTCATGCTTTTCTTCACTTTTTGAGTAAACTAATATGTCATCAATAAAAGCAATAACAAATGAATCCAGAAATAACTTAAAAACTCCGGTCAACAAGCTCATGAAAGTAGCTGGGCCATTGCTTAAACCGAAGGGCATAACTAGAAACTCATATTGCCCATAATGAGTACAAAATGCAGTCTTTGGGATATCCACGTCCCTAATCTTGAGCTGATGATAACCCGAACTCAAGTTAAAAAACACAATAGCCCCTTGCAATGGATCAAACAGGTCATCTATCCTAGACAAGGGATATTTATTGTGAATGGTCACTTTATTGAACTGGCGGTAGTCTATGAACATCCTCATGCTACCATCCTTTTTTTTCAAGAAAAAAATAGGTGCACCCCAAGGAGAAACACTCGGGCAAATAAAATCCGTTTCTAACATCTCTTACAACTGAGACTTCAACTCCCTAAACTCTGCTGGTGCCATACGATAAGGAGGGATAGAAATAGGTCGAGTCCCTAGCTCTAAATCTATACAAAAATCAACTTCTTAATCAGTAGACATACCCGGGAGGTCATCCGAAAACACCTCAAAGAATTCACATACCACTGGAACTGATGCTATAGGAGGAACTATAGATTTATCTTCCCGAAGATGGGCCAAAAATGCCCTGCACCCCTTCTTTACTAAATTTTGGGCACTAATCACTGACACAACCCTCACAGGATTAGGCTTAAAAATATCCTCCTACTCTAACTTATCCATCTCGGGAATCGCTACAGTAATGGTTTTGCATTACAGTCAAGAATGGCACGATAAGAAAATAACCAACTCATCCACACTATAATATCAAACTTTTCCACACCTAGAATAACTAGGTATGTCAGGGTTTTAAACCCCATGAACATCACAGGACACACTCGATACACCTAATCAACACAAATTGACACCCCAACTAGCATGGACACATACATAGGAGCATCAAGATATTCACAATCTAAGTCCCAACCCATCACAAATTTCACAGAAACATAAGAAAAAGTGGAATTGGGATCAAACAACACAGAATCCATACGATCACAGATAAGAATAGTACCTGTGATTATAGCATCGGAAGCCTCTGCTTCAAGATAAGCTGGAACAGTATAAAGATGGGCCTTATCACCACCCAGTTCGCCACCTCTAATAACCTGAGCAGCATTCCTACCAATTTGTCCTCCACCTAGGTTGGCCTGGTTGCCACCCCTTCCTGCAGCCTGGCCACTACGCCCACCTTGAGGATAACCTTTATCGTTTTCTCCTCAACCACAACCTATAGAAACTAGAGCAGTAAAAGTTGGTTGCTAAGTTAACTGACCTGCAGACAAGAAGTTAGGACAATACCTTCTGATGTGGCCCAAACCTCCACACTTGTGGCACCTAATGCCCAAAGCAGGTATTTAAACTGAAAAGGATAAAGGTGCATAATTGTCGGTCCGAGAAAGCTGATAACTGACCCCAGATGGGTTTCCTGCAGACACTGGAATGGCTGAATGATAAGGCTGAGAAAACCACAACCCTTTGAGAAAGTGCCGTTGAACTGGCCTGAGGTCCGGGCCTTCTTCTCTTCTGCCTTTACCTCACCCTGCTTCTCAAGTACCTTAGCTTTCTTGGAAAATACAACTACCCCCTAAAACGACTTCCCAGACACAGCCACGGATAGGGTAGCCAAATGAATCCTAGAGTTCAGACCCTTCACTAAGTACCTAATTTGCTTTTCCTCTGAGGTAATTAATTGTAGTGCATAGCGGGACAAGACATGAAACTTGGCCTCATAGTCCACCACAGACATGTTACCCTGCTCCAATCTCAAAAACTCATCCTTCTTCTGATCAGGATAAGTACGAGGAACATATTTCTTAAGGAATATATTCTGAAATTATGCCCAAGTAAGTGGAGGTAAGGCAGCCCTGCACTCTATAAATGACCTCCACCATTGCTTGGCTTCGGTCTGCAGCTGAAAAAAAACAAACCCCACCCTATATTTGTCAATAATACCCATCTTGTGCAGGCATTTATGACAATCTATCAAGAAATCAAATGTATCTCAGACTCTGTACCTTGGAAAATTGGGGGCTTCAACTTTATGAACTTGCAGAATAGTCCATGTTCATCATCAGTCATCACTGGCCCAAATACCTATTAAGGATACACCCTTGTTACAGAGCCCTCATCCATTCTTGGTGTTACATCAGCGACATATTGTAAAGTTAGAGGCAAGAAAGCCAGAACAACTGCAGTATGGCCAGTGCCATCCAATCTACTCAAGAACCCCAACATTTGCTGAATTACTTTCGCAGGCAGAGACACTGGGGCTGCACCATTCTGTGATGGCACCACATTCTCTGGAGCTACTATCTCCTCTTCCTCAACTACTACTTTTTTGTTCTGATTGAGGTCTGGAGTATCCTGTATGGGAAGGAGACGGTGATCTATGTCTTGTCGATTCGCTGGTTGCCTGGTTTCTACCCCTAACAGGTATTGCCTTCTATCCTCCCCTCTTAACTCTGCCCCTAACTCAAGGTCTGCCCCGGACTACGGCTCCATCAGCCGATGCAGGTACTGCTACTACAACAGTTGCTGCTCTGGTTGAATGAGTATTCACCATCTGCGAACAGGAGTGAATGAGTTTAGATACCAATTTGGATCACCAGATACCAATTGGAATCAAGTAATAGCATGAAAGGAAGAAAGAACGGAATTTTTTTCCTAAAGCCCTGTAGCCTTCTAAAGAAAAGTACAAATGTCTACGTACCATTTCGTAGGACTATACTAGACCTGTTTTTGTACGATGAGATCTATGAACCCAGTGCTCATGATTGGAACCCACCCTAACCTATGGCGAGAGAACCATACTAATCTCAACCCTCACTACCTCAAGTGTTGCTTTCACATTCCCCTTGTATAAACCTCATTTTTAGTTAAGTTTTAAAAAGGTTTCATTCAGAAAATAAATAAATTGTCAACCGTCAGCAGTATCCAGAAACTAAGAAACTAAGTTATCCAACCACTAATAGAGTGTGAAAACCTCTATTTATTATAATCCCCGGAACCTGAAGTCACCGTACAAGAACAACTAAGAATGTGTAAATAGATAGCTAAGAGAATATCCAATAATAAAATAACAAAGAAATGTCTTAGTCCCGAAACAAGGGACATGAACAATGATAAAAAGATCCAAAGGCTGCCCGGTCATGGTGCTCACCCTTCAAAACTAAATCTGAACTGCTAGCTAAAGGCGAGGTCTTGTCTCAAATGCCAGAACACACTCTGCACTCAACAAAAAGAAGAGTACAGGTAGCTTCAGTACAACAACACATACTGGTAGGCATCATAGGTCGACTCAACCCGACACCATACGAATAGGTAAATCAAATAGATGTAAAGCGATCATCACAAAACTTATAATCAAAGACAGTCAATCAATTATGCAATTCACTTTAGGGAGAATACAAGCTCACAATCATGTATATTTACACTTAGTCAAATTCGGCCACAAGTTCATCACAACATAAGATCATAACTGAACATTTAAAGCATGTGAATGAATGTATGGATGTAAGATGTGCACATCTCCTCGTTCTCTTCTCAATCTCATCAACATCATCAACAATCAAAATGAACATCATGATTTATCTCATCATCATCATCAACATCAACATCATCACCATTATCATTATCATTTCACCACATTCTTAACACCAATGTATATGAACATGCAATACAATCAATAATCACAAGTAGTGCTCGAAATCCATCACAAATATTTAATTCATATATAAGCACATAGTCAAGCAAGTCTAATTGCTATAATAAACCATAACCTACCTCAGATCATTGCTCAAAGTCACCTTTAAGCCACACTTTTTCCTTTTCCTTCTTGTTCAACTTGTTCTTGATCTATAACAACAAGAACACACACCCATTTCAATAATTCATCCCTTTTTAACTACTAGGAATTAATATCCACTTACTTTAACCATAAAATTGCCCTATTTCATCATCTTAGGATTTTCTATCCTTTAAACCTAATGAACCCTATTTGAATTCGCACGAACAACCATAATTCTGCACCCATTAGTGTTTTCTAATATCTTAGGATCATTATTTACTGATTTTATGCTTATTCCCACCACTCTACCTCAATTTTACAAACTAGGTTTAAACCCTAAATTCCATCACAAATTCATTTTCTTGTTATTTCCCAAGATTATGTGAAGTAATTCAAGTTTAGAATGTAACAATTACCTCCAAAGATGAAAAACTCCAAAATCCCTCAGAAAATCACTTTCCCCGGAGCTCCTTTGCATTTTTCAGAAAATGGGGAATGAAAAACGTTTTCTGGGTTTTAAAATTGTCAAACACCACGTGTTGCTACTACAACAGTTAAATTACCGCTACAATGGTTCACGCCTTAAAACACAGGTCCGCTGTGGCGGCACCTATTTTTTGCAGCGATACCGCTACATTGGTTACTTTTCTGCTGCAGCGGTCTGAGGTAGAAACTTAGTACCTCTCTTTAGTTATGCTCATTTTACAACACAATTCACAAACTATGACATTGTGAACCAACCCCTCCAAGATAATCTCTATAACCGGAGTTCTATAACTCCATTTTAGGTGTCGAAAATTGCCATGACTCCTTAAACTTGTTATCTATCTAATTATCACATCAAACATCACTACCAACACTCATAGTATTACAAGATTTGTTTGATTAATACACCCTCAAAAGTCATCCAACCCTAGACTAGCCCTGAATTTCTCAAAAATCAGCTAAGGAAAGACTAAGTGTAAATTTTACCCCTCTCTTTCAGCTTAATGATAATTTAGGTCGTTACAGTACATTAATCCTCCTTTAGTTCATTATGAGAGTAAGTGGTGAACCGACATGAAACCATCATGTGAGCACATGAAGTCTGATCTCGGCCCAATCAACTGAGTCATCTTATACCTTGCCGGGCGTAGGACACATATAACATGATTGCTAGCAAGGATCCATAATAGTCCCATTTAAGAATACATGATAAGATTTGTCTGACTTATGGAATGATCTATAACCTACATCAACAAATATAGTTTCAAACATTTATCATTTAGACCTATACCTTCTCAGTCAGCCATCTAACTCTCTTAGGCTCATAAAGTTTCTGTTTTAGTTTTTTTTATTCATGTTCATAGATTAGCCACCTTATGTCACGCCTCGAATCCCATCGGGACGTGATTGGCACCCGAAGTCGATATGGACAGAGAGAACCAATCTCTGCTCATGAACACTTGTACGTACAATCTCGAATGAATAACATACTGTTTCATGTAATTGATGAAATATTAAAATGCCATGCATATACATATATAAGACTTGGCCTTTGGGACCATTACATCGCACTAAACATACATATCTTACATCCCCGTGCCCACATATGTCTACAAAAGCCTCTAACAGATGCATTTGTCAAACCAACTCAAAATCGAGATAAGTCCCCGCTTTACACTATATGTACAACATCCCAATAAATATACGACTATGACTCAGGAAGCTCCAAACCAAGTGGAGCTCACCAAAACTCTGCAATTGATCCACAGTCTACTGATGAGGTCTACTAATACCTGCACCTACACATGTAAGGTAAGTCCCCAAGAGGGGTCAGTACGAAGAATGTACTGAGTATGTAAGGCCATAAGAAAACGGCATCAATGCATTAATACATAAGAACTTCAATAGAAGTAATTATCAGAAAAACTCTATATGTGGAACCCTATACCTTTCTTTCATTATTGTCATCATGTGATTCATACATAATAACAACAACCATGAAATCACTATAAGAGATATAGCAGTGTGAATATACTTTCTTTCTGTATGTGGGATACCATGTACATTGCGTTCTTTCTTTTCCTTGCCTTTACTTTACTTTACTTTTACATTGCTCAATGTTGTTAGGGCCCTCATCATGCAGGTGATCTTGTCACCCCATGGATAAAATCATGTCATCATGCAGGTGTGTTATTTCACCCCATGGATAAAATATCATCATCATGCAGGTATTCTTTTTACCCCATGGATAAGATCATGTCATCATGCAGGTGTCCTTGCACCCCATGGATAAATGGCCATCATCATGCAGGTACTTGTACCCCATGGATAAATAAACATCAACATAATGCATTACTTTACTCTTGTACTTCATGAGATTAACACCCTAGCCAAACACATACTTACATGCACATCTCACTTCACTCCTTTATCTCATGAGATTGACAATTTCACTTATGAAGTATAATTATACTAACTTGCACATCACCTCTCTTATTACTCGTATGAGATTGATACTCTTACAATTGGCACAAGGATAGTCATCATACCATAGGACTCATAACATGATTGGAACAATGATATTCAACTAAACAAGCTCTCTTTACCTCATCGCTCTTATTGGGATAATTCTCTTAGGATCTACAACACATGACAACTTAAGAACTTCCGCCCATAAATAAGAACTAAGTGATTCATGATTCGCATAGGAGTAAAACACATATGACCATCAATTTATCAACCGTAGTTAGAATACTATAGGACCCCCTTGGTATAGTACACTTTTGGAACCTTAACATAATGATCACTAAATGCGATACATGTGGATATTAACTATTCACCACCCTGCGATGCAATACCTTAGACCATTTGGAACTTTTGACATATTAGCCAATGAACGTGAGTCAACCAATGGACATGAGTCAATCAATAAACATGAGTCATACGAGTCACCATTGACCAATGAATAAGGAACATATGAGTAACCCTAGCCAACTATCGAATATGAAGTACCTTAGAGTATTTCGGAATCAAATGAGTGCTATGACAGTGTGCAACATATGAAGTATATAGAAGTAACCTTACATACCTTTGCGTCTCACTATGATTACCCAAGCTATATGGAAATACAATAGTCCAGCTCTTTCCTTATGTCTCACACTACATCACAAGTCCATAACGAAGCTTATATTAGCAACCAACTACCTTACAATTGCACAAGATGACCATGAATCACATAGTTACTTTAAAACGTCATTTCGTCTTCTTACAATGTCATTTATCACATCAACATGCCAACACTAGCATAACATTCCACTCATTGACCAAGATTTCATACAACATTAGCATTTCGCATCACAATTACCCTTTATGCCTTCTCATTTCCATTCTGTCGCATTTACTTCCAGAATTTGCCTCATAACATCATATAAACAATAATCCATACTTAAGACAGTCCAACATACCTTCATACGACACTTTAAAGTCATTAAAACGACATCACAAGTTGCTAATTACATCCCAAAAGGGTATCGGGGCTTCCGGGGATCAAAGGGATACGAAAACAAACGAAACAAAGTTCTGGAGGTGACCTGCTGCCACCTGTGCCCGCAGGTGGCAAGGTGCACGTGCAGATGCCCTCTGGCAGCAGCCAGAGGCATCTGCATTGGCATCTGCGCCAGCAGGTGCCTCCGTCTGCGTGGGCGGATGCCCGTTTGGTCCGAAATGGCTTCTTTTTGGGTCTTTTAATGCCATGAATGGTCCATGATCATAACCAAACTCATTTTAACATATTTTTGATCATATAACACCCCAACCATCAGCCATGGTCTCACAACACACATACAACACCCAAAACCACATTTTCCTTTCATTTTGTCACCCATTCCATACGTTTTTTTCCATAACAACAATTGCCAAAAAAAAATGACACATAAAGAGAAATCAATTTAGGAACATAACCATGTCATACATGTGAACATATCATCCACATTATTCACTCCTTTCAAAATCTCAAGTCCCCTTTCAAGTCTAGAACACCAAAATGACAATTCTTGTAGCACATAACAAAAGTGCACCAAACAACACTTTTTTGACACAACCACCACGATCCATATAATCTTTCATGCACATAATATAATAAACCACAAGAATAAATACTTACTAACACTTACCAAGTGATGATCTTGTCCCAAAGGAATGGTTGCTTAGGGTTTGAAAATGAAGAGGAAAGTCTTGGAGATAATTCTAGAAATGGCATGTGTAATGTTATGAATAAAAAAATCAGATTTTCCTTGTCCCTTTATAGTCTCTTAAGGTCATCCTAAGCCAATAAATTAGTCAATAATTGAGGTGTCTAAGTGGGTCAAGAAGAATGGGTCATTTTTCCTTGTTTTGGGCCATGTCTTCATGTAACTTTTGGGCCAATTTTTGAGCCCAATAGCCAAAATGTATGTAGCCCAACACTTGCATGCATAATATACCCCTTTATTACAAGTTCAATTAATTCCATCACTTAATCGTATATGTTCGGAAATTTAAGGGGTGTTACGCCTTAGGCTCATGTTCATGGGTTAGCTATTTTAGGCTGATGGTCATAAATTAGTCGCTTTGGTCTCACGTTCATACTTTCAACCATCTATTAGCTTGGTCTGAGATTCATGAATATTGTATTTTTATGTCATAGTTCTTAAGGAGTAAGTTTCTATAGCATGTTGGGTATTTATGGAAGTTATGGATAGTTCAAGTCGTTTAACACAATTTAAACGAAGAGCTCATATTATTAAGCCAAGGCATAGTCAAGAAGACTCACATCCTTATATCAAAAGAATGGTTAAAAGAGTTCATGTCAATATTCATGAGAATTACAATAGCATAACAAGTTCACAATTGAAATTCGTAAGACTTATAGCAAAAACATGAGTTCACAAGAACCATAAGATTTCATCAATTTCATAAGTTTCACCAATTCAATAGTTCATGTAAAGGAATCCGTAGAAAATACATAACCTAGGTTAAATATGAGATGGGAAGACATGTATAGAGGAGTTCATGGAGTTTACTTGAGAAAATTAGGAACCTATTAAGAATCATAAGGGTTTATTCTAACCCTAACTAATCCTAAGAATGATTTGAAATATGATTAGTTGAAATCCGTAAGAAATACTTGAGAGTTGGTAGCCATACATACCTTAATCATTCCAAAATACTTGAAGGAGAATTCTAGCTTTGAAGAAGAACTCCAAGAAATCTATTTTTGAAATCTTGATATGAGTTTTCTTGAAAACCTTAAGATTATGGTGTAGAATTTCACTACGAATTTACATTCGAATGTTAGAAATACTTGAAAATACTTAGAATTACATGGGAGAGACTTACATTGGTGTGGGATGAAGTGGAGAAGAGAGAATAGTCGAGCTAGGGTTTTGAAATCTAGAGAATGATAATTTTTTTTTGCAGAAAACACACTAAAAGGGGCTGCAGGAATCGCATGCCAGGGAGGACACTTTGCGTCATCAGTAGTGTGTGTTGCCTTGCCTATCCGCACAGACGTACGCGCTCACACACATTTTGGCCTCGCTTCACTGTCTCGCCGCGCACAAAATTGCCTTGGGAAGCTAGCTTGCTCGCTTTTGCGAACCTCTGGATGTGCACCGCTTAACACTTTGTAATTCTAAAGACGTGCTTGGTTGAGTTTGGACCTTAATTCACATTCCAAAAACTTCCCACACTTAAGACTTGACCTTTATACCTAGGTACAATCAAATTCACAAGGTTCGGGTCAAATTACATACGTTGGACGGTTCAAATTTTAGCCCAAAAGTTCGAGATGTTACAACTTCTTCCTAGGGGTGTGCAAAATTCGAGTTAACCAAACTTTAAAAAAACACTATTGGTTTATTGGGTTAATGATTTTTAAATGGGTTTGTAAATTTTTATATCGAGTTATTGGTTCAGTTTTTGATTTTAAGATTTTAATTAATGATTAAACCGATACCCCAATTATATAATAATAGCTATAAATTCTAAGTACTCTCTCTCTCTCTCTCTCTCTATATATATATATATATTTATATATATATATATATATTTTCATTTTTTATAGTTGTTGACTTAGTATCTCTATTTTCTTTCTAAAGTCGTTTGCTTGGTGGGGTTCTACCCATCAATATGAACTATAATTGATGTTATTTTGCTTTTTCAGAAATTGATACAGTGCTATTGCTTGCAATTAAGTTTGCTCCTTAACAAGAAAGAAAATAAATTTATTTTAGCAATAACATATTTGAATTTGCTTCTACTTGTAATTTGTATAAACTTATATACATGAAGATAGTGTATATATGAATAAATAAAAACAAGAGAAAGTAAAAAGAATTAGAGGTGCATTTCTTATTGTTTGCACCGAAAATCGAACCGTTAAGGACCAAAAGCCGATTAACTGAAAATCAAACCGTTAAGGACCAAAAATCGAACCGTTAAGAACCAAAAACCGATTAATCAAAAATTGACAATAAATATCATATTAGTTTAATTATTGATTTAGCGTGTTTACAAATCAAAAATCGATAAATCAAAATGATAATACATAAAACCGGACCGAATTCCCGATTACTTCTTCCCCATAGTTTTGTGAAAGTAGTAAGAAAGGCCAAACATGGAGTTGGGCTTTAACATAACCAACCACTCCAGCCTGCAATATTTTTGTTTTCACCCTACAAAATGGTTTTCCCGCCCAAGGCAGACCCCCATACACTATATTCTTGCCATATTTTCCGTAAAAATCTCTCACATTGATTATCATCATTCTCATCATTCATATGTACATAGACACTTTCCAAAATTTTCAGGAGAAATGCAGAAAAAGTATTATTATTTCTTCTTCTTGTTGAGAACTAGGGTTAGACTTACACTAGTTCAAAATGGATTCCCCTAAACCTTCCTCAAAATCCACCGCCACCATTTCATCATCAGAACCTGTACCTGCCCAAGTAAAAATTTTTTTTTTTTTTTTTTTTTTTGCCCAAGTAAAAATTCACACCCCATTTTACATTTTCTGTTTAATTTTATTTATTTAATTAATGGGTAGTTATTGGATGGATCTTAATCTGATTTATTTATTTATTCCTTTTATTGGTTTATTTAAGGTGCAATTGGGTTGTTTCTTTGGGGATTTTTTAATGAAATTTTGTTGATTTTTATAGAATGATTTGGTTTTAGGGATTTTTGTTAAGTGGGGATTGAATGTAAGTTACTTTTATGTGGGTTGAGGTATTTTGCTGAAATTTGTTGAATTAATGTCTGTGATGTGGGACATTATTTTCTGAAATTTGTTGAATTGTTGTTTGCTTTTGGAAGGGGAGCCTTGGTGTAATCGGTAAAGTTGCTGCCATGTGACTAGGAGGTCACGGGTTCAAGCCGTGGAAACAACCCCTTGTAGAAATGTAAGGTGAGGCTCCGCACAATAGACCCTTGTGGTCCGGTCCTTCCCCGGACCCTGCGCATAGCGGTAGTTTTAGTGCACCGGGCTGCCCTTTTGTTGTTTGCTTTTGGTTTACTTTCAAGTGGGTTGATGCCTTTGAATAAGTTGTTGAATTGTGAGGTTTGGTGTTTAGAATAATAGTTTCGGATAATTTGGATTAATGAGATTTTGTTAAGTTGAATTAGGATGCTAAGAATTATCAAGTGGCCAGTGTTTGGGATTGTATATGCTAGAGTTTACGTTCCGGCTATGGGATTTGATTGATTGTTAAATTTGGATCAATGATGATTATCCGGTTTCTTGGATTATCTTGGTTTGAATTTTGGGTTGGTATATTTTTCCATTCATCGAATTTAGAGCTCTGGGTCTTAAATGGTTGATTTTAATGATGGGATTTTTGATTCATTTTGGTGTCTGCTTTCCTTTGAGGGTGATTTTCTTATCTTAGGTAACTCATTTAGTTTCTCCGCGCATAGCGGGATCTTTAGTGCGCCTGTCTGCTCCTTTTTTTTTTAGTTAACTCATTTAGTTTCCGATATTTTGCTTTATTGAGATTTTGTTAAGTTGAAGTAGTATGCTAAGTATTTTCAAGTGGCCAGTGTTTGGGATATAGGTTCTCTATTTCCTTTGGGTGAGGTTGAATATTTGAGTTCTAGGTCTTGTAGGAGGAATCAAAGATTGTATATGCTAGAGTTTACGTTCTGGCTATTGGATTTGATTGATTGTTAAGTTTGGATCAAGGACCATTCTTCAGTTTTTGGGATTATCTTGTTTAATTGGGATTTCATAAAGTAGAGGTTTTGTATGGTGTGATTTCAGTTGGTTTGAATTTTGGGTTGATATATTTTTCTATCCAATTTTGTTGAATTTAGAGGTCTGGGTCATAAATGGTTGATTTTAATGATGAGACTTTTGATCCATTGTGGTGTCTGGGGTTTGATTTCCTTTGAGGGTGATTCTCTAATCTTAGGTAACTCATTTAATTTCCGATAATTTGGCTTAATGAGATTTTGTTTAGTTGAAGTAGGATGCTCAGTATTTTCAAGTGGCCAGTGTTCCGGATTGAGGTTCTATATTTTCTTTCGGTGAGTTTGAATATTTGAGTTCTAGGTCTTGTAGGAGGAATCAAAGATTGTATATGCTAGAGTTTACGTTGTGGCTATTGGATTTGATTGATTGTTAAGTTTCGATCAAAGGCCATTCTTCGTTTTTTTGGTTTATCTTATTTAATATGATTTCATAAAGTTGAGGTTTTGTATGGTGTGATTTCAGTTGGTTTGAATTTTGGGTTGGGATATTTTTCTATCCAATTTTTTTTTGAATTTAGAGGTCTGGGTTTTAAATGGTTGATTTTAATGATGAGATTCTTGATTCCTTGTGGTGTCCGGAATTGATTACCGCTTTCCTTTGAGGGTGATTTTCTAATCTTAGGTAACCCATTTAGTTTCTCCGTGCATAGCGGAAGCTTTAGTGCACGGTTGCCCCTTTATTTTTAGGTAACTCATTTAGTTTCCGAAAATTTGGTTTAATGAGATTTTGTTAAGTTGAATTAGGATGCTAAGTATTTTCAAGTGGCCATTGTTTGGGATATAGGTTCTCTATTTCCTTTGGGTGAGGTTGAATATTTGAGTTCTAGGTCTTGTAGGAGGAATCAAAGATTGTATATGCTAGAGTTTATGTTCTGGCTATTGTATTTGGTTGATTGCTAAGTTTGGATCAAAGGCCATTCTTTGTTTTTTTGGATTATCTTGTTTAATAGGATTTCATAAATATGAGGTTTTGTACGGTGTGATTTTAGTTGGTTTGAATTTTGGTTGGTATATTTTTCTATCCAGTTTTGTTGAATTTAGAGGTCTAGGTCTTAAATGGTTGATTTTAATGATAGATTTTTGATTCATTGTGGTGTTTGGGGTTTGATTACCACTTTCCTTTTAGGGTGATTTTCTAATCTTTTGGGTTACTGAAAGATTAAAGACAAGCTATAATATTGTAGCAAGATTTGTTTTAGGCATAGTTTGTAGATGGATAAAATTGAGGAAGGAGCAAGGTTTTTTTGCATGTGTTTCTTCTTTAAGAAATTTAGCTGGAAATTGTAGTGCGATGTTGTGCTTGGTCCCTGTGTTCTGTTATTGGAAATGAAAGATATTTTGATTCAGTTTTGATCTTGCTGGCAATTCACATTTTCCTGTTTCTGCTTCAGGCAATGGTTTCATATTACTCTCTCCGTTTCAATTTGCTTGTCTTAGTTACTATTTGGATAGTCAAAGTCTCAAAGAATATTTTCTTTGACCATAATTTGTCAAATACTTTTTAAATATATTGAGTTGTTAATAATTGTGACTTATAGTACTTTTTATGTAGTTTTTAAATATGTAAATCTATTTGAAAAAGTTATTCTATGTCCGAATTCACACAGAACATTAGGTTTAGTTCGACCTTCAAACTCTGAATCAACCAAACGAATTGAAACAGAGGGAGTAGTTTATTATTTGTTACTTTTCATTCCCTTGTCACAAGTCACAACCATTTGAATTTGCGTTGATTTAATTTGCAATTTCTTTGAAGCTCTTTATTGAACCCTGAATTGTTGCCAACTTGAACCAGTTTCTTGATTAATGTTGTACGCTGGCTGCTCTAAGGAATGTTTTTTTTCCTCCTTCGATGTATTTCTCTTACTTTTTTATTTTGGTCTCAGGATTCACCTGTCTTCAATTATATTAGCAACCTCTCTCCTATACAACCTGTCAAGAGCGCTCCAGTTGTGCAAGGTTTCCCAGGGCTGAATTCTCCTCCTCTTCTGTTTACCTCACCTCGAATTAATGCACACAGTCGATCAAGCTTGTTGAAAAGGTGTTATACAATAGTCTTTAAGAGTTTTCGTATTTATAATGTTGATAAAAATATGCTATTCATTCCCATCAGGAAAAAACTAACTATTTCAGAACCTTAAACATGTCTCAGGAGCCAGTTTCCTCAACCATCCAGTGAAGCGTTTTCTGGGAAGAATGAGGATTATAACAAAGATTCAGATGGCACTGGAGTATCTGTTTCTCCACCGAGAAGTGGACTAAGCCCTTTTGTTCAGAAAATATCTGATAATAATATCTCTGTGCGTGAACATAGTGGGAGTCCCATAAGATGTGTGGATGAATTCTTAGTTGATGTTTCAAACTCAGAGTCTGGTAATCCTTCAAATTCAACTAATACCAGCCTTAAAGTAGCTGATAGTATTCCTCAATCTCCTTATAGTGCAGGAGATTCAAAGGAATCTGTCGCTAACATTGCAAGTAAAGATGCAAGAAAAGACGAGATTCCAGAAGATGCAGCCCGTGTTGTTGTAGAGCAAACTGAAGAGGACAATAAGGGAAAGTCCTCATACAATCAGAAAGATATTGGGGTTTGCAGTACCAATACTGATCCTGATCTTCCACCTCCCTGTTTATGCACAGAGATTGTTCCCTGCTTGCCTGCTCATAGTTCGTCGCATTATCATTATGGTGACCGACACATGGCTCAGGTAAATACCGTTTCTCTCTATTTGATTTTTGTAGGACCTCATGTTATATGAGCTATCTATGTCATTTTAAAAATTTTACATTGCAGCTTTCAAGGGCTGACCACACTATGTTGGACGAGGCTTCTAATATACCGATCAAATCATTGGAGACTGCACGTGATTGCAGAAATGATAGTGATAAGATTAGCACAATGTCAGTTGCACCAGATGAAAGCATTGTGCAGCATGATTCTCAAACCAAGGTATGAGATGTTCACCTCTTGTTGCTATAGCCCAAAATTGAATCAACATTGGTAATTATGCAAATTTAGTGAAATATAAGAAAATGAGTAATATACTTCCTCTTGCAACTCACAATGTTCTTATGTCCTTGTGTCAACATGCTTGCCTAATGTTTTTAATGGTCATTGGCCCATACAAAAATCCTCGGTGCATAGCTTGTCTTTTTAACTTATGTTCAGTTTATTTTAGCTTTGCAATTCAGTCTATTTTACTACAATTCGCTTCATCATCAATAAGCTTATTATCATGGCAGAAGATGAAATATGACATGCCTTTTATACTAATGAATTGAAGTGTAAAATCTTGAAGAAGTTAATATAGTTTTCTTGATAATCTAGAAATCCCTCATGAGTTAGCTTGCCCAACTTCAGTTGATCCTCACGTTATAACTTGAGAGGGTATGACCCCACCATTTTCCTTGCTCCCGCGTCAATACTAAGCTTCAGTTAGCGGCAAGATTTGAACTCGTGGCTTGCACCCTACCCACTAAACCAAAGCCCTAGTGGCTCGTCATCTCTACTTGAATACTTCCATTTAAATTAACGCTTCAGATCCTAACACCCTTGCCCTCTAACTTGAAACCTGATCTAGGATGGAGGAAACATTTGCCTTTTCCCTTCCGTCTGGAATAATTTGACTCCATAGCTAAAGTTATGCTGACATGCTATAACTAGAACATTCTGGTATTGAGGAATCCGATATCTATTCTTATGCCTTTTGTCTCAAAAAAAATATCTACTCTTATGCCTTTATTCTTGAACAACTCCTACCACTGCCATTGAATAGTAATTTACAATTGAGTATGAAGTCTGGCCTAAGAGATTGACGAAGAACCTCCCCTTTTTATTGGTCAAGGCTACCTCGTGCCAAGTCTCCATTTTTTTTCCCGATAACTAAGAAATCCCCAAGGGCTAGTGGCTCAAGGTTCAAACTCGGTGGATAATGGGCCCGTCTCTTTTTTCTTCCCTATTTAAATACCTGGCTTTTGTCTAGGACAGGGTTTGAATGCGTGACGTGTGCTTAACCCACATATCACATGCTGAGCTCTTCTACTAGACCAAAGCCATGGGGGCCTCTCCATTTTCTCCTTTCTCATATGCCATCCAGTTGGTTTATAATCCGACCAATATGACAGAATAGTTTGACTGTTATCGCTGCTAACAGGGAAAAACACGTGCATCCTCATTTCATTGTCTGTAAGCACGTTTTTGAAGCTGTGCAATTGGTTTCTGAAAATGCTGCTACTCCATGTTTAATTTTCTTGAGTCGGTGACTATGTGTAAAAGGCAAGCACAGAAAATCACTGTTGCTTTTGGAAAGAGTAGAATAAGGAACTTAATAATCTTGATTATACTATTGCATTTATCATGACAAAATGAACACCATACAGTTCTGGCCTAAATGGTTAGAAAAAACATGTAGGCAGGTCAACATCAAAGCGGAATAAGTAGGCGTTGTCTCCAATTTGAAGATGCTCAACAGAAGATAGCACCAGCTAGCTCAGGCTCACAGAGTGCTTCAGGTATTGTGAGCTGCTCAGTAGCACCAGTCAGTCCTGCTGTCTTAGAGGTTGTAGAACAAGGTTCATCAAATAGATCATCAACTGCAAGCAATAGGCCATTGACCCAACTGGCATCTTCCTCTGTTAATTCTGAAAAACTTACTGTGAAAGTCCCAAAGCCATCTGGTATTGGTTTGCACTTAAATAGTATAGTTAATGGGATGGAAGCTGGTTCTGGTGCAACTGTAAGTGTGAAATCAACTGAGAGGGGTAACTTAAGTATTCGCGGGAAGAAGTTGACGTCCATGGTGAGCTGTCAGCCTTCTAAGAACTTGAAGAATTGCTTGATATCTTCGAATGTGGTTGGGAGCAATTTGGCAAGTGGTGACAATGACGGTAGACATGAAAGTTATGTGTCAAATGCAGAAAGTGTCGCTCCTTTTTTGTCTCTAAATAATGCAAAACCTTTAAATGACACTGTGCTCTTGAAGCCAACGGAGCATACTCCAAGTCACAAAAGGAAGTTCAACTCTGAACATATCGACAGCCCTATGGATTACAATCAGTCAAGCCCCCAAAAGAAAAGGCAAGTGTGTTTGTTGTCTCTCGAAGCTGTATACCTTAATTTGTCTGCATACTTCTTACAGAATTGTATGTCTATGTAATTCAGGAAGAAAACCTCAGATGGAAATGATGGTGATGGGTGCAAACGCTGCAATTGTAAGAAGACTAAGTGCTTGAAACTGTAAGTTCGAAATATTTGCGTCACTGATCTTCAACGTATGTTACATATCTACTGAATTTTTGTTTGTATTCAGTTATTGTGATTGCTTTGCTGCTGGAGTATATTGTGTGGACTCTTGCACTTGCCAAGGTTGCTTCAACAGACCTGAATATGAAGACACTGTTCTTGATGTGCGGCAGCAAATCCAGTCTCGGAATCCCCTGGCATTTGCTCCAAAAGTTGTGCAGCATTCCACTGATTCCCCTGCAAATGTTATTGGGGTATTCGACTCTTCTGAGAGTTTCTTTTATTTAGGAAGTTCAATCTCCTGATAATTGACATAGCCACTTGCAATATAACAGGAGGATGGAGCAAGTTTTACGCCTTCCTCTGCAAGACACAAAAGAGGGTGCAACTGCAAGAAGTCAATGTGTTTGAAAAAGTACTGTGAGTGCTATCAGGTACATTTCTCTCGGATACCATGCGATGTAAATACTTTCTGATTTTTCTCAATTACCTGAGTAAGTCCTTTTCCTTCTGTCTTAATAGGCTAATGTTGGATGTTCCAGTGGATGCCGCTGTGAAGGATGTAAAAATGTCTATGGTCGGAAGGAAGGTATTAGCATTTTCCTGTTAGCTTCTGGAGCTAAGAATGTCTTTTTTACTAGAAAAGAACAGCCTAACATCTTAAACAGAATGTTATTTTGCCTATGCTTTTGACTTTCGCTACTGATACTTTTGTTGATGGTTCTTTGTATGTATTGCGGTGTAGGTTTTCCCATTAAGTACATGAAATGACTTTTTGGGATGATTTTGGGGATTATAATGAAAAATAGGTAATGCCTCTGGACTTGGGGTAAGAGTGCAACCTGTGATGTGTGTGTTAGACTCACTTCACGGGTTCAAATCTTGCCGCAGAAAAAAACATAGTATTTAAGTGATGAAGGGTAGAGGAGCGGGCCACTATCCTCGGAGTTTCTAATCGTATGACACTGGCCCTCAGTGATTTCTCGGTATAAAAAAAAATTAACAGATAACTAATAGTCAAATTGTTACTAGAACATTTAAGGGCAGAATCTATTTCTATCACAATATAATCCTGTGAGGTTTCTTAGATAACTGAGGTTACAGACAAGTCTAAATGTAATTACTTTGATGTGTTTGTCTCACAGTAAAAATGGTTAATTGTCAAAAAAAATCATAGTAGTTAACCAATCTAAATATAAAATATGTTTTAATGTGCTTGTCTCATAGCAAATGGTCAGCTGACAATTATAATTTTATGTATGGAGAACTTTAAGCTTCCCAAAGATAGAGACTACCAAATGATTGGGCTTAGCGTAAGCAAAAGGTTTTGCCTTTCTAATCGGTAGGTTCATTAATGAAGTCATGGCCTAGCTAGAGTTCTTGCTAATATGATTATTACATCATGCATGATGTAACTTAAGTTGGAGCAACAGGACCACAGGTGCCACCTTTTCTCCTCAGTTCCTTTCTAACCATGAACATGCATTATTGGTCTCTCGTATCAAGCCTGGCTTGGAAAGGGTGAGAATAGCATGCTAACTAAACAAGAGGAAAATTTTCATGTCAACCTTGTGTTGAGAGCAAACTTGGATGATCGGGCAAGGGATGCCCCTCTTCTCTTCACCTCTACCAGGAGAGAGAATAGCTTTCAATTCTACTCCAACTAAACAATATGTTAAGTTTTGTGGCTATCTCATCTAAAAGTTTAAGTTGTTAGAGAGAACACACTTATATTTTCTTAATTCAGCAAATCCCCTCACGTGTGACAGTGTTATCAAAGGCGCGCTTAATCCCTAAAGCGAGGCTCAAAATGTTTTGAGCGCTTTGCCTCGCTTAATGTGCGCTTCAATGTCGTCATTAATTTTCTAAAGGCATAAAATGTATTGAGCGCTTTGCCTCGCTTAATGTGCGCTTCAATGTCGTCATCAATTTTCTAAGGCATACTTTTCCTTGCCAATGAGGCTTTTCTGAAGAGGCAACACTAAACAATTGATATTTCACCTTATCGTAATATTTTTTCAATTTCTTTGTTCATATATTTTTTGTCATTCATGCTTATAATTATTAATCTTGGACTAAACATATTTGTGCTTTTTTAAATTAAAGCCCACGCTTTATTCGTGTTTTGCGCTTAAAGCCCCAATGGACCTTAGAGCTTTTTTGCGCTTTTCGCTTTTGATAACACTGATGTACTGGCCTGAATCATTTTCATGGGTCAAGCGTCTGGAAATTCTTTTTGACAATGGGTGTTGGTGAGATTCGAACTAGGACCTCTTCCTACTCTGATACCATGTTGAAGTTGTGTGACCATCTCATCTAAAAGCTTAAGCTATTAGAGATAAGTAATGCACACACTTCTATTTTCTGAATTATGTCTTCAACACTCTATATTTCTCTTTCTATTATTTCTGGCGTTGTACGTACATACTGAACCATTATGCTGTTTTAGAGCTGTCCTTGTAGAGAAAATATGCTTTCTTTTCTCCTACAATCTAATTATTCATAGAAGTTCATGTCCTATTTGCTCTATATTCCTTGGTTCTCAAGATTGAGGGGACTAGTGATAGAAACTGTGATGAAGAAGAGATCAGAATGAAACTTTATTGGTTAAATAAAGTGCAAGAATCTTTAACACTGCATTAACCCAATAACTATGTCCGTATGGAGTGGACAAATCTCCAGATACAAAGATAAATATAATCCTTTTTCTGCCAGAATTCTTCTATATATTTAAACAAAAGCAGAAAGATAACTCCCAACACAGATAAACAGTTACTGCTACTTATATATTTTATCCTATTTGAAACCAAGAAACTAAGATAGATTATCTCCACATGCTTGTCTAGATTTTCTTGTAGAGTAAGTCCGTAAAGGAGCAGTTGTATCAGCTACCTTGCTGGGCTCCTGTAGAATTCTTTGGGAATTTTGACTTCTTTTTACCCAAAAATCAGTATTAAGCATTTAAAAGTGTGGGGCTAACATTTTCCTTGTTCAGACTAAACAAGAGAAAAAGAATTCTTATATTTCTGAAACAGTGTTAGTACCGCAACATTCTCCATGGTGATTGGTGACAATGTTTCATATCACGTTGATATGATCAAGTATTAGCTCTTGAGCTGCCTTATATTTTCTTTTCTTGGTCATTATGCTGCCATTCTTTTCCTTCTGTTCTCTAATGTTTCTGTTTCTCTCTTCTTTTTTTTGTGTTTAGAATACGGTAAAGATTTGGTTAATAGACATTGCATCACTGAGAGATTGGAGAGGTCTGTTGAGGAAGAGGTGGAAATGGTGACAGCTACAAGTGGGTTATTGCAAAGTGATCCAAGAAATCAATGCAACTTAACTCCCTTGACACCTTCATTTCAGTGCTCAAAGTAAGATCCTTGTGATTTCTGTTGTTCCATCAGTTTATATCATGAGTACTTCATATGATTTTCTCATTTCTCTGGAAAAATGATTTTCTAATTTTCCCTCTTACTATTGATACCTCTATGCAGCTCTAGCCGTGGGAAGAATGCATCAAAATCTTGCTTCACTTCTGGAAGATACGTTTCTTCACCTGAATCTGGCCAAGCTAATACAGCAGCATATGGACTGTCCCCAGGATCTCCTAGAAGTTCTAAAAATCATGAGATAGATCAGGAAACTACTGGTGATTTTTTGGATATTGTTCCCTTCGATCAGGAGTTTAATTATGGCAATGCAAAGTTAGCAAATGAAATCTCACCAGGGTTTCATGTTACTGGCAATATGGATGATCTTTTGGCGCTGCCAAACTCACAAGATTGGGCAAGTAATTCAGGTGATCAACTGATTCCTCACACTGTCCATTTCCAGTCAACGCCTCTGCTATGTTGGCGTAACTCACCGATGACCCCTATGACCCAGTTTGACGGGAGTGGGATGAACTCTCTGGAATTACTAGACTCTAATAAGAAGCCATATGTTATGGAAGATGACACACCGGAAATACTAAAGGAGTCTTCTATACCACAAAATGTTGTTAAAGTAAACTCCCCGAATAAGAAGCGTATTTCTCCACCTCATCGTCATTTGAATGAGCTTGGTTCTACATCATCTGGAGGAGGCTTAAAAACAGGCAGGAAATTCATACTGCGAGCTGTTCCTTCTTTCCCACCACTTACCCCATGTATTGAATCCAAAGATGTTGCAGCTCATAGTACCAACAATTCTCAAAAAGGTAGCAGTAGCAAATAACTAACACTACAAGAGGTTAGAAATATTGCTTTTCTCTATCACTTTATTCGTGTGATAAAGAACAAAAGACGGTTTTTAAGATATGAACATCCTTGCATGAATAATGTGATCTCAGAGGATAAGCGTGCTGCAGCTTGGTTTCGCTGTACACACGGTGAAGATGGGAGGGAAATCCTTTGCCTTCATATGAGAACTCTTTAAATCTCCTTGGAAATCCTATATTTTAGTTAAAATGCACAAAATTCTAGTTTTTTCACCTCTGCTTATCATGTAGAGGAATTCTTGCATTACTTTGTACTGCATTTCAGATTCTTTAATTGGCTTAATTGTTGCCAAGTACAATAATTGCTATTACTTGGCTCATGTTCTAGTTGATGGCAGAAGTAGCATTGTATACTTCATATTTTAAGAGAATGGTTAACAAAGCCAAGTCCCTTGTACCCAAAAGCCTTCGTTGGTTGCTAACATTTTTTAAATGCTCTTCTCCTAGTTTTTATGATAACTTTTTATTTTGGAGGTCGTTTAAATTATTTTATGACCATCCATACTTTTTGTATTACTTTGTACATTTTTAAAAAATAAATTCAAAAATTAAAATTTTGCTTACCCGAATATAATTTGAGATTTTGATAAAATGGTTTTCTAGTGATATAAGGGGTTGTTTGATTGTTGGTTGGAGTTATGCATGTGCAAGTAATTTAAGATTTAGTTATTCATGTAGTACTATTTCACAATGTTTTCAAAAACGTTTTCGGGGTGAGTCCCAGGGCGAGTCCCGGGGTGAGGCGTACCAAAAATGCTCCGGGGTGCAAATGAAAAACTCAGATCCATAGGGCATAAGTCCTAGAATTTGGGGCGTAAGTCCTGGGTGTAAAAGCGTAAGTCCCGAGCTTAAAAGTATATGACCGGACGTTAATTTTGATTTTTTTTTATTTTAAAAGTATTTTTGCTATAAATCATATTTTTTTTAATTATTGGTGTAATGATATTTATGCTTTATGCTAGCATTCTTTCATATTTTAGTGATTTTTTCTAATTCTAAATATAAATAAAGAAATTAAAGCAACTTTCTTAGAAAATAATTATAATATTTTTTTCCTGTATTATTGATGGTTTATTTAAATTTATTTAGAACTTATTGAAAATCTTACTTTTGCTCATTTTCTTAGTAATAAATTATAAAATTGAAGATATATAAGATACGCCTCGTAGATCTATGGAATTTACGTCCCGTGGATCGGGGCTTACGCCTCGCCCCACGCCCCACACCTCCGCCTTTTAAAACACTGTTATTTCATATATTAGTTATTTTAGCTTAATTACTCATAATTTATACATGTTTTAATTATACAGAATTGTAAATGGGTTAACAAACACCATACTTGGTATGCAAAATTTTATACATAGCAACTAAAATACAACCAAATATGATGCTAGTTATACTGATTTTAATAGATAAACAATTCACTTCTTAACTAGCAGTCGACCCCTAACTTGCCAACCATATTTTCAATATTCTTGTCTATCACTTTTTATAAAGACAAAATCTACCGTTAAAAGTCAAAGATTATTCGAATTCTTAGTTCTTTGAGTTATTAGCATACAAGATTGTGTTTACTCTTTTAACATTTTTTAAGTTTCTACTAGCCCATTTATTTTAGATCCTATATTTCTGATTAGAGATTGGATAAGACAAATAGAATCTATTCTCGTTTGCAAATAAATTTCTTAATGCATAGGATAAAAAGTTTGCCCAATTCAATTTCATTGCAATCAAGAATCTCTTATCAACTGCAAAGTAAGAACAGGAATACAATTCAATTGATAATCAAATAATAATATTCAACTATTGAACAAGTAAACCGCGATGATCGATTAACTCGATAGAATCATATAAACTTCAACTTTCATGTCAAGATAACATAACTTTAGAAATAAGAAGTTTAGCCTAATTACATGACGATAATAGCCTCATAGACCATCCGAAATAGCATAAAAATCAAAAGATAAAAGGAAATAGTAGCACCAATTTGACCTCTTAGTCTCGTTCTCTAGCCCCCTCTTCTTCTATTTTTTTTTTTGGTGTGTGTGTGTGTGTGTTTCTAGCACATTAAAGATGGGTTAGAAGCTTATATTAGGTGTAGATCCCGTTTGGACCAATATGTACATTTGATCTCTATTTTTTTTTCCCAGAATTAGTGTTATAGTGGTGATATAACTCCACTATGAAAAAATTATCCTATTTCTGGTTTTCTTTATCTTTCCTTTTTAATTCAACTTCGAGCTGATTATCCTAATTTGATATTTAAATTTCGTGCAACATAAAATTTTCCAAAAAAAAAGTCAGCTATATTTTACGATCAAAAGACATCATAAAAATGAGGCTAATTGATATTGAAACATAAACATTATGCACAACATCAACATCCTACACTAGTAATTTAATTTTATTTGTCCTCTAGCAAAGAACCCATGAGGGAATAACTCAAGTGACAAATAAGCATCGAGTTACTTATGAGAAATTATGAGTACATGAAGGACAATGAACATATAAAAAACATGAATCACTAGGTTCACTATTATCACCAACAACCTGAATTCACTTCGAAAAAAGTTCTCTTAAGAAGAACTAGCAAATAAGATACTCATAATTTTATCTTCTCGGTGGGAAAAGAAAGTAACTACATGAAATGAGACAAAAGAGGTTGACAAGATCACATTAGATATACTTATTGAAAACTTTAAAATACATGAAATGAGGAAAATAGAATTAAGAAAGGACGAACCAAGGAACTGATCCAACAAGACTGAACTTGAAAAGGAAAAAAATACTTAAGAAACATGTTATATTAATTTGAATACTGTGAATACATTACTCAAGCAAGAACCTCAACAATCAAAGGAAGTATCTGATAAAGGTAAAACAAATTAGTGAGATTCAGATTGCCATGGTGATGGATGAACTTAGTCCTTTTCTATTTGTCTTGGGGATGGATGAATTGATGCGGTATGTTCAAGATGAAGTGTCATGATGTATGTTATTTGCAGATGACATAGTCCTGATTGATGGGACACACAATAGAGTTAATGCTAGGTTGGAGGTGTGGAGACAAACTCTGGAGTCTAAAGGGTTCAGATTGAGCAGGACCAAAATGGAATATTTAGAGTGCAAATTCAGTGATGCATGCATGTGATGCATAAAGCAGGTGTGGAAGTGAGGTTTTAGTGATGTGCTGCATAAAGTAATGTGGAAGTGAGGCTTGACAACAGGCTATCCCTAAGAGAGATAGTTTTAAGTATCTTGGATCTTTAATCAAGGAAAGTCATGACATCAATGATGATGTTACACATCATATTGGTGTGTCATGGATGAAGTGGAGGCTTGACTCCGAAGTCTTGTGTGATAAAAAGGTATACACTACTGAAAACTACCTAAAGAGTGAGGGTCCAAATTGACTGAATGCATCCGTTTTTTTGAACAAAATCGAGGGAAAACCTATGCATTCACATTAGTCAGTTTTGGTTAGTCAATTTTAAACAATCGATGGACAATATCGGTTTAAACCGATGGACGTCCGCCGGTTAAACTTTAATTCCACTTGTTTTTTTTTTAATTATTATCCAATGTGAAAAAATAATGATAGACGAAGAGGTTTTTTTGTTAAGTTTTTATTTTTAAAATATTCAAGTAAATTGACCTTCTCCGTTGGTTTGTTCTTCATATTGAAGGACAAAGCGAAGGACATGGTCGGTTTTCTAGATTTTTGAATGATTTTTCAAAAAGCCGACGGACTATCCAATCCTGTCCGTTGGTTTTCTGAAGAAAAAAAAAACTAGTACAGAAACCAAAAGTTTCTGCATCTTACCTGTTAAATTAAAATCAAATCATTATATTAGCTATATTTTAGCACTACTTGCTGCCAAATCAATTCTAAAATCAACGACAACATCAACAACATGCTAATTATCGATTAAAAATATCAAAGTAAATTTAAAAAATTCACCAAAAGAATCTATAAAGTCTACCAAAGTTAATAAACTTCAAATATATACAAAGTTTCAAATGATAAAAATATTCAACCACAAGAATCCTAAAACCTAAGGAGTAGTGTCCACAAATTCTCCATCACTAATAGAATTCTCTTCATCAACTGTTGAGGGAGCAGAATGGGACATACCATACAGATAACTTCCAATAAGCTATTCACCTGTGCCTTCAGTGCCTAGACTGTATTACACATGCTTCTATATTGAGCAATCCATCTTTCCTAGGCATCTACCAAGGCATGTGTAAGTTGTTCGATCTACTAACATAGCAGTGATCTGAATACCATCAATCACCTCGGCTTGGCGTGAAGTGCCAATACCTTTCAGTCTTGACTGAATGCGTTGCACTGAGTTCCTAGAGCCTCAACTATTGACTCTCCCATTTTGTTTTTCCTCCACCACACACTCAATCCAAATTTAGGCAGTGACATCCGATGGAAAGGCTGGTTTGGCTCGCTAAGGGCTTGCTGAGTCTGGCTGAACTCAAACAAGTGTCGTTGATAATCAATCTACATATATAAAAATAAAAGTTAGTATATACATATTAAAGTCATATTATTACTTTATATCTAAATTCTTAAAACTTTCATAGACTTGTTGAGCCCTTGGCTCAACCCATTCATCCGAATCTGACTCATTCTTTTTTCTTTAATGCATGTTACTCGAAATAGCTCCTCTTGAGCTGAAGCGCACTAATATTTTTACCTGTAACTAAAATAAAATAAAACTTAGTTAAGCAATATTCAATCAGCTTTATATAATCATATAAATTAGAAGGTTAATAATATTACTTGCCAATTTCCTAGATATCGTCCCTTGGGTCTTTGCACTCCCAATGTACATCAAGCCACCTTTCCTTTCATCTTAGCCTTATTTACTTGTTAAGACTTGGCCAGAAATTCAGGCATCCTCTAATAAGTCTGAAGTTCATCATAAAAATGAGATAGAAGCCAACCAGGCTTCTTTATATTTTTTTGGGCATTTCTAAACTAGTCAGACATTCTGAAACTGGCCTTCCTCTTAAACATCGTTGAAATGATCTTGTTGTACTTTGGAAGCCAAATATGTACATAATGTCTACAAATCAAGTGACTAGTGTCAGATGATATATTATGAAAAGTTAATGCAAAACTTTACTAAATAATAATTAAATTGTGTACCTTAAACTCATCAAACATAACTTGTCGTATCTTATGTGAAATCTCATACCAGGATGGAAAAAGATGATGATAAAGCCTCCTAGTGCTCTCCTTTAGAGCACGCCCGCTCTCTTTTGCTGGATTAAACCTCCAAAAAATATAATAAATATGTCAAGTAATAAATAATTAATTAAGATAAAAAATAAAATAAATATAAATCAATTTAGAAAACAAACTTACTCAGCTCCATCAGATTTGATCACCACTCCATCAAGATCATCCTGATCTTGAGGTGCTAGATCGGCTCCATCATATGTTGATGCAGATGGTAATGGTGGAAGTGTAGCACTGAGTCAAGAATGGGGTAGATGTCCATGTGTCAAACTCAAAGTTTCTATCTCTAAGTCACAAGCTAAATATATGGAAAGATGAACCACGTGGGGATTGAGTACACGACGATGTGGATGTTAAGTTACCCTGTTGTGAATGCATAGCTAGTATAGGCATGCAAGTGTGAAAAGTAGTGACTGAAGGCAGTGAAGGTGCATGCAAAGAGTACATCCGAGGGAATGTACCCTGAAAATGAGTGGGATGTCAAGTGTCATATGGAACATAAGATACTAGAGTAGACGAATGCATCTGTGGGGAAGATGAAAGGACATCTAAAGCATCGTTAGGATTTATAGGCCTCGTAGCTGCTTTCCTACTACTCTTACTTGATTTTCCGCTCCTACTACTATGACCTCGATCACTATCACCTGATGACATCTGTATACAAGTTTACATTATTATATATAAAAAAATTAATAAGTATTAAATAAAATTATTTTAAAAAAATAAATCAACATGCTAGTCGTCATCCTCTTATTTTTCTTCATAGCTTGTTTCATTTCTATAACTTTCCCATTCTTCCTCCTCACTTGTTTCATAATTATCATCTCATTGTCCCTCTCTGATTGATTTATTTTCCTTATCTAATTCTTCCTCAATATTTGCAGTGATAGTTATCTCATCATTAGAAACTTCTTCTAATATGTGTTGAGGATGTTCTAGACTATTTTCTAACTCAAAATTCACTGTTTGATGAACAACTGCCACATCTTTCTGGTGTGCCACATTTAACATATTATTGATCTCAATCCTACCCACAGGCTTAGTTTTTATAACCATCCATCAAGCATTCTTATCTCTACTCAATGGATATAGAGCGTAATACACCTACTTAACATTTTGTGCAATGATAAAAGGATCATAGCGAGCATACTGTCTCGTATGCTGAACTTCAATTACATTATGTTGTTGATTCACCTTGGTACCTCTATGTAATAGATCAAATCACTTGTACAAAAATAGTACTATGATTTTCTTAGTCATCCAGAATACTTAACTTTTATGATCTCTTGTATCACACCATAATAATCAACAGTTTGACCTTTATCGTCTACATTACCTTGAACACACACTTCATTATTATTGGCTTTATTATACTTAAAAACTTCTTCTGTTGAAACTTGAAATCATTCACACAATACTTATTTTTCGACTCAATTTGACTTTCAGGACCATGTGCAACATGTATCACCAATTACAAATGTTCGACATTACTATTTCAGCATGAACCTACATAGTGTTAAACAAAAATATAGGCTTTTAGCAAATGAATATACTATACTTGTTTGATTTAATATGAGGTTTCACACTTATATAGTCTCTTAGACAATTGGAAATTTTCATATTATATGGCATCATTATCCCACGTGCTTATGAATAAACTGTTCAGTACATTGAGATTTTTTTCATTAGTTTAAAACTTAATATTTAAATTCACGTAATTCGATAACACAATTACACACTTACTTTGTCACAATCCAAATTACGAGATCATGCGGGTACCTACTCTACTCTAACTAGATAGGAGAACCCTTACCACCAACCTAGACATGCAGAAATAATCATAATCTCTTACAAAATAACCCAATAAAATTTAGTAGAAGCGGAAATTAAATAGCAAGATGTTTTACAGTTCAACAATACACACTACCCAATACCTAGTCTATCCATGTACAAGAGCTCTAATACAATGAAGACAAAAATAAAAGACACAACTCCCATCATTGGAATAGGATGAGCAGAAGCTGCTGGTGAATACTTGTCGCTTGAAATAAGAAACCACAACTGATCTTGCAACATATCTATATCCCAAAAAGAGAATATAACAAGAGTAGTATCAATACAACCAAACGTACTGGTAGGCATCATTGGTCGACCAGGATTAAAAACATATAACAGAATATAAAAAATCAAGGAATTATACATAGCATCTTCAATTGAGTACTCAATCTATATTCAACATTCAACCTTTCCTTTGGACTGCTTCTGATTAACCCTATTTCTTAAATTACCCAAACAATTACTTAGTCATGCTACGATTATAGTTCCCCACGACAACCCAATCACCTATCCAAATGACACCAAACGTTCTTACTAATACCTTTGACACTCCACTGATTGTCTACTTACTACCTCTATCTCTTTATTTACACAAGCACATCTAGGGTAAATACACAAGTAATGCTAAGATATAACCTATGAAATTTCACAACAGTTATCATACACCTATATGTCCCCAAATCTGCCAACAACCTCCCCAGGAGCATCTACTACCTATCAGTAATTTTACAATTATAGACATAAGTATGAGTTTAACCACAAGGGGAGCTATGACTTCTTTAATCACCACAAATGTAAAAACTTCTTTAATCACCACAAATGTAAAACATACCAATTTCCTTCATCACTTAACCAATTCAAAAAAATGGGACTTATGCCACCTCGGTTTCATACAACACATAACGAAAAATAATTAAATAAAATATAATGAACAGTAATATGAAACAATGCATTACAAGCATTAAATCTATCATAGAATGTGTACACACATACTAAGGGTCTTATATGCCCAATAGTCATGACCTGCAGGGGATGAGTTCAGTCCACGTATCGTACCGTAGTGGAACCTAACCATCCAAATATAAATCTGTAAGCAACACATACCGGCGTGGTACCTAACTCACTGAATATCACAATATTATAAATATCTCAATTAATATCAATAAGAATATGATAAAGTGCACCAAACATGAAATTACACAATTTGTCTAGACACTTAGTCAAATTCAAATTTCATCATTTCATGTATACAACAACTACCAAGTCAATTCACCAATCACAAGTATGTCCGAAGGCCAATTCACCATTATTCAACTCACGAATAAGCATGGAATGAAAATTAAGTCTATAACTATAATTTAATTACACAAACATTTGTTAACGACCTAGTCCTTTTTCAATACATAAAAATCTTCATGTACCCCAAAATACCGAAATGTTCACCAATATGATAACATTTCTAATCTATGAACAACTTCCTTAGCCAATAATTAGCAATCACAATCTACACGCCATTATCATTACTACCTTAACCTCGTACCGTACTCCACCCACTTTTTATATATAATTAATATTACCCTAAGCACCACCGCATTATGATACCTTCTTCCCATATCGACCACAACCTGACTGTACCATTCCAAAATAAGACCAAACCCTTGCAAGACCACTACATTGACCCACCCTCTTTCTTAATCCCGTTCACACTACTCTCTCAACTACACATTCACACGTTACTCTATCATCACCTAATTTCACCTAGATCCCATGGCATTAACTAAACGCTAACATTACTATAACAAACTACTTCATGCGACACCCGCATACAACACATTGAATGGCAAACCTCATCTATTTCATGATTTTACATTATTTAACCATCCAAACTTTGTGCTCGTACGGCTAAGTATGATATCTCCCGTCAAATATTTATTCTACACATGCAACTAACCAAAGTCTACTACTAATTAACCACAAACTATCTCGATATCGAATTGCTGCTATGGAGTGCATGAATCTTTCCTCCTTGATCTGAAACTAGCGATTCTGCCAAAGATTTCATAAAAATATCATTGGGACTCATTCTCTTGAAGCCTTGCCTCTTTGCCCAAGTTGTTTTTAGCTTAGGGATAACCCTAGGATGTTTTTAGGAGGAGGCAATGGAATTTAGAATAAGAGTTGGGTGGAAAAAAAGTTTTAAAATATGGGCAGACTGCCCAAACACCGCTGCAGCAGCCAGAATATCGTTGCAGCGTTTAGAGTGTCGTGCAGCAAACTCAGGGCAATCCAACTCCTCTGAATTTTTGATAAATTATTCTAACCTTGCAGATTTTCCTATAAAGGTTTTAAATTTTACAAGTTCAATTAGGAAATATCGCATTCATGGCTCCCTTGTCACAGTGTTCATAGTAACGATGGGATAAGTTATTATAGTAAATGCCAATTTATCCACCGTTCATCCCTGAATGACTATGGTAAGCAAGGAATACTTGATTGATCCATTTTTGAGGACTATTAATTCTAAGACTGTTTCTATCATGCTCCAATTCTTATCACTATCTAAGCAAATTTACTAACATTTTGACAGAATCATTTAACGCTCGACTATTCACTACCCTCGAGGCATCTAGCTATAGACACAATAAATTGGAGAAAAGATACATTGTCTTGATCGAGCGTATATGGTAACCTAAGGTACTCGGAGGGCCACGTCAATACGCCCAGCAGCTTAAAAACACAAGATGAGAAAATTTATTTCCCAGGCTTTGCTGTAGCAATGAGTTGTCGCTATAGTGGTACCTCTGCAGCGACAACAGGCCGCTGTAGCGACGACCTGGCAGTTTATAAAGAAGAGAAGTGGGTTTTTGTTTTCCACTTCTCCAACTTCCATATCCTCTCTACTCATACACTTTCCTCTCTACTATTTTCTCCCGGCATCGAATCTAAGGTAAATCTCTCATCCTTACTTTATTTCTATGCTTTACTACCTTCGAATTCATAGATTTAGACTATAATTTTATAGAAATTACAAGGGTTTAGGGTGATTTGAGATAGATTCAAATTTTCCTATTAAAGAATGGATTATCAAAGCATGCTAGTTTACTTACATTCCCAACGCTCCTATGGCATTCTAGGGGAAGATTTATGAAGTTCATAGCGGTTTTGGGCTTGAAAATAGGGTAGTAGATGAAGAGTCATCTTCTCCAATGATTTCCAAGCCATTCCGGCTTGTTTTGGGTATTAAAACAACCTAAAATCATCAATTAGTAGCCATATTCTACTTCACGAAGTCTAATCTAAGTTTTAAACTAGAGAATTTGCAAAAAAGATTTGAATCTAGATTTTAAGGTTGTTTTAATAGCGAATTTGCCATAACAACTTCACTGCATCGGCAAACCTTCCACTGCAGCGAAGGTCTGGCAGTAGCACTGCCCTGTGAAACTTAGATTTTTATTTTCAACTTAGTCGCTTCCAATTGTGCTTTCTACGACTCCTAATCTAGTTTCCGCGTGACTTGCAGGACATACTATACATATGGCCAACCCAAATCAAAATGTTGCCCAGCACACCGACCAATGGTTTCTTAACAGTGCTTGCCGGGCACAGTTCCAGGGATGGAGGGTCAAGGGGTTCACTCACGAGAGGGGTTTCGAGATGAAGAATGTGGAGGAGGAGGCACCAGAGTTCTATAACCAGCTGTAAGAGATGGGGTGGGGGATGTTAGTGTAGCCTATCCCTTACTGTAATGCTACTTGGATGAAGGGGTTTTATGCAATGCTCCCGATCGTGGATTGGAACCACCCCTCCCCCACTATCTATCTTTAAGGTGTGAATATACCAATGGATTTAGCCACCATCAATGACACCTTGGGGGTGACGAATCTCTCAAATGATGAATATGAGGTGATGGACGTATAGAGTAATGAGTGATGGTTGGCAGAAATATTGGTGGTGGAAGCTGAGAGCGGAAAGACTTACTGGACCAAAAATGGGGAAATTAAGAGTACCAAATTTTAGGCGGAGGCTCAGAGGTGGCTAAACTTGATGTCCTGAAGGATTTGTCCTTCGGGTAATGTCACCAACGTGACCTACTACTAAGCTTTGGTAGTGGCTTGTGTGTTGGAGAAAATAGAGCTGAATGTGGAGGCGTAGATAGTGGTTGAATAGAGGGATTTCTACAGGGCCTTTGAAGGATTTATTCCTCCCCTCACTGATCACTGAATTGTGCAATCGGGCCCAAGTGCCTAAGAATGGGGATGATTCCTACTTGGAGTGTGACTTGCCCTTCAACTTACTAAAGGTGAAGGGCTCATAGAGTAGAGTAAGAAAAAGAGGAAGATATAAGTAGAAGGGGAGAATAGCAGGGCCAAAGAGAGTGGGGAAGTTGATGATTGCCCCTCCCCACCTATGGGGTCTTTTGAGAACTTGGAGTCAGACTTGGCTACCCTGAAAGACTTCCTGATGCAGTCATACATGCCTCACTGAGGGTCGGCTTCCTCCAACACCGCATCTCCACCAGACCTCCAGGCTTCATACTCTGCCCTAGTTCGGGCCTATGAGAAGCTCCATAGGGACTTAGATGAGGAAAAAAAGATGAGGTGCTCCGGGACTGATTGTTCACTCACATGTGGAAGACCATGTTTCCATGCGTCGCCCTGAACTAGAAAATTCTCAAGCTGAGGATAAAAAAATTCACAAGAGTTTGTGTTCTTGAATGGGATGAAGGACTAGGGCTCTGATGCTTCGAGCCTTAATAATGATGGGGGCTTCCAGTTAGTTTGCGACATGCACATTCCCCTTTTCCCCTTCAATATACTAATTTGGTTGGTTGCCCCTAGAGCTGTCAATAAAGGTAGGCCCAACCCACACGGGCTTTGGAGTTTGACAGGCTAGGTCGGACTGGCCCATCAAGATGATGGTCCATAAAACACTAAGCCCACACCATCACTCTATGGGTTGCGGGCCTCACGGGCCAGCCCACTTTTTAAAAAATAATATTTTTATAATTTAATTTTAGAATGTTAATAAACATAAATATTTACAAGTTAATATTACATATTGTTAGTACTTGCTAATCAACTGTTCAATATATCAAAAAATTAATCCTAATAGCGAAATTAAATAACTTTTGACATGATACCCTTCGAACCAAATAAAAATATTAATAAGCAATCTAAATAATTAATGAGTAACAATATAACTGATAAACAAAAATATTAGCCTAATTTTGTTTCAATATATCATAATAAAACACAAAAACTGTCAATATTTCACCCATTAAAAATGATAATGAACTCCTCAAGAAAAATTTTCATGGAACTTGTTATGTATCCAACACCACCACTTCATCTTCATCAAGCATCTCTGGATCAACTTTTGACAAAGTTGCCTCAAAATCTTCATTTCCATCTACAATTTATATACAGTATTAATTAATTAAACATTAAGAAATAATACAGTTTAAGATGTAATAATATTTTACATGTACACAAAAAAATATTACCAGTTTGAGAGAAACTGTGCAACCAATTTCGAGTAGTAACAAGCGTTTGGATATTTTCATGATGGATGCAACTTCTATATTTGGTGAGAGCACGTCCTCCAATGCTGAATGATGATTCTGATGCTACAGTAGTAATAGGAATACTAAGTAAATCACGAACCATCATTGAAAGATCAGGATATTTTTTAGAGTGGTCCTTCCAATACATGATAACATCCAAATCTTGAAACTTTTCAAGATCAAGCCTTGGTTCCTCTAAGTAAAGATCCAATTCCAACTTTTCATCGCTAGAAGTAGGTTCATTTTCAAATGCTTTAAATTCCTATGAATATTAAACATAACAATAGTTAATACATACAAGAATAAATAAATAAATAATAATAATAATAATATAAAAAATATTTGATATAGTTAAAAAAGAATTCAATTCTTAACAAGATGAAAATTACTTACACTAAACACTTTGAAGCCTTTGGATTTACTTTTGTCTTCATTTGGTGTAGTCAGAATATTGGAAGAAGCTAGCAACATTTTGTTTGCTCGCATAATGTTCATAAAGCTTCTACAATTTATTCTTCACAAGTTTTTTTTCTCTTGTGTCGAAATAGGATCCAACTTAGAGTAACAAAAGTTTAAAAATTGCTTCATCATGCGAGGATCAAGGATTGCTCCAAATGCAAGTACTACACTATATTCCTTCCAATATTTTTTAAACCTTTCATGCATCTTTGAAGCCATGTCCTTAATAACTTTATCTTCATTATTCAATTTCTCTTTGAGCATACATTCAATTCTCCAGATTTGCATAAAATACAAGTTGGAAGTTGGATAACTTGAACCAGAAATCAAATTTGTTTTCTCATTAAATGGCTCCAAGACTCCACATATTTTTTTGGCCCTTCTCCATTGATCAGAAGTAGGATGATTGATAACGATCTCAATCGAGTGACTAAAATCAATATCAAGAACGCGAAAATTAACAACACAAATAAAGATAGTGAAGCAACTAAAATGAGGATTAGAAGAAATTGAGATGAGAAATAGAAGAAAAGAAAGACTTAATTGAATCAACTAAACCAAGGAAGAAGAGAAACTTGATTTCAATTAGAAAAGAGGAACTCGAATGAGTAACTCTTGTGAAAATCAAGGTTAAGAAGTTCTAAATCAACAATGAGAATCCATCCATCACTAACCTAGAGTTAGCTATACTAAACTAAACTAAAGGGATTCCACTCCAAAACACTCTTTAAGAGTAATATTCTCAAATCATCAAAATCTAAGGATGAAAAATGGCTAAGGCAACTATTTATACTTATTGTCTTTACAAAAATAGCCTATTACAAAAATAGCCCAAAAGTGGCTATTTAAGAAATAACCCACAAGGGCCCTTCTTGATTGCCAAATTGGCATCTTGATCGCCTATGTCCTTGTTTATTTGTTTCTCCATAACATCCTTCAGGTCCATGCTATCATCCATATATGGAAGCCCATCCTGATGTTCCCCATGCTAGCCATGCTCGTATCATCCTCCCCTTCTTCAAAGGATTCGTCCTCAAATCCAGACCTTGCAAAAACATGATAAGGACAAATAACAAACATATCCTCATAGCTTAAGGGTTAGCACAAGGTTTATCAATCACACCAACTTGCTAAGAAGCCACACATTTGAAATATAACCAACTATCCTTTGTGGTAAAGAAGATCCATTCATCATATAAGGTATAAAAGAATTGGTCATAAGCAACATCATGAGACAAGGAAACCACAAAGGTCTTAATGACATCAAGTTTCCCAAGAGATGATATCATATATGATTTAGGAGCCATAAGACACAATTATTTCATCGCCTCACAATAATACCTCACCCAAAATGGTGCAATCACCCATAAGGGTTCATTCTGATCAAAGAAGTAAAAGACCCACATAGTTTGGTCACAAAAGTAAATGGGCCTACCCAAGAAACCCCTACCTCTATGTAAAGCAAATCCAATACAAAAATGGACATCATAATATGCAAAGAGGTAGTAGAAAAAAGAGACAAGAATATGAGCCCCATCAAAGGTGTTACCATATACAAGAGTACTAACATGCTCATGAGAGCTAGCAAGTAAATCACTACAAGTTGGAACACCCAAGGATGTAATCATGACATTTAGGTGCACATTACGTTTCCTTTCAAGACAACTTCCCACGAAAAGTGAGTTCACAAATGGAGTCATGCCACTAGAGGTGTTGAGGAATTAATTAGAAATAATTCAATCAAAAACAAATGGTCCGCCCAAGAAGTTGGGTTCCCTCTATTCATTATATCAAGCATGCTCCTAAGAGTCCCATTTGATACTTCAAATTGTCTAACCCTATGAAGGTGACAAAAAGTCTTGAACATCCATGGACTCTTCCAAGCCAGAACTCGCTTGTCAAATTGACTAAGCAACACACTACAAGTGCTACATTCTATTTCATTACCGGGGTCAAATGGAAAGATATTCCATGAAAATGGATTAAGAAAACACCCATATACCCCATTGACACTCTTATCTTCACACAATATACCCCACTCAAAGGCATGAGTATCATTATATGAAAACAAATAATATAGAAAGGTGTCACATAATTCAACTTCATCTAATGTATTCTCGTGAGAAGGTTCACTCATGGATTCAAGCACATTAAGGCCTTGACCAAGAATGGGAACACATAAAGATGAAGGGATAATTGTAGAACATACCACACCTTCCTTTTGAATACCATCCCTTCCAATAAATGCACTATCATCTTCCAAGAAGAGATTTTCGCCATCAAAAAGTGTGTTCTCACACCATAGTGGATTTTCAAACAATTGATAGCCTTCAAGAGTGGCTATACTTCCAATATTATAAGACACACCACTATGTTCATCATTCACATTAATCATGTCATCATTGAATAAGAGATTATCCTTAAGTTTATAGTCCATCTCAAGATCCTCATGACAAGAATAAGAAATGGAATCAACACCTAAGGAATCATCACCTCTAAGTAAAGATCCTACATGACTAACTACATGACCAAATATATCATTACCATCACTAAATTGAGGTTCATTTATCACATCACACAACTTCTCAATTAGTAGGTCACCTTTACAAGTAAATTGGTCATCATCACAATGAACACTAGTTGGTAGCATGTCAAGCTAAAAAGAATCACACACATCATTACCACCATTATATCCAACTAACATTTAACTACCCATATTACATGACAATACATTTTCACTCAAGTCGCAAGTGCTAACACTAGGTGGACTCAAATCAATCTTACAAGAAGAATTAATTCGGTCATTTATAGGATCAACTAGTGTTTGGGCACTCACAACAGTGGCATTATCATCATACAACAAGGTGCCATCAAGATCATCATAAGGAAAAGAATCTTTAAGCTCACACATATATAAGTCATCACTTACACTCAATTGGCTACTAGCCACACAAGGATCTACTTTTGACAAAGTGTAAAGTTTAGCTTTTTTACGTCGTATCTCATAGGAAGGATTGCATTTCAATATTGGAGCATATTTTCTTCTTTAAGCTTTCTAGCACCTCATGATTCTTCATTCCTTAAAGTGCCTTACTAGGCTTTCTTCCAAGGATACCTACACAAGAATTAAAATAACTAGAAAAGGAAGAGAGGTTACAAAAGTTAGTATAATATTGTGACAACCCTCTCACATCACTCCTCACAACCTTTTCTTTTTCCACTCTAGAGTTGTAAAATATCACTCCCTTACTCCTCTCAATATTTTGTCTCACAAGTTGATTAGAGTTCGGATAAGTGCCAAGGATCCCTTGTGAAGGGTTTGGAGATCCCTTCAATTCTAGCCTCCACTTTGGTGCATAAGGAGTGGATGTGTTAGCTTGTATGTTCAACTCCTTAGCACCAACCTCACAAGGAGTAACTTGTTTTTCCTCCAAAGGCAACTCCTTAGGTTCTTCATCACGAGGAGTAGTACCCTTCAATAGCCTTTCTAACTCCTTGTGTGCCATTTCATTGATCAATTGAGTGATCTTTTCAATATTCCTTTGCATAGAAGCAAACAATTTGTTTGTCCTTAAAGTACTAGGATTCTCAATTGGGAGTGCTTCACTTGCAACTTCTTTTTGAAACATTGAGTTCACTTTACTCTCATGGACTATTGATCCTTCCATCATGCCTACAAAACTCAACAAACAAGTTAGTAGAAAAATTTCTCACGCCTCTCATATGTGGAAACTCTCAACCCACCTAAAGTGTCTACCCGAAGTTTATAAAGAACTTTCTTTGTCCAATCAATTCACAAGGTCACTAATTCTTTGTGGAAGAATGAATTTTTATTCAAAGAAGAATGGACGACTTAATCAAAATTAACGGACTTGAATGAAGAAATTATCAACGAAATAAAACTAGAAAAGCACACACAAAAAATGGACTCAAAGAACTTAATAATATTTAGTAGGGTAATCTACTAACTAAAAACAAGTTATGAAGAAAAATAAAGGTAGAATTAACAAAAAGAAACTAATTTACCAAGATTTGGACTAGAAAAATTATTTGGGAAGAAATTTGATTGAAATCCATGGAAAAAATATTGAAAAATGCTTCAAAATAAAGCTGGCAGCTGGTTTTGAGGGCCTGGAGCCACTTTGGAGCGATCAAGAGCTGATTTGGATGCCTGAATACGCATGTGGGGGCCTGAACCGGCTAGAAAGGGCGGTAGCCGATGACCCAACAGCTGGAGCCGTCGCAGAACCCGACTGGACATACAAGCCGAATTCTAGGTGGCTCTGATGTGGAAGCTGCTTCTTTGAGGCTCAGCCAATGAGCTGGACGCGTGCTGATGTGTTCCTGACGTGGCCTGACGTAAGCCGGACAGCTGGCAGTGCCCAATTGGGAGCGGAAAAAGCTGGAAAATCCCTTTTTTTTTTTCAATTTTTCAGATTTTCCTTCCACTCTTTTGGCCCACAAACACCTTCTGACAATTTTCTTCTTGAATTTTAGATCGAATAAACTCTTTTTGGTCCTTCTTTCTGTAGAACACATGATGAACACACCAAGAACATAATATACACTCAAAAATTCATAACTTCTTCGTTTTAGCTCCGAATTTGACAAAATTTTAACCACGTGCTTCTTTCAACACCACGAATAATCTCCAATAATTTGTAGCCCTCAATTTCAAGTTAAAAATAAACTCATTTCCACCATCTCCAAGTTATGAAGAACACACTATGAACAAGTGAACTTCAAATCTTCATAACTTCTTCGTTTTAGCTCCAAATTCCATAAAATTCGAGATTTAGGTTCCCCTTACTATGAACAACAAACCCCAATCTCTTTCAAGCTTCAATTTTACCTGAATCAACAAACTCACTTGCACAATTTTTAAAGCTTCAAAGCTTCAATACCCTTCAATGGTAGAATCTTTCCAACAACTCAAAATTGGATGGAATTTTTGGATTTTGACTCAAATAACACCGAGGAACAAGGATCTAGTGTCAAAAACAACAAATTAAACACAAATATTTTTTTAAAAAATTTCGATGATTTTTTTTTAGGATTTTCAAAATTATGAACCTAGGACCTAAGAATTGATGGAACAACTCTTAAAAACCTACGCTCTGATACAAAATGATAACGATCTTAATCAAGTGACTAAAATCAATAGTAAGAATGCGAAAATTAACAACACAAATAAAGATAGTGAAGAAACTAAGATGAGGATTAGAAGAAATTGAGATGAGAAATGGAAGAAAAGAAAGGCATAATTGAATAAACTAAACCAAGGAAGAAGAGAAACTTGATTTCAATTAGAAAAGAGGAACTCGATTCGAATCCACAAATGAGTAACTCTTATGAAAATCAAGATTAAGAAGTTCTAAATCAACAATGGGAATCCACCCATCACTAACCTAGATTTAGCTACACTAAACTAAACTAAAGGGATTCCACTCCAAAACACTCTTTAAGATAATATTCTCAAATCATCAAAATCTAAGGATGAAAAATGGCTAAGGCAACTATTTATACTTATTGTCTTTACAAAAATAGCCTATTACAAAAATAGCCCAAAAGTGGCTATTTAAGAAATAACCTACAAGGGCCCTTCTTGATTGCCAAATTGGCATTTTGATCGTCCATGTCCTTGTTTATTTGTTGCTCCATAACATCCTTCGGGCTCCATGCTATCATCCATACATAGAATCCCATCCTAATGTTACCCATGCTAGCCATGCTCGTATCAATGATGAACACAAGTTCTATCATGCAAATATAAACATGCAACAATATTTTCATATGGGAGAGCACTTTCAAGCATCAAATATGTCTAGTTCCATCTAGTTGATACATCTAAATGTAAACAAACATTGATATCAATTCCAACTTTCTTAACACACTGCTCAAATTCTTGTTTACTTCCATCTGATCCTCTAACATGCTTAACACTTTTCCTAATTACAAACAAGGAATCACCAGCTACCTTTAAACCCTCTTGAATAATCAAATTCTAAATATGATCACAACAACGCACATGGAAGAACTCACCACCACATATCAAACTATTTTGTAAATTAAGGTGACCTTTCAGAATAGTTTGCAAGCTATCATTTGAGGTGGCATTATCCAAAGTAATAGAAAATACCTTCTTATCTAGGTTCCATTCTTTCAAGCAATCATATATCACAGCAGCCATTTCAACTCCAGTGTGAGGAGGGTACATACGATAAAAATTTAGAATTTTACAATTTAACTTTCAATTTTCATCAACAAATTGAGACGTTAAACAAATATATCCCTCCGAAATAGATGATGTCCAACAATCAGAATACAAACATACTCTATTAGAAATTTTAGCCAAGTCTTGTTTCAGATTCTCCTTCTCTCTAATATACACTTTCCTTACATCTGCAACTTCTGTGTTCCTAGAAGGCATTACAATAGCTGCATTTATATAATTCACCCAATCTCTAATTCCTTTATATTCAACAAAAGAATATGGTAAATTATGCTTTATGATAGCTTTAGCAAACTTTTCATGTTGTATTAGTTGATCAATTTTTCTAGACTGTAACTTTCCTTCTTGATTGATAAACATATGACCCATATCATGATGTTTAAGCATTGGACATACCTCTTTATGACGATGTAAATGTGAAGTCCCATAATTTTTACCTTTGGGAGTTCTACCAACTTTAAAAGTTGCAATCTTACACCCGTTACATTTTGCCATTTCAATTCCATCTTCAGCCTTGCCAGTATTTGTGAAGCATTTCCATACATTTGATGTTGTTGACTTTGGTTTTTTTATTTTGGTTCTATCGATTCAGTTACCTCCGCACCATCTTCACGTATATTACTTGTGTCATTAATCTCCCTAGCTTCCAGTAGTAAAATAGACATTAAGAAGATTATCAAAAAAATAATAGACCATATGAACCACTAATGACATACTTTAATTTTATTTAAACAATTTAAGAAGTCTAACATTTTAGAGGCCATTTGGTAAATCGAATGAAATTGGGATATTTCGTAGAATTATTTTATCTCACTGTTTATATGGTATTGTAATCTCATCATTTTAATATAAATGGTGGGATAAAATAATTTCAGAATTAGTTAATAGTATCAATAATTCAAATTTTGTATATATGTGTGTGTGTGTGTATGTACGAATTAGGATAAATATCTGTTTTATTTATAATCCCATTTAAGCTATATCTGTTTGATGATAGATCAATAATAGTTATGTATTTAATGTATGACAATGGGTGATTAAATTTTTAATTAAATTTAAAGAAGAAAGAAAAGTGATTTGGTGTATTGCATGCATGTAGGGAACAAACAATATGGACTTACTCACAATAAGTTGACATGAAAAGTGTGTCAGCTAATTCTTTTAGCAAACAACGAGATGTGATAATAGAAAATTCATAAAATATAAACTCCACATCTTTTAGACAAGACGAATCTAGCATATAATATACAAATTTATACTGAAACTCAATAACTTTTACCTAGATCGTGTATATATATTAAAAAAATTCACTAAGTAAAAAAATATGTTTGACTATAAGCATAATTTTTATTGTAATATTAATTTGAGATTACTATAAGAATTCATAAATTTTGAATTTTGAATTCGTCTTTGTATTAGAGACATAGAATACATCAAAATTAAACACAAAGAGGGGAGATCAAAAATATATAAAAAGAACAATAAATTAGAAATAAAACAAAATATTAAAATAAAGAGGAACCAGAGAAAGTAACTACCTATACTAGGAAAAATCTTTGAACTAGTATTGGAGAACAAGAATTGCGTGACTTTGGACGGCTATAAAGGAGAAAAAGACTGTTGTTTAATGTTTAATTTTTTAAACCTAGTACTACTTAATTTTGTATTGTGGTTATTTACATATTTTATAAATACAATTAAATTTAAATATTTATAATGATTTAAATAGATTTTGAGCTCGGACTTTGGACTCTTTTTATTATTTTTAGTACTCTACTTTATTTTTTAAATTATTTTTTATTTGACTCACGGGCCTGCCCAACCCACATTGCTCAACCCCCACGGGCCACAGGCTTATTGGGGTCGGGCTAACAAGTCCTGTTCTTAAATGGGATGGAAAAACTGAAGCCCAACCCTATCAAATTATAGGTTGGGCTGGGCCAGCCCAATGGACCTGACCCATATTGATGGCTCTAGTTGCTCCCATTTGGGGCTATATTAAATAATATTTTATTCCTCGCACTTTTGAATATTTTATCAATATGCAGGATTGTTGAACTTGCTTTTATTAAGTTGAGATGTTTATGTGGTAGGCTAACTCGTTTTCTAGTCATTTCATATATGTGATCACCTCGAACGAAGTTGGAAGGGAATATAGAAAGCAGGGAAGGGCTGACAGTTCATTGGCTGGAGTCCGCTGTAGTGGCCTCTGTTTCGCTGCAGTGAGCTTTTTACCGTTGCGGTGACTCCTGAGCAGTGACTCTAAAAAAATTAACTAAGCATATCCCCGCCCCTTCCCAACACGGTACTATCTTAGCATCATCATAACAACCTCATTCCTATACTCACCAAGCCACGTTTATTGCTTCACTCAAACTCCACAACCTTACTAATCAAAGTTTAATAAACTTAATCCAGAACCAGAACCCCGTTACAGCAGTTTTTAATTATTTAATTACTCGCCTTGAGGTCTCACTACATCTTTCACACCCATTCCATCACCTCAAAAATTATAGACCAAGATGAATTTACGAGTTAGCAACTCAACACATTTAACCTCACAAGTCACAATCAGGCAGTCAACAAGTAATTCCATCTATGGATTTCAATTCGAAACCAGAGCGACTTACTTAGTCCAAAAACAGACAACATAGGAACACAAAATATAACTTAAGTCAAGAACAATCAATTCTAGAGATACACAATTTATACATCCAATTAGTCTATACCAGTTAGAAACAACTAGTTTCAAACTTTCGAACGCCATCGAGATACCAATCGGGACTGACTAGGTTCCAATTGTGATTTTGGAGATACCAATTGGAACCGTCTAGATATCAATTGGACTCAACTCAGGTAGACAAATATCGAGGTAGCACGATATGAGAGAAGAAAGAAATGATTCCTAGATGCCTCATAGTGTTCGAAGGATTTGATGTGGACGTCAATACACCAATCACAAGACTCTACTCGATATTTTCTCTTATACTTGTGAGTTTCGGTAACCTAAAGCTTTGAAGCCAACTATCACAACCGAAATTACGGGATCGTACTGGCACCTACTATATCTAACTAGATAGAAGAACCCTTACCAACAAACCAGATATACGAAAATAATCATAATCTTTTACAAAATACCCAATAAAATTAAATAGAATTTTATAGTTCAAAATAACACACTGTCCAAGACCTAGTCTAGACATGTACAAGAGCTCTAATACAATGAAGACAAAAACAAAAGACACAGCACCCACCATTGGAATAGTATGAGCAGAAACTGTTGGCGAATACTTGCTGCTTCAAATAAGAAACCACAACTAATCCTGCAACATATCTATATCCCAAGAGTAGTATCAGAACAACCACACATACTGGTAGGCATCATTGATCGACAGGGGTTAAAAACATATAACAACATATAGAAAATCAAGGAATTATACATGGCATCTTCAATTTAGTACTATATTCAACATTCAACCTTTGCTTTTGACCGCTTCTAATTAACCTTATTTCTTAAATCACCAAAATATTTACTTAGTCATGTTACTATTATGGTTCCCCACGACAACCTAATTACCTATCAAAACAACACCAAATGTTCTTACTAATGCCTTCGACACTCCTCTAATTGTCCACTTACTACCTATATCTCCTTACATAGGCACATCTAGGGTAAATACACAGGCAACACTAAGACACAATCTATGTAATTTCACATAAGTTATCATACATATATAGGTCCCCAAATCTGCCAACAACCTCCCCAGGATCATCTACTACCTATCTGTAATCTCACAATTATAAATTGAAGTATGAGTTTAACCACAAAGAAGGGGGACTTATGACTTCTCTAATCTCCACAAATGTAAAACATACCAACTTCCTTCATTACTTAACCAATTCACAAGAATGGGACTTATGCCACCTCAGCTTTCATACAACATTTAACGAAAAGCAATTAAACAGAATGCAATAAACAGTAATATGAAACAATGCATCAAAGCCATCAAATCTATCATAGAATGTATACACATATACTAAAGGTCTTATATGCCCAATAGTCATGACATGCAGGGGATGATCTCAGTCCATGTATCGTACTGGCATGATACCCGACCCTCCGAATATCAATCTGTAAGCAACATATACCAGCATGGTACCCGACTCACCAAATATCATGATATATAAATATCTCAATCAATATCAACAAGAATATTATGTAATTACATAATTTATCTAGACACATAGTCAAACTCAAGGTTCATCATTTCATGTATACAATCAACTACCAAGTTAATTCACCAATCACGTGTATGTCCGAAGGGCAATTCACAATTATTCAACTCATGGATAGGCATAGAATTCAAATTAAGTCTATAACTATAATTTAGTTACATAGACATTTGTTAACGAACCATTTTTTTTCAATACATAACAATCTTCATGTACCCCAGAATACCTAAATGTTCCCAGATATGATGACATCTCTAATCTATGAACAACTTTCTTAGCCAATAATTAGCAATCACAATCTACATGTCATTATCATTACTACCTTAACCTCGTACATTAATCCACCCATTTTTTATATATAATTAATATTACCGTAAGCACCACCGCATTATGATACCTTATTCCCACATCAACCACAACACGACTGTACCATTCCATAATAAGACCAATCCCTTGCAAGATCACTACATGGACCTACCCTCTTTCTTAAGCACATTCTCATAACTCTCTCAACTACGCATTCACACGTTACTCTATCATCACCAGATTTCACCTAGTTCCCATGGAATTGATTAAACATTAGCATTACTATAACAGGCGACACCCACATACAACATATTGAATGACAAACCTCATCTATTTTATGATTTTACATTATTTAACTATCCAAACTTCGTTCCCGTAGGCCTATGCATAATATCTCCCATCAAAATATTATTCTATACATGCAACTAACCAAAGTCTACTAATTAACCATAACCTACCTCGATTTTGGGTTGCTGCTACGCAGTGCATGAATCTTTCCTCCTTGATCTGATACTAGTGATTCTGTTGAAGATTCTATAAAAATATCATTGGGACTCATTCTCTTGAAGTCTTACCTCTTTACCCAAGTTGTTTTTAGATTAGGGATAACCCTAGGGTGTTTTTAGGAGTTGGGTGGAAAAAGAGTTTTAAAATGCGGGGCTAACTATCCGAACACCGCTGCAGTGGCTAAAATGTCATTGCAGTGATTAGAGTGTCCCTATAGTGAACTCGAGGCAATCCATCTCCTCTGAATTTTTGATCAATTATTCTCTCCTAGTAGATTTTTCTACCAAGGTTCTAAATTTTAACAAGGTCAAAAAGAAAATATCGCATTCATGGCTCCCTTGTCACAATGTTCATAGTAGGACATGTCATTACAGTAGATACCAATTTACCCACCGTTCCTTTTCGAACGACTACAGTAAGTAAGGAATACTTGATCGACCCATTTCTAAGGACTATAAATTCTAGGACTATTTCTATTATTCTCCAATTCTTGTCACTGTCTAACCGAATTTACTATTATTTCAAGCGAATCATTTATCGCTAGTCTGGTCACTACCCTCGAGGCATCTCTCTATAGATATGATAACTTGAAGAAAAGATACATTATCTAGATCGATCATTTATGGTTACCTAAGGTACCTGGTAGGCCACATCAATATGCCTAGCCGCTTAAAAAAAACAAAACGGGAAAAGTAATTTCCTAGGCTTTGCTATAACAACGAATTGTTGCTATAGTGGTACCGCTTCAGCGACAATGGGCCGCTGTAGCAATGGCCCCGGCTGTTTTAAAAGAAGAGAAGTGGGTTTTTGTTTCCCACTTCTCCAACTTCTATTTCCTCTCTACTCATACACTCTCCTCTCTACCATTTTCTGCCAACATCAAATCTAAGGTAAATCCCTCGTCCTTACTTCATTTCTATACTGTACTACCCTCGAATTCATAGATTTAGACTATAATTTTATTGAAATTATAAAGGTTTGGGGTGATTTGGGAAAAATTTGAATTTGGCTATTACAAAAAGGATTCTCGAAGCATGCTATTTAACCTTACATTCTCAATGCTCCTGTTGCATTTTTGGCATAAGATTTATGAAGTTCATGGCAGTTTTGGGCTTGAAACAGGTAGTAGATGAAAAGTCATCTTCCCCGATGATTTTCAAGCCATTGCAGCTTGTTTTGTGTATTAAAACTAGTAGCCATATGCTATTTCACCAAGCCCGATCTAAGTTTTAAACTAGAGAATTTGTAAAAAATTTCAAAAAGCCACCATTGATGCATATGGTGCTGCTGAGGAAAATGATACCGTTGCAGCATAACTTTTTCCAAGTTAGTGGCCCTTCATCGATATAGCGACCTCACTACAGCGGCAAACCTTCCACTTCAGCGAAGGTCTAGCAGTAGCACTGCCCTGTGAAACTCAAAATTTTATTTTCAACTTAGTCGCTTCCAATTGTGCTTTCTACGACTCCTAATCTAGTTTCCGTGTGACTTGCAGGACTTAAAACATCTATGGCCAACCCAAATCAAAATGTTGCTCAGCCCATCGACCGACGGTTTCTCAATAATGCTTACTGGCACGGTTCTGAGGATGAAAGGTCAAAGGGTTCACTCATGAGAGGGGTTTTGTGATGAAGAATGTGGAGGAAAAACTAAATTTCTATAACCTGCTGTAGGAGATGGGCTGGGGGATGCTAGTGGAGCCCACCTCTAGATGCAATGCTACTTGGGTTCAGGAGTTTTATGCAATTCTCCCGACCATGGATTGGAACCATCCCTCTCTTACTATCTGTCTTTGGGGTATGAATGTCCCGATAGATGTAGCCACCATCAATGACACCTTGGGGTGCCAAATTCCTCAAACAATGAATATGAGGTGAAGGACATAGAGAGTAACAAATGATGGTTGGCAGACACCTTGGTGGTGGAAGCCGAGAGAGGAAAGACTTACTGGACCAAGAATGGGGGAATCAAGAGTACCAAATTTTTTACGGAGACTCGGAGGTGGCTAAACTTGGTGTCCCGGAGCCTGGAGGATTCATCCTTTGGGTAATGTTACCGACGTGGCCTACCACTGAGATTTGGTGGTGGCTTGTGTGTTGGAAAGGATAGAACTAAACATTGGGGCACAGATAGTGACTGAATGAAGGGATTTCTACTACGGGCCTGTGAAGGATTTATTCCTTCCCTCACTGATCACTGAATTGTGCAATCGGGCCCAAGTGCCTGAGAATGAGGATGATTCCTACTTAGAGTGTGACCTTCCCTTCAACCCACTGAAGGTGAAGGGCTTACAGGGGATAAGTAAAAAAAGAGGAAGATAAGAGTAGAAGGGGAGAGTAGCATGGCTTAGGAGAGTGGGGGAGCTGATGATCACCCCGCCCAGCCTACGGGATTATTTGAGTGCTTAGGGTCGGACTTGGCTGCCATAAAGAGCTTCATGATGTAATCACACATGCCTCCTCGAGGATCACCTTCATCCAGCACTGCAGCTCCATCGAACCTCTAGGCTTTCTACTCTGCCCTAGTTTGGGACCATGATGAGCTCCATAGGGACTTAGATGAGGAGAATAAGATGAGGCGCTCCCAGGACTGCTTGTTCACCTGTATGTGGAAGACCATAAATGCCATGTTTCCATACGTCACTCCGAACTAGAAAATTCCCAAGCTGAGGACGAAAAATGCACAGGAGTTTTCGTTCTTGAGTGGGATAGAAGAGGAGTGCTCCGATGCTTCAAGCCTTAATGATGATGGGGACTCCAGTTAGTTCCCAACACGCATATTCCCCTTTTCCCCTTCAATATACTGATTTGGTTAGTTGCCCCCGTTTAGGGCTGTATTAAACAATATTTTACTCCCCGCACTTTTGAATATTTTATCAATATGCCGGATTGTTGAAATTGCTTTTATTAAGTCAAAATTTTTATGTGGTAGGCTAACTCGTTTTCGAGTCATTTCATATATGTGATCGCCTCAAACAAAGTTGGAAGGGAATATAGAAAGCAGGGGAGGGCTATCAGTTCATTTCCTGGAGTCCGCTGCAGTAGCCTGTCTTTAGCTGCAACAGCAGAGTGTCAGTACAGTGAGCCTGCGAAAGTGAGCTTTTTACTGCTGCGGTGGCTCCTGAGCAGTGACTCCAAAAAATTAATTTTGCATCTCCTCACCCATTCCCGACACGGTACAATATTAGAATCATCATACAAAACTTACCCCTATAGTCACCAAGCCACGTTTATTGCTTCATTCTAACTCCACAACCTTACTAATTGAAGTTCAATAAATTTAATCCAGGACCGAAACCCCGCTACACCAGTTTCTAATTATTTAATTACTCACCTCGAGGTCTCACTACATCTCTCACACCCATTCCATCACCTCAAAAATTATAGACCAAGATGAATTTACGAGTTAGCAACTCACCACGTGTAACCTCACAAGTCACAATCAGGCAGTCAGCAAGTAATTCAATCTATCGATTTCAATTTGAAACCAGAGCGACTTACTTAGTCCAAAAACATACAACATAGGAACACAAAATATAACACTCACATAAGTCAAGAACAATCAATTCTAGGGATATATAATTTATGCCCCCAATTAGTTTATACCAGTTAGAAAAAACTAGTTTCAAACTTCCGAACGCCACTGAGATACCAATTGGGGCCTACTAGGTTCCAATTGTGATTTTACAGATACCAATTGGAATCGTCTAGATACCAATTGGACTCAACTCAGGTAGACAACAACTGAAGTAGCACAATAGGAGAGCAGAAAGAAATGATTCCTAGATACCTCATAGCCACCTAAGGATTTGATGTGGACATCAACTCATCATTCCATAGGACTCTTTTCGACATTTGCTTTTATATTTGTGAGATCGATAACCTAGCGCTCTGATACTAACTGTCACGACCCAAATTAGATCATACTGGCACCTACTCTACTCTAACTGATAGGAGAACCCTTACCATCAAACCAGATATTTAATCTTTTACAAAATAACCCAATAAAATTAAATAGAACCTGAAATTAAATAGTATGATCTTTTACAGTTCAACAATACACACTATCTAAGACCTAGTCTAGACATGTACAAGAGCTCTAGTACAATGAAGACAAAAACAAAAAACACAGCTCCCACCGTAGGAATAGGATGAGCAGAAACTGCTGGTGAATACTTGTCGCTTCAAATAAGAAATCGCAACTGATCCTGTAATACATCTATATCACATAAAGGGAATATAACAAGAGTAGTATCAGTACAATCATACATACTGGTAGGCATCATCGGTTGACCAGGGCTTAAAACATATAACAACATATAGAAAATCAAGAAATTATACATGGCATCATCAATTTAGTATTCAATCTATATTCAACATTTGACCTTTCCTTTGGACCGCTTCCGATTAACCTTATTTCTTAAATCACCCAAACAGTCACTTAGTCATGCTACGATTATGGTGCCCAAAGATAACCCAATCATGTAACCAAACGACACCAAATATTCTTACTAATGCTTTCGACACTCCTTTAGTTGTCCACTTACTACCTCTATCTCCTTATTTACACAAGCACATCTAGGGTAAATACACAAGCAACCTTAAGACACAACTAGTGCAATTTCGCATAAGTTATCATACATAGATAGGTCCCTAAATATGCCAATAACCTCCCCAGGATCATCTACTACCTATCAGTAATCTCACAATTATAAATGCAAGTATTAGTTAAACCACAAAGGGGGGGACCTATAACTTCTCTATTCACCACAAACGTAAAACATACCAATTTCCTTCATCACTTAACCAATTTACAAGAATGGACTTATGACACCTCGATTTCCATTTAACACTTAATGAAATGCAATTAAACAGAATACAATGAACAGTAATATGAAGCAATGCATCATAACCATGAAATCTATCATATAATATGTACACACATACTAAGGTTCTTATATTTCCAATAGTAATGAACTGTAAGGGATGAGCTCAGTCCATATATCGTACCAGTATGGTACCCGACCTTATGAATATCAATCTGTAAGCAACACATACTGGCGTGGTACCCAACTCACTGAATATCACGATATATAAATATCTCAATCAATATCAACAAGAATATAATGAAGTGCACCAAACATGTAATTACATAATTTATCCGGACACTTAGTCAAACTAAAGGTTCATCATTTCATGTATATAATCAACTACCAAGTCAATTCACCAATCACATATATGTTCGAAGGGCAATTCACAATTATTCAACTCATGGATAGGCATGAAATTTAAATTAAGTCTATAACTACAATTTAATTACACATACATTTTGTTAAGCAACCAGTCTTTTTTCAATACATAACAATCTTCGTGTACCCCAAAATACCTAAATGTTCCCTGATATAATGACATCTCTAATCTACGAACAACTTCCTTAGCCAATTATTAGCAATTACAATCTACACGCCATTATCGTTACTACCTTAACCTCGTACCTTACTTCATCCACTTTTTATACATGATTGATCTTACCCTACGCACCACCGCATTACGATACCTTCTTCCCATATTGTCCATAACCTAATTGTACTATTCCACAATAAGACCAAGCCCTTGAAGACCAATACATGGACCAGACCTACCCCCTTCCTTAAGCCTGTTCACACTACTCTCTCAACTACACATTCACACGTTACTCTATCATCACCTGATTTTACCTAGTTCCTATGGCATTAACTAAACATGAGCATTACTATAATCAACTACTTCAGGAGACACCCACATACAACACATTGAATGGTAATCCTCGTCTGTTTCTCAATTTTATGTTATTTAACCATCCAAACTTCATGCCCATAGGCCTAAGTATGATATCTGCCATCAAAATTATATTCTGCACATGCAACTACCAAAGTCTACTACTAATTAACCATAACCTACCTTGATGCTGAATTGCTGCTACAAAGTGCATGAATCTTCTCTCTTTGATTCGATTCTAGTGATTCTGCTGAAGATTCCATGAAAATATCATTGGAACTTATCCTCTTGAAGCCTTGCCTCTTCACCCAAGTTGTTTTTAGCTTAGGGATAACCATAGGGTGTTTCTAGGAGGATGCAATAGAATTTAGAATAAGAACTGGGTGGAAAAAGGGTTTTAAAACGTGGGGCTGACTGTCCGATCACCACTGCAGGGGCCAGAATATCGCTGCAGTGATCAAAATGTCATTGCAGCAAACTCGGGGTAGTCCAACCCTTTCAAATTTTTTATTAATTACTCTCACCTTGCACATTTTTCTACCAAGGTTTTAAATTTTAACAAGGTCAATTAAAAATATCGCATTCACAGCTCCCTTATTGCAGTGTTCATAGTAACAACGGAACAGGTCGTTACATACTTAAGATATGATTGAATCTTAGGGTAATTAAGCAAAATATGTGTCATAACTGATTGCATTTTCATACTAGTCAAATCTTATCTTGTATATTTTTAGAACCTCGACCTGGTTGATTAAAAATTGAAGTTGGTAGATAGCGAGGATCACTATCATCATCCTCGTTGCGATAGAGGCTATTTTTCAAACTTGGCACTTGATCTCCCAAGTAGTAAGAATAAAATGAGCAGTTTCCCTTATAAGATAAGCTTCACAAATAGATCCTTCGAACTTAGACCTCTATTTAGCAGTTTGTTTGTACTTGTCAATAGTCCTGTATAATTGCATGTTAGTTTAGTAATAATTTAAGAAAAAATAACTCAATTAGTTAGGAATCAAAAATTAAATTAGTATCATTACCTTTCGAATGGATACATCTACCTGTGTTGAACTGGAGCCCCAAGACTTGTCTTGTTTACAAGGTGAATTGAAAGATGTTCCATCACATCAAAGAAGCCACATGGAAAGATCTTCTCCAACTTAGTTGTAACGACAGGAATATTCTAATCCATCTTTGTCAAGTTATCCTCCCACGAAGTGTTAGAACATAATTTTTTGAAGAACAAACTTATCTCAGTGATTGGTTTTCATATCCTGTCAGGTAGGTGGCTAAACGTGATAGGAATCAAAGTTTCCATGAAAGTATGACAATCATGGCTTTTCAAACTACACAATTTTCCTTCATTTATATTTGTGAGCTTTCCCAAATTTGAAGCATAGCGCTCATGCATCCTCAAATTCTTACTCCACTAATAAATTTCTCGTTTCTCATCCAATATGAATGAAAAGCTCATCTTAAGCTTAAACACTTTATCATTCTGTGATTTCTACAACCACAATTTCTTTCTCTTGCAATATTCCTTTAAGTCCATTCTCTCTTTTGAATTATGTTTTGTCTTGCCCTTGACATCCACCACTGTATTGAACAATTTATCAAAATATTTTTTTTTCAATGTGCATCACATCAAGATTATGTCGTAGAAGATTATCCTTTCAAATATGGTATCTCCCAAAATATGCTCTGTTTAGTTCAATTATATTCAACACTATATCCAAAAAGTCTAAAAGGTATAGCTTTTGTAGCCTTAGGCAAATGACAAACTCTCCCAAATCTCATTTCCTTGACAATGATGAAGGTGGCAGATTATTTTCAATTATTCTTTCTGGATGTATTTTTTTTATTTTTTTAAACTCGTGATCCATTGGCAAGAACTAATGGTGACAATCAAATCATGAACTTTTTCGGTCATATTTTAAAGTGAATGTTTTACTATTTTCCATGCAATACAGGCAAGCTAACTTTCCAGCCATCATTTAACCAGACAAAATCTAATACGCAGGAAAATCATTAATAGTCTCCATTAAAGAAGCACGCATTGCAAATAAAGCATCAATCAAATTTTTTGGATTACGGGGACCTAGATAATATAACTTAGGAATATGTAGGGACTTGTAATACACATTTCAGGCGAAAAATCATATGGAGTAAGAAATACAAGCCAGCAAGAGTAGGGTGCAGTAGAAACAGAGAATGGTGTGAGATCATCTGCACACAAGCCCAATCTAAAAAATTTCTTGGTTTACTAGCAAAATCACGATAAGTTCTATCGAAATGCTTCCAACATCATATGAGGAGCAGAACTCATCGACGCGTACTATTTCTGTAACCTAGATATAAGAGGGAAACAATACATCCCTTAATTGAAACCATCTTCTCACAAGGAGTCTGTTACACAAAATCTTCCCAACTCCTTTAATTGTAAAAGAATTGTATGTATGGCCAACTATATGATTATATTTGGTAAGACGTGATCTAGGAATCCTTTATTCTGAAGACTTTTGAATTTTTTGGTTTCCTTACTAAGAGTCCTTTGTAAAGAAAATTATTTTATTTGCCTTGGTGTATGTAGCGTGTACTATCTTGCACCTAATATTACTTGAACACATTGAGAGATAGTGCAAGCAATTGATAGCATTCAAGCCATTCATTTTTTGAGGGCTTAAAAACTCATCTTAGACTGTATAACAAACTAAGCAGGAGCAATTGGTCCTTGTACCATACATTAAATCATATTCTACTTCATGTGTCATATCCTTTCGAGTTATAATCATTTACTTCAGAAGTAATTGTAGTTTGCTTTTGTTGAGACAAATTTGTGGATACTCGGAAAGAGTATAACAATCGTGTGACAATTCAAGTTAAAGCTTAGAGTAAGTCCAAAATTACAGAAGTTATAATCAAAATTTTAGCTCATTTTATTTAATGAAATCCTACGGGTATAGGTCATGATTTTTACACTTTAATAAGATGGTATTCCCTACTAAATTCCGCATTCTTTGCTTTTCCACATTTTACAATTAAGTTATCTTTAACTATATACGTATATACAGCCAAGTTCACCCCTCTTGAATCGTGTCGGTGCGCTAAACTAACAAAGATACATAAGATTTCCCTTTCTGAACATGAAACAGTTTAATCATCCATTGTATTTTTTGTAAAGCAATTGATGAACACTTTGACTTCCAATAAAGATTTGATTCCTCTTACATTCAACCAAGTGGCCACTAATCCACCCAACTAGGGGTTTCACAAAAAAAATCAAATTTGTAGAGACTCGCATAGCCACACGTGATTTATTTATTTATTAACTGATACAACAGTTACTAATAGACAATAATATAATAGGAGCATAATGCAAGTATACCATGAACCACTATCCCTAGGCTAGCTGTTCATACACTATGGCTGTTATTTTTATCTTCTTCGTATATATCACGTATACCAGAGCTTCAGCGATTCTTTTCATGTCCCCCCAAGACACAAATTTGCACACAGCCAGCGACAAATTTCATCAGTCTCTTCAGGAATTGTGTAGTGACCAAGCCTATTGAAGGGAAAAAAGAACACTTGAACATGAATCTTGAGGAACATCTGAAGTTTAACGTATATACGAAAAAGGTGGAAATGTATAGATACCCCTCATATGTCCTCAAGGTTAGACTCTGAAAACCGGATGAACTTAAAATTCTTGCAGATTTTTCTCCATGTTGATATGCCACAACTTCATCACCTGAAACAAGAACCATTGTGTATTCCATTAAGGTTCAAATCTAACTTCATATTCAATGGCATAACTCTTGTCACGTGGAACAACAGCAAGAGTGCAAGTCTTCTGGTTGACAACTATGGTCAACCAATTAGAAAAATCACAGCCCCATGGAATATTAGGGACCTTGACATCTCCTTTCTTCTGAAATTCCAAATCCACCGCAACCAACAGTTCCAACACACGAGAATAGCAGCGGATTTTGCTTTGTTTTCCTCCTTGCAGGGTTTGTATGGTAAGAAGTAACAGAATGAAGGCTCCACATTTAGAGACTTTACAGCGGGAGATATTGCATAGAACTTCCCAAATGACTGACGCTATATTTGGAGACATTTGAAATTATTTAGAATGTAAATTAATAACCTCCCAGCCTGTTAGATAGTGCTTTCTTTTGACAAGGCAGACATGATAACTAGCTCAGAAGCAAGGAACTAAGGGCTGCCTCAATCTTTACAGGAAAAATCATGGACAGAAATGAAATTCTAGCAATATGATCTATCTAAAAGTTATTTGTCGAAAATATTCATGGGTAAGAGGAAGAAAAAAAAGGAGAAAACAAACTATGATCGTACTGCAACCTATGTAGAGATACTTGCAGTATGTTGGGTTCAAACCACTTCTCCAGTCGCGTCAATATTCATGTCTTAAGAATTACATAATTTTTTTCCAGACTGTGAACCTCTACAAATAGCCACTGTTATCTCTTAAACTTACAACCTAGTGAAACGAGGGCAAACCATTGTGATATCGAAACAAATTTAGGTCACTTCAATGTCCTCTCAACCAACCTTTCCACCAGCTGAGTCAAAAGAGGACCAACTATGGACTAAATATTATTAAGATGTTAATCACAGTTTTAAGTATCCACAGGAGGTCCTGTACTAGCATTTCCTTATACAAAGCTCAGAGCAAGACGCTCCACTAACCCTCATTATCTAATGAATATTAATTATAATAAGGCACAGAGAGCTCAATGTAGGAATCGTGGAAAGTATACTGATCCTCGACATTATGTGGCTATTGTTTTTAAAAAAAAAAAAAAAAAAAAAAAAAAAAACCTTAGGAGGCCCAGAACTAAATGCATTAGGACATCAAAAGGTATTGGAATCTCAGGCAGACAACCAACAAATGGCGGGAACTCACACAAGTAACAACCTACCAGGTCCTCCATATATTTGCATTGTGAAAAGCTAACATATACTAAAAAACTGAAGATTAGACAGACTTTAAGACTCCAAAAGTTGGAAAGCATGCAATGGAAGTACCAGTGCCATGACAGAGCAAAATTGGCAAAGATGCTGCCCACCTTCCAGCATCATTCACTCCTTGCATTCGGTGCCTTAATGTCCTGGAAACACCAGCTATCAGGGGAACAAATTCCATGGGAACAAAAGCTGCAGGTATCTCTAAGCAATAAAGTTCTACCTTGCACAAGGAAGCCAGCCACTAAGGCCAAGAACTGCACTCAGGTTCACTCGATAAGGGCTTCCATTACCATACTGCCTGAATGCATGGCATGTGGCTGAATAAAGAGCAGTTGCAGCTCCCATGCTGAATCCTCCAACACACAGTTTCACTGAAGATGAAAAAGAGTTACAGACAAAAATGCAATGATGAACTGCCACATTAGATATCAACTTACAGTGAATTCAAACAGTCTACAACATATGCTGATGAAATTATTTTCTACATACATGATGTTTGAAGCACCAGTTTCATCTTGCATAAGAATTTCTGGCACATATTTGTTCTAAATAGTTGAAAAAAGAAACATACCATCGGCTGGCTCTGTTGATAAGAGATTTGCAACATGTGCTGCAGAAAAATCTAAGCCCTCCAAATCATCAGGAGCATCTTCTGAAATATCTCCTACATCAAACCCTATAATAATTCAAGTTAATAGATCCTCTACGGTTTATCTTTATTAGTAGATAAGCAAAAGATACTGAACAGTGAGAGTAAAACATTGCTAATCAAGATTCAAGCATACAACAATATAGAATATATGCTTATGAACAAACGGAAAACCACATTGATTCTGAAAATAACGCTTACAAGCAGTGCAGGGAAATCCACCAAAGGCAGCAACAGGACGAGTAGGAGCAGTTGGGCAAATCCATTTGACCTGCACACCATTTAAGAAGGAAAGATACCAACAAGTCACAACAAATAAATCTCGCTCTTATTTTAGAGAAATCACCCTGCATTGACTGAATATATCCTTACATTAGGAAGTGGAAGGCTCTCAAGAAGCTGGGACCAGCTGCAAAGTAGATAAGAAAGATGAGTTAGCAACAATTTCCAGTAGCTAATTAAGAATGATAATACAAGTTAGATTTAAATATGAAACATAAAGTTGCAAGAAAAGAGCTGACAGCTTTATACATGAAATGTGAAGATACTGTACAGTTAAAGAAACAACTTGGAGACTAGTGATACATTTAGCTTAGGGACCACAAAACAATCTGGAGCACCAAAATATGAAAAGGCTGTTGAAATGGACAAATTAGACTACATTTTAAATATGAAAGTTTATGGACCGAATCTTAGTCTTAGTGACACCAAATTAATCGCTGACATTGTGAATAATTTACTTTATCTTGTTTTGTTTAATTGGTTTACAGGAAAATCAGGAAGTGAGCAAGTGGTCCCTGGTTCAACATCTGGAAGCCTGATCCCTAAGAATCAAGTAAATGGACAACGACTCATTGGTATCTAACTCAGGCTTTATTATATTGGACAGCAGGGGCGGAGCAAGGTAGGGCAAGTCGGCAGAAAATTACACTATTTATACATGGTAAAATTATTTCTTATGTGTATATAGTAGATGTTTAACCCCCTTTAGCTTCTTCGTGTGTTTACTTCTTCATATTTTGAACCCCTTAGTGAAAATACTGACTCCGCCATTGTGGGACAGAATAGAGGTAAACAAAAGAAAAGGTAAAGAGCCAACACTGAACAAATCAGACTTGAGCAAAATATGGACTACAAACAGTACCTCACTCTACCTCACCTTGAAAAGCGTAATACAGGTTATACTAGAGCCTGATAGCGCAGGCATTTAGAGAACATTATGTAACAGCTGAAACATGATATTGATCATAATTTAATCAGTAAAATCACATATCAATTAACAATTTCTGTGACAGTCTTTATCGCGGCAAAAGCACAACTAATGCTAAGGATAGAAACAGTACCTTGAGCCATTATCACCTAGACCATGTAGCCAAACAATAGTTGCCTCATGCTTTCCTTTGGGCCTAACAACATGAGTCCTCCCAAATTCCAATGATGTTCGAGTTGTTCCGCTGCCTAAACATCGCAACGTCAACCTTTTGTTCAAAACACTTGGTACTTAAAATAGTAAATCAGATTTTAGAGAGATTCTTAGTCTTATGTGCATTGTGAAAATGAAAAAAGTAACCCACCAGAAGCTGCTGTAGAGCCATTGAAGCTCATTGCTATACCCCCAAGAAAGTCAAATTTAGTATCACACTTGCACCTATTGAAAAGTGCCCCTGCAATGCCAATAATCAACATTAAGCACATCTACTTATAACCCTACAAGAAGGGTGAAAATGGAATACAACCATGAATCTTCCTAGATGAGACTTAACTTACACCAGTTACACTTTGTCTAAGTTTACCTACATACTTATCACAAAGAGAAAGGTAGTACCCACTGAAAGGATGTCAAAAGGGGGGGGGGGGGGGAGGGGGTGCAAGGGGCAGCCTGGTGCACTATAGCTCCAACTATGTGCGGTGCCACAAGTGTTTGTACGCAACCCTACCTTACATTTCTGCAAGAGGCTGTTTCCACGGCTTGAACCCGGGACCTCCTGGTCACATGGCAACAACTTTACTGATTACTTCAAGTCTCCCCTTCTTGTCAAAAAGGGGACAAAAAGCAATTAACTTTATGAGCAAAGAGTAAATTGTTACAATGCAATATTTCAAAGAATCAATGCCTCTACACATTTCGACAAAAAGGAAAAAGCACATCAAGAATATATTTTCAAGAAAAGATATTCCTATTTTTTCAAAATCAAGAATGAATATAAACACTAACAACATATACAACACCTTTTTACATTTTCATGTTCAGCTGATAACAAACTCATTTACCTATTTAAGTAAATTCCCAGAAGTTCTTGGGGTTTAAGAATTGAATAATTAAAAGAATATAGGAGTATATATATACTAGCAATTTGGATTCACGGGTAAGAAAAAAATAAGAGGGGTTTAAGCTTTTTGCACCGACCTGCACTTGGGGTTTAAGAATTGAATAACAACAAAAAGTAAACAGGCATTTTATTGGCACTGTCTGTCTATGTGAGTAGGTGTGTGGTCATTCACTTTTTTGGCTTTGCCCTCTCTTTTACTGTTTTACATTTTGTTTAGGAGAAAAAACGCCTGCAAAGTTCGAAATTAATTGCCAATTTGATCAGGGTGTCCTTCCATAATATATTGTGTTTACATCGGTGCAGTTGAATTTGTTCGCCGTGTTAATTAAACTCTGATTTTAGGTTCGTTTACTAGCAGTTTGATTAATCTTTTTAGTTAAATAAGCAGTGGAAGCGTAATAAACGATGAATAACAATGAAAAGCAGATAAACAAGTATAGATCTAAAAAACGGGCTCTAGATCACTTCTTTTCGGAGCTGAAACTATCACCACGAGAGCAATGTGAAAGCAAGTAAAGGGAGCTTTTTTCTTTTTTGACAAATTTATACCATTAGACAGAGAGTCTAGCAGCTTTTATTAAAAAAATAAAGATCCTCAATCCAGATAAGTACAAGTAAGGGGGGGGGGGGGCTAGGTCTTACCTTACCAATCCTATTGAGGTAACAAACCTCGACTAATTAACAAGAATGAAGAAAAAAAGAGCTAAAGAGAACTAGATATTCTATGATCATCACAGAGTTTGTAATATACTCTATGATGACATTACAAATAAGGATGCTTATGTAATGCAGTAATATGAAAACCAAGAGTGTATTGTATTGCTTAAGAATCAAAATGCCTTACAAGTGAAAGGATCGACTATTAACAGGCCTACAATAAATGGCCTAAGTCAATAAAGATACTCTATATAAGTCCTTTAGTACTACGACCAATGACATTACTCCAGGTCTCATGTGCGTTGCAGGTGCCAACCAATATACTTTATAGGGGTCCGACTGATATATTGTGCGTTCGCGCACCTGACATTCACTCCGAATATCCATAGATAAGATTGTTGGACAACATTCACTTCGAAACACTCTTTGTTTTAGTCTTCCTTCAATGGCACGACTCGATAAATCATCTCGAATATCCATAGATCTGCTACCCCTTGGCCATTCGTTCCGCAGCGTGCCTCGTGAAGGTTCCTTCCCAATACAATAAGCACACACACAATGGCCACAATCATCTTTCTCATCTACTCACTCTATTTCAATTTGTCTGTTTGGTTTTAACTTGGAAAGGAAGTTTTAAAAAATAAAGAAGACCTTCAAATTTTATAATCTCAAAATAACGATATATCTAATTTATCAAAATATCCTTTAATCTTGTGGTCTTAAATATGTCTTGTGGAAAGTTGAAATAAAGAAGCTGCCAAAGAAGGAAAGAAACACTTTTTACGGACCATAAAAGAAAATATAACAAATAAATTGAAACGGATAACATACTTAATTATAATTAAGATTTCAAATTTGAGCTTAGAAGTTAAATCCATTTGAAAGAAAATTTAATAGCTCGCATAGTGGCTTTAGTGAACTAGTAAAAATACGAACATTAGACACTTGGGGAAAAAAAAGAAGAAAAAGAACACAATGCCCAAGATTAATCTCATTTAAATTTTCCAAATCTAATTTGAGAAAACAAATTATGAGCCATCAAGTATATTAACAAAAGAAAAATGAATCATATTAAGGCTTATTTGATGGGAGTATTCGAATATTGTCCTTGATATCTAATATAAAAAAATAATGTTTGTTTTTACATTTTCTTTACTAATATCAACTCCTACAACATATTATATTCCATAAAGAGATATTTATTGACAAGTTTATACAGAGAAAGAGAAAGCCTATAGTTAATATTCCAGTAATAAAAAAGGATAGACATTAGCGCATTAGCTCTTTCTTTTTCTTTCTAATGGACCAACTCAATGAGGAAAACGCAAAAGGCGTTGAAGAATTGATGAATACCTGGATGAATACGTGATAATATATTATAATTTATCAGTTTAAATTTTGTGTATGATTAGTGTAAAATAATATTTTTATTATTATGTCACTCAAATAATTTTACAGGACTCTCCTTAAAAAGTAAAATTTATGATCTTGAAAATAAGACAGGTTACCTACTATAACAGGTGAAGATAATTAATCTGATTGTATTAAAAAGTCTTTATATGACATTTATATAACTTAAATATAAACTCGTAGAGTCACATATCCCAACCAATATCCATTGAGTTAATATTTGTTTGGATATTAACATTACTAGTTTCCCAGTAAAACCAAGAGGGAACTTCGTTTTAGATGGGGTTTTTAATTTAGAGTAGTAGTTTATCACACGACGAAAATATTAGCCCAAGAGGTTTGTTTTTTTTGGTTTTCCACCCGGTGTTCGGTATCCGCATTGAAATCCGACTAAATCCGAATTTGTATCGGGAAGTCTCACATTGGGGGTAAAACACTCCCTAATAAAGGCGACTCCGTACCATACTTATGTTCAAACATTAATTACTTTATATGTATTAAGTAGATTTCTTACCAATTAACACAAATACAAAGTGTTAAATAAATTAAGCTTTTGAATTCTGTGAATTTCGTAGTTCGATTTATTTGATGCGTTGATGAAAAATACGGAAAATATAGGGGGTTCGATCTCATCTGTTGCAACTTGCGAGTAAACAAAATTCCATTCATGCACCTTCTTCTTTCTTTTGATTTTTTTAAAAAAATTCTTTTCCTAGTGAAAACAATATGTTGACAAGGTTATGACATTTTTATCTTTTAACATGGAGAATCCCTTCACATTGGTGCTCAACAACTCAAAAGAAATAAATCGCATTCACAAGTTTTTGAATATTCGAAAGTTATCTTTCAAAATGGAAAGGATACAAGATGCTATACTATAGAAGTGACGATTATATGGCGTTTTTTTTATGGCATTGCATCATAAGTTGTTGTCATTATTATTATGGACAAACAAAGAAATTGTAAGAGTTAGTTGATCCTAGGACTGATTTCACCTGGTGGAGGACATATTCCTGAATTCATCCTATTCGAATTTCGATGAATCTTTCTAATCAAGTGATGAGATTCAGAGAGAATCATACCCTAAAAGTCAGCTCGCCTTTATACGGCTTGGCTTCATGATCGCTTGTAATGGTCGACAGTATTCCTGCATATATTGAGGTGGGAGCCAAGGCTATATTAACCTCACATCAACACATTTCTATACTAATATGGACCATAACATTGGGGACAGGTTCAAGGTGTTGGGAAAGACAAGGCACAAACAAAGTGCACGATAGGATAACAGTGGAAGAATATCCAAGTCAAAACTTTCTCTTTCAATTTGAACCAAGAGGAAACAAACAACCCCAAGCACAATGATAAAAAGGCAGCAAGTATATCAACCAAAAGAATATAACAAGACAAAATAAGTAAACCACACGAGACACCAAGATTTACGTGGAAAACCCTTCAGTGTGAAGAGTAAAAAATCACGGGATCGAAAGCTTCACTATAATCACCAAGAGTTACAATAATGTCCTCCAAAATGGCCATCAAGGAAGTACCAAACAACGAACAACAATACATAAAGCACAACACCAAAAACTTGAGAACTAAAGGAGCAAAAACACAAAAAATACAGCTACTGTTCACAGATGCAAAACTGGAACTGTGGGGTACCAAATCCAACTCTGCCAGTTCCTAATCAATGATTGAAATAAGAAGAAAAATTGGTCCAAAAATCAGCTCAATCGGACAAGGAAGCGGAAATTGCAATTTGAAGTTGGCTATAAAGGCTGAAATTTGGATGCAAAAATCTGTTCTATTTTTCTCTCTATGGCTGCTGAAAACTCTTTTTGTGGATGTGAAAAATAAGAACTAAAAAAGTCTTATATATGCCCCATAGTAATGGGCCTATGGGCAAAAGTGAGTTGGTCCAAATTGAGCTTTTATTTATCCACATAGGAAGAAAAAAAGACTCATAACCCAACAATACTCCCCCTCATAACTATGTGGAGGAGATCGTCATCCCGACGATCATGCAAAAATCTTCGAACTTTCCTCTTGGCAAAGATTTAGTCATCATGTCAGAACCATATTCATCTGTATGAATTTTCTCAAGTTCAAGTAACTTAGAATCCAACACATCTCGAATCTAATGATATCTAACATCAATGGATTTAGACCGACCATGAAATGTAGAATTCTTGTCAAGATGTATAGCACTTCGACTGTCATAATAAAGTACATACTTCTCTTGAGCACAACCAAGTTCCCCCAAGAATCTCTTCATCCAGAGCAACTCTTTACAAGCTTCAACGGCAACAATAAACTCAGCTTCTGTAGTAGATAGAGCAACACATTTTTTCAACCTAGATTGCCAAGACACAGTCCCCCTCCCCCGCAAAAGTAACCAAATATCCTGAAGTAGACTTGCAGGTATCAATATCACCAGCCATGTCTGAATTAGTATAACCACAAAGAATAGGTTTTCCTGTACCAAAACACAAACTCAGACTAGAAATACCACAAAGATATCTCTTAATCCACTTCACAGCATTCCAATGCTCTCCTCCTGGATCAGAAAGAAAACGGCTAACAATACCAACAACATGAGCAATATCTGGTCTTGTACAAACCATTGCATACATCAAACTACCAATAGCTGAAGCATAAGGAACTTTCTTCATATCTTCCTTCTCATTATCACTGGAAGGAAACTGCTTCGTGCACAATTTAAAGTGCATAGCTAAAGGTGTACTAAAAATCTTAGCCTTGTCCATGTTGAACCTACGAAGTACTTTCTGAATGTACTTCTCTTGTGATAACCACAAATTTTTGGCTTTTCTGTCACGGACAATCTGCATGCCAAGAATCTGCCTTGTTGGTCCTAAGTTTTCATAGCAAAAGACTTACTCAACTCTTGCTTCAACTTTTGAATCCTGCAAGCATTATGACTAGTAACAAGCATGTCATCAATATAAAGCAACACAATAAAAAAGTCACCATTAGAGAATTTTTGTACAAAAATACAATGGTCTGAAGAAGTCTTCTTAAAGCCCTGCTGACTCATAAAAGAACCAAACTTTCTGTACCACTGTCTGGGAGTTTATATCAAACTTTCTTCAATTTGCAAACATAATTCTCATTTTCCTTGACTTCAAAACCTTCCTGCTGCTCCATATAAATTTCTTTGTCTAAGTCATCATGGAGAAAAGCGGTTTTAACATCCATTTGCTCAACCTCTAAATCTAGGCTTGCAGCTAGGCCTAGAACCACACGAATGGATGACATCTTCACAACTGAAGAGAATATCTCATCAAAATCAACTCCCTTTTTCTGGTTAAATTCCTTCACAACTAATCTAGCCTTGTACCGTGAAACTAAGTTACCATCTTCACGTTTCACCAGGAAAACCCACCTGTTTTTCAAAGTTTTTCTGTTTTTAGGTAACTTAACCAAATCAAAGATATGATTATCATGTAGGAATTTAATTTCATCTTCCATAGCATCAAACCACCTTTCTTTTTCTTCGCTTTGCATGGGCTCATCAAGACTCTCAGGTTCTCCCCCATCAGTCAAGAGTACATACTTATTGGGATAATAACAAGATGAATGTACTCCCTCTCTATTAGATCATCTGAGAGAACTGTCTGGAGCATCTATAACACCTGGTTGTTGATCAACCACATCATCTTGCACTGGAGCATCAACATCATCCTGGTCATTTTGAACATGATCACCATCTTCATTATCAACTTGATTTTCATCATTATAAAGATTTTCTTTAGGTCCAATAGTCAAAGGAACTGGATCAACATCAACTAGGGCTCTCACTGCTTTGAGAATCAACCTTCTCAACTTTGTTAAAATCTTCAATTGCTTGGTCTTCAAAGAACACAACATCACGAATTCTAACAAGTTTATTCTCAACTGGATCATAGAAACGATAGCCAAATTCATCTTGACCATAACTAATAAAGATACACTGCCTAGTTTTAATATTCAACTTTGACCCATCATCTTTAAGAACATGCATAAAGGCTTTACACCCAAAGGCTCTAAGATGATCATAAGAAACATTCTTACCAGACCAAACTCTATCAGGTACATCACATTCCAAAGCAACAGAAGGAGATAAATTTATAACATGAGTAGCAGTATTAGGTGCTTCTACCCAAAAGGAATCTGGCAGCTTAGAATCTGAAAGCATGCATCTAACTCTCTTAACTAGAGTTCTGTTCATCCTCTCTACTAAACTATTTAACTAAGGAGTCTTTGGAGGAGTTTTCCGATGTCGAATACTCTGCTCTCTGCAATATCTATCAAAAGGACCAATATACTCACCAGCATTATTTGAGAGGATACATTTCAATTTCTTCCATATCTGTTTCTCAACCAAGGCCCGAAAACTTTTGAACACATCAAGTACTTGATCCTTGGACTACAAAGAACATACCCAGAGCTTGCTAGAATGATCATCAATAAAGGTCACAAAGTAAAGTGCACCACAATAAGACCTTACTTTAAAGGACTACACAAATTAGAATGTACCAACTCCAGCAAATCAAACTTTCTTGAAGGCAGATGACTCTAAAAAGAAACTCTTTTCTGTTTATCGGCTAAGCAATGAACACACTTCTTTAACTTTGCTTGTTTCACTCTAGAAAGCAAATTTTTCTTAGCCAAACTATTAATCTCCTTCTCACTCATATGACTCAGCCTTCTATGTCATAACTTTGATGAAATATCATTCTCTCCTAAGCTTATTGAGCCTTTAGAAATGGATTCCTGAAATACATACAAGTTAGACAACTTGTCACCACGATCCACAACCAATAAACCTCTAGTAAGCTTTCACTGGCCAGTGCCAAGGGTGTTAATATAACCCTCATCGTCAAGGTTTTCTACATAAATCAAATTCAAGCAAACATCTAGAGCATGCTTGACATTATTGAGAACTAATCTCGAACCATTGTTACTTTCTGAACAAACTGTCCCAGTGCCAAGTACTTCAACTTTATCATTATTGCCCATTTTCAACATCCCAAAATTACCTGGAGTATAAGAAGAAAATAATTCCTTCTTTGGCATGACATAAGAAGTAGCACCAGAATTCACAAACCAACTAAACTCATCACAAACAAAAATAATGGCATTTTCACCACAAGCAACAAGAAGATCATCATTAGAAACAATAGCGATACGATTTTCATTATCGCCTTCTTTCTTTTATTGTTTTATATCTCTCTTATGCTTATGACAATATTTCATGATATTCCCATTCTTGTGGCAATAGTCACATGTAACATTTTTGAATCTAGATTTTGACTTGCTTCTACTTTTATCTCTATCATTCTGACCTCTGAACTTGTTTCTCCCCCTATCTTCAGTTACCAAAACATCGAAGTATGAAGCTGAAGAAGATGAGGCCTGAGATCTTCTTCTCATCTCTTCATTTAAGACACCACTATTAGCATATTCCATATTTACAATACCACTGGAAGCAGAATTAGTCAAAGAAACTCGAAGTTTCGAGTTTCTTAAAAGTCTGACAGAGTATTAAGAAGCCAAAGTCTCTGAATTTTTCAATTGAATTTTTCACCCATTCCAGATAGCTGGTCAAGGACACCTTGAAAATTATCTATATGTCAGAAATAGGACTGCCCTCTTTGTACCTGATATTCATCAATTATTTCAGCAGAAACAACTTGTTATTGCCAGTTTTCGAAGCATAAAGTGTATCGAGTTTGTCCCACAAACTTCTGGCATGTGTCTTATTCACAATATGGTTTCTAACATTGTCTTCAACCCATTGTCTGATATAGCCACAAACCTGTAGGTGCTTAAAGTTCCAATCTTTATCCATTATGGATTGAGATTTATTAGAAGCAAACACATGTAAATGCATAAAATAGGAGATCCTTCATCTTGCCTTTTCAAGTATGATATTTACTACCATTCAAATACACAATCTTGCTCATATTTGCCTCCATCATTCAAATCGATAATCAACAACAACCAATTCTCTAATATCACTTTATTCGGAAAGACAAAGCACTAACAAAGTGTGAAACAAGGTAGCAGCGGAAGAATACCCAAGTCTAAACTTTTCCTTTCAATTTGAACCAAGAGGAAATAAACAAACCTAATCACAATGATAGTAAGACAACAAGCATATCAACCCAAAAAATATGACAAGATAAAATAAGTAAACCACACGCGATATAAAGATTTACGTGAAAAATCCTTCAAGTGTGAAGAGTAAAAACTATGGGACCAAAAGCTCCACTATAATCACCAAGAGTTACAATAATGTCCTCCAAAATGGCCACCAAAGAAGTGCCAAACAATGAGCAATAATATATAAAGCACAACACCAAAAACTAGAGAACTAAAGGAGCAAAAGCACAAAAATACAGCCACTGTTCACGGATGCAAAACTAGAGTTGCAGGTCACCAAATCCAACTCTTTCAGTTCCTAATCAAAGTTTGAGATGAAAGTAATAAGGTGTCCAAAAATCAGCTCAATCGTACAAAAAACGAAGTGAAAATCGCAATTTGAAGTTAGCTATTAGGGCTGATATTTGGGTGCGAAAATCTGTTCTGTTTTTCTTTCTATGGCTGCTGAAAACTCTTTTTGTGGATGTGAAAAATAAGATCTAAAAAAATCTTATATATTCCTCATAGTAATGGGCCTATGGGCAAAAGTGAGTTGGTCCGAATTGGGCTTTTATTTATCCACATAGGAAGGAAAAAATACCCATAACCCAATACAATGAAATCCAGTAATTTTTGTCCAACCATTATATTGTATATATATTTAGAAATCTACTGAATATCAGTAAGTAAATATTTGACAGTAACTCAGTTATTATTGTGTTATTAACTTGAGGTTGATATAGGAATCCATAAACTTCAAATAATGAATCGGCCTCGATTTGTAATCAAGTTAACCTATCCGGGAAAAAGGTGTCTATTTTTCAAAGCAAATAGACATTGTGATTCCTTTAATCCAAGTTGATGCATGAAGGAATATCAAAGTCGTATTTTTTGTGAGAGATGAAAAGTAGTACTCCCTCTGTCCCAATTTATATGACATACTTTCCTTTTTAGTCAATCCAAAAAAGAATGACACATTTCTATATTTAGTAACAGTTTAACTTTAAAATACTCACTTTATCCTTAATGAAATGATTTACAATCACACAAATATTTATGACTCATTTTAGACCACAAGTTTCAAAAGTCTCCCTTTCTCTCTTAAACTCCGTGTCAAGTCAAACTACATCACATAAATTGGGATGGAGGGAGTAACTTTTTTACTATTATTACGTTTAGGTGTAGTAATATTTCGAAGAAATTGATATTGATTTTACATGAAAAACTATGAAGATGGAAGAAAGAATAATTGTAGGGTAAAGGTCACCATCTAAGGTTTGTTCAATTGGAGCACGAACTGAAATTTGAATTAACGATGAACGAAACTCGAGAAGGAGGGGGGGGGGGGGGGTCGTTTGTTGTTATATGCAAGTCGACTTACCAGTATATAGGGGTGTTCATGGTTCAATTTGGGGTAAATCCAAAACCTAGTCAATTTAGTCAATTTTTTAGTTGTTAAAATTAAACTAAACCAAATATTTGTTTTTTTTTAATTTTTCATTTGGTGTCCGATACCCGCATTGGAGCTCGATTAAAACCGAATTCGTGCCGGAAAGTTTCACATGGGGGGGGGGGGGGGTAAAGCACTCCCTAACAAAGGCGACTCCGAACCCAGGGGACTCAAACCCGAGACCTCTGGTTAAGGATGAATGAGTACTTACCACTCCACCACAACCCTTGTTGGTAAACTAAACCAACTATAATTCATCATATCCATCAGTTTGATTTGGTTCGGTTTATTCCGTACAATATGGAAAAGAACCTTCCATCATTTTTCAATTTATAATACGTTATTAACATTTTATTTTGGTCGATATAATTTTTTTAGATTTTGGAAAAAACTTCTTAACATCTATAAGCTTTAATTAAAATTATTTATAAAAAATAATTTATTATATTTGTGTAATTATAATATTTGTGTATATAACTTATCGTTCGGTTCGATTTGCTTTTTTGTTCTGTTTGTTTTTAATAAAACCAAACCAAATATTGTCAGTTTTTAAAATTTAAATCCAAATCAAACTAAAATCAAATAAAAATGATTTATTTATTCAATTTGGTTCGATTTTTGGTCTTTGATTTGGATCAATTCTTAACCAAACTGTGAATACTTCTACACGCAGATTAGATTGATAACCAGATATAAGAAAATATAAATTGAGAGTAAGGGAACAAAAAGGAGTAAATGACACAAAGATTTATATACTTGTTCCGATCACTAATATGGTGCTTAGTCCATCCCCCTTGGATTACAAGTGTTTTCTTTAGAGCCTTTGAATGAATCTTGAGTACACAGATTGTATCGTGGTGATCTTTGAGAGTTCTTCAGGCCTGAATGGTTCCAATTTTCCTTTTGTGGTCACAACCTCTACTTGTATAACTTTCTAACCTGTCTTTTTCTTTTTTTCACAAATAATCTATGATGAATACATTGGTTATTGTAATATGAAAGGGTGAATAGTATTCTTGATCAAGTCATGTTGCACATTTTTCTTCTCTAATCTTTAGCTTCTTTTATTCTTCTTGGCTGCTTTATGACCGTTGCTCTTGGACTGATCTGATTTGATATGAGAATTATTTTTTTTCTTGATTTTCGCTAGAATTCAATGGAGAATTGTTGTCTTAATTTTGATTGTCGTGAAGATTGATATGATGAATCAATCCTAATATTCAACAATAGACTCTTAAGGTAACCCAAGGAAATTTCCTTCAATAAAGGGTAGACTATTATTCAACCTAATCAACAAGCTAAATTGATTACAACATAAAACTTGTTTTTACTTACTTAATTATAAGATTTGATTACCAGTCTTACTTATTTGCTGAATTCAATAAGTAATATTAGTAATATTTTATCAATACTAATAATTATAGTAACAAATAATTTATGGTTATCTATGATAATGAAAAAATTTAAATAACTATTCATATGCAAAAAATTTAATATAGAGTTGAACATTAGAAGTTAAGATTAAGCATTTTTATGGGTCAAGGTTGACAATTTGATGGGTCTATTTGGCTGTAGATTTACACTAAATTACGCATAATGTCCCCCAAAGTGTCCGATTTTGAACTTTTGTCTGATAGGCAACAATTCTAAGTTTTAACTTTTGCTTATAAGACATAACTTCTAGTCAATTGAGCGCGTTCATTATTTTAAAATGTCCTGAACGTCTTCCTTATGAGCAAAAGTTAGAACGCCTATCGGGCAATATATCTGAATTCTAATTCTTTTCTATAAGGCGGAACTTCTGGTTAATTGTGCAGGTTCATTGTCTTGAAATGTCATAAACGACTGTCTTATGGACAAAAGTTAAAACATTTGCCTTATGGGCAAAATTTATGGCAAAACTTCACATATAGCTATCTTAGCCCCCTCTTAACTCACTTCTTTGTCTAACTTTCAATATTTTCATTCTATAGACAGATAGTTAATGTCTACATGTATTTAGGGAGGATTTATACAAAAACATAAAACCCTTTTTTTTTTTTAATTTTTTTTCAGTTACAGTAACAGAAAGAGATTTAAAAGGAAAGAGATTAGTTCCCAATGTTTGGCGCTTTCCATACTTACCCTTGGTAGTTTTCAAGCAAATCCAATGTTGGCAATTAGCCCCATTATTTTCTTCAACTTTCTCACAATAATCTCTTTCATAATGAAGCATTAAAGCTCTTTAAAGCGAACATGTAGCAGAAAAATTGAGACAAAAGGAGATCAGTGAACAATTGATTTAATATGTATTATTGTTAGTATTTTGTATAACATATACATTTTTATTTAATCGATTTAATAGGTATTCTGTATATACAAATATTATATTGTATACACATTATATGATTATATACTTTTAAAAATGGTACATAGACATTGGATTATACATATGGTTGTGTATACATATTTTTAATTGAAGTACATTTATATATATATATATATATATATATATATATATATATATATATATATATATATATATATATACACATATAATTGTATTCTATATATGAAATATTTCTATTCATCTCAAATATATTTTTGTATACAGATGCACTTATTTATATTTAGCTTGTATATATATATAGTTAATTGCAATTTATATACATAAATAGAAGTGTTATTAAATAGAAGTATGTATATATAGTTGATTACAATTTATATACATAAATAGAAGCATGTATATATAGTTGATTGCAATTTATATGCATCTCAAATGTATTCAGTTGTTATTAACAAACGACTAATTTTCAATGTTTATACATAAGTATCATCATCAAAGAATTTTGTATGTGTTTATTTTAAACAAATTACCAATGATAAACAAAATGCATCATACGTAAATATTTGAATTAATTTTTTAGGCCGTTATAGCAAGTGACAAAACACATTTTTAAACCAACCACTTGAATCAAGTTATAGTATTTAAAAGTAGGCAAGTATAAAATACAGACACTTTCAATATTATTAAAATTGAAGCTGGGTTGAAACAATAACTGAAAACACTAACTGGGAAGATTTATATGATTGAGGATTTGTGGTTTGCATTGTAATATGGGGTGGATCTGGAGGTTTTAGGGATATTTCCAAGTCAATATCCATCGTTGGATCTATAGAGGTCATTGAGAGTAGAGTTGTGAATTCAAATGTGAGTAGAGAGAAGGCACATAAAATTAGTAGAGAGAGAAAATTATTACTTTTTTAATATTCAATTAAATTTGATGAGAGAGATTAATTTAATGCACACAATAGGAATGATATACAAGCTATCATATTTGTATATGCGGGCTCACATAAATAATAGTCCTTTAACTAAATTTTAACTATGTCAGATAATTATTTTAAACATTAATCATGATAGATAATTAAGGATTCTTTTTATCTATACTGTGTAATTTTTTCAACATTTATTAAGTGGGGCCAAAAAATTAAGACCACCCATTATGAAAAGGAATCTTTATAAGATTTTTTTATGGAAACAAAATATCAAGATGACCCATTTTAGGGCCATTTTTGAACTATCCAATGATTTATGATAGGTCTATTTAGACTAGCCCAAATCAACCCATCATCAAAATCACTTTAGTCCAAACCCATTAAAACTTGAACCCAATGGCCAATGAAGTGGGTTAAGAATAATGAGGCCTCAGGTTCAAATTTCAACGGAGGTAAAAACAACTAGGTGATTTCTTGATATTTAGTGGAATTAGTTGAGGTGGCACCGCGGTTATTAAAAAAATGTTATCGGAGGTGGGGATCCTTTTAATTATATCACCAGCCTTGGAGTAACCGGTAAAGTTGCTGTCATGTGACCAAGGGGTCACGGGTTCAAGCCTTGGAAACAACCTCTGGCAGAAATGCAAGATAAGGCTGCGTACAATACACCCTTGTGGTAGCTTTAGTGCACTGGGCTGTCCTTTTTACCCAAGGTGTCTGCATCAATTTTTCTTATTAGAACCTTAGTGTTTGATGAGGAGTAGAAATTGTTTTGTTACCTTGCCATGGTATCATTATTAAGTAGCACAACACTATGGATCCAAGAATGGATATTTACAAAAAAAAAATAATTTGCACAAGCAGCCAATACAATCGGTTTCTGCTAATTAAATGATCTAGTGCATGGACTTCGATGATAACATAGTTAATTTAATTAATCAGATGAAACAGTCAGCAACAGAATATGCAGTCTGAAAATCACAATACACACAAATCCAAGGACAATAGTCCAACAAACAATTCACAACCAAGGATGTCAGTTAATAAATCACCAATATACCAACCTCAATGCTAACGCATTGAGTCAGCAGTATACTTTAGGTTGAGAATTCAATGATTGGAAGCCGTCGGAAATTGTCATTATATAGTTAAATTGATGTCCTGATGTCCCTTAGGGGTCCAAAATGGCTAGGACACGGGAGGCAATTGCTGAATGCCTTTCTGAATTGCAATCTGAATCCCATGAGAATCAGCAGAAAGCTCTGCTAACCTTGGTTTCAATCACAAAGGTGAGCCCTCAAAACCGGAACTTGTTAGCGCAAACAGATGGTGCCATTTCTACCTTGCTGAACCTATCCATGTCTGCGTACTCAACTAATACTCAACTTCTTGCGCTCTCCATTCTTTTCAACCTCTCACTCAATCCTAATCTCAAGCAGTCTCTAGCAGACATGGACAAAATCCTATTTCTCAACTCAGTGATCCTATCTTACACTTCAGCTGAACCAAGTAGGCTAGCAGCTTCACTTCTCTGCAGTTTGGCAATGCTAGATAAGAACAAGGCAAAATTTGGGGTGGCTGGAACCATTGAGGCTCTCATAAAGGCCATCTCGAGACCACGAGGTGCTGCTTCCCATCACTTCCTGAGCACATTGGCTGAACTGGTGCAGTTTCATGGGAATTGTACAGTGGCTGTCCAAGCAGGGGCAGTTCCGGTGCTGATCAAGTTAGTGGAAAAGTCTGATTCTGAGGATCTTGCTGGAACATCCTTGGCAATCCTCTGCTTGCTTGCAAGGTTTGAAGAGGGACTAACTGCTTTGAAAGAGAAGGACCAAATAGTGCCATTTATGATAGAAATTTTGAAGGGAAAGTGCATGTTGAGTAAAGAGGGAGCTGCTGACATTCTACTCCGTTTATTTGACGAAAGTGAGGAATTCACAAGAGATGCTGTAAGGTTACCCGAGTTTTCATCTGTGCTAGCTGATCTCTCTGTTAGAGGGTCAGTGAGAGCTCGAGAGAAGGCTAGCTTACTCATGAAGAAACTAATGGAAGCTAACATGGATATTGTTTATGGCTATACTGGCAACAAAACAGCTACATATTTGCAATGGTAATCCAAGATAACGTCCGTAGATTCAGGATTTAAATTTGATGGGCTCAATATTTATGTTCTCAACACTGAAATCATCGCATTTTTGCAATTGTGGGATAAAAAAAGTACTCGTTATGTCCGTGAAGAGAGATATTGAGTTCAGTTGAATTCGTTAAACTACATTTCATCCGACCCCGCGTAAAGGAGATTGATGAGTCACTAGGATCTCAAAAATGGATAGGAGTAGCTGGAAGAAATTAATTAACCAAATAAACGAACCAGGATACTCTTCTAGCAAGTTGTTAGCTTGCCTTTTGAGAGATATGTTTTTGCATGTTGGATGTTGTGTGAGTTACTTCATATGTTCTTGTACTCTTTGTCCTTCAATCAAGCAATTCATGGAGTTTTTTTAACCTTTCTTAGCAAGTATTTACACGCTCATCAGAGAAAAGAATGCTACCCTGGAGGAATCTTGAGAGGTTATTTGTTGGTGGGTTACAAGACAATAATGCATTTTCCGAGCATGATTCAAAATTGATCACCACTTAGGGAACTTTTGTGGCATTGTTATTAGAATTGACCATCTTTTCAAAATTATACTAGTAATCTAGAGTTCAAAGGTGGAGTCAAGTTCCAAACAAATATTCAAAATCTCAAGTCTAGTTTTCAAAGTTGGGCAACCTTCTAAATATAAGACCACAAAGTGACATAAAGATTTTAGGTTTTGCCCTTCAAATGGGCAGTTTTTTTATTCTTTTTGAAAAATAACTAAAACATCAAGTAACTATTCTGAAACTAAGAGGGTGAATGAGAACCCAACAACATCTTTTGCTGCACGTGGAGAATTGTTAGAAGGCACATGTGAATGTCATTCAAAGCGAGACTCCTAACCAAAAGCTAAATTGCTTATGCCATCAGCTACTGAATTAGCCTCCCTGTAAATAGGGGCGATAGAAACCACCCAATTCCTAGCCAAGAGGTGACGATGAAGTTGACAGTATCACCATTCTGATGAGGCACAATTCTTCTAATTTGCAGTGCATAATTACACTAGCATTATCAATTTGCAAGGCAACTCGGCGCCACCTCCTATCCCAGACTTCTGAAGGCCAGTGAGAACTCGCCATAGCTATGCTCTAAATGATGTACAAACACCAATCTTGACTGAAAAATAGACTGATCTTTAATTTTTTATCTTTTAGTCATCAAATTTATGCCTAATGGGGCATAAGTTCTTTAGAAACTGAAGTCATGCTTGGACATAACTTATGAGATATTATGATAAGAAAATATAAACTTACGTAGTGCGAGAAAATTATTTGTTACTTGAGACATATTAAAAACCAACATAAAATAGGGCAAAAGTGTAAATGACTGCCTCGTCTAAATAGGAAGATTTACACATATAGCCCTTTTGAGGACCAAATCGAATTTTAGACAATGCCGATATCAAAAAATCAAACCAAATTGCAAAACAAATTACAAGAATCGACACTTCTTTTTTGGTTTGATTTGATTTTTAATTTAAAAGCTGATAAAATTTGATTTGATTTTGATTTTAAGAAAAGTAATTGAAACCACGGAACCAATCTAACTATATAAATATAATGACCCTCTAGGTCATTTTTCTTGTTTGCACGTGTTTACAGTACGTAGAGCTTTCCTATAGCTGCCCCAGGTCATTTGTGACTTACTGGGACTGACGGTTCAGTCATCAAGAAGTTAGTTTAGCTTTTAGAGTAGTTTTCTTGTTTAGAGGTTTCAGGTAGTCGGATATAGGTCTCGGGTATAAACTCCAGTTATAAGGCCTCGGATGCCATTTCTAACCATCTCAGCGGATCTAGAATATTGACTTTAGGCTAGATGGACCCTTGGTTCGGGTCTGGATATTCCCGGACTTGTTTTGGGCTACAGGCCGGTCATTGGCTTTGCGATGTCAGCCCTTGGGGTGTGGGCCCCAATTCTTATCAGAACGACCTCTGATGGAAATTCAGACAGTGCTATTGAGTTTGGAGAGTCAAAATTAGTTAGGTAGCATAGTTCGTTTGTGTGCACGGGTTCTCGGATCAATCCGGGCACATAGTCAAAAATGCCAGGACTTAGCCATTTTTGGGCCATGGCCATGTGCTTAATCGGCCATGGGCGCGACTTAACGCTATGCGCTTAAGCAGCCCTAGGCGCGCTAAAGCAGCCATGGCAGGCCATGGGCAAGCGCTTAAGCGACCAAGTTTGGCTTTAGCGTATGGGCGCTTAAGCCACCCAAGGCACGCTAAAGCGGCCACTTATGGCGCTTTAGCGACCATAAAGGCACTTTAGCCCCACCTGCAGCCTAATTATTTAGGCTTCCACCTCTTAAATCATTTCCAAATGGTGGAGAGACCTTAGAAACACTATGGCATCATCTTTAAGCTCATGTTAGAGCTTATTCTTTGAGGTTTGAGCTTGGGTCTTCTTGGATTCAAGTCCGCGGCTTCATTCTCGTCATTTATACAGTATGTTTTCTTGGTTTTAAGGTTATTTTTATTTACATTGGTGGTGCTGCTACTGTTATTGGTGTTTGAGCTATTATTTGGGATCAGATTTGGTTATGGTAGCTGTGACTATTGGTCACGAGGTAATTTAGGACGTTGTGATGGTTTTGATTTTGAGATTCCATAAGCAAACCCCACATTGGTTGTTTGGTCATTTTCTAACCTAATGAACTATGGGTATCGATAGTCATGTTTTGACTTGTAGATTACTATTGTGGTAGCGTTGCATCGATTGGAGGCCTTATGGAAGGAGAAGACTATTATGTAGCTAATTCATGGATATGCTTTCGATGGAGTCCAGTAGGCTTCGGTCTACTGTGTTCTATTATACATTGTTGATATTGATTATGTGTTAGGCGGGGGTATGACCTGGGCTGCTTGACTTATCTTTTGGCCTATACTTCACGGCCTTCACTATAGCATGATTATTATATGAACCTTAGCCTAGACTACCCGGCCTAGCTTCAGTATATTGGTAGACTTGATTGGTCGTGTATTATACGTAACCTTAGATTGGTCTTGGAGATCCCTATTATGGGAGCTAGGGCAGTATCTACCTTTTCCACTGGTATTTACCTGATTATGCTCCCCTGGTAGTATGATACACTTTCGTGATGCCATACCCTGATAGTGTATACTTGGTTGTATGATATGCATCTGATTGGTCTCATGCCTGGGTTCCTGCTTACGGATATACCTTGTGATCATGTCATATATTGTTCTATTGGGCTCGAGGCTTTAGTCACGAGACCATGGATACCAGGTTAGTTCCCTTATAGCTTGCTGAGGAGTTGTGAGTTGGTTTATGGATATGTGGGTGCTTACCTTGACTTGTGTCGATACTAGTGATGGCATACATTGGTTACGTGTAGTTCCCGCATATAGTAGTCGATTAGTGACCCTACCGTCAAAGGCTAGGTTTGAATTCCCATTTATTGATAGATAGATGCCTTAGGGATAGACTTGGTCCCTTATCAGCACTTTGGGTCAGGAATGAGGCACCTTAGCCTCAGTTTGGGTAGGCTTTATCACTAGAATGAGTTGTAGGGCCCGGTAGGAGGCCCCGCTGTCTTTTTTTTAAGTAGATAGCTTTATGGGGCCATCTCTCGGATCTAGATGACACATGTATATTGGTAGGTGTTACCCTAGATCTGAGTATGCCTAGGCTAGTTATAATGCCTAGTTAGCTTCATTACCCTCAGAGAGAGTTATAACTCAGCTTAATAGCTAGAGGCTGTAGTCTTAGATACCTGGGTAGGTATATATATATATATATACGGGTGGTTATGGGTTTAGGACCCCTGGTTTACCACTAGTTATGTTACACCTAGGAGCTCTGGCGGGTTCTAGCATTGACTTATACTGAGATTGACCTCCGTTAGGAGCTCTGGTTATAGTTACATTGACTATGAATTCCAGTTCGGGTCCGGTAGTGGTTCACAGTTATGATTTATCAGGCCTTTCGTTGTAACCCTAGGGTTTGGTTTAAGTCCGACGGTTATTATTATACGATTATGGAGCATTTAGTCTCCGACCTACTGATATGACATATGGCTCTAGACTATGATTATGGTAGTCCTGGTTCGGGACCAGGTAGTGTATGCATACCTCTCGAGTCCCCTGCGGGCGTCTCTGTCCCAGAGTCGTAGTGTCGAAAGAGTTTGGTCACTGTAGGTCCCATCTTTGTGAGTTAGGTGAGCTGGAGGGTGTGTGTACACTTGGTTTGCTTGGACTTGGTATTAGTTTCAGTCGGCATCAACAATCAATTCTGGTTACGATTCTGTTCCTTGCATGCATCTTCTATCACCAGTATGGTTCTCACTCTTGTATCCCCCCGTGGTTTATAGAGGCTCAGTTGGGTGGTTCTATGTGCTTTAGTGTCCCTCCAAATTATGGGGTCTAGGTCGGGTTTTATTTGTAGTGTGTGCCTTTCTAGCTTACCGGAGGAGGGATAATAGCCAACTAGGTGATGATGTGTTCGGATTGGCCGGTTAGATTCTGACTACTTGACTATGGCTTTTCGGTGGTTATATCTTTGGTAGGACCAATACTAATCAGTTATAGTTGGACAACTAGGGACTCGAGTATCCCCGATTCTGTACTTACGTTTAGAGAGAGCTTTCGGTATTCTGAGCCTGATAGGCAGACATACATACCCTGTTTAGGGACCATTCTTATGTCAGGATTAGCTTCCCTAGTTGGTCACGATTCTCGGTATATTGGGCAGCTGCCTTTAGTTAGCCCTACCCAGTATAGTTATATTTACACTATATGACCAGTTATCCCCGTGGTGGTGGTGGTGTGTGTGTGTATATATATATATATATATATATATTCATATTTATACACTTCTTCCTTCCTACTACTACTACATATCATTTGTATACCCTTCTTTCATATATACGTTGTTTATCCTATGTCTTCTTCTTCATTACACCACGGTACAGGGACTAGCCTGGTCTCAAGATACCTGTAGGGTGATAGCTTATGTTAGCTACCCTTAGCTTGACTTACAGTCCTAGCATTATGATATCTCCTGTTATAGATAGTTACCTGCACTACTTACACCTGTTTTACATGTGATTCATATTTGGATTGTCTTTGGAGCTCAGTCAGTCGATGCCTACTGAGTACCTCGTGTTGGTACTCATATTATACTTCTGCACCCTACAGTTTATAGTACGAGTTAGCACTGCTGATTTGTGTATCGTACGGAGTTACCGTGGATCGGAGACCGGAGGTGAGCTTTAGACTTTTTGAGTGTACCTGATCTCCCACTTTTGCTGGACTGGTCTTTACATTGTATCTTAGAGACGGTTCTGTATATAGTTATATTCATATCTTGTTCATCTTGTACTCTGGATTATTAGTGGCTCTTGTACTAACATCACCAGTCTTGGGGTATTCTATTGTATTTCTTTGGAGTCTCCTCTGTTTGCACGTGATCTTATTTTTCGTTCTTCATATTAGTCCCCTACTAGCCGTTCCAGACTATGGGTTGGCCTGCCTACTGGTGGGTTAGAGTAGGCGCCATCATGACCTGAGAAATCGGGTCGTGACAATAAAAACTGTGTATGTGTTTCTTTTAATAGAAATTTTTATGGTATGTATTAACCGTTTACACTATTGGTTCATAGTGTTTGCCTTTATAGTAGTTCAATCATTTACCTTTTTTCTAGTTTGATTTATAATTTCTATTTAGTAATTTTCAGAATTAATTTCATTTTAAAAATAACTTGTCTTTGAGTCCTTTAATTATTCACCACTATTTAAATCACTATCTCAAAGATATCTTAGTATATTATAATTACATCTTTTCTGAAAGAGTAATTGACATGGTCGTGTTGTGTCAAAATATAATCAATCTAATATGTGCTTGGAGATACATTATCGCATAATTTTTTTTAAAATCGACAATAAATCAAATCAATAATATAAGCAATGAAAAACCAATTCATTTAATTTAATTTCAACATTTGAAAAACTAATTTTTGTTATAAAATAAAGACAATTATTAAGCTAATAAAAGACAAGGAAAAATGCAACTTAGAGAGAATGGAGTAGTAGTGCTTTTATTTCACTGTATAGTTCTTATATATGTCTTTCAATTACAAGTGAGAGGGCCATTTATAGGCCAAATTACTTGGCGAACAAGCTCATTACAGAGGCGATAATAGTACTTGGGCTCCAAGTCTAATCAATGCAAGACACATGGCCATCCACTAATCTTTACAACACTCTCCTTTGGATGTCTATGTAAAAAAAAATCTACTGAATACGCATTTGAGTGCTGCCTCATTAAAAACCTTACTAGAAAACCCTATGGGATAAAACCTTGATAAAGAAAAAAAGAGTACAACGCGTATTCTTACCCCCCCCCCCCCCGATGAAGACTACGATTCAGATAGTTAAGTCTTTACATTCCAATCTTGTGTACCATCCTCTCAAGAGTTGAAGTTGGTAAAGATTTTGTGAACAAATCTGCTGGATTGTCACTTGAATAGGTTTATTTTACATCAGTATCAACGTTCTTCTGGAGATCACGTGTGAAAAATAATTTTGGTGAGATGTGCTTCATTCTGTCTCCTTTTATGAAGCCTCCCTTTAGTTGGGCTATACATGCAACAATGTCTTCATATAGGACAGTAGATACATTGACATCACACTTCAGGCCACATCTTTCTTTGATGAAATGTGTCACTAATATCTAACCACACGCATTCTCTTCTTGCTTCATGAATACCTATTATCTCAACATGATTTGAAGAAGTAGCAACAATAGACTGCTTTGTAGATTGCCATGATATAGAAGCACCTCCATATGTAAACACATAGCCTGTTTGCGATCGAGCTTTATGTGGTTCAGATAAATAACCTGCATCTACATGACTAAGAAGATCTGTACTATCTTTGTTAGTAGTAGCCAGACCCATATCAATATTTCCCTTTAGATATCAAAATATATGCTTAATTTTGTTTTAATATCTCCATGTAGGAGAAGAACTATACCTTGCTAGTAAATTAACATAGAATGCTATATCAGGTCTTGTAGTGTTAGCAAGATACATAAGTGCACCAATAACACTAAGATATGGTACTTCAAGACCAAGAATCTCTTCATTATCTTCTGGAGGTCGAAATGGATCGTTACTCACTTTGATTGATCGAACAACCATTGGAGTACTTAATGGATATGCTTTGTTCATGTAAAAATTTTTCAAAATCTTCTCAGTAAAGGCAGAATGATGGATGAAGATCCCGTCTTTTGAATGTTCAATTTGCAGACCAAGATAAAGTTTTGTCTTTCTAAGATCTTTCATCTCAAATTCTTTCTTTAGATATTCAATTGCCTTTTGGACCTCTTCTGGAGTTCCAATGAGATTTATATCATCAACATAAACAATAAGTATAACAATCTCTGATGCTGTTTTCTTAATAAAAATACAAGGACAAATGACATGAGTTATGTAACCTTCATTTATCAAGTACTTACTAAGGCGATTATACCACATACGCCCTGATTGTTTTAGACCATGTAATGATCTTTGTAATCTGATTGAGTACATTCCCCGAGATTTTGAACTATATGCTTCAGGCATCCTTAATCCTTCTAGGATTTTCATATATATATATATATATATATATATATATATATATATATTTCATCATCAAGTGAACCATAAAGATAAGTTTTAACCACATCCATTAGATGTACAAGATTTTTATGTACAGCTAGATCGATGAGATATCGAAACGTTATTGTATACATAATGGGTGAATATGTCTTTTCATAGTCGAAATCGGGTATTTGAGAGAATCCTTGTGCAACAAGGCATGCCTTGTATCTTACAATTTTATTTCTCTTATTTTTTTTCCCCACAAAGACCCATTTATATCCAACTGGTTTTAGACCATTAGGGGTTTGGACTACAGGTCCAAAAACCTCTCGTTTACCAAGTGAGTTCAATTCTGATTGAATTGTCTCTTGCCATTTTGGCCAATCACATCTTTGTCGATACTGTTCAACTGATAGAGGTTCAAAATCCTCACTCTCTTGCATAATATTAAGTGCGACATTATAGGCAAAAATATTATCCACCATAATTTTTGATCGATCTAAATTTATCCCATTACCAGTCGAACTCATTAAAAGTTCATTATTCACTTGAATCTTGAGTTCACTGATTTCTTCAGAAATATCAGGATTAATCAGATCTTAAATCTCTTCATGAGATTCTTTTATAGTGTCAATTTTTATCCATTTTCATGCTTCTTTTTCTAGGATTTTTATCCTTCGAACCTATAATGACCCTCTAGGTCATTTTTTAATTTTCATGCATTTCTGGCAATTCGAGCTTCCCGATAGTTGCTATCAGTTATTTATGACCTTCCAGGATCGATGGTTCAATTTTTGAATAATTCAGTAGAGAATTTCATTAATACCGAGTTTATTCTGAAATGTTTAATTTAAATTAGAGTTTAGTACTTTTATAATTTTTATTTTTAATGCCTTTCTAAAATGCTTTTGATATTTACGAAATTTCTTTAGTTATGATATATTTATATTATTTTATAATAGTTTTATAATTTATTAATAGTTTAAAAGGAGATAGTGAGTCTAATTATGTTGAAAAATTATTATTATATAATAGAGGATTTATTCGAAATAATTTTCTATTAATTATGATATATTCAAAATGTTGTATTTATTTTATCAAGAACCTATGCAATACCCAAATAAATAAATAAAGAGATAATCAAGAATGGTAGGAGGGAACACCTCCACTTCCACGTGGAAGTGAAGGGAGGGATGATCACCCATTAATGTTATAGGTGGCAGCAAGTAAGGTTTAAAAAATGTATAAATTCTTACATTTCATTTACCTAACTTTTCATTACTAACCAAATATTATATGTTCTCCTCAATATACTAGCAGATCTATTTGCCTAAGAAAAGTACTTTTTCATTAATTTTTATTCCTTTACAAACTTGTTTTCCATTTGGTTCAAACATGTATACAGAACCACATTGATGGAGTAATGCTTCAGGAAAATATTATGGCGTTATATTTTATCTATAAAGGAAAATCAATTATCTACATCAAGTTATTCAAGCTCGGGTCCTAGTGGGACATTATTTGGAGACTTTTCAATAAGGCCAGGCTTCGATGCGGTGTTCGCAAGCTTAGCATTTGGACTCCATGTAGGCTACAGTCTATTCTTCTATATGAGATTGTGTATTATATAGATTGCATGCTAGGTAAGGGATTATATGATAGGTTTATAGCTAGTTGTATCATGATTTGACCAGTCTAGGAGATTTAGAATAGAATTGTAAATTGAGCCTTGACCTAAGAATACCCGCTATAGCTATAGGATACCGTTAAATCTGATTATTTATGTACATGACCTTAGGTTGACATTAAGAACCCTTAGTGTAAGATTTACAATATTACTTAGTGATTTATCCCTCGATTAGATTCTCCCAATAGCTTGATGGTCGTATTTACCTCAGTCCTGCTGAGTTATAACGTTGTTATCCTGCTAAATTGTATATTGTTGGGCCCGAGGCCGTGGTTACAAGATCAGTTGGACACCAGGTTAGTACCCCATTGTTTGAAAGGATGTGGTTTAATTCATAGACGCTTACTTTTATATTGTTTGGATACTAGTGATGGCATGCATATGTCTAGACGCATTATCGCTTATTTAGTGTTACGATTCCAACTAAACCTTGGTTTTCTTTATGGTTTTCCAAAAAGGGGTTTATGCCTTCTTTTCACTTTTAAAAATTAATTTCTAAACGAAAGACATACCACCCTTATTATTGATTTATGATATTTTAAACTGAGCATCCTACTTTGAAAATTTAGACCGAAGTAGATTCTGGTCCATTCTTGATCTACGTAATTGTCACTATTTACTTACTTCGGTAGAGGAAAATTCTGACCCTTTCAATACTATTTTACCATTTTAGTCCCAGATTCAATCTCGGGCACCAGACTTTACAGATTTCTACTTATTTTAGTCTCGGTTCGATTTTAAGAATTCATTACTGGACGGAGTGGGTTGGTTATAGATTATGAAATTCCCGGTTCGGGATCAGGCAGTGTAAATGGATATCACGAGTCCCCTATGGGCCCCTTCGTCCGATAAGCCATAGTACCGGAGAAGGATGGTCACCATAGGTCCTGCCTTTGCGAGCTACTGAGCTGGAGGAGGTGTATACACTTGTGTTAGATAAGGTACTTGGTTTATCTTCCATCATCTGGTTCTTTTCATGACTATCATTGATTCATATTCATCGCCTATAAGTAGTATAATCATTTGGCACTTGTATCTATCGGTCTTATGGGGGGTTGTATAGGTACAGGTTATGGTTGTTATTTGTTGAGTGTTTGCTTGTGCCTTTCGGGATTATGAGGGCTCGATTAGGTTATTGTTTGTCTGGGCTAGCCAGTTATATTATTATTCAGTTATTGTTATATAGTTTGTGGCAGGTTGGTTATGGATTGGTACCTGAGGTGTTAGGTATGCTTTAGAGTATTATTGTTAGATTATCTTATGCTTATTCACATTTTGGTTAGAGACCCTGATTATGCTAGAGTTAGTTCCCTCATTGTATGATCTTTGTGATGTTAGACTAGCTCCCTCGGGGTGGTGTCTTTATGTTGGGTGGTTTGTATAGCGCGATTGTATATCCATTCCTCTCTAGCTACTCTTGTATATCATTTTCTCCCTGTCTACTACTCTTGTATACTGTATATCTCTTTCTTCACCCTACTATCGTATATTGACTAGTCACTTATGGTATCACACTTATATCCCTTGTTACCTGTAGTATCTGATAGTTACCCATACCTCTTCACTGGCATTATCATGTCCGTTTCTTAAATAGTTTCCTGTAGTTTATGTTTCTGCTTTATATATTATTTATACTTTTATTATCTTTGGAGCTCAGTCGGCCGGTGCCTACTGAGTACCTCATGTTTGGTACTCATACTACACTTTTGCACCCTACAGATTATAGTACGAGTTCTCTTCAACGACGTTTACATCGTGCGGAGCTGCAATGGATCATATATTTAGGGTGAGCTCCTGACGTTCGGCGTTGTTCCTGCTCTCCCTTGGTTGTTAGACTGATCTTTATTTTGCATTTCAGAGACAGTTCTGTATATATATATTAAGCTTACCTTGTACTCATGTTTTTTTAGAAGCTCTTGTACTGACTTCACCAAGTTTTGGGGTTACTTCTCTATGTCTCTTTAATAGATTCATTTTTTTTTTGCTTTCTTCTTTTCTTTTGATAGTCTGTTACTTGTTGTTTCGGATTAAGGGTTGGCTTACCTACTAATGGGTTATGGTAGGTGACATTATGACCTGGGAAATTGGGTCATGAAAAATTGGTATCAGAGCATAGGTTGACCGGTATTGTTAGTACAAGAACTAAGTGCCTAGTAGAGTCCTGCAGATCGGTACGGAGAAGTCTGTATCCTATCTTCGGGAGGCTAAAGGGCATTCTTAGGAAATTCTAATTTTTGATTTCTTGTCGTGTTTTCGTACTTCTATGAACCTCTAAGTAATTTTGACTCCGTTCTTTCCCAGATGGATAATACAAGGTTGTCAATAGACGCAGATGTGACTTCTGTGCGTGATACCAGAGTTTCAGCTCAGTGTAGGGCTAGGGAGTTAGAGAGTGATATTGAGTATCTTTAGCATCGGCCAGAGGGTTTGGGGATAGCCCACACTCCGGTAGAGTTTGTGACCGCTTCCGTTTGTCAGGATTCAGTGTTAGGGATTCTGAGCCTTTTCGTGGATACTTCACATTCAATGGTAGTGCCCGATACATCAAGTGATTCTCCGACAAGAGTTGGGTTTGTTGGTGTTCTGCAGGGATATTTATCAGTTTCAGAGTATGAGATTAGGTTTCTTGAATGGGCCAGAGATACTCTTATGTTATTTCCTATAGAGCTTGAGATAGTCCGTGGATTTATTAGAGGATTAACATTGCCACTTCGTTTGACGTCGGAGCATTTGATAGAAGCTGGGTTTACTTTCCTTCAGGTTGTTGATCATGTAAGGACTATAGAGAGGGCATGTCTTAAAACATATGGAGGTGGCGGTAAGAGTCCAAGTCAACAGTTCAGTGTTAGTGGTATTTTGTTCGGAGGTAGGGATCCTCCCAGCAAAGGTCAGCATCACTTGCAGCCTATCCGGTCCGTACAAGTAGTACCTCAGGTTATGAGAGATTCTCAGATAGGTCATGGTGGTCATATTAGATAGGGTTCAGGTCAGACATCACGGGGCATTTAGTCTAGGTCTTCAGGCAGTGGCGGCCGTTCTAGGTCAGCAGGTACATTGCATTAGAGAGTTCTTGGGGTATGTTATGATTGTGGAGAGGTTGGCCATTAGTCTAGGAAGTGTCCCCGATGAGGGATTATTATTCAGTCAGTGCAGTCAGATCAGTCTCATAGGGTTGCGGCATCTTCGGTTAAAGATAGTACCTTGGGTATTTCAGTTGTTCATTCAGATACTCAGCTCAAGGTCAGTTACATTCAGATCCATACTTCTTTGGATAGGTCAGGAACTATGGCTTCAGATTCCATCATATAGGTGCGATTTGATTTACTATCTGTTATTTTCTATTTGAGTTGAGTTGGGGTTTTCATACCCATAAGTGATTTTATGCCTTAAGATTACTATATTGGTTGTTGTAGGCCTTTGTGTAGATTTTTATGCTTATGTTACTACCCCCGTAGATATTTTCTTTTAGTATTGGATTGAGTGGATCGATATTGTGTCCTTGGGGTGTAGTACTTGGGTTAAAGTCTCGTTGTCCTTGGGTATAGTGGCCTTGTTGTGATCTTAGAGTGGCACTAGTTTTTTTTTATACCACCTGCACCCTATACTGTGGTTGTTATTACTATTCTTGTTTTAACCTTGATTGGTCCTTACTTGATAGATGACTAGACTAGCATTGGCTAGTTAGTATTCCCTTCTCTTCCGATTTTGGTCTGTTGGCTTAGACGACTACCTTGGTTGGTTGGTTTTCTTTTTTTGTTAGTAAAGTCAGTTATTGAGTGGGGTGTGACAGTGAAGGTAGGTTTGGCTTTCCATGGTTTTGTGGTGATTCTAGCTTGGGTAATCTTTCTATAGCCTGCGCCTATTATTGATAAGTCTGAGGATTGTCATTTCGATTTATATGGTTCGTCGCTCGATAGTAGTCTTGATCTTGATGTTGGTGTTGAGTTGGGTACTCCATTCTTTTTGTGATATGGTTCATGTTTCAGTTGAGTTAAGGTTGGGTTAAATGGATGGATTCAGAAATTTCTCATTTCAGTATTGTTTTGGGCTACTATGACTTTGTGAAATATTTCCACTTGGTGGTATGTCCTTGGGTATCAGTCGTGGTAACCAAGCGCGTGTATTTTTGGAGTGAGTATTCGTGGCCACAGATTGAGTATTAGTTTGACTAATTCAAGCTATGACCATATTTGTAAAGTTGCTTGAGATTTGGCTATCATTAGGACTTTTTACAGTCCCCACGGGTTCGTAGTTATTACTTGGTCTTGCCTATGCTTTGTAAAAACGGATTATTTGGTCGTATTTTCCGCCCATGAGGTAACTCATTTGTGATTGTGTTCCTTGGAGGCACCTTAGCTTCAGCTCTTGTGGGGGCCATTAGTAACACCCCGTACATTTCCGACCTTACTTGATTTTATCAACACTTATGAAATTATTTAAACATGAGAAAGTTGGTGGATTATGTATTAATTTTATTGGGCTAAGATATTGGGCCCCAAATGAGGCCCAAAACAAAGTAAAAGACATGGACCAAATGGGTCAAGTGACCCATTCTTGTGTTGACCAAGCCAACATGCATTTAATGCCAAGGATTTGGCTAAGGATGACTTGAGGGACCATATAAAGCAAGGTAAATCAGATTTTTATCTAACAAAACACACATGCCATTTGCTTGAATAGACAAAACATTTCTCTTTGCTCACAAACCCTAGGGCATCACTTCTTTGGTAAAGATCATCACTTTGCAAGCCTTGGTAAGTGTCTACTCTCATGGATTAATATACTATATGCTTAAGATGGTGTGTATATCATGTTGGTTATGTTGGCAAATTGTTAGACAGTTCACTATGTGTAGAATAGTGTGCTTGTGCTCAATTCGTGAAGGGTTTTGCCTTCTAAACTTGACAATGGGCTTGTGATCTTAAAGGGAGTGAGTTTGATGGATTACATATCAACATGTATGATGTGGTTATGTTCTTAACTTGTTTTGTTTATGTGTATACCTTGTGGGATTGTCGTTACGAAATTGGTTATGGGATTAGTGGCATATTGAAGGAAAAATGTGGTTTTGGTGATGTTCATGTGTGTTGTGACACCATGGCTGATTGTTGGCATCCAAGTTGACCTAAATTATGTAAAGGGAAGTTTATTCATGGCCATGGACCATTTATTACACAAAAGGACCCAAAAGAGGCCCTTTTTGGCCGATTTGGGCAACCGCCCCCGCAGAAGAAGGCACCTGCGGGCGCAGATGCCAACATAGGTACCCTTGGACACTGCCAAGGGCCACCTGCGGATGTATGTCAGCCACCTGCGGGCGCAGGTTGCTTCGCATGTCACACCAGAATTCCATTTTGTATGGTTTTGTCTCTCTTTGATCTCTGAAGGCCCCTATACCCTTTTAGGATGTAATTATCAACTTATGATACCTTTTAAATGACGTTAAGGGGTCGTATGGAGGAATGTTGGATTATATTGATTATGGATTGTTTTTCATATGTTGTTATGAGGCAATTTGATAGAGCAATTGTGACGGAATGATAATAAGGAAGCGTAAAGGGTAAACGTGGTGTGAAATGCTATTGGTCTATGATGTCTTGGACAATGGGTGGAATATTATGGTGTTGTTGGTATGATAATGCAGTGGATTATATTATAAAGGGTAAAATGACGTTATATGGCAGTCATATAGCTCATTGTCGTTTTGTACACTTGTACAGTAACTAGTTGTTAATGTAAGCTCCGTTATGTACTTGTATTGTAGAGTGAAACGTAAAGAAGGAGCTGGACTATTGTGTTCATATATAATCTTGTGTGTTCATACTTGGCAGAGAAGGTATGTAAGGTTACTCTATCCGTATCCTTCTACAGCACATAGTATTCACATTGACATTGTTTTTGTTCCATTCCGAAATGCTCTAAGGTATCCTATTTTTGGGTATCAATTATGGTTCATCACATATTCCTTATGCATTGATAAATTGTCATTCACATGTCTCATATGCGTTGACTACTGTTCTAAAGATCTCATGGTTCCAATAATGTTATGATTCCAATAATGTTATGCCTATCATTGTATCAATCAATCTCAAGAGTAAAGAATGAAGTAATGCATATATGGTTGTTGATTGAGTATGGGTGGTAGCTTTGGGGGCAAAAGCCTAGCTCAAGCCGATCTCGAGGTTATTGGATCAGGGGGTAGTCCTAGAGGCATAAGCCTAGCTCGTACCGGTCCTGACAGGGGGTAGCTCTAGAGGTAAGAACCTAGCTCAAGCCGAACCTGATATGTTAGTTTATGGGTGGAAGCTTTAGAGGTAATAACCTAGCTCGAGCCGAGCCCGATGTATGGATTTATGGGTGGTAGCTCTAGAGGCACAAGCCTAGCTCGAGCCGATCCCAACTATATTATGTTAAGATCTACTGATCAGTCGGGGCCCAGGTACATAGTGACACAAGTGATGAAGAACAAACATAGAAGTAAAGAAGCAAAGAAAGTAATGAAAACAATGTACATGGTTCCCAACATACAGAATGGTGACTTATCCATATTGGTTATTCATTTGTATTTGAGTTCATTGAAGCATTTATGTGTCATACAGTTTCTTATGGCCTTACATACTCAGTACATTCTTCGTACTGACCTCCCTTGGGGGGGGGGGGTTACCTTACTTGCTGCAGGCGTAGGTGCCAGTAGACCTCCACAGTAGGTTGCCGGTTATTTGCAGATCTTTGGTGAGCTCCAGTTGGTTCGGGGCTTTCCAAGTCACAGTTGTACATTGATTTTGGTATTGGAAATGTTGTATAAAACGGGGACTTGTCCCGACTTTAAGATAGTTATGTGTATGCTTCTGTTAGAGGCTTTGTAGACGTATGTGGGTAAATGAATGTAAGAAATGTATGTCCATTTTGACTTGATGGCCCTGACGGCCAAGTTTCACATATGTATGTATCACATGTTCCATGATTTCTGTTATTAATATTTTATGTCCTTACGTGATGGTGATGTTTCTTATGGCATGCATATGAGTGGATATGAGCAAAGATTGGTTTTCTCAGGCCTCAACGGCTTCGGGTACCAATCTGTCCCGAATGGGATTCGGGGCGTTAAAAAAGTGGTATCAGAGCAGGTCGTCCTAAGGGTGTCTACAAAGCCATGTCTAAGTAGAATCTTGCTTATGGATGTGTTGTCCACCACATTTATAAGTAGGATGCTACGGGACATTTAGGAGTTGTTTCTTTTCTTCATTTCTAGATCCTGCAATAGAGCCAATATTGTAAGGGGAAAGTCTATTTGATCATTGTAATTGGTTTTCTTTGATATAGTAAAATGCCGATGACAAGAAGAGGTAGAGGCAAAGGTAAGCAGGTAGATATGCCTGCCGATGAAGGAATGAGTAAATCACCACCTAACTAAGCTAGTCAAGGTGGAGCTAACACTGAAATTGCATTGCGGTCTTCTTCTACATTTCCATCTCCGAAAGAGACAAGAGGTAGAGAAATACCCACAGAACCGCCTATGAATGCCACTGATCAAGATTTGAGAAATGAAATGCATATGTTAACTCAGATAGTTGAGGCACAAAGTCAAGGACGAGCTGGTCCAACGACAAATGAGGATGATGCGGCTAGAGTGGCGAGTCGCAGGACACAAGATTTCTTGAAATTAGACCCTCCTATATTCACTGGGTCAGATCCAAAAACAGATCCACAGGACTTCGTGGATCAAATTCAGATGGCCCTAGAGGTTATGCACGTGACTGGGGTAGAAACAGTTAAACATGCGGCCTATAGATTTAAAGGGAAAGCGATATTGTGGTATAAAGACTGGAAAAGATCAAGGGGTATTGATGCACTTCTAGCTAGTTGGGAAGAATTTAAAATGGCATTCCTTGATCATTACCTCCCATATGAGATTTGGGAGGCATGTGCAGACCAGTTTCTAAATTTACGTCAAGGGACTATGAGTGTTAGAGAATACAGTCTTCAGTTTAATTCCTTGGCGCGATATGCTCCAAATGTAGTGGCCACAATGACATACAGAGTCCATCGATATGTGGACAGATTAGAGCCATATTTGGTAAGGGACTGCACCATTGCTACCTTGAACAAAGATATGGACATAGCTAGAATACAGGCCTTCGCATAGAAGATGGAAGATCAAAGAAAAAGAAGAAGGGTACATGAATCTGATAGTGGACAGTCCCAAAGAGCTAGACCTATGGGACAGTCTATGGTATCCCAAGGAGGACCTAGGCCTCGGATGTTTCCTAGACCACCTAGACCCTCATTCTCTTAATCCACAGCAGACACTCAAGCTCAATTTCGAGGGTTTAGAGGTAGTCAATCTGGGCAGAGTAGTGGAATTCTCAGTTCATAGGCAGCAGGACTTTCTCATCACCAGTGTCAGCACTGCGGGCGTACTCATTCAGGCACATGCCGATTAGGGATGAATGCTTGCTTTTGGTACTGTATGTCAGGGCACATGATGAGAGAGTGTCCCCAGAGTAACATGGGTGGTATAGCACGACCGACGGGATCAGCCGTTGCGTCATCATCATCGGTTCCTTCCTTAGGCCGAGGTTTACAGCCTGCGGGTCATGGTAGGGGTGCCAGAGGAGCAGCCAGTTCCAGTGGAACCCAGAATCGTACTTATGCTCTAGTGGACCTACAAAATTCAGAGGTCTCTCCTGACGTAGTCACAGGTACATTATCCATATTTTCGTATAATGTATATGCATTGATTGATCTGGGTTCTACATTGTCATATGTTACTCCATTGATTGCTGCAAAATTTGCAAGAATACCGAAACTATTAATTAAGTCAATTGAAGTAGCTACACCAGTTGGTGAAAATATTATTGCAAACAGAGCATATCGTAATTGTGTGGTAACTGTGTGTGGTCATGATACACTGGCCAATCTTATTGAACTAGACATGGTGGATTTTGATGTGATAATGGGAATGGATTGGTTGGCTTCTTGTTATGCCACGGTAGATTGCCGGGCCAAGAAGGAACATTTTCATTTTTTGCAATAAAATAGTCTTGAATGGCATGGTAATGTGGGGGCACCAAGATGAAAGTTTATTTCTTATCTGAAAGCCAGAAAAATAATTGCCAAGGGGTACATATGTCACTTGGTACGAGTGAAAGATACTGAAGTGGAACCACTAACTCCTCAGTCGGTTCCAGTGGTCAATGAATTTCTTGATGTATTTTCAGAGGAACTTCTCGGTTTGTCTCCAGAACGGAAAGTAGAGTTTGGCATCGGTGTAAATCCAAGCACTTAGCCTATTTCTATTCCCCTGTATAGAATAGCTCCAACAGAATTGCGTGAATTGAAGGAATAATTGAAAGATTTGCTAGACAAGGGCTTCATCAGACCTAGTATGTCCCCGTGGAGTGCACCGGTATTATTTTTGCGAAAGAAAGATGGCACATTGAGAATGTGCATTGACTATCGGCAATTGAATAAGGTAACGATCAAGAACAAATATCCCTTCCCTCGAATTGATGATTTGTTTGATCAGTTACAGGGCGCCAAGTGTTTTTCAAAGATCGACTTGAAGTCAGGTTACCATCAAGTCAGAGTTAGAGAAAAAGATGTACCCAAGACAGCCTTCCGCACACGGTATGGCCATTATAAATTTTTAGTTATGTCATTTGGACTAACAAATGCACCAGCTGTGTTCATGGATTTGATGAATAGGATATTTAAGCCATTTCTAGACGTGTTCGTGACGGTATTTATAGATGACATCCTGGTTTATTCAAGATCACAAGAGGACCATGCTAAGCACTTACGACAAGTGTTACAAATCCTTCGTGAGCGTAAGTTGTATGCAAAGTTCTCAAAATGTGAATTTTGGTTAAAATTTTTTGCATTATTGGGTCACATTGTGTCAGATGAAGGGATACGGGTTGATACACAGAAGATTGAAGCAGTGAAAAATTGGCCAAGGCCTACGACGCCTACGGAAATTCATAGCTTCCTTGGGTTGGCAGGTTATTACCGAAGGTTTGTTGAAGGGTTTTCTTCCATTGCTGCACCTTTAATGAAACTTACACACAAGGCAGTCAAATTTTAGTGGAATGATGCATGCGAGAAAAGTTTCCAAGAGTTGAAAGACAAATTGACTTCCACCTCAGTTTTAGTACTTCCCGAAGGCACAGAAGGTTATGTAGTGTATTGTGATGCTTTTGGGGTTGGCCTCGGATGTGTATTGATGCATCATGGTAATGTGATAGCGTATGCCTCACGACAGTTGCAGCCACACGAGAGAAACTATCCTACACATGATCTTGAGTTAGCAGTTGTGGTGTTTACTTTAAAGATATGACGCCATTATTTATATGGGGTTCATGTTGATATCTATACTGATCACAAAAGTTTGCAATATATCTTTAAGCAAAAGGAGCTCAATTTGAGGAAACGAAGGTGGCTAGAGCTTTTAAAAGACTATTATATCGATATTCTCTATCATCCAGGAAAAGTAAATGTGGTAGCGGATGCATTGAGCCGCAAGACAATAGGAGGCACTAGTGGCCAATTGACGAAAAAGCAAGATTTAGTCAAAGATCTATATCAATTAGCCAGCTTGGGGGTTCGTCTTCTGGAATCCTCAGATGAGGGGGTGATTGTACAAAATGCAGCAGAATTTTTATTACTAGCTGAAGTGAAAGAGAAGCAGTTTGCGGATCCTATGTTATTACAGTTGAAAGAGAATGTGCAGCAAGAGTTGACCAAGGCATTTGATCTTACACAAGAAGGAGTATTTCAATGCCAAGTGAGATTATGTGTACCGGATGTAGATGAGCTGAAGAAGCGAATTATGACATAGGCACACCATTCACGGTATTCTATTCATCCGGGATCCACCAAGATGTATCATGATTTGAAAGACATGTATTGGTGCAGACATATGAAAAAGAACATTGCAGAATTTGCAGCTCAATGTCCAAATTGCCAACAAGTCAAAATGGAGCATCAGAAGCCAGGAGGTTACATGTAATGTATCAACCTTCCAATCTGGAAATGAGACATGATTAATATGGACTTCATCACAGGTTTGCCTCGTACACTGTGGAAATTTGATTCTATATGGGTGGTAGTTTACAGGCTTACCAAATCAGCGCATTTCCTACCAGTCAGGACCACCTATACAGCTGAAGAGTATGCGAGGTTGTCTATCAAAGAGGTAGTGCGATTACATGGGATTTTGATCTCCATTATATCAGACAGGAAAGATCAGTTTACAGCGCATTTTTGGAGATCTTTTCATCAGAGTTTGGGTACACAGGTGAATCTGAGTACGGCTTTCCATCCTCAGACAGATGGAAAAGCAGAACGTACAATCCAAACGCTTGAAGATATGCTACGAGCTTGCACATTAGATTTTTAAGGCAGTTAGGATGACCATTTGCCTCTTATTGAATTTGCTTACAACAATAGCTATCATTCAAGTATTAAAATAGCACCTTATGAAGCTTTGTATGGAAGAAAATATAGATCACCAATAGGATAGTTTGAAACAGGCAAAACTGCTTTACTTGGGCCAGATCTTGTTCATCAGGCTATAGAGAAAGTTAAAGTGATTCAACAGTGACAACAAATATCTCAAAGTCGACACAAGTCATATGTTGATGTTAGAAGAAGAGGGCTCGAATTCTCCATAGGTGATTGGGTATTTTTGAAGGTGTCAACGATGAAAGAGGTAATGCGATTCGGAAAGAAAAGAAAATTGAGTCCACGTTATATAGGCCCATATGAAATTATTAGAAGATTTGGGCAAGTTGCGTATGAGTTGGCACTACCCCAAGAACTCTCCACAGTTCATCCAGTATTTTATGTTTCGATGCTTCAAAAATGCATAGGGGATCCATCTTGTTTTACTCCCATTGACAATGTACAAGTTACGGAGGATCTTACCTATGAGGAGATACCTATTGCTATTCTGGATAGACAAGTGAAGAGGTTGAGGAATAAAAAGGTACTTTGGAGAAATCAACAAGTAGAGGAGATCACATGGGAAACTGAAGAAATGATGAAGTCCAAATACCCTCATCTATTTCAAATGGAATAAAAAGTTCAAAGTGCGGAAGTGAAGCAATAACAAGTAAGTATTTATGAGTATTAAGTGTATATGTATGTATATGCTAATATAGAGATGCATTTCTTGTACATGAGACGATGTCACTAACATTCGAGGATGAATGTTTCTAAAAGGGGGAAGAATGTAACACCCGGTACATTTCCGACCTTACTTGATTTTATCAACACTTATGAAATTATTTAAACATGAGAAAGTGGTGGATTATGTATTAATTTTATTGGGCTAAGCTATTGAGCCCTAAATGAGGCCCAAAACAAAGTAAAAGACATGGACCAAATGGGTCAAGTGACCCATTCTTGTGTTGACCAAGACAACACGCATTTAATGCCAAGGATTTGGCTAAGGATGACTTGAGGGACCATATAAAGCAAGGTAAATCAGATTTTTATCTAACAAAACACACATGCCATTTGCTTGAATATACAAAACATTTCTCTTTGCTCACAAACCCTAGGGCATCAATTCTTTGGTAAAGATCATAACTTTGCAAGCCTTGGTAAGTGTCTACTCTCATGGATTAATATACTATATTCTTAATATGGTGTGTATATCATGTTGGTTATTTTGGCAAATTGTTAGACAGTTCACTATGTGTAAAACAGTGTGCTTGTGCTCAATCGGTGAAGGGCTTTGCCTTCTAAACTTGACAATGGGCTTGTGATCTTAAAGGGAGTGAGTTTGATGGATTAAATATCAACATGTATGATGTTTTTATATTCTTAACTTGTTTTGTTTATGTGTATACCTTGTGGGATTGTCGTTACGAAATTGGTTATGGGATTAATGGCATATTGAAGGGAAAATGTGGTTTTGGTGATGTTCATGTGTGTTGTGACACCATGGTTGATTGTTGGCGTCCAAGTTGACCTAAATTATGTAAAGGGAAGTTTATTCATGGCCATGGACCATTTATTATACAAAAGGACACAAAAGAGGCCCTTTTGGCCGATTTGGGCATCCGCCCCCGCAAACGAAGGCACCTGCGGGCGCAGATGCCAATGCAGGTGCCCCTGGACACTGCCAAGGGCCACTTGCGGATGCATGTCAGCCACCTGCAGGCGCAGGTGGCTTCACATGTCACACCAAAATTCCATTTTGTATGGTTTTGTCTCTCTTTGATCCCCTAAGGCCCCTATACCCTTTTAGGATGTAATTGTCAACTTATGATACCTTTTAAATGACTTTAAGGGGTCGTATGGAGGAATGTTGGATTATATTAATTATGGATTGTTTTTCATATGTTGTTATGAGGCAATTTGATAGAGTAATTGTGACGGAATGATAATAAGGAAGCGTAAAGGGTAAACGTGGTGTGAAATATTATTGGTCTATGATGTCTTGGACAATGGGTGGAATGTTATGGTGTTGTTGGTATGATAATATAGTGGATTATATTATAAAGGGCAAAATAACGTTATATGGCGGTCATATAGCTCATTGTCATTTTGTACACTTGTACAGTAACTAGTTGTTAATGTAAGCTCCGTTATGTACTTGTATTGTAGAGTGAAACGTAAAGAAGGAGCTGGACTATTGTGTTCATATATAATCTTGTGTGTTCATACTTGGCAGTGAAGGTATGTAAGGTTACTCTATCCGTATCCTTCTGTAGCACATAGGATTCACATTGACATTGTACTTGTTCCATTCCGAAATGCTCTAAGGTATCCTATTTTCGGGTATCAATTATGGTTCATCACATGTTCCTTATGCATTGATCAATTGTCATTCACATGTCTCATATGCATTGACTACTGTTCCAAAGATCTCATGGTTCCAATAATGTTATGTTTCCAATAATGTTATGTCTATCATTGTATCAATCAATCTCAAGAGTAAAGAATGAAGTAATGCATATATGGTTGTTGATTGAGTATGAGTGGTAGATTTGAGGGAAAAAGCCTAGCTCAAGCCGATCCCGAGGTTATTGGATCAGGGGGTAGTCCTAGAGGCATAAGCCTAGCTCGGATCGATCCTGACAGGGGGTAGCTCTAGAGGTAAGAACCTAGCTTGAGTCGAACCTAATATGTTGGTTTATAGGTGGTAGCTCTAGAGGTAATTACCTAGCTCGAGCCGAGTCGGATGTATGGATTTATGGGTGGTAGCTCTAGAGGCACAAGCCTAGCTCGAGCCGATCCCAACTATATTATGTTAAGATCTACTGATCAGTCGGGGCCCGGGTACATAGTGACACAAGTGATGAAGAACAAACATAGAAGTAAAGAAGCAAAGAAAGTAATGAAAGCAATGTACATAGTTCCCAACATACAGAATGGTGACTTATCCATATTGGTTATTCATTTGTATTTGAGTTCATTGAAGCATTTATGTGTCATACAGTTTCTTATGGCCTTACATACTCAGTACATTTTTCGTACTGACCTCCCTTGGGGGGGCTTACCTTACTTGCTGCAGGCGCAGGTGCTAGTAGACCTCCACAGTAGGTTGCCGGTTATTTGCAAATCTTTGGTGAGCTCCAGTTGGTTCGGGGCTTTTCGAGTCACAGTTGTACATTGATTTTGGTATTGTAAATATTGTATAAAGCGGGGACTTGTCCCAACTTTAAGATAGTTATGTGTATGCATCTGTTAGAGGCTTTGTAGACGTATGTGGGTATATGAATGTAAGAAATGTATGTCCATTTTGACTTGATGGCCCTGACGGCCAAGTTTCACATATGTATGTATCACATGCTCCATGATTTCCGCTATTAATATTTTATTTCCTTACGTGATGGTGATGTTTCTTATAGCATCATATGAGTGGATATGAGCAAAGATTGGTTCTCTCGGGCCTCAACGGCTTCTGGTGCCAGTCAATCCCTAATGGGATTCGGGGCGTGACACCATTGGGTATGTACTTAGTTTCTGAAGGTGAGATTGACTTGGGTATTCAAAATTCTCAAAGACATATTAGATTTAGTTTTGATTTTGATCCTTTCAGATGACGGCTTGAGAGTTGTATTAGATTCTTTATTTGAATGCTTATTCATTAGTAGGTTTGGACAGTTGTGGCTGGGTGGTGCGATTCCATTGATAAGTTTATTTCTATTGATTGCGTGTATCTAATTTTCAGTCTATGTTTTAAGGATTAGTTTCAGTTGAGACATTTTCGGTAAAAAGACTAGGCCTACCCACTGCTTATTGATTCAGTTCTCTTCAGTATAGAGAGATTGACTTATATGATGTTCGAAGGATGGTCCATTTTCACATGGCGTTGGTTTCTACTACTTCTTACTTGGGTTCTCAATTTTCATTGCGCTTTTTGGAAGTCTATTCAATGGGAGATGGGTATACGAGTTGAGTTTAGAGTAGTTTTTCACCCTTTGATTGATATTCAGTTAGAATGGATTGTTCATGTTCTGGAGTCTATGCTTTGGACTTATGCCATTCGTTTCGAGGGTCATCGGGACCAGTTATTGGCTTTAGCAGAGATTATAGACATTAGTTACCACTATTTGGGTATTCAAGTGGGACCTTCTGAGGCATTGTTCATATGCTAGTCTGTACAGATTTCTAGTGGGTCAGCTTCATTCATTCAAGGTTAGTTGTGATGTGATTATGTAGACAGGACTCTGATGATGCTAGAGAGATTCTTTGTAGTTCAGAGTAGACAACATGTTTGGAGAGACAAGAGAATGTTAGATTTGGAGTTTGGAGTTGGCGATATGGTTCATGTGTTGGATTGAATTTAACCTGGTTGTGTGTTTGCTTTGTTGTGCTTGTATCGGTGTGATGTCAGTATACTTTGATTAGGGTCTTGCGTACTTCAGTCGAGCTCGGTTTAGTTAGAGTTAGTCAGCTTTTGAAGATGAGCTAGTGGTTATTTTGAGCAATGGAGCAAGGAAGTTGAAATCTAGGGGATTCCTTTAGCTTATGTTCCAAAGAGGCATTATTTGTGAGGGTGTCTGGGGAACCATGTGGGGCATGCAGACCTTGTACCCTCACCTTCTGGAGCTTTCGGGTTCCTTGACTTTCGAGGACAAAAGTCCTTTTAGTAGTGGATGTTGTAATGATCCTCTAGGTCACTTTTTAATTTTCATGCGTTTCCGACATTTTTAGCTTCCCATAGTTGCTACCCGTTATTTATGACCTTCCAGGACCGATGGTTCAGTTTTTGTATAATTCAGTTGAGAGTTTTATTCATACCGAGTTTATTCTGAAATGTTTAATTTAAATTAGAGTTTAGTACTTTTATAATTTTTATTTTTATTTCCTTTCTAAAATATTTTTGATATTTAAAAAAATTCTTTAGTTATGATATATTTAATATTTATATTATTTTATAATAATTTTATAATTTATTAATAGTTTAAAAGGAGATAGTGAGTCTAATTATGTTGAAAAATTATTATTATATAATAGAGGATTTATTCGAAATAATTTTCTATTAATTATGATATATTCAAAATGTTGTATTTATTTTATCAAGAACCTATGCAATACCCAAATAAATAAATAAAGAGATAATCAAGAATGGTAGGAGGGAACACCTCCACTTCCACGTGGAAGTGAAGGGAGGGATGATCACCCATTAATGTTATAGGTGGCAGCAAGTAAGGTTTAAAAAATGTATAAATTCTTACATTTCATTTACCTAACTTTTCATTACTAACCAAATATTATATGTTCTCCTCAATATACTAGCAGATCTATTTGCCTAAGAAAAGTACTTTTTCATTAATTTTTATTCCTTTACAAACTTGTTTTCCATTTGGTTCAAACATGTATACAGAACCACATTGATGGAGTAATGCTTCAGGAAAATATTATGGCGTTATATTTTATCTATAAAGGAAAATCAATTATCTACATCAAGTTATTCAAGCTCGGGTCCTAGTGGGACATTATTTGGAGACTTTTCAATAAGGCCAGGCTTCGATGCGGTGTTCGCAAGCTTAGCATTTGGACTCCATGTAGGCTACAGTCTATTCTTCTATATGAGATTGTGTATTATATAGATTGCATGCTAGGTAAGGGATTATATGATAGGTTTATAGCTAGTTGTATCATGATTTGACCAGTCTAGGAGATTTAGAATAGAATTGTAAATTGAGCCTTGACCTAAGAATACCCGCTATAGCTATAGGATACCATTAAATCTGATTATTTATGTACATGACCTTAGGTTGACATTAAGAACCCTGAGTGTAAGATTTACAATATTACTTAGTGATTTATCCCTCGATTAGATTCTCCCAATAGCTTGATGGTCGTATTTACCTCAGTCCTGCTGAGTTATAACGTTGTTATCCTGCTAAATTGTATATTGTTGGGCCCGAGGCCGTGGTTACAAGATCAGTTGGACACCAGGTTAGTACCCTATTGTTTGAAAGGATGTGGTTTAATTCATAGACGCTTACTTTTATATTGTTTGGATACTGGTGATGGCATGCATATGTCTAGACGCATTATCGCTTATTTAGTGTTACGATTCCAACTAAACCTTGGTTTTCTTTATGGTTTTCCAAAAAGGGGTTTATGCCTTCTTTTCACTTTTAAAAATTAATTTCTAAACGAAAGACATACCACCCTTATTATTGGTTTATGATATTTTAAACTGAGCATCCTACTTTGAAAATTTAGACCGAAGTAGATTCTGGTCCATTCTTGATCTACGTAATTGTCACTATTTACTTACTTCGGTAGAGGAAAATTCTGACCCTTTCAATACTATTTTACCATTTTAGTCCCAGATTCAATCTCGGGCACCAGACTTTACAGATTTCTACTTGTTTTAGTCTCGGTTCGATTTTAAGAATTCATTACTGGATGGAGTGGGTTGGTTATAGATTATGAAATTCCCGGTTCGGGATCAGGCAGTGTATATGGATATCACGAGTCCCCTATGGGCCCTTTCGTCCGATAAGCCATAGTACCGGAGAAGGATGGTCACCATAGGTCCTGCCTTTGCGAGCTACTGAGCTGGAGGAGGTGTATACACTTGTGTTAGATAAGGTACTTGGTTTATCTTCCATCATCTGGTTCTTTTCATGACTATCATTGATTCATATTCATCGCCTATCAGTAGTATAATCATTTGGCACTTGTATCTATCGGTCTTATGGGGGGTTGTATAGGTACAGGTTATGGTTGTTATTTGTTGAGTGTTTGCTTGTGCCTTTCGGGATTATGAGGGCTCGATTAGGTTATTGTTTGTCTGGGCTAGCCAGTTATATTATTATTCAGTTATTGTTATATAGTTTGTGGCAGGTTGGTTATGGATTGGTACCTGAGGTGTTAGGTATGCTTTAGAGTATTATTGTTAGATTATCTTATGCTTATTCACATTTTGGTTAGAGACCCTGATTATGCTAGAGTTAGTTCCCTCATTGTATGATCTTTGTGATGTTAGACTAGCTCCCTCGGGGTGGTGTCTTTATGTTGGGTGGTTTGTATAGCGCGATTGTATATCCATTCCTCTCTAGCTACTCTTGTATATCATTTTCTCCCTGTCTACTACTCTTGTATACTGTATATCTCTTTCTTCACCCTACTATCGTATATTGACTAGTCACTTATGGTATCACACTTATATCCCTTGTTACCTGTAGTATCTGATAGTTACCCATACCTCTTCACTGGCATTATCATGTCCGTTTCTTAAATAGTTTCCTGTAGTTTATGTTTCTGCTTTATATATTATTTATACTTTTATTATCTTTGGAGCTCAGTCGGCCGGTGCCTACTGAGTACCTCATGTTTGGTACTCATACTACACTTTTGCACCCTACAGATTATAGTACGAGTTCTCTTCAACGACGTTTACATCGTGCGGAGCTGCAATGGATCATATATTTAGGGTGAGCTCCTGACGTTCGGCGTTGTTCCTGCTCTCCCTTGGTTGTTAGATTGATCTTTATTTTGCATTTCAGAGACAGTTCTGTATATATATATTAAGCTTACCTTGTACTCATGTTTTGTTAGAAGCTCTTGTACTGACTTCACCAAGTTTTGGGGTTACTTCTCTATGTCTCTTTAATAGATTCATTTTTTTTTGCTTTCTTCTTTTCTTTTGATAGTCTGTTACTCGTTGTTTCGGATTAAGGGTTGGCTTACCTACTAATGGGTTATGGTAGGTGACATTATGACCTGGGAAATTGGGTCATGAAAAATTGGTATCAGAGCATAGGTTGACCGGTATTGTTAGTACAAGAACTAAGTGCCTAGTAGAGTCCTGCAGATCGGTACGGAGAAGTCTGTATCCTATCTTCGGGAGGCTAAAGGGCATTCTTAGGAAATTCTAATTTTTGATTTCTTGTCGTGTTTTCGTACTTCTATGAACCTCTAAGTAATTTTGACTCCGTTCTTTCCCAGATGGATAATACAAGGTTGTCAATAGACGCAGATGTGACTTCTGTGCGTGATACCAGAGTTTCAGCTCAGTGTAGGGCTAGGGAGTTAGAGAGTGATATTGAGTATCTTTAGCATCGGCCAGAGGGTTTGGGGATAGCCCACACTCCGGTAGAGTTTGTGACCGCTTCCGTTTGTCAGGATTCAGTGTTAGGGATTCTGAGCCTTTTCGTGGATACTTCACATTCAATGGTAGTGCCCGATACATCAAGTGATTCTCCGACAAGAGTTGGGTTTGTTGGTGTTCTGCAGGGATATTTATCAGTTTCAGAGTATGAGATTAGGTTTCTTGAATGGGCCAGAGATACTCTTATGTTATTTCCTATAGAGCTTGAGATAGTCCGTGGATTTATTAGAGGATTAACATTGCCACTTCGTTTGACGTTGGAGCATTTGATAGAAGCTGGGTTTACTTTCCTTCAGGTTGTTGATCATGTAAGGACTATAGAGAGGGCATGTCTTAAAACATATGGAGGTGGCGGTAAGAGTCCAAGTCAACAGTTCAGTGTTAGTGGTATTTTGTTCGGAGGTAGGGATCCTCCCAGCAAAGGTCAGCATCACTTGCAGCCTATCCGGTCCGTACAAGTAGTACCTCAGGTTATGAGAGATTCTCAGATAGGTCATGGTGGTCATATTAGATAGGATTCAGGTCAGACATCACGGGGCATTTAGTCTAGGTCTTCAGGCAGTGGCGGCCGTTCTAGGTCAGCAGGTACATTGCATTAGAGAGTTCTTGGGGTATGTTATGATTGTGGAGAGGTTGGCCATTAGTCTAGGAAGTGTCCCCGATGAGGGATTATTATTCAGTCAGTGCAGTCAGATCAGTCTCATAGGGTTGCGGCATCTTCGGTTAAAGACAGTACCTTGGGTATTTCAGTTGTTCATTCAGATACTCAGCTCAAGGTCAGTTACATTCAGATCCATACTTCTTTGGATAGGTCAGGAACTATGGCTTCGGATTCCATCATATAGGTGCGATTTGATTTACTATCTGTTATTTTCTATTTGAGTTGAGTTGGGGTTTTCATACCCATAAGTGATTTTATGCCTTAAGATTACTATATTGGTTGTTGTAGGCCTTTGTGTAGATTTTTATGCTTATGTTACTACCCCCGTAGATATTTTCTTTTAGTATTGGATTGAGTGGATCGATATTGTGTCCTTGGGGTGTAGTACTTGGGTTAAAGTCTCGTTGTCCTTGGGTATAGTGGCCTTGTTGTGATCTTAGAGTGGCACTAGTTTTTTTTTATACCACCTGCACCCTATACTGTGGTTGTTATTACTATTCTTGTTTTAACCTTGATTGGTCCTTACTTGATAGATGACTAGACTAGCATTGGCTAGTTAGTATTCCCTTCTCTTCCGATTTTGGTCTGTTGGCTTAGACGACTACCTTGGTTGGTTGGTTTTCTTTTTTTGTTAGTAAAGTCAGTTATTGAGTGGGGTGTGACAGTGAAGGTAGGTTTGGCTTTCCATGGTTTTGTGGTGATTCTAGCTTGGGTAATCTTTCTATAGCCTGCGCCTATTATTGATAAGTCTGAGGATTGTCATTCCGATTTATATGGTTCGTCGCTCGATAGTAGTCTTGATCTTGATGTTGGTGTTGAGTTGGGTACTCCATTCTTTTTGTGATATGGTTCATGTTTCAGTTGAGTTAAGGTTGGGTTAAATGGATGGATTCAGAAATTTCTCATTTCAGTATTGTTTTGGGCTACTATGACTTTGTGAAATATTTCCACTTGGTGGTATGTCCTTGGGTATCAGTCGTGGTAACCAAGCGCGTGTATTTTTGGAGTGAGTATTCGTGGCCACAGATTGAGTATTAGTTTGACTAATTCAAGCTATGACCATATTTGTAAAGTTGCTTGAGATTTGGCTATCATTAGGACTTTTTACAGTCCCCACGGGTTCGTAGTTATTACTTGGTCTTGCCTATGCTTTGTAAAAACGGATTATTTGGTCGTATTTTCCGCCTATGAGGTAACTCATTTGTGATTGTGTTCCTTGGAGGCACCTTAGCTTCAGCTCTTGTGGGGGCCATTAGTAACACCCCGTACATTTCCGACCTTACTTGATTTTATCAACACTTATGAAATTATTTAAACATGAGAAAGTTGGTGGATTATGTATTAATTTTATTGGGCTAAGATATTGGGCCCCAAATGAGGCCCAAAACAAAGTAAAAGACATGGACCAAATGGGTCAAGTGACCCATTCTTGTGTTGACCAAGCCAACATGCATTTAATGCCAAGGATTTGGCTAAGGATGACTTGAGGGACCATATAAAGCAAGGTAAATCAGATTTTTATCTAACAAAACACACATGCCATTTGCTTGAATAGACAAAACATTTCTCTTTGCTCACAAACCCTAGGGCATCACTTCTTTGGTAAAGATCATCACTTTGCAAGCCTTGGTAAGTGTCTACTCTCATGGATTAATATACTATATGCTTAAGATGGTGTGTATATCATGTTGGTTATGTTGGCAAATTGTTAGACAGTTCACTATGTGTAAAACAGTGTGCTTGTGCTCAATTCGTGAAGGGTTTTGCCTTCTAAACTTGACAATGGGCTTGTGATCTTAAAGGGAGTGAGTTTGATGGATTACATATCAACATGTATGATGTGGTTATGTTCTTAACTTGTTTTGTTTATGTGTATACCTTGTGGGATTGTCGTTACGAATTTGGTTATGGGAGTAGTGGCATATTGAAGGAAAAATGTGGTTTTGGTGATGTTCATGTGTGTTGTGACACCATGGCTGATTGTTGGCATCCAAGTTGACCTAAATTATGTAAAGGGAAGTTTATTCATGGCCATGGACCATTTATTACACAAAAGGACCCAAAAGAGGCCCTTTTTGGCCGATTTGGGCAACCGCCCCCGCAGAAGAAGGCACCTGCGGGCGCAGATGCCAACATAGGTACCCTTGGACACTGCCAAGGGCCACCTGCGGATGTATGTCAGCCACCTGCGGGCGCAGGTTGCTTCGCATGTCACACCAGAATTCCATTTTGTATGGTTTTGTCTCTCTTTGATCTCTGAAGGCCCCTATACCCTTTTAGGATGTAATTATCAACTTATGATACCTTTTAAATGACGTTAAGGGGTCGTATGGAGGAATGTTGGATTATATTGATTATGGATTGTTTTTCATATGTTGTTATGAGGCAATTTGATAGAGCAATTGTGACGGAATGATAATAAGGAAGCGTAAAGGGTAAACGTGGTGTGAAATGCTATTGGTCTATGATGTCTTGGACAATGGGTGGAATATTATGGTGTTGTTGGTATGATAATGCAGTGGATTATATTATAAAGGGTAAAATGACGTTATATGGCAGTCATATAGCTCATTGTCGTTTTGTACACTTGTACAGTAACTAGTTGTTAATGTAAGCTCCGTTATGTACTTGTATTGTAGAGTGAAACGTAAAGAAGGAGCTGGACTATTGTGTTCATATATAATCTTGTGTGTTCATACTTGGCAGAGAAGGTATGTAAGGTTACTCTATCCGTATCCTTCTACAGCACATAGTATTCACATTGACATTGTTTTTGTTCCATTCCGAAATGCTCTAAGGTATCCTATTTTTGGGTATCAATTATGGTTCATCACATATTCCTTATGCATTGATAAATTGTCATTCACATGTCTCATATGCGTTGACTACTGTTCTAAAGATCTCATGGTTCCAATAATTTTATGATTCCAATAATGTTATGCCTATCATTGTATCAATCAATCTCAAGAGTAAAGAATGAAGTAATGCATATATGGTTGTTGATTGAGTATGGGTGGTAGCTTTGGGGGCAAAAGCCTAGCTCAAGCCGATCCCGAGGTTATTGGATCAGGGGGTAGTCCTAGAGGCATAAGCCTAGCTCGTACCGGTCCTGACAGGGGGTAGCTCTAGAGGTAAGAACCTAGCTCAAGCCGAACCTGATATGTTAGTTTATGGGTGGAAGCTCTAGAGGTAATAACCTAGCTCGAGCCGAGCCCGATGTATGGATTTATGGGTGGTAGCTCTAGAGGCATAAGCCTAGCTTGAGCCGATCCCAACATAACGTTATGTTATGTTAAGACCCACTGATCAGTCGGGGCCCGGGTACATAGTGACACAAGTGATGAAGAACAAACATAGAAGTAAAGAAGCAAAGAAAGTAATGAAAGCAATGTACATGGTTCCCAACATACAGAATGGTGACTTATCCATATTGGTTATTCATTTGTATTTGAGTTCATTGAAGCATTTATGTGTCATACAGTTTCTTATGGCCTTACATACTCAGTACATTCTTCGTACTGACCTCCCTTGGGGGGGGGGTTACCTTACTTGCTGCAGGCGCAGGTGCCAGTAGACCTCCACAGTAGGTTGCCGGTTATTTGCAGATCTTTGGTGAGCTCCAGTTGGTTCGGGGCTTTCCAAGTCACAGTTGTACATTGATTTTGGTATTGGAAATGTTGTATAAAATGGGGACTTGTCCCGACTTTAAGATAGTTATGTGTATGCTTCTGTTAGAGGCTTTGTAGACGTATGTGGGTAAATGAATGTAAGAAATGTATGTCCATTTTGACTTGATGGCCCTGACGGCCAAGTTTCACATATGTATGTATCACATGTTCCATGATTTCCGTTATTAATATTTTATGTCCTTACGTGATGGTGATGTTTCTTATGGCATGCATATGAGTGGATATGAGCAAAGATTGGTTTTCTCAGGCCTCAACGGCTTCGGGTGCCAATCTGTCCCAAATGGGATTCGAGGCGTTAAAAAAGTAGTATCAGAGCAGGTCGTCCTAAGGGTGTCTACAAAGCCATGTCTAAGTAGAATCTTGCTTATGGATGTGTTGTCCACCACATTTATAAGTAGGATGCTACGGGACATTTAGGAGTTGTTTCTTTTCTTCATTTCTAGATCCTGCAATAGAGCCAATGTTGTAAGGGGAAAGTCTATTTGATCATTGTAATTGGTTTTCTTTGATATAGTAAAATGCCGATGACAAGAAGAGGTAGAGGCAAAGGTAAGCAGGTAGATATGCCTGCCGATGAAGGAATGAGTAAATCACCACCTAACTAAGCTAGTCAAGGTGGAGCTAACACTGAAATTGCATTGCGGTCTTCTTCTACATTTCCATCTCCGAAAGAGACAAGAGGTAGAGAAATACCCACAGAACCGCCTATGAATGCCACTGATCAAGATTTGAGAAATGAAATGCATATGTTAACTCAGATAGTTGAGGCACAAAGTCAAGGACGAGCTGGTCCAACGACAAATGAGGATGATGCGGCTAGAGTGGCGAGTCGCAGGACACAAGATTTCTTGAAATTAGACCCTCCTATATTCACTGGGTCAGATCCAAAAACAGATCCACAGGACTTCGTGGATCAAATTCAGATGGCCCTAGAGGTTATGCACGTGACTGGGGTAGAAACAGTTAAACTTGCGGCCTATAGATTTAAAGGGGAAGCGATATTGTGGTATAAAGACTGGAAAAGATCAAGGGGTATTGATGCACTTCTAGCTAGTTGGGAAGAATTTAAAATGGCATTCCTTGATCATTACCTCCCATATGAGATTTGGGAGGCATGTGCAGACCAGTTTCTAAATTTACGTCAAGGGACTATGAGTGTTAGAGAATACAGTCTTCAGTTTAATTCCTTGGCGCGATATGCTCCAAATGTAGTGGCCACAATGACATACAGAGTCCATCGATATGTGGACAGATTAGAGCCATATTTGGTAAGGGACTGCACCATTGCTACCTTGAACAAAGATATGGACATAGCTAGAATACAGGCCTTCGCATAGAAGATGGAAGATCAAAGGAAAAGAAGAAGGGTACATGAATCTGATAGTGGACAGTCCCAAAGAGCTAGACCTATGGGACAGTCTATGGTATCCCAAGGAGGACCTAGGCCTCGGATGTTTCCTAGACCACCTAGACCCTCATTCTCTTAATCCACAGCAGACACTCAAGCTCAATTTCGAGGGTTTAGAGGTAGTCAATCTGGGCAGAGTAGTGGAATTCTCAGTTCATAGGCAGCAGGACTTTCTCATCACCAGTGTCAGCACTGCGGGCGTACTCATTCAGGCACATGCCGATTAGGGATGAATGCTTGCTTTTGGTGCTGTATGTCAGGGCACATGATGAGAGAGTGTCCCCAGAGTAACATGGGTGGTATAGCACGACCGACGGGATCAGCCGTTGCGTCATCATCATCGGTTCCTTCCTTAGGCCGAGGTTTACAGCCTGCGGGTCATGGTAGGGGTGCCAGAGGAGCAGCCAGTTCCAGTGGAACCCAGAATCGTACTTATGCTCTAGTGGACCTACAAAATTCAGAGGTCTCTCCTGACGTAGTCACAGGTACATTATCCATATTTTCGTATAATGTATATGCATTGATTGATCTGGGTTCTACATTGTCATATGTTACTCCATTGATTGCTGCAAAATTTGCAAGAATACCGAAACTATTAATTAAGTCAATTGAAGTAGCTACACCAGTTGGTGAAAATATTATTGCAAACAGAGCATATCGTAATTGTGTGGTAACTGTGTGTGGTCATGATACACTGGCCAATCTTATTGAACTAGACATGGTGGATTTTGATGTGATAATGGGAATGGATTGGTTGGCTTCTTGTTATGCCACGGTAGATTGCCGGGCCAAGAAGGAATATTTTCATTTTTTGCAATAAAATAGTCTTGAATGGCATGGTAATGTGGAGGCACCAAGATGAAAGTTTATTTCTTATCTGAAAGCCAGAAAAATAATTGCCAAGGGGTACATATGTCACTTGGTACGAGTGAAAGATACTGAAGTGGAACCACTAACTCCTCAGTCGGTTCCAGTGGTCAATGAATTTCTTGATGTATTTTCAGAGGAACTTCTCGGTTTGTCTCCAGAACGGAAAGTAGAGTTTGGCATCGGTGTAAATCCAAGCACTTAGCCTATTTCTATTCCCCTGTATAGAATAGCTCCAACAGAATTGCGTGAATTGAAGGAATAATTGAAAGATTTGCTAGACAAGGGCTTCATCAGACCTAGTATGTCCCCGTGGAGTGCACCGGTATTATTTTTGCGAAAGAAAGATGGCACATTGAGAATGTGCATTGACTATCGGCAATTGAATAAGGTAACGATCAAGAACAAATATCCCTTCCCTCGAATTGATGATTTGTTTGATCAGTTACAGGGCGCCAAGTGTTTTTCAAAGATCGACTTGAAGTCAGGTTACCATCAAGTCAGAGTTAGAGAAAAAGATGTACCCAAGACAGCCTTCCGCACACGGTATGGCCATTATAAATTTTTAGTTATGTCATTTGGACTAACAAATGCACCAGCTGTGTTCATGGATTTGATGAATAGGATATTTAAGCCATTTCTAGACGTGTTCGTGACGGTATTTATAGATGACATCCTGGTTTATTCAAGATCACAAGAGGACCATGCTAAGCACTTACGGCAAGTGTTACAAATCCTTCGTGAGCGTAAGTTGTATGCAAAGTTCTCAAAATGTGAATTTTGGTTAAAATTTTTCGCATTATTGGGTCACATTGTGTCAGATGAAGGGATACGGGTTGATACACAGAAGATTGAAGCAGTGAAAAATTGGCCAAGGCCTACGACGCCTACGGAAATTCATAGCTTCCTTGGGTTGGCAGGTTATTACCGAAGGTTTGTTGAAGGGTTTTCTTCCATTGCTGCACCTTTAATGAAACTTACACACAAGGCAGTCAAATTTTAGTGGAATGATGCATGCGAGAAAAGTTTCCAAGAGTTGAAAGACAAATTGACTTCCACCTCAGTTTTAGTACTTCCCGAAGGCACAGAAGGTTATGTAGTGTATTGTGATGCTTTTGGGGTTGGCCTCGGATGTGTATTGATGATGGTAATGTGATAGCGTATGCCTCACGACAGTTGCAGCCACACGAGAGAAACTATCCTACACATGATCTTGAGTTAGCAGTTGTGGTGTTTACTTTAAAGATATGACGCCATTATTTATATGGGGTTCATGTTGATATCTATACTGATCACAAAAGTTTGCAATATATCTTTAAGCAAAAGGAGCTCAATTTGAGGAAACGAAGGTGGCTAGAGCTTTTAAAAGACTATTATATCGATATTCTCTATCATCCAGGAAAAGTAAATGTGGTAGCGGATGCATTGAGCCGCAAGACAATAGGAGGCACTAGTGGCCAATTGACGAAAAAGCAAGATTTAGTCAAAGATCTATATCAATTAGCCAGCTTGGGGGTTCGTCTTCTGGAATCCTCAGATGAGGGGGTGATTGTACAAAATGCAGCAGAATTTTTATTACTAGCTGAAGTGAAAGAGAAGCAGTTTGCGGATCCTATGTTATTACAGTTGAAAGAGAATGTGCAGCAAGAGTTGACCAAGGCATTTGATCTTACACAAGAAGGAGTATTTCAATGCCAAGTGAGATTATGTGTACCGGATGTAGATGAGCTGAAGAAGCGAATTATGACATAGGCACACCATTCACGGTATTCTATTCATCCGGGATCCACCAAGATGTATCATGATTTGAAAGACATGTATTGGTGCAGACATATGAAAAAGAACATTGCAGAATTTGCAGCTCAATGTCCAAATTGCCAACAAGTCAAAATGGAGCATCAGAAGCCAGGAGGTTACATGTAATGTATCAACCTTCCAATCTGGAAATGAGACATGATTAATATGGACTTCATCACAGGTTTGCCTCGTACACTGTGGAAATTTGATTCTATATGGGTGGTAGTTTACAGGCTTACCAAATCAGCGCATTTCCTACCAGTCAGGACCACCTATACAGCTGAAGAGTATGCGAGGTTGTCTATCAAAGAGGTAGTGCGATTACATGGGATTTTGATCTCCATTATATCAGACAGGAAAGATCAGTTTACAGCGCATTTTTGGAGATCTTTTCATCAGAGTTTGGGTACACAGGTGAATCTGAGTACGGCTTTCCATCCTCAGACAGATGGAAAAGCAGAACGTACAATCCAAACGCTTGAAGATATGCTACGAGCTTGCACATTAGATTTTTAAGGCAGTTAGGATGACCATTTGCCTCTTATTGAATTTGCTTACAACAATAGCTATCATTCAAGTATTAAAATAGCACCTTATGAAGCTTTGTATGGAAGAAAATATAGATCACCAATAGGATAGTTTGAAACAGGCAAAACTGCTTTACTTGGGCCAGATCTTGTTCATCAGGCTATAGAGAAAGTTAAAGTGATTCAACAGTGACAACAAATATCTCAAAGTCGACACAAGTCATATGTTGATGTTAGAAGAAGAGGGCTCGAATTCTCCATAGGTGATTGGGTATTTTTGAAGGTGTCAACGATGAAAGAGGTAATGCGATTCGGAAAGAAAAGAAAATTGAGTCCACGTTATATAGGCCCATATGAAATTATTAGAAGATTTGGGCAAGTTGCGTATGAGTTGGCACTACCCCAAGAACTCTCCACAGTTCATCCAGTATTTTATGTTTCGATGCTTCAAAAATGCATAGGGGATCCATCTCGTTTTACTCCCATTGACAATGTACAAGTTACGGAGGATCTTACCTATGAGGAGATACCTATTGCTATTCTGGATAGACAAGTGAAGAGGTTGAGGAATAAAAAGGTACTTTGGAGAAATCAACAAGTAGAGGAGATCACATGGGAAACTGAAGAAATGATGAAGTCCAAATACCCTCATCTATTTCAAATGGAATAAAAAGTTCAAAGTGCGGAAGTGAAGCAATAACAAGTAAGTATTTATGAGTATTAAGTGTATATGTATGTATATGCTAATATAGAGATGCATTTCTTGTACATGAGACGATGTCACTAACATTCGAGGATGAATGTTTCTAAAAGGGGGAAGAATGTAACACCCGGTATATTTCCGACCTTACTTGATTTTATCAACACTTATGAAATTATTTAAACATGAGAAAGTGGTGGATTATGTATTAATTTTATTGGGCTAAGCTATTGAGCCCTAAATGAGGCCCAAAACAAAGTAAAAGACATGGACCAAATGGGTCAAGTGACCCATTCTTGTGTTGACCAAGACAACACGCATTTAATGCCAAGGATTTGGCTAAGGATGACTTGAGGGACCATATAAAGCAAGGTAAATCAGATTTTTATCTAACAAAACACACATGCCATTTGCTTGAATAGACAAAACATTTCTCTTTGCTCACAAACCCTAGGGCATCACTTCTTTGGTAAAGATCATCACTTTGCAAGCCTTGGTAAGTGTCTACTCTCATGGATTAATATACTATATGCTTAAGATGGTGTGTATATCATGTTGGTTATGTTGGCAAATTGTTAGACAGTTCACTATGTGTAAAACAGTGTGCTTGTGCTCAATTCGTGAAGGGTTTTGCCTTCTAAACTTGACAATGGGCTTGTGATCTTAAAGGGAGTGAGTTTGATGGATTACATATCAACATGTATGATGTGGTTATGTTCTTAACTTGTTTTGTTTATGTGTATACCTTGTGGGATTGTCGTTACGAAATTGGTTATGGGATTAGTGGCATATTGAAGGAAAAATGTGGTTTTGGTGATGTTCATGTGTGTTGTGACACCATGGCTGATTGTTGGCATCCAAGTTGACCTAAATTATGTAAAGGGAAGTTTATTCATGGCCATGGACCATTTATTACACAAAAGGACCCAAAAGAGGCCCTTTTTGGCCGATTTGGGCAACCGCCCCCGCAGAAGAAGGCACCTGCGGGCGCAGATGCCAACATAGGTACCCTTGGACACTGCCAAGGGCCACCTGCGGATGTATGTCAGCCACCTGCGGGCGCAGGTTGCTTCGCATGTCACACCAGAATACCATTTTGTATGGTTTTGTCTCTCTTTGATCTCTGAAGGCCCCTATACCCTTTTAGGATGTAATTATCAACTTATGATACCTTTTAAATGACGTTAAGGGGTCGTATGGAGGAATGTTGGATTATATTGATTATGGATTGTTTTTCATATGTTGTTATGAGGCAATTTGATAGAGCAATTGTGACGGAATGATAATAAGGAAGCGTAAAGGGTAAACGTGGTGTGAAATGCTATTGGTCTATGATGTCTTGGACAATGGGTGGAATATTATGGTGTTGTTGGTATGATAATGCAGTGGATTATATTATAAAGGGTAAAATGACGTTATATGGCAGTCATATAGCTCATTGTCGTTTTGTACACTTGTACAGTAACTAGTTGTTAATGTAAGCTCCGTTATGTACTTGTATTGTAGAGTGAAACAGAAAGAAGGAGCTGGACTATTGTGTTCATATATAATCTTGTGTGTTCATACTTGGCAGAGAAGGTATGTAAGGTTACTCTATCCGTATCCTTCTACAGCACATAGTATTCACATTGATATTGTTTTTGTTCCATTCCGAAATGCTCTAAGGTATCCTATTTTTGGGTATCAATTATGGTTCATCACATATTCCTTATGCATTGATAAATTGTCATTCACATGTCTCATATGCGTTGACTACTGTTCTAAAGATCTCATGGTTCCAATAATGTTATGATTCCAATAATGTTATGCCTATCATTGTATCAATCAATCTCAAGAGTAAAGAATGAAGTAATGCATATATGGTTGTTGATTGAGTATGGGTGGTAGCTTTGGGGGCAAAAGCCTAGCTCAAGCCGATCCCGAGGTTATTGGATCAGGGGGTAGTCCTAGAGGCATAAGCCTAGCTTGTACCGGTCCTGACAGGGGGTAGCTCTAGAGGTAAGAACCTAGCTCAAGCCAAACCTGATATGTTAGTTTATGGGTGGAAGCTCTAGAGGTAATAACCTAGCTCGAGCCGAGCCCGATGTATGGATTTATGGGTGGTAGCTCTAGAGGCACAAGCCTAGCTCGAGCCGATCCCAACTATATTATGTTAAGATCTACTGATCAGTCGGGGCCCAGGTACATAGTGACACAAGTGATGAAGAACAAACATAGAAGTAAAGAAGAAAAGAAAGTAATGAAAGCAATGTACATAGTTCCCAACATACAGAATGGTGACTTATCCATATTGGTTATTCATTTGTATTTGAGTTCATTGAAGCATTTATGTGTCATACAGTTTCTTATGGCCTTACATACTCAGTACATTTGTCGTACTGACCTCCCTTGGGGGGGCTTACCTTACTTGCTGCAGGCGCAGGTGCTAGTAGACCTCCACAGTAGGTTGCCGGTTATTTGCAGATCTTTGGTGAGATCCAGTTGGTTCGGGGCTTTTCGAGTCACAGTTGTACATTGATTTTGGTATTGTAAATATTGTATAAAGCGGGGACTTGTCCCAACTTTAAGATAGTTATGTGTATGCATCTGTTAGAGGCTTTGTAGACGTATGTGGGTATATGAATGTAAGAAATGTATGTCCATTTTGACTTGATGGCCCTGACGGCCAAGTTTCACATATGTATGTATCACATGCTCCATGATTTCCGCTATTAATATTTTATTTCCTTACGTGATGGTGATGTTTCTTATAGCATCATATGAGTGGATATGAGCAAAGATTGGTTCTCTCGGGCCTCAACGACTTCGGGTGCCAGTCAATCCCTAATGGGATTCGGGGCGTGACACCATTGGGTATGTACTTAGTTTCTGAAGGTGAGATTGAGTTGGGTATTCAAAATTCTCAAAGACATATTAGATTTAGTTTTGATTTTGATCCTTTCAGATGACGGCTTGAGAGTTGTATTAGATTCTTTATTTGAATGCTTATTCATTAGTAGGTTTGGACAGTTGTGGCTGGGTGGTGCGATTCCATTGATAAGTTTATTTCTATTGATTGCGTGTATCTAATTTTCAGTCTATGTTTTAAGGATTAGTTTCAGTTGAGACTTTTTCGGTAAAAAGACTAGGCCTACCCACTGCTTATTGATTCAGTTCTCTTCAGTATAGAGAGATTGACTTATATGATGTTCGAAGGATGGTCCATTTTCACATGGCGTTGGTTTCTACTACTTCTTACTTGGGTTCTCAATTTTCATTGCGCTTTTTGGAAGTCTATTCAATGGGAGATGGGTATACGAGTTGAGTTTAGAGTAGTTTTTCACCCTTTGATTGATATTCAGTTAGAATGGATTGTTCATGTTCTGGAGTCTATGCTTTGGACTTATGCCATTCGTTTCGAGGGTCATCGGGACCAGTTATTGGCTTTAGCAGAGATTATAGACATTAGTCACCACTATTTGGGTATTCAAGTGGGACCTTATGAGGCATTGTTCATATGCTAGTCTGTGCAGATTTCTAGTGGGTCAGCTTCATTCATTCAAGGTTAGTTGTGATGTGATTATGTAGACAGGACTCTGATGATGCTAGAGAGATTCTTTGTAGTTCAGAGTATACAACATGTTTGGAGAGACAAGAGAATGTTAGATTTGGAGTTTGGAGTTGGCGATATGGTTCATGTGTTGGATTGAATTTAACCTGGTTGTGTGTTTGCTTTGTTGTGCTTGTATCGGTGTGATGTCAGTATACTTTGATTAGGGTCTTGCGTACTTCAGTCGAGCTCGGTTTAGTTAGAGTTAGTCAGCTTTTGAAGATGAGCTAGTGGTTATTTTGAGCAATAGAGCAAGGAAGTTGAAATCTAGGGGATTCCTTTAGCTTATGTTCCAAAGAGGCATTATTTGTGAGGGTGTCTGGGGAACCATGTGGGGCATGCAGACCTTGTACCCTCACCTTCTGGAGCTTTCGGGTTCCTTGACTTTCGAGGACAAAAGTCCTTTTAGTAGTGGATGTTGTAATGATCCTCTAGGTCACTTTTTAATTTTCATGCGTTTCCGACATTTTTAGCTTCCCATAGTTGCTACCCGTTATTTATGACCTTCCAGGACCGATGGTTCAGTTTTTGTATAATTCAGTTGAGAGTTTTATTCATACCGAGTTTATTCTGAAATGTTTAATTTAAATTAGAGTTTAGTACTTTTATAATTTTTATTTTTAATGCCTTTCTAAAATGCTTTTGATATTTACGAAATTTCTTTAGTTATGATATATTTATATTATTTTATAATAGTTTTATAATTTATTAATAGTTTAAAAGGAGATAGTGAGTCTAATTATGTTGAAAAATTATTATTATATAATAGAGGATTTATTCGAAATAATTTTCTATTAATTATGATATATTCAAAATGTTGTATTTATTTTATCAAGAACCTATGCAATACCCAAATAAATAAATAAAGAGATAATCAAGAATGGTAGGAGGGAACACCTCCACTTCCACGTGGAAGTGAAGGGAGGGATGATCACCCATTAATGTTATAGGTGGCAGCAAGTAAGGTTTAAAAAATGTATAAATTCTTACATTTCATTTACCTAACTTTTCATTACTAACCAAATATTATATGTTCTCCTCAATATACTAGCAGATCTATTTGCCTAAGAAAAGTACTTTTTCATTAATTTTTATTCCTTTACAAACTTGTTTTCCATTTGGTTCAAACATGTATACAGAACCACATTGATGGAGTAATGCTTCAGGAAAATATTATGGCGTTATATTTTATCTATAAAGGAAAATCAATTATCTACATCAAGTTATTCAAGCTCGGGTCCTAGTGGGACATTATTTGGAGACTTTTCAATAAGGCCAGGCTTCGATGCGGTGTTCGCAAGCTTAGCATTTGGACTCCATGTAGGCTACAGTCTATTCTTCTATATGAGATTGTGTATTATATAGATTGCATGCTAGGTAAGGGATTATATGATAGGTTTATAGCTAGTTGTATCATGATTTGACCAGTCTAGGAGATTTAGAATAGAATTGTAAATTGAGCCTTGACCTAAGAATACCCGCTATAGCTATAGGATACCGTTAAATCTGATTATTTATGTACATGACCTTAGGTTGACATTAAGAACCCTGAGTGTAAGATTTACAATATTACTTAGTGATTTATCCCTCGATTAGATTCTCCCAATAGCTTGATGGTCGTATTTACCTCAGTCCTGCTGAGTTATAACGTTGTTATCCTACTAAATTGTATATTGTTGGGCCCGAGGCCGTGGTTACAAGATCAGTTGGACACCAGGTTAGTACCCTATTGTTTGAAAGGATGTGGTTTAATTCATAGACGCTTACTTTTATATTGTTTGGATACTGGTGATGGCATGCATATGTCTAGACGCATTATCGCTTATTTAGTGGTACGATTCCAACTAAACCTTGGTTTTCTTTATGGTTTTCCAAAAAGGGGTTTATGCCTTCTTTTCACTTTTAAAAATTAATTTCTAAACGAAAGACATACCACCCTTATTATTGGTTTATGATATTTTAAACTGAGCATCCTACTTTGAAAATTTAGACCGAAGCAGATTCTGGTCCATTCTTGATCTACGTAATTGTCACTATTTACTTACTTCGGTAGAGGAAAATTCTGACCCTTTCAATACTATTTTACCATTTTAGTCCCAGATTCAATCTCGGGCACCAGACTTTACAGATTTCTACTTGTTTTAGTCTCGGTTCGATTTTAAGAATTCATTACTGGACGGAGTGGGTTGGTTATAGATTATGAAATTCCCGGTTCGGGATCAGGCAGTGTATATGGATATCACGAGTCCCCTATGGGCCCCTTCGTCCGATAAGCCATAGTACCGGAGAAGGATTGTCACCATAGGTCCTGCCTTTGCGAGCTACTGAGCTGGAGGAGGTGTATACACTTGTGTTAGATAAGGTACTTGGTTTATCTTTCATCATCTGGTTCTTTTCATGACTATCATTGATTCATAGTCATCGCCTATCAGTAGTATAATCATTTGGCACTTGTATCTATCGGTCTTATGGGGGGTTGTATAGGTACAGGTTATGGTTGTTATTTGTTGAGTGTTTGCTTGTGCCTTCCGGGATTATGAGGGCTCGTTTAGGTTATTGTTTGTCTGGGCTAGCCAGTTATATTATTATTCAGTTATTGTTATATAGTTTGTGGCAGGTTGGTTATGGATTGGTACCTGAGGTGTTAGGTATGCTTTAGAGTATTATTGTTAGATTATCTTATGCTTATTCACATTTTGGTTAGAGACCCTGATTATGCTAGAGTTAGTTCCCTCATTGTATGTTCTTTGTGATGTTAGACTAGCTCCCTCGGGGTGGTGTCTTTATGTTGGGTGGTTTGTATAGCGCGATTGTATATCCATTCCTCTCTAGCTACTCTTGTATATCATTTTCTCCCTGTCTACTACTCTTGTATATTGTATATCTCTTTCTTCACCCTACTATCGTATATTGACTAGTCACTTATGGTATCACACTTACATCCCTTGTTACCTGTAGTATCTGATAGTTACCCATACCTCTTCACTGGCATTATCATGTTCGTTTCTTAAATAGTTTCCTGTAGTTTATGTTTCTGCTTTATATATTATTTATACTTTTATTATCTTTGGAGCTCAGTCGGCCGGTGCCTACTGAGTACCTCATGTTTGGTACTCATACTACACTTTTGCACCCTACAGATTATAGTACGAGTTCTCTTCAACGACGTTTACATCGTGCGGAGCTGCAATGGATCATATATTTAGGGTGAGCTCCTGACGTTCGGCGTTGTTCCTGCTCTCCCTTGGTTGTTAGACTGATCTTTATTTTGCATTTCAGAGACAGTTCTGTATATATATATTAAGCTTACCTTGTACTCATGTTTTGTTAGAAGCTCTTGTACTGACTTCACCAAGTTTTGGGGTTACTTCTCTATGTCTCTTTAATAGATTCATTTTTTTTTTGCTTTCTTCTTTTCTTTTGATAGTCTGTTACTCGTTGTTTCGGATTAAGGGTTGGCTTACCTACTAATGGGTTATGGTAGGTGACATTATGACCTGGGAAATTGGGTCATGAAAAATTGGTATCAGAGCATAGGTTGACCGGTATTGTTAGTACAAGAACTAAGTGCCTAGTAGAGTCCTGCAGATCGGTACGGAGAAGTCTGTATCCTATCTTCGGGAGGCTAAAGGGCATTCTTAGGAAATTCTAATTTTTGATTTCTTGTCGTGTTTCCGTACTTCTATGAACCTCTAAGTAATTTTGACTCCGTTCTTTCCCAGATGGATAATACAAGGTTGTCAATAGACGCAGATGTGACTTCTGTGCGTGATACCAGAGTTTCAGCTCAGTGTAGGGCTAGGGAGTTAGAGAGTGATATTGAGTATCTTTAGTATCGGCCAGAGGGTTTGGGGATAGCCCACACTCCGGTAGAGTTTGTGACCGCTTTCGTTTGTCAGGATTCAGTGTTAGGGATTCTGAGCCTTTTCGTGGATACTTCACATTCAGTGGTAGTGCCCGATACATCAAGTGATTCTCCGACAAGAGTTGGGTTTGTTGGTGTTCTGCAGGGATCTTTATCAGTTTCAGAGTATGAGATTAGGTTTCTTGAATGGGCCAGAGATACTCTTATGTTATTTCCTATAGAGCTTGAGATAGTCCGTGGATTTATCAGAGGATTAACATTGCCACTTCGTTTGACGTCAGAGCATTTGATAGAAGCTGGGTTTACTTTCCTTCAGGTTGTTGATCATGTGAGGACTATAGAGAGGGCATGTCTTAAAACATATGGAGGTGGCGGTAAGAGTCCAAGTCAACAGTTCAGTGTTAGTGGTATTTTGTTCGGAGGTAGGGATCCTCCCAGCAAAGGTCAGCATCACTTGCAGCCTATCCGGTCCGTACAAGTAGTACCTCAGGTTATGAGAGATTCTCAGATAGGTCATGGTGGTCACATTAGATAGGGTTCAGGTCAGACATCACGGGGCATTTAGTCTAGGTCTTCAGGCAGTGGCGGCCGTTCTAGGTCAGCAGGTACATTGCATTAGAGAGTTCTTGGGGTATGTTATGATTGTGGAGAGGTTGGCCATTAGTCTAGGAAGTGTCCCCGATGAGGGATTATTATTCAGTCAGTGCAGTTAGATCAGTCTCATAGGGTTGCGGCATCTTCGGTTAAAGACGGTACCTTGGGTATTTCAGTTGTTCATTCAGATACTCAGCTCAAGGTCAGTTACATTCAGATCCATACTTCTTTGGATAGGTCAGGAACTATGGCTTCGGATTCCATCATATAGGTGCGATTTGATTTACTATCTGTTAGTTTCTATTTGAGTTGAGTTGGGGTTTTCATAGCCATAAGTGATTTTATGCCTTAAGATTACTATATTGGTTGTTGTAGGCCTTTGTGTAGATTTTTATGCTTATGTTACTACCCCCGTAGATATTTTCTTTTAGTATTGGATTGAGTGGATCGATATTGTGTCCTTGGGGTGTAGTACTTGGGTTAAAGTCTCGTTGTCCTTGGGTATAGTGGCCTTGTTGTTATCTTAGAGTGGCACTAGTTTTTTTTTATACCACCTGCACCCTATACTGTGGTTGTTATTACTATTCTTGTTTTAACCTTGATTGGTCCTTACTTGATAGACGACTAGACTAGCATTGGCTAGTTAGTATTCCCTTCTCTTGCGATTTTGGTCTGTTGGCTTAGACGACTACCTTGGTTGGTTGGTTTTCTTTTTTTGTTAGTAAAGTCAGTTATTGAGTGGGGTGTGACAGTGAAGGTAGGTTTGGCTTTCCATGGTTTTGTGGTGATTCTAGCTTGGGTAATCTTTCTATAGCCTGCGCCTATTATTGATAAGTCTGAGGATTGTCATTCCGATTTATATGGTTCGTCGCTCGATAGTAGTCTTGATCTTGATGTTGGTGTTGAGTTGGGTACTCCATTCTTTTTGTGATATGGTTCATGTTTCAGTTGAGTTAAGGTTGGGTTAAATGGATGGATCCAGAAATTTCTCATTTCAGTATTGTTTTGGGCTAATATGACTTTGTGAAATATTTCCACTTGGTGGTATGTCCTTGGGTATCAGTCATGGTAACCAAGCGCGTGTATTTTTGGAGTGAGTATTCGTGGCCACAGATTGAGTATTAGTTTGACTAATTCAAGCTATGACCATATTTGTAAAGTTGCTTGAGATTTGGCTATCATTAGGACTTTTTACAGTCCCCACGGGTTCGTAGTTATTACTTGGTCTTGCCTATGCTTTGTAAAAACGGATTATTTGGTCGTATTTTCCGCCCATGAGGTAACTCATTTGTGATTGTGTTCCTTGGAGGCACCTTAGCTTCAGCTCTTGTGGGGGCCATTAGTAACACCCCGTACATTTCCGACCTTACTTGATTTTATCAACACTTATGAAATTATTAAACATGAGAAAGTTGGTGGATTATGTATTAATTTTATTGGGCTAAGATATTGGGCCCCAAATGAGGCCCAAAACAAAGTAAAAGACATGGACCAAATGGGTCAAGTGACCCATTCTTGTGTTGACCAAGCCAACATGCATTTAATGCCAAGGATTTGGCTAAGGATGACTTGAGGGACCATATAAAGCAAGGTAAATCAGATTTTTATCTAACAAAACACACATGCCATTTGCTTGAATAGACAAAACATTTCTCTTTGCTCACAAACCCTAGGGCATCACTTCTTTGGTAAAGATCATCACTTTGCAAGCCTTGGTAAGTGTCTACTCTCATGGATTAATATACTATATGCTTAAGATGGTGTGTATATCATGTTGGTTATGTTGGCAAATTGTTAGACAGTTCACTATGTGTAAAACAGTGTGCTTGTGCTCAATTCGTGAAGGGTTTTGCCTTCTAAACTTGACAATGGGCTTGTGATCTTAAAGGGAGTGAGTTTGATGGATTACATATCAACATGTATGATGTGGTTATGTTCTTAACTTGTTTTGTTTATGTGTATACCTTGTGGGATTGTCGTTACGAAATTGGTTATGGGATTAGTGGCATATTGAAGGGAAAATGTGGTTTTGGTGATGTTCATGTGTGTTGTGACACCATGGCTGATTGTTGGCATCCAAGTTGACCTAAATTATGTAAAGGGAAGTTTATTCATGGCCATGGACCATTTATTACACAAAAGGACCCAAAAGAGGCCCTTTTTGGCCGATTTGGGCAACCGCCCCCGCAAGAAAAGTACTTTTTCATATATTTTTATTCCTTTACAAACTATGTTTTCAATTTGATTCAAACATGTATACAGAACCACATTGATGGAGTAATGCTTCAGGAAAATATTATGGCGTTATATTTTATCTATAAAGGAAAATCAATTATCTACATCAAGTTATTCAAGCTCGGGTCCTAGTGGGACATTATTTGGAGACTTTTCAATAAGGCCAGGCTTCGATGCGGTGTTCGCAAGCTTAGCATTTGGACTCCATGTAGGCTACAGTCTATTCTTCTATATGAGATTGTGTATTATATAGATTGCATGCTAGGTAAGGGATTATATGATAGGTTTATAGCTAGTTGTATCATGATTTGACCAGTCTAGGAGATTTAGAATAGAATTGTAAATTGAGCCTTGACCTAAGAATACCCTCTATAGCTATAGGATACCGTTAAATCTGATTATTTATGTACATGACCTTAGGTTGACAATAAGAACCCTTAGTGTAAGATTTACAATATTACTTAGTGATTTATCCCTCGATTAGATTCTCCCAATAGCTTGATGGTCGTATTTACCTCAGTCCTGCTGAGTTATAACGTTGTTATCCTACTAAATTGTATATTGTTGGGCCCGAGGCCGTGGTTACAAGATCAGTTGGACACCAGGTTAGTACCCTATTGTTTGAAAGGATGTGGTTTAATTCATAGACGCTTACTTTTATATTGTTTGGATACTGGTGATGGCATGCATATGTCTAGACGCATTATCGCTTATTTAGTGGTACGATTCCAACTAAACCTTGGTTTTCTTTATGGTTTTCCAAAAAGGGGTTTATGCCCGCTTTTCACTTTTAAAAATTAATTTCTAAATGAAAGACATACCACCCTTAATATTGGTTTATGATCTTTTAAACTGAGCATCCTACTTTGAAAACTTATACCGAGGAAAATTCTAGTCCATTCTTGATCTACGTAATTGTCACTGTTTACTTACTTCGGTCGAGGAAGATTCTGACCTTTTCTATACTATTTTACCATTTTAGTCCCGAATTCAATCTTGGGCACTGGACTTTATGGATTTTTGCTTGTTTTAGTCCCGGTTTGATTCTGAGCATTTATTACTCATATTAACTCCTATACTGGGTGAAGTGGGTTGGTTATGGATTATAGAAGTCCTGGTTCAGGATCAGGCAGTGTATACAGATATCCCGAGTCCCCTATGAGCCCCTTTATCTGATTAGCCACAGTACCGAAGAAAGATGGTCGTCGTAGGTCCTGCCTTTGCGACTACTGAGCTGGAGGAGGTGTATACACTTGTGTTCGATAAGGTACTTGGTTTATCTTACATAATCTAGTTGTTATCATAACTGTCATTCATTCATATGTATCGCCTATCACCAGTATAATCATTTAATTTGGCGTTTGTATCTATCGGTCTTATGGGGGGCTGTATAGGTACATGTTATGGTTTCATTTTGCTGAGTATTTACTTGTGCCTTCTGGGCTTATGGGGGCCCTATTAGGTTATTGTTTGTCCGGGCTAACTATTTACATTATTATTCATTTATTGTTGTATAGTTCGTGATAGGTTGGTTATGGATTGGTACTCGAGGTGTTAAGTATGTTTTTGAGTTCCTTTACTCCTTATTATGGTAAGATTTATTATTGTTAGATTATCTTATGCATTCACATTTCGATTAGAGACCCTGATTATGCTAGAGTTAGCTCCCTCATTGTTTATGATCCTTTTGATGCTAGACTAGCTCCCTCGGGGTGGTACTTTTATGTTGGGTGGTTTGTATAGATATCATTTCCTCCCTTCCTATTACTATTATATATTATATATCTCTTTCTTCACCCTACTATCGTATATTGACTAGTAACTTATGGTATCGTGCTTACATCCCTTGTTGCCTGTAGTATCTGATAGTTAACCATACCACTATATTGGCATTGTCATGTCCGTTTCTTAAATAATTGCATGTAGTTTATATTCCTGCTTTACATGTTATTTATACTTTTATTATCTTTGGAGCTCAGTCGGTCGATGCCTACTGAGTACCTAGTGTTTGGTACCCATACTACATTTCTGCGCCCTACAGATTATAGTACGAGTTCTCACTGCTGACGTGTGCATCAGGTGGAGCTACTATGGATCATAGATTTGGGGTGAACTCCTGATGTTCGGAGTTGTTCCGGCTCTCTCTCAGTTGTTGGACTGATCTTTATTTTGTATTTCGGAGACAGTTCTGTATATATGTATTAAGCTTACCTTGTACTCTTATTTTATTAGAAGCTTTTGTACTGACTTCACCAAGTTTTGGAGTTACTTCTCTATGTCTCTTTATTGGATTCATTTTCTGTTGCTTTCTTCTTTTCTCTTGATAATTCATTACTCGTTGTTTCGGATGGTTATGATAGGTGTCATCATGACTTGGTAAATTGGGTCGTGACAGAACCCAATAATCTACCATGCTTCGGGCATAAATGGAATTTAGAAGCTATGACACTAGTAGATGGTCCTTTTGGGACATCAATTCGGACAGGCACATTCGTTGCATGTATATGCGACTTAGTTATCCGTTTCAAATCAGTAAATGTGTCTGATATTTAATTTGCTATTTTCTGTAAGTAAATGATCTTCTGGACCTCATTTTCACATATGGGGGTACATGGATCAAAATGAGATAATGATGAAACTTTCCACGCAATTTCTCTTTTGAGTTTCTGTTTCTCTCCTCCTAATTGTGGGAAATTTGCTTCATCAAATCGTCAATCTGCAAATCGAGCAGTAAATAAATCTCCCATCAATGGTTCAAGTAGTGAATTATGGAGGGTGAATCAAACCCAACATATATTCCTAATCTTCTCTGGCAGCCCATCTTAGTGTGTTGTGGTGGTGCCACTAGCACGTATATAGCACAACCGAAAATTCTTAGATGAGCAATATTTGGTTCATGAACAAAGACTAATTGTTATAGAGAGTATTTCTTATAATTAGTCAGTTTGAGAAGAGCAAGTGATGTTGCATGTAAGATATCATGACCCCAAATAGTAGTGGGTAATTTTATTTCCATAAGTAGCGGCCTTGATATCAATTGTAGGCGCTTAATAAATGACTCAGCAAGGCCATTTTGAGTATGAAAATGAGCGACAGGATGTTCAACTCTTATCCCAACTGATACACAGTAATCATCAAAAGCTTGGGGTGTAAATTCTCCAGCATTATCGAGGCGAATAGCCTTAATAGGATAATCTAAAAATTGTATCGTTAATCGTATTATCTGTGCCAATAATTTCACAAATGCCAGGTTGCGAGATGATAAGAGGAACACATGAGACCATCTTGAAGATGCGTTTATTAGGACCATAAAGTACCTGAAGGACCCGCTGGATAGGTGAATAGGTCCACATATATCCCTATATATACTTTCTAGAAAGAGGGATTCGACGCCAACTTTCAGTGGCGACGGCTTAGTTATCAATTTGTCTTGATAACAAGCAACACATGAAAATTCATCACTTGCAAAAATCTTTAGGTTGTTTAATGGAAATCTATTTGAATTTTCAATAATTCGTCTCATCATTCTTGATCCATGGTGACTCATTCGGTCATGCCAAAACACAAAAGTATTTGGATTGGTAAACTTCTAGTTTACGATAGAGTGTGCTTCAACTGTACGAATTTCTGCATAATATAAGCCAGAAGGCAAAGTTAACAATTTCTCCAACACACATTTCTGGCCTGAGACATTCTTGGTAATGCCAAGATATTCAACATTCATTTCATTTATTATCTCAATATGATATCCATTTCGGCAGATATCTTTAAAACTTAACAAGTTTCTTGGAGATTTAGAAAAGAACAATGCATCTTCTATAACAAGTTTCGTCCCCTTAGGCAGAAATATAGTAGCTCTTTCGGAGCCTTCAATCAATTATGAATTACTATAAATTGTTGTAGCATTTACTTTTCTTCTAAGTAAGTAGGAAAAGTATTTCTCATCTTTAAATATAGCGTGTGTTGTTCCACTATTAATCACAGAAATATCCTCATGATTGATCATTGATCCAAATAAAATTTGAGGAGTATCCATATTCTTCATGATGAAAATATAAATAAAGTAAACATTATACTATTACACAAACTTTATTTATTTATAAGACTAGAGAAATACAACCAAGGAAATGTAAGATAATACAACCAACAAAAAAGTAAAATATTTAGACTATTACAGATTCGTCACCGACAAGGTGATCTATATTTCCTTCAGAAAATTGAAAGAAATATGCAACATCTAAATGCATAGGCTCAACATTATCTTCATATATAATGTTTGCTTCTGCATTATTATCCATCTTCTTCAGGGATGCTTGGTAGAGATCAACCAGGTGCCTTGGCGTACCACAGGTACATGACTGTAACCTTTTTCTCCACATCGATAACATCTATTTTGTGAATTTTTTCTTTGCACTGCTTCAGGCTTTTCACCTTTTTTATTACACTGCTGGTGTGGAATGAAGGTTGTTATTCGGTGCAATACGATCACCCTAATTGAAGTTTCTTCCTCGACCGCGACTGGGGCCAGGACCTTTTTCACGCTTGAATTGGTGAAAATTTGCAGTGTTCACTCAGGGAATGGAGTAGTATCAGTAGGTCTACTTTCATCATTTTTCATCAAAAGATCATTCTGTTGTTCAGCAACAAGAAGATGTGAAATTAATTCAGAATATTTTTTAAATCCCATTTCTCGATATTATTGTTGCAGGAGCATGCTCGAGGCAGGGACGGTGGAGAATATTTTCTCTAGTATATCATGATCTGTGACATTTTCTTCGCATAAATTTAGCTGTAAAATAATTCTATACATGACAGAATTATACGCAGTTATATCTTTAAAATCTTGTAATCTCAAATGAGTCCATTCATAATGTACTTGTGGAAGAACGACCATCTTTAGGAGTTTATATATATCTTTCAAATTATTCTATGAGAGGATCCTTAACAGTGAGATATTCCATTTTTAAGCCCTCATCGAGGTGATGACGGAGAAATATCATAGTCTTGGCACGGTGTTGATTCGATACCTGATTTTTATCTTTAATAGTGTCTACCAGACCCATCAATGGATTTAAGCATCAAGTGCCCAAGATAAGTAGGTTTTTCCCGTTATATTTAGGGCAACAAATTTATGTTTAGATAGAGTTGACATTATTTTTAAAAAAGTAAGTTCTTACCTTTATTACCTTTTAAAGTATTTGCTTGAGATGACAGAGTCTGGTGCTGATAACATATTATAAAATAAAAAAAAATATTAAACTAATAAAAGACAAGAAAAGATGCAACTTAGAGAAAATGGAGTAGTAGTGCTTTTATTTCAATGTATCATTCTTATGTCTTTTAATTAAAAGTGGGAGGGCGATTTATAGGCCAAATTACTTAGTGAAAAAGCTCATTACAGAGGCGGTAATAGTACTTGGGCTCCAACCCTAACCAAATGCAAGACACATGGCCATCCACTCATCTTTACAATAATTTTATTGATTTGATTTCTTTTTAGAGAAATATCAATTCAGATTAAACCATGAACATACGCAAAGAGGAGGAAGGGACCTTCTTGAACTAGAATGTCTATGTTGTGTGAAAAAACTAAAGATTAGTATCCTTTACTAAACATCGGCTCCCAAAAAGGACACAGGCCTAGGGATATTTATCAATATATGTCACTCGACTATTTAACTTTCTAGTGTATAGGTTGCGTATAGGTATGTATATTAAATGTATAACATATGTATATTATATGTATAGTATTCTTTTTGTCAAAGTATATATAATAAATATACTAGTGTATAGGTATGTATATTAAATGTATAACATTGCATATTATATGTATAGTATTCTTTTTGTCCAAATTTATGTGGCACGATTCAAACTACGAGAGTAAAACAGTTTAAGTTTGATTGTGAATTTATGCATGGAATCTTTAATTTCTTTTAAAATAAATTAAAATATTTAGAAACTACGCAAAAAGTACTAAGTCACAATAATTGATAATTCATACTATATTTAAAAGATATATGAAAAAATTACGGTCAAAGATAGACTTGTTTAATTCTCAAAATACGAAAGGTGCCACATAAATTGGGACAAGGTAAGTATGTATATTTAGTATAAAGTATACACTACCTATACACTCTATGTATATTTCGTAAACTAGATGGTCGAACGATTTAAACCCGTAATTATCCCAAACTTTTACATCTAACTAGTGTGAATTGCACTTGGTAGTAAATTCGCACCATGTTATTTACATGTTATATCAATTTTTGTTCAAATTATTTGACTTAATAGTCAATATTACAAACTTTAAGTAAAAGTCCGTCTGCTTATGACCGTTTCTCTCCTCCTCCTCCTCAAACATTAATATGCTTGTTGTTACAAATATTTATACATAACTGAAACGTATAATTATATTGTCCTTTTTCAATACTTTCATGTGTTCTATTTCAATGCTCCATCAATTCGTTAATTTTCACAAGTAATTTATGTGCATAATCTGTTAATCTTAGAACTTAGATGCTTTAAGCATGCTTGATCCTCTAAAATTTACTTTGTTAGCTCTACTTAATTTTATTCTCACAATATAATTGGTTTATATTAGTCCACATGCATACACCAAGTCAGGCAAACAGAAGGAAAGATGGGGAAAAAGAACGGCTTAGAATGTTATGTCAAAGAGAGTTCTGAACTTCCGTTGTTAAACTAATTCTGGGTGGTTGACACGGAAGAATGTTATGGGATGAACGAGATTTTTTCATCCTTAATAAAAAACTTTAGCTTATCATTGAAACCAAAACATGTACTGTACATATCCGCTAAAGGGACTTCAAAGAAATATATAAAAAGATGACAAAATGTTTAGGCTTTGACAAGTAAACTATGGATCCGTATGTCAAAAGTTTTTAAAATATCAAACCTGCGAGTCTAAAATTTATTTTAAAATGGATAAATTTATAAACTTCGACTGAGCCTTTAAATTGAGGTCCTCAAATAGGTCATATGTTCACGAACCTCCTCCTAAAAAGGAAAACTAAGACAAAATATTCATCGAGTCAAAATTTCTTACTCAAAATAACTCAATTATTATTTATTACCCAATATAGTCATTCGACTCTTTTTATTACAGGTGAAGTGCATATTTATGCACTGCCTTTCTTCTTCTTCATCAGTCCACTGCTTTTGATGAAGTTTCGCATCTCAGAAAATCAACCATTGGCTTATTGTTTTAAACTAAACTGTAGATAGAATTGGTCCAAAAATTACCGTATAGATTATTGTATCAGCGATCCACTTCTAGTTGTCATCCTTGCCATCCTCCTTCCTTCTTCTTGTCTACCATGTTCAGCCATTAAAGCTTCTTTAAAGCTCGATTTTAAAATTCGACGTGCTGCAAACATGAATTATTTGGAGAGAATAATATATCAAAAGACTGAAAACATTGAGAGAAGCTCATATCTAAAATTTGAGATTATTTAGAGAAGATTTTGTATCACGCACCAAGTTTACACCCTGGACGTAACCATAATCTGATATGACATAACTAAATAATGACATGTGTAATACTGATGCGAAATCTAAAATCATGAGCTAACTTGTGAAATAAAGATAAAATAAAAAGATATACACTTTTATTACTTGAAACAAAGACTGAGTACATCTAACTCAACTTGACTGTCTGTTTATGAAGTTCTACTTCAACTGAATATGACTAAATTTATGTAAACAAACAAAGTGATAACTTGGACTACTAATAGATCCTCTAGAACAATGAGGACTCACTCAGAGATGATAGACGAAGCCTATTGAAGAGTCTGATTATGTACCTGCATATCTGCAAGCTACATTATAACATAATGTAGTGCAAGAAAAGCATGTTTCGGTACAGAAAGGTACTGAGTATGTAAGATAAGGATTAAGCAAGTTAAGAAAACTAAAATACATGCTAAAACTGAATCTGAATAACTGAAGAGCTCAATGACTAAATCATACTATCTAAGATCATAAGCTAAATTAATGTTAAACTTCAAAAAAGTTCGGAAACAAAATAATGCGAATAAACTTGTTTAAAACTGGAGGCTCTATGGCGAAATAGCCTTACTGGAAAAATAGAGAAAAACAAAGCTAAGTCTTAAAGAATAAATACTCTTCCAAAAAGAGTCTTTCAAAACTTGTGCCATAAAATGATATCTTAAAATAAAAGAACTGAATCATATCTGAAACTGCATATCTAAAAGAGAATCATCATATCTATATTTTCATAAATAATGAACTAAATTTAAAATAGCAAAATATAAGGTTCTTTAGGTGGGAGGTTCTTATAACCGACATACACCATGTGAGCTCATGATGCACCAACTTACAATCCCAGTTGGAGAGGGCTTCCCCATACCTTGCCAGGGTATAGGGCCTATCTATCTATCTATCTGTGGAGCCACAAAGTGAGCCTTTTTGGATAAAGAGATTACCGACTTGCAGTACTATCATAAATTCTACGATGAAAACATAGTTATGGAACAAGTGTTATCTAAAACGCATATCCTCACAGTGCTAAATAATTCTACCAAAATATACTATACATATAGCTCATAACATATCTATTAAGCTTATCTAGAAGCTTGTCATGACTCTTGCTCAAAATCTCTTTCTAAAACATATCTTGTTGTGAGGCTATGCTCAAATCTGTGAGACGAAGCTCAAATCTTTATTTCTAAAATCATATGCTGAAATCTCTTTCTAAGACATCTTTCAAATCATGCTTATAGCTTAAATCATGGAAAAATTTACTAAAACCTGCCTAACTTGTAGATTCTCAAAATAGCTTTCATAATAACATAAAGGCTCTAAAATAATGCTTTGAAATATAAGCTTTAAGAAACAATGGATAAGATCATATCAAAATCAAGAGGGCAATAAGGAAACCTTGCTAAGATTAAAAAGTAAATTCAGCATATATAAAATCCATAATTATAGATAAAGAATTCAAAGAAATCATATAATTTGCTAAATAACAAGAAAATTTAAAAGTGGTTTACCCTAACTAGAATCTTTAATTCAAGAAAATCATGAAATTTTGGGTATGAGGATGAAAGGAAATCCTCATTAAAGTCTTACATACCTAAAATAGAAGAATTCTTAGAGGAAAGCCTTTAACTTGGGAACCTTTGATTTTTGAAATTGAAAAATCCTTCTTTGGAGTTCTTGAGATTTGAAAAAGAACAGGAATGAGAGAATCTCTGAATTTTATAAGTGTTGGATGTTTTGGAGGGTTAAAAGTCGGGTGTAGGGGTTATTTTGGGTAAAGAGACCCCAAAAGCCCACATTAAAATAAAAGAAATTTAAAATATTAAGCATATGGGTAGAGTCAGGTGTGCCACGCTGCTGGCAAGCGTGGCACTTTACTGGTGCGCATGCTCACTGAAATGGTACCCGTAGCTTTTGCCTCTGAACCGTGCACGGACCCAACTCCTTTATTGAATAAATGAATTTGGAGCTAGGGTAGCTGTTGGGTAAGACTTGAAGACTTAATCAGGTGGTGCAGTATTATGGTAACATAACGGTAGTCTTGTTGTGCCCATTTAGCTAAAGTGGATAGCGTTAAGGACTGAGTTGGGGATGTGGTTTACTGTATCACCTGGCTGAGGGTTCAAATGCATGTAAAGGGGTTCCTAGTACCGCCACCTTGTAAAAAATCCAAGTTATTTAACTGAAACATTATTTTTCGGGTGATTATAATCCCTTTCTTGTAAAGTATTAAGATCCCAAACTTCTGGAGCCAAAATCTTTTTGATGATAATTTTTGAAAAATTATAAACAGTTCTACTATTAGTAGAATAAAAGTGCTGAAATTCAACAGACTCTGTATCTGAGAGTATAATCTCATAGTGCCTCCTGTATTTATAAGTAGGAGCAACATATAATGCTGTATTGAAATACCTGATCATTATTTTCCAGGGATTATCTTTCCATTTAAGATCTGTTTGTTCCAAAAGAAGTATAACTTCTCTTTTTTTTTTAAATTCATAAACCTCAGTATTTTCATTACTGTCATCTGCCAGAACTGAGGAATAAGATGGGGGATTATTATCCTCCCTTTCTTTTTTGGATTGCATAAATTCCATGAACTCCTTATACATCGGATAATCTGTATTAAGATCAAAAGTTCCTGCAATATTTGAAGCTATTAGCTTCTGGTTTCTTATTTGGGCTAGGATGTTACCTCTGATTCTTCCTTGTCCTCGTCCCTTTACTCTATTAGAGGCGGGTAAATAGGTCGGCCTAACCCCCGGTATCATCCTGAGACAATAAAGAAGAATTATTAACTCAAATGTTCTCTAGTAAGAAAATCAGGAAGACTATTAGTCGATCCTTTTAAATATTATATTTCAAAATCAAATATGGCTAATAACGCCTACGATCTTGTAAATATTTGTTTAGAAACATCATGTTTAATATCTTTATTAAAGATAAATTTGACTGCTTGGCAGTAAGTCCTTATAAAGAACTTCTGATTATATAAATCTCCCTGAAATTTGATAACACTTTTTACTATAACAAGGATTTCCTTGGCTACAGTAGCATAATTTTTCTGGCTATTATTCCATTTACCAGAGTAAAATTGGACAAGATATTCTTGCTTCTTGTCTTATGGAGAATGTTGTATTAAGATTCCCCCATAGCCTATATCTGAAGCATCAGTCTGGACTATTTTTGTCCAGTTCGAATTGGCTAAGGTAAGGCATGGCAAGTTATTAACTTTTGCCTTAATATTTTTTACTGCCTGAGTATGATAATTGGTCCAGGCTTTAGGATTTTTCTTAAGCCTATCGTATAAAATAACAGTATCTCCCGCCAAATCTTTTATAAAAGGAGATATATAATTTAAACTTATTAAAAATCTTTGAAGCTGAGTTTTATCAGCAATAATATCAGAAAATTTTGAAGCAAACTCGATACTTCTATTAATAGGGATTATTTTCCGATTTTCAATAAAATGTCCTAAAAATCGGACTTTTATTTGGAACAAAAATATTTTTGGCTTGGGTATTACTAAACCATTTTGGATAATAATTTTTTAAAATAAATTTAAATGTTTAAAATGAGTTTCTATTGTTTTTGAGTATACCAAGATATCATCGATATACACAATTATAAAATTGCTATAAGGTATGAAAATATCATTCATAACTTTTTGAAACTCAGAAGGACCATTTTTTAACCCAAAGAGCATAACATTCCATTAGAATTGCCCCACTGGAACATTAAAAGCAGTTTTATATCTGTCTTTTTCTTCAATCTGAATTTTCCAATAACCAGATTTTAAATCAAATTTTAAAAATATAATAGCATCATGGAGTCTATCCAATAAATCCTTTTTATTTGGGATTGGATAGCGTATCCATTTCAAAACCTTATTAAGGGGTTTATAATTAATAACAAGTCTGGAAATCCCTTGTTCCTGTTCTGCATGTTTGTTAACATAAAAAGCAGTACATGACCAAGGAGATTTTGAAGGTCTTATTAAACCTTTATCTGAAAGAGATTGAATTTCATTTTTGCATAATTGTAAATATTTCGAATTCATTTGACAAGGTCTAGCCTTAGTAGGGATATTATCTTTTACAAAATCTTCTTCATATGATAGATTTACCACATGTTTTTTTCTTTCCTAAAAATTGTTTGGATGATCACCACAAATTCATAAAGTGAATTGATTAGTCAAAAGATCTATTTTCTCCTTTAATTTAGGAGTATACAAAGTAGTTTCTATCGAGAGACAATTTATCTTATTTTTTATGAAATCAACTTGCTTAATTTTAGAAACAATTCTTTCTTTTATCTGATTCAAGAATTTATCAAAAGGTTGGGTTATAAAATCCAACTCATAATAGGTTCCCGTAATACCAATTTCATCCCATCTAGTAATCAAGAAAATATGTATAAAGAAAGGTACGCCTAAGATAATTTCATCAGAAATATCTTTTACCAAAACAAAGGTCTTAGGCATACATACTTTGTTATTACGAATATAAGCTTTTGGTAATTTAAAATCAATTTTCATTTTACTTCTGCTAGCATTACGGAGACTATGAGTAGTTTTATGAAAATATTTAGAAGGTATAAGCCCTTCCTTTAGACAATTTAAATCTGCTCCGCTATCTACTAGAGCAGTAAACTTTTTTTTGAAATTATAATCAATTAAAAGAGTAATTTCAGTATAAAATTTTTGAGAAGTTATCATCTCAAGAACTTGAGTAAATTCTTCTTTATCCTTATCCTATAAGGATCCCAAAAACAAATCTTTCATTTTTGAGGTTTCAGCTTCATCAATAAAATCTTCCAGTCTATTCTGGAAATCTGTAGCTGGATCAACTATGTTGGACACCTCTAGACTTAGGAGTCTTTCATCCATAACTCTATTAGTCTTTTTGAGATGTTCAATCTCTACTTCAAGGTTATCAATCTCTTTAATCAAATCTTGAAGAGTAGTCGGAGTATATTCCGCCTGATATTTTTCTCTTAATATCTTTTTCAACTCTATCATAGAGTAGGTTCCTCTTTGGGGTTCCTGAGGGTTACTAATAGTTGCCTCCATTCTATCAATAATCTGGGACCTGATTTCAGGTCTTTGATAACTTTCAGGAGTTCGATCAACTTGTCGTCCTGGAGAACTTTAATATTAAGGTCTTTAAACTGAGAATAAATCCCATAAAATTCATCCGTTTTCTTATTATCACAAGGTTGACATGATTGAAATGGAATACATTCTTCTTCTGAGGATTGGATATAATCATCACCCTGGAGAACTTTCAATTCTCTGAGAGCTCTTAGTTCTTCTTCATTAGAAGAATCTTCAAACTCACTTTGTTTCGGACTATTTTTCGGAGAGGAATTCAGGAGGATCTTACATAAAGAATCCTTTATTTTATCATCAATATCCAGGAGTTTGATCTTCTTCTTCATTTTGCAATCTTTAGCATAATACCCGACTCTACCACATCTGTAGGATGCGTTAGGCTTATCAGAGGATTTCACCATCTCTTTCCTTTTATTAAAGGCTTTTTTCCTCTTAGCCCTTTTCTCCTGACGTTTATAATATTTATCAGGATTGTAATAATCTCTTTTTGAGTAAAGCTTTTTCCTCTTATCCTCTTTAGATTTCTTGTGGGTTCATTTTGGAATATCAATTCCAAATTGTTCACAGAAATCACCCACTTAGCGTCTCTCATTAAGACTTTGCTTTTGATCTACTGATTCAGCTTAATCTTATTGCATAAGGATAAACCTTCCTGAGTGCAAATATTAATTAATTTCCGATATGAGAAATTGTCATACGCAATAATATTTGCTCATGCTCTCAGAGTTTTCCTAACTCTTTCAGCAAAAAGCATAGGTAATCTATCAATAAATTTGGATTTTCAATGAGAGTTATTACACTCTGGTAATTCCACGACTCTGGATAGAAAGGTGTCTTTATACCACCTAAATGATGATAGTGTCTTGCACCTCAAATTTTGTAGTAAAGTTCTAATGGTCTCACTATCATCAGACCACCTACCTGAAAAATATTCTATAATATTCTGTATACCGCATTTTGAATTGGTACCCCCTGCTCATGCTTAATATATGTGAGGATTATTCCCCGTTGTTCACTAGTGATATACTTATCCCACCATCCTTTTAGTTGGCCAGTAAAACCAGCTATGATCATTTTTGCAATGCTTTTATCCTTATTCTCACATTGCTTGTAGATAGTACTATACATCATCATTCTATGGACTAATGTATAGATTTGCCTTTCTCTATAACCATCTATATTTCATTCATAGATGTTTTTACCATTGTAACTATTGGATATAATCAATTCTTGCTCCTCTAATAAAACATCCTGAGGAGTAGGCCTAGGATAGTAATACATCCTTTGAACAGGCTTGCGAGCAAACCTTTCTGAGATCTTATTAACCTTATCGTGACCTTCTTCCTAAGTAGGATTGAAGTCATTGGTTAAAGAAGTAAGCTTAAGGTCTATAAACTTAGTTTCTATGATCTTTTCTAATTCTGAAATGTTCTTCAACCTAAATTCCTTACATCATGAGGAGGTTGAATACTAGATGAAGCAATGACAGTTTCCGGGTTCCTTTCCTTCTTAGTATCTTGGATACTTTTAAGAACCCTATCAGTCTTTTCATGAAGAGATATAATATGCTCTCCTAATACATTCATCTAAATATTAGCATAATTCTATTGTTTAAGCATAATATTGACTTGTTTGGCAGTAATAGAAGCAATATCATCTTCTAATAGTTTAGAAAATACTAAAAAATAGACAATTTTATCATCTTTCTTTATTTGAAAATATTGTTGGAGAGGGAGTACATATCTAGTAGTTTCAGTATTACTGAGTCTATACTTCTTTTCTAAAATAGAGATATATTTGTTCACATATTTTGCCATAAACCAAGGGACAAATGAGATGACTTTATTAAAGTCTGAAAGATCTTTATAGAATTCATTTTGAAAGTAATTTCTTTCTTTGTTGTCGAAATTATCAAAAAACCAGTTCTAAAGTACTCCCATTTGGGTAGCTTAAATTCTTCAAAAATCTTTTTCCTTGCCGGTGAACCCGGTCTAAAATCAATTTTTATACTAGTCATTTAAATCAATTGAAAAATTCATTTTAGAGGCTGTAGGATCCTCTTCATTGACTGAAACAACAAGATTATTTTTTCCAATCAAAATATTATTAACTCTATTTTCTTCCCTAATCTGAGAGGTAGAAGTTCTCGAAGGATAGTCAACAATATAAACAATATAATCAACAGGAGATATATAAGAAGGAACAAATATAGTTAATGAATTAGATCTATCTATCCTATTCATCAATCTAATATTATCAGTATCAAAAGTTGGATCTGTAAATCTGATTTTTACAGTGCCATCCGGAATCTGTTCAACCTCGGTGATTTCACTATTAGGATTAGCTCTTGGGGGAGCAGCCTCCTCTATGACCCATTCTTTTGGGAAGTCAATTTCATCCCACTTGATAGGTCTTCGGGTGGTAACTTTAAATTTACCAAAATTAGTTTCTATTAAAATAGTTTCATTTTTGAAATCCATAATTTTACACATAGAATTAGGATAAAAAGGGGTTTATAATAAATCCTATAACATATACACATAACTTCAGTACCTGGTGCATAATCATAACTATGTAATTTAATGTTCAACATTAAAGCATTTAATGAATTATATTGATCATTTATAAAAATCTGCAAATTAGGATATGCATTAAAATAAACTGGCCCATGGGCCAAACTGGTCTGAATTGTCCCTATTAGGGATTTCCTCCAGTTTTGGTTCCTGCCATCCTTTAAAGCTGCTATAAAGCTTTCTGGTAAGCCTCTCAGAGTAAGTGGCTTAAAGGAGACTAGGATTAACCCAATATGCATGAATTTATGGGTTTCCATATAAGGAGCCAAATCATTATCAGATAATAACCTAAAGATAGCATGATCACTATCAACAGTTAAGGTTTCTTCGGTTGTTTTAACAATCTGTTTTAAATCGAGTTTTTCAAAAGTACCCATCTGGTATATGACCTTGGGTTGAATTTTAGAAATACTCCATCTATTAAGGAGATCCAAGTGTTAAGGCATATTATATTCCTCTTTCCTACTGTTTTGACAATAGATTTTTTCTTGATGATATTCATCTTTGGGAATAAGTGTTGAACTAGACTTACCTGTGACAAACAACTTGGATCTTTTACAAGGTGGCGGTACTGGGAACCCCTTTACAGGCATTTGAACCTCAGCCAGATGATACAATAAGCCACAACCCCAACTCATCCCTTAACACCATCCACTCGGCTAAATGGGCACAGCAGGACTACCGTTATGTTACCATAACACCGCACCACCTGATTAAGTCTTCAAGCCTTACCCAACCGCTACCCTAGCTCCAAATTCATTTATTCAATAAAGGAGCCTTCTTCATAACCGACTGTCACGCCAAAGTCCAGCACTTAGGAAAATCAATCTATTATTTAGGCTAATTAATCTTTTAAGAAAATAAAATAAAAAATAAAAATAAAATAAATCACCTCTTAAATATTAAGTTGTCACCAGAGAGATAGATCTGTTTAAAAGAAAACTAAAACTTTTATTAGCAAACTATTTTTACAAAGAGAAGGGGGGGGGGGGGCGAGGGGGAGGGGGGGTTCTGAAAAACCTATCTCTCCCATACATCCAATGAATCCTTTTATAATGGATTCTTTAAGCTAGCAAATAAAATACAAAAGGTAGATGGGCCCAAGCGTGGCCGGCACGATAAAAAGAAAAAAGAAAACGTCAAAGGCCTCATGTGGCCGACAAATAATAATAATAATAATATATATATAGATAGATAGATAGATAGATATGTATATGTAAACTATATTATAGATCATATAATATGTCGTATACTATTTATACAATATTAATACATTACACATACATGTGATCATTTTGTTAAAAAAAAATTTATGTCCTCTGTACATTTATGTAAGAAGCCCGTCTAAATATTATGTTATAGAGGGTGGTCTAGTAATTCTTTGGGATAACATATGGGCCTTTTGTCAGTGTAATTCAGAATAGATCCAAAAAAAAAAATGGGATAATTAAGGTCACTATCCATTTAGTCATCTAGTTTGTATTAATTCTTCCGTTTCAATTTATTTATTTGATTTTGACTTGGTGCAAAGTTTAAGAAAGTAAAAAAAGATTTTTGAATCTTGTGGTCTTAAATTAAAGATATATAGGATGCACCAAAATGTCTTTTAATTTTGTGGTCTTAAACATGTCATGTAGAAAGTAAAAATTAAAGAGTTGCTATAAAGGGAAAAATATATTTTTTTTAGAAACGGATTAAAAAAGAAACTAAGACAAATAAATTTAACGAAGAAAATACTATATAAGAGTCAATATTACAAAATCTAACAGGAATTTTTACTAGCCAAAAGATTGCAGTAGAATTAAAATCTAATATAAGAGGTATAAAATATAAGACACAATTACAACTTTTTTTTCCTTCAATCACAATAGTTTTGTTTTCCGTTGATATTCATTTCATAAGCTTCTCCCAAATCGATGTCTTCCCCTATTTCTCATTTGAAGATAAGGGTGTCAAGTGGGCCGGGTTGACCCGATACCGGCCCATTTAGACCGGTCCACTTAGCCACCGGACCGGACCCGGTATAGGTAGTGGGCTTGAGGGGTTTTTAGGGGGCTGGGCCGGACACGGTATTGAAACCGGTGGACCGGCCCAGTTAGGAAACCGGACCGGGTCCACCGATGCACCGGATCGGTAACAAAAAAATTTTTTTTTTTTTTTAATTGAAAGGTCGTTGGGCCCCAAGACTGCAAAGGCTGCTTTGGCCCATTGAGGCCCAACGGCCAAACAGCCTTTTAGGCTTAAATTTTTTTTAAAAAAAAAAAAATTAATTCAATTTTTTTTTTTCCTATAAATACATGTCATTTCAAAAAATATTTCCTACAATCTCAATTCTCATTCTCTCATTCTCTCTCAAATTTGCTAAAATTATCTCATAAAGTGTTCTATTATATTTTATTAATTTGCAATTACAAATACTACGTGGAAGTTTCTAAAAGTACTCAATTGACCAACTTTCGAATACTTCAAAAATTTGGTATTATCGTTCCATCTCTTACTTTTAATTTTTAATTAGTGTATTATTTGTTGAATATTTATTTGGATTGTTTTTGTTTTTTTTGAATAATTGTTAGTTTAATTTGTAATATGGATAAATTAAGGAAAGTCGGTAAAAGTGTTAGAAATTTTTGTCCCGGAAGTGGTAGTGGTAGTGGTAGTAAGAAATAAATTGGTTCCGGTAGAGGTAGTTCAAATACTCGATATACTCGTGTGCCTCCGGTACCAATTAGCGAACCATTTGAAAATGAAATACGTGTAGGTGCTCACGATATGAATTATTTTGAGGCGCAAGAAAATTATGGTATACAAGAAGAGAATGAACTAGACTCTGTTGATGTAGATGAAAATGATGATGATGATGATGTTGATGTTACACCCGAATCTGGTAATGTTAATGTTCAATCTGAATCGGTTAATCTTCCTCCCCGGCCCCCTGTAAGATCTCGTAAAAAAACTAGTGTTGTGTGAATTTTTTTACCCGAATAGAAGGAACCACTCAGGTTGAATGCGATATTTGTCAGTCAAAATACGAGCATAAGACCGGGGGTAATAAAGGAGGTACGGGTCAGTTGTCGAGACATTTGAAGGAGAAACACCCAATAGAGCTAGCTCAGGTAACTGGTGGTGGGACAGTTGGGGGCCCAAGTCAAACTAGATTGAACCCAAAAACCGGTCAATTAGTTAAGAATTATAATAAAATGAAGGATCGTGAAGAATTAGCCAAAATGATAGTTGTGGGTTGTTTGCCTTTCTGTTTTGCTTCTTCTGAAGCTTTTATTCATTATATTCAGGCAATTTATAATCCTATGTTTGAGGATATTCCTAGAAGTACTTGTCGGTCCTATATTTTTAGACTCCATGCACAATATTTTACTATTTATCTGCATTATTAAAAAATCTTTCATGTAGAGTTGCTTTAACTTCTGATCTTGGTCGTGCTATTAATAAAAATGATTATTTAACAATTACTTGTCATTGGGTAGATAGTAATTTTGTTATGCAAAAACGTATTTTAGCATTTTTGTATGATGAAGACCGTAGACACACTGAAAAATTTATTTCTGAATCTATTACAAAAGTTGCAAGATATTATGGTATTGACCGTAAAGTTGTATGTATATCTTTTGATAATGCATCTAACAACAACGCTGCTATTGAGTTGTTAAAAACTGAACTTTCTCCACCGTTACCCGAAATATTTCATGTCAAGTGTGCTTGCCATATATATAATTTAATTGTAAAAGATGGTCTTGCTTTTTTTGAGCCTGCTATTGAAAAAGTTAGACTTGCAGTTGGCTTTATTCAAGGAAATAATAGAAAAATTAGACTTACCGAATTTAAAAGAAAATGTCAGGAAAATGGACTTAAACCGAGATTAATGCCTGAAGAAATAGATGTTAGATGGAATTCTACGTATGATTTCTTAAATACTTGCAATATTTATAAAGTTCCTATTACTACGACTTTTAACCAATTTGCTAGTGATTTTCCCGATTGTATGTTACAAAATTCAGATTGGGCTGAAATTGATGATATTGTTAATTTTTTGTAAAAATTTTATCTAGCTACGGTTGAATTTTCTGGTGCTTATTATCCTACTGTTTGTAATATTTTAGCTTATTTAGCCGACATTTCTTTATTGCTTAACGAGTATAAGTCTAAACCAGGTTACAAATATGCTATTGAGGCAATGATTGATAAATTTAAAAAATATTTTTTTTCGCTTTCCCCTATTTTCTTAGTTGGTGCTATAATAAATCCATGTATGAAATATAATACTATGTCCGAATTTACTTCTTTTATTTATTCTGCTTTAGGAGTAAAAGCTAATGAAGAACCTTCTTTGTTTACGGCTATGTCTGATGCGAATAGTTACATGAACACATTATACAATCATTATGCTGATTTACTTGACAATGCTTTACCGTCACACCTTACACCGACCCCCGCTCCCCATCCTTTTGAGGAACCATCATCTTCTAAAAGACAGGCACATAATATGCCTGCTTATTGTGTTTCTGATCTATCTGTTTGGAAAAGATTGCAGCCTTCATCGCAAAGAACCGTAAGTCGGGAAGAGCTTAAGTATTATCTTATGCAGCCTACAGAGGATCCTAGAGGTAGAATCAACACGCTGGAATGGTGGAAGAATAATGAAAGACAATATCCTGTACTTTCAAGATTAGCTAGAGATATATTGAATGTTTCAATGTCAACCGTTGCATCAGAGAGCGCTTTTAGCCAAGGACGGCAGCAGATTGGAGACAACCGACACTCATTGGGAGGCAATGCCATGAATGTTTTAGTTTGCCTTAGAGATTGGACTAGAGCAGAACGAAGAAATCAAGGAATGTTCGTGGAGCCGGAAGACGAAGAAGATCTTGAAGAAATAATGACTTCAAGAGAGAATTCAGCACAATCAAGTCCAATACATGGCTTTAGTGCCATTGATTTTGACAATCCACAACCAATTTCCGTTAATGTTAACAAGCATGAATTGAAAAAAATGATGAAAAATTTGTAGAATTTACAATTAATCAATTGAATTTTCATTTTTCAGTTTAACTTGTGAAATTAGTGAAATGTAATTGCAACCTTGTAACTTGTAAGTTTTCAAACATTTTGCAATCAATCAAATATTAAGTTCATTTACTCTTTACATATTTTTTCCATTTAAAATTTAAATTGAATATCTTGTATGAATTCAATACTTTTAATATAATAGTATAAAAGTATATGTTGTTGTATATTGAATGTATATATGTATGTATATTCTTTAAAGTAGTATATATTGAATGTACATACATGTATGTATATTCTTTAAAATAGTATATATTGAATGTAAATACATGTGTATATTTTTTAAAATAGTATATATTGAATATACATACATATGTATGTTCTTTAAAGTAGTATATATTGAATGTATATATGTATGTATGTTCTTTAAAGTAGTGTATATTGAATGTACATACATGTGTATATTATTTAAAATAGTATATATTGAATATACATACATATGTATGTTCTTTAAAGTAGTATATATTGAATGTAAATACATATGTATATTCTTTAAAGTAGTATATATTGAATGTATATATGTATGTATATTCTTTAAAATAGTATATATTGAATGTAAATACATGTGTATATTTTTTAAAATATTATATATTGAATATACATACATATGTATGTTCTTTAAAGTAGTATATATTGAATGTATATATGTATGTATGTTCTTTAAAGTAGTGTATATTGAATGTAAATACATGTGTATATTTTTTAAAATAGTATATATTGAATATACATACATATGTATGTTCTTTAAAATCGTATTCTAAGTAGTATTATATTAAAAAACAATCAAAGTTCAAATTTTTTTTAGTCGGGACTCGGCCCGGCCCAACCCATGTAAAATGCATTAATGGGCCGGTGCTGGGCCGTTTGAGCTTAAATTACTGGTGGGCCCGACCCGGCCCGGCCCAGTACGCTTCACCACCGGACCGGACCCGGACCTAGCCCGATAACAAAAACCGAACCGGAGCCGGGTTGACCCAGCCCGACCCAGTTGACGGGTTTGTTTGAAGATCCATTTAGGAATCTTATTACACATACCCTTATTCTCGCTCTTGTTTATTCAAAACCCTATTAAAACACTATTGTTATCTTTCCTTTTTGATAACAAGATTTTTGAAAAGGAACAAGTATTGCTTTTTTTTTTAGTATGACCGATGATCGTTCATTCAGTTTGATATAGCCAAATCGATTTCTTTTCCTATTTCTCTCCCTCTTTCACAGTATGAGATTTCAAAAGCAATTTCGATATATATTCAACTAAATCGATTTCTGAATTATAGCCGACATGATTTTCGTACTTCGGTTCATGATTTTTCCTTTTTATTTTTTGATGAGATAGAGAATTCAGTGAACAATTTCGTATTCATGACCAGTTTGTATACAAATTCCATACATACAACATGTAAAAACAACAGAAAAGTGAAGCTACACCAGTTTTTATACAAATTTCAAACCCTAGAAAATAAAAGCACACCTAAACTAGTTAAAGTTACCATATTTTACACACAATCCATACAGTAAAACATGCTTTTATATATATATATATATATACATATATATATATATATATATATATATATATGTATATATATATATATATATATATATATGTATATATATATATATATATATATATATATGTATATATATATATATATATATATATATATATATGTATATATATATATATATATATATATATATGTATATATATATATATATATATATATATATGTATATATATATATATATATATATAGAGAGAGAGAGAGAGAGAGAGAGATTTTCATATTTTTTTACAATATAGCCAATTCAGTTAACAGCTTCGTATTCACGACCAATATAGTTTGTATACAAATTACATACATACAAACATGTAAAAATAACAGAAAAGTGAAGGTACATTGTTTCTATACAAATTTTTAGATCCCAGAAAATAAAACACACCTAAATTAGTTAAATTTACCATATTTTATACACAATTCATACACTAAAACATGTTTGTATATAGCCATACACTAATAGATTCGCCTTCTCCTCTAAGATCCATAACCCAAAACCTTCAAACTCCATATCCATGAATTTCAGAATATATATTAGAAATCCTTAGTATCTTACTTCTTAAATTAGTGAAACTATGCTCACTCATCTCCATCATACGAAACCTACATAAATAGATAGAAACTTTGGCAACCAATTTTATAAACTCTGAGAACCAATTTTTACATTATTTTTTGAAGAATAATTTGATAAATCAATCTTCACCTTTTAATCTTTGAATAACCAGATAACTTTTCTCGTTTTCAAATGCAACTATAAGTAAACTCTAACTGAATTTACCTTTTATTTGGATTGGTGAACGAAATCCAGATACTCTAGTCCCATAAACTCAACTATTTACAATATATGATCACTAATAAAAAAATCTTCAATTTGTATGCCAATTTTCTAGAAAAGGTACTCATTGGAGGAATATACCTAATTTGGATGCCCCCGAATGCAAAATTCGCCTACCATCCGTTGGTTAACAATGTTTATACACGGTTATACAAAGTATTCATATTATTTATACATCATATATACAATGTATATATGATGTATGATAGTGTATAAGAATATATATGTAATATATATGTATATAATAGTTTATAAGGATGTAGATATAAGCAGTGGCGGAGGCAGGATTTCCGTCAAGGGGGTTCAGAAAAGGTAAGCATGCTAATAGTGTTGGAAAATGAGAGGGTCGGATTATATATGGATGGGTCGGATCACATATAAGCGAGCTTATATACACCTTCTTTAAACGACTCATTAAATCAATATTTATGTTTGTCATGTCTTGACAAAGGACTTGACTTAAATATAAGAAACATCATATATAGGAAACATCATTGTGTCAAGGCAAAATTTTTAATTATGGTTACATGCAAAATAAAATTGCATACAAATAAATTGATTTCATTGAACTCTTTTTCAGATAATATATGGAAAGATCAGTGAATTGAAGTATTGACTGAACCACTCATAAATTCAATAAATATTTATTCAAATTAAATATTTATATTAAAAGTTTATTAAATATATAATAATATTTAGTTTGAAATCAATTTAGTAATTGAATTATTATTCTATATTAATCTAAAATTTTGAATAAATTTATAATATAATTTTTTTTTGAAAAAAATTGACAAAAAGAGTAATGTTTTTTTTAAAAATAAAAGGAATGAGAAGGAAGCTAAGGGCATAGCAGTAGAACACACACAACTTGACATGCCTGAAGACCGCTGAAGCAAACAAGAGCAAGAAAATTTGCATACACAGAGATTCAAACTTGGACAAAATGGGGAAAACTGAACCCTCTTGGCAGCTGAACTACACATCTGGTTTGTGCAGAGGGGGTTCAACCTTTAGTATATATACTAGAAACAAAAATATGATCCTATATATACAGTATAATTTTTCGACGAAGGGGGTTCGGAACCCCCTCAGCTCCATATAGATCTGTCCCTGGATATAAGTATAATAGTGAATATACACTTTTATACATCATGTTATATCGATTTTTTTTAAAAAAATAAATTAGAAAATCGAAGAGAACTATGGTAGTTCGGGAAAAAGATTAAACAAAAAACACTAAAATAAGTTTAACTTTATAAACTATAATATAAACATATGTTGGCTATTCTAGATATAAAAATTTATCAGATTATGTCATTGTAAACTGTTTATTCGTATACTACATATGAGTAAGTATCCCAAAAGAAAAAGGTACTCCTATGTAGAAGATAGCCAGGGGATGGGGTGAGGAAAGAAAGTAAATTGCAAAAAGGAATCAAAAGATTTTTATACATCAAATTTAGCTATGACCTCTTTAAGGCATTTCAAACTTTTAATTGGGTCCAACCAAGTAGAGCACTTAGCCATTGTCAACGTGGCCCATCTAAAAGATTAAAAGTGTCTTGAAGCATCAAAGAAAGATTGAAGAGCAATGACTACACAAAAGGGGATTAAAGGCAATCTTTTGCTTGCACTGAGAATTGGATAAAAGCTAGGTTATTTTTGCTATCATTGACCATCACAGTGCTTATTAAAATTCTCAAAAAACTCACACTTAAATCCAATGAATTTTGACCATATTTTTCATGGAGTTATGGTCCCATATGTACTACATTATCAAAGGTTCAAATTTTCTCTAGTTAATTTCAACGGGACACTAGAGGAGTCCACCACTTGTCTTTAGAATGATAGACGTATAATTTGCACAAATGATAAACTGAAAAACATGCTTGTCATTTCCAAGGTCCACTTGTTTGTTTATAATTCGAAATTATCACTAACATAACGGATGCTAATAATAGAAGATTTATATTTTAGTTAATTAATCCTCACATTTCAAGCAAAAATGATAAATGATGATTTGCTTGGTCCACCTGTCCACCACATATGTTGAAGTAATACGCTAGTTCGGAGACTTACGGGTTTTTTCCTTGCGGAAATGGATCTTCTGAAGCAACCACGACTCGAATTACTAGTCGTTGGGAATCCTCATGTGACGGCTGGATACCTAGTTCCACAACCTAAATATCCTCTTTAAAGCATCCGAAGATTTTCACTAACTCTAACCCGTTCTCTAAACAATTTAGGGTGTGTCTTCAAACATCCATAACGACGTTTATATAGAAAATATTAGGACTTAGAATTAGATTAATTAATGTGTCTGGTCGCTTAGCTAGCACCCCTTACTAACATATGTCTAAGAATCATGTGTAGAAGTAATGAATGCAATGCATTTTTTATTAATAACTAAGAGAACACATTATTGTTCCAATTATCGATGAAAAACAAATTAGAAGATAAAAATCTCTTTAAGTAAGCAAATTTAACCAATGTTCCATGTTGATAGAAATGACAGTAAGTGAGGGGAGGTGGGGGGGAACTTAACTAAAGATGAACAAACCACATAAGGCAACGTAAAGCCTGCTTAAAGAGGAACAAGAATCTTGCTAAAAGCTAAATAATGGAGAACAGTAGGAGACCCAAATGAATGTCTAGTTACTTTTTTTAAAAAAAGACTCAAAAAAAAATTTAGTTACTTTTTTTAAAAGATAAAAAAAGGAAAAAAATTAGTTACTTTTTTTAAAAGATAAAAAAAAGGAAAAAATGTCTAGTTACTTTTGACCAAAATATTAATGTATGTACTATCTATCGAGCAACCCCATGAGGTCAATGAACACAACTTAAAAAGGAGGATAGCTCAAAAAAGCTTTGGAATCCTATGTAATTTTTGTGTTAAATTTGTTTTGTAAGATGTTTTTCATTGGAAGTTCACCCCATTAATCTTAGGCACTTTTCAAAAATGATAATATTGCTTCTTTTTTGTTTATTCCTTTTACTTTTTAGTCATACAAGATAGCTTACTTGAGTTTATTCAATTAGGGAAGAGCTCAATATTCATGAGAGCAATTTTTATGTTTGGGCAACATTAAATCGAGTTGTTCTATAAAGAGAATTTAAAATTGTTATGTTTTGACTCTTATTTTCGTTTCTTTATAGTTTTAGTAGTTTTCCTAACATTTAATTGATTGTTTAAAATGACCGGTAGTTAATAATAAGCACAACTAGAAATTTGGTCATTTCCAGGGACAATACTGTCAAAAATTCGGGGACTTCTGATTCCATTCGGATGGGAATCGCTACATCAGAAAAATAATATGTACGAAAAGTTTGACGGTGTAACAACACTCATGTTGATTGTTCGTTTTTGGTTTTGGTACATTTTGACCGTTTTACTCCCCCTCCCCCCCTTCCCCCCTCCCCCCAGTAGTTTTATTATGGTATTTGTGGTTTGCGGGAATGGATGACACGGTTTCTGAGGTGGTTGGTTGCGTATTAAGTGAATTTTTTTGTTAGTAGCATTGTTGTTTTGGGTCTCGAGGCGTTCAGATGAATTTTGTGTAGTTGGATGGAAATTTGAAAAGTTAAGGCCTAGAGTTGACTTCAATCAATATCCATTCATAACAACCTCCGTTCAAAAATTTAATGATTTGATTGAGTCCAGAATGTCGATTTTAGTCAAGTAGCATAGTCTGTTTGTGTTCACGGGATTTTGAATGCGTTTCGAGGGTCCGTTCGAGGAAATTTCTATCCATCCTTGGCTACTGGTGTAGCTGATATCTAGTGCATGGTACCTCTTCATCGCGTTCGTGACGCCCTTTTCGCGATCGGAGGAGGAAGTTCTCCAGCGTTACAATCGCGAAGGAGGGGTTGATATGGGCCGGGTTCGGGTCATCTCTGGTCTATGCGAACGTGAAGGGTCTGGGTCGAGCCTGTTGCGGTCGCGAAGGAGGGTCCTGCGATCGTGAAGCGTTAATCCCCTGGGCAGATTTAAAAACCCAATTTTCGATCTAAACTGCCATAACTCGATTTTTTAAGCTTGGAAACTCAGTTTGGAGAGATTCAAAAGGCGATTTTTGAGATTTCTTCGTTGGGTAAGTTTCTAAATCAATATTTTAACATTATCCAATGATTATTTCAAGATTTCATCTTCTAATCTGGGTTTTGAGCCCCTTAAGTTATGGGTAAAGTGTATTTTTAATAAAATTCTAGTTTTGAAGAATCGGGGTTGATTTTTGAATTGACTTATTGGACCCAAGATTTAAGTATAGCAATATAGGTGTCTATGGTTTCATATTCTTATGTAGAATCCATATTTGACTAGATTGGACTCGTTTGGAGGAGATTCAAAAGGAAAAAAGCTTTTGTTTGACTTAGCGGGTCTTCTTTTAAGGTAATTTGAGGTTTTTTTGACTCTTTTTTAAAGTAATTATGTGCTTGTTGTATGTATGAGGAGTAAAGGAAATTTGAGGTACTGTATATATGAGATGACGAGCATCTATGCAGGTACCGGTATTATGTGAAGGGCTAAAAATAGCTAATTGATCTGTTTGGGCTATTTTTCCTTATTGGTTAGCATGATTGTTATGTATTATATCTGAAAGTGAATTATCGAGCATGATAGTTGGTGATTGTACTTCTCTTTTGAGAATTTGAGTTGGATTATGGTGATATTTGGGGAAAAAATTGATATTCTTGCTATTTGAGTGTTAAAAATAAAGTGTATATTGGTTCTGGGATTCAAAAGAGGTGAACTTAAACTAAGAGTTGAATTGACTTATGATATGAAATGCTCTACTTGATATTGTACTTGTTATTTGGGGATCGGAGTAGCACACCTACACATTATACATTGCATTTTATTGGGATCGGAGTTGTACGCTTGCACATTATATATATAAAGTTGCATGCCTGCATAATATTATATTGGGAACGAAGTGGAACACCCTCCTAGTACATGGACCTCGCGAGTCCCCCATGGGTCTCAGATAGCTATACGGAGCAGCAGGTGTGTACACAGTATATGCATTTCATTTATCCATTCTCTATTCCATATTTATTCTGTGCAAGGTATTGGTTGATGAATATGTATTCACTTGTTGAGAAATGTGGTAACTAGTTATCTAATCCTATTTATAGTTATTTCCTTGATTTGAACTGATATTGGATTGAGGAATGTAAATGGTGAGTTGATGATTTATCCTGGTTGGATTTCATGGTGATTGTATTTATCTATTAGTCTAGGTGTGGCCTTCTTGTTTGCAAGTGCGTGTAGATTGTACTGAATAGTTGAGAGTTTGGGTGGTTCTCACTATCACTTTGAATTAGGGCCAGCTGCTGCTGAGTACGTGTGTTTTAGTACTAACACTTGTTTCTTCTGCACTTCTACGTGCAAATTTTGAGTCCGAAGCTCTGTATTATTGATTGCCCTTCGTGCTTAGATTCAATTTTTGAGATTCAAGGTAGCTACTGCTGATTTGTGGCTTCTTTGAATTTCTTCTATGTCTACTTCTTATGTCATTTTCCGCTTGTATTTTGAACATTTCAGACTCCCAGTTTTATTCTTACTATTATTAGAGGCTTTTACTTTATGACTGCAAAGTTTTGGGATGGTTGTTACTTTTTGTACTTCATTACTATGTTGTTTATGAGATCCAGTTTGAGACTTATCATTATTTTACTTCTTCCACATTTTGGGTTATTTTCTTTGCTTGGGTGTTAGACTGGCTTACCTACTGCGGGAGGGGGGGGGAGGGGTATAATAGGTGTCATGTTATGTCATGGTTTTACGATACTTTCTACACCTAAATCAAGAAATTATTGTACGTTCTTAAGTACTTTTTAGTAGATTTGATGTGTGTTTGTGAGTTTGTGCAGGAAAACAAGTTTCGAAAGTGAATGATGAAAAAAGGCTAAAAATAACTAAGTGTTGACTACTAAAGCTAAGGGACGACTCGTCGGGTCAAGCTACGAGTCGTGCCTTGACCCGTTCTTAGAACATATGACAAAGTCCTGACAACTAGAATTGAGAGGCAAACCACAACTGGGACTGAATGAGTCGTCAAGTCCACAAACGATTCAGCATAACTCGTTCTGATGGGTCATTGATAAAAAGATCATAGGATTGAAAAGTAGTGTCAGTCATCACGAATGCTAGGGATGAATCGTTGCTTGGAGGCACAATTCATTGCTCAATCGTTCTAAGAATCTGTGGAAAAAAGTCCTGAAAGTTGCAAAACAAGGTCTAGTGGGCACGAGGCACTGAACAACTTATTTGATCAACCAATGAGTCGTTCCCTGAGGTGTCCTGAGGTGTCAGTAGAATTGAAGAAACCAACAGAACGAATCGTGACCTTACAGAACGATTCATTAGGACCTCTAATGAGTCGTTGCCACTGCCAAGCCTGCAATCCAATTTTGTTTAGGATAGGTTTTGTTTTTGTCTATAAATACCTTTCCTAGGTTTTGTTCTATGTTTTACACACTACTTCACTCTTTGAAGATTTAGAAACATACACATTGTTTTGCTCTTGGGTTTTGAAGGATCATTCATAGATTGATTCTTGGATATTAAATTCTTTTTGATAATTCAAGCATTCGGGTGTCATCTACTCAATTCTCGTAAGTTCTTTATTATGAATTTACCTATAACTTCTTATTGTGATTCTTCAGTCATGAGTAGCTAAATCCCACAACTAGGGTTGTGGGAACCATGATGAGTTAATAAAGTAGGCAAAGTACTTAGTGATTTTTGAATAGTGTTTATGCATGTATTATTCTTCACTTCATATTGTTTGCTTTCTAACGAGTGCACACGTTAGAACTCACCTTAATTCTTTACTTGCTGGACCAAAGAGGTAGAGAATAGGAAAATGATTTACAATGGAGATTTAAGGCTTCAAACCTCATCTAATAGCTTGAGCTTGTCAGAGAATAGCTAATCTGGGATCAAAGGTAAGGTTTAGTAAAGCAAACTCTCATAGACGGACCAAGTTGCATGGTGATATTCATTTATCTAGGGAAACAACCATTTTGATGAAATCAACTTATTGATTTTGCATGCTAAGCATTAGGATAGATCAGTAGTACGGCATGCTTACCAGTTATGAAATCATGGAGAACACAATCCTAGTTCATCATTCTCATTGATAACAAACAATGTTAATTGATACCCTATTACTTGTTACTTAAATGACAAAATGTTACTTGTTCTTTTAAATCCCCCCTTTCAGAAAAAATTGACTAAAGATCGAAATAACCTCATTGATTGATGTTCTAACCATATTCCTCATGGGATCGACCCCAACCTTTGTTGGGTTCTATATTGAATAGCAATTGTTTTATATCTCACTGTGAGGTATAAGTTGGGCGACATTAAATTTTGGTGCCATTATCGGAGAATACGGTTTAGGATTAGATCGACTGTGTTTATTTGACTGTTAGTCCTTATTTACTGATTTACTATTTCTATTAGTTTTATTTTGTTCTTAGGGTTCACGCTGGTGTATGCCTAACACTTGGAGTCAAGGAAACCCCTTGATTCCAATCAATCACAAAATTGAAAAAACGTTAAGAATGTTGAGGATAATGGATAATCAAGGAGTTCAGGCAACTCCGGAGCAAGCCACAATTCAAACGATAACTAAGGAATAGGATAGACAAGAAGAAGAAGCCCGTTAGGCTGCCGCTAATGAGCAAGCTAGACAAGAAGAAAAAGTCCATCGGGCTGCATTGGATGAACATGCTAGGCAAAAAAGGAATAAGGTCCATCATCCACAACCCTATTGATATACCCCTTGAGTTTGATGATGATGATAAAGACTCTAACCTAGATGATGCAGGTGCAACATGTGTAATTTTTCCTTCCCCACTGCCCGCTTGGGTCAAGTTCGACATTACCAGCACAATGATATAATTGCTAAACATGAAAGGAGTATTTGCTGGTCATGCTACTGCTGATGCAAATATGTATTTAATGAACTTCGTAGGGATCTACAAAGCTTATAAAATACCCGATGTGGGCCAAGATGCTATCCGATTGTGGTTATTTCTTTTTTTATTGGCGGGTGAAGCAACTCTATGGCTGGCAGAATTACCACTTACTCAATCACTACCTGGTAGGAGTTGAAGCGATATTTCTTAGAAAGGTTTTTCCTGTCGTCCAGAATGTTACAGGTAAAGGATGAGATATATAACTCTTAGGCAACTACATTCAGAGGATTTATATGAGACATGATTGAGATTCAAAAAGAAGCTGTAGCAAGTCCCTAATCACAAGAGATCTAAACATAGTTTGTTGGAGATCTTCTATAGGTCTTTGAATGCTAATAAAAAGGCGGTAGCTGCCACTATTGCAGGGGGGAGCATTTATGAGTCAAACTTGGGCATATGCAACAATTATACTTGATAGAGTCACAAAAACCAATAGGGCTTGGTACACATAGAAATCTAACGTTCCTGCTGGCACTTATACTATAGGTGCATCCATGCAACATCATAGAAAAGAAGAGGAGCTCGCTCAAGAAGTAGCTAAGATGAGAACTGAATTGATTATTATCGCACGGAATATCACAAGGCCAAGGGCTAAAAAGGTAAATGCAGTTAGGTCACAAGGAAAAGCGCCAAGATATGAGAGCAATGATTTTGATTCTGAAGAGGAAGCAAACTATATGGATAATCAGGTGGCGGGTTTCCAGGGCAATGCCCAAGGTTCTAATCAAGATGTTTGGCGCCAAGGCCAAGGTAATCAAATGTGGAACTATTATAAGGATAAAAACTATAATTGGTCTGGGTATAGAGAAAGGATTAGAGGTAAAGATAGAGATGGTGATTGGAAGAAGAGAGATGGATACAAGAATGATAGAAACAGGTTGTACATTCCACCTGGTAGCTGCGAAGCAGAGTCGAGCAATTTTAAGATGGAAGATATGTTAGCTAAAGAGTTGAAAAGGGTAGAAGCTAGTGACGATAACCTTAAGGAGATTCGTGTAGATATTTCTGGGATGAGCCAAAAGGTTGAGTCACATGCTACTACAATTAAGCAACTTGAGCAGCAATTCGATCAAGTCTCTGTAGCTCTGAACCAATGTCAAAAAGGTACACTTCCTAGCAATACAATCCAAAATTTGAAAAATGATGGTCACTGCATAGTATAACTACTAGAAGTGGAAAGATAACTGCTGACCCTCCTATGCTGATAGTTGTTGAGGATGCGACAAAGCTTGAGATGATTGATATTGAAAACGTGGTTGAATTCGAAGAGCAAAATATTGATGAAAGTTTGACAAAAAAGAAGTCTCCAGTTGCTGAAAAAGATATCGTAGCTAGTAAAGAGAAGGAGAAGGAGGTCCCACATATTTTAACTCCAATCCCAGGACCTACTCCAACTTTTTATCAGCTACTGAAGAAGAGAGCAAAAGAAGGGAAATGTCATAAATTTATTTTGATGTTGAAGCAATTATTTGTGATATATCCATTTAGTCGAGGAACTTGAGCAAATTCCTGGCTACATCAGGTTTATGAAGGATCTTGTTAAAAAAAAAGGACCATGAGTTTTGAGTCTGCTGATTATTTGCACCATTGTAATGCAATAGCTTCCCGATATCTTGTGCAGAAAAAGAAAGATCCTGGAGCATTTGTTATTCCATGCATAAGACGAGCTTTCAATTTTGCAAAGGCTTTGTGTGACTTAGGTGCTAGTATTAATCTGATGTCGCTAGCAGTATTTATACAATTGGGGTTGGGAGCGGCTAAATCGACTTCGATCAGACTTTTTATGGCAGATCGCACTGTGAAGAAGTCTCTGGGTATTTTGTATAATGTTCTAGTGAAGGTTGATTCGTTCATCTTTCCCGCTGATTTTGTCATTCTAGACTGTGAAGTTAATTTTGAGGTCCTCATCATCTTGAGGCAACTATTTCTACCGACCAGAAGAGCATTAGTTGACATGGAAGCTTAACAATTGAAATTTTGGTTGAATAATTAGGAAGTGATGATCAATGTTTACCAATCAATAAACAAACCGAATGACATGCGTGTGGTCTCAGTTATTGATACGGTTGATAAGGAGGCCTCGATAATTCCTATTGAAGAGAGACTTGGTGTTGAGGCACTAGCAGCTATGATCATGAACTTTGATGGGGATTATATAGATGAGTATGAAGAGATGGTGAGTGCACTCGCCGGTATAGGGACCTACACTTATGCTCTAAAAAAGTTAGATTTTCATTTGAAGAATCAGGAAACTCCACCGGCCAAGCCTTCTATTGAGGAGCCTACCATCTTAGAGATCAAAGCTCTCGCAGCCTACCTTCGATATGGTTTCTTAGGATCCAACAATACCTTGTCGGTTATTATTGCAACAGATTTGGTCGAATGTCAAGTTGAGGCTTTAGTTTCTGTGTTGAAGAAGTTCAATAGAGTCATTGGGTGGTCTATTGTTAACATATTGGTATTCTGCAGGGAATTTGCACTTATAAAATCCAACTCAACCCCGATTGTATTCCTAGTATTGAGAATCAGTGTAGGCTGAATCCACCGATACAAAAGGTAGTCAAAAAGGAAATCATTAAGTGGTTGGATGCAGATGTGGTTTGCCCAATTGCAGATAGTAAATGGGTAAGAGCGGTCCAATATGTGCTAAAGAAGGGTGGATTCACTATGGTTCCTAATGCAAATAATGAGCTTATTCTGATGAGACTAGTCACAGACTAGCGAGTATGCATGGATTATAGGAAGCTGAATGTGTGAAATGAAAAAAATCATTTTCTGATGTCATTTATGGATCAAATGTTAGACTATCTTACTGGTAGAAGATGGTATTGTTTTCTTGATGGTCATTTAAGATATAATCAAATTTTAATTGCTCCTGAAGACCAGAAGAAGGCCACTTTTACTTGTCCATATGGGATGTTTGCTTTCAAGCGGATGCCTTTTGGATTATGTAATATGCCAGTGACCTTTCAGCATTGTATGATGTCTATCTCCTTAGACATGCTGGAGGATACTATCGAGGTAGTCATGAATGATTTTTCGATGGTAGGTAACTCCCTTGATGATTGTTTTTCCCATTTGTCTAGTGTTTTGAGGAGGTGTGAAAATTGTAATTTAGTGCTTAATTGGAAAAAATGCCACTTTATAGTAAAGGAAGAAACAGTTCTTGGTCATAAGATTTTTAAAAAGGGGATCAATATTGATAAATCAAAGATTGAGGTAATTAAGAAATTGCCACCACTAATGTCTGTAAAAGGTATTTGAAGCTTTTTGGGGAATGCTGGATTTTATCGTAGTTTCATCAAGGATTTCTCTAAAATTTCACACCCTTTGTGTAAATTGTTGGAGAAAGAGGTGAAGTTTGTGTTTGATGATACTTATCTAAAGGCATTTGAATATCTTAAGGAGAAATTGATTTTGGCCCCTATCATTGTTTCACCTGATTGGTCCATGTTGTTTAAAGTTTTGTGCGATGCTAGCAGAGTAGTGCTAGGAGCAGTCCTAGGATAGAGGTGTGAAAATATACTCCATCCTATCTATTACACTAGTAAAGCACTTAATTCGGCCTTGAAAAATTACACTGTGATGGAACAAGAGTTTCTTGCTGTGGTTTTTTTTTTTTTTGAGAAGTTTAGATCCTACTTGCTTGGCACTAAAGTGATTATATACACTGACCACATAGATTTTAAGTACCTTATGGTGAAGAAATATGCAGAGCCTAGATTTATTCGATGGGTACTTATATTGCAAGATTTGACCTTGAGGTCAAGGATCGAAAGGGGACTAAAAACCAAGTGTTTGATCACTTATTACGACAAGAGGAAGAGGCAATGCTGAAATTAAAAGTTGAGATCAACATTGATGATACCTTTTCAAATAAGCGAGTATTGGCTGCATCACAAGACCTGATTCCATAGTTCACAGATTTTTCTAATTATTTGATGAGTGATGTGGTGCCTTTGGAGTTATCCTTCCATCAGCGAAAGAAGTCTATGTATGATATGCAAAAAAAATTCTGGTATGAGCCTACTTGTTTAGTATTTGCACTTATGAGATGATTTGTAGATGCGTGCCTGAGGGTGAGATAATAAACATATTGGAGGCATGTTACTCATCCCCCATTTGGGGTCATAATAGTGGCATCTGGACAGCCCACTAGATTTAGATTCTATAATTTGGGTACCATTGGCCGACCATTCATCAAGATGCTCATGATTATGCAAGGGCATATGACCAATGCCAAAGGAAATAGGGTATATCAAGAAAGCATGAACTTCCTCTCTACCCCATTCTTATGATTGAGCTATTTAATGTTTGGGGTATTAATTTTATGAGGCCATTTGTGGGCTTGAATGTAATGAAATGCATGCTGGTAGCTGCTGACTATGTGTCTAAGTGGGTGAAGGCCGTTGCACTTCTTAATAATGAAAGGAAAAGTGTCACAACCTTCTTGAAGTGCAACATTTTTTGAGGTTTGGTACACCAAGAGTAATCATTGGTGATGGAGGCTCTCATTTTTGTAATCGGTTGTATCAAGTCCTACTTGAGAAATATAGTGCGATGTATACGGTGGGAACACCTTATCATCCATAATCTAGTGGGCAAGTTAAGGTCTCCAATCTGGAGATAAAAGACTGTGAATACAAATAAAATGGATTGGTGTAGAAAGCTGGATAATACTTTATGGGCGTACCGAACTTCTTTCAAAACTCCTATAGGTATGTCTCCCTATTGGCTTGTATATGGAAAATCATGTCATCTACCGGCTGAGCGTGAGCACAAAGCTATGTGGGCGGTCAAGAAGCTAAATTTGAATTGGGGTGATGCCTCTAACTTGAGACTTGATCAATTGAATCAGTTAGATGAGTTTTGTCTGAAAGCTTATGAGAGTTCAGCTCTTTACAAAGAGAAGATGAAGATGTATTACAACCGGAAGATAGAAAAGAAAGAGTTAAACCCTAGTGATTTAATCTTGTTGTTTAATTCAAGACATCACGCATTAGAACTCACCTTAAGTCTTTACGTGTTGGACCAAAGAGGTAGAGAATAGGAAAAGGGATTAACAACGGAGATTTGAGGCTATCAACCCTCATCTAATAGCTTGACCTTGTACAAGAATAGCTAATCTGGAATCAAAGGTAAGGGTTAGTGAAGCAAAACCCTATAGACGGATCATGTTGAGTGGTGATATTCATCCATCTAGGGGACCAACCATTTAGGTGAACTTAACTTACCAATTTTGCATGCTAAGCACCAGGATAGATCACTATTACGACATGCTTACCAAGTTATGAAATCATAAGGAACACAATCCTAGCTCATCATTCTCATTGAAAACAAACAAAGCTAATTGATACTCTATTACTTGTTAACTTAATTTATAAACTTTTACTTGTTCTTTTAAATCTCCCCTTTTGAAAAATAACCGACTAAAATCCAAAATAACCACATTGATTGAGGGCCTAAACATATTCCTCGTGGGATTGACTCCAACCTTTATTGGGTTATATATTTAATACAGATTGCTTTATATCTCATTGCGAGGTATAATTTCGGTGACATCATGCCATCACAACTTGAGTTTTGGATAGTGATAGACATACTCTCTTGAAAACTGTCGATAGATTTTTTACTAAGCTCAACGATAATAAAATGGTAAAAACTAATGCATCGCATGGATGAGATTCCAATTGTAACACCCGATCCCTCAATTTGATTAATTGTATTTTAAATCATTTTTTGAGATTTCAGTAAGTTGATACTATTTTTTTGACTTGTTGGTAGGGTCTGGGTTGTGACCGAGGGACTTGGTTGTCAATAGTATTGGAGAAGTCGAAAACTTGAAACATAACATGAAACTTGGTAGTCAATAGTATTGGAGAAGTCGAAAACTTATAACATGAAATTTGGTAGTTAATAGTATTGGAGAAGTCGAAAACTTGAAACATAACATGAAATTTGTGATATCTGAAAAGACAATGCTAATAATATTGAATAAAGTCTGTGAATAATACCAACAATGCTAAAGAATTAGTGAAGTGGCGCCACTAATGCCAAAGGATTATTTTAGCACTAAACAAAAAAAAATAGGAATTGTTATGATAGTGCAAATGGACCGCTAACGTTGAGTACCTGAATGTCATAAATATTAAAGTGACAAATTTCAGACCTAGCTTATTAGGAAAAACAGGAGTTCATGAGTGATGATCTATTGAATTGATTTTAGTCTAGATTATCGGGGTAATGATTATCCAATCATAAGGTTTAAGTATCTAAGTAGGGGATTTTTGATGTAGTTGCCTAGTTAAGTAAATTAAGAATTTAACAATTTAAGTTAAAATTAATACTTGATTATAGAATTGGGATTTTAAGCTTATGGGTAATTTATTTTGTATTTGACTAATTTGAATGTGGATTGACTTTTTGTTGAATTTGATCTTGGCTAGACCAAAAAATATGGAATTGATCCCAACTAATATAATTAGCATCATTAATTAATATTTTACATAGATTAAGGTCGTTGGAGGTTAAATTGGACATTTTTATTTAAGAAATCTTGCATGTTTCAAGATAATGGAGACATTTTACCTCGCATGTTATTTTTTTTAAAAAAAATATATTTTATAACTTGCATAAATGTGTTTGAAGTACCTTGTATATTGTGCTGAAAATCGTATAAATGTTATAAAATATTATATTAGTTAATATGGATGTCCACTACTCTTCTCCATAATATATAGTTAATCATTCACTACCCTCACCATTATGGATGTAACTCTTACACCCTTTAACCTCCCCCATAATCTTCATGGTTAATGTCATGTTTATGACAACCTTTTATATGCCTCTATGTAATAATATAAATAGAGGCATAAGGATTTGTATTGGATACACTTGAAAATACTTGTATACACTTGATACTTGGAAGAAATATGAAAAGCTCTCATCTCTCCTTATTGTTCTTGCTTTCTTCTTTTACATTATACTAACTCTTTTAGATTGATTTTAAAACACGTTATCAGCACGAAACTCTAATATCATTTTGGTTCTTCCGAATTGAACTCCTCAAGTCTGTTCAAGTTTGAGCTTTTGGTAAGTATTGGTAAGATTCATTTCTGACTATCAATTGAAGTTAATTTTAAACAAAAAGTTATCTGCTTGGCAGAATGACAATTTGAAGTTGTTTGCCCATATTACTCTAATGCAAATTAGTATCCATATATATATATATATTGAAAAACAAATTATCTTTTAACTTTATCATGCTATCATAATATAGTATATATGTTTGTTAACATTAGTGATAAGATACCACAAACAGCAGCTTAAACTGTGCATTTGTTAAATATTTTAATAAGACCACAAGTTTGGGTTATTGTTAATGTGCAATTCGATTGGATTATTTAATTGAATTACTGTTTTGAGATTATCATATTTCTAATTCAATTATTTCTATGAATAACTTTTATCATATTGGATTTGTCGAAATTTGAGTTCGTGACGATGCATTGAAGTCCCAACACATAAAAAAAGAAAAGAAAAAAAGGGCAAGATATTGGGTTAAGGTTTCGGTGCATTATGATGATAGGATATTGGGTTGTATCCCAACTAATAATGATCTAAAGTGCCTTAATATTGGTAAGACGTTGGGTTCAGGTCTCAACGCAATATATTCATGATAATGATGACCATGGCCAAATAATGGACTTTTGAAGAAAAGTCATGGAACTCGCCCAATTGATTTGCTCCATTCTCTTATGTGAATGTGGTAGCAACAAATAAATATGTCTTAAAGAAGACAAGTGGTTTAATGTATGAATATGGGCGTAGAAGGACAAAATAACTATGATTGTACAAATGATAAGTTTGAAAGATGACAAAATAATTGTGGTTGTACAAATGAATGTGGGTGCGGCAAATGACAAAATAATAATAGTCATCATTGTGGTAATTATAAAAGAAAAGAACATTATGGGTTCTCAATATGGTCCTTCAAAGGGTGAAGGTAATTTTACCATTAATTTGGTATGCAAGGTACTGGACACTCGATTTTAGTGTGACCAAATTCAATAAATTTTATAAAATCCTCCATCAAAAGAAAGGAATATAAAGTGATGTTGAGGTGGGTCATATAAATATGACGAATGACAATGCATGAAAATGGGCTTATAATAAAAACACATACAATGAATTAGTCCATTTATTGAAAAGAATGCGACTTGTGATGAGCATCATGGATGCTCGATCATTCGTAAAAGTGAATGTGTCAAGATGTGATAAAAATCATGGATAAAGACGTGCTTGTGTATGATTGAATAAACACCAAAACTCACCTCTACGTGAGGTTTGAGAGAAACAAAGAAACTTTATTTTGGTATAAAAGGTCATTGGTATTGTAGCATGTCTTATCATGATCTTCCAAAGGGTAAAGTAAGAAATGATTCTTGCATAGAAAAGTTTTGGCCATGACCAAAATGAATATTATTGTGTGGCTACACAATTTTGTCATTGGTTGGGTACATATAATTTTCTCTCTACAGGAGTTGGTCTCCATACAAATGGTGTTTTGAAATATGAGGTAGTACACAAGTATTTGATAGCTTCAAAAAAGCTAATGTGTTACTACATGGAGGAATGAAATTGTTCATAATATTGAGATTGTAGTAAGTCTCCAAAAGAAACTTTTCAAGTTTCAAGGGAATTGAAAAAAAATTATTATTATATTGAGACTGTAAATTATGAAAAAAAATTATATCTTCATATTATTACAATCAAAACGGGTTATAAATATTTATGTGAAAGGTTACCCGTTTTCCTCCTGTTTATTGATACAAATATGGGCATGGTGATGAAATCACATGCAGTAGTAAACTAAAAGTTTACAGAAAATATATAAGTTGGCATGACCGGTTGACCATCCCGGTTCAAATGTGATGCAAAAATAATTGAGAATTGATGTGGTTATACATTGAAGAAATAAAAGATTCTTCTAGAATTCTCCTATGTTGCTTGTGCTCACGATAAAATATTATATCGGCTAAGGTTGGGATTGTATTCCTAAATTTTTGGAACATATAACAAGGTGAATATGGGTCCGTTCACCTGCCATGTGGACCGTTTACTATGAAATAAGATGCATCTATGGTTGGTCACATGCTCTTTGTTATCAACTTGCACTTTGATTTTTCGAAGGTTGTTTGATTTTTGCAAGGTTATTTGCTCAAATTGTTAAATTAAGAGCATGGTTCCAAACTATAAAAGTTGATAATCTTGATTGGTTTAGCAGAAAGTGTGTGCCTCCAATTATAGTTGAACTATTGGTTATGAGAACAAATCTGCCAAAAAGAAAGTTTGGTGTGAGACGAGTTTATTTAAATGTAACAACATTTGTATGCATCAAGCCAACAAGGTTCCCCTATATTGTTGGTTCAGGATCAGGAACCAAATAAATCCATCTAAAAAAAAAATTGAATGTGTAGCATCCACCATGCACAAAGATGGATCCCCAAAATAAGGTTGGGGTGAATGTTAGATTTTCTAACATTAGGGGGAGATATGATTAAAAGCTGAAATGCATGGAATGAATTATCTAGATCCTCGTAAAAAAAAAAAAGTGAACCTAAAGTTCAAGAGATAATTCATGATTTGCAAAATGTTGCAAGTTCATTGCCAGACTGATCCTATGTTATAATTCAGTTGTAAATGCTCTAATAAAAAGTCCTTGAAGGGCAGAGTCTATGGCACATTTGAAACATGATAGACCAATTGGTTCCAAATGCAAAACTCCTTAAAGAAGGAGAGGAGCAAATGATCAAGATGGTCTTGATAATGAGGCAAGTGCTTTAAAAGAGCACCATGACATAACTATTCATAAAACTTGACAAAGGTTCAGGTACCTGAAAATGATGAAAAATGAAGAGATCTCGATAAGTTATGTCATAACGGAACTGATATCAAATAACCGTCGACGATATTTTTGATATAATGTAAAGCTCAACATTATAAAAGGTGACGAGGATCTTGAATTCGAATCTGTCAAATAGTTTGGACAGATAAATGGTTGGCGAGGAAAAATACGCAATTCAAGTATATTTTATTTCACTTGAAAAGTGATGGTATGGACTTAGTCTATAGACTAAGGTATAATGTCAGTGGGGTACAAATGGATTATTGTGCGAAATGTAAAATCTTAAGATATAAAGTACGTATTGTGCCTTGAAACACAAAGATTATTCGCAAAAGTCCTGGCATTATTATTTGGAGATGTGCTCTCTTGTGGTGGATGCAATAAGGTTTCTTTAAATCTGGCAATGTATGAAAAACTTGAATGTGTATAATGAATGATTGTCATGTCTAGCTAGACAGAAAATGCTTTATGAAAATCCTTGAAGAATTTAAAAGGTTTTAAAGTGATTTGATCCATTGAATACCCTAATGGTTGCGAGATCACTCAACATAAAGAAAGATCAATTTTGATCTCATGAAAATGGTTAGTGCAATTGATGCACTTATGTATCCTATTATTTCTATACATGAGAAAATATTTTTTTGTTAATATGCAGGAAAGACTTCACTTTTATGTGGATTTGAATGAAATCAAATATTGATTGAATTTATTATTTCTAACCAATATTGTCAAGGGTTGTTGATTATGAAAGTGCAGGAAAATTATTTGATTTATATGAAGTTTGATCTCAAGAAAGTAATCTGTTTGCACATGGGAACATTGTCATATCATGTTATTCGACAAGACGGTCCATTCTATAATCTTGCAAATGAAAGTATCCGCAATTTGGTTGTTGCTACAAACAAGTTGAATGAGTTCAAGAATGCAACAACTTCATGAATGTGATTTGACCACAAAGACACTGTCAATATCAACATTCGAAAAGCTGACATACAAGATTGGAAGACATCATTACAAGGATTAAGTGATGTTTTAATCAGGGGGAGTATAATACGTGTTGTACTCTTTTTTCCTTGGCCGAGGTTTTGTCCCCACGGATTTTCCTGGCAAGGTTTTTAATGAGGCAACAAATAATGCGTATTAAAAGATATGTGTACTCTTTTTCCTTCACTAGAATTTTTTCCCACAGGGTTTTTCCTAGTAAGGTTTTAACGAGGCACATTATCTATGGACATCCAAGGGGGAGTGTTATAAAATATTATATTAGTTAATATGGATGTCCACTACTCTTCTCCATAATATATAGTTAATCATCCACTACCCTCACCATTATGGATGTAACTGTTACACCCTTTAACCTCCCCCATAATCTTCATGGTTAATGTCATGTTTATGACAACCTTTTATATGCCTCTATGTAATAATATAAATAGAGGCATAAGGATTTGTATTGGATACACTTGAAAATACTTGTATACACTTGATACTTGGAAGAAATATGAAAAGCTCTCATCTCTCCTTATTGTTCTTGCTTTCTTCTTTTACATTATACTAACTCTTTTAGATTGATTTTAAAACAATAAAGACATTTATACAAATTTTTGTTATACGCTATGCATTGAGATAGTTTTGACCTACAGGTTGATGTTATACTCCTTTTATGACTATAACTGTCACGCCCCGACCTTGGTCCTAGGAGGGACTGACACACGATGCCTTTATTTACCAAGAGAATCAACGAATGTAACATATACATGATACATATACTGAAAAAATGAAATAGATTCAAAAGAAATTACATTCATACACTTTCATTAAATTGCAAAGTACAAATTTGTAAGTCCAATAAATAAGAAGCATTGTCATTGTTTACATGATTGAGCATCTAGACTCATCTAATTAATCTATGAAGCCTCTAACTCAATATATGTAAAATATTTTATTGAGACAAGGCCCCAGACATATCCATAATCTAAAACAAAGCTGAAAATAATAATTATGCCCCATGAATAAAGTGGAGCTCATCGATAAGCTAATACTGTGAAACCTAGTCTGGAGCCCATTCATACTGTATTTCAGAATCTGCATCGCAAAATGCAGCGGAGATGGTAAAAAGGGACGTAAGTAAATACATGTAGAATAGTACTCATATGTAACATTAAAACATAATAGAATTACATGAATAGATAGGACAACCAAAGAATCATAAATATAATATAAAAAGGAATAAAAAATATTCAAATCATTAGGTTGACCTTAAAGTTTTCGTATTTTATCATAAGTTAGTTCATTATGGGAGATTCTTAGTTAAACTGACATAACCACCATGTTGGTAGATGAAGTCTGATCTTTGTCCGATCAGCTAAGAAATATCATACCTTGTCAAGGCATGAGATAAACATTTCGTAAGATAGCGTTGGATCCATAATCATATCCACAAGGTAATGGCATATAGGTATTGCCAAAAAGTTTGAAATTATCCTTATCCTACATTGGCATTTATAGTTTCAGGCGATTGTCATAAGACTCACGCCTTCTCAGTTATTAATACTACTCCTATTTTATTTTATGACAAATTTTATCTCAAATGCTCATAATCATTAATCGTTCATCATAAACATGTTCAACATATCATAGAAAAATCATAAAGTTCTTCCTTTTTGAAGATAAAATATATTTTGTGTTTATCATACTTTTCATGAAGAAATCATAAAATTCATGAAATAAGATCATGATGAGAATACAAGAAATTTCATAAGAGTTTATGGTGTTCATTATGAATCTACATGAACAAGAATTATCGTTTTCATAGTTAACACTAATTATCTCATAGAGGAGAATTCATAGATTTTTTTTGAAGAAAAACATAACGTGAGGAAGAACAGTGACATTTTCATACGTGATATAGTCTTAAACATCTTAGTTGATTCAAAAATATTGAAGAAAGACTCTAACTTTAGAGAAGAATGCATCTGCTCTTGACTCTTGAGATGGGTTTTCTTGTAATTATGGCATATAAATTTATCTGGTATTCATAGATTATAGTTACAATCTCTTAGAAAATTATAAAATAAGCTTACCTTTATATGAGAGTTAGTGGAGAAAAGAGGATACTCGAATCAGGGTTTTGGGAGGTGAAAAAAGTGGAAGAAAATTAAATTTGAACGTAATTATAGATAATTGTGTCGGACGACCTACGACGGGCCTAGACTTCATATTCAAACCATAGAAATGACATATAATTCATAGATCATATCGGATCCTTAACCATTAGCCTCGAAAATCTACGATATAGGATACATCGTAGAATCCTTTACAGTCCATAGAATTGGCTATATTTGGACCCTTCAAGTTTTTAGAGTCCTTTTCTATGGTTCCATGTATGACCATAGATCTCACTTATGATTGTAGACTTGGCCGTACATGGAAACCGTGGTCTTAAACTATAACTCCATTTTTTCCTTCATCTTACCGTCCCCATATACAATTCATATTAGGGATGGACATGGTATGGTATATATCGAATTACCATACCAAATTAAATTTGTGGATACCATGATTTTGATATTATGATATTTGGTATGGTATATGATATACATTTTAAATTTTTTTGGTATTCGATATTTATAAATAACATACTAAAATACCAAATATCATACCGAAGTATATAGTTATATCAATTATTTATCTATATTACTAAAATACTAACAAATATACAACCTAGTATTAGTATAATACTAAATGTTTAGACGTTAGAACTTTGACTACTCTATCTTGATTGAAATTTATTTTTTTTTGTAATTGAATAAAAAGAGTTGTTTTTACTTTCTTTTGAATATATATTACTACATGTGTAATGTGTTAGTATGAAATAAATGAGATATTTTTTAAAAAAGTTAAAGTCATAATTGTCTACTATACACATATATTAGTTGAAGTTGAATAAACTATAGTTATCGATTTACCATACTGCAAAATGCCGATGCCAAACTTCAAACTATCGAATTATATCAAATTTATTTGGTATGATAACGGTATAGTATTTTTAAAAACCAAATTCTAAAAATATTGAACCAAAATTTCAAATATGGTACCATACCATACGCACCCTAGTCCATTTGTTGGTTTTTACGGTCGTACATGATCCCTATACTTAGCCTTGTAGAAGTTGCAAGCCTTAGTTCCTCCGTAGGTCAATATATAAACCATAGATTGATTACACGGTCCATAGGTTGGACCATCTTGGCCATAATTAGGCCCTACTTTCTGTAGGTGTTGTACACGCTCCATAGGTCAATTGCTCTAGCCATATAGCCAATGTACAAACCATATGTCACAAGTACAATTTGGCCAAAATTTCCGGAATTCAGTTCTTTCAATTCTTTGACACTTCCATACTTGTGTAATAACATACTACCTTAAGATAGCTCCTCAATTCATACATGTGATTGTATTCTCGTGATTTTGGTTGGGTTATTCATTTATAATGGGTCAAATCTTATATTAAAAGTATGTGATATTACAATATCTTCCCATTGAGATCATTCGTCCTTGAATGATAGTCATGAAAAGAAATAAACCTATACTTGTATTATCTGAAATTTTTTGAAAGAGTTTATTTTATAAGCAGGACTATCCCAAATCTCTCAAACGACTATCAGCTAACTAGAAACATTCTCATAAGCCTTACGGGGCATCAAAACGTGCATATTCATGAAGGAAGTATGTGAGAAACATAAACATTGCCTCTTTTGACCTCTTAACCATGAAAAAGGTTATTCTTCTAGAACTTACTGTTCTTATTATTCATCATCATTGTCATCATTATCGTAAGGGGATTTCATGAGATTAGAGGAAAGGAACATTTTCTCCAACAGCACACACAAGTGTAAGCGATCTGTCACAATCTAAAAAAACTCAGGTGATGATGACACCTACTATAACCCCCCATTATGTAAGCCAAAACCATAGCCCGGAACGGCGAGTAACGGGTTAATAGGCAGAAGGTAGAGAAATAAAGGAAAAATAATAATTTAAAGCGATTATAAGGGGAAATATACAAGCATGGCATAACAAAAAAGGGGAAGAGATAAAATATACAAAATGAATCTCCTAAGACCTGGTAAGGCCAATACAAGAGACGTCATACATAAAGAGTACTAGACAAGTGCCAAAATATACAAAGTAGACTCCGAATATACAAAATAAGACTATTACTAAAACAGAAGGAGAAGGATTAGCTCTGAACGCTAAAAGTTCACCCTAATCTCTGGTCAATAGCTCCGCTCGAAGTTGGGGTCAACAGCGATGACTCGTACTAGGATCTGCATCAGAGAAAAAGATGTAGAAGTGTAGTATGAGTACCAAAATATGGGGTACTCAGTAGGCATCATAGGCCGACTGAGCTAAATTAAAGTAAAAGCATGATAAAGTGTGAATCTATACAAAAATGCAATAGAAGAGGGTCGAAAATGGAAATAACAGGCTATGTTAAGCAGATGCGAGAATCAAATATGAAAAACTCAAAAGCAGAAACTAAATGCCTAGCTATAACCTAACTGGACCCCCATAAGCCTAGAAGGTACACACAATAAACACAATGAAAACAAAACCCAACCAAGCCCCCATAAGCATGGTGGGTGCAGACAAGGAATAATACTAATATAAAGAAAAATACAATAGTATGAAGTACGAAAATGAGTCAAGATGCGTGATAAGCGTACCGTATATCCTCCCTCCAACCATAACTATAGATCAGACCAGACTAGAACTGGATTTTCGACAAGATATCAGTAATAATGAATGTCAAACTCGAATCGAAACTAATAGATAGTAATCAGTAATACCAGGTGTCGGACTTAAACTGGAACTAATAGATAATAATCAATAATACCAGGTGCCAAACTCAAACTGGGACTAGTAGGTAACAGGTAGTAATAATCTAGAGTCCTGATTCTTCCCAAGGCTATCTAGTCCCTTTTTCCTATTTTAAAAGGCCAAGTTTATTAAAGAAGTGCAAGACTCCATGTATTAAGTTGAAAATTCTGATTTAAGGCCAAAAGTGGTAAAATACCAAGGATATCGAACTTGCAAACCGAGTATAGTGATCAAGCCAACATGATTCCAATAATTAGTCTCTCGATGTAGCCCTATAATCAATTATGTCTCAAGAGGGCATTATCCTAAAAAACTTACCCTAAAAGGAGCGATAAAGCTAACTACAAGTACCGAGACCCCAACCTAACGCAAGCAACTACCCAACCCTAGACTAAGGAATCTATATCCAATCCCAAGGTCCCTGAGTAAGCTAAGTCAAGTCCTAGGGGATAAGCAACTACCAATTTAAGGGAAACAAAGTCGAAATTCATCCTAAATCCCCCTAATTGGCTAAAATGATCAGGGAATTCCTAAACGACTAGCCGAGGCATAAAAGCCCACCAATAATTAGTACAATACCACACCAATACCACAAAAGAGCAAAGTCTAAAGAAAGGTAAGCCTAGCCTACCTGGACACCATCGAAAGAACACAAAATCCTCTATATCAGAGTTTTTCCCTTCTGAGAAGACTCCAACTGTTGTCATGCTATCAAAATAACAATCTAGGTGTTAAAATGAGCACAATGATACCCATATTTTGGAATTAACGCTCTAGGTCAAAAATTGGGCTAAAAGTCATCTGTAGGGCTCGCTTACGAAATTCAAAAATTAAAATCGTAGTAGCGTCCCTATGAAAACAATGAGCTGGTGCTCAAAAATTGAGCACCACCAGCCCCTTAATCAGGTGCCAAAACAGCCCCAACATTAGTTGAAAAATCAAGAACAATATAGAGAATTAAATCACAATTAAACAGGAAACTTACTAGTTTAAGTCAAGAAAATGAACGAGGTACGAGAATCCGACAACCCCAAGCTATATATATATATATATATATATATATATATATATATATATATATATATAACAGCAGTGGCTGCAACCAAATGTCCGCTTAAGTGGTCATCGCTTAAGCAGCCAAGGACAACTTTAGCGACCCAGGCTGAGATAGCTAACCACCGCTAAAGTGGTGCCCAGCTACTAAAGCGGCTATCCATTAAGTGATCAGTAAGCCGCATAAGTGGCCGCACCAGATACTTTGGGCACCAGAAATTTTGCTAAGTTTCAACAAACTCCGACCGGGTGTTGGGGATTCATTCGGAACCCCGTGCATACAAATGAACTATACTATCTAATAAAATTAGGAATTCTAAACTCAAAAGAACCATCGAAAATTTCAACAGAGGTCATTTCAACGAAAAGTGGATCCTACACCCAAGGTTCCATTTTTACCAAATTCCACTCAATAACCCAAAATGAGCTCGAAAGCCTTGGGACCCGAACCAAGGGTCCCTATAGACTAAAATCAACATTCCAATGCTAACAAAAATTTTAGAATTGTCATCCAAAACCGTTTACTTTAAGTTTTGGCCCAAGACCACTTTCTCAACTTCAGAAGATCCAAAATATGGAAACTGGTATTAAAAACAAATGAACTGCCTGGGAACCAACTGTCAGTCCCAAAAAGTCATAAATGACTTAAGGCAGCTATAGGAAAGCTCCAAATACAAAAAAAGTATGAAAAAGCAGAAAATGACATAGAGGGTCATTACAACATCTACTATTAAAAGGACTTTCGTCTGTGAAAACAAAGAGTCAAGAAGTACCTGAAAGCTCAAACAGGTGAGGATACTGAGCCTGCATGTCATGCTCGATCTCCCAGGTAGCCTCCTCAACTGGATGGTGTCTCCACTGTACTTTTACCACTGAAATCTCCCTAGAGCAAAATAGTCTGACATCTATGGCTAGAAGAGAAACTGGCTCCTCCACGAAGGTCAACCTATCATCTAACTAAATTGAGTCCCACTGGAGAATGTGAGAATAATCTGGAGTGAGCATGGAAGCATTGACACATAAAAAATTGGGTGAATAGCTGAAAAGGCTGGGGGCAAGGCTAACTTATAAGCTACCTCCCAACTCTCTAAAGAATCTCAAATGGCCTGATATACCTGGGGCTAAGCTTGCCCCTCTTCCTGAATCTCATCACACTCTTCATAGGCGACACTCAAAGGAAAATCCAATCACCAACTACAAATCTCAAAGCTCAAAACCTACAGTCAACATAATTCTTCTGTCTGCCCTGAGCTATCTGTATCCTATCCTGAATAACCCAAAATCTATCGAATGACACTCAAAGTAAATCAGTACCTCATAGCATAACCTCTAAAGTATCCAACCAACCAATAGGAGATTAACACTGCCTATTATATAACACCTCGAATGGTGCCATTTGAATACTCGAATAGTAGCTATTATTGTAGGCAAACTATGCTAAGGTTAGAAACTGCTCCCACTGACCTTCAAAGTCCATAACACAGGCTCAAAGCATGTCCTCTAAAATATGAATAGTCTGCTCCGATTGACAGTCAGTCTGGGGATGAAAAGTTATGTTAAGGTCGACCTGGGTACCTAACTTCTCCTGAAAAGCTCTCCAAAAGCTGGAGGTGAACTAGGAGCCTCTATCAGAAATAATAGACACAGTCACCCCGTTAAAATGAACCACCTCTCAAACATAGATTTGAGCCAACCTCTCAGCATTGTAAGAAGACTGAATAGGTAGAAAATAAGAAGACTTGGTCAACAGATCAATAATGACCCAAATGCTATCAGAACCACGAGAAGTGCGAGGCAAACCACTCATGAAATCTATAGTAATCTGCTCCCACTTCCACTCAGGAATGGGTAGCCTCCAAAGTAACTTCACCTGATGATAACATAAACACCGAGCTACAAAGTCTGTTATATCTCTCCTCATACTGCTCCACCAGTAATGCTACCTCAAGTCTCTATACATCATAACTGTTCTAGAGTAAATAGAGTATTTGGAGTAATGAGCCTCTTGAAGTATCAACTAAATCAAACCTCCAACCCTCAAAACACAAAAAAGACCATCAAACCTCAATACACCCTTTGAGTCTAAGGTAGCCCTCTTGACCTCGTCCCTCCACTCCTGATCTCAAATACCACACAATCGATTATCCTCAAACTGTCAATCTCAAATCTACTCTAACAAAGAAGACTTGGTCTCAATACTAGCAAAAATCCTCTTAGGATCTAAAATGTCAAGTCAAACTAATCAGTTGGCTAAGGATTGGATGTCTGAGGCTAACAGTTACTCCAAAATAGAAAGAAAGGCAAAACTCCCCATATTGGTGCCTTCCGGCTCAAGGCATCTATTACCACATTTGCTTTGCCCATATGGTACATAATAGAGAGGTCAAAGTCCTTCAGAAACTTAAGCCACCCGCGTTATCTCGAATTAAGATTCTTTTGAGTCAGAATATACTAAAGAGAATGATGATCGGTGAATATCTTATAGTGAACACCATAAAGGAAATGTCTCTAAATCTTAAGTGCAAAAACTATCGTTGCCAATTCCAAGTCATGAGTAAGGTAGTTATGCTCGCGCACCTTTAGCTCTCTCGAAGCATAACCTATAACTCAGCCCCATTACATCAAAACACAATCCAAACCAACATCTGAAGCATCACAATATACTGTAAATCCCTTGCCCTTAACTAGAAGAGTTAGAATTGAAACTAAAGTGAGTAAGGCCTTGAGCTTCAGAAAGCTCGCCTCACACTCGTTGGACCTCCTACCTAGTCAACCTGGTCATAGGTGCAGCAATAGAGGTGAATCCCATAACAAACCATTTGTAATAGCCTGCCAACCCAATAAAGTTATAAACCTTGGTCAGAGATATGGGCCTAGCCTAATCGCGAACTATCTCAATCTTCTTCGGGTCTACCATAATCTCATCTTTGGACACCATGTGCCCTAAGAATGCTACAGACTTAAGCCAGAATTCTCACTTTTAGAACTTGGCATAAAGTCATTTATCTCTCAAAGTGTGGAGCACAATCCTCAAATATTGCTCGTGCTCCTCCCTACTCCATGAGTAAACAAGAATGTCATCAATAAACACAATCATGAAGGAGTCTAAATAGGGCCTGAATACACGGTTCATTAAGTCCGTGAATGTTGTTGGGGCATTGGTCAACCCAAAAGAAATCACCAAGAACTCGTAATGGTCGTAACGAGTCCTAAAGGCTGTCTTAGGGATATCCGCCACCCGAATCCTCAATTGATGATAACCAGATCTCAAGTCAATCTTAGAAAATATGGTTGCACCCTGGCTATGGTCAAATAAATCATCGATATGCGGCATAGCATACTTATTATTCACTGTCACCTTATGCCTATAGTCGATATACATATGCATAGAACCCTCTTTCTTTTTCACAAATGAATCCCTTACCTAGAAAATCTTGAAGCTGAATATTCAGCTCTTTTAGCTTGGCAGGATCCATACTGTTAGGTACAATAAAAATAGGTTGAGTGCTTGGTTCAAGATCATTATCAAAGTCTATATCAAGCTCAGGAGAAAGGCCAGGTAGGTCGGTAGAAAAACCATCCATAAGCCCATGGACTATCGGGACAGAATCAAGTGAAGGACTGCTAATACTAACATCTTATACATAAGCAAGAAAATCCATACACCCTCTCGATACCATCCTCCTAACCTGAATATAAGAAATGATCCCTGTTGGCGCGTGACTATAAGCGCCCTACCACATAACTAGGGGTATACTAGGCATGGCTAAGGTAACAGTCTTGGAAAAGAAATCAAAGACCGTATGATAGAGGGATAACCATTCCATGCCCAGAGTCACATCAAAATCTACCATATCAAGTACAATAAGATTGGCCCAAGTGTCATACTCCCAACTAATCACAATACATATTCTATACACATGATCTACTACTAAAGAATCACCCACAGGAGTAGCTACAGGCATAGGCATAGATAGTAGCTCCTAAGACAACCCTAACTGACATGCATAATAAGAAAAAAAATATGAATAAGTGAAGCCTGGATAATGCGAAAGTCGGTTGATAGCACACTAAAATTGTACCTATAATAACAACATCTGATACCTCAGCCTCTGGCCAACCAAGAAAAACATATGAATGACCCCTCCCACCTCCGAACTGAGTGCCTACCCGACTACCTGCCCTGCCTGCTTGAGTACCTCTACGAGAACCCTTAGCACTACCCCTGCGACCTTGAGCACACCCACGATCGGGGGTGCCACTAACCTGATAGACTGAACACCCTGAGCAGAAGACTCAATCATCCCTCACTAGCGATACTTTCTGGCAAAATGATCAATAAATCCACAGTCAAAGCATGCCCTTGCTGGCCTAATATAACGAGAAGGTCATGCTGACCCAGAATGGCCACCTCAACCTGAAGTCCCAAACTGAATACCCCTTAGCAGCTGACCACTAAAATCACTATAACCAAGCTGACCCTCATCTGAAATTTGTAGTGCTAAGTGAATGGGCCTACTGGGCTGACTATGATGCTGATACAGCTGCTGCTGCGGATACTTTCCCTGGAAACCCCTACTTTTGAACTGTGAACCACTATGGCTGCCACTATAATTGCCCTGATGATGGCGTCTCTTATTGCTGCCCCCACGGGCTTCATGATGCATATCCTCTATAGTGTAAGCATAATCAGCAATATCTATAATTGACCTACTCGCAGATACCATACTCTGAGTAGCCATACAGAGTGGGAGTCTCAATCCTATAACAAAGCACCATACCCTACCATACTCGGAAGGTAGAATCATGGTGGCATGCCTGGATAACTCATGAAATTTAGCCTCGTACTCAACCACGGTCAGGCACTCATGCATGTTGTGAGGCATATACTTCTCCAAAAAAGCCTTAAAAAATTGAACCCATTTCATAAGAAGAGATCCAGCTGGTTTGGAATCAAAATATTCCCTCCACCACTACCTCATCGCCCTATCAAACTAAAATGTGTTAATAATCCACACCGTACAAATCCACCAATCCAAGATTATGCAGTCTCTTCTCGCAGCTAGTAAGGAACTCAAATGTATCCTCCTCTAGGGCTCTTCCAAACATCGATGGAGCCAATCTAATAAACCGACCCAGCATCTCTAAGAAACCGACCCAGCATCTTCTACTCCTCAGAAGTCATGGTTGGCCAGGCTACTGCTGGTTGTGGGACTACTGGTGTTGGTGGGACCTCTGATCTGAGATTCACAGCTGCAGGCTGCGCTCCTGTACCAAGTCCACCCTGAGCTTCTCTTGAGCAGATGTTTGGGCCCTATTCATTGGCGAACCTCCAACCATACTCAATAACTAAACCAGGTCATAACGGAGGATAAATGAAGATATAAATCTGGGTGGAGCCTAGGCTTCTCCCTGACCTACTAGCTGCTGTGGCGATAGATCCTCTAAAGCAATCTCTGGCTTCAGATCAATAATCGACTCTGGTAAAGGCTCCTTGACCTGACCTCTAGTTGGTACAGCAGCTCAAGCCTGACCTCGATACCAGGGTTGACCTCTACCTCTGACCCTAATGAGAGCCCAAGCTACAGGCTCGGGGGCCTCATCCTGGCCGCCGTGGCCCGTGTTACAGCCATCTGTAAAAGAGTGAAACAAATGATAATATAGAAATCAATATAGACACAAAATAAGATAACGAGTCAAAGAAAGTGGGGTTGTTCCTAAGAATATCATGTAGCCTCTCGAAGATAGGATACGGACGTCATCGTATCGATCTGTGGAACACTACTAGATACTTGCTCTAGTACCAATATACTGATGAACCTAGGCTCTGATACCAAACTCACACCACCCAAAAAAACTCACGTCATGATCGCACCTACTATAACCCATCAATAGGTGAGCCAAAACCATAGCCTGAAACGGCGAGTAACGGGCTAACAGGCAGATGGGAGAGAAATAAAGGTAAAATAGTAATTTAAAGCGACTATAAGGGAAAATATATAAGCATGTCATAACAAAAGAGGGGAAGGGACAAAGTATACAAAATGAATCGCCTAAAACCTGGTAAGGCCAGTACAAGAGCCACTATGATAAAAGAGTACCAGACAAGTGCCGAAATATACAAAGTAGTCTCTGAATATACAAAATAAGACTAGTACTGAAACAGAAGGAGAAGGATCACCTCTGGAAGCTGAAAACTCACCCTAATCTCCGGTCAATAGCTCCGTCCGAAGTCGATGTCAACGGTGATGACTCGTACTCAAATCTACATCATGGAAAAAGATGCAGAAGTGTAGTATGAGTACCCAAACTTGGGGTACTCTATAGGAATCATAGACCGACTGAGATCAATTAAAGTAAAAGCAAAGTATGAATCTATAGAAAAATACAATAGAAGAGGGTCAAAAATGGAAATGATAGGCTATGCTAAGCAGATGCAAGAATCAATTATAATAACTCAAAAGCAAAAAGTAGATGCCTAACTATAACCTAACTGGACCCCCATAAGCCTAGAAGGTACTCACAATACACACAATAAACATAATAAAAACAAAACCAAACCGAGCTCCCATAATCACTGTGGGTGCAGATAAGGAATAATACAAATATAAAGCCAAATACAACCGTATGAAGTATGAAAATAAGCCAAGATGTGTGATAAGCATACCATATATTATCCATCTAACCATAACCATAGTTCATGCCAGTCTCAAACTGGATTTACAACCAGAGATCAGTAATAATGAATGTTGGACTCGAATCGAAACTAATAGATAGTAATCAGTAATACCAAGTGTCAGACTCAAACTGGAACTAATAACTAATAACAGGTGTCGGAATCGAACCGTGACTAATAGGTAACAGGTAGTAATAATCCAGAGTCTTGATTCATCTCAAGGCTATCTAGTCAATTTTCCCCATTTTAAAAGACCAAGTTTATTAAAGAAGTCCAAGACTCCATTTATTAAGTTGAAAACTGTGATTTAAGGCCAAAAGTGGTAAATTACCAAGGATACCGAAGCTACAAAACCTAGTATAGTGATCAAACCAACCCGATCCTAATAACCAGTCTCTCGAAGCAGCCTCATAATCATTTATGTCTAAGAAGGGCATTATCCTAAAGCAACTTACCCTAAAAGGAGCAATAAAGCTAACTGCAAGTCTCGAGACCCCAACCAAAGGAAAGCAGATACCCAACCCTAGACTAAGGCATCTACATTCAATCCCAAGTTCTCTGAGCAAGCTAAGTCAAGTCCTAGGGGAGAAGCAACTACCAATTTAAGGGAGACAAGGCCGAAATTGATCCTAAATCCCCCTAACCAGCTAAACTAATTTAGAAATTCCTAAACGACTAGACGAGGCATAGAAACTAACCAATAATTATCATAATACCACACCAATACAATAAAAGAGAAAATTCTAAAGAAAGGTAAGCCTAGCCTACTTAGACACCGTCGAAAGCACACAAAATCCTCTATATCAAAGCTTTTCCATTTTGAGAAGTATCCAACCACTGCCACGCTATCAAAACAATAATCTAGGCATCAAGACAAGAACAACGATACCAATATTTTGAATTTACGCTCCAGGTCAAAAATTAGGCTAAAAATCATCAGTGGTTACGAAATTGAAAATTAAAATCATAGCAACGTCCCTTGGAGAACAATGAGCTGCTGCTAAAAAACTAAGCACCACCAGCCTCTTAATCGTGTCCCAAAATAGCCCAAACATTAGTCAAAAAATCAAGAACAATACAGAGAATTAAATCGCAATTAAATCGGAAACTTACTAGCTTAAGTCAAGAAAATAATCGAGGAACTAGAATTCGATGACCCCAAGCTTTAAATTGATGGTCTACACTGATTTATAAGCTCACAGAGTGCTCAAATGGAGAATTTTACACTTAGAATCATTTTTGGGTCGGAGATGGAATATATATATATAACACACAGCAGTGGCCGCTTAAGCAACCAAATGTCCGCTTAAGTGGTCATCGCTTAAGCTGCCAAGGACAACTTAAGTGACCCGGGCTGAGATGGCCAACCACTGCTAAAGCGGTGCCCAGCCACTAAAGCGGCAATCGCTTAAGCGATCAGCAAGCCACTTAAGTGGCTGCACCAGATACTTTGGGCACTAGAAATTTTGCTAAGTTGCAACAAACTTTGATCGGGTGCTCGGGATTCGTTCGGAATCTCGTGCATGTAAACAAACTATGCTACTCAATCAATTATGATATTTTGGACTCAATGGAACCATTAAAATTTCCAATATAGGTCGTTTCAATAAAAAGTGGATCCACACCTAAGGTTCCATTTATACCAAATTCTAACCAATAATCCAAAATGAACCCGAAAGCCTCGGGACTCGGATCAAGGGTTCCCCTAGCCTAAAATTGATATTCTAGAGCTAACAAAACTATTGTAGTTATAATACATGGCCTTTTACCTAAAGTATTTGCCCGAGACAACTTTCTCAAATTTAAAAGCTTCAAAATAGAGAAACTGGTATAAAAACCAAACAAACTTCCCAAAAACCAAACTATCAGTTTCAGTAAGTCATAAATGACTTAGGGCAGCTATAGGAAAGCTCTAAATGCAGAAAAAGCATGAAAAAATGGAAAATAACTTGGAGGGTCATTACATGATCGTTAAGTAATATAGTGATTGCAAGTAATCAGATGTCGAACCCATAGGGAATTATAGTTAACTGTCTACCAAACTAAACTAGTTCTAATTACATACTCAAGCTATAAAATCTCAAGGCTTGATTGGCTTTCGAACTAATTTGAATGATTTATTTATCTTCTTATATTTGAGCCAAGTAGGGAAAACTAGGTATGTCTCCGTCCTAGTCTCAAATCCATTTGTTGATTCATCCTTCTCCCCTTAACCCACATTCTACTCCTAGTCTCCATCTCTTGAGTTCCTCTAGGAATTATACATTTATCCTATTGGTAGCTAATGAATGGAATAGTAAGTACAAGATTAAGAGAACAAAACATAATGGTAGAATCCATAATAACAATCTATAATAAGAATATAACATTCATACTGTAGCCATAAATCTAGGAGGGATTTTATCACTCACAATTTTATTACAAAGTTATAATGTATGTATGAACAAGAAATGATGTAAATAGGTAAAGAAGTAACACTAGATAATAATGAATCTCTCAAAAATTTCTAGGGATAAGTTATTTATAATATTTAAAAACACCATCCAAGTTATACTGGGAAAAAGGGAATTTTCCCCTTACTTCCATTGGCTTGAGGCATGAAGTAGCTTTGCCCTCCACAGGGCTCATGCCACAAGTTCTTGTTGTCCACTTTGGGACTTTTATATTAGGGTATAAACTACAAAACGGGTGTATTTTTTAACCCCTTTTACTTTGAAACTCGCTCCATGACCCTCTGGCTTTGCATTGTACTTTTCTTCACAAAATCCTTTTACTTTTGCTCCACTTTAGTCCATTTTAGCTCTTTTCTCCTAAACTGCACAAAATACCTTCTATAAGTGATAAATCATGAAATCAAACATAAACTAATAGATTAAGCTAAATGAACCTTTAAAAAAGTATAAATATGAGCAAAAAGTGAAAAGAGTGTGTCTTAGACCCATATTAAGGAATCATAGGCACAAATCATATGAGACATTTAGACTAATCATAGATGTTACACAGCATGAATACATTAGACATGAAGAATATAACGTGATGTATGAGTTCATTGATCATGAATATCATAATCTAGGATGTGAGTTTATGAAATCATAGAGTAAGGATAAGACCTTTACCTTAAGCATTTTCTTTTCATTCAAGGAATAGATGAGGTTAGTTTGATTTCATATCTTCTTCAGCGTCCTATGTTGCCTCTTCAGTATTTTAATTTCTCCAAAGTAATTTCATAGACGCTACCTCTTTGGTCATTAATTTATGAACTTGGCAATCAAGGATGGCCACTGGGACTTTTTTATTTGTCAAACTTTCTTTGACACCTATATTCTCTATAGGGACACTAGGGATTGATATCCTATATATTTCTTCAACATTGTTATATGAAATACTGAATGCAGTGAAATCAATTCTATAAGAAAATCTAGCTCGTAAGCTATAGCTATTTGCCCGATTCTTTGTAAGATTATGTATGGGTAAATGTATCTGGGACTAATTTTTCCCTTCCTTCTAAAATACATAACACCCTCTATAGGTGAAACTTTCAAAAATACTTAATCATCAACATTAAATTCTAGATCTTTATGTTCCACATTTGAATAGGACTTTTGGTGACTCTAAGCAGTCTTCAACAGCTCCTAAATCATCTTACGCTTATCAATATCCTAATACATAAGTCTAGTCCTAAAAGTTATACCTCACAAAATTGAATCATCCAATAGGTGATCTACACCTTTGCATGTACAAAAATTCATATGATGCCATCTTGATACGGGAGTGAGAATCATTCCAATTATCTTTGAAATCTAGGTCACAAGCCCTTAACATATTCCTTGAGTGTCTAAATCACTCAGCCTGACCATTTGTCTTAGGGTGAAAAATAGTATTAAGATTAACTCGTACACCTAATCTTTTTTAGAAGACTTCCAAACATTTACTATGAACTAAGAACCTCGATATGATATAATGGATATTATGGCCCAATACAATCAAATAATCTCCTGAATGTACAACATCACATAATCCTTCATTGAATCTATAGTCTTAACATGCAAAAAGTGTGGTGATTTGGGAAGGCGTGCCTTTCAATTCTCTAATCCAAGTTAAATTTGATTTAGACTAGTAAAAATTCCAATCCTAATTTGACATGGACTTTCTTTTATTAACATACGTGAGATTTTTTATCTCCTTTTTTGAAACTAATTACATGTTTAAGATTATAATAACTTTCCTAGTATATATTTCTGGTTTCTTATAGAATTGAGTTCTTCTGTATTGCAATCTTTTAAAGAATTTGGGGACATGTGAACAATCTCAATCATCTATCTTTGATAGTCTCCTTCTTTGCTCAGAAAAACATGGTCTCTAATGAGTTGCTCTGACAGTGTTGCATGCATATTCACTTGCTCTTGCTCATTTAATATCTTTTTTTAAATTTTTATTTAGGAGCTTCCATCCTTTTTACTTTGTTGGTGACTCGAACCCACAATTTTAGGATTGAAGGTAAAGGGTACTTACCATCCGCATAACTCATTTTGTCATTATTTAATTTTCATTTCTACTTGATTGATGAAAAAACTTAGACCATCACGTTAATAAGACGGAAATAAGAAGAAAGAAATAGTGACGTAGGGAATATATCGTTTTGTTGGAGGTGATATCATTCATAATATTCTCAAATCTTGAGGATTATCTTCAATAGTAGGTATTGTATTAAGGTGAGCAATTTAAAGTGAATAAAGTTTATCATTGGGGGAATGTGGTGGACCTAGGATTTGAAAACAATAGAGGCACCACCAAAGAAAAATGCACATTACTCAAAGCGATGTCATGCAATACTGCCTCATCTAAAAGTTTTATTAAATAACCATATAGATAATGTACTAACACATAAATATAAATTAAATGACATAACTATATGAAGCTTTCTCCATGGACTGGTGGTTTAGACACCACTTTGTATGTGTTAGGTTGCCTATTCAAAACCTGCCACCTACATATTTTGTTAATTTTTTAATTGTCAACTACAAAAAAAAATGATGTGCCCAGACTCGCACTCAAGTCAAACACTCACACTCAAGGGTCTAAGGGGCACACTGAACAAATGAACCCAGTCCAACAAATATGTTTAAGGGGTCCTTTAAAAAGATATGATTGTTCAACACACACACACACACACACACACACACACACACACACACATACATACATATATATATATATTCACAACATTTTATCTGAAGTTAACCCACTGCCTTCTACATGGGTTCGTCTTTAGTGTCGGAGATTGGTCATCAGAGTAAAGAGAAAACAATCAAAAAATAAAGAAGAAAAAAAAGAATAAGGAAATATAAATAGAAAAAGTATAAATACATTTAATTTTAAAAAGGTTGAAAAAATGATAATATTCATTTCCCGTTTGGTCATCGATTTTGAGGTTGAAACTTAAAAACTTTAGTTTTTGACGTTGTGATATTTAAAATTGTGTTTGCACATGCATTTGACTTTAAAAATAATTAAAGTTCTGTGAGCGGAGACCAATTTTTAGAACTTGGAATTTTTTTGAAGATAGATTTTCAAAATATATGGTCAAACAAATATTTTAAGATAAATTTTAAAAATTTATGACCAAATGCTAGCTAAATATTTTATTCTTCCACTCTCTTTAAAAGAAAGTGGATTACACTCTCTATTCCACGTGGTGTCTCAAGGAATATATAACTTCACTCTTTGAATAAAGATAGATGAATGATATAAATCTCGCAAGGTTTGAGAGTCTAATTAAAAAAATAACTCAAGTTTAGGAGGTTCATTATATTTGCATTGGGTAAAGATCCTCAGGGGTTGTAAAATGGAGCAAAGGGTTCTTTCGCGAGTAAGTGCCTCGAAATCGGCACCATTGACAGGACCTCCATCCAATGACATCTCGAGAGAGACTCCATGTGAAGGAAATGTCTCCGTTCAAGGGATGGGGACGATGTGGAAAAAAGGACAGAAGACAAAGTCATCAGAGGTGACAGGTGTACAGATACGCGAGTACCCGCCTAGCCTGGGGAGAAGATATTGCTTAGCTCCTGCAATGGATAGGACACCTGGCACCACGCTATTGGCAATAGTACTCTAAGAAAATCCTTTCCACAAGGTTACTAGTCATTTGTTGTACCCTATAAATAGGAAAAACATTTCACTTATAAACTGTCTGGAATCAAACCCCAAGCTATACAATATACATTTTGCTTGCTCTTTAAGTTGTACCCTTACTTTACACTTATTTATGTGTTCTAACTCTCGTAGAAGGAATCCTCGTGTCGGAGGACGCTGTCCAAGAACCTCACTCCATGATCTACTTATCGATTTTTTTAGTTTGGTTTTCTTACATTTTATGCATTACCTTTCATTACATAAATAATCAATCTACCGATAAACAGATGTAAATAGGGTTAGATTTGATACATGTATTATTGACTCATATACAAATTCAGTCATACTATTTTCAGGATAAGGAATGCTTAGAAAGAGAAGAGTTGGTAAGAAGGAGCCTACACCATTCTTATCCTTAGTTTCACCCCTAGATTGCACCTCGCCCTCACTGAGGAACTTGGTGATTGAAATAACAGCGGCCCAAGATCAAACATGAGAATAGGAAAAAGGTGGGGAGGAAACAAATAATAAGCTTTAAATCCCACCTCACAGAAATGAAGGCTATCAAAGCAGAAAGAAGATATTTTTCTATTAACACACAAAGCATGGATAGGAAATGGTTTGAGGTATGGGCAAGGTTGGGCAAGTTTTTATAGGCAAAAGTCCCACTAAATGCCCCAACCGTTCAACTTCCAGGCAATAAATGGCAGCCAGACATGTCGCTAAGAGCAATAAATATAGGGAACGTTTTCAAAAGAAAACAAGGAGTCTGAAGTTTTGTCAGTTCCCTAGGATGACAGTTTAGCTTTGAAAAATCTTTTCGAATATTTTACCAACTAAAGAAAAGATTTTATAACTGGCAAGATAAAGTCAGGTCACTTTATTGGAAAGATTGCATCAAAAAAAAATTATCAAACAATCACAAAAATATAAGAAAATAGAAGTTTATAATAGTCTTTTATGCATTTGATAACATCGTCTAGTGAACCGAGGTACAATTTATACAATAGGAATAACCTTCACAAAAGAGAGTTAAAAACGAAGGTCATGACATCACTCCCAGTCATCGAAGTCATGGCTGGAAGAGGAAGAGACCCAATCCAACATCTTTTCTTCTGAAGATGATGTATATATCTTGGGATCTAGATTCAGCACTTTGGTACTCTCAATAAACACTCAACTCTTAGTAATCTCCTTGTCCAAATCTGCCAACCCGCCTCTTATAATCTTGGGAGCCTCCGTTCTCACCCTTTGAGTGCATGAACTTTGTCTAAACGAGTTTTATTTTTCTGCAAATGAGCATTTTTGATTATGACGTTGACCTCCATATTCAAGGGTCGAACTTCTTTCCCAAGGTATGATATCTCATTAGGGTCAATGACCCCTTCCATTCCTCCTGGAGGTTTTTCCTCTAGGGACTTGATTTCATCTCCAAGGGAAGATTTCCCCTTTTTTGGGCTTTTAATAAAGTCAATTTGGGAATCAACCTCCCTCTTTAGAGGTTGGACTTCTCACTTGTAATAGTAAGCATCCTCACTAAAGGCCTTCCTCTCGGTGGTAATAAGGGCCACTTCGTCTCGAAGAGCAGTGATCCTAGAATCATGAAGGGCTAAAGCCTCAGAAACCCCTGAATGTTTAGGTATAGCTAATATGTATCGGTGCAAATCGCACATGGACAACATCTTCTCCTTCTCGAATAAAGATCTTTGTAGGCCTTTGACAATTAGCACATGATCCTATGAGAAGCAAAGGGACTCATCAAAGAAGAAACAAGTCGTAAATAAGTGAACAAAACAAATAAAGACTTCATACCTTGGCAGCGACATAGGCGCCATAGTTCAAAAGACATTCCACAGTAGATCTATCCATCCTCAGCCGATCTTTTGGTGAGACAAAGGATATAGAAAGTTGGCCACCCCCGATGGTCTAGAAAAAAGGTCCCTCTTTGCAGGAATCCTCATGAAAGCCTCCCAAAACTTACTCATACATAAAACATGTGAAGGAGAAGGTCACAAAATGTTGAAGGATAATTGACAATTTTAGGTTTTCAACATGATGGCCCTCTAGAGGGGGTTTCTCTTATTCAAATGGAACAAAATGACCTGAGGAAGCTTTTGGCAGGGTTGCAGTGGATGGATCCCCAATAGGTTTTTAGAGCCTTGGGAAGATGCCTCGAGCTCCCTAAAGAATGCCTAGGAGAAACAAAGACAAGATTTCCTCAGCGGGTAGACTCTCTCACCTCTTCTTCTCTCTCGGCAAGTAAAGGTTTGAAAAAGTGTCTTTGTTTCCCAGTTGGCTCCTCTGTAGGGGGTAGCTCCTTTTCTGATTCAACATAAAGAGTGATAATCTCAATGAGCGGAGAAAGTTTGATCTTTTTCCTTGATGAAGGCTAGGGGACGATGACTTCCTTAAGTTTTCTCTTAGTTGGTCGATTATCGACCTCTAGAAAGGGTATCACGAGGAACTTATCTACCCCACTGGTTGGATCATGACCCATCAACCCCATTACAATGTCAAGTAGGGATAGAAATTTTGGTCTACCTAAAAAGAGTACAAAGGAAGAAATAGGTCAGAAAGGCAACAATGGATGAAAGAAGGATTTGTCGCACTATAATACCATGATGACTAGCTTTGACAACCTTAGATGACCAATATCTTGGCCCACGAACAATCTTCAACAAAATATGATTTTAATATTTTTGTGTCACGACCTAAAATTTAGGTCATGATGGCACCTATTATGACCCACCAGAAGGTAAGTTGAACCTCATCTCCTGGAATGACTAGTAATGGGCTAGTAAAAGAAATAACAAGTTCATTGGGTAAATGGTCCAAATATGTTATAGACACAGATAACAAGGCCCCATACATACATACATACATACATACATATATATATATATATATATAAAACGAGTGAAAGAATAAAATATATAAAAACTAACTCCCAAGACCTGGTATCAGTGGGTACAAGATCTACTAATATAAGAATAGTACTAAATAAGTATGAATATACAGAACTGTCTCCGAATATAAAAAATAAGATATGTGCAAAAGAAGAAGATGGCACAACTCTAGACTCCAAGAGCTCACCCCAAATCTCAGATCAAAATAGTCCCAAACGAGTAGAAGGTTAGCAGCGATGACTCGTATTAGGATCTACATCAGGCAAAAAGATGCAGAAGTATAGTATGAGTACCAAAATACGTGGTACTTAGTAGGCATCATAGAACAATATATAAAATAAAGTGCAAATAAAATCTATTGCTATGCATACTGAGACTAGAAATAGAACTAACAGTACATAATTAAATAAATGAGTAAATATGTAACCAAGTAACAAATAGGCAGTATATCTAAACAAATAGGTGTAAATGAACAAGTGCAATGCAGTATGAAATAAATGCTATGATCAATACCTACCGTATACTCCTCCTCCGGTATCTTAGGCTCGCAAAGGAAGGACCCATAAGAGACTCACAATATTCAATACATTGTCCAGACTCAAATTGAGACTTTCATATAAATATAACTCATAATACGATCCGAACACAAACTGGGACAAAAATAATCCATTTCTTTCCAGATTATTCCCTTTTTAAAACCCAAATCTAAGTAAAATGTCATCGTACTCTTGTAAAGCCAAATATTGTGTTTTCCATCAAATCCAAACATATACTATGAATGAATATGCGTAAACAAATATAGTTAACCAATCAATTAACTAATTCACAGATAGGATAGTAAATACCACGATAATCCAGAGAAAAACCCACCCTAAGGGATATTATAATCAAATTGGGACCCTGCCCGTCAATATTCCCGATCCGAAGGTCCTCACAATTCAACAACATAAGGGTAAACTAAATAAAAGAATGGTACTAAGTATTTATCTAGGAAAACCCCGGCCTAATGGATCAATCTACCCAATCCTAAGCTAAGGATACGCAATAATAATCCTAATACTAATCAAGTAACCTAGACTAAGGCTCAAGCGCTAAGCAACTACCTAAACTAAGGTCTGAATGTGAATCCAACTCTAAGACCTCAAAATAAACTAAGAATATCATAAATGCCCCAATATCATAACCTTAATCCATAATATCCCATCACCAATAAGCAATTTATCTCATATATAGCCCAACCAAGCTAAGTCTAAAAGAGGGAAACTTGTAACTACCTAGAGGTTGAACAGTGCTCTCATGGTCAATCACACTGAGGCCTTTCTTTTTCGTATACATTTTGACTGCTGCCATACTATTAAACTTACAATATATTTATTAAGATGAGAAAATTGATTCTCATATTGTAATTTTATATTTCAGACCAAAAATTGGGTCAAAAATTGACCCTCGGGGACTGATAATAAAATCTAAAAATTTAATCCGTAATTATCTTACCCTTAAGGTAAGGAATGCATGCTTAAAAATTGAACATAACATAGTTGAAATTAAGTCTCAAAACAGCACGTAAAAGTAAGAAAACAAGAATTCAAGTTCGGAATTAAGAATGGAATTTGGCGGAAATCAATCAAATTAAAATGAGGAGAGTACGGGGAGCTTACCTGGACTAATTACGATGAAGAATCCGCCAAGAATCATCTCCCAACTTCTTCAAACAGACCCAACTTAAAGAATCAATTTTTCAAGTTTTTAGCTCAAATTGAATGGAAATTAGAAGGGGGAAAAGAGTGAAATCAAGGGGAATACATGCAGGGACCATAAGAACTTACCTCATATGATTATTGATAAAATCCTACACTTAGTATACTCCCAAGCTCCAACAATGGTGAAAGTTCATGAAGAAAATAATTTAAAAATGAAGGGAAGCACATTTTATAGTACTAGGGGTCCCTTCTTTGCAAACACGGACCCCTGTCGCAAAGACAATGACCCACCAGGCCTGACCATCACGATCATGGAGAAGGGCTTAATCCAAGTCATATTGATCCTTTATCACGAACGTGATGGGTTCTTCACGAATGCAAAGGTCAAAGATGTCTGACCTTTGCAAATGCGATGAACAGGTCACGAACGCGAAGAACAATGGAGGGTTGCATCAAGTGTTGTTGCACCAGTAACTTTCTAAGTTTTAAAATTCTCCAAACGTGTCCTCAATATTCGTTCAAAATCCCGTGCATGCAAACTAAATATTCTACCCTATTAGAAATGGTATTTCAGACTCAATGGAATTGACGAAATGATCAACGGAGGTCGTTTCGATGAAATATTGATCGAGGTCAATACTTTACCGATTTTTTCTAAAATTCACCCAAGTACCCAAAACGCGTCTGAAAGCTTCGAGATCCAAACCAAAGGTCTCCTTAACCTAAAATCCACATTTTGGTGCTAACAGAACTGTCAGAATTCTCATCTGAGGTTGTTTCCTGGAAGTTCTAATCGGAGTCAAACTTCTTATTTTTAAAAGCTCTAAAACAAATAAATTGACTTAAAAACCAACCAACTCTTTAGGAATAGAACCACCAGTCTCGACAAGTCATAAATACCCTATAGCAACTACTAAAAAGCTCAAAACAGAAAATGTGCAAAAAGCAAGAAAATAACATGGAGGACCATTCTATTTGGCAAACCAGATGCACTGATCCCTCGTCAGATCAAGGACTTGTGCCTGGGTCTGCGATGCCACTTGGGAGTTGAGCAGTAAATTGGCGAGGTGAGGTATGGAAAGAAATACAAGCAAAAGAGAAAGGGATTGCAGAGGGCACATATTGAGTGGAAACTTGCGACAGAAGTTCTAAAAAAGATGAAAAAAGCGTGCTCAAGTGGTCCTCAGTAGCCACGGCGACAAAATAGTTAAACCAAACTGTTTCACCGGTATCTTTTAACTCATGAAGGAGAGATTTATTTTCACAACGCATTAATTTCACCACCACCCCTTGAACGATGCAGGGAGAAAATAAGAACATGAGGTGGGGTAAATCAAATTTCTACACTAATTTTGGAGGTCAGGAAATAGAAGCAGGCAATGATCCTCAAAAATTTCAAACTGAGTTGTCCAAGGCTCAGCTGAAAGGTCGTACAAAATGAGATGATTACTTGTTCAATAGGTTAGCCAATACCCATGCTAAATGGGTAAGTATAAACAAAGGTGTAACCCAATCTATAAGAAGTAACGCTTTCACAAATGGATGGGTCAAAAACCCAGTACATTTCAACAGGCCAACCACATTTTCAACGAACCAACTAAATGTGTACTTCTCTGATTAAAGAACCCAGGTCACCAACAGACCTATTTGACGGCCCTGATCGCTGCTTGGGGTGATCTGGAAATCCTTTTCAAAATAAAATGACCCTGGAACTATGTCATCAACGGTTAACTCCATGAGGACAGGAGAAAAAACTGGAATAAGGAAGTTAAGGCAAAGAAGGAAGGGAATTTCAGAAAGGAAACTTGAAATATGATGAGAGGAAATAAGGAAAAGATTTTCCTTATATCGAGAGAGGCGATGTTTCAGGATTTCACACATGGCGAGTCATGTTCAAGAAGAAAATGCTTCAGAACTCGGGAAATGCATATGACGTGAAAGGGCAGGAAATCATTATGCTCCTCAATTTTTGCTGACACTTTAATCAAAGAACGGAGGAACTATCTATATTGGGTAAAGATCTTCTAGGGTTGTAGAATGGAGCAAAGGGACCTCTCGCGAGTAAGTGCTACATGACGACCCTCGAACTTGGCACCATCGGCGGGACTTCCACCTAATGACATCTCGAGAGAGACTCCATACAAGGAAACACCTCTATTCGAGAGACGAGGATGGCGTGGAACAAAAGACAATGGACAAAGGTGTCATGGGTGATAAGTGCATGCGTAGATGCGCAGTGTACCCACCTGGCCTGACAGAAGATAGTGGTTAGCGCCTGCAACAGATAGGACACCTGGCACCACGCTATTGGCTATAGTACTCTAAGGAGACCCTTTCTACAAGGTTACTAGTCATTTGTTGTGCCCTATAAATAGGAATTTCTCTTTACTCGTAAACCATCTGGAATCAGATCCCAAGCAATAGAATATACTTTTTGCTTACTCTTTTAAGTTGTATCTTTCCTTTACACAAATTTATATATTCTAACTCTCGTGGAAGGAATCCTCGTTGTCGGAGGACACCGTTCAAGAACCTCACCTCATTGATCTACTTATCGTTTTTGCTTTACTTTGCTTTCTTTACATTTTATGCATTACGTTTCGTAATATAAATAATCAATCCGCTTGTAAACGAACGTAAACAGGGTTAGATTTAACACGTGTGCTTTTGACCTCATATACAAATTCAACTTTACCATTTTCAGGGTAAATAATATTACTATTATTCAAATAAAATTTGGAAACATAAACTTTATTTTTGAAATTAGACGATTTTTGTTGTTGGACGGAGTAAACGAAAACGGCCCGATGAGCTGGATAAAGCTATTGTAAAAAAGCAAAGATATCTACATGCATATGATTTTGATTGAGAATATGAGCATGTCTTATCAGATATCATTGCCTAACTTTTACTTCCAGAAACTAACATATCTTAAAGGGTACAACAATAAAGTTGCATACCCTACAAAAGAAAGGTATTTTTTATCTTAAAAAATTAAAAATAAACCAGGTAAACCCACACTAACCTCCAAAAAAAAAAAAAAAAGAGGACACCGTGGCTTTTAATTCTGCATGAGAAATGAGATACTTGAGTGAGGTCCTTACTAAAATGACCACTTTTTGTTCATTCATGTTTCTCAGTGGCAAAAAAAAGTTCTAATTTACGTGGTTCTAGTTCAATCTGTCTATTCCTTTTTACTAGTTTAATATAGTATTAAAAATAATCTTTTTTCAATTATCTTTTATAATATATCAAGAAAAATTTATTGTTTTCTTCCGGTATTGTCGTTACCATTAAATATCCACACTTCCCAATCATTGCTTTGTTGATAAAGATTTTAAATTATTATTAATAAGAATAATTTAATAAAATAATTTTTTAATAAATAATATCTCATGGGGGATGCAAAATTAATGCTGAACTAGTAATTAAAAGGGAAGGGAGGAAGTATAAATTACTGTGTATATATAATCAAATAAGAAAGTATAAGAGAAAAGACATCAAAATATTCTTAAATTTGTCTGGCGAATTTACTTTAGACCTTTAACTTTACTGGCAATTAAATATCGTCTAGTTTCTATTGGTACTTTTTTCAAAAACCTTAATTTTAAATGTTTGCTTTTATTTTTGCAGTATTGGATTGTTTGAAATGGTTAAATTTTGTGTTAGATTGTGATGTTGTATCTATAAGTATATAAATTGTTACTCAATTTTTAAGGTTTTAGTTTGCTGGGAATTTTTAAGTTGGTGAATATGATTTCATATGTGTGGAATTAACGGGTGGGGACAGAAGAAAAAATGATGGGGGGGGGGGGGGGAATAGGGTTGGAGGGAGGCATTTTCTTTTTATTTAATATTCCAATATACATATTAATGGGGTTGTTTTTAAAAAAAGAATAATTTTTTTACGTGGAGTTGATGTGACAATGACATGACGCGTGTGTAGTGCACTCTCCATTGTGAGACTGAGATTATGATTTTAAAGTGGTATTAATTCACTTAAAAGTTGTTTAGAGGGTAAATAATTGTCCGTAAAGTTAAAGGTCTAAAGTAAGTTCGTCAGACAAATTTAGAGGAGTTTTGATGTCTTTTCTCTAATCATAATGCATATAAGTTTAAAAAGCACAATTTTTTTCTGTTGGTCCATATACGTGCAACTTTTGGTTTTTCTCTTATCGTTTGAGGGTTGAGAAGGGTTTAAAATAACAAACAACAATAACTTAACCACTATAGTTTTACATGTGTGGTTCGGAACGAATAGAATGCACCTACATGGACCTTATCACCTTTATGAGTTGCGAAGGGTTTAATTAACGGTAATTTGATTAATAGAAATATCGAATTGAAAAAGAAGAAAAAATCATAAGGCAAAGGAAGAAGCTCTTTCATAACACACATTGATACTAAATACTAGCTTGAAACAAGAAGTACAAAGGCTACATTTTAAATACCTAATAAAACTCGCAAAATAAAGATTCTGCTCCACTCAGATATTTTTTTTTCTTTTTCTTTGAGATAATAATTCATCTAAAAGATTCCTACAAGTGAATAATATAAATATCAAAATATTAAAGAAAAAAAACAAAGAAAAGAGAGCAGGTAGGATTAGATAGGGGCAAAAAGAAAAGATCTTCTTCCAATAACATCATCATCTTCTTCACGTCTTTCTAGCTTGATTCTCTCTTAGACTGCAACACCTAAAAAATATTTATATATTAATTATTAATTTGGGTAAAAAAAAACATATATATAAGGGAGATTAATTATTTTTGTAAAATAAATTAAGAGGGAAAAAGTGAGTTTTGATTAATTACCCAAAAATGGAGAATCAATGATGAATTAATATGAAGACTTGTTACCAGCTATGTCCCTAGGTGCATTGCATCTGAAGCACTCCATCCTGCTGGCGAAGTTGTGCTCATTACACCCTAACCTGTTGATAATTCCAAACATTTTATTACACTCCAACAATGGGCTACAAAAATAAACAAACAAGAGTAACCTAAATATTCAAATAATTAATACTCCCAAATGGAATTTAAGAAAAATAAAAAAGATTTTTGAATCTTATAGTTTTAAACTAAAGCTATATGTAGAATGTATCAAGAGTATATCGTGTGGTCTTAAATATAAAGTTTAAATTAAAGAGTTATCAAAATAGAAAAGAGGTATATTTTTTTAAAAAATGGATTAAAAAAAGTAGGACAAACAAGTTGAAACGGAGGAAATAACTTCTAAACATGCACGACAACTTTTGCCTGGGTGTTATTCAAACTAGACAGAAACTATTTTACTTAAAGTTGGTCACTAAATCTAACAATCATCATCTTTTTAAGTGTACGTACTTTTTGACTCGAGGAAGAGAGAAGGGGAATAAGTCGAAGCAAAATATTATTTCATCTCTACTTTAATTGCCCATATAATAAGATGATTTAATCATCTTTTTAAGTGTACGATTTAAATTATACGGTTTACTTAAGCACCAAGATAGGGAAACTACCTAGTGCAAATCCAATCACCAGACTTCCATCCTGAGCGGCTACCACCACTTGAAGCACCGAAGCCAAAGCCTCGCGGGCGCGACGACATCATGTGGTCTGTATCAATGCCACTGCCACCACCACCGCAACCGCTGGAGGATTCATCCTTAAAAGCACCACATTTGAAGCAGCTAGAACGGCTGGCAAAGTTGTGTGCACCGCAATTCCCAATGTTGCAGTACCAGTCACCGGGCCTCACATCAGGCCCGGTACTGAAGCCGAAAGGGGAGGAGCTGCCTCCTCCTCTTCCGCCAAAGCAGCTTCCAAATTCATGAGCACCACCGTGTCTTGGCTCTCCACATCTCTGGCATGAGTCTCTCCTTTGGAAGTTCAAGTGCTGGCATGACCTGCAGTTCCAGTCTCCTGGTCGGCTCATTTTTTCCTAATAAAAAAAAAGGAGAGGCAATTTAAATTTGATGAATTTAATATTTATATTTTTACAACTTTATTGGATTCATTACTTGCAGTTTTGCAATTATGAGTTTAGAAATTTAAATTTTAATATTTTTTTTATATATTTATATTTTGTGATAAAAAAAATATGAACTCTCACTTGAACCCCGTTAGAACGACACTGCATGTCATAAATCAACATAAAAATGTAGTAATTATCCAAAAATACACTTTCTTGAATGTACAAAACAATTGCCACTAATGTCATAAGGAAAATGGAAAGAAAATATCTATATCCATTTTTTTTCTTTTTGTTTTTTAAAAAAATGAATAGTGGGCAGCAATAAGAGATTCGAAAGCAAAATTTTCAAACGACAGCTGCACGGTCAAATTACGTTTGTAAGCAAAAAAGTTGTCCTGAATATTTTAACCAAAAATACATAGAACAAAAATTTAAAGCCAATTTTTCCCTTAGCACTCACTAACTACACCATAAAGAAAAGAAGAAGAGAATACGGATATATAAGTGATCACTTGAAGGAAGAATATTTCAAGAAATGAGTTGGATGAATGCTGACCGTGGAAGAAATAAAAATTAAAATAAACAGAACACAAAATGACTTTAGATAGTAACTTTGGTAGGTGTTGTTTGCAGGAGTACTAGAAGAGATATTGAACTTATGGATTTTTGGTGTTGTTTGCAGAGCTATATATACTGAAACCTACCTCGAAATTCGAAAACGATAAAGGCAGCGGTGGATGTTCTTTTTCTTACTCAGCTTAATTATATTAGCCACCCTTTAAACAGTAGAATCCCCTACTAAAACAAAAACAGTGGAGTTTGTAGTAAAAAGAAAGAAAAGCTATATTTTCCAAAAAAAATAAAAAAATTAACGTTGGATTCTAAAGATAATGGATATATTTGTCAAATTTGATAAAGTTCTCATCTTTTAAGGCTTCAAGAGATAGGAAAATGGATATATGTGCGTGGAAGCCATGAAACCAATGTATACCAAATAAAGTACATGGTAAAATTCCATCTATACCCTTCTTAAAAATATTCCCATCACACTTTGGGAATCCCACACTTTGATAGTCGTCACTTGTGATTGGATGGTTGAAATCCCTCCAACCTATATCAGAAATCTTGAGTTCAAGCTTTTGGAAAGTGGGAGTGTCGCTCCTAGAAATAGATCCTGTAATATGTGAATCTAAATTTAATCGGACTACAATATAAGTATCGAGACTGAAAAACAAAAAAAGTCTTGTTGTTGTTTAGTTCACTAACAAACTATACTAAAACTGAATATAAGGATTGTAATATAGGAACTAATAATTATTAAATTATTTAGTCCTTACACATTTTTTTAATCTATCATTCACCCATTTTAGTTTTCGTGAATTTTTTGTAGAGTCTACTTCTTGGCTCTTGCAGCCCTAAGGTGAATACAAAATTATTGTATGCACCAAAATTACTTATAAATTTTGAGTAAAGGAATGACATGGCACTGAAATACTATACCATTCTTTAAATGTGGCAAATAGTACGGTTCTATGATTCATTTTTCTTTTTCTTGTTTAAATTTGTCTACGTACCATAAATTGCAATTTAAAGAATTGATTGTCTTAATTATTTGATTGTTATTCTTAAAAGAAAAAGAAATATTTGCTATGAAAGGGTAGGGATAATATCAAGAGTGGCATGATTGATTCACAACATACAACTCACTAAAATACAAAGTGAAATGAATTAATGATATGATCTGTTTAATGCATGCATGACAACCCTTTGAATCATTAAAAAAAAACCTTTGACTAAATTATTTTAGGGCCCATAATTTGCTTACGTGGCCAACATTATAGGTCCCACACGTATTCCACATGGCAAAGAAATTCCTGTATGTTGTCTTGTGATTGGATGAGAATGAACATGAGTTAAATTTGGAGCCAGACAAAATGAATATTCCATCAATTTATGCTTCTCAAAATTGACCCCCACAACTTATTCTTATCTCAAAATTCACCTGCAGAGAGGGGTCATGTCCCTTTCAAAAGAAAAATTAAAAAAAAAAAGAGTGCCCCACATTGTAGTATTAGGGTAATGGTACGTCCATATATAGGAATGACAAATGGGGGATTAGATTGGATTTGGATGAATTGAATATCGATTAAGTTTAAATTAATCGGATTGCAATCCATCCATATATTATATGGGTAAATATGAATTTGATCAAATATAAATTAGACAAAACAGTTCAACCCACTTTAACTCTTAAAGTAAAAAGGCCAAAAAACTTCTATATGCATATCAACTTGATTTTTTTATCCTACCACTCCACCCTCCTTACCCTCGCCCCCTCCCCCCCCCCCCAAAAAAAAAAGAGAAAGAAAGAAAAAAAAAATTAGAAAAATAATTAAAATTTTAAAATAAATTTCTTTACCCCTCCACCCCTAACCCCCCCCCCCCCAAATGCAACCCCCTCCCACAGCCCCTACCCCGAACCCACTCCCCCTATCTCCAAAAAAAAAAAAAAAAAATTTACCCCCCACCCCACCCCACCCTCCTACCCCTTCATGCACCCATCCACTCAACCCAAAAAAAATAATTTTTAAAAAAAATAATTTTTAAAAAAAATAATTTTTTTGTAAAAGAAAAAAATTTCTACCCCCACGCACCACCCCACAATCCCCTACCTCGAACCACCCTCCCCAAAAAAAAAATTATTTTTTTTAAAAAAATGTCTTTAAGCCCCTCCCCCAATGCACCCCCACCACACCCCCTACACGACCTCCCCCCCCCCCCCCACCACCAGGAAAAAATAAGTTTTTTAAAATAAATCTTTTCTTACCCTCCCCCCACCCCATCTTCCTAACCCATTCCCGCACCTCACAATCCCTCACCCCAAAAAAGTTTTAGAAAAAAAAAATTAAATTTTTTCGCCCCCCGCCCCACCCCATTCCCCTACCCCATGCTGCACCCCCACCCATCCCACAAAATTTTCTTAAAAGAAAATTCAAAAAAAAATTATGCCCTCCACCCTACCCCCAGCCCCACTCTACCCCACCTCCAGCCCATCCCACCCCCTAATTTTCTTTTTTAAAAAAAATAAAAATTTAGTGCAATTAGAGATTTTGAGCATAAGTGGGTGATCTATGGGCTTATATGGATATTCATTTATTATTCACTTTATCCATATTTATATGAACTTTTAAAATAGGTTGAAGTCTATATATACTTATTTAAAATATGAGTGATTCAATCAATTAAATATGGGTTAAATGAACTCCTCTTACTTATATGGATTGAAATTGTCACCCCTAGCGCTATACATGGGAAAAAATGGTCATTCCTTTAATAATTTTTGAATATTCCAATTTTGTACTTGAAGGTCAAAGTTGCATAAGTAAGTCAAAAGGATACTCATTGAACACATTTTTCTTTATATAAAAACGAGGCAAGGGTGGATTAGTCATTTTACGGACTACACTATGACCAAACTTTATTCCTCATGGTCATCTGTAACGGATAATATTTAGTTCCAAGTCTGGGCTACTATAATGCGAGTTCAATCTTGAATCATGGAAGAAATACTAACAATTCCTTTGCTAGATAATTAATTCTAACGAGGGGGTGGGATGGGGGGTTTTAAAATGATACTCTCTGTGATTCTATTTTACTTGTCATATTTGTCGCTAGCACAACAATAATATACTCATCAATGTAATTCGATAAAGTGGGATCTAGGGAAAATAGAGTGTACGATCTTACCTCTACCTCAAAGGTAGAGAGGTTGTTTTCGATAGACCCTCGGCTCAAGAAAAAATAGTCCAAAGCAGTCTAAAAAATAAAGTAATAAAAGTATATAAAAAAAATAGCAAATGAGGACAAAAACAACATACAGTAACATGATAGTAATTAACAACAATAAAATAATATGGTAGTTGAAAAAATACAAGACAACAAATAATAATAGAAATGGAAGGACACAAAACTAAGGAGCAATACAACAATTATTAGTATGGACAAATGACAAGCCAACGTACTGCTACCTACTAACCTTCTATCCTAATTTGTTTTCTCCACAACCACCTATCTAAGGTCATATCCTTTGTAAGATAGAACTGTGTCATATCCTGTATAATCACCTCTCCCCAATTCTTCTCGGTCTACCACTACCTCTCCTAAAACCATCCCTATATAAGCTCTCACACTTCCACACTGGGGATCCAGACATCTCCTCTTCACATGCCAAACTATTTCAGCCTCACTTCCCGCATCTTGTCCTCCACCGAAGCCACTTCATCTTGTCCCGGATATTCTCAATTTTAATCTTGTTTCTCTTAGTATGCCCATACATCCATCGCAAAATTCTCATTTCTGAAACTTTCAACTTCTGAATGTGAGATTTTTTGACTAGCCAACACTTTGTCCATACAACAAAGTCGGTCTAACTACTACTCTGTACGTAGAATTTGCCTTTAAGTTTTGGTGGTACCTTTTTATCACACAAGATTCCGAATTCAAGCCTCCATCTCATCCACTCTTCATCAATTAGGCAAGTGACATCCTCTCTATTTCCTTGGATAATAGACTCTCGATACTTGAAACTTCCTCTCTTTTGGATGACCTGTCACCTGAGTATCGAGCCTCACTCTCATATTTGCCTCAGAAGTTATGTTACTGAACTTGCACTCTAAATATTCAGACTTGATCCTGCTCAACCTAAACCCTTTCAACTTCAAGTTCTGTCTTAGCGTAGCTCCGTCATAATTCTCGTCAATCAAAACTATGTTATCCTCAAATAACTTTATCTTTTGTACGGTCCTTCAAAAATATGAACTAAAAAATTAATTTGATTCGATTACCCTTATTAATTTATTATTTTGATATAATAATACTATTCCTTTCACCATATTAATCTCAGTCTACATTTTATCAGAATACGGGTAAATGGGAAAAACGTATCCGTTCATTTTTATTTGTCCAATATTGACTTGGCATATCCCTTAACGAGCAATTAATAAAATTATAATTTAACTATATCACCCTTGAATATAATAAATTCAATATTTTGGAAACTGACTATATTTTATAGTAAAGAAAAATTAGAAATTAAGTTATAAATTATCTCTTAATTTCTAAACTGAACAAGTAAAAGTGGACATGTATTTTTCATATAGTGGATGGAGAGAAAGTATTATAATTATTTAAAGTAAATTTTTATAGCTTATTGAGCCGAACACGTATAATACAATATTAACGCGTATAGAGATTTAATGAGATCGATAAAAAAAATGCATGGTTAAAGAAGCAGCAAAATAATTTTTTTAAAAAATAGAGACCAACTTTATGTTTAAACAGAAGATATTTTAATTATACGTGTTCACCTCAATATTTTCTTGAGGTTGATGCATATAATTAAAAGAGATGACATATTTATGTACCTAATAAACAAATAAAAACATGAGCAAAAGTTTTTTTTGAAATTTGAACTAAAAGTGTCCAATTGAAATACCTTATTAAGAATTAAAATATTTAATTAGAACATAACTTAATTTGAGTATCTAAATAGTATATATGACTTTATATACTCCTAATCATAAAAATGCATATATCCGTAGAAGATGCAGCAAAAACAAAAATAAAAAAGATAAATTTAACTATAGGAGTATAATCTATTCCCAAAAGATAAAGAAAATATAGGGGGTTAGTTGGGGGGATTGTGCACTCGTGTGTGTGTCAGATTTCGTAAAATGGACGTATTTGAAGCTGAAATCGAAGCCGGAGTTAAAGTTGCATGGCTACAGCATCTATGTAAGTACGTTACATATCTTTTCTTCTTTATTAAATAACAACAGCATAAATGAATGTGAGATTGTGAGATACTATATTATATAGGGAATATTAAGAGATGAGGTTGAGGGTGGCAAGGGCAGATTCATGGCATAAAAGGTGTTCACGTAAACTTAGTAACTTTTATCTATATATTAAATATTAAATTATGAATTTAGTTATTATTATATATAAATTTAAACTCGTTTTAAAAATTTGAAAACTTTAAATTTGGAATCCGTCTTGAAGGTTGGATGATAATTTCAATTAATCGGAATAGTGAGAAGGTAAATTTTTAAGGGCTTTTTATTTTAATTAGAGATTTTGGATATGAACTTAGAAATGAAGATTTTTTGGTATAATAATATGGAGTTTAACTTCTTACTGACCTTACCAACGTAATTTTAAATTAATTGAACTAGTAAATATCAAATATTATTTTGATAGATTGTGGTTTACTCCTTAATGAGTTTACTATCACAATTTTAAATAAATCAAATTAGTAAATTTTGAATATATGATGAAAATAAAGAAGAGGGTGGAAGAAAGTGAAAATGGTAGATTTTCGATAAAGATAGTCGAAGCTGATGATGGCATAGGTAGTCTTCGAGGTCCAATTTGACCATCTTTTCTTTTCTTTTCTTTTTAGTGTATGTATGTAATACTCTCTCTTTTCTTTTCTTTTTATTCCAAGCACTGCCTTGCCTTTTTTGCTGTCATTTTTCTTTTTCCTATCTCTCTCTTTCTTATTCTTATAGTATTTGTTTTTCTGAATCACTCTTTTTCTCTCTCTCTTTCTCTTCTTTTAGGTGTAAAGACAGGAACCACCAAGCACACCATTCTCCAAGAAATTAATGGAATACTCAGAAGAGTAAAAAGAAGCACCGCAAAACATAATTTGAAAAATCAAGAATTGCAAGGGAAAATAATACTCCTAAGCACTCTTTCCCATAGATAGTTTTCTTGAAAACAAGTATTTTCACATGAAATACTCATTTTCAAAACTACCAGTCGAATGTGTCAAAAAGAATATTTTTGACATAGACCATCAACTTAGAATTTTCGTGCTCTGTATATCAAAATTTCATGACATAATCTATTAGTATTAAAAGTATGATATAGTAAAAACCCGAGTAGAAGTGCTTTAGAAGATTTCAGTTGCTCAGTTGGTTATCTGAACTTTCACCTTATTGGTGAAGTTCCGACTTCCACCTTGTAATTTTCTTCTCCTACCCCCAATGTAATAAAAAAAAAATAGAAGTAGCAGCACTTCTCCGTTACGAATTTGAATTAGTAAGGCAACAACAACAACCCAGCATAGTCCCAAAAGCGGAGTATGAGGAGGGTAGAGTGTCTACAAATCTTACCAATATCTCGAGGAAGTAGAGAGGTTGTTTCGAAAAGACTCTCGGCTCGAGTAAGGCCTACTGAATATTAGATGATTATAAAAGAAATAATTATTCTTATTTTTCATATATAGGATGTCGGATACTTATTTTGGGACTTGATTAACTTAAATGTGCTCCAAAAAATCTTATTTTATGTGGACTGCTCTCAAATTGGCTCAGCCAAAGATAATATAACCAAATACAAAATAATAAAGAATAAAGAGATTAAATATCATCATCATCATAATAAGTACCCCCTCCCCCCAAGTGAAACAAAGGAATTGAACCACCCACCATTTTCTTGGGGAGTGGTAAAGAGAGCTGTAGCAAACTGTGAAAAAGCAAAAAAAAAGGAAGAATGATTCGATTCTCTTTGGGAAATGCAAATGCTTCCCATTTCCTTCATGCAATGACTATAGCGTACACATTAATGCTACTTTTCTCTTCTCCCATCGGGAATTCATGAATGAATGAATATTTCCTCCTAAAGTGATGTTACATAGGCTTTTGACAAAGCAACAACCCTACGGTACTACTCCAGCAATTGATTCTTCTATTTATCAAAATATGTATATAATTATTTATTTTGCAAAAACCAAATACAATCATAACAGACTATATATCATAACGCACCGTAGCTTCTATATATTTTACATAATAACGTACGATTGCAATAGCAGAATGCAATATAAGTCCATGTAAGGCATGTATCTACCCTTGTAAATATATCAGACTTAATACTTATTGAGATTCTATGCTTGAGTAATAAGAGATGACAAATCTAGGGGATTTTTCTATAACGTTTCAAAAAGAAATCAAACCATTTGATCACATTAATTTCAAACTATATCATCTTATAATGAATAAACTATCTTTATTTCATGTTTCCTCTTAATATTAAAGGAGATATTGAAACAACTAGTTCATTTGAGATAATTAAAGTTGTTATTCTAGCTATAACCTATTGTGCTGAAGAACTCGTTCTTCCATCCCTAAACAAGAAGAAATTGCGAAATTTAAACAACACAAAGAATTTCTCGTGAAAAGTTCCTTACTCAAGGGAGTAAAAAATCACGACCTACCCTCTTAGGATTTACCTCCAAACTTCACTAAACTCGAACAGTTTTAGGTTATACTACTCTATAACCAAAGGGAGTAAACTCTGATACCTTACACACCCAAAATCAAACCAATTGTACACTCCTCCTAGACTAGAAAGTAAACTCAAACCTTCGACACTTCATCACCTATTACAAAGCTTATATGAAAGCAGATGGGTTACAATATAAAGATCACAAGACTCAAACCTAACCAACTAAAAAACTAAAGTGTCACGATCCAAAATCTCAAGGTTGTGATGGCACGTACCCCAACACACCATGATAGGTAAGTCAAACTCACAAATACATGTTTCATTCAAAGTAAAGGAAAACAACAGAATAACACAACGAATATCCAAAAATAACTCAAGTCCACGATAATGAAAAGGAAACTGAACAGTATACTCCAAAAATAACCTCCCAAGACTCAGTTGTCACGAATACAAGAGTGATTTTAGTACTGAATGTCATAGTTGAACAATACACTACTGTCAGAGAAATTAAAGAAGACATAAATAAATGATAGAGAAAGCCAGGACAAACTCCGAAGGTAGAAGCTCACCACAACTTTAAGTCAGGAAATACTGCACGAATCAAGGTCCGTGTTTTCCACTCGCATTAGAATTTGCATCAAAAGGATTCAGAAGAGTAGGGGTGAGTACAACCACTAGTACTCAGTAGGCATCATAGCCCGACTGAGCCTAAACGAATACTATATCAAATAAACAATACTAAAATAACCTTTCATGTAGAAAAGTCCCAGCAGTTCAATATCAATAAATATCACAAATCATCTCAAATACAACAATAATTCAAAAATGATATAATGCAATGATATGGGATGATATGCAACGACAATATCTATCGATTTATACTCACTCCAATCCTGCGAGATGGGACTCATGGGGAATCACGAGGTCAATTAATATACCCCACTTGGAATCTTACCTTAGACGAAATCACTCAAAAGTATCATATCTCTCATATACACATCAGACCAAATCACTCAAAAGTATCATATCTCTCTGTCCAGAATACAAGTCAGACCAAATCAATAGAAGGTGTTTCATTTTCTTTCAAAAATGAGTATTCTCTTAATAGTGCCACTCAGTGATCCATGAGATAAATGAATATGCATGCTCAATGGTTTAATGTATCCTTATACAACGGATATGTATAAAATATCAATAAACTCATAAACACAGGCCATAAGCCACAATATCAAGCCAAAATCTCAATTTAACATCACTCTCACGGTATAAGTCCCAATCCAAGTATCACAATAACAATTCATTGCAATTTTTATAATAAGTCAATAATTCACCCAACTCATAGCATGATTTACATGATAAGTCTCCATCCAAGCAAAGTTTGAAAGAAATTAAGTCATAACCTACCCCGAGGCCGAATAATAAATCTCTAACAATCACAAACTCGCAGTTCCCTTTCGAATCGCTCTCAATCTATCAAGAACAAGATGTACGCATAAATACAAGTCCAAAGATACCCATATTATTATGTTTCTATTCCTGATCCAAAAAGTTAATCCAAAAGTTAACCTCAAACCCCCAAGGGAAAAACTTAAATTTTATTAGAAAATTTATTTACCCATAACATAAGGTGTTCAAATCTGAAATTTTATCAAAAATAAAGTTAGAATCGACCTTGAAATCATCAAAACACCATTTTTAACTTTCCGAGAAAACCTCAAATTTTCAAGTTGATATACCAAGATTTGAAGATGAAATTATTAAATACCCATTGAAAATGTGTAAAAATAGCGTAAGAAACTTAACCAATGAAGAAATCTCAAAAATCCCCTTTTGTTTCACCCCAAAATGAGTTCCAAAATTACAAAGATTGAGTTATGGAGTCTATGTTCGAAAAAAAAACATTTAAACTATTCGGGTCCCATTTGTGCATCGGGAACGCGGGGGCCTGTCGTGAATGAGATCGACCCAGTCCACAACCCATAGGGAAAGTAATGTGAGCCCATCATCATGAATGTGATGAGTGATACCCCGAATAGGACCCAACTTAACCCTTCGCAAATGTGACTGGCTTGTTGTAAATGCGAAGGTCAACCTCCAGGGCTCATTGTAAATGCGGTGCCTCTTTCCAAATTCAAAGAAGGCACAAGCTAACAGTTGACAATAATTCCAAAAGTTTTGCGAATAAGTCCTTAAGATTCATTTGGAATTCCGTGAATGTAAAGCAACTATGTTACTAGACTAAAATTGATATTTCGGACACAATAGAATCATCGAATTTATCGATGGAGGTCGTTATCAGTGGATGTTTACTAAAGTCAACTCTAAGCCTTAACTTTCTAAATTTTCGTCCAATGACTCAAAATACATCTGAATGCCTCGAAATTCAAACCAACAACGCTACTAACCCAAAAATAACATTTCGGAGCTAACGGTCATACAATGTCTAAATCATCAAATATCGACCAAAGTCAATCCTATCAACTCCAAAATCTTTCAAAATAAAAAACTCACATAAAACTCAAAAACCACCTTGAGAATCGTGTAATCCACTCTCGTAAACCACAAACACCATAATATGACTACGAAAAGGAGTAAAATAATCAAAACACCCCCCAAAACAAAAATCACTATAAGGGTTGTTACATCATCCATCACTAAAACATGTTCATCCTCGAATGTAAGAGCAATGAAGGTACCTGGACTGTCAAAAAAATGATGATTCTACTAAACCTTCATTGAATTAATACTCTTAGACCTCAACTTCCTAGTCTGTCTATCCAAAATTGCTATGGGCTCCTCCTTAAATGTCAAATTTTGATCCAAATGCACTAAATCTTACTGAATCACTTGAGAACCATTGGAATGATACTTCTTCAACATAGAGACATGGAAAACAAGATGCACAGCTGAAAGACTCGGAGGTAAAGCTAACTCATAGGCCACCTCCCCAATATGTCGAAGGATCTCAAAAGGATCAATAAACCTCAGGTTAAGCTTGCCATCTTTCCAAACCTCATCACACCCTTATGGGTGAAACCTTTAAAAAAAACCTGATCATCAACCATGAATTTTAAGTCACAAACTCTCCAGTATGTATAACTCTTACGTCTACTCTAGGCTGTCAAGGGTCAGTTTTGAATCAAGCACACCCTATCCATTAAATCTCTCAACAAGTTGGTACCCCATGGTCTAACCTCAAAAGAATCAAATCAACCAATCACAGATCTACATTTCTCCCATAGAGAGCCTTAAATGGTGCCCTCTATATGCAGGAATGATAATTGTTGTTTTAGGCAAACTCCATCAAAGGAAAAAACTATTCCCACTAACCACCAAAATCAATCACACAAGCAAGAAGCATATTCTCCAAAACCTGAATAGTCTGCTCCAACTGACCGTCAGTCTATGAATGAAAAATAATACTTATCTCCAACTAAGTACCCAACTCTTCCTGCATAAAACTCTAAAAGTCTGAAGTGAAATAAGTACCTCTATCTGAAATGATGGAAATGGGCACATTATGCAACTGAACTATCTCTCAAATGTAGATCTTAGCTAACTTCTCCACATTATAATTCACCTTCATTGATACAAAATAAGTTGATTTGATCAATCTAGCCACAATCATCCAAACGGAGTCAAACCTCTCCAAAGTCTGAGGCAATCCAACTACGAAGTCCATAGTAATGCACTCCCACTTCCACTCACTAAAAAAAAAAAGAAATAAATTGTGGGAGATTAAAACTGCAATTCACGGAGGTTATACGCCTCCGCTATTTTCTTTCAGCAAATAGCGGGGATTTTAAATCTCCACAAAAATGCAGTACTAAACTCCGCAATTTATCATTTCTTTTGTAGTGACTCAGGTATAGACATCCTCTAACTTGTACCGCCCGATTGCTGGTGCTCATACGTCACCTGTTGACAATTCAAACACTTAGCCACAAACTCAATGATGTCCTTCTTCATCCTACACTACTAATAATGTTGCTTTAGGTCATGATACATGTTGGCTGCTCTGAATGAATAGAATATCTCAAACTGTGAGCCTCCTCCATAATCAACCTGGTCAAGTCACTAACTCCAGGAACATGAACCCAACCCTTGATCCTTAAAAGACCTTTTGAGTTAAGAATCATCTCTTTATCTCTGCCGCTTAACACCTTATCCCAAATGATACATAACTTCCCATCTTCATATGTTTGCCTTAATCTACCCTAACAACAATGACCGTGCCTAAACACAAACAAGGACTTTGTCAGGCTCAGAAATGTTAGGTCTCACAAAGTTATTGGCTAATTGTTGAACATTTATAGCCAAAGGTTTCTCCTCAGCCACCAATAATGTAAGACTATCCATACTCACAATCTTTCTACTCAATATATCTGCCACTATATTAACCTTTCCCGGGTGATAGAGAATAGTTATATCATGGTCTTTCAATAACTCTAACCACATGTGTTGTCTCAAATTCAGATCCTTCTAGTTGAAAATATATTATAGGTTATAATGATTGGTGAACACCTCACAATGAACTCCATATAAGTAATGTTGCCGCAACATCAAAACAAACACTACCGCTGCTAACTCTAAGTCATGAGTAGGGTAGTTCTTCTTATGGGTCTTCAGCTGCCTCGAAGAATAGTCTATCACCTTTCCCTTCTACATTAAAACACCACTAAGACCAACTCTAGAAGCATCACAATTCATAGTAAAACCCTAACCTTCCACAAGTAAGGTCAAGATAGGTGCTGAAATCAACAAGGCTTTGATCTATTGAAAGCTCTCCTTACACTCGTCGGACCACTGAAATGTAATATTTTTCTGAGTCAATCTAGTCAAAGGAGATGCAATATTAGAGAAGCCCTGCACAAACCATTTGCATTAGCTAGCTAAACAAATAAAATTATGAATCTCAGTAGGAGAAGTAGGCCTAGACTAATCCTGAACCACCTTAACCTCGGCTGGATCGACCATCATACTATCATTGATCACCACATACCCTAAGAATGACATAGAAATCAACTAAAACTCACACTTTGAGAATTCAGCATATAACTTTTCATCTTTAACCTCTGAAGCATAATCCTCAAATGCTTTACATGATTCGCCTCACTCTTGCAATACACCAAGATATTATCGATAAACACAATTATGAAGGAATCAAGATAAGGCCAAAATACTCCATTCATAAACTCCATAAATGTTGTTGAGGCATTGGTCAACCCAAATGACATCACCAAGAACTCATAATGACTATCTTGGGTCCTGAAAGTCGTCTTAGGAATATCTGACGCCCTAAGATTTAACTAATGGTACCTTGATCTCAAGTCAATCTTGCAAAACACTGAAGCACCCTAAAGTTGATCAAACAAATCATCAATATATGAAAGAGGATACTTATTCTTAATGGTCACCTTATTTAACTATCGATAGTCAATACAATTGGGCATAGACACATTCTTCTTCTTCACAAACAACATCGAAGAACCCCTAGGTGAAATACTAGGTCTAATGAATCCCTTACTCAACAAGTTCTATAACTGGTTCTTCAACTCCTACAAATCCATTGGAGTCATCCTATAAAAAGAAATTGAAATGGGCTGAGTGCCCGACTCTAAGTCAATAGTAAAGTCAATGTCTCTATCTGGAGGAACACCTGATAAATCAGTAGAAAACCCATCCATAAAATCCTTAACCATCCTCACTAGTTCCAAAAGAGGCGTGTCCACTCTAGTATCCCATACATACATTAAATAAGAAAGACACCCCTTCTCAATCATTAGTTGAGCCTGAAGAAAGGAAATAATCCTCTTAGAATACGAACCTTGGGTGCCCTTTCACTCCAACCTCGGCACACCCAGCATAACCAAAGTAACTTTCTTGGCATGATAATCTAAGACAACATGATACGAAGAGAGCTAATCCATACCTAAAATAACATTGAAATCTACCCTATCTAGAATAATTAAATTCGCCCAAGTATCATACCCCAAAAAGGTCACAATATAAAATTAGTAAACCCGATTCACCACTAGAGAACTACTTATCGGGGTAGAAACACGAATAGGCACAGCAAGGGATTCGTACACCAAATCAATACCCGATGCAAAATACATAGACACATATGAGAAAGTAGATCTAGGATCAAATAATACTAAAGTAGGCTGATGCCAAATGGGATTATACTTGTAATAACTACATTGGAGGCCTCTACCTTGGGTCTATCTGGAATGTATAACACTGTCCACGTTTTCACCTAGATTGAGCAACTCCATGACCAGCACCATGAGCCACCTAGGCTCTACCCCTAGCACCTTAGGAACCAACTCTACCACACTTTACCTCCTCTAGCTGGTGGTGTCGGTGCCCAATAAGTCTGCATATAAGAATACTATTATGGATGACCCATCCCACTCTTGAGGCAATCTCTTGTACTATGAGCCAACTCACCACAATCAAAATATCCTCTACTTTGGAAGGAACATTGTGGCTTCTCAAATGAGTTATACCCCATCATGACTTGAAAACTCGAGTAACCTCTAGACATATATCCCTAACTCTAGCTGCCTTGACCAATGTACCCAAAATAATCACTATCTGAAGCCTATAATACTATCTGAACTGTCATACTATGCCAATATTGATGACCCCTACCTGAAAAACCTCAATCCAAAATGATGAATCACTGAAAGCACCATTTCTATAAGCCCTTTTATCGTCACCTTTATAGGCATCCCGACAGATGCCCTCAATATTCCTAGCATGGTCCACTATCTACTAAAAGGTACCCCTAATAGTCACTAACTATGCTATAAATACCCAAATAAATAAAGGTAGTCAATCCCTACACAAACTTCCTAATCTATTCTTTTAATTAAGGTATACACATCAAGGTATGCCTAGCCAAGGTATGGAACCTAGTCTTGTACTCTGTAACTGTCATGGTACCCTGTTCTAAGACATCAAGTGTATCTCTCATATGCTCCTTCAAGTTGTGAGTAAAAACTTCCCGAGAAAGGCCTCGAAGAACTCTGTCCATGTCATAGGAGATGAACCTGCTGGTGTACAATCAAGATAAGATTTCCGCCACTACTTTGCTACACCTAAAATTTGAAAGCTAGTGTAATCCACACCATAAGACTTGAGCAAACCCAAATTATGCAACCTCACTAACCAAAAACTCATATGCATCATCCTCAGGTGCACTAGTAAACTTTGGAGGATCCAACCTAACAAATCTATTTAACATCCTCTGCTCCTCAAGTGTCATCACTGACCTAGCCATAATTAGTGGAGCAAAAAGTCTAACTAGCAAAGCATCAATGTCTGGGACACAACAGCAGCAAAATATGCCACAATAGTCTAGAAACCCTAAACTGATACCCGCTCTGGAAGCTTATCTCCATCCTTAGTCTAAGATCCATTAGGTTTGCAGTTAGAGCCTCTGTTTAAACTATACCCTCCAAGAAACTCAAAATCCAAACCATAGTATCCTACAATAATAGGGTAGCTACAAAACCCTATAGAACTTGGGTTGGCCCCACACCCTTTGGCTGATATTCTACACCCTCAAACTCAACTTCTGGCTCAGGAGAGGCTGCCTTGGGACACCCTTAACCCGTGTTGCGCCTCATGCTCTACCTCTGCCACATCTCCAACCCCTGCCTTGACACTAGTTGGAGCCCTAGGAGCAGGTCCAGGCACATCACCCTCAGTAGTAGGTGATCTTAGCCTCTCCATCTATTGAAAAATAAAGCACAAATTTTAGATTTCAAAAAGTAAACAAACTCGCACGGTAAGGAATCAAAGACTTGACTTTTCCTAAGAATGACCTATAACCTCCTAGTGATAGATATAGATATCATCCTACTAATTCGAGATACTTTACTAGACACTTGCTCTTGTACTCATGATACTAAACAAGCAAGCCCTCAGATACCAACTTGTCACGACCCAAAATCCCAAGGATTATAATGGCACCAACCCCAAGCTACCATGGTAGGTAAGTCAAACTCATAAATATATGGTTCATTCAATGTAAATGCAACCAAAAGAATAACACAATGAATATCCAAAATAACTTACGTCCACTATAATAAAAAAGAAGATAAACAGTATACTCTGAAAATAACCCAGGACTTAGTTGTCATAAATACAAGAGCGACTCTAGTATAGAATGTCATAATTGAACAATACAATAATGTCTGAGAAAGTAAAGAAGACAGAAATAAATGATAGAGGAAGTCGGGACAGTCTCCGAAGGTAGGAGCTCACCACAACTTCAAGTTAGAAAATATTGCATGAATCAAGGTCTGTGTTGTTCACTTGTACCAGGATCTGCATCAGAAGGATGCAGAAGTGTATGGGTGAGTACAACCACTAGTATTCATCAGGCATCATAGGCCGACTGAGCTGAAACAGAAACTATGTCGAAGAAAGAATACTAAACCAATCATGTACGCTAAAAAGTCTCCACAGTTCAATATCAATAAATATCATATCAAATACAACAATAATCCAAAAATAATGAAATTGCAATGATATGGCTTGATGTGCAATTTTCAATGCCTATCGGTATACACCTACTCCAATCATGTGTTGCAAGATGGGACCCAAGAAAGACTCTGAGGTCCATATATCCCAACCAAAATCTTACCTCGAAAGAAATCACTAAAAACTATCATATCTCTCTGTATACACATCAGATCAAATCACTCAAAAGTATCATATCTCTCCATCCAAAATACACATCAGACTAAATCAATAGAAGGTGTTTTATTTTCTTTCAAAAATCAGTATTCTCTCAATAGTACCACTAAGTGATCCATGAGATGGATAAATATGAATGGTCAATGATATAATGTATCCAAATATAATAGATATGTATAAAATTTCAAAATATCAATCAACTAATGAACACAGGCTACAAGCCTCAATATCAAGTCAGAAATCTCAATTTAACATCATTATCATGGTATAAGCCCCAATTCGGGTATCATAATAGCAATCCATCTTAATTTCTACAAAGACACTAATTCACCCAACCCATAGCATTGCTTTATATGATAAGTCCCCCATCCAAGTAAAGTTTGAAAAAAGTTAAGTTATAACCTACCTCGAGGGCGAATAGCAAATCTTTAACGATCACAAACTTTCCTTCCTCTTTCAAATAGATTTTGGATCGCTCCCAATCTATCAAGAACAAGATATATGCATAAATATGAGTCCAATAATATCCATATTATTTTTCTATTTTGGATCTAAAAAGTGAACCTATAAGTCAACCCCAAACTCTCAAGAATCCAGTTATCCATAACTTAAGGATTTCAAATATGAAATTTCATTGAAAACAGAGTTAAAATTGACCTTGAAATCATTAAAATGCCATTTCTTAACTTACCAGAAAAAACCTCAAATTTTCAGGTTGAAGCACCAAGATTTGAAGATAAAATCATGAAATAATCATTGAAAAATGTGTAAAAGTTATGTAAGAAACTTACCCAATGATAAAATCTCAAAAATCTCCTTTTGATTCTCCCCAAAATAAGTTTTAAAACTTCAAAAATTGAGTTACGGGATCTAAGTTCAAAAAAAGAATTTAAATTATTCAGGTCCCATTTATGCATCGTGAACGCGGCGGGCCTGTCATGAATGTGATTAAACTGGTTCATAACCTATCGCGAATGCGATGAGTGATACCCCAACCCAGACCTGGTTTAACCCTTTGCGAACACAACCAATCTATCGTGAACGCGAAGGTAAAGATCCAGTGCTAATAAAAAATATGGTGCCTCTTCACGAACGCAAAGAAGGCACCAGATAATAGTGGATAGCAATTCTAAACAATTTATTTTGATCGAACCCTCGAGATTCGTTCGAAACCCTGTGAACACAAATCAACTATGTCATTATACTAAATCGATATTCTAAACTCAATGAAATTATCAAATTTACCAACTGAGATTGTTGTCAATGGATGTTGACCAAAGTCACCTCTAAGCCTTAATATTACAAATTTTTATCCAATAACTCCAAATACATTTGAATGCTTCGGAACCCAAACTAACAATGCTACTAACTCAAAAGTAACATTTTGGAGTTGTTGAAACTAATGAAATTCTCATACAATATCTAAATCACCAAATATTATTTAAAGTCAACCTTATCAAACTTCAAAACCTTCCAAAAAAAAAACTCACATAAAACTCAACTAACTACCTCGAGAATCATAACTACCTCGAGAATCATGCTACCACTCTAGTAGATAAAAAATACTATAATACAACTATAGAAAGAGGTAAAACAATCAAAATGCACTAAAAACCAAAAATTACTATGAGATTTGTTACATAAAGCATCAACTTCTTCTAAAATATGCTCTTTAGTTAATCAGTTTGAATCACTCAAAGCACCTTCCTACTGTAATTGCTATTACCAAGAATATATTTTTTGCGAATAGCGTGAGAAACATTAGCATCAACATGGTTCTTTGAATAAGAGTGGTGTTGGCCAAATTATTTCATGTTTTGTTCCCCAAATCCTAAAGGAATTTGGTTAAGGAATTCAATCCTACTTGTACTTGGTTTCCTTATTTGTTTCAACCTCCACATTTGGCCAAATTATTTCATGTTTTGTTCCCCAAATCCTAAAGGAATTTGGTTAAGGAATTCAATCCTACTTGTACTTGGTTTCCTTATTTGTTTCAACCTCCACATATTTTTTTCTAATTCCAAAGTCCTTTATTTTATCCAAACATAATAAATTTTTCATGCTGAATTTATGTTCCTTGATCCACATATTTATCCCATAAACTTAGTTCCCCAAGAAATCCTTCTTATAGTGTCTTTGTTGCCTCTAAGCAATAGTCGTCTCCAGTCATCTGTGAAGGACCTAGTTCTTTTATTTTCTTCGTATAACTTTTGCAACCTAGTTCCTTCAAGAGATTTGCTAAGCATCTAGTTCTTTGTAGTTATTTTTCAACTATGCACTACTAGTTCCTTATTAAGAGCTGCTAAGGACTAGATTCTTCTATATTTTATTTTTCAATTATCAAAATTACTTTCATCTCAGTTCAACATATTCTTCATTTTTTATGGTGACAAATTCATGTATATTAGAACAAACTCATGTGCATCTTCAACATTATACCAGCTTTGATCAGCAACAATGACTTTGCAAGATGTCAGATCTAGACAAAGTCTAAGGACTCAATTTCCACTTATTGTAACTCTATAGATATCTAGGTTTAGGAACCTAATCGGTTTTTTATATTTCTTACAAACATCAACATAAATATAAATAATAATAATCCTAGAGAACAGGTTCTTTGATTTGTATACAAGTTCACATTCTTAACTTTCCCCTTTTGGCATCATCCAAAAGCAATGTGTTAGTTGAGTCAAAGTATGAATTAAATATTATCAAACTCATAATCGCTCAAGCTATACTAACACAACATAGAACAAGAGCTCAAATGTAAAATCTGCGGATATTAGTCATCTTAAAGAACTCAGCAAAGTCAAAATTAGAGAATTTTATACATACATCAATTAAGCCATTAAACCCAAACTAATAAAAAGTTATATAAACTCGTTATAACTGCCACGCGTAAAAAATATAACTAGTAAAGTACAACAAGACTTGAAATAGAAGTGACTAGGTTTGGACTTGGCTTAAGAAAAAATGGGGGATCAGGTTTACTTAGAGGAGGAAAGGGTTTGCATGAGCCCCAACTTGTCAGGACTGACACTAGCAACATCTTGATTTTCAGCATCTTCTCATTTTGTTGCATAGTATAAACCTTCAAAGAGGCACTCTCATCAGCTAGCCTCTTATTTTCCTCCCTAGCTTCCTTTAGATCAGTGATTAAATGAGTGATCATATTATTGCTCTTAGCACCTGGATCTTTCACTAGAATAACACACTCAATAAGTGTTGCCTTGTCAAACATGTCCTCTTTTGTTCTTTTTTTTTATTATACTTAGATACACCTAATAAATATTACACCTTATCAGTTATCTCAGTTATCTCACTATCACCAATATCTTTAGTATCATTATCCAAATAACCAGGTTCGTAGTCAGTATCAACTCCCTCAGTCACAAATAACAACTTTCTTTTCTCCCTTATCAACTCTAAAAGAAACTGGTTGTTATCCAAGAATTTCAGAAATGACATCAACCTCTTAGTTTTGTCATTCATCCTTTTCCCCCTTAATCACTACCTCATTATTCACCTTAACCTTGGATGTAAACCATTCATCAAAGAATTTTAAATCGTTTTGTTCTTGAATAGGTTTAGGGATTGGGAATTTCAAATAATAGGGTAAAAGAATGATATGACCCTGGAAAGATCACGGATCTTGAAGGTGAATGGTATCCATTGTGAAGTGTAACATCAAGCCTATGGTGGATCATGGAATATGTTCACCAAGTTTGAAGAGATTCAAGAAGCCTCATGTATGACCCATGTGTGGGAGGTCTCAAGATATAAAAGGTAGCTTGGATGGAAGAGTGTTAAGACCCACATGTGGTAATGATCAAGCTATGAAAGATATCTTATAAAGAAAGCTACAAGAGAATGAAACAAGGATGTACTACGCATTATCCCATGTGTGGCCACGTATGGTGCTTTGACAAATTATTTTTGACCCATTTTGACTATTTGTGCAAAAGCTACTTTTGGGCTATAATTGTTAGAGGCAAACCATAAATAGATGTCTTAGTCATTTTTAACTCCATAAATTGATTTGAGGTGAGAATATTATAGTATAATTGATATTAGAGGGTGGATTCCCTATCTTAGATTAAATTAGCTTAGTGTAATTTGGATTAGTAATGGTTGGATTCTCATTGTTGATCTAGAACTCCTTACCGTAATTTTCACTTGAGTTGCTCATTTATAGATTCAATTAGCTTTCTCTTTCATATGAATTTAAGTCTCTTCTCTCTTAGTTTGAGTTCATATTTGTATTGTTATTTGGAAGGTGTTGGTAGTTAGTCTAATGTTGCCTATTTATATTTTATAGTTGAATTTAATCCTTTCTTTCTTCACTTCTCATCTCCTATTTACCTTCTATCTTACTTTTATATTATTTACATTTAATTTTGTTTGGCTCTTTTAATCGAAATCTTATCATTTGGTATCAGAACTTAGGCTAAAAAGTTGTTTCAATATTTCTTAATCTTTGGCTCATAAATTAGAAATTTTCAAAAGAAATCAAAAAAAATTGGTTGATTCATGTTTGAATAGAGTTTCTATCAGTAGGTGAGTTCCTTGTTATTCGTAGAGTCTATATCTAATAGTTCATCTTGTTTGGAGAAGAATTGAAGTTTTCACCATTGTTGGATAGAAGAGCTAGAAGAATAAACAAGTAGATTTGAAGATCTAGAAATTTTTGGTTTAAATTGATCGTTCTAATGAATTGGGGTTTGTTCTCCTTATCATTAATTTTGGTGCCAATCAAGATTGAACTGAAAGATCAACCATTTTTGAGTTTGAAGCTTTTGAAGAACTTGGAGAATAAGAAATTGGTTCTTCTCGATTTTGTAATTGATTGGTCCTAATTTGTACTAGGCTTTGTTCTCTAACTTAAGGAGAAGCGAGATCTAAAATTTGGGATCAATTCGAGTTGATCTGAAGAAGTTCCAAAAATTGATGTTCATAGTATTCTTGAAGATCTTCACATCTTGTTGAGTAAGAATATTGAAAAAGTGTTGTTAGATCCAAAAGGGGAAGAAAGAGAAAGTGTACAAGAGTTGATACAAAAGCATATTCCCCCAAAAGGACAATTCTAGAAGGGGAATAAAGTACAAAAGGTCAAAAAGTACACAAACAAAAATTTAGGTTTTTTATCCGAGAGCATCTACTAAGCATGTGCCCTCAACAGAATCCCATATGCGTTCAGTAGATTCTCCACATACCAAAACAATGATCTTCTATCTTTGTTTTGTTGAGGCATATGCCTCAGTAGAATCCCATATGCGGCTATCATATGCCCTGACTTTAATTTTCTCTATTGAATATTAGGTTCTAACTTCCTACTTTCATTTCTATGATTCTAATCATCCACTTCCTTGATTCTTAAAACTAATTTTTAACTAGTAATTGACCTACTTAGTTGTTGGTTAGTTCTTGAGACCGTAATTCTTTCGTGCTAATTCCTTTTAACTTTTTCCATTTTAAGATATTGTTGAACATTTCTACAATTCTTTTGTTTATTTTTTACTCATCTATTATCTGGTCAACAAGAATCTATTCTTCCACAAAGAATAAATGAAGTTGTGAAATAATAGGTCAAAGATAGTTCTCTATCAACTTCGAAAACAATACTTTAGGAAGGTAAAGTGGGATTTCAAATACGAAAGTCGTGAGCAATTTTGCTACTAACTTGTTTATTGAGTTTTGCAGGTAGGTATATAGGAGATATAATGTAACGACTTATTCTGTCGTTATTAAAAGGCACCTTATTTTGACATGGGTTACGAAAAATTTAAGAAATACGACTTCGGATTAGTATGGGGTAACACAACTTAAAATTTCAGAATTTGAAATTTGGGTCGAGCTTACGTCATTCCACTACAGCAGCAATTTTTCTGCTATAATGGCGCCACCATAGCGGCCAGCAGGATGCTATAGCAGGATTATGGGTCCAGAAACTCTAGGTACGAATTTTTTTAAATTCTCTTTTCACCTCTTTAGTTGTAAAAAGGATGGGGTTCATTCAAAAATTGTCACAACCCGAGACTCCACCTAGTCGTAATACCGTGCTTAGAACCACAAGTGATGCCAAGCTAACTCATAGTACTGTCATAATGCATAAACAACTGATGAAAACATGTATAAGAGCTTAACTGACTGATCGGAAGCATAATCAAGAGATAAACAATTTCAATACATTACTGTTAAAAGTTTACCACATTATAATCTGAAAGAAAGAATACAACAACCCTGACTGACTATCTATGAAGCCTCTACTAATACTGACTATAGGTAGCCCGGTACATGACCTCCAATTATCCCTAATCAATACATACGAATAGAAATACAATACTAGAATTGCAAAACTCATCGCCTGCTGGCTAGATGTTGTGATCTGCCTGACCATGATCCTGATAGTAAGCACCTAAATCTACATCACATGAAAAATGTAGGCAGAAGAGGTATGCGATTAGTTCTTTTGAACGTACTGAATATTCGAGATATGCATTATGAATAACTGAATATAAAACTGACATGAGCAATAATGCAATGATTCACTGATTGATAGGTATGAGTATGGGAACACCGGGATATGCTGAAGTGATATATAAACTGGGCATGCTGACGATGAAATAAATAAATCAAAAGTAATGCTGAGGTGAAAAGACCCATCTGAATAAGCATACATACTAACTGCATGAATATTCTGAGATAACTGAAATACAGTGAACTAAATTGAACTGAGGGTTATGTAAATACTGAAGTCTGAAACTGTGGGAGATACTATTAACTGATATATAACCATGTGAGCTAAACATGGAGTTCAATGTATAATAAATGCTGATCTGGCGTGGTACCAATAAACTTAAAATATGAACCAATGGTGGCACGTAGTTTTGGGACTTAGGTACGCTGACCCTAGTCCAACTCGGTGCTAAGTACAACTCCCAACTGAATATGATTGATGGAATAATGAGATGACATATCTGGATGTCAACCTGAGATGACATATCTGGATGTCAACATGTCCATAATCTTTGATATCATACCTGACTGCCATAGTAGTAGCGAACTTTAGTTTTATAAGAAAACTGATCCACAATCATTGAGGCCTTTCGGATACCATGCAAATCGTAAAACTTACTTTTGAAAAAACTATTCAAAAGCATTGATGGCATATCTAGATGCCATGCATGTCATGCATCTAACTGTTATGAGTCGAAGCCCCTGATTATGATATAAGTACATACACACACACACATATATATATATCATGTATTTCTAAATCATGAGACTTGTAAGTTTATGGAAGACATGAGATGTCTAGAGTAAATACATAAAGGGAAACATATAGGGACTGAGATTTGGGAGGAATTTATAAAGCTCGACCTGAACCCTGAATCTTGATTCGCAAAGATGCTAAACTGGGCATGGAACTAAGGAATGTAATCTGATATAATGACCAAGTAAATAAATATGTAACTATTTAACATTTTACTTATTAAAATGAATACGTGGTCATGCAATAATTGATAGTACTGAATAACTCAATAATACTGATGTTCTGAGACTAAAATATAAGTGTTTTGTCTAAAAGCATTCTAAATCGTGTGAACCTAAAGGATTGAGTGTTCAACTAAAAATGTATGAGATCCTAAGTCATCGGGTGTTCATAACCCGCAATCTCTGAAGAATGCAACTACTCATGACAATTGTATGATATGAATAGGACATGAAATTTCATAAATACAAATCCCAAAATCAAGATTTTGATATGTAATGAGGGTTTACAATAATAACTCCATAATAACTTTGAAATTTCAAGGGAGACATATATTCATGGATTATTCATGATGAGAAACTGAAGTACTACAAAACCCATATTTTTCATGAAACCCTAACTCTGACGGATGAATTAAATTGAGTTCACTTAAGGAATCAATGGGTGAAAGGAACCCATTGATGAAATCCCGCATACCTGAATTTGGATAATTCTTGGAGAAAGCTTGATTCTTGAAACCTTAGAACTTGGGAATTGAAAAATCTCTTTCTTGTGTTCTTGAGCTTTGAGAGAGAGAGAGGTGGTAGGGTTGGAATGATTATGGTTGAATTGGGACAAATTTGGGGGATTAAAAATGGATTGAGGGAGTTACATGGGGTGAAAGGATGAACTTACCCTTAATTTTTAAAAGACAAATGGAAAAACTGCAGGCACAGAAGTGTCAGGCTCATCGCGCACCCCAACACGCAGAAGGAGGTTGTGCGCCATGCCTCCCAATGCGCAGAGGTGACCTGTACACCGTTCCACCCATTGCGCAGGTCATCCAGTGGCTGAATTCAAAGTGCTCTATGGCGCGGTGCCTAAAGTGGAGGTCCTCATGCCCGACGCTCGGCCTTCTATTTCAGTCCATGATGTCCATCCTTTTTCGACCCCAAACTTAACCCAAATGTTTTCCTAGCTCCATAAGGGTCAAATGACCTTATTTTATGACCCCTAAACGCATAAAAAAAAACCTATGGACATGCATGAACTTCAAGGGTGCTACAATATCTTCTTTTTAGGATCATTCATCCTTGAATGAAGACTAACTAGGCTGAAAAGATAGGAAAAGAGTTGAAATCCTAACACTAGGTTCTAAAAGCTGAATACTGACTTGATAACTGAGTCGTTGACTGAAACATAAATTAACTGAACTCATGAATGCATGCTATGACATGTGAGCAATAGAGTGACATGAGACTGAGAGGAGTAATAAGGTAGGAAATGTTACTTTGAACTAATTTTAGGTTAGGAATAAGACTCAACTATGTTTACATACATCACAATGCACATAATAGCTCATATGGAGTAAACACGAACATGGACTCAAAGAGTACGACTAGAAGGAAGGATGGGAAACTACGGGAACTGTCTGTCTGATCTCTACACTGAATTGTTGGCTATATATACTGACTCATACGGAGAGTTTCGAAATTGACTGAAGCATTCATGGCACGAACATATAAGTAGAACTATAAAGTGATAGATAATGACATGAAATTTTTGAGAGTCATAGAGAAAGGAATATTTGTTACCTTCAACGCACCTTGTAAGAGGTTCTAATAATAGTAAGGGGGATGACTCGAAGGCATGATCTGAGTAAGATATCGGAATAAGAATTGTAACATAGTCTGAGTATTCTAGTCTGCTAATTCGAACTCATAGAATAGGAATGACTTAGAGATAAATATGAGACACCTTTGGTCTGAAACTACCTATCATGGAACAAGAGTATATTAGGCTAAAATTAAGGATAGGACTAAAATGTATTAAGCAATGTGACTGATAACCTTCTAATAGGCAATATTTCTCAACCATGCTCCTTACTACAAACATACCACTCTTAACTAGCTGAAATTTTCTAACTCTCTTAGGGATACACTATAAATGGCTGCTAGAGGCTAAGTCTAGTTGTATGCTCATACTCTATTCAAGCTTAATTCAGAGATATAAAGCTCTACCACTAAAATGACTGCACTGGTCTCAACCCCGGGAATCTATATTTTATATCCACTTGGAACCATCACTCTCAAAAAATACACTTCTTCTTGGGGCCTTAAACAATCAACCTTTAGTTATAATCAAAGAGTTACTAACCACCATAAGCCATTATCTGCATTTATATCAACAAATCATTCAAACCTATGACTCATTTGCCATCACCATCACCATCAAAACATAAGAAGGGTTACTGAAGAACTATAACATGGGTATCTAGAATAAGAGGAATACTGATAAATCTTGACTTAAGGATTTTCATAACATTGACACTCAACTGGGGTCTGAGAGGTAAAGTATAATATGAATAAACTTGTTCAAGAGATTTGATTTGGGAGTTTACATGAGGTAGGGTGATCTCACTAGTCATTAAAGATGTATCATAAGGACCTGGAACTGAGCATATTGTAAAACATGAGTGCATGATCATGAGTTGTATGTCATGGGACTGGATTTCATAGATTCATGAAGTATGATTCGGACTACTGAGTGAATTATTACTCCTCATACTAGGAACTGAGAATTTACATGATTCTGTATGAGTTGTATGGATATGAGTTATGATCATGGCTCTAACATGCAAGGCATGAGTAGAGTTTCATGATGACTAAAGTAGAAGAGATATACAGAGATAAGAATGGGTTGGGTATCTGCCTCCCTAGTGTTGTTCTAGAACTCACTAGCATCACTACTAGAATTTGAAAACATGAATTAGTTCTTTGTCCTGGTATCTCCTCCTTAGATTTAAGCCATCATTCTAAGTTTGTGGACCTCTTCAATAAACCCTAAACTGAATTGTAATCATTTCACTCTAATGGTTAGGGTATGAATATACTCATAAATACTAAACTCCCATTGAAAGACTATATCTGAAAGCATAAACCCAATGCTAGTCTCTTGACTTTCTCTAGCCTCTAGAATCATCATACTATAATTTAAACACTCACTAACTTCAAGTTTTCTGAAGTATCACAATACCCTAACTACAACTTTTTCCTTTTAGAATTCAAAACTCTTCTCTCTATTAGCTTAATCATACATAATCCCAACTTGGGGTCTAACACTCAACATGGATAGCCACACAATTCCTCATACACTATACTAACTTATTAATATTGGAGAGAAGTTAGGGAATGCTAGTCTACCAAAAATTTTATGAATATACTCAACCTTAACAAGCTTTTCTATCTTTCTGTTCACTGCCTAGGCTTGATCCTTGCTTAAGCATTGACATACTCTAAGTCCCCTTAACCAGTAAATCTCTCTCAAAGTGTTATCCTAAAGTCTACACAACACCTTGCTGGATCAATGGATACATAACTCCATCTACTAAATTCAGATAAATAATATCCCCACTTTATTGCTACTACACTTCTAGGCTCATGCTCCTAACTCTCGGTCATCCTACCATAGGATTCTGAGAAGGGATTTGAGAGCATATATGACTTTGCCTCACCGCACAATTTTCATGAACAAGAGTGAACTCTTTCAAAAGTCAAAACTTAAAGGCACTAATGGGATCCTCTCAAGCCCGTGTGCAATCTCATAACTATCTGTAGGGACTGTCTAAGAAAACTTTATCAGAAGAAATTTAAGCTTGACTATTTCTATTACCTCAAAGGTGAGGTGTAGTTAGTATAAATAGAGCAATGCTCATATCTGTATAAATTCCTTAGAGAACATCTCTACTGCACAATCTGGGATATTAAAAAAGGAAAATATTTCCTAAATGCCCTATAGCCTCTTAAAGAAAAGTAAAGAACTCTTCGTACCATTCTGCAATACTCTACTAAACACGACTAGATACGGCTTCATAGACACCCTAGGACACTTGAACCTTGTGCTCTGATACCAAGTTTGTCAGGACCCGAGACTACCTCCTAGTTGTAACAAGGTGCTTAAAACCACAAGTGATCCCAAGCTAACCCATGGTACTGGCATAATGTATAATCAATTACGGTGCTTAAAACCACAAGTGATCCCAAGCTAACCCATGGTACTGGCATAATGTGTAAGCAATTGATTAAAACATATATAAGAGCTAAACTGACTGAGCAGAAGCATAATTATGAGATAATCTATTTCAATATATTTTACAATACTGTAATTTGAAAGAAAAAATACAACAACCCTAACTGACTATCTATGAAGCCTCCACTAATACTAGCTATAGGTAGTTGGGACATGACCCCCAGTTATCCCTAATCAATACATATGAATAGAAATACAATACTAGAACTGAGACTGACTTAACTCTTCAAAATAAGAGAACTCATCGCCTGCTGCCTGGATGTTGTGATCTACTTGACCATGATCCTGATAGTAAGCACCTAAATCTACATCACATGAAAAATATAGGCAGAAAAGGTATGATTAGTAATTTTGAATGTACTGAGTATGTGATACATGCATTACGAATGACTAAATATAAAACTAACATGAGCAACAATGCAATGATTCACTGACTGATAGGTATGAGTGTAGGAACACCAGGATATTCTAAAATTATAAAGTGATGTAAAAACTAGGGCATGCTAACGATGAAATATGTAGATAAAAAGTAATGTTGGTGTATACTAAGATGCAAAGACCAGTTTAGATAAGCATAAATACTAACTGCATGAATATTCTGAGATAGTTAAAATACAAAGAACTAAACTAAACTAAGGGTCATACAAATACTGAAGTCTAAAATTATTGGAGATACTATTACCTGACATATAACCATGTGAGATAAACATGGATTTTGATGTATAATTCATATCAAAAAGGGCCCAATATATCTTGCTAGGGTATAATTGCTGATTTGGCCTGGTACCAATAAACTGTAAGATCATGAACCTATGGTGGCATGTAGTTATGGTACTTGGGTGCACTGACCCTAGTCCAACTCAGTACTATGTACTTCTCCTAACTGAATATGATTGATTTCTCGATGAGATGACATATCTGGATGTCATCATGTCCATAATCGTCGATGTCATACCTGACTGCCATACTACTAGTGAACTTTAGTTTTATAAGAAAACTGATCCACAATCATTGATGTCCTTTCGGATACCATACTAATCGTGAAACTTACTTTTGAAAAAATAGTTCAAAAGCATTGATGGCATATCTAGATATCATGCATGTCATGCATCTAACTATTATGAGTCGAAGCCCCTGATTATAATATAAGTACACACACACATACACACACACACACACACACACACACACACACATATATATATATATATATCATGTATTTTTGAATCATGAGACTTGTAAGTTTATGGAAGACATGAGATGGCTGAAGTAAGTGCACAAAAGGAAACATATGGGGACTGAGATTTGGGAGGAATTTATAAAGCTTGACCTAAACCCTGAATCCTGATTCATGAATATGCTAAACTGAACATAGAACTGAGGAATGTAAGCTGATGTAATGACCAGGTAAATAAATATGTAACTGATCAATACTGTACTTAGTAAACTAAATATGAGGTTATGCAATAACTGATAATACTAAATAACTCAATAATATTGATGTTCTAAACTGAAACGTAAGTTCTTTGTCTAAAAGCATTCTAAATTGTGTGAACCTAAAGGACTAAGTGTTCAACTAAAAATGCATGAGATCCTAAATCATTGGGTGTTCATAAACCGCCATCTCTGAAGAATGCAACTACTCATGACAATTGCTATGATATGAAAAGGACATGAACTTTCACAAATACAAATCACAAAATCAAGAATTTGATATATATATATATATATAATGAGGGTTTACAATAATAACTCCATAATAACTCTAAAATTTCAAGGGAGACATATATTCATGGATTATTCATAATGAGAAATTGAAGTACAATAAAACCCATATTTTTTATGAATCCCTAACTCTGAAGGAAGAATTAAATTGAGTAATTGAGTTCATTTAGGGATTTAATTGGTGAAAGAAACCCATTAATGAAATCCCACATACCTGAATTTGGAGAAATCTTGATTCTTGGAGCCTTGGAGCTTGGGAATTGAAAAATCCCTTTCATGTATTCTTGAGCTCTGGGGGAGAGAGAGGTGATAGGGTTTGGAATTATTATGGGTGAATTAGGATGAATTTAGGGGACTAAAAATGAATTGGGGGAGTTATATGGGGTGAAAGGATGAACTTGCCCTTAATGTTTAAAAGAAAAATGAAAAAACCATAGGCGTTGATGTTTCGAGCGTGCTGCGCACCCAACGTATAGGAGGAAGTTGTACCCTATGCCTTCCAACGTGTAGGGTGGTTTTTAAACCGCACAACCCATTGTGCAGGCCATTCAGTGGCCAATTTGAAAGTGCTATGCGGTGTGGATCCCAAAGTTAAAGTCCCCATGAGCTATGGTTGGCCTTTTATTTTAGTCCATGACATCTTTTTTCGACACCATACTTGACCCAAACATTTTCCAACCTCCATAAGGGTCAAATGAACTTATTTTATGACCTTAAATACATAGAAACACCCCTATGAACATATGTGAACTTTTATGGAGTTATTAAAACCCTCCTAGGGTTAGCTCATAGCTTGGGAGCAATGAAAAAGAGCTATTCTGAATTAATAGGGTAAAACCCATGGATTTTTCATTGATTGTATGCCAATATTCACCTTTATGGATTCAAAACCCACGTTCATACCTCTGTAGCAGTTGCTTGGTATTCAGGTAGGCTAGGTTTAGCTGAGTAGTTTAGTACCCAAAAATTGGGAGAACCTTAATTAAATGTTTATCCACTAGGGATGATTAGTGTTGGTAGATTCAGAAGAATCTATGGTTGTAACCAGAGAAACTGGAAAATTGGTAATGAGTCAAATATAAAGAAGAACAGTTGAGGGTAGGGTATACCATCGGTTATGTATATGTGTAAAATATAGGTGATGGTTTTAATGTAGTCGAAGACCAATGTGTGTTATATGTGCATGATAGCTAATTTGTAGTATTGCTTGTACAATCCATGTTAAAGAAAAGTGAATGACTATTTAATATCCTAAATGTTAATCGCATGCAATGAACTTATATGAAAAGTTATTGAATTTTTCAAGTGTTGTTCTTTATCATTGTGGTTGTGATTTGTTGTGATATTTGTCATTATTGTGGAATGTACCGGTATTTGGACACTTCCATGGGATTAGTGATATAAGGTTGGCAGGCACTTGATGTTTGGGATTTAGGTACATGGACAAGGACTTGTCCCCTGCAGGTCATGAACAGTGGGCACACACATAAGACCCTTAGCATGCATGTACAAGGTACAAGTATGTGTGACGATTCTTTGAGTGAATCGGGGATTATGTGTTTCTTAATTTTATTGGTTCCTTGAGTAAACCGGGCTTACTTATTATCATTATATATGGGTTCCTTGAGTGAACCGAGTTTGTATGCTTAATTACTAAGGTGGGTTCTTATGTAACCAGGATGCATGATATTGTTGTTGTTATTATTATTAAGGATCCTTGAGAGGTCCGGGTTGATTGCACTTCGTCACATAACTTTGTGTTGTCTATTACTTGTACAATTAGAACATGATTTATATATAGTTACGTCATGGTTGTTCACTTGGAGTCATATTGTTGGTCTTAGTTGACTTGACTAGTTATCCTTGTTGACTCTTTGGACTAAACTTCATGTTATATTTGTTTAAAAGGTTAAGTATTATGAACTTGAAAGATAACTGCATGATAGTGTTCAGGATTGTTGTACTATCATGTGCCTATATTGACTATGCTTGTAGGAGAATCTGAGGTGGGGTAGTGATGTGTTACTTGAGTTGTTGTCTATGTTGACCCTCACTAGATAGGTGTCCGTGATTGTATGTGGTGATATGTTAAGTGGCCTAGCGGTTATTGTATTTCGGGATGGGAAGGTAGGTGTCACCATCTTTTAAATTGTAGTTATAGACTTAAATGAACTAAAGGATGCTAGAGTGTCAAGGTATGACTGGGCTTATGGAAAAAGGCTAAGGGTATTAATTGTGATTGGTTAAGGGTAAGAAACCTTAAGGGTCGTAATTGTAGGGCTCATATATATTTTATGAAGTGAGTTTTGATTTAGCAAGTGATGGATACTTGGTGTATAAAGGTTGTTAATATCCAAGCAATAATAATCGGCTAAATGTATGAATTTGATAATATCCCTCAAGTTGTATGTTCTTTCCGAATATTTATATGATGTTTATGTGATTTAATTTAGGTCGATCGATGATGCTTACTAGTACGTGTGGTTTTGTACTGATTCTACTCTTACTATACCCTTTTTGAGGTATAGTCTGATTGCAGGATCAGTAGGTGTATAGGCATTGCTGGAATGATTGTGAATACGTGAAATGTGATTGTTTGAATTACTATGGAATTCGTGGTCAGTGAAAGGTCATAACTTGGTTATATGTGATGGTTTAAGGAATTAATTTCTATGTGATTTGCCTGGAAAAAATATTTCTTTACATATTGTCATGGACTTGTTATTGGTAAAAATGATAAAATAATGGTCCATGTTTGTAGGATAACTCTTGTTTCAGGACAGTCGAAAATTTGTTGGGGACCATGGGGAAAAGGGATATTGTTGCAAAATAGCGGGATCTGTTGTTATAATATTTTTCTTGTTGTAATTCACAACTAGTTCTTAACAATGTGATACTAAATATTGTTTATGCATGGTTGGGTTTGGTCTTGGGATTATGTTAAACGGCATTATGGTTTTAATGCTGAAAACAGGAAGGGGGGAATGAGGAATATTGCAGGAAATTGTAAAAATCTGGGTTGTTGCTGCTTGGGGATGCCATAGCAATACTGACCTGCTATGGCGATCCATCTATAGCAGGAATTTTTTTGCTATAGCGGCATAGCCATAGCGACATGCAAGCCGCTATAGTGGGATAGGCGTGGCAAAACCCCTGCCTTATTTTCCCCTATTTTTATTTTTCAATCCCAGCCTGTTTTAATCGTTAGTTTGAGTTATGAGCTATAGCATAATTATAGAAATCACATATAGAAAGGTAAAGCATGCATTCAATATATAAAAATAATTAAAAACTAGCATCCATATACGGTAAAATAAAGGAAAGCGAGGAATAATGTCTAGTACATGCCCCAAATGGGGGCAACCCAAATTAAGATAAAAGTATAAAGGGGAGCGAGACTGAGCTGCACTGAGGGCCCTAGCTGGATGCCCTATCACCATCGAGGGTTGTGGGGTTGGGGTCCTCTACCTCTACAAACTAAGGAAAGAAAACTTTCGCATACCCTCATGCTCCAACTAGGGAAGCTCCTGATAGAGGACTGTGAACCTGAACATGACCTTTATGGTCTTCCATATCCATGTGAGCATGCGGTCCCAGGAGCACCTCCTCCTTTTATCCTCATCTTGCTCTCTGCGGAGTGTTACATAGTCGCCCAAAATATGACTCCTAAGAAGTATAAAGCGGTCGTTGTATTAAATATAGAACCCATCTAGGTTGGGGTAGATCCCAAAGGTAATAAGATGAAATTAGGTTGAGCTCTTTTCCGAGTAATTGGCAAATAAGTAAAAAAGGGGGGAAGTATTTTTAAGCAAGTAGTAATAGTAACAAGTGTTGATTCTTTGGATTTGTTTTCAATATGAGAAATATACTAGGACTGCGATCCCCAATGATTCCTTAACTCCACCGGTTTCTTGTGCTGGAAAAACTGTCCCGCTATGTTACATGCAAAATTTGACCAGATATGTTCATCTAAACGTCTCTCGACCTTGGTTAGATAAATTTCACTCTTATCCTCTTGGTCTCCGAGTGTCGCACTACTAACCCTTGTCCTGGATCTCAGATAACTATCCCTGTTACGGCTCAAGTTATTAGATGAAGGTTGATAGCTTCAAATCTCTGTTGTTATTTCCTTTGCCTAATCTCTACCTCTCTCTTAAGCAAGTTTAGAATACAGGCGAGTTTCTAACGTTTGCAACCGTTAGAAGATCAGTTATAACGAAGGCAATAACAATACATGCATAACACCGGTTCAAAATTGCTTTGCACCTAACCCATTTCGTTAATTCCTCATGGTTCACACAACCCTAGTTGATGGGTCTAGTTGTTCATGATTTCAAGAACACAAGAAGAATTCGAAGACGAAAACATAGTTGTAAACTCACAATAAAGAAGAAACTCTGAAATCTCAATAATTAATGAAACCCTGGAATTGATGTTCCAAGATTACAAAATCCAACAATATATTTTTGAACTCAAAACAATGTAATGACTAACTCCTGAACATAGGACAACAAAGGTGTATTTATAGATACAAGACAAATCATATCCTAGTCAAAATAGGAAACCAGAGTCAGAAACCTTCCACGATATCATGACTTGGTGTCGTGGAACAAAGCCCATCACATGGGTCCAGTCGTGGAAATCAAACACTTTAAACATTCTCTGAAGTGGACTCACGGCAGCCACTCACATCACGTGAGTCACCTTCTGGTGCAAACCCTAGTTCTTTCGTCTTCAAATACTTCATTCTTAGGGTTGATTCTTTCTTTTTGTCCATTTTACCTCCAAAACCTAGTCTCCTGTAATATAGAATAGAAAACACGTCATACCAACCAGACTCACCCAAGTTACTGCATATTTTCAATGTTTTAGGCATCAAAAGTGTCATGAAACCATGACACATCAACACCCTCAACTTAGAACGTTTGCATGTCCTCAGGCGACCAAAACAAAATAAACACAATGATGCTTAACTAAAAGAAACTAAAGGACCAACGGCAGCCAACTCATTTGTTTTTGACCTCAAAATTTTTCTGACCCCTCATATTTACAAATTAAAAACTCAGTGTGCATGCATGCAACATATTATCATGACTTAGAAGGGATCAAGTGATGGCATGAGATTATGAACAAACAACTAAGCATATGTGCAAATGATAGTATCCGAACAGATAGTAGCTAACAATGCAACCGATGTACTCTCACAACAAAGACGTCCCATACACTCACTGTATGCTAATGAATCTCAAAGCAGGGACTCAGTTGAAACACTCTCTCTCACAAAGAATTTCAAACGGTGTGCATGAAATACCATAGGTTTGCCCTTATTTTCTATGCCTTAGTTTTTCGGATAGTTGGACTAGGATCACTATAGGACTTTCATCGTCTTGTAATGTAGGCTTGGGGACGGGTGTGGTACATATGGATATGGTGATTCAACCCTCCTTGACACTACACTATTTTTGGCTCCATTTTCCAACCCTTCTCCTTTTTATTTTCCCTTACTCTCCTTTATTTATTTCCAGATTTTGGGTGTGATTTTCTTCATACTTACAAAACACAAACAATTTTTTTCTTTTTCTTTTTTTTTTTCTTTTTTTTTCCTTTTTTTTCCACCCAAATCTGTTCTCTTTCTCTTTTACTAACCCCTTCTTCATACCCAAATCAATCTACACACCCCTATAATAACCACCCTCAACTTAGGCGATTTGCCTGAGTTGAGGTACACAATGTCCAAGGAGGAACCAGGGCCAAGACAGGTTCATTATAAGTCAAAATGAAAGTCAATAGGCTAATGAAAGAAATAGGAAGACTAACACTCAAAATTGGGATCAAGGGATATTTATTTCATTTGGTCGGCCATTTTGGCCAAAAATGGACTTATTCAAAAACGACCTATGATCCTTTCCTAACCACTATCCTCTAACCTAGGCAAGACTAACCGAGCAAGTTCTGGATTTCACACACAGAGTGAACTAGGTAATGACCTCACACACATATAGCACGGTGTTACATTATCAACTACTACCTATCTGATTCATGCAATGCTAGCTACAGTAGGTTTTCTATAATACTAATGTCATAGCAAGATCCAACAGCTGTCACATACTAAAATGCTACACACACATTTTAAAATAAAATCTTCAGGAGGGGTATCCTTTAAATAATCAAATAGCATAACTTGTTCAAAACTGGACTGCACTAAGGTTCCCCTATTTTTCTCCCAATTAAACAAGAAAACACATAAATACTATAAATAACAACCTAAACATGTCGGTTCTACTACGATAGCACACTTGGGGGAAAAGAAATACGGCAACAAAAACCCCCAAGTGGTGGTATACCCCCACCCCCAACTAAACAATGGTGCACTGCCCCTAGTGCACAGCTATCAATATAATAAATGGTAGGGAGTGAAGACAAACCTGTGGCGTCCTAGGCATCAGAAGTGGGCCCGCCCATAGAAGGCACATCAGCATCCGGTGGAGGGGGTGCCTGACTAGAGGATGCACCTCGTGCCCTTTGCTCCTGAGCGATCTGACTAGCATGGTACTCCAACTTGGAGGCCTTAATCGCTCTCCAAAGATCACCCTCATTCTCGTCACCACTATCAACCTGCTCCTCCGGATTGTGTGGTCTTTTGCCTCTATCAACAGGAGGCTCCTCATCTGCAAGCAAATCTACCTCAAAAATTGGCCGCATCGAAGCCGAAATGGGCATACGTGGAATGACAGGAGTGTTGCTCGATGCTAAAGCTCTAACCTCCTCTCTCAACGTAGCCACCTCTTGTGTTAATCCTGCAGGAAGTCTCTGAAAACTGAAACCATACCAGAGTAGAGCGGTGGTACGGTAGTGCCTGGAGCCACATCATCAATAACTGGGTCTGTGCCCTCAGCAGGTGCAGGAACAGTATCAGGTACGTTCATCTATACTGTAATAGGTATAGTTGTGCTAACCGGCTCGTCCCTATCTCCGAGCCCTTCAAAAAGGGCTGCTCCTGATGACCCAAAAGATTGAGACCTTCGTGGAACAATGGGGTTAGCTCCCCACTGCTGCATCAATCTAATATCTGCTATGTGGGTCACCTCAATATAGTGATCTATGGTAGGTAGCTGAACCACACCAACCCTATCACACAGGCTCTGAATCAAATAAGGGAAAGGAATACTGGTAAAGTCTCGAAAGGCACGCTCATGGATCTCCCTAATAATGTACCGGGAGATATTGATCTCATAATCGGCGATGTTGCTAATCACCACAACAGCCCGCTTCAAGGTAAGGGAATTATCAGGATTATTAGGTCCCAAATGATGCCTAACAACCGACCACCAAAACCTCCCAACAAAATGGAGTGTGGACTTTTTTATATCCAGCTTCCCAATCAGCTAACTAGCATCAACACCCTCTTCCGCTATATAACCAGCAATCCACCTCAGTAACTCCAACCTCTGATTAGCAACCCTCATTTTAATCCTATTTTTGACAGTCTCCATACGGTGATCAAACTCAGAAGTCGTAGCTAGCAATGGACGGTCAGCACCAAACAAGAATTTATGGATGGTCTGCTCAAATATATCGACTCTGGTCTCTCGCACCAAAGTGTGAGTCAATGGTGGCTGATCCCGAAGCCGCTGCTCAGCCGGTGTGATCAACTCAACAGATGCAGCGTAGGATGCATAAAACTCTCAGACCAATACTGGGCTATAGCGACCAGGAGGCCCCGTCATCCATCCAAATCCATACTGATCAAACACAGTCCAAATATCGGGCAATGCCTTTAACTCCTCTATTCGATATTAGGGATCCTCCGAAATGCTTCTTCTACACACGCCCTGCTCAGTAAACTCGGCATCCCTGTCATAAAATTCCCGCATACCCTGAACACACCATCGTTGGTTTGCCTTTCTCTGCGAGGAAGTCGGGGCACTCTGGTCACTAGTGCCTGAATGAGATATTGTAGCCTCTGCCGCAGAATCACCCTGCCCTGTAGTACTATCCATTAAGCTAGATACCGAATCATCCTTCCCCTCTTCAGACTGGGGAGCGGACTCAGAAAACTGATCAGGAATAGTCGGCTTGACAGGCTGCGGAATAGGTTGAAGTACGGCCCGTGCAGCAGCTTGTGCCCGAGTTTGTAACCTCGTGGTGCAAGGTACCAGTACAGTATCATCAGCTGTAATCTCAAACACCTCCTCGAACCCACTTGGGTCTAACTCGGATGGTTCATCACGCAACTTCGTTAGAAATTTGATATTTTTGGTTTGGATTCTCAATGAAGAACCCATGTCTCCATGTTTGGGGTTCGATTTTGGCGGCATTGTGATGAGTGTGGAACTGGTATTTGGGTCAGGTTTTTGGAATTTTGGGTCGAGTGGGGTCAAGTATGGGTCTGGGGGGGTCGAATTTACTGGTTGGGTGGGTTTGGGTGGTGAAGAATTAGGGAACTTAAAAATTGGTGTGAGGGAATTTGAGAATTTTAAATGTGATCTTTGGGAATTTTAAGAATTTAGGAGTGAAGGTATGAGAAATTGGTGAATTGTTGGAAGTAGGGTTTATGTTTAGGATTCGAATTTGAGATGAATGAGTTGTAATTGAAATCGGGTCAGATTTGAGGAGAGTATCAAAATATATAAAGAGTTGGATCAGGTCGGGTCGAGTCTCGGGTACCTGCAGTTTTTGGCTTCTCACGATACCACCCACATGACGTGGGTGTGGGTATCTGGCGTAGATCAACTCCTGGAGGTTTCAATTGCCTCTGTTTCTCACGTGGATCTATGGCATAGGTCAACTTCTGCAGGTGAGAATTTTCCTCTGACTTCTACGGTACTATACACGTTACTTAGGTGAACTTACATCCCGTGAATCACTTTTGTGGGTAGTACTGGCACATACTCTATTCAATACAGCGAATATAAGTGAACGTATATGCCAATGCTCAAATCACACATAAGAAAACCTTAGGTTGCCTCCCAAGCAGCGCTTGATTTAATGTCGCGGCACGACTCAGTTAACTTGGTTACTCAGACTTCACCAACCATCCTATGGATTGCCTCCCATGAAGCGCCTGATTTAACGTCGTGGCACGATATGACTAACTTGACTACTTAGACTTCATCAAGCTTAAGCTCCAAACATGTGCTTATTTCTTCTGTGATTCCCACATAATGCTTTACACGCTGCCCATTGACCTTGAATAGAACTTTATCATCACCTTTTAGCTTAATTGCTCCATGTGGGAATACCCTGACCACCGTGAATGGTCTGGACCATTTGGACTTTAACTTTCCAGCAAACAAGCGAAGCTTTGAGTTGTAAAGTAGTACCACATCTCCCGATTGAAACTCTCATTTCTCAATTCGCCGATCATGATATAATTTCATCTTCTCTTTATATATTGCTGAATTTTCATAAGCCCAGAGACGAAATTCATCCATCTCATTCATCTGCTCAAGTCTCAATTTAGCTGCGTCACTCTATTCCAGATTCAATCTTTTCGATGTCCATAATGCCTTGGATTCAAGTTTGAAAGGTAAATGGCATGATTTACCAAAAAACAAGTGATATGGTGATGCTCCAATTGGTGTTTTGAAAGCAGTTCAATATGCCCATAATGCATCATCCAATCTTTGAGCCCAATCAGTCCTATTGGCATTCACCATTTTTGCCAAAATAGATTTGATCTCACAATTTGACACCTCAAATTGCCCGCTTGTCTGAGGATGGTAAGGTGTTGCCACCTTATGTTTAACACCATATTTTTCAAGCAGGGCCTTGAACATCCGATTATAGAAGTGGTATCCTCCATCACTAATGATTACTCGGGGTGTACCAAATTGTGAAAATATGTTCTTCTTCAAGAATGCCGTGACACTTCTTTCTTCATTATTGGGAAGCGCAATTGCCTCTACCCACTTAGAAATATAGTAGACAACTATCAAAATATATTTCATCCTATGTGATCTCACAAAAGGACCCATAAAGTCAATTCCCTATACATCGAACAATTCGAGCTCAAGGATAGGTGTCATAGGAAGTTCGTGTCTGCGTGAGATATTCCCTTGCCTTTAACATTGGTCACAAGCTCGAACATAATCATGAGAATCTTTATAAATGGTGGGCTAGTAATACCCATATTGTAAGATCTTATGAGTAGTCCGCGCAACTCCATGATGACCCCCAACTGAGGATGAATGACATGCTTCTAAAATATTCGTCATTTCGACTTTCGAAATGCATCTTCGAATCATACCGTCAGCACACACCCTAAATAAATAAGGTTCATCAAAAAAGAACTTTCTCACCTCATGCATGAATCTCTTTCTCTGTTGATACGACATGTCTTCAGGGACTAGGTCACTTGTCAAAAAGTTGGCAAAATCTGCAAACCAAGGGACTAAGTCTTGCGATGCTGCCAGCATTTGTTCATCTGGAAAAGTACCATCAATATCAAGATCATCCCTTAATTTAAGCATGGCCTCCTCCTCAAGGCGTGATAGATGGTCTGCGACCTGATTCTCGATTCCTTGCCGATCCTTGACTTCAAAATCAAATTCTTGCAGTAGAAGCACCCACCAAATCAATCTTGGCTTAGCATCCTTTTTTGACATAAGATATCGAAGAGCTACATGATCTGTATGCACAATCACCTTCGTACCAATCAAGTAAGATCTGAATTTCTCAGAAGCAAAGAACACTGCTAATAATTCCTGTTCAGTCACAGTGTAATTCTTTTGAGCTGGATTAAGCACTTTACTAGCATAGTAAATCGGATGTAAAATCTTCTCACGTCTTTGGCCAAAGATTGCACCCAAAGCCACCCCACTAGCACCACACATAACCTCAAAAAGTATCATCCAATCTGGTGAAATAAAGATCGGGGCTAAAATCAACTTCTCTTTCAGAAACTCAAATGCTTTTAGACATGCCTCATCGAACACGAACTTCACCTCCTTCTCTAAAAGCTTGCATAACTGATTAGCAATTTTTGAGAAGTTTTTGATGAATCTTCTATAAAATCCAGCATGTCCCAAGAAACTTTGAATTCCTTTCACGGAGATAGGTGGAGGTAATTTTTCAATCACCTTAATTTTTGCTTTATCAACTTCAATACCTTTCTTTGAGATTTGATGCCCCAATACGATACCCTTATTTACCATAAAATGGCATTTTTCCCAATTTAGCACTATATTGCACTCCTCGCATCTTTGCAGTACACTAGCAAGGTGTACCAAGCAATCATCAAATGAGTCTCCCACCATAGAAAAATCATTCATAAAAACCTCAATAGTGTCTTCCACCATGTCTGAGAATAGACATCATGCAATGTTGGAAAGTGGCCGGTGCATTACATAAACCGAAGGGCATCCTTTTAAACACGAATGTCCCATATGGACAAGTGAAAGTGGTCTTCTCTTGGTCTTTGGGAGCAATGAAAATCTGATTATACCCCTAATAGCCATCGAGAAAACAATACCACCCTCTACCAGCAAGTCGATCTAACATCTGATCTATGAAGGGCATAGGAAAATGATCTTTTTCTGTCCAAGAATTTAGCTTTTGATAGTCCAAGCAAACTCTCCATCCAGTAACTGGCCTCATTGGGATTAACTCATTTTTGTCGTTTGGAACCACCGTGATTCCTTCCTTCTTTGGTACACATTGAACAGGGCTCACCCATTTGCTATCAGCAATGGGGTAAACCACACCTACATCTAACCATTTGATGATTTCTTTCTTCACAACCTCTGGCATCGATAGGTTTAGACGACGTTGGTGCTCAATGCTTAGTATGCACTCATGATTAAGTTGAATTTTGTGAGTGCAAATATCGGGTGGAATATATCAGTAATGGACCAACCAATGGCCCTCTTAAATCTTCTCAATACCAAAACCAGAGCCTCTACTTGTCACTCCACCAATTTAGCAGAAATAATCACAGGCAAGGTCTTGTTGGCTCCCAAAAATATATAGCGAAGGTGAGTTGGAAGAGCCTTAAGCTCCAGAATTGGAGGCTCCCCAATAGAAGGATGAGTTGGTGGGGTCACTCTATTCTTCAAATCCAGATCAAGTTTCTTTGGAGCATAAGTGTAGGATCCCTTACCAGTGAGTGCACCAACCATATCATCGTATTCCTCAATACCGTCGCTATCAAAATTCATAATCACGGCCTCAAGAGCTTCTACCCCCAACCTTTCTTCAAGAGACACGACAATGGCACTATTCTCAACCGCATCTATTACCAAAATCACCCGCATATCTTTTGGTTGCTTCATGGAACGACTAAACATTAAAAGTGACTTGTTCATTATTTAACCTAAATTTCATCTGCCCTATTTCCATGTCGACCAATGCACGACCAGTGGCAAGGAATGGTCTTCCCAATATGATGGGAACCTCAAAATCAACTTCACAATCTAGGATCACAAAGTCAGCCGGAAGTATAAAAGATGCAACTTTTACCAAAACATCATACAAAATGCCCACCAGTTTTTTTACAGTCCTATCTGCCATGAGAAGTCTCATAGAGGTTGGTTTTGGTGCTCCTAACCCCAACTGCTTGAACACGACTAACGGCATTAAGTTAATACTAGCACCCAAATCACAAAGTGCTTTAGCAAAGTTGTAAGACCCGATAGTACAAGAAATTGTGAAAGCTCTTGGGTCCTCCTTCTTTTCAACTAGGGAATGCGAAGCAACTATACTACAATGATGTAAGTTATCTACCGGTTTAAAACTGACAGTAACTTTTTCGTCACCAGGTCTTTCATGAACTTTGCATAACCTGGCATTTGCTCCAATGCCTCAACAAGAGGGATGTTTACCGATTGCTCTTTCAACATTGTAATAAAATTTTGATATTTGTCTTCCTCAGCCTTCTTTTTCCATCTTTGAGGAAAGGAAGGAGGAGGTCGTGGGATAGTTTTCAGCATTTGTGGGACCTTCTTTTCCTGTCTCTTTTCAGATTTTGCATTTTTTTTACCAGTATCATGAGGATTTGGAACTGTTTTGACCTTTGAATTATTCGGCTCTATCTCAGTTTCTACATCAACTATCATCGGCTCATTAGCCTTACTACTATCCATAGTTATAGATGGATCAGTTGTGCATTTCTCGCTTCTAGTAGTAATGGCGAGACAATGACTATCATTCTTTGGATTCTGGACAGTGTTGCTTGGAAGGGTACCTGGATGACGTTGGTTTAATGCCACTGATATCTACCCGAACTGTTGCTCCAACTATTTCATAGCATTCTAATGGGATTCTACTTTCTGACTTATTCCTGAGATGTCTGACCTAATCTCTTTCAAGCAATGTTCTTGACTCTCTAACCCTTTAACCAGTTTATTGAGAAGGGCTTCCATTCTTGAATTTCCATCGTCAGTATTGCAGTTTCCTGGTGGAACATATACTCCACTCTTCTCTTTATAATCATCCTTCCGCCTCCAATCACCGTCACGATCTCGTTTTCTATCTCTATATCCAACTTGTTGTAATTTTCTCCATAGTAGTTCCAACCTTGATTCCCTTGCCTCGAGTTCCAAAAGTCTTGATTAAACCCTTGACCCTTGGCTCGAAAACCCACCACTTCTCGATCAAGGTATTTAGCCTCCTCATCAGATTCACTAACATCATGCCTAGGTATTTTACCTTGTGCACCTACAGCATGCACCTTCTCAGCATCTCTGGCCGCTATCTGTTTAGCTAATAAACCAATTTCTATCCTCAGTTGTGCGACCTCTTGAGCTACAGATTTTTCCAAAGCCCATTGTGCTACTGAGGCTCCAATAGCATATGTGCCAGCATGCATTTCTACCTCCCGAGTATGCCATCCTCAATTGGTCTTGGTGATACATTCTAATATCTCTGAAGCTCGTTCCCATCTCAGACTCATGAATGCTCCACCAGTGATAGTATCTACTACAGCCTTCGTGTTGGCATTTAAAGCCCTGTAGAATATTTTAAGTAAATTCCTACCACTCATCCTATGATTTGGCATATTCTGTAGTTTCTTCTTAAACCTTAGCCATGTCTCATAAAGTGTTTCAGAATATAGCTGTCTGAAGTTGTAAATTTCATCTTTCAACTGTAGCATCTTGGAAGGTGGAAAAAATCTTTCCACAAATTGATATCTTAACTCTTGCAAAGTAGTAATGAAACCTCATGGTAATTCTGCCAACCACAAAGTCGCTTCTCCTGTTAGAGAGAATGGAAACAGTCTCAACCGAATAGCCTCTTGGTCAACTCCAGGCAAATAATATGAAGTACGAACCCCCATAAAATTTATCGCGTGCATGTTTGGATCATCAGTAGGAAGACCGGCGAACACACTCTTCAAGTTTAGTAGGTGAATCATGGCACTTGTAATATTATACTTAGTGCCATGAGGTAACTCTGGTGGAATAATGAAACCAGTCTCTATTGGGTCGAAATAGGCCATATCTTCTTCCTCAGGATCGTCATAAACTGGCATATGCGATCTTTGAGGTGGTTGGTGAGCTCTCAGTTTTCTTTGTCTCTCATCAGCCTCAGCCAGTCGCTGGGCTGCCTCTTGCATAGCTCGATTATATCTCTCGGCTTGCCTAAGAGCAGCTTGTCTAGCTTGCTCTTCTCGTGTCAACCGAGTCATAGTTTGGTCTGCTGCATCATAACTAACTGTCTAAATTGGTTGATTATGAATGTCTCCCAAGGCGGCAGGATCCTGAACTTCATCGGTATTCACCATTTTTTGATTAGCTCTCAAAGTCCTTTCTATTTCAAGATCAAGGGGAATCAGGGGATTGCCTTGACTCCTAGTATTGGGCATACATCGTGTGCCCTTAAAAGTATAGAAAAACAATACCAATCAACTCCAACAAATAAACTAATCAACTCCGTAACCGTATTCCCGGACAACGGTGCCAAAATTTGATGTCGCCCAAAAGATGCCTCCTAAGAAGTATAAAGCAGTCATTGTATCAAATATAGAACCCAACTAGATTGGGGTCGATCCCACAGGTAATAAGATGAAATTAGGTTGAGCTCTTGTCCGAGTAATTGGCAAATAAGTAAAAAAAAGGGAAGTATTTGTAAGCAAGTAGTAATAGTAACAAGTGTTGATTCTTTGGATTTGTTTTCAATATGAGAAATATACTAGGACTGCAATCCCCAATGATTCCTTAACTCCACCGGTTTCTTGTACTGGCAAAACTGTCCCGCTATGTTGCATGCAAAATCTGACAAGATATGTTCATCTAAACGTCTCTCGACCTTGGTTAGATAAATTTCACTCTTATCCTCTCGGTCTCCGAGTGTCGCACTACTAACCCTTGTCCTGTATCTCAGATAACTATCCCTATTATGGCTCAAGTTATTAGATGAAGGTTGATAGCTTCAAATCTCTGTTGTTATTTCCTTTGCCTAATCTCTACCTCTCTCTTAAGCAAGTTTAGAATACAGGCGAGTTTCTAATGTTTACAACCGTTAGAAGATCAGTTATAACGAAGGTAATAACAATACATGCATAACAACGGTTCAGAATTGCTTTGCACCTAACCCATTTCGTTAATTCCTCATGGTTCACACAACCCTAGTTGATGGGTTTAGTTGTTCATGATTGCAAGAACACAAGAAGAATTTGAAGACGAAAACATAGTTGTAAACTCACAATAAAGAAGAAACTCTGAAATCTCAATAATTAATGAAACCCTAGAATTGATGTTCCAAAATTACAAAATCCAACAATGTATTTTTGAACTCAAAATAATCAAAAACTATCTCAAAACAATGTAATGACTAACTCCTGAACATAGGACAACAAAGGGGTATTTATAGACACATGACGAATCCTATCCTAGTCAAAATAAGAAACCAGAGTCGGCAACCTTCCACGGTATCGTGACTTGATGTCGTGGAACCAAGCCATGTCACGTGGGTCCAGTCGTGGAAATCAGACACTTTAAACATTCTCTGAAATGGACTCACGGCAGCCACTCAAGTCATGTGAGTGGACTCACGGCACATGAGTCCTGTCGTGAGTCACCTTCTGGTGCAGACCCTAGTTCTTTCATCTTCAGATACTTCATTCTCGGGCGTGATTCTTCCTTTTTGTCCATTTTGCCTCCAAAACCTATTCTCCTGCAATATAGAACAGAAAACACGTCATACCAACCAGACTCACCCAAGTTACTGCATATTTTCAATGTTTTAGGCATCAAAAGTGTCATAAAACCATAACACACCAAGGAATGTGAACTTGAACATGACCCTTACGATCTTTCACATCCATGTGAGCATGCAGTCCCACAAGTATCTCATCCTCTTCTCCTCACCTTGCTCTCTGCGGAGTGTTGCATAGTCCTATGCAAATGGAGGTGGGGCTTCAAAACTGAGGGGTGTGCTCTATACATCTCCTAACTGTGGCCAGGTCAGCCTCCATGCGGCCACTAGAAATCTAGGACTGGGAGGGAGGGGCAGCATCATCATCATCACCATCGGCCTCCTCTGTATCCCGGTTGCTCTCGGCCTCACCGACCTTCCTCTTCTTCATCCCCTTGGATGTAACCACCTTCACCCTAAGAGAGTAGAAATGGGTATCCATCTCCAGCTCGTGGTCAGCCTCCTCCTGGGGCATCCTGACGCGTTGGTATAGTGCAAAAACCAGACTGAGAAGGTAGGGGTCCTTCTTGTTGCCCAGGTAAAAGTTCTTCCATTCTATTATAATTTGTGCCCCTATATTCAATGTGATCCCCTGTATAGAACAGGCCACTAATAGAGCCCGAGGGTAGATCATGTCGGAGAGGTTTCCCGATGAATGAATTATCTAGAACACCAGGTTTAACCACCTCCTAGCATCGGCTGAGAAGTAGGTTCTCGTGATTCCCTTAATAGTAGGCCAGTAGGACTTGTCCCTAAACTCCTTCTCCACCAGAGTATCCTGTAGCCATTTCATATCCACATCCTGTACCTTGTCTAAGTACCCCATAATTGAGACATGCGGCACCCCTAGCACCTCATTTATAGTCCAAATATCCATAAGAACACCCACTCCTCTGATACGGATGGTAGGTTTGGGGTTATCCCAAAGCACAGTTGGGAGTATGGCATAGAACTCTCGTACCCAGCTCGAGACCTAGGACGGAGGAGCCACCACCAGTGGGCCACAGCCAAATTCCTAGAGTTGGTTGTAGAATGCAGGCTCCTTCTTCTCTACCCTTCGCATAGCGAAGGCCCTCTCATAACAGAATCCTATCCTTCGATACTCATGATAACTCTCTCGACAGGCCTCATCGAGGAATCTCTCACAGGCAGGAGCGTTTTCTTGGTTTTCAACCATTGGGGTGTGTTGATCTGCACAATCATGAGGAAGAAACATGTTATAACTCACAAAGTGTTAAGAAATCAAAATTCAGAAAAGTCCAATGCCTTGGCTTAATCAGGGAGGCTACTATCTGCAGCCTCCCGCTATAGTGGTCTATATCCCCTATAGTGTTGTTGCTATAGCGGAATTTCCTCCGCTACAGCGGGACAAGGCTACTATAGCGACCTTCATCATTCTCATCGGATCAAGAGGTGCAACAATGGAACCTCTTGACAAAAAGTCCCATTAATGTTCTGACCTCAGATCAGTGTTTCTAAAGTTCCCTAACACTTGTTTATGAAACAATTTGGGTATGATAACTCTTAAAACATGCCAAAATCATCAAAACAAAACCAAGAACAACCTTTCATATTCCCTACTATTTCGAGCCCATTTTGGTCATGAACTTCGTAATTCTTACGCTCAAAATGCTATAGAAGCGTTGTAGACGTAAGGGAAGCAACCATACTTCAAAATTTTGGCTAATTCAAATCCAAATTTGAATTTTCAAAAACTAACCCAAAAGCTATCCTTTTTCTACAAATTCAAGCATAAAACTAGCATAACTATGTACAAGGAAGTAAGGAGAGTAAGGGTATCGATAATTACCTTGATTTTGATGATGGAAGCAAAGTGATTGGGGAGGCAAGGGGGATTTTCGAGTGAAAGAAGGAGAAATAGGCGAGAAACCCATTCTCTCATCTGTTATGCCCCGCTATAGCGGCCCTAACCCGATATAGTGATGCCGCTGTAACAGGAATATTCTTGCTATAGCGGGATCTCGACCCTCGACGTATGAAAAAAAAATTCCTTTTTCATTCATTGTAATAGAAATTCTTCATTTCGATTTATTTACGAGACCCTGGATTCCTTGGGTGCTCAGGAAATATTTGCTCTATTTATCTCATGTGATTCATAAGGAAGAATAAATTCTAGATGAAGTGGAGTGGTATTAAGGTCACGGTTTGGAATTCTATAGTTCCAGGGAAATGAAAATATGGTATTCTGCATAATGTCTGTAAATACGTTATCGTAATAAGGGCGTTAAGGTTCCACTAAAACTCGTGTAGATTTTCTTAATCGTAGGTTCCACTAAAACTGTAACACCCCGTACCTTCCCAACCCTACTTGATGACATTGAATACGAATTACGTAAGTGTCGAGAGTTATAAGTATGTATTTGGAAATGTTAAAGATGAGAAAAATTGAAATTTAGACTTGTACATGTGACGAGTTTTTGTAGAAAGTGTTTTGTGCTTCCGTGGAGCATTTGTGTAATACCTCGTACACATTCTAGCCTCATTTGGTGACTTGGAGTCATGCTTACTTGATGATTAAGGTCACTAAGTAAGTATTTTATAGTGTTTTGATAAGGTATTGGACGATACGCAAGTGTTGGAAAAATTGCCGAAAAATTCAGCAATACATGGAAACTTGCGCCACTGCCCTGTTTCAGGGGGTGTGGCGCAAGCCCCTGAATTCAGAGATGGTGTATTTCTTGCGCCACTGCCTTGTTTTGCAGCAGTGGCGCAAGGCACAAAAATGTGCCCTTCCCGCGCTCGTTTCGCAATGCAATTCTACGTCGATTCTTGGATGGTTTCTTTTGGTTCTTTGGAGTTATTTGAGCATTTGTAAAGCTTCAAACACTTCAATATGCTCCTACATACTCCTACATGATCAAATTATGAAATGTGAATAGTGATCTAAAATGTCCAATGAAGCCAAGGGCGGCTAGAATTCCAATTTTTGCGATCGAAAGGACGAATGAGAATTGTTTAAAAGAATATTGTCGTGACATTATGGAATTATGTAAACATGAGAGATATGGTGATTAATACATGAAATTTGATGGGTCACATGGATATGTATAATTGGGCCCAAAATTAGGCCCAAAATGAAATAAAAGACTTGGCCCAAAGAGGAAATGACCCATTCTTCCAATAATTGACTAAGTAAACATATCATGTGGTGCCAAGTGTGGCTAAGGATTACTTGAGGTCCATATAAAGTCCCCAAAAATCAGATTTTATTCACAAAGCCTCTCATAACTTTTGGATATTTTCTCAAAACATTTCTTTAAGCTCAAAAGCTCCAAACCCTAAGCAAAATAGTTCCTTTGGACTCTTGGGACAAGATCAACATATTTCAAGCCTTGGTAAGTATTTCTTCTCATGGATTAACATATTATATGCATGGAAGCTTATATATATTATGCTAGTGGTGTTGGCAAGGTGATGAATAGTGTATTTTGCCTTTGGTGAAAGATGTGTCATCTTGGTAATTTGAACTTGAATTAGGCCTTGTGCCTTTGATGAAAAAGCATGGTATGGACAAAATATGAGCATGTATGGTGTTATTTTTGGTATTAAACTTGTTCTTGTCTAAAAGTGGAAATTATGGGATTTTGGCCGATATGTGTTATGAGTTGTATTAAGGTACTTTGATGGCTTATTTGTGATGTGTTATGGATAAGAAAGTGTAAAGGAGAAGTATTGTGGTGAAATGTATTGATTTTCATGTATTGGTCAATGTTGGGAATATTATGGAATTTTTGGAATAATAGTATGATCAATGGTTTTGTCAAGGGGAAATGGCATGTTTAAGGACACATATATGACTCATTGATGTTACATGCATTTGAAGAGTAATTGGTGGTTAATGTGAATTCCGTATTGTATTTATGTTGTAGAGTGACACATAAAGAAGGAGCGGGCTTATTTTATACGCATCTAAGGTTGTATATCCGTATTGCAAATCCAAGGTATGTAAGGTTACTTTGTCCGTATCTTTCTACGGCCAATAGTGTTCACATTGACATTTCTCTAGTTCTCTTCCGAAATGTACTAAGGTATCTCATATGCACTTATATATGGTCATTGTCATATATTTTCTACTCATTGATCAATTGTGAATCTCATTTCTCATATTCATGGTTAATGTTCCGAAAGCTCAAATAAAGTTACGTTCCAATATTCCAATAGTGCCTATACTTGTGTCTCTTGTTCATGGATTATTGACCTATGGTTCCAATGGTATCATGGTGCTAGTAATGTTATATTTCTCATGATGTTTATTCACATGTCTCTCACTAATGATTCAAAGTTTCCAATAAGGTTATGTTCCAAAGTTCCAAAGTGATGTTATGACTATCAAAGTATCAATCTCAAAGTAATGATCAAAGTAATGCAAATATGGTCAATGATCAAGTATGGGTGGCAAGTCTAGGGGCGCAAGCCTAGCTCGACTCGATCCCGAGGTATTGATTTATGGGTGGCAAGTCTAGGGGCGTAAGCCTAGCTCGACTCGATCCCGATACATTGATTTATGGGTGGCAGGTCTTAGGGGCATAAGCCTAGCTCGACCCGATCCCGAGACATTGATTTATGGGTGGCAAGTCTGAGGGGCATAAGCCTCGCTCGACTCGATCCCAACATGACGATAAGTCATGGAAAGACCCACTGATCAGTAGGGGCCCGGGTACATTGTTATCATTGAGCATTGAGATAAAGAAAGCAAAGAAAGTAATGAAAGCAATCCACATGGTTTCCAAAACGCAACATGGTGACTTATATTGATTAGTCATTTGTATTCGAACTCATTGAAATATTCATGTATTGTACAGTTTCATCTGAGCCTTGCATACTCAGTACTTATTTTGTACTGACCCCTCTAGGGGAATTTACCTTACTTGTTGCAGGCGCAGGTACTAGTAGGCCGCCACAGTAGGTTGCCAGCTGTTTGCGGTTCATTGGTGAGCTCCAGTTAGTTCGGGGCTTCTCCGAGTCAGAGTGTATATATGTTTTGATATGGTACATTGTGTATAAAGCGGGGACTTGTCCCGACTTTCAGTTGGTCTTGGTCAATGCATCTGTTAGAGGCTTTTGTAGACGTATGTGGGTGTATGTGTATAAGGTGATAGATGAAATCTTGACTTGATGGCCTCAACGGCCAAGTTTCTCATATGTATTTACGTCACATGTTCTATGCTTTCCGATTTTAGCTTCTCATGTTTCTATGTGATAGTAGTGTTTCCTATGACATGCATACGAATGAATAGAAGCAAAGATTGGTTCTCTCGGGCCTTGTCGGCTTCGGGTGCCAATCACGCCTCGTTGGGATTCGGGGCGTGACAAAAACTCGTGTGTATTTTCTTAATCGTAATCATTCGGGGATGAACGATGAATAAATTGGTATATGTTGTAACGACTTGTTTTGTCGTTATTAAAAGGCACCTCATTTTGGTCACGGGTTACAAAAAATTTCAGTAATACGACCTCAGATTAGTATGGTGTGACACGACTTAAAATTTTAGAATTTGATATTTGGGTAGGGCTGATGTCATCCAGCTATAGCGGGAATTTTCCCACTATAGCGGCACTGCCATAGCGGTCAGTAGGTTGCTATAGCGGGATGACGGAACCAGAAACCCTAGGTGCGGATTTTTTTAAATTCTCTTTTCTCCTCTTCAGTTATAAAAAGGACAAGGTTCATTCAAAAATCTTCCTAGGGTTACCTCATGTCCTGGGAGCAATGGAGAGGAGGGATTCCTCATTAATGGGGTAAAACCCATGGATTTTTCGCTGATTGCACGTTAACATTCACTTTCACGGAGTCAAAACCCACGTTCATACCTCCGTAGCAGCTGTTTGATGTTCAGGTAGGCTAGGTTTAACTGAGTAGTTTAGACATGGGTTAGAAAGCATAAGCATGACATAGATTGATGGGATATTGCATGCTTAGGCCTTTGGACACAGAGTTTGGATGGATAAAACAGATTAAACTCGGATAAATAGGTGGGGAAAATGATTGTTACAATTATGTTATTGAGTTGATTCATGGAATTATGTGTTGTGTTGTGATGTCATTATTCATACTTGTTTGGTTAATAAAGGTATAGTACCCAAAAATTAGGAGAACCTTAATTAAATGCTTATCCACTAATATGATTAGTGTTGATGGATTCAGAAGAATCTATGGTGGTAACCAGACAAATGAGAAATTAGTAATGTGTCAAATAAAAGTATAAACAGTTAGGGGTGGGGTATACCACCGGTTATGTATAAGTGTAAAATGTAGGTGATGGTTTTAATGTAGTTGAAACCCAATGTGTGTTATATATGCATGATAACTAATTTGCAGTATTGCTTGCACAATGCATGTTCAAGAAAAGTGAATGACTATTTGATATCCTAAATGTTAATCACATGTAATGAACTTATATGAAAGCTTGTTGGATTTTACAAGTGTTATTCTTTATCATTGTGGTTGTGATTTATTGTGATATCTGTCATTATTGTGGAATGTACCGGCATTTGGACATTTACAGGATTAGTGATATAAGATTGACAGGCACTTGATGTTTGGGATTTAGGTATATGGACAAGGACTTGTCCCCTATAGGTCATGACTAGTGGGTGCACACATAAACCCCTTAGCATGTGTACAAGGTACAGGTGAGTGTGACGGTTCCTTGAGTGAACCGGGGATTATGTGTTTATTGATTTTATTAATTCCTTGAGTGAACCAGGCTTACTTATTGTCATTATATATGGGTCCCCTGAGTGAACCAGGTTTGTATGCTTAATTGCTAAGGTGGGTTTTGTGTAATCGGGATGCATGATATTATTGTTGTTGTTATTAAGATCCTTGAGAGGTCCGGGTTGATTGCACTTCATCATATAACTCTATGTTGTCTATTACTTATGCAATTGGGACATGATTTATATGTAGTTGTGTTATGGTTGTTGACTTGGAGTCTTATTATTGGTCTTAGTTGACTTGACTAGTTATCCTTATTGGCTCTTTGGACTAAACTTCATGCTATATTTGTTTACAAGGTTAAGTATTATGAACTTGAAATATAGTTGCATGATTGATATGCCGTAAACTTATGGCAATTCCGACGCTTAAAACTATGAATATTTGCAAGTAAGAAGATATGTTTATTTGGATATGATGTGTTTTTGTTAGTTTTACAGGAAACTAGAGTCCGAACACACATATGACAGAAAAGCTAAGAAATATACCAAGGAAAGATATACGAGCTCACATACGAACCGTATAAAGGGTACACAAGCCGTATGTATAGTCGTACAAGGGGTTACTTGAAGATTGGAAGATATTTGAAGATTCAGCTACACGAGCTCCCATATGAGCCGTATGGAGAGCACATAAGCCATATGGTTTCTATACAAACCATAAGCAGTACACACTTGCGGTATGGCTATTCGCGGGGAAAGACATGGAGTTTTGGTAGAGATCATCCATACAAGTGTCCATACGAGCCGTCTGGTCTTTGTATGACCCGTGTAGACATGTGCCGACCCAGTTCTCCTAGTTAGCTTAAGATAGGATTACTTATGTCTATAAATACATCTTTTAGGGTTTTATTTTGGATATGCACGTTTTGGGTATTATTCAAACATACTTTGAACATACAATATCATATGTTTGCCATTAATTCCATAATTCATTTTGTTCTTCATTCGATTGTTCATCTACAATTCTTCTAATTAGTACTTGATTACTGTAAGTGTTCTTATTATGCATTCGTTATTGAATCTTGATATGATCACCGTAATTATGAGTAGCTAAACACCACAACTAGGGTTGTGGAAACCATGATGGATTAACGAAGTAGTGTTCATAGTATAAGGTAATTCTCAACGAGTGTTAGGCACGTATTGTTAATTCTCTTCGGATTGATTACTTTCTGACGGTGTACAATGTTAGGACTTGCTTTATCTCTACCCTGGACTTTAGCAAGGGCAATCAAATGGAAAAAGAGAATCAACAATAAGACTTGGAGCTACCAACCTCCATTTAATTAGGCTTAAATCGGTAAATAAAAGAGACTAAATTGGGATAATAGATAGGGGTTAGTAATGCAAAACCCATGACAAATGAACCTTTGTGCTTGGGAATAGTCATCTACAAGGGGCGTAACATATTCGGTTAGATGATACATAACCTATCGATTATGCATACCAAATACCACAAGAGATTACTAAGTACGAAGAACCTACGAAGTTATAAAGTTCTTGGGGAACACAGTCTTAGTGCCTCTCTTATACTGATTTCAAATCCAATAAATCAACAATTGTTACTATTGTATTCTTTATTTACACAACCCTACTTTTTTATTGGAGATTGTTATTGATTGCTTGGACAGACATTCTTGATTGAATTTCAACCTATTCCCTGTGGGATCTATCCCAACCTAGTTGGATTTTATATTTGATCAATGACCACCTTATGCTTTGTTTAGAGGTGTAATTTAGGCGACATCAATGATAGGATTCAGGAGTGTTATACAGTTATGTGCCTATATTGGCTATGCTTGTAGGAGAATCTGAGGTGGGTAGTGATGTGTTACTTGAGTTGTTGTCTATGTTGACGCTCACTAGATAGGTGTCTATGATTGTATATGGTGATATGCTAGGTGGCCTAGCGGTTATTGTATTTTGGGATGGGAAGGTAGGTGTGACCATCTTCTAAATTGTGTTTGTAGACTTAAATGAACTGAAGGATGCTAGAGTGTCAAAGTGTGATCGGGTTTGTGGAACAAGGTTAAGGGTATTAATTGTGATTGGTTAAGGGTAAGAAACCTTGGGGTCGTAATTGTAGGGCTCATAGATAATTTATGAAGTGAGTTTTGATTTAGCAAGTGATGGATACTTGGTGTATAAAGGTTGTTAATATCCAAGAAACAATAATCGGCTAAATGTATGAATTTGATAATATCCCTCAAGTTGTACGTTCTTTCTAAATATTTATATGGCGTTTATGTGATTTAATTTGGGTCGATTGATGATGCTTACTAGTACGTGTGGTTTTGTACTGATACTACTCTTGCTATACCCTTTTTGAGGTATAGTCTGGTTGCTGGATCAGTAGGTGTATAGGCATTGCTTAAATGATTTTGAATATGTGAAATGTGATTGTTTGAATTACTATGGAATTCATGGTCGGTGAAAGGTCCCAACTTGGTTATATGTGATGGTTTAAGGAATTAATTTCTATGTGATTTGCCTGGAAATTCTATTTCTTTACATGTTGGCATGGATTTGTTATTGGTAAAAATGATAAAATAATGGTCCATGACTGTAGGAAAACTCTTGTTTTAGGACAGTCAAAAATTTGTTGGGGACCATGTGGAAAAGGGATATTGTTGCAAAATAGCAAAATCTGTTGTTATAATAATTTTCTTATTGGAGACCATAGGGAAAAAAGGATATGGAAATAGTGTTGGAGAGGGGATGCGAGAATCACTTAGAAGTGGAAGTAGAGTGAATCCAATATTTCAAGATAGGAATGACTAGGAGAGGCGATTTCTTGAAACAAAAGTGAGTGTTTGTGGTGATCCAGGATATGTTCTTGTACTTGATGATCAAAGTTTACCAATTTCATCACCCCTTATGCGATTGAATAGTTGGGAATAGCTTGTGTGATGAGGCAAAACCCTTATTTTGTTCAAAAGGGTATTAGGTTGATAGAATTATGAAGATATTCTTTTCACTTGGCAAATATCACGAGATCGTTTGGTGTGTTGTAGTTCCCATGGATGCTTGTCACATGTGTGTGGGAAGTCCTTAGTTCTAAAGGCATAGGATTTCATATGAGCAAGAATGGTACAATTATGTCATGAACACAAATGGGAAACTTTTCTTTCCATAAATACCCCCTGATGAAGTAAATTCAAGCGAACCACTTTCGAAGTTGGAAATTTTTAATTTGATCCTGCGTAGTTGGAGAAATTTACAAGGAGAGTTTAAAGGTACCTTCAATACAAGGAGTTGTAAATAAAAGAGAAGAAAGCCACTCCTTGAGAATTTGAATCTAAGGAGTTGCAAACGAGATAGAGGCAAGTTACTCCTTGTGAAATTGACACCAAGCAGTTGCATATGAAAAAGAAGACCACTATTTCTTGTGAACTAAAATTAAGAATAGAAGTGAAGGGTTCACCTAACCCTTTTCAAATAATCATTGGCACTTTGTCCCAACTCATATGAAATTAAGAGACAAAAGATTGAGATGAGTAAGGGTATGAAAAGTGACAACTCTAGAATGAAAAAAGGAGAGGTTGTATCGAGTGATGTGAGAGGATTGTCACAACCTTATCCTAACTCATATAACTTTTCTTATTTCTCTAGTTGTCTTGATACTTATGCAGGTACTCTTAGGGAAAAACCTAATAAGGAACTTCAAAATATGAAACATCAAGAGGAGGTTGAAATCTTCCTGAATGAGCAATTGTACTCTAAAGTTGATGACCAAGCTAAAGAAGATATTTTGTGTACTCTTCAAGGTATAATAGATAATATCAACACTTTTAATATTGTAAATGAGAATGATAATGACTTGAGTATGAGTAATAGCTTATCTTTGTGTGAGCTTAAGGAATCTTTACCATGTATTGAGTCTAGTGACTCTTTGGAGTATGTTGATAATGTCATTATTAAAAGTATACATACACTAGTTGATTCTTTTGATGATCAAATTGATTCTTTTGATGATCAAATTGATTCTTTTTACAGGATCAATTTGTGCCAACCTAGTGTTGACACTTGTGAAATGGATGTTAATACATTATTATGTGAAAAGCGTACCCAAATGCTAGTTGGCTTTAATGGTGGTAATCATGTTCTTGATTCTTGTGAGCTTGACATGTTACCAACTAGTGTTGATATTTGTGATGATCAACTTGCTTGTGATGTTAGTCCACTAAATGAGAAATTTTGTGATATGTTGTATGAACCTCAATTTAGTGATGATATTGATATAGTTGATCATGTGGATAGTCATGTAGATTCCTTGCATCTAGATAATTTTTTCTTGATTAGTGATTCCATTTCTTATTTATCTCAAAGAACTCATATGATAGAATGTGTTTTAAGGATAATAGCTTATTTAATGTTGGCATGACTAGTGATAGTGAATATATGCATAGTGGTATGTCTTGTGATGTTAACAGTGTATTCCCTCGTGGAGGATACAAGTTGTTTAGTAATCTACTATGAGATGATGACACCTTTCCCAATGAAGGAACTTTCTTCTTGAGGGAGTGTGGACCTCTTACTTGTGAGGTGATGCTTGGTCAAGATGACAAGTAAGATATGGGTGAAATTTTGGCACCCTTCTCTATAATGGAAAGTCTTTCTTGAGGATTTATAATCCACTAGATGGACCAAAGTTGTGTGTGGCAAAGATTTCCAATAAAGAGGGATGCTCTTTAAATAAGGGGAGCAAATTGAATGGTAAAGGCATACTTTTGGTAGGGACTATGCTAGAGCTTCTAACCTAAAAGGCGGGGAGATATTACTTGAAGATTGGTGTAGGACCAATGAGCTTAAAGATAAAACTCTCTCTCTTAATAAACTTGATTATGTGATTGACTTTTTTGCAAGCCTTATCAAAAGAGGAGTCTTGAAGAGGAAGATAAAACGGAGTAAACCACCTTGGCAACAAATTTGGTTTGGCATTTTACATCTTCATAAACCTATGAATGGTATGTATTCATGGCTTATGCTTATTCTTGGACTTTTTAAAGCCATTAAGGTTAAATCTATTACTCTTGAACTTTTTTGTCGCACTCATTTGATCTTTTGTGATTGTTACTTGATGATGTTATTAGAAATATGCAATGATACGTTTTTGAGAGTTCTTGAGTATGATTTTGGGGTGCCTTTTCCTTTTGACCCTGTGATGATTTTGGTTTGATTTGGAGGAAACCTCATGAAATAAAAATTGGGTATGAATTCACTTCATGTATTTCCTTCGATGGAGGTATGTATATGTGGCCCATGCTTATTCTTGAGCTTTCTAAAGCTATAGAGTCAATATCTTCTGGTGATGAGAATAGTAGTAGCACTTCTAATCCTTCATGTGATTCTTACGTACTGTTATTACTTGACTTTCTGGGATTTAATGAGACATGCTTGCCTATTTATTCGAGGGTACCTTTGTATTTGACCCTAATGATGACTTGGGAGTAATCCTATTCTTGAAGTGGGTTAGTGCATTGAGTGAATTTTAACTTGGGTTGGCCTTATTTATGACATTACACTTAGCCATGAGTGTTATAACTTGTTTCTTGACTTAAGGGAAAGGATGTGTTTCTTAAAATATAAAACCAATAAGAACTTTCATGCTTGGTTTTCTAAATGCTTTGGTTCTTTTAATGTACCCTTTCATCAAAGTGTCTTAAGTAGCCAAATATCTCTTACTTTGCTTGGATATGTGCTCTTTGTAGATCATGTCGATATTTGGTTATATCATAAAAGTGAGCAATTTAGAGTGTTGGTTACATGCTATGCTTACTTTAGGTATTATCATACACCCTATGATGATTACCTTGTTTGGATTGGGAGAGGGCTTTTACTCATTCTCATTGACGCTTTGCAAGATTTGGATTCGAGGATGAATCCTTTTCAAGAAGAGGAGGATGATATGACCCTAGAAAGCTCAAGGATCTTGATGGTAACGGGATCCATGGTGAAGCACAACATCAACCCAATAGCGGCCCATGGAATGCTTTCACCAAGTTTAAGGAGATTCAAGGAGCTTTAAGTGCACATCTTCATGCTATACACTCCTTGATTGAGAAGATGGAGTCCTTGAAGGTCATTGAAGATTCATGTGTAGGACCTCTCAAATTATAGAAGATAGCTTGGATAGAAGAGAGGTAAGACTCGCATGTGGTGATGATCAAGCTATGAAAGATAGCTTGGAAGGAAAGCTACAAGAGAGAATGCACCAATGATGCTTTGACAAATTGTTTTTGAGCCATTTTGACTATTTGTGCAAAATCATTTTTGGACTATAATTGTAAGAGGCAAACTATAAATTGATGTCTTAGTCATTTTTTATTCCCTGGAATGATTTGAGGTGATAATTTGATATTGTAGTTTATTCTAGAGAGTAGATCCTATCTTAGATTAGATTAGCTTAGTGTAATTTGTAATAGTAACGGGTGGATTTCCATTATTGATCTAGAACTCCAAATCTTGATTTTCACTTGAGTTATTCATCTGTGGATTCAATTGGATTTATCTTTCTCATGGGTTCAAGTCTTTTTTCTCTTGGTTTGAATTCATCTTTGTACTGTTATTTGAGAGATATTGGTATCCAGTCCAATATTGCCCATTTATATTTCATAGTTGAATTTGATCCTTTCTTTCTTTACTTGTCATCCCCTATTTCCCCTCAGTTTACTTTTATGTTTTTGCATTCGATTTCGTTTGGATCTCCTAATCAGAATCATATCAAAGAAGAAGCACCACCAGCGAATTTGATGTTCTTTTACTTAATACAAATAAATTGAGAAGCGTTTGTAAGGTCAACATTGTATGAATGATGTGAATTCTGTGAGGTGGGCACTCAGACATGTACAGAAATCCATTCTCTTTGGTCATGAGAACTAACAATAGTGATGGTTTACTCAATTTCTCAGATAGGATCGATATCTTGCTTAGGAGCCTGGTTTTTGCAACTTGAAAATTCTAACATGCTTAAGCTACTAACTACTTGAAAGGAGATGTATACTTAAATTTCAAAAGAATCAAGTTCTTTGACTTATTTTCTTAATGTGATTGAATGCCCTTCAAAGAATAGTAATGATATCATTAAACCTCATCAAAGCTTCTTGACTATATCATGCATGCATGCATGTTAAGTATAAGACTGAGTTAGATATTTTTTTCAACACATTAATCCACAAAAATACTTTAATTCAACATAGACAATCATTGAAGGAATCAAAGAGGTGTTCAGATCATCTTGATCAACCAGCTCCGAGTGATTTCTTTCGAAGTGATTCTTGCGCAAAGCTTTGATAAAAATATCAGCAATCTTCTCCTCAATTTTTCAATACTCCTCAGAAATATGTCTCTTCTCCACATTGTCTCTCAGGAAGTATTGGTGCCTCACATCAACATGGTTTGCCATCTTATGATGAACTGGTTCTTTGTTATGTTAACATCACTTGCATTAACACAATATATTGGAACACATTCAATCATCCACACCATAGTCCTCCAAATGATGTTTGATTCATAGCAGTTGCGCATAATATGAAACATCAGCTACATAGCTTTTGTAGCAGACAGAGTTATAGAATTTTGCTTTCTTATTGCTCAAGAGGTCAAACATAAGCCTAGGAAGTGAGCCATCCCATATGTGATCGTCCTATCAACTAAGTAACCGATATAGTAAGCATCCGCATATCCCACCAAGTCAAACATGCCACAAGATAGGTACTTAAGGACCAGGTCTCGAGTACCTTTTGAAATACCTCAAGATCCTGTTCATAGATTTTATATGTGACTCCTTGGGCATGATTTAAATCTGATAAATAGACCAACACTAAATACTATATCAAGTTTTCTTGCAATTAAGTATAACAAAGAACTAATCATTCCTTGTACTTCTTTCTTCAACCAACGAGTTAGGTTCATCTGTGTCCATTCGAGTGGCAGTCACTCTGAGAATATCAATTGTCTTTTCATTATCCATCTTAAACCTCTTGCGTAGCTCCTTGATGTATTTTTGTTGATGAATCATCGTATCATTTTTCTTATTAGTTGTAGCCTTAAACCACCAATGTTACTTTGTTCCTTGTTCCTCTCAAATTGGTGAAGTTCCTCTTGCTTAGCCATGATTTAACCTACACTTTAAAGAGTCTTTTTATATTTTTAGGCTCAATGTTTGATAAGTAGACAGAAAAGGCACACAAGTTTTTAGCCTTTGACTTCATTATCATCTCAGAATCTATAGGTACAAGGCCATTTTCAATTGGATAAAAACTCTTAGGCTTCCAGTTTCTTTCTTGAGTTGCAGAGGGACCATGTTCATTATCTCTAGTTATTTCACCATTAACTTGTTTGGTTCCCCCTATTTATTGCACATCATGCTCAGCTTCTAAAGAACTGAATTCTCATGATGTGACCACTTGCTCGACTACGTTCTTAGATTTGAGATCTGTGACAGTGATCCTCTAGTGGTAAAAAGGATATGGTTTCCTTTGTCATAGATTTGTGACACGCTCAACGAGTTGTGTTTTAATTGTTCGATGTAGTATATATTTTCAATTGCATGGGAATGGAATTTTCCTACTTTTCTAACACTAATGATGTTTTCTTTCTTTCTATGCCAAATCTTGCACTCCCCCTTTAATAGGCTTCTAATGAGAGGAATTTTTCTCTTTTTCCTATCATGTGTTGGGAGCAAGAATTATCCACGTACCACATGTCCTTCCGTTCACTCACCTTAGTCTTCAAACAAATCAGATGTTAGTTTCAGAAAATCATACTAGCTTGGGCCCTTTCTTTGAATAAAAAAATGAATTAGAATGTTTTTAGTCCATCCTAGTTCTGTTACTCTTTTCAGTGAAAAACTAGGTTCAATATTCTTTCTTTTTAATAACATATTCCACATTTTCCTGAATTGCTTTGAATTTAGTTATGCATGTATCCTTGAAATATTTATTGTTACCACTGTGTATGCATAAATGTTTTTTAGGGATAGACACAATCACTTTTGAGATTGTATGGGATCTTAGCCTTTTTATGTCCTAATTCTTGTTTGTGACTATTGTGATTTGCATGCCTTATGTTAACACTTCTGAGGACCTAGTCCATTTAAGTGTTCTATCTACATACTTGGTCTTATTCAAGTTTTCTTTGAGTACCCTATTTCGTTCATACTCTGGAGAGAGATCAACCTTAACCCTCTTTACTTCATCATCTAGTTTATATGATATTCACCTTTAGTGGGTGCATCAAGAAGAATATTTGTTTCATTCTCTAATAAGGCTGACTTTTCATTACTCAGTGTGAGAACCTGATTCTTTAGAGTGTTAATTGTATTTTTCAGGTTCTCTTTATTTAAATCTAGTTTTCTGTGATAAATCGCAAGAGTGATATATGCATTCATTAAATTATTTTTTCAGCATGAAACTTTCAAAAGCATCAATCATTATGTGCTACACAAACTAGTTTTTTTCTTAAGAGTTGGTATGTATAACTTCTTTGATTCGAATAAATTTTAGCATTCATTAAATTATTTTTTCAGCATGAAACTTCCAAAAGCATCAATCATTATGTGAGCTAAACAAACTAGTTTTTTTCTTAAAGAGTTGGTATGTATGACTTCTTTCATTCGAATGAATTTTATCTCAGAGTTGTCATCTTCATCATCTGAGTTGGAAATTACGACACACTTCAATGTTTTTTATATGAGTTTTCAATGGCCATGTAGCCCTAAGAATAAAGTTGTTAAGGATGAATCAAAATTATGGATAAGGTTTGGACTTGAAGAGGGAGTAAGTTGGACCTAAATGAAATCTATGAAATGGACGTCTTGACATCCATTTTGGTTATATACTTGTGTAGCTTGCAAGAAGTTGGTGAGATCGGGTCACTGCAATAAAATTCGAAAGGCAAATCAACATATATTGAAACTTACTCTCTCACGAAGCTTTTCTCAAAATCATACTGTTGAATTGATTCAATAATATGGTTTAATGTGTATCCTAATTCCTAACTTATGGGGACGAGCAAATTGGAATTGCACCATTCCTTGCATATGAATTGTTGAGACCTTAGGTTTATATCTCTACCATCATTTGAATGTTCATTCTGGTTTACTCTCTCAAATCATACATTTCCTCCAACACTGTATAAAACATTTCAACATATATCCAATCCACTCCCACAACTGTCCAAGTTCTTCCTGGGGCTGTTTCAGCACTAATCTTCACAATTAGATTATGGTCCATAACATCTATATACCAATGGTGTCAAATGATTCATCATGCAGATGAGACAAGTTTGAACACCTCAACTTCCAACATGGAGACTCGAAATAACACTTCCAAGTCTTATGCCATATTTAACATCCGATACCTATATACTACTAATACTATAGAATAATCTGTACAAACAGAGAAGATTGTAAAGTGCTTTCTCTCCAAACTTGGACATAAACTATAGAAAGGTACATATACATATCATCAGAAAAGTTGGGGTTCTATTGTAGATAATATCTTCAGGAGGCTTTGTTAGACCTCTTTCACCCGACCAGAGATTGTGGACATCTAGTCTGAATCCCCAGCTAAAGTATTTAGCCTTAACCTCTTAGACCTTGTAAGCAGGGCAAGAAAATCATGGCAATCTTCCAACAATCAGACTCGAAAATGTTGGTACTTTCACTAGCATACCAGTCATCTAGCACTAATGGTACTCAACCATCATCAACAAAAAAATGTGGCCCAACCTGATATCTGGACAGTACACTTGCCAAGAAATAAGAGGAGTTTCTTAAACTTCATGCAATCGGAAAGCCACTTCTACTACGCCTTCCCGGCCTTTATATCAAGATCAATATCCACATGGGTCTCTGATGACAATGCTTCTAATGGTGCATGAACAACAAAGCTGTAACAAAGCATGCACGCAACGATAGGAAACAGCTTCACCAGCTGCCTGTGATAAAGAACAAGGAAAATTTAATCAGATAGTTCTTGCGAGCAACCCCCACTGGAGTAAGAAAACTCTTTCGCCTTTTAGTAAGAAAACTCTTTCGCCTTTTGATCTAGCTGTCTTACTCGTGGACCCTATAAATAGAAGGGAAACTCCCGGTTTAAATAGAAAAAGGCAAAGAGGATAGCAGGCAAGCTTATCATGCTTATGGTAGTGTGTATCTGGTATTTCAGAACTCTCCCTTCCCCATTTAGATCTCTAACAGCATACGAAGGTATTATGCATTTTTTGCAGAATGAGGAGATAAATGTATAATAGACAACAGGTAAGGGTTATTCCCCACAAAAATAAATAAACAAATAAAATTGTCTATATTGTACAACAACTGAAGAGCAACGTCAGATATTACACCCAACTTCCAGTTATGATATTGTCTCTCAATTTTCCAGTTGAGCACAGAATATAGATGATTTCTTTCTCTTGTTTCAACAATAATATACCAAGTATAATCCCACAAAGTGGGGTCTGGGAGGGTAGAGTGTACGCAGACCTTACCTCTACCTCAGGTAGAGAAGTTGTTTCCAATAGACCCTCGGCTTTCTTTAGTTTCAATCAAAAGAATTATTTAGCTAATTTTCCTTGTTATTAAAACCAAGCAATCTCTTTCGGAACTGAGGAAAACCTAAAACCCTCAACTAACCTAAATAGTACAAGGTGGAACATTCATCTCAACTTAATTTTTTCGTCTGCTAACTTTCTAATCGTTTCATACTTGCAGCAAGAATTCTAGTTTCAAATTTATGAAGTTACAAATTATCCTACTGAATTCATACTTTAATAAACAGACCTGGAATCGTTGTTCCATCTGGTGAACAATTCTGTATCAAGAGCTAAAAGTTGCTTTCATAAGTAGCTGCAAGAAGACACACAATCACTCACCAAAGGCATATTTATGAAAAATACTGGGTTTTTAGCAACAGTATTGAAGAGGATCTTCAATCAGAGCTTTCAAGAGCGGTGACGTGTTTCCTAAATGAACTAGCTGCTTCTTCTCTGTGGTCCAGCTGCCCCAGCTTGTCATATACAATGGCCATCAAGTAAAAAGTTTCTGCAGCCAATTTATGATACTGCATATGAGAAGTCATTGTCATGTCAGAAAAATTAGATTCGTTGTGGAGATAGTTCTGTTCCTCTATTATGGTAGTCAATCAAACTTAAGTATGCCAAGAATAGATTCTTCGAGCAGTAAAGTAGGCTGAAACTAGTCTTCACACATGTTTTACAATTGTGACCTGACTTATTGTCCTTCAAAAGGATTTTAAAAAATGAATGGTGCAATCTCAACTATTTGAATCACAAAGATCATGTGCCAATTTCAAATTGTTTTCCTTATTGCTCAAAAAATCAAGTCAACGCCAAGATGAATAGGTATAAAAGATACATGAAACATGCTCAAAAGGCAATGATACTTAATAAAAAAGGGCAGCCAGGAGCACTAAAGCTCCCACTATGCGCAGGGTCCGGGGACGGGCCCTACCACAAGGGTGTATTGTACACAGCCTTACCTTGCATTTCTGCCAGAGGCTGTTTCCAAGCTTGAACCCGTGACCTCCTGGTCACATGGAAATGATACTTGATCTCTTTTTTAATTGATTTTTAGGTTAGGCTGCTCATATTCAAATATGATAACAGAAAACTCAAGGAACTCTGATTTTGTTTAATATATGATGAGAATTAACAGCACATAGATCCAGAATATAGCCAAAATAGATGTACCCAAACAATGCATTAGTTCATGTAGACTGCAGTACCTATTAAGGTAAATAACTTAGAACCTAGCACGCCATTAAAACTGGAAACAATCACGTGTGCTAGCATTTTGTTAGCACTCATCCATTTCAGCCACTTATTTTATCTCTTTTTATATTTTTATAAAAATATAAATTAAAATGAAACAGGCATTAGCTTTAATTAGATACTTGAATTTTATACATTTGGACACAATAATCACAACTTCATTTCACCTACATCTTTCTTATGGTACTACACTGGCAGTGCTTAAGTTACTAATACGTTTTCTTTAAATTTTATTTTTTAGAGTATCTCTCAATGGTTCCTATTTCTGGTTGACACTCCAGACCCCATTTGTGGGATTACACTAGGTATGTTGTACTCTAGAGAAACATCAATGAAAGAAATGTGATAATTTCCCGTGGAAATGGAAGCGAAATGCCAAATCTACCACTACACAAAGGAACCAAGCATTCACAACTATCACATTCATGAGAATTGATGAAACAAGAGTAAATTTAGCAGATTAAACATCTAACGAAGACCATTATTTTATTGAATTCAGCTAACAAATAGAACCTATAGTCCAAAATTACTCAGCGAGGCCCAGAAAACAGAACAAAATATGACAGAGAAGAAAATAGGATGGATTGGGGAGGGATAATAAGGAAAACTCAGATATTTTATGGAAAATACTTTCAACTCAGATATTTTATGGAAAATACTTTCTTCAGGAAGGGTCAAGAAAACAGAGTAATTCTTTTTTGAAACTGGAAAAAAAAAATTACTCTGTTTTCCTGACCCTTCCGAAGAAAGTATTTTCCATAAAATATCTGAGTTTTCCTTGTTATCCCTCCCCAATCCATCCTATTTTCTTTTCTGTCATATTTTGGGTAAATTAGTTCACACTTTAATCTTTTTCTCTTTTACTTCATCCCACAAATTGGTAGTTAAGTCGGAAGAGCATTTAATTCACTAAAAAGATTTTATGACAATAGAGTCTGAGCCAATTTTTGAGCACCTCGACTATTCTACCAGGTACCTATTACTCCCACCAGCATAGGTACCGGTTAACTCTGTCCACCAAGGCTTAGGCAGGTGGGAAGAATCACCTAATGTTTTTTGTTCCGCTGGGATTCGAACCTGAGACCTCATGATTCTCATTCCGCTTTATTACACACTAGATTTAGGTGTCATTTAATTCACCTAACTGAATCCTAACCTTACAGAATTGTTACTTTTAGGATTCACTCCTTTGTTTTCTTTCCATTAATCTCACGTAATTGGTAACTACTCTTTAGAGAATTGTACCTTCATTTTCTTCTTTACATTCCCTACCTAATTTTCCTTCACATCATCCAATCGACAGTTTTAGATAGTTATGCCTTTATTTTTTCATGAATATTCTATTTTTAACCTATGTTGCTCCAACTCTTCTATAATGTTGACGAGTGCATGTCGCATCCTCCAAAAGCAGTGCATTTTTTAAGGATCCGACACGGGCACAGCAGCATTTTTGGTGAGTCTGAGCAACATAACTTTTAACATGTTATAATTTGGTGTAGCAAGTTTGTATCTATTTGCCCATATGCATGAATACAGACCCCCCCCCCCAACCCCAACACACACAAGCATGCGGGGATACACACAGACACACTCTCTTAAAGTTAAGGTCTTTTTAAAGGGTAAAGAGGAAGAAAATTGCATTGAAAAGAAAGGAAGGAAGATGGATATCATGAAATACTTCTGTATTTTCTAGAAATTATTTCACTAAGCTATAGATGTATATCATTCCCCACAAAGTTATCCAGTGTACTTTTAGCACATTAATACACAATAAATTTCAAATTTCTTGGATTTGTTTCTTTTCCTTTAATTTTTCTTTTCTTCACAGGAAAATGTCTGTCATATGGAACCCGGAACCCAAGCTGAAGTTCTTTAACTATTGTGTAGATGTCACTAATTAGAATACTAAATTGTTCCCGTATTTACTAACCTCTAGAAGTTCCAGGTCTTCGGAAGCCTGCCTTAACGGTTCAAGTACCATCTCTGGTTCTTCGGATACTGAGAACAATAAGGTATCATTAAGCACTGGTTAAAAGCCCAAGAATATAAGAAAACGGTGCGAACAAGAAAATTCAGTAGCAAGTTAACTGTCAGTTTTTAAATGATTAGCATGTCTCTGTGTGTGTGCATTAATTGAAGGTAAGAGTCTCAAATGAGGTACATGGTAAATCATATCCAAAGATAGACAAATTAATCATCAAAGAATCTCAAGGTCAAAAGATATATGAACCCATGGGAAGTGGGGATGGAGCGGCAGCTTGATTGGGAAAAGTAAATGGCAAGTCGTGGCTGGAAATGAGGGGAACTACTGGAGAGTTAGACAGGTTCTCCTGGTTCATTCTAATTCATAAAATCTTAGACATCCACAAGAGCTATAATTGCTAAAAGTCTCACACAAACAAGTTACCAAATTTCTCTTAATCCTTTGGTTCTAACTTATGATGGGTCACGTAAATCCAGACAAGGGTATCCATTCCTTAAAGAATGAAGTTTGCAAAATTTAAGGTGTTTGCATCATTTGGGGAACATGGAAAAGGATTATATCTGAGGTTGAGAGCACAGGATGTAGTTATAACTCAAAACCATGATATGATTATACACAAACTAATGAAAAGCCCTGTTTACGATAAGTATAGCAATCAGGTTGACCATTGAAATTCCGATAAAACACCTGAAAAGCTTGAGTCAGCAAGATAGCATTTTGCTTCGGTGATAAAGGCCCGAGCTCGAAGCTCCAAACCACCATGACCAAGAAGTACAGGAAATGCCCCATGTATGAGATCCAAAGCTCTTTTTGCATGACTTGATCCAAGTGAGAGCCAAAGCTCCGCAAGCGTCAGTGTAGCAGATGCTTTGAGAAGGTCTAAGTTGAAAGATTTACAAAAGGAAAGGCTTGCCAATGCATACGGGATACCTAAAACAGCATTTCCTGATCTCTGAAATGGATGAACAAAGTTCTATTACATCTTGATCATGTCAGAGAAAGGAAGGAGTGTGGGCCTTAGTAAGTTCAAGAGTTACAATCCACCAGTGAAGATGCATAAATAGTAAAAGAAGTTCCATTTCTTCTGACAAGGTGATACCTTGTATAAGAAAGTACTTGTGATTAAAAATAATGATTCAACTCTGACTTATCCAACATAATAATAAATCACTACCTTGTGTATCTCTGCAAGTAAAAGAAGAACAGTGGCATTCTCGACTTGTAAACTGAATTTGTAGCACATACTGAAGAGAGAGTGTGCAACAGCTGCTGCCTGGGAGGATCACATTAATAAGAAGGAAATTAAGAATTCTTTATATGCTTATTGCTTTGGCCTCTGTTACTGCTTAAATTAGACCAAATAGTTACCTATACCTTAGGAAATTAGAAGATAATGATAAGTACTTTCACAGCACACCACAATATCAAGTTATTAGATGTAAGAGAAACAAAATATTGTGAGAACTTGGGGAAAAGAGATTCGAAGTGGACTTGTCTATATGAACAAATTTGATATTCAATATCTTAAGGTAACAAGTAACAACTCATTCAGAATAGTCCCACAGAATGATCATCATCACCACATTGGCTGCAAAACCAGAGAGTAGAGTGGATGTGTTATAATCCTTGGCATCACAGACACAATCAAATCTGCAAGCGAACTACTCATACTTGGAGAGCATGCTTATGGTGCTTCTTATCCCCAAAGTCCATATATTGAAGTGTGAGGAGGGATTTCGCACTCAAAGGTAGTGCATTTCCCATTTTATAGGAACTTCTCTACCAAAAACAATGCACTGAATCAAGCAAGATCAAATATTACTTGACTTAAGAACCAAGATCAGACTTTCTGATCAAGCCACTTTGAACTAGACCATGGCCTCATGATTTTCACGCTCAGCCCAGAAAAACATGCCAGTTTTCAAGACAATCGAAGGAATTGAGAGCAATGACAGTGACCTACTGGCATAAAGCATAAAGGCAATGAACTAACAAAAAACATATTATCATCGGCACAACCGTATAATGATTAAGCTTTAAAAGTCAGATAGATAAATAACAAGACCCAAATCATTTCCAGACCAAAGAGCAAACATAAAGTGAACTCGAGTGTCCAATTTTATATCACGGGTGTATTGAAGCATCACCAGTTTAGGATGTAATTGACTGTATTCCTTTTCATTATTTATTTACCTTCTTTGGGGAGCAAGCCAGCACATTCTTCTATTGATTTAAAATGATAGTACATAAGCAAGAAAATCCAATCAATTGCACTATCGCATCATATTCTTTTGTACAAAGTTCAAAAACTAGAAATAGAACAACCAAAAACATTAGCAGGTCATGTAGAAACCGGAACATCATCACCCTTATCTACTTTATTGAGTCACCTAGAAAGAGGTCTAATTAAAGGAAAGCAGGCTACCTGGCTAAATTGGTTTGCTGCAATCAGTATTCGAGCATGACGGAGGCTAGCTTCAACCTTTATCTCTATGTCTACACCAGCTACTGAAGAGGCTAAAACACCAAGCTCATCACACAACTGTTGTGCTAGTTTTAAATTTCCCCTGAACAGAAACTAACATCCAATCAGACAAGGAAAAGGAATTTAAAAACCAAGTAAATACTAGAGATGTTGCCTTACGTATGTAAAGCATGATCATGGAGCAATTGTAGTTTTACAAGCTGAATTTGTGACTTTGAAAGAGATAAAAACTTCTCCTCTGCGAGTTTCAGAGCTGCAAAAGCTTCTGAAGGTACATACATAAGCAGCCAATACTGAGTATAAGTTAAAAAAATAATAATAATAATAAATAAACAAACTAAAATAAAAAACTATAGTATAAATTCATTTTTCCTCTTTGCTTTCCTTTTATTTTCCGAGGTATGTAGGAGAAAAAAGGATAAGTTATTTTACCAGAAGAAAGGAAAGAAATAGATCTGGCTTTCCTACTCTTGCATACGTATCAATGAAGTCTGAGGGATTATATACAGTTTTGGGCACAGTACACTAAAGCCCGGCTTAAGACTGAAAACAATTACGGACCCCTTCCAGCTAAGTTGCTCGGACTCTCCAAAAATGTTGCCGCACCTGTGTCGGATCCTTCAAAAATACACTATTTTTGGAGGATCTGACACGCACCCCTCTACATTCTTGAAGAGTCCGAGCAACATAGCCTTCCAGGACATGAGATTGATCAGAATTTGCATGAGAACACTTTGGACACAACTCAGCAGTCTATCATGATCCTATTTAAAGTCCATCAGTTTTATTCCCTCAACCAGGATTTCACAGCAATGTTATTCTTCTACAAGAAAAGGCTAATTAGTTCTGAAACTGCTGCCAGAAATGCTTATTGTACATGATCTAAATGAGGTTGTCGAGTATTTACCTAAGAACACTTTGGCCACATATCATTACCTATCACAATCATAATTCCACTCGACCTTCTTCTATCCTTCTTCTGACCAAATTACACATAAATGTCATCCGCCTCTAGAAAGGAAAGAAAAGCTAGCCAGTTCTGACTGCATTTCTGTCAAAGCACCATTTTTTACATGAGCGGACCTGTATGTCATATGGCTGTCTTCAGTTTTAGCAAGTTTTCTGGTAAGTCTTGAAAGATCTGTGTCCCACATTGGTTGAGGCAATTTTCACCACACGAGCTAACTTTTCGGGTCAAGTTAGGCCCAAGGTCCTTTTTCTTAACATGGTATCAGATTCAAATCCATCCCAGTTCTTGGTTGGGCTCCTATATTATGTTGTTCATGCTCCACATGTCTAGTTCTGAGCATGCAGGGCAAAGGGTGTGTTAGAGTGCCCCAAATTGGTTGAAGGAATGGTTGTTGTCTTCTTATATGATCTTGGGCAATCCTCACCTAGTGAACAGTGTTATCAAAGGTGCGCTTAAAGCGCTCTAAAGCCCTATAGCGAGACTCAAAACGTGTTGAGTGCTTCGCCTCGCTTTATGTACGCTTCACTGTCGTCATCAAGTTTCTAAAGCATACTTTTCCTTGCTAATGAGTTTCTTCTGAAGAGGCAACACTAAACAATTGATATTTCACTTTATCGTAATTGTTTTTCAATCTCTTTGCCCATATACTTGTCATTCATGCTCATAATTTATTAGTCTTGGACTAAACATAAATATTTGTATTTTTTTCTCCCTTTGCGCCTTTTTTCATTGAAGCTCACGCTTTTATTTGCGCTTTAAGCCCCAACAGATCTTAGAGCTCTTTTGTGCTTACGCTTTTGATAACACTGCTAGTGAACTAACATTTGGAGTTTCAATTAGGTACTTAGGGTTACTGAAAAATTGCAAAAGTTGAAAAACAGTACTGATACCATATGGCAATTAAGTGTAAAAGCAAGCACTACCTAAAGAGGTGTGTATTAACCTTATGGGTGTGGTAAAAAAATGATATAAAGAGAATCAAGAGAACAATGCATCAGCCAACTACAAGTGAGCAAATAGCTGAAGTATAGCGTGCTCTATGACCATCACATTATGCACCATAACGCTATGAGCCTATGAATATATGTAAGCATAGCTATGCCAATACAAGAATACTTAAGAAGCATTCAGATATTTGTGTAAACCTTTGTATCCCTTAAATACTGCTAGATGCTGGATAAGTTTGCCATATGCTAGCGCCAAATCATCCAAACTGCAAGTGGATAAGAAAGCAAATTTCTGTCAGATGATATGAAGGCACAAGGCACAATTTCGAACAGCTCAACTACTTGAAAAATCATACAAGTATTACCTCGATGAGTCAGCAAAGCATGTTGCATAAAGTAGTGCATTCATTCGAGCAAGAGGTGCACTATTAGCACACAAAAGGAGAAATAAAATCAGTAAAGAATTTGAATTGGATTTAAGAGCTTGTAATCTACAGATTCTACACATAGCTGACAGGTGACCATAAAGCACCTAAAAAATGTGAACTGCATTGGAAGTTCCATCTAGCCTTTTTTGAACAAACAATGCAACATCTGATTTACAAGCTTATAAGCCAAAACCATGCCTTCAAGAGTTGATGTTCATAATCTCTAACTGGCTTCATACTATTGGGTCTCTGCACGACACCCATTGGGCAGTGGACACTGCTTTCCTATTTCCTTGCTTTAAAAAGGGCAGCCCGTGCACTAAAGCTTCCGCTATGCGCAGGGTTCGGGGAAGGGTCCGACCACAAGGATCTATTGTACGCAGCCTTACCTTGCATTTCCTTGCTTTGTAAATACAATATTTTTAAGAGAGGAATTGGTCCTTTTGAAATAAATTAAAGTCGTGAAGAAAAATCTTTAAAAACAATATCATTATCAAGTCCTAAAACTACAGAACAGGACGTTCCCCTAATGAGGTGCTTGTTTTATGTTGTTTAATACATGGAACTAATGATAAATTATTAAGCTTTTTGAAACTGTTTGAGATGTTAGAATTCTGAAATTGGTAAAGTTTATCCCCCATATGCCGTATAATTTCTTTTTCATTTTACAAAACCACCTTGGGTGGATAGTATTATAGTAAAACAGAAAAGAGAAGCAAATAAGTGAATGGGAACCAAAACAAAACTTCAACAAGAAGAAGAATATACGGAAAACAGGGTAACACTCAAGCTCTTGAAAGGCCACGATAAATCTAGAGTATCTACGATGCTTTTATAATTTTCAAGAAAGGCCACGATATATATTTGCATATGATAATGTTATGATATTATTGCAAGGTATGGGACTTGAGTCCCACATCGGTTAAATGGGGAACTGATGTGGGGCTTATATAGCCTTGGGCTCTCCCACCTCAATAGCTAGCTTTTGGGGTTGGGGCGTGGTTCTCCTAAGGTTGTATCAATGGTATCAGAGCCACCCATCACCCTCCCTACTGCCTGGGATGGTGACGCCGGTATGGCAGTGTTCGCCCGGGGCTAGAAATGTCTAACGCAAAGCCGTCGAGGACGACGAATGCGGAGTATGGTGGTTTGTTATGATATTATTGCAAGGTGTGGGACTTGAGTCCCACATCGGTTAAATGGAGAACTAATGTGGGGCTTTATATAGCTAGCTTTTGGGGTGTGGTTCTCTTAAGGTTGTATCAATATCCCCCCATAAGCTCGTGGTTAATTTGCAATGTAACAAAATATGATTCACGTCCTCACCCATCTCCTTGCAAAGGAAACACTAACTCAAGCAGAAAACTTTTCGTTTTCCCAAATTCTCTGCCGTCAAGATCACCCCTCTAGTAGCTAACTACGTGAAGTAAACACTTTCTTCGGCACCTTAGGTGTCCAGACCTAACTTGCGAGGAATCTCCAAAAATGTCGTCGCACCCGTGTCGGATTCTACAAAATGCACTACTTTTGAAGTATCCGACATGCACCCAATGACGTTTTTAAAGAGTCCGAGCAACATAGATCCAGACCGAAACCTATGGGGATTTCTCACCTGCCCTACCCCGAAGCTTCTCATAAAAAGACTTAACAGAGAACACTTTGTTATTCCCCAATTCCCCACTCAAAGGATCAGATCTGTTGACTGGTTTGCATTGCTTTTGAAGTAAAACTAGCAGTATCTGAAGCTCGGTCACCTCAAAATCCTGGAAAGTCCTTCTGAACCTCAAATCCCAAAAAGTCTCATCACCTTGTGTCCCCCTAATGTGTTGAACAGAAAGCTCCCTTTGGCACGAAACCCCATACAGATTTGGGAATCCATCCTTAAGCACCAAGACTACACACCACTTTTGCCCCCAAAAACTAACTCTACTCCCCTCCCCAATCTTAAAACTAAAATTATCATTAAAAGCTTCCCACCCCTTCATGATGTTCCTCCAAATACCGCACCCGAAAGGCATAGTTATCCTATTTGTTCTCCACCCCCTTTCATTTCTCTATATTTATCCACCCAAAAGGATTTTTTTTTTTTTTTTTGGAGAAAGTTAACTGGTATTATAAACAAGAAATACACCAATAGTGTACTTCAGCATTAATTACATCATAAGTATAGAGGGACAAAGCAAAAAGATTTACCACCTGTCTTCCCCATAAGCTATCGAAAAATAGGGTAATGTCCCCCAGATCCTTAGGTAAAGTATGATTGCACCAAAAATAAAAGGGGACTAAGCAGTTCATATGTATGAGAGAGCTTCCACTTGAGTGGTGAGTTTCCCATGATCATGGACCTACACCAAGGATTGACTTTGAGCCTATAATTGTTTACCCTAATTATGCTATTGAAAGACATGTTGTGTTATTTGATGGTACAAGTGAAAGTGTCAAGGGGAAGTACTCCAAAGAATAATAGGTCATTTGGTTTGAAATGAAAGAAAATTTGATCTCTGAGTAAAAAATTTGTGTTACTTATACGAATTTGGTTTCTAGTATAAAATCTTGTAGAACTAATCTCCGTATAATCCACAAAATGTTTCTCGAGTGTCAAGTGCCACGATTTGTGCTTAAATTTGTGAAATTGTTCAATAGGAAAATCCCTACTTTTGAACCACCTCTTCTTTAAAATTCTAAAACACTTCAACTAGGTTTAAGGCCTTAATACTTACCCAGTCAAGATGAACACCCTTGAATTCTGAACGAGGGAGTAGTACTTATTATTTTGCATTTGAAAGTAATGATACTTACGTATCTTTCTAATTAAGCAGCAAAGCAGATTTGTTGCTCCTCCTTAATAACCTTTCCCTAAACATTTATCACAAGTAGTGGCATAGTTTGACTAACCATGCAGCTAGCAAATTTTAACATTGGCAGTAGCACTTTATCGCTGCACAAGGAACGTATCGCACAGAGAAAATGGTGGGGTACTGTAAGCAAAAATAAGAATGAGAACCAAGACACCACATCACCTGCCATATACCTCCCAGGCAGTAGCACGGAACAAATATGAAGAGCCTAAAAGTTGCAGCACAGATCCAGGGATGGAACATGGCTGCCCACAGAACTGGAATGTATCGGTATTATTCCTACATTCATTCTCCTGGGAAAAGATAACAGAACCCTTTGGCTTCTTTAAATTCTTAATCCATTGAGTACAAAAGGCCCCATCTGGGATCATTAGTGAAGCCTCATCACCATATTCATTAATCAGATGAGAACTCAACCTCAGTTCCTGCAAGAAAAAATATAATCAGGATAAAGAAATGGACAACTCAAAAGAAACTTTACACTTTAAAAGATAAAGCAAACATAAGGAGCGAATATAACCTTGCAGACATTGCTTGGGCATGTTGCAAGTTTCATGGAAGCCTTTGGACCAAATGAAAGCAAAGGTCGTTGCACTTGCTGCACATTAAATGTCATAGGTTCAGTTTCCTTATAAATCACAGATAAAGACATCAACTATATGATGAGAGCAAAAATCCCTCTAGAAATACAATGTTCAGCAGCAACTCCCCATGATCAGAGGAATTAATATTCCTAGTGTTAATGTAACAAAAGAGTACGGAGAAAATATTCTGGCTCTATGTTGCAAATATCCCTGGTGAAACTGTTAAGCATTTACATCTGACCAGAGGAATCATATATGTAGAACACAGATGTAGAACACAGTAAAAAACTTCTAAATTGTAGCAGATGACACTAAAGATTATATCTAGCCAGGTCTTCAAATAGAAAGTGAAGTAGTGACACTTAACCTGCTTCAAAAGCAATTCAGAGGATCACTTAATTAGAAAGCGGGAAATGGATTAGAAAGATTATCTCAATTAAACACTCGCTTGATTTCTATAAAATTGAAAAAGCAGCTTTGATTTGTGGCATCACAAAAACTCTCCTTACATGTAAAGATTTGTTCCCTGTAAAAGCCAGTTCTTACTCATGTGAAGTTCAAAGTAATCTCCTGGGACAATTATGTTCATGGATTTGTGTGAAGGTGGCTTCCGTGTTTGGAATGAAGTGCAAGAATGTGCTGAGAAATGAACAAATTCGTAGGCAGAGGCATACCCACGTGCACCCATTAACTTCGAAAAGAACTCGGTATATATGTGTACATAGCTTGAAGAACTAGAATTTATCTTAAAAGGACCCCACAAACATATCTGCTGGATTGGGTCATTTGGTCAGCGTGCAGCTTAGGCCCATGAGCGCTGCCACGCGACCCAAGTTCGAACCTTGGCTGCTACATCATTTTCATTTTTAGCTGACAGTTAAAAAAATGCATAAAACATGTAGGTGACAGGTTTCGAACACACAACCTAACGTATGCAAAGTGACGCCCAAACCACCAGTCCGCGGAACGGGCTTCATCAAACTATGCCATTTAATTCATATTTATCCGTAAGGACATCACTTCTATCAGTGCTCGATAAAATATTTAGACGAGGCGTTGTTGTGTGACATCGCTTCGACCAACGTGCATCTAGCTTTAGTGGTGCCCTCGTTGTCTTCGAATCCTAGGTTCGCCTCTGTTCATAAGGACCAAAACATGAACAACTTTGGCTCTTTGAAGAAGATAATTCCTTAACAATTAAGCATGAGCCATGCATTAAGTTCGATCACTTACACGCCCCAACTGTGGGATAGCATACATTTTCTTTTGTTCATTTTTCCAAGGATGAAAGGGAAGAACTGCAGTGACCCTGGACTATGCCTACAGTTTATACAAGTCATTAACATACAATATAAATAATAATTTATATATGGTTTCAATTCTTTTAGGTCATTTGGGATTGTTTTATATGCATGATGTCAATACGTAACTGAAAATGGGACCTCATATTTTGCCTTTACTTTCAGAAATAGAAGACATACTTACAGGAGTATTGGAGAGGTTGCAAGAGGAACTGTCTTTGGGATGGGGTAGATGGAGCAAAGAAATTTCACTTCGGTGCATTGGAAGACTGTCACATCTCCTAAAAAATGGGGAAGTCTAGGAATTAAAGATTTGACGGTTATTAACAAAGCTTTGTTGGGCAAAGGAATTTGGCGTTTCGGGATGGAGGTACAAACTTTTTGGAGAGGGTTGATAGTTGATAAATATGGAGTAATGGAAGGGGGATGGAGAACTAGAGATGTCACTATGCCTTTTGGGTGTGGTTTGTGGAGGAATCTAATGAAGGGAAGGATGATTTCAATAGAAATATCTCATTCAAGGTTGGAAATGGGAGGAGAGTTATTTTTGGGGGACATAGGTGGTTTGGGGATAGCTTATTGAAAGATGATTTCCACACTGTATAGAATGTCATGCCAAAGGAACCTGTCAGTCCAACAAATTAGGGAGATACATGGTGGAGAGACTTTTTGGGATTTGAGATTTAGAAGGCATTTCCATGATTGGGAGGTGACCGAGCTCCAAAGGTTGATGGTCATCCTTCACAGGCAAGTCAATTCGGTGGATGAACCTGATGCTTCGTGGTGCGGTTTGAGGAACAATGGGGTTTTCTCTGTTAAATCTTTCTACGAGAAACTCCTAATTAGGGAGTAGGTTGTGTTTTCATGTGATGCAATTTGGATATCGTTGGTGTCGAGGAAGGTGTTTTTTTTTTCTCTTGGCTAGCATCTAGAGGGGTGATTTTGACGGCGGAAAGTCTTAGAAAGCATAAGGTTGCATGTGTCATCTGGTGTTACATGTGTAAGGAGACAGAGGAAGAAGTGGATCATTTTCTCATACGTTGTGTCTTTACCATGAGATTATTGTGGGATATGCTTCAGTGGTTCGGAATTTCTTTGGTTATGCCAAAATCTATGAAAGATTTAATGTTTTGTTGGAGAAGCGGGAATAGGAGGAGAAGCCGTAAGGCATGGAATTTGGCCCCTCTTGCGTTGATGTCGGTTATTTGGAATGAGAGAAATAGGAGAGTTTTTGAGGGGGTAGAGTCGAGTTTTTCTCAAGTGAGGAATAGCCTCTGGTCTCTTTTTTTCTTTTGGTGCACCCATAAAATCCCTAATTATATAGAAAAATGGGTGGACTTTGTAAAGAATAAGATTTTGTAGATTCTTTACCTTTTGGTTTTTTCCTTTGTATATGACCAACTCGGCCTTGTTTATGAATGAAATACACTTACCTTATCAAAAAAAAAATACTTACAAGAGTTAAAGATAAAATGATGAAACCCCCAAAAATTAATACCTAAAGTTTGTTTTTTTTTGAGAAAGTTAACATTTTTTTTATTTTTTATTTTTTATTTTTTATTTTTTTATAGACAGGAAACTCACCAAAAGTGTGTTTCAGTAGTAATTACACAAAATAGAGGGAGATACCAGAAATTTCCTATCACCTATGCCCTCTTAAACTATCTAGAATGTTAGTAATCTCCTCCACCTCATTCGGTAGGGTATGTATACACCAAAAATAAAAGGTCGCAAGGCAGTTCATCTTCAAACTTTGGAAAGGGATGCTTTTGTTTTCAAAACATCTCTGGTTCCTTTCCTTCCACATTGTCCACCAAATGCAAGCAGGGACAATCTTCCATCTCTCCTTATGTCCTGACATATTCTCGTCTCTGTTCCAACTTGCTAACGTATCTGCAGTGTTCCTTGGCATGGTCCAACTGATACCCCTAAGGTTTAGGAAAATTTGCCAAAGTTGTGTTGTCACCTTGCAATGTAAAAAAAGTTGGTTTGTTGTCTCTGTTTCAGATTCACAAAAAAAACATCTAGAACACAAATGCTTCCCTTTTTTCATAAGGTTGTCTTGTGTTAATACAGCTTGCCTAGACACTAACCAAATGAAACAATTCACCTTGAAAGGTATTTTAACTCTCCAAATCATTTTCCAAGGCCAACTCCCATGAGTATCCATAGGAATGTCCAGAAGTCTATAAGCTGACTTCACAGTGAAGGTTCCTTTCTCTGTCTCTTTCCACAATAAGTTATCTGCTTTATCATTTAGATTCTTAAATTGTTCAATGGTTTTGTAGAATTCTGTCAAGTTATCAACTTCCCAGTCATTAAACAGTCTTCTGAAGGTAAGATTCCAGCCATGTATATCTCTAACATCAAAAACTGTAGCCCATTTCTGTTGGTTGAGATTGTAGATAATCAGAAACTGTTGCTTCAAAGTCTGTTGATCCACCCACCCATCATGCCAAAAGGAGGTTTTTCTTCCATTTCCTAGAAGAATCTTAGAACTTCTCCATAATTTAGGCCATTGGTTTCTAATGGATCTCCATACACCAACCCCATAGGGATTATTATTTGTCTTGGTAATCCAGTGATCTTCCATGCCATATCTGGAAATTATAGCTTCTTTCCACAAACCTTGTTCATCTGATGCAAATCTCCACAACCATTTCATAAGTAGGCTCTGGTTTTGAACTTTCAGATTCCTTATGCCCAGCCCCCCTCCTCTTTTGTTAGTGATGACGTTATCCCATTTGACTAGATGATATTTCTTTTCTTCCTCTCCATTACCTTGCCACAGAAAATTTCTTCTAACAGAGTCGAGTTTCTTAATCACATTCCCGGGGATAGGGAAAAGAGACATCATGTAAGTAGGCAATGCGTCCAGGACACTATTTATGAGGTTCACTCTACCACCCAGTGAAAGATATTGGCTCCTCCAGTTAACCAGTTTCTTCTCGCACTTCTCCACCACTGAATTCCAAATGTTTTTGGACTTGCTCTTTTCCCCCAAAGGCATCCCTAGATAGGTAGTAGGTAGCTCATCTAAACTACCACCTAGGATATCCGCCAGATCTCTCATGTTTGTAACTTCATTTACAGGGTAAACAAAGCTCTTTCCCCAGTTAATGTGTAGTCCTGAAATAGCTTCAAAAAGGATGAAAATGATCCTCAAATACTTCAGCTGATCTTCATCTGCACCACAAAACACCAAAGTGTCATCAGCGTACTGTAAGTGTGAGATGGATAAACTCAGAGGATCATTTTCATTTAACTTAAAACCCCTGATCCAATTGTTTGACTGGGCTGTCTTAAACATATCACTGAGCCCTCCCATTGCCAAGATGAACAAAAAGGGGGAGAGAGGATCCCCTTGCCTCAAACCTCTCTCACACGAAAAGAAACCAACCAGAGTACCATTGATCAACACTGAGAACTTCACAGTACAAACACAAAATCTCAGCCAGCCTATCCAAACAGAGCCAAATCCTATGTTCTCCAAGATTTTCCAAAGGAAGTCCCAATTTAAGTGATCATAAGCCTTTTCTATGTCTAATTTGCATAGAATTCCTGGGATTTTGGATATGTTTCTGACATCCACACACTCATTCGCAATCATAATGGCATCCATAATTTGTCTTCCTTTAATAAATGTCATTTGATGTGTATCCACCAATTTGTGCATAACTTTCTTCAGTCTTTCTTTTAGAATCTTGGAGATGATTTTGTAGATTGCTGCCTATGAGACTTATAGGCCTGAAATCCTTTAGTTCCGAGGCACCAACGTTCTTTGGGATCAAAGCTATAAAAGTTGCATTGAAACTTTTTTCAAAATAGCCTTGATCATGAAAATTTTGTATGGCTGCTATCACTTCACCTTTGATTACATCAATACACTGTATAAAAAAGACCATTGTGAAGCCATCTGGCCCGGGAGCTTTGTCACCTGCACAAGCAAACACACAATCTTTTATCTCCTGTTCTTCAAACTGACTTTGGAGAGCAATATTATCTTCATCACTGATCATAAGTTGCTCTTGCTCTCTGGGATTAAATTGAGGCCTCCACACCTCTGTCTCTTTATAGAGCTTTTGGTAATAGCTTGTAATTTCTTCTCTGATTACTGCTGGTTCCTTCACACTAACACCATTGATCAAAAGACTATCAATGTTATTGTATCTCTTGTGACAAATAGCAATTCTATGAAAGAATTTGGTGTTCATGTCGCCTTCCTTCAACCATAAAGCCCTAGACCTTTGCCTCCAAGCCACTTCTTCCCTTTTAGCAATCTCCCCAAACTCCACAGTAAGTACAGCTCTCAGGTAGGATTCATCATCTGAAAGGCTTCTGTGTTCCTAGATCACATCCAAATCAGAAAGCTGATTAAGGATATTCTGCTTCTGTAAGCTTAAGCTGCCCTGTACAGACTTGCTCCATTCCTTCAGCTTCCCTTTTAGGTGCTTCAATTTACTAGCCAGGATATAATCGGGCCTTCCTATAAGGTTCTCAGATTCCCACCACGTCTTCACTCTATCTTTGAAATTTTCAGTTTGTATCCACCAATTTTCAAATTTGAAATAAGATTGAGTTCTCTCCCAATTTCCACATTCCAATGATATAGGACTATAATCTGATGTGACCCTAGGCATCACAGACTGCTTTATCTTCCTGAAAGATGTTTCCCACTCTTCAGAATATAGAAGTCTATCAAGCCTTGCAGCTACTTCATGTCTGTCCCCTCTCTTCCATGTGAAAGTACCACCCATGAGGGGTGGGTCTTCTAATTTCATGTCCTCTATAAATTCAGTAAACTCTTCCATGGCCTTTGTGAATCTGATGCAATTTTGTTTCTCTGATGGATATCTCACAACATTAAAATCCTCCGTAACCACCAAAGGACCACTAAATAGACTCCTAACTGCCATCAGTTCCCACCATACTTCCTCCCTTTCTTCTCTGCTGTTTGGGGCATATACACCTGATAAATGCCAATTGAACTCCTGAGTGATGCCGGTAAATTTGCAGGTAATACAATAAGCCCCAACCTCACATACTTCACCCTCCCAAATGTTGTTGTCCCAAAGTATAATAATACCCCCTTTCGTACCTCTTGCATCTAATTGCGCATATTTAACCCTTCTGTTTGCCCATATCTCTTTGATCATATCCCATATATCCCCTCTTATTTTTGATTCTTGAAGACAATAGACATCAGCTCTCCATTTATGGATCATATTCTTGATTCTCAACCTCTTTGTTGGATCATTGAGGCCCCTCACGTTCCATGAAATTATTTTAACCTTCATTAATTTCGTTGATGAAACATCCCCCCTACTTCTTGTCCCAAAACTGATAAAGTTAATACTTGGTTCCAGTTTTTTTAACTCCTTTGGCATCTTCTCTTTGGGAGTCACTGGAGCTAAAGCCCCGGGGGCTTCCATTGTTGCTTGTCTCCTCCCGTCAATTATCATGAAAAGGTTTAGAGCCACCTCTTCACACCCTTGGAAGTGTACTCCAAACTCTTTATTCAGTTTGATGATGTTCTGATGTACCCAAATAGGTACTGCCCTGCCCGATTCTATGGGGTTTTCTTCTTCTGTCAAATTGAGAGGTAAAATATCTTCTACTGAAATAAACCCATCCTCTTTTCCTTCCAATTGTAAAAAATCCCCTGCGAGCTCTTCCATTGTTTGTTCATCTTCTATATGAATAATCGACATGGCATCATCTTCTGGTTGCACTACTGCCATTTCGGCACTCATGCATGCGTCTTCAAATTTTCCCGAGTAGAGAGAGCCTTCTGTTTCATTCACCAGGTTCTTGTTTTTAAAGATCGCTTCAATTTCAGCTCTAAATGGATCATTGGGATTTGAAGATAATAAAAGAGGGACTTCATTAAAAGATTGGGCCAAAGGGTCAAAGCCAAAGTTCCTTTTTCCTATACCTGTTCCCTTTAGTGGAAGGTCATGTGCCAGGTCACGTGTCAATAAAGGGAATTCAAAAGAATTTGAACAGCCCACGTGCCCCACTGTATTTACAGTTGTAGAGGGCACCAATAAACCTATGGGGTTTTCTAATATCCTCTGGGTTGAAGGTTTTTGACATTCTCCAGTTCCGACCTCAACTTTGTCTTCTCCGGCGTAGAATCTCGTCGGCGTCTCGTCCCAGATTTGGATCACATACCCAACACCTTCACATTCAGTCTTAACTTCCTTCGGGATACGGCTTTCTCCCCCCTTTACCAAGATTCTTGCCCACTTTAAATGATTCCGCAGTTCCGTCTCCTCCTCCGTTCTTATCCAACCTCCGCAGAAATCCCCGATTGCCTTAAAGACATTGTGAGACCATAGATTTAGGGGTAATCCAACCAACCTGATCCACAATTGCTTAACGGCTGTCCTCTCTTGGATTACATCCACGGTGGGAGTCCACCATTGTAAGTTTAATCTCTGTTTCTTCCATGCCCAACTACCCTTCAGGATGTGTTCTGCCGTATCTATAGAAGAGAACTCGAAAAGGAAGCTATTATTACCCATTTCATAGATGTTAAGCCCATGGATCTGGTTCCAATTTGTGCTTGCCCACCTGCGTATCTCCGATAGAGTCGGAACTTCAGAACCAGTGATGTTGAAGTGACCATAGATGCTCCTTTGCAATAGAATAGATTGTGATGGATTGATGCCTCCTTCAATTTGGATGATGTCTCCTTTTTCCTTAACGACAGCTGCATCAATTTCTCTGGAGATCCATTTACTTCTTCTGTCAATTTCAGCATAAAGGATCTCTTCATCTGTCAATCTGGGTCTACAGTTTGTTTTCTTTGTGTCTTTGTAATTAATGAATTTCTCGATTTTAATGGCCAAATCCCACCAACCAGCATTGAAGGCTATTTCCGGAATAATAAGTACTGCTCTGTTTTTCCCCTTTAGGCTTATAATACTGATGTATCTCCCTTTATTATTAAAGTTTCTTGCACAGAAAAACTGGGATGAAAGTTCTTGTCTTCTCCATCTGCGAACAACATTTCCTTTTTCCTTTTGAGGCTTCTTTCAGAAAACTGCAGATCCACTCCATGGTTTTCTGATTGAAACTGGATCTGCTCATCATGTTTCTTCCACGCTCTGTCCAGTCATACAATGTTTCCGCTCGGGAGAGACTCCTCGAGATGTCGTAAGATTTGAAGCCCATTGCAAAGAAAATTGTGTCATTATCCATGTCTGAGGTTGTAGAGAAAAAAAGTGTGCTTTGGTAGTTATCACGTGAGGTAATAACTGGGAAAGAAGAAGAGAGTTTTCAGTGCCGAGCCACCGGAAAGGGTGACTCTACCCCCCTAGAAAGTAGGAGAGAGAGTGTCTCGGTTATCGTGCCTGGGAGAGTTTTATTATGTATTAAGTAATGAATTAATACCTAAAGTTTATTGTTTCTAATTTGGTATCGGTTTTTCATCAACCTGCTGTTCAACTGCAGAACCCAACAGTTGATTTGAGAACCCACTACTTGATTAAATAACTGCCATCAGAAACTATATGAAGAACTTTTTACTCGTAAATTTTATTTAAAAAATGGAAATAATTTGCCTTTCCTGATAAGGTTATTATATGAAGAATCCAACTAAAATAACAAGGGTCAATTCTATCCTAAAAGTCCAAGAACTCCTATATGCATTGCTGCAGCACTGAAACACTCCAAGTCAAGTTTGATAAGGGCTCTACAGTGGCTGTTTAAAACCTATAACAGGGATACTATGACAGGTCGAATACTTAGTTCTTGGAGACTCATATAGTTCATTTGCTCTAAGGAAACAGCGGTTACTGCATTCCTTGAAGTTTACCAAAATATGCTTTCCTCTTTGTTCCTTAGGCGCATCACAGCACAGGGGCCTATACTATTAATGGCTTCAAGGCTACAACAACTGGACCTAAGTATGTGGTTGGTGGCTCCCTGGCTGCTCATGAATGATTCTTCAATTGTGATGCTAATTTAGGCCAACTAAGTACTTAAGAGGAGTTGTGGTTCCAATCTATGTGAGAACTTAGGATCAATTTAAGCTTTTTAGATGTAAATCAGCAATCCGTAATGCATTTGCGGCTACCTTTAGTTTCTAATCGCAATTCATATCAGCTCGGAATCCTATTTTACTGGAGTTTAAGGAGCCCCTTGGAGGAGGGAAGAAAAACATACCTCTCTAAGGGGTGTAGTTAGTTGGGGATAACAGCCTAACAGGTACCAACCTGTCTGCTTACTACGAGTCTCTCTTAGAAATGCCTGAAGCAGGGGCTAAGAAAATTGAGCAGATATACAGGATCTTTCCTTTGGATGGAAAGAAAGTGAAAAACATTTCATCTGTTGACAGGGGTAACATCACTTTGCCTATTTAGGATGGTCTTTGGGGATGAGGGATGTAACAGTACTAGAGTTTTTCTTGGAAACGGTTATGAAGGGTTGAGTAAGAAGCATTAGGGATGGTTGTTCTCGGGGGGGGGGGGGGGGGGGAGGCCGGGCAAAGGCCTCTGCGAATCTTAAACAACTGGGACGAAATTCACCATAGTATATCGTAGCATTTCATAAACTCCAATAATTTGGGATTGGGCCTTCCTTGATTGATTGTTGGATTGAGTAACGTGCCAGAAAACATATCTAATTCAAGAGAAAACACATACAACAGTTTAGGTTCCGCTTAGTTTAGGGATTTGAACTTCTTTCAAACAGAGGCGAAATGAACTGTAGTTTTTCTTTTATAACAACAAATCCACTAATTCCAGCTCCAAAACTCAGTGGATAATGGGCTTGCCTCTCTGCTCTTCTCCACTTAAATAACAAACTTGGTTCACTAGATAGGATTCGAACTTATGGCGTGCACCTACCACATATACCACATTGTATTAGCTCTACTCTTGACCCAAAGCCTGGGGCAAAATATGTCTAGCATTTTAAGAGATCTCAAATAGGAGACATAAACCGAAGGATGAAAGTTAAAAGTAGCCATAGTCTGTTTATTTTTGAGAAGGCATAGTCTGATTATATAAAGTAAGAAATGCTAATATTACTGCTTTTTAAGAACTATTAAGTTCATGAAGTAAACCTGGCACTGGCTATTCTACACACACTCCAAATCTCAAAAGTTCACCATCCCCCCAGTGGATTATCCAGTATCCAATAGAAAATTATCTATGTTACAATTTAATTATGAGAACCCAAAGGAAACAAATTCAATTGAGAAATTCGTGCTACATATTCAACGACACAAAATGAGTAACACCATGCAGTGAATAAGCGAGAATGGGCAACGCTTCTCTTTCTTACTGGCTACTGCCTTTACAATTTTTTCACCTTTACATAAACACACTGTACTCGTGCAAATGGATTTTTCGCATGGTGTATGCTATGACTGAAATCACCTTAGATTATTTGGTCACTGTAATGAATAACAAGAGAGTGATTGAAGTACTTACAGTCAGGTCAAATTTAGCCATGGCAAGATGATTAGATGCAACCAGCCGTTTCAGCTTAAGACTTTCTGCTCGCTTTAAGGATCTTCTCAGGAGAACATATAAGAGTTGTTGAGTGGATAATGAAGTTCCTATACTGGTAACTGGTGAATAGGATGAACCAATAAGTCCCCTCATGTTTGAGACTCCAAATTCAGACAACAACTTGCACATTGCGGCTAATGTGTAAGCAAGACAACTGTCATTATTTTGCTGCACATAAAGAGGGGAGAAATATAAGATCACCTAGTAAAAAATGTAGATTTTTTGATAACCATGGTGTCCGGGCCAGCTTGCGCGCACCTCGACTAATTCCATGGGATACCTGCCACCTCCCACCAGCAACAGGTATCAGGTAACTCTGTCCACCAAGGCTAGAACAGATGGGAAGAAATCACCTAGTGTTTGTCTCTGTTGGGAATTGAACCTGAGACCTCATGGTGCTCAACCCAACTTCACTGAACCACTAGGCCACACCCTTGGGTGCTAGTAAAAGATGTAGATAAATTAAATAAAGAGGCAACTCTACAAAGGAAAGTTACTAAAGGCACATCTGTCCTGTTGATGTCTTGAAACAAAATGATACCTGGGAGGACCTAATATCCATATTTCTTGCTCTCCAGGACAAGAAGTAAAAATCTTTCTACGAGAGTTTTGATCAATACAGTGAAACAACAACAACAACAATATACCCAGTGTAATCCCACAAGTGGCAAATGCATTAAGCGGGAATTGATCCCTATGACAAGCTAAAATCATTGAGTACATAGCTACTTCAGCTGAATTTTTATTTGTATTCATATTTTTAGCATTCAAAAAGTTCAGAATGAGCAGCTGATAGTGGAGAATGGAAAAGGGAGGGGGGAGGAGGAACTGTCACTTTGCCTTCCGGTTGTGGTTTGTGGAGGAATATCATGAAGGAATGCGAGTTTTTGGGAAAATACCTCATTCAAGGTCGGAAACGAAAGGAGAGAAAATTTTTGGGGACATTATTGAAAGATAAATTCCAGCGTTTGTACAGAATAGCTTGTTAAAGAGACTGAACAACATAGCTAAATAGGGGGATACAAGGTGGAGGGACTTTTTGGGACTTGAGATTTAGAAGGGATTTTCAAGATTGGGAAATGACTAAGTTTCAAAGATTGTTAGCCACACTTCGTAAGCAAGTCAATCCAATCGATAACCCCGAGTTCGGTGGTGGGACTTGGGAAATAATGGAGTATTCTCTGTGAAGTCTTTCTATGAGAAGATTTTAGTTAGGGAGGAGCATGGTTTCCCATGTAATGCAACATGGATTCTAAAGGTGCCGAGAAAGGTGTGCTTTTTCACTTGGCTAGCCGCTAGAAGGGTGATTTTGACAGCGAAAAATCTTAGAAAGTGGAAGGTTTGTGTTACATGTGTAAGGAGGCGGGCAAGAACGTGGATCATCTTTCTTCATTGCGGACTGACAATGAGATTATGGTGGGATATGGTTAGGTGGTTTGCCACTCCATGGGTGATGACAAAAACCGCGAAAGAGTTGATGTTAGCTAGAAGAGCGGGAGAAGAAGAGAAGATGAAGGACTTGGAACGTGGTCCCACTTGCTTTCATGTGGGTTGTTTAGAGAGAGAGAGAGAGAGAGAAATAGGAGAGCTTTTGAAGGAGTAGAGTCGAGTTTCTCTCAAATGAAGAGTAGCTTCCGTTCCGTTATCCTTCCGTAGATTCTTTACCTTTTGGTATGCCCCTTGTATACTGCCATTTTGGCCACGCTTAAAAATAAAAATACTTTTACTTGACCCAAAAGAAAAAAAAATATATTCAGAGTTTGCACTTTCCAGAAGTCAACTAAACATGTTATGTAATTTGTTAAAAATTGTTAAAGCTCCCCTCCAGATGGAGTCTTTTGTTTATATTTATATGACTGTTTAACACAACAGTTGAAGTTTTGAGTTGTTCATAAATCGGGAAAAATGCAACAGCTAAAAGTTACTGATACTTTTAAAAAAAGGTGAAAAGTTGTACTGGAAAGTGTTGAAGATAGGATCCATGTAAATTTTGTTACAATATGGGATGTGATAGGAAATTTCTAGGATACTGAAATCACTTGCAGATAGACCAAAAGATGAAAATAGACGTAATATTTTCAATGAATACTATATGTTGTACTTTGATATTTTTATTTTGTAAATCATAATAACGCTAATTCCCCAGGTATCCAATCATGAAAGAAGGTCCAACAGACATCAATACAATAGCAGTGCACTTAGCGGTACATCATCATGTGCAGACAACACATTTAAGAAAACATTGAAAACTGAATCACTTGCCAACAAGTTGGTGACAAGAAAAGCATTTGTGCATAATCCCATAGTGCAGTTAAACAAAAAAACCTACAGAAAAAAAAAAGCAGAACATTCAATGATCTCCAAATCATCAACGATCGGATGATAGGTAGGACTGCTGTGATGATATCCTTCTTTAACATAGGAAAGGTGGTATCCATCAGTTGCATTTTTTTAACTCCTTGTTAGATAAACTATTCGAGACAAATATACGTAGATGCAATCAATAGAATTAAGATGGGCACTACAACTAAATTAGACCGGGATTAGGGGCTGGCCTCAATTTAGTAAATTTTCAGTAAGCTACTGCTCTTCTGCCACTAAGTCAGGTCATCACTCAGCATCATGTTTTCTTACAGAAGTAAATGTTCAGTCCAGCACATTGTAAAACTTGAGAATAAACAAAACTAGAAACTGGTGACAGAAAACTGTGAAAATATGGCATCAAAGAAGAGCTCTTTGTCCAACAGATAAAGTTGTAAGTACTAGAAAGAAGGGAAAGAAGATCCTATCAATGAGCGGCCACAGCCAAAAATAGCAAAAGATACGTGTAAAAGAGGCAAAACAGGTTCCCCTATGAGCAGTATGCAGAAAGAACAAATTACAAGATAGTCACTTTAGAGCACAAAAGAATATGCTATGCCACTTTAGAGCACAAAAGAATGAAAGATAAAACAATGTAACAGAAAAAGGAAGCCATAGTTGAAAGAAAGGGAAAGAACAAATACGGCTACCTGCTGAGACACACGGACTGCTTCTGTCAACACCTGAAAATTATCAAGCAAATAATTGTTATGCCGAAATGTAACACCAAAGATCCTAACTCCTAAAACCACTCCTATGCCCACCCTCACCTTCATCACATCAATATAACCGGGGGGGGGGGGGGGGGGGGGGGGGGATTACGTACATCAAAATCAATAAAGTAGCATAACATGGACAATGAAGGTTGGAAGTGACATTGAATATGTCTACCTCCAAAGCTTGCTTAGGGTGCCCAAAATGAAAATGCATCATCCCCAAGCATAATAAAGCAATTTCATATCTACCAAAGCTATTGCAGCCTGTTGAAGAAGAGGATACGAAATCACATCCTTCTGCCCCTGCACTTTGGTAAAAATATTTCTCAGATCTATTTGCAAGGTGTTAGAATATCACACAAATACGTTTTCCAAAGCTACGGTGGCCCAAAGGGTTAGCTCCAGATGAATTTATCGATCATCAAAAAAAAAAAAATATCACGTAAATATGTGTCTAAATTTATGGTACTTGAATAAAAATAATCTTCTAGAATATTCTATTGGATACTGTAGGATATTCGATGTTCAATTATGGAATATTATTTACCTTGTTAGCATGGAGACTGATTACCTAACATATTGTACGTAGCCTATGACTACTACATAAGGAGCGCCTCTTATAAATTATGTTAAAAGTCTAGTTAATTAGAAGTTTTCTTCTGTTAGTATGGTATTAAAGCATCTATGGTCTTGGTAAGGACTCAAAGTGTATCGCCTGCCTGGCCATTTTTTTCTTCATTTTGGTGTTCGGAAATGCTCCACTTTTCGACAATTGGTATCACTACTCTCCGATGACCATTCAAGCGTTGCTCACTTGCTCCTCTCTCCGACAACAGTTGAGGTACTACTTCTCTCTTTAGAATCGTTCAGGGCGACCAGTCTGGTGCAATGAATCATCCTGGCTACTGATAATTCAATTTTCTACACGATTAATGCCCTCCTCTATATCATTGTTTTGTGATTCAAGTTATGCTGATAGTCTAGAAAATTTACAGCACCATATCTCTGTTTGGTGATCGAGAACAGACACTCTTTATGATGGGGGATTCAATGCTTACTCTCAAAATATTCATTTGCACAATCTTGCAGGCACTTTCTTTTATCATGCACTTACCGATGACTCTCCAGAGGAAAGAATTCTAGCACTTCCTTTTTTGTGATTGTGCACTACTCTAACGAGATTTCAGTAAATATCTATTGACTCCAAATAAGTAAACTTATTTCAGTAAATATCGATTGACTCCAAATAAGTAAACTTAAGTTAGTCTTCCCACTTTGAGTTTAAGGGGGTCTGTTAGAATATCAAGTCTAGATTCATTCTACTTGTATAATGAAAATCTTATACTACCTCCGTTTCAATTTGTTTGGCCTATTTTGACTTTGCACGGAGTTTAAAAAAGTAAAGAAGACTTTTAATCTTGTGGTCTTAAATTAGAGATAAGTCAAATGTATCAAAATGTCCTCTGATCGTGTGGTCTTAAACATGTCATATGGAAAGTTGAAATCAAAGAGTTGCTAAAAAAGGAAAATGTCATTCTTTTTAAAATGGACTAAAAAGGAAAGCAGGCCAAACAAATTGAAATGGAGGGACTAAAATATTTCACAGAATATTCTTATTTGATTATGGAATATTTACTTGCCATATTAGCATAGAGATTGATTACCTACCATATTGTACGTAACTGAGACTCCTAAATAAGGAGCACCTCTTGTAAATTGGTAAAAAGATATCAATCAAATCACTGAGTTTCACTAGTAATAATGATTGATGCATTTGCACCCAAGGGTGGTCAATGAAGTGGGGTAGAACTAGAGGTCTCAGGTTCAAATCCAGCGGAAACCCAAAAACACTAGGTGATTCTTCCAATTTGTCCTAGTTTTGGTGGACAAAGTTACCTGGTATCTATTGCTGGTGAGAGGTGGCAGGTATCCTATGGATTTAGTCGAGGTATGCGAAAGATGGCCCGGACACCACGATTATCAAATAAATAATGATTGATGCATTTACCACCCACCCACCCCTTTCTAGTTCTCTCTCTCTAATCCATTTGTTATACTTACAAATATATCATTTCAAGCAAAATTTGAAAACCAACCCCTTAAATTAGCATTGCTTATGCTAAGTCCCACATCGGTGGCTGGGAGGCAAAATTGTCTCCTTATATGATTTTGGGCAATCCTCACCTAATGAGCTAGCTTTTGGGGTTGAGTTAGACTCGGGTTCTATTTCTTTATCATCGTATCATAGTAAGGCCCACCCAAGTCTTGATTCACCCGATGTTGGACCTCATCATATATTGTCCACACTCCAGATGTCCCGTCCTAGGAGTGAGGGAAGTGATAAGTCCCACGTCGGTGGTTGGGAGGCAAAATCCATCTCCTTATATGGTTTTGGGCAATCCTCACCTCTTGAGCTAACTTTTGCAGTTGAATTAGGCCTAAGGTCTATTTCTTTATCAACTCAGTAAGCTAAGGGACAAATTCTTATTTTCAATAAATGGAAAAACCTATAAAAAAACTTTTAGAATTTTATGCATTACTGCATTATAGCTTAAAATATGTGTTTGTCAATACACCATCTAGGACATAAATTCTGATTCACTTTTCACCCCTTATTCTAGTAAGAGAAAATTACAGCCCAATACCTTTAGACCATCTAGCTTACAAAATATGTACACAGTGTATAGGTAGTGTACTTTATACTAGTATACATATAATATACATACATATACATATAATATACATATCTATACATGCTTATACATATAATATACATATGTATACATACCTATAGATACAATACACATACGTATACACACCATATACAACCGAGTATATTGTAGTGTATACTTCGATCATGTTTGGTAAACTAGATGGCCGAATGGTATATATTGGTAACCATCCCTCCTAGTAATCGCTTTTACAAAAAACTTATTGAATCGAGGAACCAACCATCTAACTTAACCTAGGAATCGACCATGTAACTTGAAGATATAACTGAATTGTTAACGCCCTCAAGGCCTAATTGGTCCATGTTCATAAGCATGATAAGAGCGTCATAGGCAATAAGATTCTCAATTAGAAATTAGCTTGCTTCACCATAGTCTAATCATTGAGGATGCCAATAGAATTGCAAGGGTAAGCTCAGGCAATGGCTGACCTAAGTTCACCGAAGGAGGTTCAATTGAATCCCCTTCATCGGAAAATTTTATTGTGCTAATAGAATAAAAACATTTTTTACACAAATTGTTGAACCACCTTGACATAAAGGAAAAGTTTTAAATGCAGTGGTAATACGGATTCAAAAATTGTTTTAGGTCACAAATTTTGTTTTTTATGGGTTTTTAAGGTCACAAGTTTGAATCCTAAATGTGGCATTTTTATATTTTTATGAATCCTCTTGCTCGGATTTTTGGGTCCATCACTAAGCCCAAGGCCACATTATGGTTGCCTAGAATGCTTAGACAGCACATCTTCTTCAAACCAAGCAGTGTTATCAAAGGCGCGCTTAAGCCCTGAAGTGAGGCTCAAAACGTGTTGAGCGCTTCGTCTCGCTTAATGCGCGCTTCAATATCGTCATCAAGGTTCTAAGACATACTTTTCCTTTCCAATGAGCCTCTTTTCAAGAGGCGACACTAAACAATTGATATTTCACTTTATCGTTATATGTTTTCAATTTCCTAGTTCATATATTTGTCGTTCATGCTTATAATTATTAGTCTTGGACTAAACATATATATTTGTATTTTTTTTCTCCCTTTGCGTCTCTTTTCATTAAAGTTCATGCTTTATTTGCACTTAAAGCCCTAACAGACCTTAGAGCTTTTTGCTTCTGATAACACTAACCAAATGTCTAATTTTCTGGTTGATTGCTCATGCACTGGGTAACTACAGCTATTATACTACATTGAGCATCATACAAAGATTATGCGAGTATTTATTAATGCAAACATGGAGGAAGTTTGAAATGTAAGAGACAACATGATAGATGATAAAGTATACCTGTAATCAAAATATCGGTGAATATTTTCTAGAGCGGTATGATAATCCTGATGATAAAGGCTATTCAAGTATCGCAAGAAGTGAACCTTCAATCCACAAAAAGTTACTTTAGAGAAGATAGCACAAAATCAACTCAAATCCCCTAAACACCTCACTCCGTAGAACCTTACACGATGTAGTTCAGGAGCTAATTTAAGAAGGTCCTTCAATACAGACTCAAAAGCATTCAGAGGGAAGGAGCTTCCCTGCCTGAAATTGAAAATAAATTATTCAATTAAGTACTTCACAAGTGTCTTTGGACAAACATGATGTGCTGAATAATAGTATCGATAAAACTTCAATGACCTTTCTATTGTATCAGCTTGCTCCAAAAGATAACCTTGTATTTGCCAGTTTGTACGTAAGAAATCCCCAGATGGAGAATCAACAGAATCCGATACATCACAAGAAGAAGATGCACGTGCACTAACTTCTCTAGGCTTATTGATTTTTCTAACTTGTGGCCCAGGAGAAAAATCACGATCTGCAAGCCATTATTAACCAACATTAGGCACTTAAAAAGCATATGTATCGTTTTTCTAGGCTTATTCATTTCTAAAAGCACTTTTAGTAAGCAAGAACCAAAGACAGCTTAAAGCTGAACATGATACTCGAAATACTTAGCAGATATCAACGCATCATATCTTAGGCAGGTAAATAAGACTATTACAGCAATCAGTAAGGGTCAGTAATAACTTCTACAGCTTCTGTTGATTTTAATTTTTGGAATTCCCTTAATATTTTGCACCGCATGAGGGGGAAACACCCGTAGATATACTTCTAGTTTATAGGCTTCAAACCAAGTTGTTTGTCTACACAGTAATCATATCTTAGGCAGGTAAATAAGACTGCTACAGTAATCAACAAGGGTCTATAATAGTTGCAGCACCTTTTGGTCATGTTATTTTTGGAAAATTCTCTTAAAAATTTGTGCTGCATCAGTCGATAATTCACATAGATTTATATCCTTCAATTGACCAAGTTTCCAAATAAGTTACTCATCTACACAGCAAAAGGAGCAAAACTACAAGACCTGAAGAAGCTCTATGTCCAACTGAATCTGGAGTTCATAGAATATCAACTAAATTCAACATGATTATATCATCTGTAATAATATTTATCAAAAAATATCATCTGAAATTAGAATCCTGATTTTGTTCGTTGGTCACACTTCACACTTTAAATCTGAATTGTGCTTTAAATTGTTTGACTACCTATATGATGTACCAAAACCTTATTCTTGTTGGAATAAGTAGAAGGAATGCTTATACTTGCGACAAATAGCGACAAAATGTTTTTGGAAGGAGCATGGCTCGAATTTTTATTTATTTCCTTTCGGAACAGAAAGCCATTTCTATGGAGTGATAGTAGCAGAATTCTCAACTGAACAATTGGACGAAAACTTTGCAAAATACAGGAATCAATCTTTCCCAATGCATATGAATATGATTTTACTTTTAAGGAAATCGACCAAAGAAAAATACCTTCAATTGCTCTAACTAGAGCTTTAGGTGCATGATTGTGGAAAGAAAGTCTTTCGTCGACCACATATCTTGATTCAATTTCTTTGTTGACTTTCTCGACAACCAAATTCTCCAAATCCATGTTCTCATAGTGCATTGGTGCTTCAGTATCGCTATCAGAGTCGTTGAAATGTGATAACTCATAAGTTGAGAGAGATTCTTTGCAATATGTTGCTACATTTGTCAAAAGATGACAGACAGCCTACTCAGAGAACAACAATCCAGAGATACGTGTTTATTAACTTTTTAAATGAGTGGAACTACTCTGTGCATGATCCAAGTAAAAGAAAGTAACATATAGCAAGTCGAATTGGAAAAGTAGAACCAAAAATCAAAATGCTCAACAATGGCAATGAGTGCACAAGAATAACACTTAAGGTTCATGCATTATGCTTCATTGCTGCCCTTGTCTTGACAGAGTGAAGTGTTTCTGACAAGATAATGAATAGTTTGATAGTACCTCAAATGACAATAGATTAAACGCAAGTAAGCAGCGACGAACAAAGACTCCAAGATTGCTGCTCGGATCCAAAATGATTTGATCGTCATCCGTGACTTTTGAATCAGAACCCCCAAGTATGCCTATTCATAATGATAACATAAAATTTTGTAAATAAAAAGTTAAGCAGGTTACAAACTTAGAGCAACAATGAATTCCATTACCTCGCAAGTCATTAAAAAAGTTAAACAAATCATCTGGTGAAGCTAACGATGATAATTTGCGAGCTAAATGGTCGCTCAACCAATGATTTAATACACCTCCAATTTCCTTAAGCTGTGCAACGAGTTCATCCAGCTTTGGCTCAAAAATATCCTCAGACGACTGTTCCAAGAAAAAAAAAACAAATTTGCTTTGTTCAAACAACATTCTCTACACTATGCTTGGAGATTTAGACCCCAACCGTTTTACCGACACATCATTGATATATAGTCCTCAAACATATTCTCCACACCAAGAAAAATGACTAGTAAAATTCAAATCAGCATAATGCATACCAAACACCATAGTAAATGTTTCAGGTACCTTTTTTCTAGACATGAAGAAAACTAAGATCAAGTCAGAAATTTTAACCTATCAACATAAATCCACTTCTAATACAGTAGAATCTGAATCAACTGACGTCAAAGGTACAGCAAGCACGACACATAGCATTGACCTTGAGAGGCTGTTTCATTTGGTTCTTTATCTGATTAAATAGCTAGCTCAGACTAAATCTGTTTCACTAACCATAATCAGTGTTTAATTATCATAAAAAGGAATCGATTTTTCATAAAGGTTACTGCATTACTTTTAAAAGCTTGTTCAACAATTAATTGTTTAAATAAACAAGATATATTATCTAAATTGATTAATTTACTATATTGTACCAAAACAGTTTTGTTGTGAATAACCACTCGTTCAACAATTACCCTCATTTTTCTCATTATTTTTATTTGGTCTGAAAACTCTTTTTACAATATTTAACCAGCATCAAACTTTAACTGAATCAGTTGAGTCAGAATCAGGGCTTAGTGTTCTACCAAAAAAAAAAAAAAAGAACTTCAGCAGAAAATTGAAATTGAATAATTTCTAATCAACTATTTAATAATCACTCGAAGAGTACAACAGCAAACCGACAACAACAACATAGCCAGTGCAATCCCACAAGTGGGGTCTAGAGAGGGCAGAATGTACACAGACTTTACCCCTAACTCGTAGAGATAGAGAGGTTGTTTTCGAAAGACACTCAACTTCAATAAAGCCCGCCAAACAGTTCAAAAAAAGGGGGATACAGATATAGGGGAAATAACAACAACAAATTAATGTGAAATGGAGAGCATTACACAACAAACAGGAGAAAAAAAACAGTAATGAATACGAAATAATGTAATAATCCACGCACAAAAAACACAGCAAAGCCAAAATCAAAGATCAAGAAACTACAAGAATAGTACTAATACTACTAGTAACAAGGGAGGTCCAAGTAAGACCATCAAGCCTATCCCGCAAGGAAGCGAGGGAACACTCAGCAACCAACAAACCTTCTACCCTAATTCAAGAACTACAAAAGAGAGGGAACACTCAGCAACCAACAAACCTTCTACCCTAATTCAAGAACTACAAAAGCAAACTACACTTTCAATAAATTTGAATACTTGGAGTGTAAGTTCAGCGAGGCGTTGCATGAGGCTGAGGTGGTTATAAAGCTTGATACTCAGGCCATCCGGAAGAGAGATAGTTTCAAGTATCTTGGGTCTATGATTCAGGGGAGTGGAGAGATTGACGAGGATGTCACTCACCGGATTGGGGTAGGATGGATGAAATGAAGGCTCGCGTCTGGAATCTTGTGTGATAAGAAGGTGTCACCTAAACTCAAAGGCAAGTTCTACAGAGTAGTGGTTAGACCGGCTATGTTATATGGAGCGGAGTGTTGGCCAGTTAAGAAAGCTCACATCCAAAAGATGAAGGTGGCGGAGCTGAGGATGTTACGGTGGATGTGTGGGTGTACTAGGAAGGATAGGATTAGGAATGAGGTTATACGAGATAAAGTGGGAGTAGCGTCGGTGGAAGACAAGATGCGGGAAATGAGGTTGAGATGGTTTGGGCATGTGTCGAGGAGGGGCACGGATGCCCCAGTGCAGAGGTGTGAGATGTTGGCTAGGGATGGATTCAGGCGAGGAAGGGGTAGACCGAAGAAGTATTGGAGGGAGGTGATTAGACATGATATAGAGCAGCTGCAGCTTACCGAAGACATGACCCTAGATAGGAAGGTGTGGAGGAGGCGGATTAGGGTAGAAGATAGTAGGAAAGGGGCGTCAGTGTTAGTAGATAGGAGAATTTGGTTGCATTAGTAGTGCTTGTAGCTAGAGTATTTGTATTACTTCATAGTGTGTTATTATTTGTTGGATTACTTGGTGGGTCCTGTTTATATTATTATTGGGAGTAGTTTTACATTTCGTATCTTGTCCCTTACTATTTCTTGTCTACACTGTTGTTTCTTGAGCCGGGAGTCTTTCGGAAACAGCCTCTCTATCTCACTTCTGAGGTAGTGGTATGGACTGCGTACACTTACCCCCAGACCCCACGTGGTGGGAATATACTGGGTATGTTGTTTTTATTGTTGTTTGAAAAAGCTAAGAAATGTTAGCTACCTTAATGAGAGATAATCGGCGCACAAAAAACACCAGTGAAAGCCGAAATAGAAGACCAATAACCTACAAGAATAGTTCTAATACTACTAGTAAGAAGGGAAGTCCAAGTAAAGACCACCAAGTCTATCCCGCAGGAAAGCAACAGAACACTCAACTACCTCACTAACCTTCTAAGTTCTACCCTAATTAGGGAACTACAAAAGCAAACTACATTTCCAATAATTTGAAAGGTAAGAAATGTTTGGTACCTTAGTGAGAGACAATAAAAAGGAGCCAAGAAGATTGTGCTGAGCGACGGAAGAGAAAGGGAAAGGAACAGAGGTTTGGGAGTGAGGAGCATAGACTTGAACGAGAATGCAAATAGAGAGCTTGTGTGGTGTAATGGTGAAAGCTCCTGCCGCTTTCGATAAACCTGCCATTGCGGCTGCGGCGGACATGGAGTCAGTGAACGAGCGCACCGATTCCGATTTTGATTTTCAAGTTTGAACTTTTGGTGCTTCTTCTTTGATTTTTCAAATGTACACGCTAGTTAAAAAGAGAGAGAGAGAGAGAGAGAGAGAGAGAGAGAGGGAAATGTACGCAATTTAGGGCCATTTCGCGATAAAAAAATTCATTTTTTCCCTTTCACCTTAGTAAAAAAAAAAAGTGAAAATTTATGATGTTTGGCCATAAAATTTCTTTCACTTCAGTAAAAAAAAAAAATTTTAGTTGTTTTTATTTTTTTCATTTCTATTTCTCTTATAAAAAGTCAAAAAAAAATTTAATTTATTTTCATAGTCAAACACAACTCCAACTCCAAAAAATTTTAATTTTCATGGCCAAATACCTACTTAGTCATTTACAAATTAGTTTTAGCAGGCGTTTGGCCATAAATCTTATTCACAATATTTTGGAATATTTATTTACTTTATTCTGGAATACTTGTTTGGCCATAAAAATTTAAAACATATTTCAAAATACGTTTTCATAATTTTCGAATTTTTGAAAAACACCTCTTGAGATGTTTTCACTTTTTTCACACTCAATTTTTCTATCACTTTATAAAAAAAACACATCTAAAGTATAAAATATTTTTAAAAATATTATGGCCAAACACAACTCCAACCAGTGGCGGAGCCACCTTGTATCCAGGGGGTTCATCCGAACCCCCTTCGGCGAAAAATTATATTAATTATACATGGTTAAAATTATTTTTTATGTATATATAATAGACGTTGAACCCCCTTCGATTAGTTCGTGTGTTTACTTTTTTCAATCTTGAACCCCCTACGTGAAATTTCTGGCTCCGCCACTGACTCCAACTCTATTTTCAACTTTAAAAATATCAAATAAAGTGAATTCATTTGTGATTTTTATGGCCAAACGGATCCTTAAATGCTTAGACATATCAATTTGGGAGAACTTGTTTTTTTAGTCTTCTACAAATTTTTTTAAAAAAAAATTTAGTCTTTTGACAAGAGATTTCACTTTTTACACATAAGAGAATTTCATTTTTACACATAAGAGATCTGAAAAAATCATTTTTCTTCTATTCATTTTGTAAGAGGGCAAAAGATCTCATTTCCTCTCGAATTTCATCGTTTCAAAATAAAACATGCTTAATACTACGTATTGTAAAAAGTTCTTTGATGATTGTACATTCAAGTGGCGCAATAAAAATTCGCATAATATATAAATGTGCTATTTAACTTTGTCTCAACTGACATTTGATTATCATAAAATTGAATAAGTAAACACATGTGTCCTTCGTGGCTAAGACTAACATTGAAAGATAAGCACAAATGTGTGGCTATTTGTTCAACTTAAAATACTTCGTCGTAGTGAACTCTTTAGCTTCAACTTTTGTTCTAAGGCTTCCTTTGGCCTATAACTTTGAAAACCTGAAGAAAAAATAGTCAAATATTTTTTGACTTATTAGTCAATTCCCAACTACACACATATATGTCACGACCCAATTTCTCAGATCATGATAGCACCTACTTTAATCCACCAGTAGATAAGCCAAACCATAGGCCGGAACGACAAGTAACGGGCTAACAGATGGAATATAAGAAAATAAAGATACAACTGCAATAATAAGCAACGAGAATAAGGATATATATAGATATGCATACTATACAAGAGGGGGGGAGAGGACAAAAACATCAAAATAAATCCCCCCCAAGACCTGATAAGGTCAGTACAAGAGTCACTATAACAAAAAAAGAACTGGACAGTGTCAAAATATACATCATAGTCTCAGAATATACAAAATAAGACTACCAAGACAGCAGAAGAAGGAGGATCAACTCCGAACTCTAAAAGCTCACCCAATCTCCAATCAACAATACATCTTGAGGATGCCGTCAATAGCGGTGACTTGTACTCTGATCTGCATCAAGAAAAAGATGCAGAAGTGTAGTATGAGTACCAAAATCACGGGTACTTAGTAGGCATCATAGGCCGACTGAGCTCAATTATAGTAGAAGTATAAATAAAGTGAGAGCATGTAAACTAAAGATAAAGGGGCAGGTTATGCTAGGCAAATGCGAGAAATAGAAAACAAGTAACTCGAAAGTAGAAATAGAAGCCTAGCTATAGCCTAACTGGATCCCCATAAACCCAGAAGGCTCACACAAAGAGAAAATAAACCCAGCCGAACCTATAAGCCCGGTGGGTACAAACAAAGAGAATTACTAGAGTAAGGACAGGATTATACGATAATAAACGTAATACAAGCCAATATGTGTGATATGCATACCTTATGCTAATGAATCCCGGACTCGAATCAAAACTAGTAAATAATAACAATATAGCATATGCTGGACTCAAATCGGAACTCATAGATAATAATAATATGCCAAATGTCGGACTCGAACCAGAACTTATAAGTAAGCGATACTTAGTGTTATCCCAAAGTTTTAACCCTTTTCAAGTCCATTCAATCATAAATTCCAATTTTAGGCGGCTAAATCTATTAAGGAGAAGCAGATTCCAATTACTAAGTCAGAAAACGCGATTTAAGGTCAAATGCTACCCTACTCGGGGTAACAAAGCTAAATAAGCTTAATATAATGACTAAGTTAACTCAAACCTAGGTCATAGCCTAAGGAAGCGGTTATATGCTCATTTAAGTCTGAAGGAACGTTATTCTAAGCATCTTATCTTAAAAAAGGGTGGTGGGGCCCACCACAAGTCCTGAAAACTCAATCTAAGGCTAGCACCTACCCAAACCTAAGCTAAGTCTTCTCAATCCCATCTCAAGGCACTAAATAACCTAAGTCTAATACTAAAGGATAATCATGGACTAATTTGAGGGAAACGGGGCCAAAATCTACCCAAAAGGCCCCTAATCGGCTAAATTAAGCAAAAATACACTAACGAGAATCCAAGCCATAAAAACACACCTACAGCTAGCACTATATCACACTAAAACCATAATCAAGCAAAGTTTAGAAGAAGCCTTCGACCGCTACCATGCTATCAAAATAATGTTCTACATGTCAAAACGAGAATAACGATATCCATATTGAGACTTTACGCTCCAGGTCAAAACTCTAGCTAAAAATTTCCCTATGAGGCCCGCTTGCAGAATTATGAAATTGAAACTGTCACAACGTCCCTCAAGTCATAGTGAGATAGTGCTAAAAAAATTAGGCATGGCCAGCCCTCGATTTCATGCCTAAATTAGTTCACAAAGCTCGGGGGGAAAAAGAATTCAACTACAATCTAAACGGAATTTTGACTAGAAACTTATGGGGTTAAGACGAGGAGTTGATCACTTAAACGTTTCCAACTCAATTCCAGCTCCAATCCATGATTATGCTACTATATTCCAGCTTCCAAGGTCTCTAATGGAGTTTTACACTTAGTGAAATAAGTCTGAAAGTTGAGGGAAATGAAATATATATAACACCAACTGTAAGGATCCTGCAGGTCATTTTCTCAATTTTCATGCATTTTTGACATTTTGAGCCTTTTCATGGTGGCTATAGGTCATTTATGACTTGTTGGAACTGTCGAATTGATTTTTAGACAATTTGTTTGGATTTTAGGCTCATTTTCCTGTTTTGGAGCTTTTGAAGTTGAGAAATTGGTCTTGGAACAAAACTCCTAGTAAATGGCCTCAGATGAGAATTCTGACAAAGCCGTTAGCTCTGAAATGTAGATTTTAGGCTAGGGGGACCCTTGGTCTGGGTCTCTAGGCTTCTGGACACGTTTTGGGCTATTAGGTGGATTTGATGAAAATTGAAACTATAGGTGTAGGCCCCACATTTAATCGAAACGATCTTGGATGAAAGTTTTGATGGTTCAATTGAGTTTGAAATATTGAATTTAGTATGGTAGCATAGTTCATTTGCGTGCACGGGGTTTCGAATGAATCCCGAGCACCCGATCAGAGTACATTAAGACTTACCAAAATTTCAGGTGGCTAATATCTGGTGCAACAGCTTAAGCGGTGGTCGCTTTAGAGACCTTATGCCACTTTAGCGGTACTTGGCCACCCAGTTGAGGGTCGCTTTAGCGATCTCTGTCCGCTTTAGCGGACGTTGCTTAAGAGACCAGGGTGCCGCTTTAGCGGCCTCTCGCTCTTTTTGCACCAGCCGTTTTAGCGGTCATTTTCCGCTTAAGCTGTCACTGTTGGTGTTAAATATTTCATCTCCCTCGATTTCTCTTCATCTCTTAACCTATTTTTCACCATTGTTGGAGATTGGGATGTGAGAAATCGTCCATTAAGGCTAAGGTAAGCTAATTCAACACCTCTTGATCATTTTCCATTGTTTTTCCCATCAAATTCCGCCCTTTTCCTTGTAAATTCCTAGTATTTAGGTCTTAAATTACTTAACTTTGTGGGCTGATTTGGGTCCCGATTAGTGCTCCGTTTATGCCCAACTTTTGAGCACATATTTCTTGTCCTTCGAAGGATCTCGTGATGGATTCAATTTTGGAATTTCGTTAGCGGGCCCCAAGGGCCTATTTTAGATCCAATTTTTTATCCAAAGTTTTATATTGCAATATGGGTATTATTTTACTCTTATATACGTCTAGATAATACTTTTGATAGTTCGACGTCATTTTGAGATCGTGGAGCAAGGACGAGCGATTTGTGGACGGTTCAAAACTGCGGTTCGACATCGAGGTAGACTCAGGTCTACTTGTCACACCCCAAATCCCATTGAGGTGGACTGGCACCCGAAGCCATTAAGGCCCGAGAGAATCAACCTTCATTCCTGTACATTCATATGCATGTCCCTGAGTGAGCAACATTCTATCTCATGTAAATACAAGCTACCAATGGCGGAAGTTATGGAAAAACATTCAATAGATATGAAACTTGGCCGTTAGGGCCACCACGTCAAAATGGACATACATTCCTTGCATTCCTTCATTGGTCCCACAATGTCTACAAAGCCTCTAACAGATACATATACATAACCAACCTAAAGTCGGGACAAGTCCCAGTTTTATACAATCCTTTATACAATACCAAAACAAATGTACAAATGTGACTCGGAAAGCCCCGAACAAAACTGGAACTCACCAACAGTCTGCAGATGACCTGTATCTCACTGTGGAGGTCTACTAGCACCTGTGCCTACAGCAAGTAAGGTAAGTCCCCCAAGGGACATCAATACGAAAGAATGTATTGAGTATGTAAGGCTATGAGTAACTGCATGAAATATAAGAACTTCAGTGAAATCAAATACAAGTGAATAAACATTATGGATCAATCACCGTTCTGTATGTGTGGAATCATGTACATTGCTTTCATTACTTTCTTTGCTTTTACGTTCATTCATCATCATTTGTATCATATCGTGCCCGGGCCCCAACTGATCAGTTGGTCATAACATAACATAACATAACATAACTTTAGGGTCGTTCCAGCCAGGCTTATGCCCCTTAGATTGCCACCCATAAATCAATAAATCAGGTTCGTTCCGACCAGGGTTTTCACCCCTCTGGATTGCCCCTTGTCAGGTTCGGCTTGAGCTAGGCTTTCACCCCTAAAGCTTCCCCCTGATCCAATACCCTCGGGATCGTCTCTAGCTAGGTTTTCGCCCCTTTGAGCTACCACCCGTACTCAAACAGTAAACCACTATGCATTACTTCATTCTTTTACTTTTGTGAGATTGATACATTGGTGGTTATAACATTATTCGATCTTTGGAACATTAGTCAATGAGTAAGATACATGTGAATAACATTATATGACAAACCTGAAATGAGATACTTTAGGACATTTCGAAATGGAACAAGCACAGTAACGATGTGAGTAATAGCTGTTGCCAAAGGATACGGAAAGAGTAACCTTACATACCCTATCTTCCCAATATGAATACACAATCCTATATGTGAATATAATAATCCAGCTCCTTCCCTACGTGTTACTCTATAACACAAGTACATAACGGAGCTCACGTTAACAACTAACTACATTACAAGTGCATAAGACGACAATGAGCTACATGACTGCCATATAACGTCATTTCACCCTTCACAATACAGTTCACTGCATTACCATACCAACAACACCATAACATGTCACACATCAACCAAGACATCATAAACCAATAGCATTTCACACCAAGTTTATACTCTACACTTCCTCATTAACACCACGTCACATTTACTCCATCAAGTCTTCTCAATACCTTTCACCATAACACATAAAACAATAATTCAAAATTGATATGATTCAAAATACCTTCGGACTACCCCTTAGGCCTATTCACATGATACCATAAGTTGATAATTGCATCCAAAAAGGGTATAGGGGCTTTGGGGGGTCAAAGAGAAGCAAAAACAAACAAAACAAAATTCTGGAATGGCCTGTGGAGCCACCTGCACCCGCAGGTTGGTGATATTCAGCCGCAGGTGCCCATATGTCCCTGTCCAGGGCCACCTGCGTTGGCATCTTCGCCCGCAGGTGTCCCATCCGCGAAGGCGGATGCCCGGTTCAGCTAAAATGGGTCTCTTTTGGGTCCTTTTTTCGTAATAAATGGTCCATGGCCATAATTAAGCTTCTCTTTTCATATTTGAAGTTATCTTGGATGCCAATGAACAATCATGGTTTCACAACGCACATGAACATCACAAAACTACATTTTCCTTTCAATACACCACCAATTCCATGCACAATTTCACATCAACAATTCCAAAAGTTATACACATAGGGAAAGCAAGTTAGGGACATAAACACATCCTACATGTTGACATTTAATCCATCAAATTCACTTCCTTCAAGACCACAAGTCCACTTCAAGTTTAGAAGGCAAAACCCTTTACCGATTCAGCAAAAGTAGATTGTTTTACACATAGTGGACTGCTCAACGCCTTGTCAACATAACCAACATACTTTACACACCATCTTAAGCATATAATATATTAAACCATAAGAGTAAACACTTACCAAAGCTTGTAAAAGGATGATCTTGTCCAAGAGAGTGATAGCTTAGGGTTTGTGAGAAGAGAGAATATTCTGGAAAAATCTACAAATGGCATGTGTGTCTTGGTGAATAAAAAATCTGATTTTTGACCCCTTATATAGTCCCTTGTAGTCATCCTTAGCCAAACACTTAGTCATAAATGATATATTTATTTGGTCAAAGGTGGAATGGGTCATTTTCCATTTTGGGCCATGTCTTTCTTGTTAATTTTGGGTCTCATTTGAGCCCATTAGCACAAGACTAATTCAGCCCACTAAAATGAATGTGTAACTCACCAGCCATCTCATGTTTAAATAATTCCATAAATGTTACGGTAATCAAACAAGGTCGGAAATGTATAGGGTGTTACACTACTTTTCTCTATGAGATTGTGTATTGTAAAGATAGCATGCTAGGTAAGGATTATAGGATAGTTTTATGCCTAGTAATATCATGACTTGACCTGTTTAGGGTATTTAGAATACAAATGTGACCCGAACCTTAGTGTAGATTACCCGATATGGTTGTAGTATCCCATTACACTGGATTATAGATTTGATAAACCCAGATTGACATTAAGGATCAGAGATTTGGGGTGAGCTCCTGATGTTTGGAGTGGTCCTGCTCTCCCTCTTATTGTTGGACTGTTCTTTATTTGGCATTTCAGAGACGGCTTGTATTTATCTATTTTGTATTTTATTTTGTACTCTATTATTAGTAGAAGCTCTTTTACTGACTTCAACAGGTTTTGGAGTGGTCCTGCTCTCCCTCTTATTGTTGGACTGTTCTTTATTTGGCATTTCAGAGACGGCTTGTATTTATCTATTTTGTACTCTATTATTAGTAGAAGCTCTTTTACTGACTTCAACAGGTTTTGGAGGTTATATATCTATAATAGACTTTTAATTAAATTCTTTTTCGCTGCTTTATTCTTTTCTCTTTATAGTTCGTTACTCGTTGTTCTGAATTATGGATTGGCTTACCTACTTGTGGGATATAGTAGTTGCCATCATGACCTGAGAAATCAGGTCATGAAAAATTGGTATCAGAGCATAGGTTCACCGGTGTTGTTGGGACAAGAGCAAAGTGCTTAGTAGAGTCCTGCGGATCGATACAGAGACGTCTGTATCCTATCTTTTGGAGGCTATAGGGCGTTCTTAGAAAATTCCAATTGTTGATTCCTTGTCGAGTGTCTATATTTCTATGAACCTCTTAGTACTCCCTTGACTCCACTCTTTCCTACATGGACAATACGAGATTGTCGATAGATGCGAACGGGACTTCTACGTGCACTACCAGAGTTTTAGCTCAATGTTGAGCTAGGGAGTTAGAGATTGATATTGAGGATCTTCAGCAATGGCTAGAGGGTTAGCTAGGTTTCGACAGAGTTTGTGACTGCATCAGCATTTTAGGATACCGTGTTAGGGATTCTGAGTATTTTCATGGATACTTCACTGTCAGTGGTGGTGCCCGATATATCGAGTGGTTCCCAAGCCAGAGTTGGGTTTGTTGGTGTTCAACAGGGTTCTCTATCAGTTTTAGAGTATGAGATCGAGTTTCTCGATTGGGCCTGACATACTTATATGCTATATTCTACAGAGCATAAGATGGTGCGGAAATTTATTAGAGGATTAGCTTTACCACTCCGCTTGGCGTCGGAGCATTTGATAGCAGATGGGTCTACTTTTCTTCAGTTTATTAATCATTTGAGGGCTATAGAGAGGGCATGTATTGAGACATATAGAGCTGGCAGTAAGAGGCCATGTCAGCAGTACAGTGTTAGTGGTATTCCTTTTCGAGGTAGGGATCTTCCCAGCAGAGGTCAGTATCATTCACATCCTATTAAGTCCATACACGTAGCACTTCAGAGTATAGGTGGCTCTCAGATAGATAGTGGTGGACAGAGTTCTGGTCAGGTATTCTGGGGTATTCGGTCTAGGTCTTCAGGCCTTAGAGGTCATTCCGGGTCAGCCTGTGTAGTGCATCCGAGAGTTCCAGGGGCATGTTTTAACTGTGGTAAGATTGGTTATTAGTCTAAGGAGTGCCCCAGTCCTGAGTTGGTCAGGCAGTTAGGGTCAGCTCGTGTTTCTTGCCAGGTTAGAGATTCAGGGGTTTGTTACGACTGTAGAGAGACCGTCCATTGGTCCAGAGAGTGTCCCCGGTGCGGGATTATTAGTCAGCCAGCACAGTCAGATTAGTCTCTTAGAGTTGTGGCACCTTCAATTAGAGGCAGTGCTTTTAGTATTTTAGTTGATCGTTTGGATGCTCAATCGTAAGTCAGAGCATTCAGATTCATACTTCTTCGGGCAATCAGGGACCATGACTTTGGATTCCATTGTTATAGGTGCGCTTTTGATTTTTACCTTTCAGTTTTTTTATTTGAATTATGTTGGGATTTTCTTACCCATCGGTGGCTACCTACCTTGATGTTACTTTATTGGTTGTTGTAGCCTTTGTGTAGATTTTATGCCTATGTGACTACCTCCGTAGATATTTTCTTTTAGTAGTGGATTAAGTGGATCGGTGTGGTCATTTTCTTGGGGCATAGCATTTGGGTTAAAATCCTTTTTCTTTGATATATTGGCCTTGTTGTGATCTTAGAGTGGCACTGGTTGTTTTTCATTTTGTGCCACCTGCACTTTATACTGGTGTTACTACTGTTACTGCTATTATTTTGGTTGCTATTGATTCTTACTTGATAGGCAGCTAGACTAGTATTATCTAGTTAGCAATATTTTTTTGCAATTCTTGTCCATTTTGCTTAGAGCCTTGGTTGGTTGGTTTTCCTTCTCTGTTAGCATGGTTAGATCGGTTGTCCAGAGGGTGTTGGGAAAGTTTGACCTTCCGTGGTTTGTTGTTATTTTATCATTGGTGACCCTTTTCTATGGTCAGTTCCTAAGGTTGGTAAATTGAGGCTTGTTCTTTTGGTTTGTCTAATTTATTACCCGGTAGTAGTCTTGATCTTGGTATTGGTGTTGAGTTGGCTACTCTGTTCTTCTACGATACAGTTCATGGTTTAGTTGAGTTAAGGTTGGATTAAATGGGTGAATTCAGAATTTTCTCATTTTTGGTATCTTCTCAACCTAATATGACTTCGTGGGAAGATTCTGTTTGGTGATATGTCTCATGTATCAATTATCGGTAACCAAAGTGGGTGCCTTTTGGGAGTAAGTATTTGTCGCCATAGATTGGGTATTGGTTTAACCAGATTTAGGCTAAGATCGTATTTTTAGAGTTGCCCGAGATTTTGCTACCATTAGTACTCGTTGCAGCCTTGATGAGCTCCTAATTATTCCTTGGTGTATTGTGCTATCAGCGGATATGGATTTAATTGTTTATCTTTAGCTTGTGGTTTTCCCTTAGTTATGGTTATGTTGTTCGGCAACATTTCAGTTTTATCCCTTGCAGGAAATCATTGAGTATATGCTTGATTTCTGGTAGTAAAATTGATTTGGGTATTTGACCCTTGTGAAGACTTGTTGGCTCGAGTTGTGGTTTTTGACCCTTTTAAATGACGATTTGGGAGTTGTGATAGATTTTGAAGTATGGATGTGTACTCGTCAGCAGGATCGATTTGGATAGTTGAGATCGAGTAGTTTAGCTTTGGTGTGGAGATTATAGCTATGGATCGCGTAACTTGGTTGCAACCTCCATTTCAAAATCTGATTCTGTGGAGCGTTCATTGACAGGCTGACTAGGTTTACTCATTACCTACCGGTTCAATTTTCTTCAATTCAGGAAAATTATACTTGATGGATGCTTAGAGGATAGTCCGCTAGCACATGGTATTGGTTTCTACTGCGTTTGGCCTTCATTCTTAGCTTTCGTCAGAAATTTTGTATATCTACTCAGCTGAAGAAGTATACTCGAGTTGAACTTAGCGTGGTTTCACCCACAGTTGGTGTGACATTCTGGTGTGGATCGTTCAGTTTCAAGAACTCGTGCTTTAGACTCATGACTATTGATTTCGAGAGTCATCTGGACCAGTCAGTAGCTTTGGCAAAGATTGCAGACACTGGTCATCACCGTTTTAGTATTTAGGTAGACCTTATTAAGCATTGTTCATATGCTAGTCCGTACGGATTTTTCTATGGGTCAACTTCAGTCTTTCGAGATTAGTATGGTATGATTGCGTGGACAAGACTCGGATGATGCTGGAGGGACTCAGTGCAGTTCAGAGTTGACATCAGGTTTGGAAAGACAAAAGAATATTAGATTTGGAGTTTGAAGTTGGTTGTATGGTTCATGCCTTGGGTTATTGTCAGCCTGGTTGACTATCCACTTAGTTGTTCTTATTTCGGTGTGATGTCAGTATGTCGTGATTTAGGTTTGCGTACTTCAGTTATGTTCGGTTCACTTGGAGGCCAGTTGGTTGTTGAAGATGAGTTTTTGGTTATTTAGAAGGTGAAGTTAGGATGTGATTGAAAAAGGGATACCTTTAATGTAATCCCTTGGAAGCATTGGTTTACCTTGGAAGTTATCTGAGGAGTCTTTCTCGGGGCATGCGGGCCCAGTACTTCATCCTTTCGAGCTTTCAGGCTCTTTCTATCCATTGACTTTCGAGGAAGAAAATTCTTTTAGTAGTGGATATTGTAAGGACCCTCCAGGTCATTTTCTCTGTCCTTACATATTTGCAATATTTCGAGCCTTCTCATAGTGGCTACAGGTCATTTATGACTTATCGAAACTGTTGGTTCGATTTTCAGACAGTGCATTTGGGTTTTAGGTTCATTTTCCTGTTTTGGAGATTTTAAAGTTGAGAAATTGGTCTTGAACCAAAACTCCTAGTAAACGGCCTCGGATGAGAATTTTGATAGAGTCGTTAGCTCCAGAACGTAGATTTTAGGCTAGGGGGCCCTTGGTCTGGGTCCCAAGGCTTACAAACTCGTTTTGGGCTATTAGGTGGTTTGATGAAAAATAAAACTATAGGTATGGGCCCCACATTTAATCGAAACAATCTCGGATGAAAGTTTTGATTGTTCAATTGAGTCCAGAATATCGAATTTGGTATGGTAGCATAGTTCTTTTGCACGCACGGGGTTCCGAACGAATCTCGAGCACCCGGTCGGAGTTCATTTGGACTTAGCAAAATTTCTAGTGGTTGATATTTGGTGCAACCGCTTTATCTACCTTGTGCCGCTTTAGCTGTACTTGGCCACCCGATTGAGGGTTGCTTTAGCAATCCCTGTCCTCTTTAGCGGACGTCGCTTAAGAGACTAGGGTGCCGCTTTAGAGGCCTCTCGGCAGTAGCCGCTTTAGAGGCTAAGTCGCCGCTTAAGCGGTCACTGCTGTTGTCAAATATTTCATCTCCCCTAATGTCTCTTCATCTTTTAACCTATTTTTCACCATTGTTGTAGCTTGGGACGTGGAAAATTGTGGGAAATCGTCCATTTAGGCTAAGGTAAGCTAATTCAACACCTCTTGGTCATTTTTCATTGTTTTTTCCTGTCAAATTCCGTTCTTTTCTTTGTAAATTCCTAGAATTTAGGTCTTAAATTTCTTAATTTTGTGGGCTGATTTGGGCCCCGGTTGGTGCTCCGTTTGTGCTTAACTTTTGAGCACACATTCCTTGTCATTCGAGGGACCTCGTGACTAATTCAATTTTGAAATTTCATTAGTGGTCCCCACGGGCCTATTTTAGATCCAATTTTTTACCGAAGTTTTATATTGCTATATGGGTATCGTTTTACTCTTATTAACGTCTAGATAATGTTTTTGATACTGCGACGTCATTTCGGGATCATGGAGTAAAAATGAACTATTTGTGGATCGTTCAAGACTACGATTTGGCACCGAGGTAGGCTCCGGTCTACTTTTCTCTATGAAATTTTGTATTGTATAGATTGTATGCTAGGTAGGGATTATAGGATAGGTTTATGCGCAGTAATATCAAGACTTGACCTGTTTTGGGGATTTAGAATACAAATGTGACCCGAACCTTAGTCTTGAATACCCGATTTGGTTGTAATATCCCAATACAGTGGATTATAGATTTGATAAACCTAGATTGACATTAAGGATCCCTTTGTATAAGCTTTACTATATCACTTAGTGATTTGGGTGATGTCCCTTGAATAGGTCCTCCCCGTAGTTTGATGGCAATATTTACCTTAGTATTCCTGAATTATATTGATGTTATCTTGGGTGTGTTATATTTTGTTGGGCCCGAGGCCATGGTTACGATACTCATTGGACACCGGGTTAGTATTCTATCCTTTGGAAGGATGTGGTTCTAGTTTATAGATGCTTAGGCATTTACGGTGGTATTATTTGTATATTGATGATGGCATGCGTACATTTAGGCACATTTACATTTATATAGTGGTACGATTCCAACTAAAATCTCAATTTTCTACTGTTTTCTAAAAGGGAATTTATTCCCCACTTTTTCACATTTAAAACTGATTCTTTTATAACGGAAGTCGTACCACCCTTATTATTGATTTATGACATTTTAAACTAAACATATTATTTTGGAAATTAGACTGAGGAACCGATCCATTATTGATCCTCTCGCTTTACTACTACTTATTCACTTCGTTTGAGGGAAATTCTGACCCTTTCTATACTACTATACTATTAGTCTCGGATTTGGTATCGGGTAATGAATTTACAGATATACACCTATTCAGTTCTAGTTCATGTCCGGCATTTCTTATTATACTTTATATATATCTCCGGTACTGGATGGAGTAGATTGGTTTTGATGGTTATTGGAGTCCTGGTTCGGGACCAGGCAATATATATATGGACATCCCGAGTCCCCTATGGGTTCCTCTGTCTAAGCTATGGGCCGAAAGAGGTGAGATTTGTAGGTCCTGCCTTGCGAGCCGGAGGACAAATGAGGTGTATATATACTTGGTACGTTATGGCACTTTATTGGTTGATGGAACTGGATTATCCTTGCATTCATTCATTCATATACATCACCTATCACCAATATAATTGTAGATACGTGATTTTGACCCTCCTCAAACTTTAACCTGTTTTTAGCATCAAATATTTATTTTTGTCTAATTTTTAATTTTAGCTTTTATTTCATGTTTAGTAGGTTTCCTTGAAAAAAAAAAATTTAAGAAAAAAGATTTCAAAAAATAGAGTCACATTTTTAGGATAAGTTTTGTTTTTATTTTTTTATTTTTTTTTTAAAAAAGAGTTCTTTTAAAAAAATATGTCTTCTCTTAGTTTAGGTTTTAATAAATAAGGTAGTGATTTTAATATTTTGTTAATTATATTTTTTGTCTAGTTATTTAACTTTTTTTAATACTAGTATAATAAAATTAATTAGTTAAAATTTTTGTCATTATATTTTACTTTTAATTCAAAAAAAAAATAAAAAAAAAATCCTATAAAATCTCCCAAACCCCTCACATCTCTCAACTCCCCCCACATCCCCACTCCCTCGCGTTCTCTCTAAATCTGCACAAACACACACACCCTCACAACCTCTCACTCCCTCACAGCTCCCTCAATACACTATATAATAACACACCATGCAAAACAAAGCAGACTTAGGAGAAAAAGTAACACACGACACAGAGTAAGATACAAAAAAAAAAAGAGACAGAGAGAACGATATTAAAAAAAAGAAGACAGAAATAGTAAGGTAGAAAAAAGAAGAAGAGAAACATAGAGAGGAAGAAGGAAAAAAAAGTATTATTCAAGGTTTGGGAGTTAGAGTTTGAATTCGGGTCTCCCTTTTTGTGTTTCCGGTGACAGTGTTCTAGCTTCTATACTCGGTTCAGTTTGTCATACAGGTTCTTATCCAATCTTGTACTATTATTTTCATAAGTTTTGTTGTGAATCAAAATATGGACAAAGTTGTTTAAATGGTCTCATGTATTATTCAATATGGTAAGGTTTGATATCTCTGGCAATATTTTTGTTATGCAAATAGAAAGATTTTTTATTATTATTGTCTGATTACGTGATATTTTGCGTGTTCATTTATATGAATGGGTTAGTATTATTTACTATTAGACTATTTGGCATCTAATACTCTTTAGTACTAGTTCTTATCGTGATTAGTATGTTGATGGGGTGACGTCAATGGGCTAAAGAAATATGTTTGTTCTGCTTGAAAATGTGTTTAGTACTACAATCAGAATGAATTGCTTATTGTGTGTTTTTTCATTAGATTTACATTTTTAAATTAAGTATATATAAAAAAATATTAAAAGAAAATTCTGAAGGAGATAAGCTTGAATCGTAGCATAAAAGCATAATTGATAGTTTCGGATCCAAAAGCAGTGTGTTTGATTATTGAGAAATAAACTTTACGTGACATATTTAACTAAGGCTATGAAACTAATAGAATATTTTAATATATTCATTATAGATATTTTAAAGTATTCTTCAATGAATGAATTAAAATATTCATAAACATTCACATATAGATTCCACGCTATAACATTTTCCAGCATTTGACTTAAAATCTGCTCATGTTTGCCATTTCGTTTTTCATCATATAATAATCTATTTAATCTTCTCTTAATTTTGGTTTATTTCCTTTTCATTTATTTTTCAGTTTTAACTTCAATACTTTGTCAAATCATTTCTATATTTCATGATTGAGCGTTTGCTTGTTTGGTACTGTAGTTGGTTTTCTTTTGAGCGTGGGCTGAATTGTTGATATATATTAATGCTATCGTGGTTTAGAATTAGCATGTATGAGTAATTAATCTACTATTTATTACTATGGAAAAGAACGACAGGAGACACGAGTATTACTTCAAAACCCATTATTAAAAAAATTTCCATTCATAAAAGAATAAGTTTAGGTTCTCAACTTTTAGAAAATTAAGGTTTAATATAAGTGAAATTAATGACCAAATCGGGAAGCACTCCTATCGACGATTCATTTTAATAAAATTAACATATCATTTTTTTATTTTATATATAAAAAAAAGCCGATTTAGTTGAGTAGAGTAGACTTTAAACATGTTAGATGCTTATTTAGACTTGGGGAAAATGGGAACGATTCATAAATGTCTCAAAGGCGCGAGAAATATATCAAAATTCGTGGTGAGCTACCGGTAAGTCACGCATTAATGAAACAAGACAATTTTAAATACACAAAAAGCGAGATGTAAGAAACTTTCTAGGCCAATAAATATAATTTATAGAAAATAATTTAAGTTAAATTATAAGTTGATAAAAGCGACCTTGCTAGACCACGGGATTCAAGGGGTGCGTTATACCTTTCCCTCGGTCAATAGAATTCCTAACCCGGTCATCTGTTTTTGCAGACCAATAAAGAGTCATTTTCTTTTGATTAGGGATTCAAAAAGGTGACTTGGAACACCATAACTCAATTCTAAGTGGCGACTCTGTAAATAAAAAATAATCCCTATTCAATACTGTCACTTTAATTGGAAAAAACCTTTCTGACCAAACGAAAAAGGGGTGTGACATCTCTGGAAACTCCGCTGGGGACCTAACTAGAATTCGAGCTTTATGACATTGACTTATACTTGCTTTAATTATTTGGATATTGTGTTTTTGGCCTAACATGTCACTTGTCGCTCCTTTACCGCTTTGATATTGTTGAATTATATTATAAACTGTCTTCTTTCGCGCACCCCTCTGAGTCTCTAAAATATAGGATAGAAGGAATGTAAAGCATGCATCCTACTTTCTTTTTGAAATAAAGCCAGAGTGTCAAGGCACCTGGTGAAGGATTATTAGTCGCACATGTTAGGCGGGGTTTGGATCAGCGACGAAGGCGGAGTAGCACTGCTACCGAATAAGTTGCCCCTCCCCGACTCGAGTGTCCGCTCGGGTAAGCCAGTCTAGACACATATCTCCATCAGGTTAAACCTAGTAGAACTGAAACACAAACGTGGCTATCTCTATTAGGCTTCGCTTTATCTGCATTATGTGCAATTGACTTAGCGGGACTCGACATAGGGGCCGGATCCATCTAGGACAAGTGTCCTTCTTTATATGACCAACATGTGCAACCTATGTGCTCTTTGACATTTATTGGGAAGGCCTGTTCGATTGTTGACCAGTTTTAGGCAACTTAATGAAATAGAGAAAAGTAATTTTGTCCTCTAAACTTTTATAACCGTCTTCTTAAAATATATATATTTTTGAATAAAATGGAAAAAAGATCACTTATCAATTGAGGGTCATTTTGAAAATATGACTACTATTTTCTTATCCTCAAATTTATTATTTATACATATACCTTAATAGCCCTAAACCTTTAGGGGTCGTGAGACTGAGTTTTTACAAAGCTTATATATATATATATATATATATATATATATATCTTAATAGCCCTGAACCTTTAGGGGTCTTGAGGCTAAGTCTTTACAAAAAAATATATATATACATATGTCCTAATAGCCCTGAACCTTCAGGGGTCGTGAGACTGAGTTTTTACAAAATTTATATATGTATCTTAATAGCCCTGAACCTTTAGGGGTCGTGAGGCTAAGTTTTTACAAAAAAAATATATATATATACATATGTCTTAATAACCCTGAACCTTTAGGCCTCATGAAGTTGAGTTTTGCAAAAAATATATAAAATAATTGTGTTTTTCTTCTAAGTTACTATTGTTATTATTTTATTTATTTTTTAAAAATACTTGGTTCACATCTATGTTTCCCCACCTCCCATTTTGAATAAAATTATTTTTGGAGTCCTATTTTTTGCACTAACATTCACGAGTTAAGTCAAAATTTGAGAATTGAGTTACGCCAGGAGCTTTGACGTTTCCTAATCCCGTGTTTCTATCCATAGGTGTAACATGTCTCGTCCAGTTCGTGGGGAGTGTCAGAAGAGGAAAAGGGATGAAAATGTACCACTGCAGGTTGTGGACTGTGCCCCCGACAACTTTGGACATGGTGGAATGAGGATTCTTCGGATCATGATGAGATATTCAAATATTTGGGTTTTCTGATAAAAATCATGACAATCAACCCTAGGAGGAATATAATTAAAGCCCTGTTATCTTTTTGGGACCCATTGAACAATGTGTTTCTTTTCTCAAATTTTGAGTTGACTCCAATTTTAGAAGATATAGCGGGTTATATCGGATTCTGTAAATAGATTTTGTGCGCTCCTGAACATGTGCGTTTCAAATCACTGGAGAAAGGCTGGGTTTCCTTGCAGTTTTTATAAGAAAGGTATGGAATGCAAGAGGGGTTTGAGCAGTTCGAAAAACAACTCGTTAACAAGGAAAATTTTGAAACCTGGAGAGAGCATAAGCGATTTGCATTCATGGTAGCCTTATTGGGAATGATGGATTTCCCAAGGAGGGAGAAAAAAATTAACATTCGTTTAGCCGGAGTGGTACATGTCTTGATTAAGAAAGAGGATCACACCATGGTGCCGATGATCTTGGCAGACATATATCGCGCTCTAACTTTCTGTCAGAAAGGGAAAAGTTTCTTTGAAGGGTGTAACATCTTACTGCAAATGTGGATTCTGGAACATCTTTACCAGTGTCATACGGTAGCAAGGTTTGTTCCTGAGCAAAATGATCGCATCACGGACTATGAAGAGAGGATGAAAGGATATAAATGCCCAGAAGGGGTTAGTGCTTGGGATAAATGTTTTCGCTCCCAGACAACAGATATGGTCACATGGAACCTCCCTTGGTTCCCTTGGAGGCAGTTCATACTTTCTTGTTGTTGATGGGTATTAGAGGTGTTCAGCCATATGTGTCATTGTGGGTTCTGCGTCAGTTAGGCAGGCGTCAAATACTACCTATAACTGAAGACATGATAAGGTTTATGTTCGAGGTCAGACCAGAGATTCCCCTTCCAGAGGGGTTGGCCCAACAGATTTGGGATGGTTGTCGTCTTATAGGAATTGAAACGATGGTTGTAGAATGCGAGGATGGAGAAGTACACCCAGGTTACTCTGAATGGTTTAAGAAACAACCACCTCAGCCAGTCAGACCAGAAAGATCAGTTAAAGGATCGATAGAGCAAGAGGCTGCGATAAGGATTGGAATTGAGATGGCTATGTGAGATTATTATACTGCCGATCAGGTTTTGAGAGCAGAGTTAAAACGTGCTAGGGCAGCGTTGACTCAATAACAAGCAGAGAGTGATGCAATGAATGAGTCAAGAGTCAAGAAAGCTCGATTAGATATGAAGAGAGATTATCAGTCTACTATTCAGGTATTGAATGCTGATTTGGAATGAGCTAGGGAAAGGATCGAGGAACAACAAAGGGAATTTACTGAAGAAAAGGCTAAGTCGGCTCAGATTGAGGTTTCACTCCGGGGACAAATCAAGCTGGCAACAACCAGGGGGTCACATGTCGCAGAGCTTGCTGCATCCCACCTCCAACAATTGCAGGAATATGAAAAGAAAATGCAATCAGAGTTTGACCAAGAAAGGTCCTAATGGATGCGCGAAAGGGAAATATTGCGAGAAAAGCTAGAGGTAGCTTCCACTCGAGAGCAGTGCGCAAAGGAGATGATTGTCTCCCGTAATCAGCAGATGCAGCAATGGGATCAGGCTTTTAGTTCTCTTCATGGGAAGGTCCATCGTGTGGCTGGGCACACTGCTCAAATGGGCCTGGATTATCAAGATTTGACTCACGAACAGTTTCTGGTGCAAGTACCAGCCTTTGCTCAACGTCTGACTACTTCGTTGCAAGATATATTCTTGGGTTTGGGAGGTCATATGAGCCCAAAATCTCCATGAGCAGACAGTTTGAGGCCAAGAAGATCACCAGCAGATTTCGAGACATTTAGAGACTACTCGTAGTGATGGACATTTATTTCCTGTTGTTGCATTATTTCAGTATTAGTATTTGAATCTTTTCTCAAAATTTATGTCTCTTAATTAATCTTGTCTATTTAAGATTAATTTTATTTTCAAGTGTCAGTTCGTAGGGCTTGTTGTTAGGTGTCTTTTCACTTTTTCTGTCGTATTTGTGTTTGAAAAAGAAAATTTAATGAAGGGTGAATGTGTTGAAAGCTTTCTACTTATCTTTATTGTTTTTTTTTACTTTTAGTCTTGAAAATAATAATAATAATAATAAAAATAAATAAATAAATAAAATTTATTATTATTAGTTTTCTTTGAACTACACAATGATCAGATTCATGTCTCGACATGATACGTTGGCAACCCTACAACAGCTTCGATCAAAGCTTTTCAAAAAAAAATAGAAAATAATATATATATATATAGAAAGAGAGAGAGAGAGAGAGAAATAAAATGTGCCTAGATAAGCCGGGATGAAACATAAGGTCTCCATATTAAGATGAAAAAGGCATTTAGAGGCATAACATACGATGCGTTATATAATTTTAAATGTGCAACACTCACCCATTTGCCACTCGTTACAGAAAAAGTTAAAAATTTGTAAGGTGGTTGGTTTGTGGTTACACTGGCATCTCATCCGTAAAATACCAAATCCAAAGAGAAGGGCAAAACGACACACAAAGAGGGGATAGAGTTGGACAGCGAAGAAGACCAAAATTAGTTGATTCAACAAGAATTTGCATCGATAGAAGAGAATAAGTTATTGAAACAGCAGATGGTAGAAATGTATCAAGCCTGGATGAATGGGCAAGCACCACCTTCCTCAATTTCTGGACTTTTGAACACGACTGTCCCAATTTCCACTCAGGCCCAAACTGGCGATCCGTTTTACCCACCAGGATTCGTCCCATATACTAATGTACCTAGCACAGTTGGGACTTCCACTGTGTCCCCCCCCCAAATCCATCTCTCACAAATAACCCACTCTTCATTCCCGCAATACCAACTACTATAGATCCTCAACCAAAGCTGATACCGAAGTCTGTGGGTGAACTACCTCGCGATCAGTTCTATTCCACTGGAGTAACTTTTAAGGTCCTAAAATCCTCCAATCCTACTTATTTGCACAACTCCCCTATTGTGATCGAAAAGACGATGAAGAATGAGGAACAAGAGGAGATGGCCAAAAAAATGAGAAGTTTGGAGCAAAGCATGAGGAACATACAAGGACTAGGAGGGAACAAGAGTGTTTCTTACAAAGATTTGTGCATGTTCCCCGATGTCCACTTGCCTTTAGGTTTCAAAACCCCAAAGTTTGACAAGTACGACGGCCACGGTGATCCTTTAGCTCACTTGAAAAGGTTTTGTAATCAACTAAGAGGAGTAGGGGGAAAAGAAGAGCTACTTATAGCTTATTTTGGAGAGAGTTTGACGGGGATAGCTTCAACATGTTTTATCGATCAAGATATCTCTCGTTGGCATGTTTGGGATGACTTAGCTCAGGATTTTGTCCGGCAATTTCAATACAATATTGACATAATTCCAGATCGCACCACACTCGCTAACCTGAGGAAAAAGACTACTGAGGGTTTTCGTGAATATGCTATCAGGTGGAGAGAGCAAGCTGCTAGAGTTAAGCCCTCAATTAAGGAGTCAGAGATGATTGATATTTTTCTCCAGGCACAGGAACCTGACTACTTCCATCATTTGCTTTCTGCTGTTGGAAAAACATTTGCTGAGGTTATTAAGGTTGGTGAAATGGTGGAAAATGGAATTAAGTCCGGAAAGATTATAAGCCAAGTTGCTTTAAAAACTACGACGCAGGTGATTCAAAATGGTTTGGGAGGTATTGGGGGAAGAAAAAGAAGGAGGACATGGCTACCATTGTATCAGGGCCACGACAAATGCCGAGAGGTCCACCTCACCAGTACACACAATCTCAACCCCAGATATATACACAAGACCCATATAACCACCCAAAACACTACTCACTATATTCCATACCATCTCCTCCGTATCCCATTTATAATGCACAGCCATATGCCCAACCCCCTTCTTACCCGCAATGGTGTGCACCAGCTCCTCAAAATCATCCATCACCCCCACAAGTTTACCAAGGCCCTCCTAAATTCAATTTTCGACCAAGGGCAGAGTATAAAAGGGGTAACGTAGCCAAAGATAATTTCACTCCTATTGGAGAATCATATGCTAGCTTATTTCAGAGGCTAAGAGCCTTAAATATTTTGAGCCCAATTAAAAGGAAAGTATCAAACCCTCTCCCCAAAAATGTGGGTTATTCTCGAATATGTGCATACTGTTCCGATGCCCCAGGGCACGATACAGAGAAATGTTGGTTCTTGAAAAAGGCCATCCAAGAGCTGATTGATACACACCAAAATATGGTGCAAAACTCAGATGCTCCAAACATTAGTCAAAACCCTCTGCCAACTCATGCTGAAACAAATATTCTTGAGTTGATACACGACGGTGAAGAATCCATAATTTTCTACAAGCCTATCATTAAGATCAAAAGTGATGAGGAAAAGACAACAAATGTGGTAGATTTGACAAAAGTAGTATCTTCAGGAGTGAACGAGATGCTCGTAAAGCCCAAACAATCAAACATTCCCAAGGTTATTGCGAAAGGAGCTTCAAAAAGTGCTGGGGCAAGTCAGATTAGCCCAAAGATGATTGTTCCAAGAATGCCCGCCAAGACCCTCTTAATTGTGAAAGGAGCTCTCATTACTCCTATTATTATTAAGCCAGTGTCGCAACTTCCTGTGGTTAACACCAAACAGTCTCTTGGAACTATAATCGCACGACAGTGACATATAAGGGTAAGGAACTCATTGAAGAAGTGGATAGAGTAGGGGGTTAACTCGTTCAGGGAGATGTTTTACCCCATAAGAGTTAAGAAAAGACAGAGACGGCCAGAGGCCAGTCAAGAAGCTGGTTACTGAGAAGGAGGCTGAGGAGTTCTTGAAGAAGATGAAGTTGCCAGAATATTCTGTCATGGAATAGTTGAGAAAAATGCTAGCCCAAATCTCTTTGTTGTCTTTACTGATCCACTCAGAAGAGCATCGCAAAGCTATAATAGGGATTTTGAATGAGGCATATGTACCCAGTGAGATTGCAGTGAATTAATTGGAGAAAATGGTCAGAAGAATCTTTGAGGTAAATAGGGTCACCTTCTCAGACGATGAACTACCCGTGGAAGGTAGTGGACATAATCACGGCTTCTATATTACTGTAAAATGTGAGCATTATTATGTCACTCGAGTCTTGATTAATGGAGGATCTGGTGCTAATATTTGTCCTCTATCAACTTTGCAAAAATTAAATGTTAGTACAAAAAGGATTCGGCCTTATAATGTTTGTGTCAGAGCTTTTGATGTAGGAAAAACGAATGTCATTGGTGAGATAGAGCTTGTATTGACAATAGGGCCTATTGATTTTACATAGATTTCCAAGTCGTGAACATCGATGCTTCCTACAATTTGTTATTGGGAAGGCCATGGGTTCATAGGGCTGGCGCAGTCCCATCTATATTGCATCAAATGATCAAGTTCGAACATGACAGAAAAGAAATAGTTGTTCACAGTGAAGGGGACTTGTCCATGTACAAAGAATCATCCATTTCCTTTATTGAGGCAGGAAATGTGTATGGAGCACTAATCTATCAGGATTTTGAGGTAGTGTTTGTTGAGCATATCGTCGAGGGGAATCTCATTCCAAGACCACAATTGCCCTTTGCATCTGTCATGGTGGTGAATGAAATGTTAAGGTATGATTTTGAACCAGGAAAAGGTTTAGGAATGTCTTTACAGGGTCGAACTCATCTAATATGCCCATGTGAGAATCTTGGTACCTTTGGTTTAGGGTATAAACCCATTTTTGAAGATAGGAAGAAAGCTAAGAAGCGGAAAAAAAAGTTATGGCCACTTTCCAAGCCGATACCTCCACTCAACCAGTCATTCATCAGAACCAGTACTATGGGGTCCTCCATGTTGCCAGCCTCAGAGCCCATGTTTGATGATGATACAGAGTTGATTGGCCTTTTCCAAAACATATTTTTTTAGGCTGATATTGTTGAAATTGGTGAAGGCACCAGCAATTCAGATGTGCAGTTTATTAGCCCTGATGTCCAACTCAACAATTGGGAGGCCACTCCTCTCCCCACTAAGGAGTCTTGGTAGTCTGTTCTGTTTTCCTTTCTGTGATTTGAATTATTCTAGGGTTGTAATTCAGATCTTTATCTTGTTTGTTTTTATGTTCAAACCCTCCTATCTTTCTTTTCAATGAAATGTAGTTTCCCTCTTTTCTATTTTGAGTCTAATATTTACTTATTTACTTCCTACTGTACAGTTCTTTATGTGTTGATTCTAGTGATATGACATGTATGCGAAATTTTCAGCCAGATCTTAAAACTCAAACTAATCATGAAATAATGAATGAAGAAGTTGAATATGATCAAGATGAAGCATTTGAGGAAGTAAGCAAGGATTTCGAACAGTTTGAGAATAAGTCCAACCCCAATATGAATGAAACGGAGGCAATCAATCTAGAAGATCATAAAAATATTAGGGAGACCAAGATAAGTGTACATGCGCAGCCACAACAAAAAGAAGAAATAATTGAGGCCTTGCTTGATTATAAGGACATATTTGCTTGGTCTTACGATAATATGCCTGGTTTGAGCACTGATCTAGTAGTTCATAAGTTGCCAACTGATCCCGCCTTTCCTCCGATCAAATAAAAGTTGATGAAACTTAAAACTGATATGAGTGTAATAGTTAAAGAGGAAATCACAAAGCAACTTGAGGGTAAAGTCATTCGAGTTGCTCAATATCCTACTTGGTTAGCCAATATAGTCCCCGTCCCAAAGAAAGATGACAAAGTTCGAATGTGTGTTGATTATCGTGATCTAAATAAAGCAAGTCCAAAAGATGACTTTTCGCTGCCCAATATCCTTATTTTTCTGGACAATTGTGCCAAGCATGAATTTGCATCTTTTGTGGATTGTTACGTGGGTTACCATCAGATCATCATGGACCATGAAGATGCAGAAAAACATACTTTATCACATCATGGGGGACATACTATTATCGAGTCATGCCATTTGAGCTAAAGAATGCAAGAGCAACTTACATGTGGGTGATGACCACTATTTTTCACGATATGATGCATAAAGAGATTGAAGTTTATGTGGATGATGTGATAATTAAGTCAAGAAAGCAGTCAGACCATGTCAAAGATCTGAGGAAATTCTTTGACAGGCTTCGCAGGTATAATCTCAAACTTAACCCAGCAAAATGCGTATTTGGGGTCCCGTTTGGAAAGCTATTGGGCTTTATATTCAGTTAACGTGATAAAAGCTATTCAGGAATTACCTCCACCAAAGAACAAAACTGAGGTGATGAGCTTACTCGAAAGGTTGAACTATATCAGTAGATTTATTGCCCAACTCACCACAACATGCAAGCCCATTGTTAAATTATTAAAGAATAATGCTGCAGTTGAATGGACTGAAGAATGTCAAGAGGCGTTTGATAGAATCAAAAGGTATTTATCGAATCCACCTGTGTTGGTTCCACCTGAGCCTGGCAGACCCCTGATATTGTTTATGTTTATTTTGGACAACTCTTTTGGCTGTGTATTGGGTCAACATGATATCACAGAAAAAAAAGAGCAATCCATCTACTAACTCATCAAAAATTTTACCACTTATGAGGATAAGTACACACTTCTCGAAAGGACGTGTTGTGCCCTGACTTGGGTGGCACAAAAGTTGAAACATTATCTTTCATCCTATACCACTTACCTCATCTCTCGCATGGATCCCTTAAAGTATATTTTTCAGAAGCCTATGCCCATGGGCAGAATCGCAAAATGGCAAATATTGCTCACAAAATTTGATATTGTCTATGTGACGCGGACTGCAATGAAAACCCAAGCACTAGCGGATCATTTGACCGAAAACGCCATTGATGAAGGATATGAGCCATTAAAGACCTATTTTTCTAACGAAGAGGTATCATGTGTCGACGAAGCTGTTTCTGATGATAGCCATCTAGGTTGGAAGTTTTTCTTTGATGGAGCTGCTAATGTGAAAGGAGTTGGAATAGGAGCAGTTCTTGTTTCAGAATCAGAACAAAATTATCCCGTAACAGCCCAACTTCGATTCTATTGTACCAATAATATGAAGGAGTATGAAGCTTGCATCTTGGGTTTGCAACTGGCTATCGACATGGGAATCCAAGAACTGATGGTGCTAGGTCACTCAGACTTGTTGGTCCACTAGATCCAAGGAGATTGGGAAACTCGCGACTTGAAGCTTATACCATGTCGAGATTGTTTGTAAGACTTTTGTCGACAATTCTTATTGGTAAAGTTTTGACACAATCCCTGAGTTCATAACGAGATTGTTGATACCTTGGCAACCTTATCTTCGATGCTCCAATATCCAGACAAGACTCATATTGACCCATTGCATATACAAATTCATGATCAGCATGCTTATTGCAATGTAGTCGAAGAGGAACACGATGGTGAACCTTAGTTCCATGATATCAAAAAATACATTCAATCTGGAGAATATCCAATACATGTCGATGGTAACCAAAAGAGAACTATTCGACGACTGGCTAGTGGATTTTTCTTAAGCGGGGGGAACTTGTACAAAAGAAATCCAGATGCCTACTAAGTACCACATTTTTGGTACTCATACTACACTTCTGTAGCCTGCATATCATAGTACGAGTTCTCACCATTGATATGTGCATCATGCGGAACAGCCATGGATCGGAGTTTTGGGGTGAGCTCCTGATGTTCGGATCCCTCATATTGTTGGACTGTTCTCTATTTGGCATTTCAGAGATGGTTTGTATCTATCTATTCTGTACTTTATTGTGTACTATGTTATTATTATGAGATTTTGTACTGATTTCACCAGGTTTTGGGGTTATATATCTATAATAGACTTTTGATAAAAAAAATTCTGCTGCTTCTTTCTTTTCTCTTGATAGTCCATTACTCGCTGTTTTGAACTATAGGTTGGCTTACCTACTGGTGGGATATACTAGGTGTCATCGTTACCTGAGAAATCGGGTCGTGACACTAGCGAAGGCCGCTTAAGCGGCCAAATAATCGCTTAAGCGACAGAAGGGCCGCTTAAGTGGTCTTTGCCAAGCTGGCCAGCCTCCACTTAAGCGACTGCTTGGCCGCTAAAGCGACTACCGCTTAAGCGGTCTATAATCCACTTAAGCGACTGCACCAGCAAGTTGGCACCAACCAAAATTGCTAAGTCCCAACGGACTTCGACTGGGTGCTCGAAATTCATTCGAAACCCCATGAACATAAACGAACTATGCTACCAAATTCGATGTTCCAAACTCAAAGAAACCATCAAAATTTCCCTTTGAGTACGTTTTGACAGAATATGGGTCCCACACCCAAGGTTCTATTTTTACCAAAAATCGACTCAATAGCCCAAAATGAGCCCGGAAGCCTCAGGACCCGGATCAAGGGTCCCTTTAGCTTAAAATCAATATTTCAGAGCTAACAGAATAGTCAGAATTAGCGTCTAAGGCCATTTACCTGAAGTTTTGGCTCGAGAACCTTTTTCAAAGTTTAAAAGCTCCAAAACAGGGAAGTAGCTATAAAAATCAAACGAACTTTTCGATAACCAAATTGTTAGTCTCAACAAGTCATAAATGACTTGGGACAGCTATAGGAAGACTTTAATCGCAGAAAAAGAACGAATATATAGAAAATATTTGGTAGGGTTATAACAATACAGTTCACAGGGGTTTTATTACTACCATCACCCCTACCTATCCAAACTACTTTAAAGTAAAATTAATTCTACCCTAAAACGTCATAACCAGTCATGTATCTTATGATGAAATACACGTATTTGACACATATATTTCACCAATTAATCTTTTTTAAGAAATTTTCCTTCTTCTCCTATATTTCTCAATTATTTTTTCAAACTTAATCACTGTAAAACACCATTATTGACCTCAAAAAATTCTTATGTGTCTAACAACTTCATCTCCTTAACCCGATCAATTTCTTTTTCAATAACTAGAAAAGTGCTTCTTTTTTCATCAATTTTTTTCTATCCAAAGCAGTTATGTTGGTTTTCCATCATGGTACCACCTCACAACCCTCAATGAACTTTCTCAAAAACTTCGAAACTCATGATGTAAAACAAGAAGAATAAGATGTTATTGTGGAAAATTGACGGAATTAAAGAAATTGGAATGTGCTTAAAAAGCAACGACGAGTTCTATGAAGGAATTTTTAGTATTGAAATCACTCTAATTGTCATTTTTTAAAAACGAGTATGTGTGTGAAAAATTGAGTATAAAGGATAACTTTGTTTGTGAAAAATTGGGTATGAAGAGGAAATTTTGTGTATGAAAAATGGGTATGAAGGGAAAACTCTCTTTTCCGTTCTTTCTCTAATTTTCATGAATAGTTAATCTGAGTTTCTAATTTTGATTCTTAGTGAATTTCGGAAGAAGGGTTCCAAACCTCTAAAAGGCGAGGCAGATTTAATGCTCTGAAGGATTCCTCTAAAAAAATCTGGATGTTGGAGAGTCATGGTTGCCTTATGATATTTTTTACGTATAAAAACTTATTTTCATTTCAATTCCTTTTAATAAGTTCAAAACAACTACTACATTACTTTTTCTCTTTGTTGTTGTTACTCTTGAGTCAATCACTTAGAAAAAGAAAAATTAATCAATGAATATGCTCTTTTAGAAATGAATTTGATTTGTTAGATATGTTCTAAATAAGTCTATTGAAGAATTATTTGTTCATAAATTAAATTAATTCTTGATTTTTTTTATATCATGAATTCATAGATGAAGCTTCAAAAATGTTAATTGTGGAAGAGGTATAGTTGTATAAATAGACAATGAGAAAGAGAGAGAAAGAAAAAAGAAAAAAAAAAAGAAGAAGAAAACGAAAATAAAAAATAGGCAATTCACTTTCTTTGAGAGAGTGAAATGCACTCTCTATGCCCACTCAACATTTAAGGGAGAATTAGGACCCGTTTGGCCATGAGTAGTATTCACTTTATTCCAGAATATGTGAATACTACTTAATTTCACTTTAAAATAGCACAATGGGTAATAGGTACCCTGTGAAATAAAGGTATGTAGTTAAAAATTGGCTAATAGGCTAAGGGGCCATTTGACTATTAATTATTTGTAACTTTATTCTTTTGATATCACTCCAATTCTACAGCGTTTACTACTCAAACTTGTACTAAAAACTACAGGGTATTACATATGGATAAAAAAAATCCATGAAGAATAAAGGAAGAACTACAACACTATAGAGTAGTTGAGGAAAACTTGGTTGCACACTTGAAGTGGTAGCAACGTCAATATAACTTCATGATAGTTAATGAAAATTTGATTGCATAGTTTAATTGGTAGAGATGTTAGTGTAATTTTGCGATGAAAGATATGTAACTGGCCAACCCGTAGCTACAATCCTTTTTATGAGTGTTGGTATTATTGCAACGAAGAATGTTCAACTGACCGCTCTTTGCCTCATGAAGTTACAATCTTATTAGCGAGAGGTTGGTATTGTTGGATGGGGGCACAACTGATAACGTAATTAGAGTAGAAATATGAATTTTCTTGATCAAAAATATATGGTGAATGAACAATATTTTGGTTTATAGAAGATTGCAGAGGAATGAAATCATCAGATTCTGTCAATTTATATATTTGGTCATTATCATTCTTCTTTGTGCCATGATAGTAGATCACACATAGATCATGATTTATCTATAAAAAAAAAAATCACAAATATAATTCAAGAATATACTTAAAAAATAAGAAAGAAATAAAAGAATTAGAGAATTTGTTTATGAATTAATTGGGAGTATATATTTATGTTATAGAGAAGAGACACTATAACAGTTCATGAATGTGCACATTTTAAATATTTTTCATATAATTATCAATTTGCTGGTAACATTCTGCACAAGCATAGAGATATAAGAAATGTTTCACCTCCTTTGGTTTATGCAATTGGAAGAAAACGCAATAAGAGACACTTAGATTTTTCTTTTATCAATTTCGGATACACCTTAACTTAAACTTTTAATTTTACATACATGCCAATACAACATGTCAATTTCTATTCACATTGACAGTACAACAAACATTAAATTGCCAAATTTTATGAATTTTTGGTGATAAAAAAAGAGGTATACTAAAAATAATTGCGGTAGGTGCGATAAGAAGTTTACACATCATACTAAAAAATGGTAAAGGATCAAGTCTTATAGAAAATAAAGGTGCGATAAGAAATTTACGTACCCCATAGAATAATGGTAGAGGATCATGTAATGATTGTTGGTACTGACAGTTTGATTTTTGGACAGTTCATTTGAGAATTTTATTAATACTGAGCGTGTTGTAAAATATTTAAATTAAATTAGAATTTGGTAGAGATATATATTAATCACCTTTCTAAAAATGTTTTAGATATTTATGCAAAATTCTTTAGTTATGATATATCTAATTATTTTATAACAGTTTTATAATTTATTAATATTTTCAGCGGAGATAGTGAGTCTAGATATGTTAAAATATTATTATTATATAACAGAGGTTTTATTAGAAATAATTTTCTACTAATTGTGATATATTCAAAAAGTTATATTTATTTTACTACGAACCTATGCAATACCCGAATATGTATAACGAAATATGAAAGTGAGGTGTTAAATACCTCCACTTCCACGTGAAAGTGAAGGAGATAGTCAACTATGGTTGTTGTTGTATTGGGCTGCCACATGTAAAATATTAAACAACTAATCTACAACTAGGTTCCAATCCTTGTGCCACCTAAGAGTTACATTTCTCTCTCTCTCTCTCTCTCTATATATATATATATATATATATATATTCTTTCATATGTAACTTTATCTAGAACCTCCACTTTACTTCAATTAAAATCCTATACATGTATACCTTACTACTTCTGCCACTTATGATATATATATATATATATATATATATATATATATATATGTATATATACAATTTGGATGATAGGGAAGTTGGGAAGGAAAATAATTTGGATGATTTATATAAACATCAAGTTATTCAAGCTCGGATTCTAGTGGGGCACTATTCGGAGGCTTCTCGGAAGGGCTTTTAGCTTTGGCGTCCAGGTAAACTCATCAATAATCATCTTACCTAAAAATGAGAAGAAAACTAACTATTTATAGCCATGGGCCTTATTACATAATGGGCCCAAAAGTGACCTTAAATAACAAATGGGCCCAAAAGTGAACCACAAGACAAAGTGGCCCATTAGGCTCTTTAAACGATGCACCTTCTATGCTCCAAGCTATCATCCAAACACGATGTTGCTCGATGGTCCCTTGGAGTGTATCATCAGATACAGTTCTTCTCAGGTGCCACGCTATCATCCAAACACGTATTTTCCCCCTATAGGTGGTCATAGCTTGGACTCCCTTGTGTTGACCCCGAGGTATGGGCCTTATGAGGTTAACGCCCATTCGGATTGTATCATCCTCCCATTCTTGAAAAGAATTTGACCTCGAATCCAAATCTTTTATCGATTTTCCATCACACTTTTCAATTTCAGAATCCTTTGGTAAGAACTTCATTAGGCCTTCAAGCTTATATTCATAGAGCACTCTCCTTGCTTTCTCCTTTAGACAAAGTTGTTCATGATCCTGCACAAGAGAAGGAGGGATACTAGGTAAAATGCTAGTATCGTAGTTAGTGGGTATCAAAGGCCTAAGGTTGGAAGTGTCTTTGCCACATTTGATTTGGAGTGGTTGAACAACAATTTGTGGAATTTGTTTTGTACTTGGTAGGTTTGAGAAGGTTTGGGCATGGGGTAGAGGAGTTAAATTAGAGGCTTTTAAATGATCCCCAATGTTTACCATCCTACCATCAATACTTGACAACTTCTTTTTCCTGGGGAACATTCGTCCAATCATTTGATCCATATCTTGTTGCAACCCTAGGAGTACGTCCAATATGGAATCAAGGGTTGCTCCATCCGTTGTCTTAGTACAATTGAGAAAAAGGAATGAAGTGCATACCAACAACTCGATTTAAGAGTAAAGGGACTCGACCTAAGAAGTTAACTAAGAAGGAAAACGACAAAAGCACACAAAGAGAAAGAACAAGAAAAAAAAATGAACTTAAGAACTAATCAACAACTAAGTAGGATGATTACTAGTTGAAAATTAGTTTTAAGAATAAAAAAAAAGTGATTAGGAATCAAAGAAATGAAACTAGGATGTTAGAACCTGAGCAAAATGAGTTTTGGAATGATTGAAATACATTTTCTAAGTTGTGGGCGCAGGTGGTTCACATGTCCTCGCAGGTGGATTCGCATGTCACAAAACAGTATTGCTGGAAGTCACCTGCATTGGTGACCTACGTGGGCAGGTGGATGACCTGTGTGGGCAGGTGAGGATGCATGTGGCCTAGGCAGATCACCTGGAAACCTTCGATATTCAGCTTTCTGTGGGCCATCTTGTACTTTTTTTCCAAGAATATTTCTTTCTTTTTGGATATTCCTTAGTACTAACACCCAAACTCTCTTATCTTTCTTCCCTTTTGGATCTAACACATCCCTTTTGAATCTAACACATCTTTTTGGAAGATTCTTCTTCAACAATATATAAATTTATGAAGAACACCAAGAACAAGGTGAATCTTCAAAAATTCGTAACTCTCTCAATTTTGCTCCAAATCCAACGAAATTTGAAATCCAAGCTCCTTTAGCTATGGAGAACAATCCCCAATAAATTTAAAGCCTCGATTTCAACCCATTAATTCCAAATTCAAGAACCCACTTTACTTTCTTCAAAAACTCAAAGCTCAACAATGGTAGAGGCTTCAAATCACCTCCGATTTAGCTCAAATTTGATATTTGGACTCTAATAGTGTTAGGGAACAAGACTCTAACGCCAAAAATACAAGAAAGTAGCAAATAAAAAACTTAAATTTGAAAAATGAACAAAAACGTGAAAATAAATTATTTTTTTAGAGTTTTGGATTTTCTTTCAACAACAAACCCAAGACTAGAATCGTGGGAACATTCTAACCTGGATCTGATACCAAATGATAAGATGCAAAATACGAAAAGATAAAGAAACTATGAAAACAAAGATAGAAAGTAAAAGGATAGATAGATAGACACAATGAATAAAAGAGAGGACAATAAAAGTGTATATTAAACCCTCAACCTTCCTTTCGATTACTCAAAGCACCAATCTCTTACGATGACTGAAAGAGGAATTGAACCTCAAACAACCAACTTTTCTTACAATCAAGAAAGCTCCCAACAAGCTAACATAAAAACACTCTCAAGTGTAAACTCATCAATAATCTTCTTACCTAAAAATGAGAAGAAAGCTAACTATTTATAGTCATGGGCCTTATTACATAATGGGCCCAAAAGTGACCCACAAGACAAAGTGGCCCATTAGGCTTTTTTAACGATGCACCTTCTATGCACCAAGCTATCATCCAAACACGTTATTGCTTGATGGGCCCTTGGAGTGCATCATCGGATACAGTTCTTCTCGGGTGCCACACTATCATCCAAACATGTATTTTCCCCTTGAGGTGGTCATAGCTTGGACTCCTTTGTGTTGACCTTGGGGTATATGCCTTAGAAGGTTAACGCCAATTCGGTTTGTATCATGAGCTTAGGGTGTGGTATTAAGCTTGGAAACCTTAGATTCCTTCTTTTTAACCAGTTATGCGTATGTTTATATAAATGTGTTTCAGTTTCGGCTCAAGGCCAGTATATACTTTATTTTTGCCTTCAAGTCTTCCTCCATCAGGTCATCTTCCGGAACCAAGCCTTCTGAAAGAAAGCTCATCAGAAAACTTTCTATATTTATTATGAGTTCTGGCACAACTTTGGCATCAATTACGGTATAGTTTGGGTTTCAGTTTTACAATTGAGTTTGATTACTTATGGGTTCACTGAATTCTGGTTATGGTATGGTTATTATGAGTTTCAGTTCGAGTCCAGCATCTGGTTATGATATGATCTAGGAGTTTTGGTACTGATTACTGTTGTTCTGGGAGTTGTGGTTCCTCTGAGTTCCGCTTCGAGTTCGACATCTGATTATGAATTATGTTGTATATCATATATGTAGCCTCTCATTATTACCCACTATTTCGAGTTTGAATCTGCAGTATGACGTCTTGTTATTACCTACTATTACCGATTCGAGCCCAGCGTCTGGCCTCTCATTACTACCAATTGGTGCCAGTTCTAGCCCGGTGCACATCTAGATGGTTACTTGAGACTGGTTTAGTTGCAGATTATCTAAGCTTTTTCTTTAGTAACTTCTTGTGTGTCCCACCGGCTTATGGGGGCACGGTCGGGTTAATTGTCTTCTTCAGTGTACCTGATGGGCTTATAGGGGCTCAGTTAGGTTATGTTTGGTTTGCCTTCTTACTGTTATGCTATTAATTTTTTGTATCTCTTTTACTTATTCTTTCATAGCGTTCACTTAGCTCGGTAGCCATTTGCCTTTCTTTCCCTATTTACTGTTGACTTATATTACACCCTCGCATTTTAGTTATACTTTTCCTGTATTTGAGCTCAGTCTACTAATGATGCCTACTGAGTACTAGTTGCTATGGTACTCATACTGCACTTCTGCATCTTCTCCCTGATGCAGATCCGAATAGTAGCAGCCGACGTTGACGTGATTCCTCCATTCCAGTACTGATCCAAAGCAGGGTTAGCTTACTGTCGTCCAAGACTGATCCTCCACCATTTGTTCCAGTTTAGTCTATTGCTTTCGAGACTACTTGTATATATTATTTATATTCTAGGTTCTGTCTAGTAATCTGGTTATATTTAGCAGTGGCCCTAGTACCGACTTTGCCAGGTCTTGGGAGGGGTTCATTTGTATATTTTTGTCCTCTTCCTTCTTTCATTTGGTATACGTTTTCTGATAGATTTCTGTTTTCGCTTGCTATTATTACTACTGTTATTATTCTGTCTTGTCTATTCTGGTTTCTGCTCGTTGGCCCGTTGCTTGCCGCTCCGGGCTATGGCTTGACTTGCCCACTAGTGGGATAAGGTAGGCGTCATCATGACTTGAGAAATCAGGTCGTGACAGACCAAGTTTGATAGGAAATTTGTACTCCAACATAAGCCAAGAAGTTTGTTTGGCACGCAAATTCTTTGGACCTAATTTATAGTAGACAAAAGATGTGTTTGTTTCAATTATTACATCTCTTTTTGCATCCTTCTTCACGAATTAAAATCTTGACTCACACATCTTCTAATCAAGATTGCCGTTCTTGCATAATTCTTTATGTGCTTGTGATGCTCTCCAAAAACCTTTTCTTCAATGTATAGTTCCACCGATTCTTGTTTCAATGTCATACTTCTTTCTTGATGGAGTTAAGATGTACATACGTCCATCCTAATGTTTTCAGGAAATTCTAACAAGCAAAGAATTCAAATTAGTATACAATCATATTCAAATCCAATAGTTCTTGATGAAAAGGTCAAATCCCTTATATAATACTTAAGAATTTTTTTTTTATTTTTACTCTTAAGCTCTAACCGAGCTCCAACGAGGAATAATTTAAATCATAGTTAAACATGATGAGAAGGATATTTAGACCTATAAATCAAAGAAATCAGACTCGTGAAGAACTTCATGTGTTTTTTATTATCGGATCTCTGCTAGCAATTTTGGATGATATATACATGGACAATTTTTTTTTATAAAAAAAGTGAGTCTTCGATAAAAGCTTTAAATTTGATCATGTACTTCCTCTAAATTGAATAATTTTATCCTTCACTAGACTTTTAATTTTATATTACCTTTGTTGTTAGAAAAAAATTGATATTTTCCCTTAAACCTTAATGTAGCTTTGATTAGAGGATAATTTTAAATTATAATAAAAAATTCAGAGAATAAATCTGGAGTTGTTTCTTTTTACCAAGATTTTAGATATGTGCAGAAATCCACATGTGTCATGTCAGAGTTCTATTAATGGACGAGAATAGATACAAGATAATTTACCGATGATAAGTGTGTGAATGGATTTAAAGTGTACCATATGATTAAATTAAGCAATTTCAAGTAGTAAAACAACAAATTTTAACATTTTCTAATAATTCTTCAAGAAAAGTTCTAATACTTCTTCATATTTATGAATTTGATATGAAATGAGGAGAAAAAGAGATTAAAGAACTGCTAGCTAGAATTAGAAAAGTGTACCAGATAGTTATTGAGGTTCACATTGATAAGTATCAAAATCACTGTAAAATTTCGTCGCAACTCTTAAGTTTCAAATACATATTTAAGTCTTCATCCGTTGACACAAAATGGAAGCTTATTGTCAATTTTTTCTTCCATCCATATTCAATTTGATGAAGCCGTAACACTCCAAAAAAAAAAAATTACTATACTATAAATTTCAATGATATATTTTATGAATTGTGAACTAAGGAGTTAGAGGGTCACTTGAATTGCAATTTGAATTAGAAAGAGAGAATAAATATGGAAAAGATTACCAAAATATTAATACTAATATTTTGGCAATTCCATTTTTTCCAATTTTCTCTGAGAAAAGTGGGCCTATAAACATGATTTTTTTTTAAAAAAGGTTAAAAGTTACTCCCTTTGTTCCAAAATAAGTGAGGCGTTAGCGTTTTTATTTTGACTAAAAATAAGTGGAGTTTTAGGGTTCAAGAAGAAATTAATCTTATTCTTTCAAATTATCCTTATTTACATAACAAAGAACCATTGATTATCTCTTTTTTTTTTCAAGACATTCAGCAATAGTAAACACAGTGATTTATATCAAAAGAACTAGTAATTATATTTGATACATGCTTATGTACCATGCTAGCATAATTCTTTGTTATTGTATTCATAAGAGTTGAACTAGTATTCAAAAAAATCTATGAAAATAAATAATGAAGAGTCATTTGAAATAGTTCAAGACTCCATAAACATGAAAATTGAAGAATCACTTGAAATTGTTTAATAATCCGTTAATTTGTTGCAAAGTTTAACCAAATAATATTGGCAAATTGATTTAAGAATGATGAGTGTGACAAATGTGTTTACATTAAAACCACTCCGAATCATAAAGACATTGTTTATTTGTACATTGATGACATGTTGATCATCAGTAGAGACATTTTTGACATAAATGCTACTAATCGTATGCTAGCTAGCAAATTTGATATGAAAAACTTAGGAGTTGCAATCTAATCTTAGAGATTAGAATTCATAGAACTCCACAAGATTTAGCATTGTCACAATCTCATTACATTGAAAAGATACTTGACAAATTCATGTATTTGAGACTCTATTTGATGTGAGCTTTGCACTTTAAAAGAGTGAAGGTGAAAATAATTCAAAATTGATTTATGCATGAGTACTGAGAAGTTTGATGTCTATCATGAATTGCAGGTGACCAGATATAGCACGTGCTATTAATAAATTGAGTCGGTTCACAAGTAATCCCAATCAAATTCACTGAATGACAATGAAACAAACTTTGGAGTATCTAAAACATACTCAAAACTATGCTTTGCATTATAATAAATATCCTGCAGTAATTGAAGGCATAATAGATAAATGTGCCCTTTATCTTGGCTTCAACTTGCATTTATGCCCTCCAACTTTAGATGTGCATAAGTAGGCAGTTAAATTTGTACAAAGTTAAACAAGTAGACACTATGTCCAATATGGCGTCCTACGTGGCCAATTTGCATCCTATGTGGCATCCTATGTGTATTATGCCACATAGGACGCATGTGTTTACTTGTTCAACTTTATACAAGTTTAAGCGCCTACTTGTGCACATCCAAAGTCGGAGGGCATAAATACCGATTGAGGCCAAGATAAAGAGCATGTTTATGTATTATGATGAAATTGAAGAATATAGTGATGCAAATTGGATCACTGGATCAAACAAAGTGAAATTCATAAGTGGGTATGTATTTACCTTTGGTGGAGGAGCAATTTCTTGAAAATCATCCAAACAAACATGTATCGCTCACTTTATTATGGAATCTGAATTTATAGCTTTAGATAAGTCCGATGAAGAAGTTGAATGGCACCAAAATTTCTTAGAAGATATTCCATTTTGGCCTAAACCTTTGGCACATGTATACATATATTGTGATAAGTGGCAATAGGTAGGGTAGGGAGCACTATGTATAATAGAAAATCTTGTTACATAAAATGAAGACATAATAAAATTAGACAATTACTTTCTGTCGGAATTATCATGATTAAATATGTAAAGTCAAAAGATAATGTGTTGGATCAACTTACAAAAGGCCTAACTAGAGAGGGAAATTGAAAGATCATCAAGGGGAATGGGTTTAAGGCCTAGAACAAGTCATCATGATGGTAACTTTACCTAGCAGACTGAAGATCCCAAAAGTTAGGTTTAAGGAGATCAAAAAAAGTTGTGAATGGCAGTTCAACATTGTCAAATAACTCACTCCATTCTCGTGATGAAGACAATATTCAGAAACAAGAATAAAATGTTAAGGTTTTAAATTTTTTAATAGTTTCTAAGCTTGGCTGAATATGACCAAATAGTTTATCTATAGGATTAAACATTTAAGAATCACCTATATAAGTGTGAAGTGTAAGCCGCTTCAAGGAGAATGATAGTAGAGACCGATTCTCTATGCACTCATGAAATCAAGCAGTATTCATGGCTGAAACAAATAAAACCATGAGAACTATAGACAGTCAAAAGGCTAGTTGAGTGACTTGTATTATCTAGGTGTATAACAAAATTTGACGGTTTAAAGATATCACATCTACCGATTGATCGGGTGCATTTGATATAAGTTCACTACTGAAAGTTGAAAGGGAAACCTACTTATCCAGATGCAATTAGTCTTTGCTTGTAAATCACACATTTGTCCATATATTTCTTTATCTTATAGCCATTATCCATTCATGTGGGGATTGTTAGGTTTTTAATAAGTATGAATGGAAAATGAATAGTTGTTTTTTCGAAAAGACACCAAGAGAAAGGATGCAATTTGAATAGGCACCTTTTCACTTTGGATGGTTGTGACTTTTTCTAAGATTTGCACCTTCCTGAATCATTGCTTCTCTTTTGAAGCAACACCTTGATGGCTATATATACCTGTTGAATCCTCAGATTTTTCTTACGAATTTTCTGAACTTCTACATTTCTTTTTTTTGCACTTTAAATATTCTTGTATGATTTACTACCGTTGAGTGAGTCGTTGTTCATCAGAATTTGAGATACCGCTATTCTACTAAAGTAAATCGTTCTATCATGGGAGTATATATTTGATTAGTCTCAGATACTTGAGGGAAATATTTTCTTAAGGATACATAGTGAATTCAGTGGGCTCAATTTTTTTTTATCTTTTCTTTCATTCTATTATTTTTCTAGAAATAGTTTGAATTTTATTTTTGTTGTTCATATTGTTTTGAATACAGATTCAGAAATAACATATATGACCTTAGATATGAGGTTGTGGAGGATACGGTTTAGGGTAGAAGGTTAGTAGGCGGGAGTACATTATCTTGATGTTCGTCCATACTAGTAATTGGAGTATTACTCTTGTAGTTTCTTGCCCTTCGCTTTCAGTTAGTATTTGTTGTCTCTTATACTTTGACTATCATATTACTTTATTGTTGTACTATTTTGTTACTATCTGTTGTTTCTTATAGTTCCATTCTTTCTTTTCCTAAACTAGTTTGTACTATATTTTTGAGTTGAAGGTCTATTAGAAACAACCTCTCTACCTCTGAGATAGAGGTAAGGAATGCATACACTTTACCCTCCCCATACCCCACTTTATAGGACTACAATAGGTATGTTGGTGTTATTGAGTATTATCTTGTGAAGATGAATCATCAATCTAAAGTTATTTTCTTAATTAAATTATATATTTATCTTAATTATGCATTAATGTATCATTGAATGAAAATGGGGCATCGATTGGTATCTGTTATCTTTATACGATGTTTTATGTGTGATTTATTAGCATCGGATGTATATTGCACCAGAGTCAAGTTTGAGACATGACAAAAATTAATCCTAACCGTCATGTTAATGTGGAAAAAATATTTTTTTTCCTGCACCTATATTGATGTATTTATAACATTGCATGTAGGGTTTAGAATGACAAGTTAATAGGCTAATTTGCATCCCTTATTGGTGGACCTGCTCCGATAGCTATTTCCAACAGTATATAATCTAACAAAAATAATGGGAGGTGGGGGTTGGAATGTCGGGTTGTGGGGCATGGATAAAGAGGAGATATGTTGGAGGACGGGGAGAACATAATCAATGTAGAATGCCACATGTGTAACTTGTTTTCTCTTGATTCATCACCTTTTAAATAGTAAAAATGTCTAGAGAGTTTTTGTCAAAGTTCTATAGAAATATGCATATTATCGTCTTCGAACTTCTACATGTGACTTTTATGTGATATTTTTTTTAAATACACAAAAAAGAACCAGAATCATATCACTACCAAAATAATGAGACGATGTAAAAAAAAAAAATTTAATTATACAAAATAAAATAACTACTATAAAATTGATAGAGAAAAGATATAAAATCACCCCTAAACTTATCCGCTAAACTTATTTTAACACTTTAACTTTACAGACATTTATATACCCCCTAAACAACTTTCAAATAAATTAAATATCACCCTAAAATTATAATACCACTCTCACAATGGCAAGGGAATTACACACATGCCATATCAACACCACATTATTGCCATGTAAGAGCCACGTCAAAAAAAAATTTAAAAAAGCTAACCCCACTAATATGTATACTATATAATTTTATTTTTTTAAAAAAGTAACCCACTTCCTCCTTCTTCTTCTTCAACCCCCCCCCCCCCCCTCTCTTATCCTTTTGCAACTCCCACACTCTCTACTTTCTTTCTCCTTCTTCAACCCTCCATTTCTCCTTCTATGTTTGACACTCCTCCTACCCTTTCTGCACCCTAAAAACACAATCAATTTACAATTTGGAAAAACCAAATTTTGAGTGCACTACTAAAATAAACAGGAAAACCGACCACTTTCTTGTTTTTTCGACCAAAAAACCGATCACAAAGTGTGGTCGGTAAAATAGTGGAAGTTTTTCTAAAACCGACCACATGGTCGGTTTTTTCAAAAAAAATATTATTTATTTATATATCGATATTAATTATATTATAAATAAAAATATTTATAATAAGTTTTTTTATATTAAAAAAATTCCGACCACAACGAGTGGTCGGTTTTATATTTATATAATTTTTTTTATTTAGTATACCGACCACAAGTGGTCGGTTTTTGTAAAAAAATATTTAATTTTTTTAATAAACCGATCACTTGTGGTCGGTTTTTCTGGTAATTTTTACCAAAATCGACCACAAGTGGTCGGTTTTTGAGTAAATTTTTCAAAAAAACCAACCACATGTGGTCGGCTTTTTTTCAAATTTCAGAAAACCGACCACTTGTTGTCGGTTTTTCTGGAAATTTTGTAAAAAAATAAAAATACAGCATATATGTTGCATTTCCAATAAAAAACCCTGCTAATACAAAATATCCCACCAATTCAGAAACATTCAATCATCTCAATACAACCTACCATTTTAGAAACATTAAAACATCTCCTTAAATATTCAAATATCCAAACATTAAAACATCTCCTTCACTAATTTCAAGTAACTAATATACATTTCAAGTGACTACTCTTAGCAATTTTCAAGTAACTAATACACATTTCAAGTCACTACACTTAACCAATTTCAAGTAACTAATACACATTTTAAGTCACTACACTTAACCATTTGCAAGTAACTAGTTCACATTTCAAGTGACTACAATACACCATTTTTAATTAACTAATACACATTTCAAGTGACTACACTTAACCATTTTCAAGTAACTAGTTCACATTTCAAGTGACTACACTTAGCCATTTTTCAAGTAACTAATACACATTTCAAGTCACTACACTTAACCAATTTCAAGTAACTAACACACATTTTAAGTCTCTACACTTAACCATTTGCAAGTAACTAGTTCACATTTCAAGTGACTACAATGCACCATTTTTAATTAACTAATACACATTTCAAGTGACTACACTTAACCATTTTCAAGTCACTAGTTCACATTTCAAGTGACTATACTCAACCATTTTCAAGTCACTAGTTCACATTTCAAGTGACTACACTTAACCATTTTCAGGTCATTAGTTCACTATTTCAAGTGACTACACTTAATCATTTTCAAAGCACAAGTTCATATTTTCAAGTGACTACACTTAACCATTTTCAAGTTACTAGTTCACTATTTCAAGTGACTACACTTAACCATTTTCAAGTTACTAGTTCACTATTTCAAATGACTACACTTAACTATTTTCAAGTCACTAGTTCACATTTCAAGTGACTACACTTAACCATTTTCAAGTCATTAGTTCACTATTTCAAGTGACTACACTTAACCATTTTCAAAGCACAAGTTCACATTTTCAAGTGACTGCACTTAACCGTTTTCAAGTTACTAGTTCACATTTCAAGTGACTACACTTAACCATTTTCAAGTCACTAGTTCACATTTTAAGTGACTACACTTAACCATTTTCAAGTCAGTAGTTCATCCATTGTTTGGTTTGGTGAATCAAGGCCAATTTTATCTTTCAGCTTGCTTAATAGACCTTGAATTGCTAAAATAATACCTTGGCTATGAAGCTGAAAATCCTACCAAACAAAGCACCAAATAATACCATAACTAATACATCCTCCTAGACAAACCCTTGAATGGTTCAATCAATTAAACATCAACAGAAAAGACAAATGCTCTACAAATTCATATCAAGACGTATCACTTGCAAAGGAATCATTTCACTGCATCAGTATTTCCAACTTTTTGCCATAAATCAAATACCCTACATCTCCCTCAACATACTAAAAACATCAATTCAAAGCTGTAAATCACACACACACACAGAGGAATAGAGTCTAGCAGCAACTGAATCAATTTAGCAATCATAAATTAAGCACGAACCTATGAATTTAAGGAGATAAAGAGTTTAGCAGCAGCTGAATTAATTTAGTAATCATAAATTAAGCACAAAACTACAAAATTAAATATATAAAGAGTTTAGCAGCAGCTGAGAGATGAGGGAGAGAGACAAACGAAGGAGAGAGGCGATGGTGGTCGGAAAGAGACAGAGAGGATGGTGGTGCTGCTGCATCGATGTTGGGAGAGAGACTGATGTTGTTGTTGCTATGTCAATGGTGGAGGGTTAGTCGAAGACGAATGAGGTGTTGTGGCATCGATGGTACTGCTGCGCTGATGTTGGGAGAGAGACTGTTGTTGCGTCGATGCTAATGCTGTTGCGTCGATGGTGTTGCTACGTCGATGTTGGGAGAGAGACTGTTGCTGCGTCGATGTTGTTGTTGCTGCATCGATGTTGCTGTTGCTGCGTCGATGGCGGAGGGTCGGTCGGAGACGACGACGGAGGGTAGAGCAGAGACAAGGCGGATGTTGCTACTGCGGCGTCGATGTTGTTGCTATGATCGATGTTGTTATACTGTTGCTGCTAGGGTAATTAGGAAAGGGCTTATAAGGGTAATGGGCCAGTCAGGTCAGGCTTTAGTTGGGCTGGGTCGGGTAGTAAAAAAAATTGAGAAAATCGACCATAAGTGGTCGATTTTTTTTTAAAAAAAAATAATTATTCAAAAACCGACCACTTTTTCATTAAAAAAAATTAAAATATATATAATAAATTATATAATATTTATAATAAATACAAAATAATTTGATACGATGTATATAAATTGGATAATTAGTTAATTCATCGTCACATTAACACGAGTAGTATATTTCCTCAATAGTATAATAATATCAATGTATTTCATATATTAGGATGAATTTTCGGTTAATTATCTTGTGAATACGTATTATATACCTCGTAATACAACGTATTCCATATATAATCTAATGAGTTATCGATTAATTAGCTTATATTATTATATCTTCAACAATATATTATTACGTCGATCGTATGATATCAACGTGTTATTCAAAATACTTGGATGGATTCAATTAGCTTGCTTTTGACTACTACGTATATCACTACACGAGATATATGTATATATACATATACTCGAGTGACTATCAGGCTCTAAATACGTACTATATACATCACATACACGAGTATATTACCCTGTAATACAACATACTTCACATATACTCTGATGAATTATCTGTTAATTTAGCTTACATTATTATAACAAAAAATAGTCCATTATTATACCTCGATTATATGATATCAATGTTTTCAATATATACTTGGATACATTCAGTTAGCTTTTGACTACTACGTACATCAATACACGAGACACACACACATATATATACAGACACACTATCGACTATCAGGTTCTAAATACGTACTATATACATCACATACAAGAGTATATTATCCTGTAATACAACGTATTTCATATATACTCTGATGAATTATGGGTTAATTTAGCTTACATTATTATAACAAAAAGCAGCCCATTATTATACCTCGATTATATGATATCAACAACAACAACTACATACCCAGTGTATATATACTTGAATACATTCAGTTAGCTTTTGACTACTACGTACATCAATACACAGTATATATAAATGTGTGAGTGTGTGTATACACACACACTCTATCGACTATCAGGTTCTAAATACGTACTATATACATCACATACATGAGTATATTATCCCGTAATACAACGTATTTCATATATACTCTGATGAAACCGGTTAATTTAGCTTACATTATTATAACTTCAACATTATATTATTACCTCAATCTTATGATATCAACGTATTATTCAATATACTTAGATAGATTCAGTTAGCTTTTGACTACTACGTACATCACTACACGAGATGTACATATATACATATACATATACATATACATATACATACATATATATATATATCAACTTCTGAATATGTACAATATACATCACATGCACGAGTATATTACCCCATAATACACCGTATGCCTTATACTCTAATGAATTATCAGTTATTTACCTTACATTATTATAACTCCAATAGTATATTATTACCTCACTCTTATGATATCAACGTTTCAATATACTTGTATACATTCAATTAGCTTTTGACTACTACGTAAATAATTACAAAAACCGACCACAAGTGATAGGTTTTCTTAATTCAATTCTTTTTACATAAACCGACCAATAGTGGTCGGCTTTTTAATATTAATTGATTTTTATTTTTATTAAATAAAAAGTCGACCACATTTGGTCGGTATAATTAAAAAAAAATTTAATATCTTTTAAAAATATATTCGATTTTACATTGTCTATTTATTTTATTTATATTAATTTTTTGGGAAACAAAAACTGACCACAAGTGGTCGGTTAAATTTAATCAAAAACCAACCACCAGTGGTCGGTTTTTGTAAAAAAAATAACAAAAGAATTTAATATATTGTGTACAAAAACCGACCACTTTTCATAAAAAAAAATTTTTAATCAAAAATCGACCACAAGTGGTCGATTTTTGAAAAAAAAAAATAACAAAAAAATTAATATATTATGTATAAAAATTTAAAAAGAATTTTTAAATAATTATTTTATTTATTTTTTGATATTACCGACCACTTTTGGTCGGTTTTAAAGAATTATATTTTTGCGGGTTAATTTAATTAGTTTCCCGCAATTTTAAATGAAAAACCAACCACACCACAACCCATGGTCGATTTTTTGTGGTCGGTTTTTCTGATTTTTTTAATAGTGGCGGCTTTAGAGCAAAAAAGGATTAACCATATCTTGTTTTCAAGAAAATTAAGCCTTGAAACCTTGAAGATCGTAAAAATTCTTGATCCATATTCTTTTTTTTCTTGAAAAAATTGATGAAATGTGACAAAGATAGGGGTGGGGAGGGGGTGACAAAGATAGGGGTGGGGTGGGGGGCTTGAAGAAGGAGAAAAGAAGTGTCAGATTTGCAGAAGAAGAAAAGGGGTGGGGGTGGGGTTCGAAGGAGAAAGGGCGCGGAGGTGGTGGGGTTTGAGGAAGAAGGGGTATTTTTTTTTTTTTTTTAATTTTCATTATTTTATTGTGGACATCTTTTTTTAATAAAAAAACGCGCTTTTATTTTTTTTCTTTTCCTTTTATGCCACGTCAGCATTAGGGGTGATATCAATTCACTTCAAATAAGATTAGGAGGGTAAATAATTAATGGTAAAATTAAAGTGTTAAAGTAAGTTTAGCGGATAAGTTTAGGGGGGATTTTATGTATTTTTCTCAAATTGATATGATATAAATTTTATAAAATTGTTGTCTAACCTGTACCATTGACACTCAAGGCTCGTTTGGTTAGGGAAAAAGTTATCTTGGATTAGTTATCTCAACCTCAATGTGGGATAAAAATAACACTATAATTTTTAAATAAATTATCGCACGATTTTATTCCAATGAACATAGAAAAAAACTCATCGCTCTTACTTCTAACAAAGATGAAGGTAAGGAGTAGGTAAAAATTCAAAAAGGATGAAACTATTTGAGTGAATTCCCTGAACAATCACTCAAGTTTTTTGGGAATTTCCTTCAAATATCACTCAACTATTATTATTTTTCTCAAAAAATACTAAACACCTCAAAAGCTTTTTTCTCTCTTTGTTGGCATGCCATGTCATTAAAACATTTTTTTTAAATACTAAACCTATTTAACTCATCAAACTCATTTAACCAAAATATAATTATACTCTTTTTTTAAAAAAAATAAAATACATTAGTTTATTAAGAAGAATCTTTTATACTTAAAAAACTTTATCGGTACTAAAACGTTACGTATATTTTTTCAAGGGTTATTTTTCTGAATGGTCACTCATATTTTTGAATTGCCTACAAAAATCATTTTTGTTTTTTTTTAGAGATAATAATATGACTCAACTATCACTATTTTTCTCAAAAAGAAAATACTAAATATCTTATACGTCTCTTTCTCTTCTAATTGACATGCCATGTCATTAAACCATTTTTTTTTTTAATGATGGAGCTATTTAACTCATCAAACTTATTTAGTCAAAATTATATTCTTATTCTTTTCTTTGAAAAAATTACATTAGTTTATTAAAAAGAAATTTTCATGCTTAGGAATCTTTTACCGGTACTTAAACTCATGGGCGGAGCCACCTATATCAAAGGGTGGTCAGGTGCACACCCTTCGTCGAAAAATTATGTTGTGTATATAGGCTAAATGTTAGCTATTATGAGTGTGCACTAAATTTTGCACACCCTTAACACAACTGAGAAGAAAATTTGTACACTCTTTGTCAAATTTTTGACTCCACCACTGCTTAAACTTTCTATTTTTTCTAAAGTTATTTTTTTGAATTGTCACCCATGTTTTTGGAGTCGCCTACAAAAGTCACTTTTGCTTTTGCTAAGATAATAATATCACTCAACTATCAATTTTTTTCTCAGAAAATACTAAGTACCTTCTCTTCTGATTGGCATGTCATATCAGTAAACCTATATTTTTTAATAGTAAATAGAGAAGTAGAGGGAAATTCGTACAATTGATAATCTAACACACGAAAATCTACCAACTAGTTCTACTGTACTTCAAAACAGTATCACTATATATTACTACCACAAAAAGAAAAAGAAAAAAAAAGTCTCTCATTTACGTGGCAGCTATCTATTGAACGGTGCTTCCCAAAGCCCAAGGGTCTCTGTCTTTAGATATTAAAGCATGATAAGCACGTGTACGTTATACATCAATTTTTCACACTACTTTTGGAATGTTTAACATCAATATTCTAGTAGAATTAACAATTGTTTTATACATTATACAAATTTATAATACTCCGTACTACTTTTTATATAATTTATTTTATAGTGGAGTTTCATTCATGACAATAATAATTAACAAATGAGTAATTAAATACACTTGTTAATACAAGAGTATAATGATCTAAAAATATGTAATTTAAACTAATACTAATATTTTTAATTTCATGTATAATAAAATCCAATCATATAACATGGAACCAAAAAAAAATATGATTATGAATTAGTATATACTCTCTTAGTCCATTTTTATTTGTCCAATATTGACTTCGCATATCTTTCAAGAAGTAATAAATAAAATAGAAAAGGGATATATATACCCCCGAATTATTATATAAATGGTACGTATATACCCTTCGCTATATTTTAGGTACGTATATGTCCTTGCCGTTAATCATTTGGGTTGTATATACCATTTACACTAACAGAGGAACAAGTGGCACTATCCTATGCATTTACCCTTTTTTTTTATTTTACAGAAAAGAGACATATATACCCCCGAACTATCATAAATGGTACGTATATACCATTCGTTATACTTTGGGTACGTATATGCCTTTGTCGTTAATCATTTGGGTTGTATATATCCTTTACACTAATGGAGGGACACGTGACACAATCTTATGCCTTTACCCAACTTTTATTTATTTTACCAAAATTAAATTAATCCACCCAACTATCCATCCCCATACCTAATTTAGACCCGAAATTAAATTAACCCAATCCAACTAAAATATCTAACCTGACCCGAAATTACAGATGCTTCCAGAGACAAATATCGACCAAACCAAAGACCCGAGACTTCATTCACTTCTCTCAAGCACTTTATCCAAACCCAAAATTTGATTCGAGTTTCTCCTCTACGTAATAAAGAATCCACTTCGTATGACCTCTAAGAGAAGTGAATAAAGTGTCGGGTCTTTGGTTTGGTCGATATTTGTTTCTGGAAGCATCTTTAATTTTGGGTCGGGTTGGATATTTTAGTTGGGTTGGGTTAATTTAATTTTGGGTAGTTGGTGTAGGGTTTTAATTTTGGGTCTAAATTGAGTATGGGAATGGATAGTTGGGTGGATTAATTTAATTTCGGACAAAATAAATAAAAATTCGATAAACGCATAGGATTGTGTCACTTGTCACTCCGTTAGTGTAAAGGGTATAATACATCCCAAATGATTAATTGCAGGGGCATATAAGTACCCAAAACATAACAAAGGGTATATACGTACCATTAATGATAGTTCGGGGGTATATATGTCCCTTTTTTGTAAATTTTTAAAAAAAAGGATAAATGCATAGGATTGTGCCACGCGTCCATCTGTTAGTGTAAAGGGTATATACAACCCAAATGATTAACGACAGAGACATAAACATGCCCAAAGTATAACGAAGGCTATATACGTACCATTTATGATAGTTCAAAATATATATATCCCTTTTTCATAAATAAAATTATAATTTTACTATATCAACTCTTCAATATAATAAATTCAATTTCAATATTTTGGGAAATGAATTAGAAATAACTATAGTTAATAATGAAGACATATAAGGAATAAGTAATAAAGTATCTCTTGATTTTTTTAGACTAGACAAATAAAAGTGAACATTACTTTTACTCCATCCGTCCATTTCTTTTTGTCCACTATACTAAAAGTAGATGTTCAATAATACTTATCAAGTTTGAAAAATCAATAGATAATTTATCTATTTCTAAACATTTTATCACTGTTGTTAAATACTATTCATCATTCAATACATTTTTCAAAATATTAAATTTATTATATTCAAAAAGTGATATAGTAAAATTATCCTTATTATTTATTATTTCTCAATATGTCAAATCAATAGTGGATAAATATTGTTAGACGGAGAGAGTAATACATTAGACAAGTAAAAGTGGTCAAAGGGAATAGTATTATTATTATTCAAATTAATCACATTTTGTGAATTTAGATTGACATAACCTATAGATTATTACTTTTCTACCAAATATAGAGAGTATGATAAATTAATTGAGCTTATTTACTCGAACTCAAAAAAAAAAAACAAGTTGTTTTATTGGGCCGAATAAACAGTATGCTTATGTTTTTTTTTTTAATTTCATTTTTCAGTAGTAGGCTTCTGCTGTATATGTAGAGAATCTCAGTACATATTTGGTTCTTCACACTCTCGGCATTGCTGTTTGAGACTTTCAAGTTTCTCTGTGTGGAAAAAAAACAAAATGGAGGAAGAAAAGCAAGAAAACCCTTTGAAGAGAAACTTTGAAGAATTCAGTAGTCAAGTTGAACAAATGGATATAGACAACAACAACAAGAAGAAGAACACAGAGGAGTTTATTCCTAGAGAGTATGTAAAAATTATTAGGTTCTTGATTTTTTTTTTTTGATAACCGTATTGTCCTGCCAGCTTGCACGCACCTTGAGTAATTCTTGATTTTTTTTATTTTTTAAAGAAGTAGTTGAAATTTGATGAAATTGCATGCTGGTTTTTTTTTTTGAAGGTATCAGTTGAAGGTGTTTAAAGTGGCAATGAGGAGGAACACTATTGCTGTGTTGGATACAGGGGCTGGGAAGACTAATATAGCAGTGATGATGATTAGAGAAATTGGGAAAACACTGAGGAATGATGATGAGAAGAAGTTTATTGTGTTCTTGGCCCCCACTGTTCATCTTGTTCATCAGGCATGTATCTTTTTTTTTTCTCTTCAGAATTTCGGTTGAATAATCTTGAATCTTGATTATGGAGGGTTGTGCATGTATCCTTTTCCCCCTTTTGTTGTAAAAGCACTACATTCTTAAAAAAAAAAGAAGAAGAAGTCCTATTAAAAAAAAAGTAGTCCTATTAAGCTTGACCAACTTAATCTTGAATTCTTGATGGTTTCAAGAAACATAAATAAATCAGTACGTAAAAATAAATCTAGCCAAAAAGAGTAAATTGGACTAGGTAAAAATTTTGTTGTTGTTTTTTCAAGCATATATCTGTTCATCAGGATGTATCTTTTTTCCCCGTTTTTTCAGAATTTTGGTTGAATAAGAGAATGTGGTTCAGGAACTCTTGAGTCTTGATTATGGAGGGTTGGTATATGTACTGAGTACCCTTTTTCCTCTTTTGTTATAAAAGCACCATAGTTCTCAAAAAAAAAGAAAAGAAGTCCCATTAAGCTCGAGGGATGGAGCTAGATAGGGCCGAGGGATTCATCCAAACCACCTTCAGCGGAAAATTACACTATTTATATATGGTTAAAATTATTTTTTATGTATATATAGTAGATGTTGGACCCCTTTGACTTCTTTATGTGTTTACTTCTTCATATTTTGAAACCCTCAGTGAAAATCCTGACTCCGCCCTGCTATATGACATACTTCCTTTAATCTTGATGGTTTCAAAAAACATAAAATAAATCAGTACCTTAAAATAAATCTAGTCAAAAGGAGTCAACTGGACTAGGTAAAGTTTTATTGTTGTTTTCTCAAGCATATATCTTATCAAGCAATACTCAAATCGTTTTCTTTTCGTCAAGCAGTACTCAATCTTGTAGGTGTTTTTTTAAACATTCCTTTCATTTACACTGTATAATTAATGTGCATTTCTATTTCAGACAGTCTCTGTTGTTGTTGGAGAGGTTCTTTTTTACTTCTATTATCTAATAGAAGTTACTTTGATTTCTGCCGAGAATCATCAAAAAGTTGTTGTTTTTGGTAACATTTTGCTACTTCACATGTATTTCACTCCTGAGTCCTGAGCTTGAGGAGTCCAGCTAAGAATTGAGGAGTGGATTTCCAAAAAAGAGTAAAAATAATGATCGTGTTTATTTTTCTTAGCAAGCATGTCTCTCAATGGAGTTCTTTTAAATGTTGACCAGTTTTGCGTTAGACCTTTTGATTTTTTCTTTCATTTCTTTCTTTCTTTTTTCTTGAACTTGTATCATGAAATATCTTGACCAATTGTTTTATTAATGGCTAATCAAATATGTACAATTAGTAATGAATCTTCTCCAATTTTACCAACTAATAGTGTAATACCTTATTTTGATATTGACAATCTGCATGTTGGCATTGACTCACTGTCAGCTAAGTTTTGTAGTTGGAACAAAACATGCTAGCCATGAAAGAAATGCAATCTCTTTGATGTCTACTTCGCTAAAATGTCTCTAGATGAGCATGACCTTCATTGTCTTTGTCTCATTATTATTATTATTGTTATTATTCTTTTTTTTTCCCGATAACTGAGAAATCCTCGAGGGCTAGTGGTGTGCAGTGCAAAACTCAGTGGATAATGTGCCTGCCCCTTCGTTGTCTTTATTTCTTTAACTGAGAAATGACTTCATTAAACCATATTCCTCATATTGTAGTATGATACTTTGACTAAAAGAAGGAATATTACTGAAGAGGAGAGCTATATTCGTTTTCAGAAACTATTGAGGTGACAAGCCCAATCATGAAGCAGTGGGATAGATGTATTCCTGGTTCCTACAGACTTATACAATAGAAGTCTCTAAAGGATATAAAAAGAGAGAAAAAGAAAATAGTAAATCAAATTTGTCTTCCAAAGAAAAGTATTTGATTCCGAACAATGCCAGGATGTTACTGTAGGTTACCCTAATTTGTCTGACCCATATCCAGTTTGCCAGTAAGCTTGGAACAAGCAATTTGTTTGCTTCCAATTCAAAAACTCAAACTTTTAGAGCTTCCATTGTGCTTTATTCATTAAACTCGAGCATGATTTTTTCCAAAATTGTAACTGTTAGAGGGGTTTTGAGCACTAAATGATTTGCATCAACTTAAAAGTTTGAGTTTGTGCTTTATCAGTTTGGTACTTTGGAATGTGTTCAATTGTTGATGACGCTAATACTTATTTATTTACGACATTATTGCAGCAATATGAGGTTATACAACATCATACACGTCTTGCTGTTCAAGAATACTATGGGGCCAAAGGAGTTGATGATTGGAATGCAGAATCCTGGAAAAAAGAAACTGATGATAATGATGTAAGTGGTTCCCTTTTCTTGGTTTTCTGTACTAGAGGTGTTTGCTGAAATAATTGTATGATAATTGATAAACCTGACATCTAGGGTAATACAATCTGTGCCAAGCAAAGTTTACTTTTCTGATCCCAAGATGACTAGCTCAACTGTGGTTCTGTAGTCAAGATTTATCGTTTGATAAATAGTCATATGTAAGAATCAAAGAGCTTCCCTTGATCATTGAAGTAAATCCCTTAAACAGGTCAAGTTACACTACGCATAAAGCTTCATATTGTTTGATTCACAGATTTATATGTAAAAGTTATTTTATTTTATTGTCCTTATTGAGCTTAATATTGTGTCTAGCAATTGTAGATTCTGATATCTATGATCAGTATTGTAAAGGTAGTGCCACACTCAATGTTTTCTGCATGTTACTTGTGATCATAGTCTAATGGAAAGTCTATTTAAGCCAAATTCGCTGATCAGGTCTGAGCGCCATAAATTTTCCAGACTGACTAGTTTGACCAATTTCTTTGCAGATCACAGGAAAAAGATGTTCGTGTGATCTATCTTGGCTACCAGAAATTACATACTTTTTTAGTAGTCAATTGTAGTTAGCAAAAATGTTCATGCATGATTGTACCAGGTCACACAATCCTTCTGTTTCCTGATTTAGATTATTTGTGAGTCTGGCACACATTCCTTCTCTTATTATCCATAAAAGCGACTTTGTATCCTTAAGTGGGGTGGGTTAGAATAAAACAAGATTTTTATGTGCTTGGAGGAGATACCTTTGGGGTGAGAGCGATCCTATAATCTATTCTGTTTGGAGCAGCTTCTCTTGCACACTTGTGCCTTTGTAACTTTGCATCTTCTTGATGCTTATCTAATATAACTTAATTACTTTACCAAAAAAGAGAGTGATCCTATAGTCTAGATCCAACTAGAAATTTGTAGACTCTATCAGATCCAACATTGGACTCGGCCATACTACTTTGACTTGAAACCTATGTGATCTTTTTCTTCATGCACTTCTTCTTGAGTAAGGGTACCACATGCTTTTTAAAGTAATTTATGGATAGGCTTTAAATATTAATTGATATGCAATTACTATAGGTTTTGGTTATGACACCCCAAATTTTTTTGGATGCACTGAGAAAGGGTTACATAAAATTTGACAGAGTGTGCTTTCTGATACTAGACGAGTGCCATCGTGCCAGTGGTAGCCATCCCTATGCTAGGATTATGAAGGTAAATCTCACTTCTTTAATGTGACTTTTCCGTAATTTTTTTTTTAGTAATGTAACAGACTTTTCCTTTATTCCCTTCTTAAACTTTTATCATCTTCTCATTATCCTGTTGGACATGCTCCCGTGCACTCTCTATAACCATCAAAGGAATTCTATCATCTATCCAGAAAAAGATCGAAGGTTTTTGGGATGACCGCTTCCCCTGTGATTAGAAAAGGTAACTTTTGGCCTTCCTGGTGCTCTGCCTACTTCTCTTTGCCCAAATCACTCACACGTCAATAAATAAATAAATAACTAAAACACGGATTAAGGGGTTTCAAGGCAAAAGAAATCTATAATGCTCATGACGAAAATAAATCATGTAAATGTTGCACAAGTGAAATTATATGCTTGAAATACCTTTTTTTTGGGTGTAAGTGCAGTAGAGTGGAAGAGTTTTGCTGTTCTTAACCACTTCTTACATGCCATAGCTCTTGCTACTTTGCTGTCTATTCGCTTTTCACTTTCCCATTAGTTTTTGCGGCTTTACTGTATCTTTTATTATAGAAGAATTTGTTGCCTTTACCCTGTCATCTGTTGATTGTATTGTTGTTTTACTACCTCACTATATTTATTCTCTTATTTTGTTTTTTCTTCCATGAAAATATGAAAAGAAAATTGGCTTCTGAAAATATACACACGTCTGCATGGGCACATACTTGCATACACCTAGTAGTGGGATGTAATCAGTTCTCAATCTTATTGAGGACCTGACCTAAGATCTTGTTGGTGGTTACTTCTATTTGTTATATCTATATTTAATTTTAAAAAAATTCTTATTATTAACGCTAATAAAAGAACCCCTCAAATCACTTGGTATATAAACCGGAGTCGTTGACTTCCACTTAGATATTCTCTGAGCTTGCTTTGAGCCACATTTTTCATCAAACTTTGTGAGGTTCTTCAGTATGTATTCGTCTTCAAAGAATTGGACTCCTAACGTTTCGTCCAAAGCCTGTGATGAGTGTGTATAACAGGTCTTATTTACTTACATGGATTGATCATAGATATATGATTGTTGTTGTTTGTCTAATTTACTTTTCCTTGATTGCATTAGTCGAAGTGTGTGATTTGTCTGCATGATACCTGTAAAATATATATGTTTTTTTTTGGATAAATACATTTAAAGATATATGCTAAACCTGTTTTTTTGTGCTTCGGTTAACGCATTATTTTGTTGTCATTACTGTTCTTTCCTCTCCTCGGTATGTTGTGTACTGATCCCATTTCACATTATTTCTTTATGGTTACTGCTTTCACTTCTGTATTCCCTTTTTCAAACTGCTTGGAAACGCTTTATTTTAAGCTAAGGGTCTATTGGAAATAGCCTCTCTATCTCAACGAGGTAGGGGTAAGGTCTGTGTACACTCTACCCTCCTCAGACCCCAATTGTGGGGTTACATGGGGTATGTTGTTATCCTTGTTAGAAGAACAAGGATGTATACGTTGCTTGTTTTGAACTTGTATATATGGCTTCTGTGCTGCAGATTTATGTAGTGTTACCTTCCTTAAAAAAAGAGAGAGACAATGATTTTAAAAAGACTATATGGGACCCATTGCCATTTAATTAGTTTAAGAGTTTCTTATGCCCATTTTAGAGTTTCTGTATTGACTTTTTTCTTTCTCAAATATACTCACTGTCTTTTCAGTTGGACTATGCCTAAACTTTGGTTGGTTCGTCATCCTTCCAAGTTTTATTATGGATATATGCTAATACTTTTGATATCAGTCGTCTTAGTTTATTCGAATGTGATACATATGGATTTAGATCTTTTGTGGATTTACCTAGCATACCCTCTCGATCAGGTGTTTCATCTTCAACAGATTGCGAGGAGCAAATAGCAGAACTTGAAAGTCTTCTTGATTCCCAGGTACTCTTCTGGCAAACCCTGTCACTTTATTCATTTATTGCAGCCTGTGAATGGTTTTCTTAACCCTAGTTAGAGTAATGGTTCCTAATGCATCAGTATATGGTTTCTTCTTGTATAGATATATACACTCGAGAACAGGGTGGAGCTGGATGAATTTGTTCCTTCCGCAAAGGAAACTTGTAAATTCTATGATCCAATAGTGTTTTCGAATACAGAATTAAAGGCAAAATTGGAATTCTCAAGGTCAAAGGTAAATGCCCATATGCAGATATCATATCAAATAGGACATTGTAGGATATCTGTTAAATAACCGATATGGCCCTTACATTTTAATCTATCTCCATTTAGTTCTTGATGCTTATTCTTTCTTTCATATTCCCGATTCTTTAGATTTTGAAATTAAGGGCGACCTTTACCATTGTTCACTAAGAATATTTTGAGGGTGAAATGAATGTTTAGAATTGAGAGAATGCGTAAAGAAGACTCTCCTACACCTAAAAGCATTTATGTACACATTTTATGATACTAGTCTCTAGAAATGTGTTTTGCATGTTATTCCATGTCAATCTTAATTGTCGCAAAAAAATTAGGTAATATTATATATAATTACATACATTTATTTTATGAGGTACAAAATAGTTACTTTAGCATAAGAATTTATCTAACAAGAATTTATCTATGTAATACTTCTTTGAAAATGATTGTTCTTGGTATATATTATTTCTTACATGAACAACATGTTACTATACAGATAGTTCAATATTAAAGATTTAGTGACCAAATTTATTTGTTAACATTTACAAATATAAAAGTGTTGAATAGTTACGATGGTAGTGTTTTCAGAACTTAAATGACATCTTATTGTGCTGAACTCCAGGAATGTTAAGCTCCGGTCCATAAACTTCATACTTCTGTCTTACTCTTTCCTTCTCGTTTACCGGAGTGGATGCAGTCATGCCCTTGCTTATGTACTTAGATATTGGTAAAGATTGCTTAGTTAGTAGTCTTGAGTGCTTTTCTGGACGTTGAATATGTAGTACTTGTTGACACAGTTCCCCATATGAATAATATGCTTCTTTGGAATGTGAAGTGATAAAATGTTTCGCAAAATTCAAGCCCTTGTACTTAATTCACGATATTGTCATGAACAGTTTGATGCTGCCTTAGCTGACTTGAAACTGTCACTGCCAAGTCAGTACAAGGATACAGATGATATGCATAGGAAGCTTCGGAAGAGATTGTCCAATTGTTATGCAAAGATATTGTGTTGCCTTGAAAATCTGGGCATCATTTGTGCTTGTGAGGTATGATTAGAGTTTCATGATCTGTTATTTGTTTTCATTTCTTGGTACAAATTAATTGAAGGGAGGGCGTGCAATTAGCTACACCTATGGTGGGATTACTTTCATCTTCTATTTCTATTTATTGAAGCATACACATTCATCAAAAGCACAAATATATATGCATAATAATTCATCCCTTTCTGTTTGACTAAAAGATGATTAGATGAGAAACACTTTATTAGTAAGGGTGTGAATCCAACTAATATAATTAGTCCACATGGCGCTTCAAATTGCATTATTTAGAACCAAATAACAGGCTGTACTTTTGGCTAGCTGGTTCTATCTATTTTGAAGCTTGACTTTCAGATTGGATTGGTCTTTGTCCAACTGATCATCTCTATTCCTGACGTAAGCAAGGAGCCAAGTATGGTGTCCATTTCATAAAATATGATCTTACTATCTGCTACTTTACTGGGCACTGAGAGAATCAGAACATGCATCTATAATTAAGGCTAAATAATTTCAATTCACAAAATCTCCGTAATTGATTCTAACTATATACACAATATCCGTAACACTACCCCCTCAAGATGGTGCGTACTAGTCATAAGTATCAAGCTTATTACAAATGTAATTAATTCGAGAACCAGTAATGGATTTGGTGAAAATATCTGCTAACTGATCATTTGACTTCACGGATTTTGTGACAATATTTCCTGAGAGTATCTTTGCTCTCACAAAGTGACAATCAATCCCTATGTTTAGTTTTCTCATGCAACACGCATCCGATGCAATATGAAGAGCAACTCGATTATCACACACAAGTTTAGTCTCGTTAGTTTGTCCAAACTTGAATTCTCTAAGCATTGTTTGATCCAAACTAGACCGCATGTTGCCACATCCATCATTCAATATTTCGCTTCTGCACTAAAACGTGCAACGTCATTTTGTTTTCTGTGTTACCAAGACACCAAATTACCTCCAATGAGAATACAGTATCCAGAAGTAGACTGCCACTGCCTATCATAAGGTGATCCTGTATATGACTAGCAATACGGTATCATTGCAATTAGCAGCAGAGATCTTAGATTTGAGTAACCACTGCCCATCAACAAATATTTCTACGTGATCGGCCATATAAGAATTTGGCTCATGTAAAATATTAGGACTTCATATAGAGGACATTGTATAGGCTTAATAAATAGATAAATGTGCCACCTCTTTAATTATTGAAGCTTTTAGATGAGGCAGTTTACAATGTTTTGTATGATAGTTGATAATATGGCTGGAACATGCTTTATAGTTTTCCTTTTTATTCTTTCCCTTGGAAATTATTCAGAAAAGCAAAGGTCTTCGAAACCTCTCTTTTGTGTGAATTCTGCCTTGGTGACTCCCTTAACAGGGGATAACCTTAGAAAAAAGGGGAAAACTAAATCCTTGTTACTGGATGTATTTCTGTATGAAAGCTGAACGATCATGTTCTGTGCATTGTGATTGGCTGCTCTTGTTGGACAGTAATCAATGCCATTGGAAGTCTTCCATTGTCTGCCAACTTGTGTTAGAGGTCTGCCTGCCATGGAGTTGGTGTGGGCAGGTCCAAAAAGTTTCCAGCATTCATTCATGAACTTTTTAGTTCTAATTCAAGCTACCTGAAACATGAATAGGGGTATTTTACTTTTACCTATTTAAATCAGGTAATGAGCCAAAAAAGGGTTTCTGTCCTAATGTAATGTAAGAGATATCTTAAAGATGAAGGTCTTCACACAGACTGTGGGTTAATTTAGTTTACCTAACCTTTGTTTCAGTTGACTTTGCAAGATTTGTGACATTGACCACTGGTATTATTCACAATTTTCTTGCTCTCTTTGAATGCGTCATGCAACGATCAATTATGGAGGTCCTTTGTACTTGAAAAAGGTACCTGTTAGAAGAGAGTAAAGAAGATCTTGGCAGCGGACACCACTTTGCTTTTTGTGGACCTTATGGAAGGAGCAAATTGGTAGATTTTTTGAGGGATATACTGTTTGAATTTTGGTGTAACTACGTGAATATCAAATATTCTGAGGTCCTTGGAGCCATAGCCACTTGTGCATAGATGCAGCACTAGCTTATTGTTCATATATGACTAAAATTTACTTTTTCAAAAAGAAAGAATTCCATTTTATGGCTATTTTTATTTCAAAAAAGAAAGAAGGATTTTTTTCTTTCAAATTGTGCGTGATTGCCCTTCTTACGTCTTTTCTTGTTTGCGTCAAAATCACTTTATTCCTGTAAGTCTGGGGGGTATGGTTGCAGCAAAGAATTAATTCATGGAATCCCAGCTCAAAATCTGCCTTTGATTTGCTAATTGGAAAAACAGAAGCTGGTGCTTTTGACTTTTTCATCTTGACTTATATAGATGAGCATCCTTGTTCTCTCAACATCGTCCATCACTAGTAAAATATCTTCTTCTGTCCAAAAGCAGAAGTGGAGTTCTCTTCCTAGAAAGTTTGGGAAACCTATTGGACGTTTTATCTTTCAAAGTAGCAAATTAAAATATCTTCTTCTGTCCAAAAGCAGAAGTGGAGTTCTCTTCCTAGAAAGATTGGGAAACCTATTGGATGTTTTATCTTTCAAAGTAGCAAATAAAAGCAGATATTAGGAAAGCCTAAAAGAATTAAGTCCTCACTGAAGCAATTGTAATGCGGGACCATATGGAAGGTGTTCTTTTTCTCTGATTAATGTACTTGAAATCTTTTTCACTGTTATGAATGTGTTTGCTTGGCCTCTATTCAATTGATGAACTCAGCATCCATGCGTTTTGTGGCTACCTATGGCACATTAGTTGGTTCTAAGGTTGGGTCTGTTCTGGACTATCGAGACTTAATATTCTAAGCTGTGGGTATCTCTACCAGTTTCTATGTTTTCTTCAGAAGTTCTGCATCTCATGTCTGACACTCTTTTTAGATCTATCAAATATTGTGTTGGAATTTCTTAATTCTGGCTGTGTTTTTCCCTCATATTATAGGCTGTTAAAATCTGCTTGGAAAATGTGCCCGATGAAAAAGATGAAAATGAGATTCTTAGGAAAAGTTCTCTACAATATAGATACTTTTTGGAGGAGGCATTGTCAATTATCCAGGAATCAATGTCACAAGGTACCCGAGTTTGTTTTATCTATCGCTTATGCAGATATGTGGCCATTGCTGACCTGTGTGTGGTTATATTTATCACTTTTATTTCGATGTTTCTTTTTTTGGTTCTTCAGCTGCAAACATGCATTTTTGATCATCCTGCTAATGGATCTTGAGTTAACATTCTTTTTGGTGTAAGGTTTGTAGGAGTGAAGGGTTGCCATATGTCTCGTCAATAATCTTTTTCTTTTTATCTGAAATCAGCTTATTGAGGACTTGATCCCAGATAGGTGGGTATGGAGGTCGGGGATTAGGGTAGAAGGTTAGTAGGCAGTCGAATGTTGAGTAGTTTTCCTTACCAATTGTATTATTACTATTCTTCTATTATCTCTACGATTTTATTACCACTTGTTGTTTCCTTTTGCTTCGGTTATCGTATTATTTGCTGTTGTCATTGTTCTTTTTCTCTATTGTTGGACTTATTCCATAAACAAGTCACAACAACTAATACTGATGCTTTGTGGGTGACAGTGTTATCAAAGGCACGCTTAAGCCCTAAAGCGAGGTTCAAAACGTGTTGTGCGCTTTGCCTCGCTTAATGTGCACTTCAGTGTCGTCATCAATTTTCTAAGGCATACTTTTCCTTGCCAATGAGCCTCTTCTGAAGATGCGACACTAAACAATTGATATTTCACTTTATCGTAATTTTTTCAATTTCTTTGTTCATATATTTGTCATTCATGCTTATAACTATTAATCTTAGACTAAACATATATATATTTGTATTTTTCTCCCTTTGCGCTTTGCTTCATTAAAGGCCACTCTTTATTTGCGTTTTGCGCTTAAAGCCCCAACGGACCTTATAGCTTCTTTCGTTTTTCACTTTTGATAACACTGGTGGGTGAGATACGGGGTGTAATGGTATGTTCTAGGTCAAGTCTTATTATGAGAAATGTCTGGTTAGAGAGGAAGATTTTTCCTTGTAACACTTTTTGGATACCAAAGGTACCGAGGAAGGTGTGTTTTTCACTTGGCTAGCTACTAGAGGGGTGATCTTGACGGTGAAAAATATTAGAAAGCGAAAGGTTGTTTGCATGTGCTGGTGTTATATGTGCTAGGAAGCGGGAGAGGATGTTGATTATCTTCTTCTTCATTGTGATTTTACCATGAGGTTATGGTGGGATATGTTTAGGTGGTTTGGTACTTCATGGGCAATGCCAAGAACTATGAAAGAATTGATGTTTATTTAGAAGAGCAGGAGAAGGAGGAGAAAACGGAACGTGGTTCCACTCGCGCTGATGTGGGTGGTATGGAGAGAGAAATAAGAGAGCTTTTGAGGGGGTGGAGTCGAGGTTTTCTCAATTGAGGAATAGCCTCTGTACCTTGTTTTCTTTTGGTGCGCCCATAGAATTCCAAGTTGTCTAGGAGATTGGTGGAGTTTGTAGAGAATCATTTACCATTGTGGATTCTTTACCTTTTGGTATAACCCTTGTATACAGCCAGCTTTTTTGCCATGTTTATGTATGAAAATATGTTTACCTGATCAAAAATAACAACAACAACAACAACAACATACCCAGTATATTACCTGATCAAAAATAAAAAATAAAAATTGAACATGGCTTTTACTTTTGTATTTCCGTTTCAAACCTGCTTTGAATTGTTTTACTTGAGCCGAGGGTCTTTCGGAAACAGCCTCTCGGCCTTCATATGGTAGGGGTAAGGTCTCGTACACACAACTCTCCCCAGACTCCACTTGTGGGATTACACTAGGTAGGTTGTTGGTGTTGAACTGGGAGTATTCATTCTGCTCCTTCTTGTTTCCTCAGTTTGCCTTGCAACTGTTACACGTTACATTTTAGTATCAGGAGTTCATAAGGTTCTTCAATTGACTGTATCGTAATTGTTCTCTTTTCTTTTTCGAATGGACCACCTTTTATGAGATCATTTCTTGCTCTCTCTATTATACTGTGCCATAACTTACATATTTCTTTTTATTTACATGCAAATCTTTTATCCCTATATGCTACTTCTTTTCTCTATACTGTGGACATCATTGGATCAAGATCATTAAGTTTTCCATAGAAGTTTCTCCTATATCAAATAATCCATCAAACTAGGACAGCTATATATGCTATATTCATTCTTTTGATATCTATTTTGTCCATATTCTTTGCTGAAAAAAAGTAGTTAAAACTTGAATACCTTCCTATTTAAGTATCATTGTGTTGCAATTTATTCTGAGCTACGACAATTGGTCTGTTTCCTGTAATGTGTGATGTTCTGTTGATTGGCTATGCTTCTTTATGGCGCAATTAGTGTGAACGCTGCTAGAATGTCTTCTGGTCAGACTTTTTAGTTCCGGTCTGTTTATGCAGTAGATAATAATTGAATTTTCCTGTCAATCCAGCTGAATTGACTTTTACCATATTAACACAGTAAAAGTTCCAACTTTTGAGTTCTTTGCAAGTGTTGATTTATACTCATTTCCTCAGACTGTGAGAGTCTTTTAGATGTTGGATATGACTCGCCAGCGATTCTGTCAATGGGCCATATATCTTCAAAACTGCACGAGCTTCTTGAAATTTTTGAATCCCTTGGGTAATGAACTCGACATTTGATTCTATTACCAAACTTTTAACTGTCGTTAGATGCATCTTCTTCGTATTCTCTTTGCATAAACTTAAGGCTCTGATTCATGGATGCAGGGAAGCTACACAAGTACGCTGTCTCATTTTTGTTGAAAGAATTATAACAGCTAAAGTAATTGAAAGAATTATGAAGAAAATGACCCGGTTTTCACATTTCACAATAGCTTATTTGACCGGAACAAACACATCTGTTGATGCACTGACACCAAAAGTGCAAAAAGAAACCTTGGGATCTTTTCTCTCCGGGAAGGTACTTACATGTACATCTCATTATATTTGACATAAATACTTTCTTGTGAGTCCCTTTAACTAGTTGGAGCTTAATATTATATTTTTCCCTATTTTGTTATGATCACAGGTCAATTTATTATTTGCCACTGATGTGGTTGAGGAGGGAATTGATGTGCCACACTGTTCCTCTGTAATACGATTTGATTTACCAAAGACAGTTCGTAGTTATGTCCAATCTAGGGGACGAGCTCGTCAGACTGAGTCTCAGTATATACTAATGCTTGAGAGGTGAAGCAACTTGCATATCTTACCCGATTTTTGCTTTCATGAGTCCATTTATTTCAAGTATCTAACCTTCATATTGATTTCAGAGGAAACAAGAAGCAGAGGGAACAGATGTTTGATATCATTAGGAGTGAATATTCTATGACAGATACAGCTATAAAGAGGGACCCTGATGATTGTATGGTGAAACCTTGTGTAGTGAAGGAAACTAATGCATATTTTGTGGAAGCAACTGGAGCATCAGTAACTGCAGATTCTAGTGTCAGTCTCTTGACGAAATACTGTGAAATGCTCCCTGGAGATAAGTATGGATTCTCATGTCTTCAACTTAAATTATGTGTTCATTATTGCATCTTTTTTTATGTGGTACAAATTAAGTTATGGTTAACACCGGATTCTAGGATCCCCTATTAGATTATAACGAGCTTTGTTCTGTTACCTGCTCAGCGCTGTTTGGAAATGAACTAATCATTTTGGAAGGATATAGAAATTAATCCTGGAACAGATGGGATTGTTTTGGTATACTTGAGTGCAAGCAGGATCTAGACTGAAACACTATTATCATCAATCACTGTCAACCTTCAATTTCCTCATTCATTCTTTGCTTCAAAATTTTGTGTTAGATAGCTATTGGCTTCCAATATCTGGCTCAGTGCTTTCTGCCTCACATGTTGTCACGACCCGAACCAAGGCCCTAGCCGTGACGGGCTTCCCGAACCAGTGATGGTCCAAGAAGACCCCTTAGCATTACATCATAAGTATAGTCACAATAAAAATGCGGAAATAGACCCATAGTGAAGAAGTTCAACTGAAATGATAATTTAAATCCAAATCTTAGAATGAAACTCAAAACAATAACCATCATGAGTCTACGAAGCCTCTAACATTATGTATAGAAATTCTAGCCGGGACATGGCCCCGAAAATACCAGAAAACCCAAAAGTCTAAATTCAACTGAAAATAAATCTAAGACATATGCCTTCCGAAAGATGGAATGGCTCACCACAGGCTAGCTGCAACTCTGAACGTATCCTAAAGCGGTGTAGAATCTCTGGTGAGTGCTTCGGAACCTACATCATGAAAAGATGTAGCGTCCGAGGATGGTCAGTACGATGAGTATTGGCATGCAACCGAGGAAAGGGAATCCAAAACAATTTATACAATATAATAATAATTAAAATTTGAAAAGCTTCACAATATAAGTTTGTCATAAATGAGGTACGAAATAAAGAACATTTAAAATATAACATAAAGCAATCATTTGAAATTCTTTACTTCTGAAATATGTAGTTACACCGACATTAAGTAACCCACGGACAATATGGGTCCAGTACTCCCCAACTGGTGGGGCCTCAATCCATGTTAGCCGCATGGACTGAGATAACATAGTTGGCCAAATCATAACATAATCATAGCTGCATACAACTGCTCAAGGCAAGTCTACAGTGGTCATCCATATTTCATGACAAAACCTCCCAACGTCGGCAAATGCGGTTTCCAGTGTTGGTCACAAGGACTACACCTTCTCGGTAAACTACATACTTCTCTTTAAGCCCAATTAAAACATTTTCATTACATTCAATTATGGAGTCTTTGATTAACGCATTAATGTTGGTATCGTCATACCAATAACTTGCAAGTCACTCTTATCATGCCAAATAATTTTCATTAAACATCTTTTGACTCCGTAACCCCACCTTTAAAATCATAAACATAATCATAATTGAAATTCTCATAACAATTTTCAAACCATTTGAATAACATAATACATTCAATGATATAAAGGACGCGGAAAAACATTTATATTCCTTATGAAGTTTCAAAACTTTCAAGAGACTAGAAATCATGGCTAAAACATATATCAATAATAGTTCATTAATTTCAAATAGCCAATTCAGTCTCACAATCCATTCTTAAAGAAAAGGGGAAAAACAGTTATCAAGCTTTTCATAAGTTAAACATTAAACCCAATTTCAAACATCAACAAAATATACATAATATTAATCTTAATCATATAATGAAATAATAGTTGGAAAAAAAGACTGTTCAAACATGCCTTTTGAATGGAAGAATTTGAGAAAGCTTGAGATTTGGATTTAAATCGTGGATCAGATCCTGTCGTGGAAATCAGATTAATTTTCCAACTTGCAGGATCTGATCCACAATTTAAATCCACGGTGCCGTGGAACCTACTCACGTCACGTAGGTCAACCCACGTCACTTGAGTTGGTGTCGTAACTCACTTTTTTTTTTAATTTTAAACCTAAATTCATATAAATATATGGGTTCTTAAAGGTTCTAAAATTTTGGGGTGTTAAACACGTGGTCCCTAAGCTCAGTAAGTTATGTATAGTACTGTCTTATACAAAGTCCTATCAACTTAGCCAGTGAAGTGGCACTTGGAGTATATGGGGTTTGTATATGGTGCTTAAGTTGGATATAGTCTATTTACGAGCCTGTTTGGCCAAACGGCTAAAAAATGCTTATTTTGAGAACAACTTTTATTAAAATAGCTTTTCAGACTAGTACTTTAAAAAAAAAACAGTTTGTGTTTGACTAATTAATATGAAATACTTTTGATAAGCAGATTGTGTTTGACTAGCCTTGTTTTTTATTGTCATTGTTAAGAGTGGGATAAAGTCCCATTGGTTGGGGAATGGACCAGCGGTTTGCTTATATGGAATTGGCCAATCCTCCCCTAATGAGCTAGCTTTTGGAGTTGAGTTAGCCCCACGTGCCATAACTTTACATAGTATCTGAGTAGGACCCATCTCACCCAATATTGGACCCCTAAATTAAAATTGCCCACGCACCAGATATCCAATCCTGGGCGTGAGGTGGGGTGTTAAAGAAATAGAAAAAGTCCCACATTGGTGGTTAATGAGATGGGTGATCTCTTTATAAGGCTTGAGTAATCCTCCTCCCTTTGAGCTAGCTTTTGGGGTGTGAGTTAGGCCCAAGACCTAGTTTTACATGGTATCAGAGCCAGGTCCATCTCCGTTTGAGCTCCCTATCCACGCGTCAGTTTGGGTTAGAGTGGGTTAGAGTCCCACATTGGTTGGGGAATGGACCGACAGTTTGCTTATATGGACTTGGACAATCCTACCCTCATGAGCTGACTTTTGGGGTTGAGTTAGGCCCAAGTGCCATATCTTTATAGTCATATTACAAAAAGGGACAAGTATAATACACGATTCTTATTAAGATTATTTTATAGAGAGGAATTATTTTAAATATTTATTATGAAAGACTTTAACTAAGTTTTTACTTTTATCTAATTTAAATTTATAAGTACATATTAAAATTTTCAGTCAATATAATACATAGATAAATATAAATTTTAAAATCATTCCACAAATTAAATCACTATTATGAGTAATAAGGTTGCTTAAAGCACAAAAGAAAAATAAACGTCCTCTTTTGGACAAGAAATGAATTATATCTACGACAACAACAACAACAACAACATACCCAGTGTATTCCCACAAAATGGGGTCTGGGGAGGGTAAAGTGTACGCAGTCCATACCACTACCTCAGATGAAGTATAGAGGCTGTTTCCGATAGAAAATACAACTTGATAATTGTAACAAGAATATGAAGTAACTATACTTTTATTTTTATCCTTCAAATGTATGATTGTGATCTCATTAAAAGAAAAAGAATTGCTATGCGTAGTAATCAAACAAGTTGTTTTATAATTAGAAAGTAATGAATTTATGAGGGATATGCTTGGTAAATATGTATTTATGATAGGGATATTTTTGTCTTGTGAAAAATAATTTTCTGCTTCTGCTTTTATCAAGAAGCATAAATTTTTAGCTTTTTCCCAACCACAGAAAAACTGCTTTTGCTTCTACTCAAAAGCCCTTCTACTTATTGGCCTAACACCTCAAATTTCCAAAGAAATGCTTTTCTCTTCAAGTAGGTGCTATTGGTCTCCAAACCGCTTGGCCAAACAGGCTCTACATCTCATATTGGACCATCATCGTGTGAAATTAGTGTTTTCATTTGTTACAAAACTTCCCGAACTCAAGGTTCATATACAATAATAACGTTTATAACTAGTTCCTAATAGAAGAGAACAAAAAATGAAACAAGAAAAGAGCTGGGGGGAAAAGCACTGAGAAAAAATAACATTTTTTTTTGATAAGGTAAAGGTTTATTGACTAAACGAAGGGTGGTGGGGGTGGTGTTCATATCTAAGTCCTAACTAGAGCCTGTAGCAGTATGAAGTCGTTACGCCGAAGGTCGATTGAACATGTTCGGGTGCATAAGTACCAAGAAGGTACCAAAATCAAAGGTTACAAAAGACTGCTGGGTATATCCATATAGTCAACTACAACATCTCCCTAGCAACTCCAAAAGGTCCATATATTGTGTTAGTATGTTGGACAGCTCACAGATCTTGGTTTAATGGATGAATTAATAGAGAATATTGTATATATTTATAAAAGGGCAGCCCGGTGCACTAAAGCTACTGCTATGCGCGGTGTCCGGGGAAGGGCCCCACCACAAGGGTGTATTGTACGCAGCCTTACCTTGCATTTCTGCCAGAGGCTATTTCCAAGGCTTGAACCCGTGACCTCCTGGTCGCATGGCAGCAACTTTACCAGTTACTCCAAGGCTCCCCTTCAATATTTATGTAATAATATAATGTTGTGTGTAAGTGTAATTATATAGATTTGATATTGTAATCAAAGAGAATAAATAGTGTGATAGGATAGCAGATATGGAGGGATAGAATAGCTGATTTAGAGGGATAGAAAAGCGGATCTTTAGGGATGTATGGCAAGACACTCAATTTGAGAGGCATTCAGCAAAATTGACATGGTATTAGAGCCTTCTTTTCAGTGCTTTGATTCTCAGTGTCTTTCATTTGTTCCTTTCAGATTTTTTTTTTTTGAAAGTTTTGGTTTGGCTTACTGTTAGTCAACAGTTAGTCCTAAGGATCTTGAGATTTAAGTCTTGGTTATTCTGGTTTTTTTTGTGTGTTTCTATCTTCCTTAGCTAGTCAAGTACATGGCGTCACATCAGTTTGAGTCCTTTCATGTTCGTTTCACTGGAAAACTTATTCTGCTTGGGAATTTCAATTCCAACTATTTGTCACCGGAAAAGAATTATGGGGACATATAGATGGAAGCAATCCTGCTCCTACCGATCCTACAAAGCTCGGTGAATGGAAGGTTAAAGATGCTCGGGTGATGACATGGATCTTAGGGTCAATTGACCCTCTTATTGTTCTTAATCTCAGGCCATTCAAGACAGCAAAGGCAATGTGGGATTATTTACAAAAGGTTTACAACCAAGACCACAGCGCAAGGCGCTTTCAGTTAGAGCATGAAATTGCTCTTTACTCTCAAGGAGGTCTCTCTGTTCAAGATTATTTCTCTGGATTTCAAAACTTATGGGCTGAATTCACCGATATCATTTATGCTAAAATACCTTCCGAATTTCTTTCTATCATTCAAGGAGTTCATGAGCAAAGTAAGCGAGATCAATTTTTGATGAAATTGCGGTCTGATTTTGAAAGTGTTCGTTCCAACTTGATGAACCGTGATCCATCTCCCTCGTTGGATGTTTGTTTTAGGGAATTACTTCGTGAAGAGCAACGTCTCTTCACACAAAATGCTTTCCATCAGGAAAATGCTGCCCCTGTTGCATTTGCAGCTCAAGGGAAAGGAAAGGGCAGGGATATGGCTAGAACTCAATGCTACAGTTGCAAGGAATATTGTCATATTGCTAGCAACTGTGGCAAGAAGTTCTGTAATTATTGCAAAGAACAAGGACACATTATCAAAGAGTGTCCCACAAGTCTCAAAACCGTAGGGCAAATGCTTTTCAAGTTGGGATAAGTGGTTCCACTACAGATAACTCATCTTCAACAGGACAAGTTCTTACTCCTGAAATGGTACAACAAATGATCGTGTCAGCATTTTCAGCTTTGGGGCTGCAAGGTAATGATGTAATATCTAAATTTTGGCTTGTTGATTCTGGCGCTTCCAATCATATGACCAATTCAACTAATATACTCAAGAATATTCGCGAGTATAATGGTCCAACACAAATTTAGGTTGCCAATGGTAGTAATTTACCCATTACTAAGGTTGGAGATATTACTGATACATTCAACAATGTTTTTGTATCACCAAAGCTCTCAACTAGTCTTATTTCAGTTGGCCAATTGGTAGATAACAATTGTGATGTAAATTTTTCTCGTAATGGTTGCCTTGTGCAGGATCAGGTGTCGGATAATTGCGAAGGGGCCTAAAGTTGGAAGATTGTTCCCTATACACTTTTATATTCCTCGTGATCTAACTTTTGCTTGTACTTCTACCACTAGTAAGACTGAGGTTTGGCATAAGCGTCTAGTACATCCGAATTCTATTGTGTTGTCTCATTTGTCGAATCCTGGTTTATTGGGAAATAAAAATCATTTTTTAGCTGCTTCCTTTGATTGTTCTACTTGTAAATTAGGCAAAAGTAAAACTCTTCCTTGTACTAATTTTGGTAGTCGTGCTGCAAAGTGTTTTGATGTCATTCATAGTGATGTTTGGGGCATATCACCAGTTATTTCTCATGCTCATTTCAAGTATTTTGTGACATTTATAGATGATTATAGTCGGATTACATGGGTGTATTTTCTCCGTTTCAAATCTGAGGTATTTTCCATATTCAAGAAATTTTTGGCTTACATTGAGACTCAATTTTCTACCTGCATTAAAATATTAAAATCTGATATTGGTGGAGAATATATGTCTCATGAATTCAATAATTTCTTGCTTAGAAAGGAATTGTCTCACAAAGCTCTTGCTCATATACGCTACAACAAAATGGGGTTGCTGAGTGTAAATATCGTCATCTTTTAGATGTCATTCTTACTTTATTGATTGAGTCCTTTGTTCCTTCTAAATATTGGGTTGAAGCTTTGTCTACTGCTGTCTATTTAATTAATAGACTGCCATCTAAAGTGTTAAATCTTGAGTCTCCATATTATCGTCTTTATCACAAAAATCTTAGCTATGATAATTTTCATACATTTGGCTGCGTTTGTTTTGTGCATCTGCCTCATTTTCAGCATAATAAACTTTCTATTCAATCTACTAAATGTGCTTTTATGGGTTATAGTACGTCACAAAAAGGTTTTATTTGCTATGATCCATGCTCTAACAAAGTTCGTGTTTCTAGAAATGTTTTCTTTGAGAACCAGTATTTCTTTCCTACTCATTGAGTCATCTCCTGCTTGTCCGATTCTACCTACTTTTGATGATTTGTCTTCTTCTAAAAGGTTCAAACCTGGATTTGTGTATGAACGACATCGGCCAACTTTACCCCCTCCTGAAATTGATCCGCCACGTGAGACTGCTCCTCAACTAGAATCTGAGAATTCTTCAAGGTCTGCTCCTCTTGAGCCCACTCGGCGATATACCAGAGTATCTCGTCCTCCTAATAAGTATGACTTTTCTTCTACTTTATCCACCATTTCTGTTCCAAATTGTTACTCACAAGTTTCCAAGCATGAAAAAGCAATGGAGTAAGAACTTTTGGCTCTTAAAGAAAACAACACATGGGATATTGTTTCATGTCCTGCAAATATTCGCCCAATTGGATGTAGATGGGTCTATTCAATTAAACTTCATTCTGATGGAACTCCTGATCGGTACAAAGCTCGGTTGGTTGTTCTTGGTAACAGACATGAGTATGGTGTGGACTATGAGGGGACTTTTGCACCAGTAGCAAAAATGACTACGGTGCGCACTATTATTGCCATTGCTGCTTCACAAAACTGGCCTCTTCATCAAATGGATGTCAAAAAATTCTTTTCTTCATGGTGATCTTAAGGAAGATATTTATATGAAACCTCCACCTGGTTTGTTCTCGTCACCTACATCAGATGTATGCAAGTTGAAGCGGTCTTTGTATGGATTAAAACAAGCTCCCAGAGCTTGGTTTGACAAATTTCGGTCTACTTTGCTACAATTCTCTTTTGAGCAGAGCAAATATGACTCATCTTTGTTTCTTCGAAAAACATCTACAGGTTGTGTTCTTCTTTAGGTATATGTAGATGACATTATTATCACAAGAACCGATTCTTCACTAATCACTAGCCTCCAGCAGCAGCTTAAGGATTCATTTCATATGAAAGATCTTGGTACTCTTACATATTTCTTGGGATTGGAAGTTCGTCATGATTCTTCGGGTGTGTTTCTAAACCAACAAAAATATACTGAGGATCTGATTTCTTTGGCTGGCCTTCAAGATTCCTCCTCCGTAGATGCTCCATTAGAATTGAATGTTAAGTATCGTCTTGAGGAAGGCGATCTTCTTCCTGATCCAACTGCATATCGGCAATTAGTTGGAAGCTTAAATTACCTTACTATTACTCGGCCTGATATCTCTTTTGCAGTTCAACAAGTTAGTCAATTTATGCAAGCTCCCCGCCATCTTCATTTGGTGGCTGTTCGTCGCATCATTCGATATCTTCTAGGAACATCTAATCGTGGATTATTCTTTCCTAGTGGTTCTCGTATTCGTCTTAATGCTTTTAGTGATTCTGATTAGGAGGGATGTTCTGATACTTGTCGTTCGGTCACTGGTTGGTGCATGTTTCTTGGAGAGTCCTTGATATCTTGGAAGAGTAAGAAGCAAGACCGCGTGTCTAAATCTTCAACTGAGGCTGAATATCGAGCCATGTCTACTGCTTGCTCCGAGGTTGTGTTGCTTCGTGGATTACTTTTTGAGATTGGATTTCCACAATCTAATCCTACTCCTCTCCATGCTGACAATACAAGTGCTATTCAGATTGCTACTAATCCGGTTTATCATGAGCGGACCAAGGACATCGAAGTAGATTGTCATTATATACGAGAAGCTGTAGATAAAGGAGTCATTACTCTTCCACACGTGTCCAGTGATCTTCAAATAGCTGATGCATTTACAAAATCCATGGCCCGAAGACGTCATCAGTTTCTAGTAAGCAAATTGATGCTTCTTGATCCACCGGCATCAATTTGAGGGGGGATGTTAGCATGTTGGACAGCTCACAGATCTTGGTTTAATGGATGAATTAATAGAGAATATTGTATATATTTATGTAATAATATAGTGCTCTAGATAAGTGTGTAATTATATAGATTCGATATTGTAATCAAAGAGAATAAATAGTGTGATAGGATAGCAGATATGGAGGGATAGAATAGCTGATTTAGAGGGATAGAAAAGCGGATCTTTAGGGATGTAAATATTTATTCTTTCTATTTAATGGCAAGGCTCTCAATTTGAGCGGCATTCAACAAAATTGACATATTGATCTATACTATCAATGAAACTACTTTTACACCAACAAAACAAATTATGCAGACACTTGTTTTTAACTCTAGAAATATGAACTTTTTTCCCATCAAAACAAACGCTGTTTCTTTCTAGCCAAATAGTCCAGAATATGCACAAAGATATAGTTCTCCCTATTTGCTTCAGAGCTTTATGCATTCTCTGGTGCTGCCAACTCTTCAATAATTCCTTCACACTCTGAGGCATGATCCAAGAAATCCCACAAATACTGAAAAAAAATTCCCAACATTGTCTAGCTATTCTGCAGTGCATAAGAAGGTGATTTACAGTCTCCACCTCTTCTTCACATAAGTAACATCTATTACTTAATGTAAAACCCCTTTTCTGAAGATTATCCTGAGTTAGACAAGCTCCCCATGCTGCAATCCAGCCAAAACAAGCTTCCTTTAAAGGAGCTTTAGTTCTCCAGATCCCTTTCCATGGCCAACTAGTATCCCAGTATCCTGATTGCTTCATTAGAAGAGACTAGCACTTTTTTACTGAAAATGATCCATCTTTACTAGCTATCCATACTAGAGAATCCCCCTTACTCTGATCAATGTGGGAATTGTCCAGTTGAAGCAGTAATTGACAAAAATCTTCAATTTCCCAATCATTTAGATATCTTCTAAAATTCATCTGCCATCCAGTGTCGGAATAAAAATCAGCCACTACTCCATCTATGTTATTGCAACAACTGAAAAAAGAGGAAATTTTTGTTTCAAGCATTCATCACCGGTCCATAAATCAGTCCAAAATCTATTTTTTCCTCCATTCCCCACCTCCAATTTGGTGAATTGTTGAAACTTGGCCCATAATTTGCAAAGCCCTTTCCAAACTCCCCCTCTAGTATATAAAATATTTGAAAGGGGATTCCAGCCTTGCCTACTACCATAACATGGGGGAATCATAGTAGCTAAGTTGGTTGGCTACCTAAACTTTCACCTTGTTGGTGAGGGTTCAATTCCCCACCTTGTAATCCCCTTCCCCTACCCCAACTTTTTCTTAAAAAAAAGAAAAAAGAAAATAACAGCAAATCAGTGGCGATGCACAATGAAAAAATACAGCTTTTGTGCGAAAAACAAGTTTTCTGCTTATCTAAGCTACAACCATTAGGCTTCGTTAAGATGTGTATTGCTAATCTGAAAAAGGAAAAAAGAAACGAGAAAGTAACTTACAGAAAATTGTAACAGTAAATCAGTGGCTGTGTAATAATGAAAAAGAGAGTATTGGGTTGTAGCTCCATAGCTCCAGACTACTGTGTGCTAATGTCGTACCACTAAAGTTTAACTACAACATTAATTTTGATCCTCTTATTTGATGTACTAAATTATTTATCAGATTTCTATGTCATGTTCCTACCATCTGGTAGTGTCCACATTTCCTGAACGGGTCAAGGTGGATCATACACCCTTAGTCATATCCATATGCACAACACAAACAAAAGTCTAGTACAGATTCACCAGTTTCCAGTGTCTGTCTCCTCCTCTCTCTGCTGTGCTGATTTTTTTTCCCTTACCTCTTCAAAATTCAATTACTGGATTCTGTCCAAATAAATTTATGGGTGTACATTATGTAGACACTAGTTCACCAACAAGGTGTTATATTTTCAGACAATGGGTGGCATAGTTGCTCTCTGAATTAAGCATACAGCAAAAATATGTTTCATATTTGACTGTGCAAGGGGCTACCCGTGCTTTCACTAAATGATTGTTTCATGGGATTCATCAAGTTCCGTGCTGTGTGAAACTGTTGATCTTGGCTTTAAGTTCTCCTCTTACATTTAACAAATTTGATACTTTTCCACATGTCCTTTTGTTTTTCTCTCATATTCCAGTTTAAGGGTATATATAAAACGTAAGGACATTATCCTTATCTGTTTGTTGTCTAAATATAATAATTGTTTTTCTCGACAGGTTCTTCTCTCCAAAGCCAATGTTTGAGTACATTTTGTCTGGAGAGTTCTATCGGTGTAGTTTGACATTACCTCTGAATGCAGCTTTCCAAACAATTGTTGGTCCAGAAGGAAGAAGTACTCAAATATCAAGACAGCTTGTCTGCTTGGATGCATGTAAGAAGCTGCATCAGTTAGGCGTTCTCAACGATCATCTTCTTCCTTTCAATGAAAAGCCTTCCCAAAGTGATTCTGATGTGCAGGACAAAAAATCAGGAGCAGGTAAACTGGAACAAACTTTTAACTTTTGACCTCTGTCTTCTCTGCTTTTGAGTGCATTACATTGCACTGTAGCAGCACTTAACGGGAATATGGGCCATCTGTAATGCACTTGACATGGTGCTTTAATGAATTCTTCCTTATCAAGTTGTTAAACAGAAGTTGACAATTTTTTTTCTCTACCAGGTAGGGGTAAGGTCTACGTACACTCTACCCTCCCCACACCCCACTTGTAGGATTACACTGGGTATGTCGTTGTTTGTTGAAATGTGAGCGAACTTCCGCCAATCTTAGAACAACATTTTTAGTGACGACAACTCATGGGTTCTTATAGTATTTGTAAAAAGGGGAGATGTTTTAATGAACAGAATACAAGACACACCTTTTATAGGTGTGAAAAACAATAGGCTGATATTTGTCCACTTGTGGGACAGATAAGCTGATATTTTAGTGTTTGGCAAACTCAAAAAGTGCTTTGAAGCCAGGTGCTTTTAAACCGAAATAAGCTAAACAAGCCAAAAGTCATAAGTTGGTCTTAAAAGCACTTGGGGTTTGGCCTGGTAGTTTGCCTTTTTATCCCCTATGTTATTTATAAATCCCAAAATACCCTTCCCTCACTTAAAAACCCTTGATGCTCAACTGTTTTCTTTTTCTTAATTCGTCCATCTCTCGTTGTTACTTTCATTTTTGTGACAACCCAAATCTGGCTCCTAGGCCATGACAGGGAACCCAATGAGTGACTACCCAGTAGGCGAAACATCTATGCTAAATCATGCGGATAACGTACAAAAGATAAGAGAGAACTACTACTAAAGTTGTCTTATCATAAATAGACGCGGAAGCAAAATACAAGTATAGGCCCACTAGTCTAAGTCATGGTGCACTAGAATCTAAGTACAGCTGGTTTGAGACTCAGTATAGAAGAAATGAAATAGGACTGAAAGTAAATGATAGGATCTGAAGTTGCCTCAATGCTCTAATGGTGGCTCACCTTACACCGGATAGAACTGGCTTAAGCTGGAGTCACTGAGAGGTTTAAGACGGTGAAGTTCTCTATCCTGGTTAATGGATCTCCCACAGGTTTTTTCTCTTCTTAGAGAAGTTTAAGACAGGGTGACCCTTTGTCTCCTTTCCTTTTTATCATTGCTATGGATGGCCTGAATGACATGTTGAGAATTGCTTAAGAGAATTTGTGGATCAGGGGCTTCAAAGTCTCTAATAGAGTAGGGGCAGATATGGAGGTTACTCATCTTCAGTATGCTAATGACACTCTTATCTTTAGTGATGCTAACTGGGAGCAACTAAAGAGTCTAGGGTGATCTTTATCCTTTCTGAGGCAATGTCAGGTTTACACATTAACTGGAATAAAAGTTTCTTGTTTCCAGTAAATGAAATAACCAACTTATCCTCATTGATTGAGATCCGGGTTTGCTGGGAATTACCAACTGTCCATTTGGGCATGCCCCTGGTGCGAAAAGTAGGTCAAAAGGAATCTGGAATGGGGTGGTGGAAAAATGTGAAAGAAGGCTTGTGAACTTGAAGAGCCATTATCTATCTTTTTGGGGAAGATTAACATTAATCAACAGTGTTCTTGATGCCATACCTACTTACATGATGTCCTTATTTCCCATTCCTAAGAGTGTTATTGAGAGACTGGATGGTTTGAGAAGGAACTTCCTTTGGCGGGGTAACAGTGACAATAAGAAGTTTCATCTGGTTAAATGGGAGGCACTTGTAGGGAGCAAAAAGGCTGGGGGATTGGGAATAAGGAATTTGAAAGCACATAATCAAAGCCTTTTGATGAAATGGCTTTCGTGATTTGCTTCCAATGAACAATCTTTGTGGAAAGAGGTGACAAGTTTGAAATATGAAAGGGAAAGTAACTTGACAACTAAGCTTGTGACAATTACCTATGGAACTACTCTATGGAAAGCTATCCGGAGTCAATGGCCAAAACTAAAAGGAAATTGCAGATTAAAGGTTGGAAATGGCATGAAGACTTCCTTTTGGGAAGACAATTGGATAGAACAAGGTAACTTGAAATTTTTATTCCCAGATATATACATCCTCAACCAACAACAAAATGCTACAGTGACAGAGGTATGGTCCAATCAGGGGTGGAATTTGAGGTTCAGAAGACTTCTAAATGACTGGGAGATTCAGAGGTTAGCTGATTTCTACAAGACAATAGAGCAATTCAAAGGACCATCTGATGTTGAAGACTGCCCAATCTGGCAAAATCACAATCAAGGCAAGTTTTCTGTTAAGGAGGCATATAAGGCTTTTAACATTTCAAAGACTAGATTGATCACTGGGTTGATATTGAAAGTTAAGATCCCTCACAAAGTCTCATGTTTTTGTTTTTTGTGGCTGCTAGCTAAGCAGGCAGTTCCGACTCAGGAGAATCTCATGAAAAGAGGTATTCATCATTGTCCAAGATGCTTCTTACGTGGAGAAGTAGAGAATGTTAGGCACCTCTTCATACACTGCCGGATTACTTATCAATTGTGGAGTTTATTCATCAATATGAAAGGGTTATCTTGGATTACGCCTGAGAGCATTGTACAAGTCCTGGAAATTTGGAAATTTGGAATAGTTATGGAAGCCTTTCTGGTCACAAAGAGAGATGGAGAATTATACCGGCTTGCATCTGTTGGTCGGTATGGAAAGAAAGGAAACTTAGATGTTTTGAAGATAAATGTAACTCAATTTAGAAGATGAAGATGAACTGCCCTGCTTTATTCTTTTTTTGGTGAAAACAAGAGTATATGGAAGATCTAGAATCTTTTTTGGATGGAGGTCTTAGGTTCTATATAAGCTCTTGTATGGGATTGAAGATCTTCTTGATACTCCATTATAACTATGGAGACCTATAACTTGTTGTGGCAGGCCTTATTTTTGGATATATATACAAGTGTTACCTTTATCAAAAAAAAGTCTTGTTCCACCCATCAAAGCCCTCATATTTCTTTCCAAATAACCCACATGATTGCCAAAGGGGACATACTCCAGCCCTTGGACTTCATCTCTCCCTCATTTGAGTCTAGCTGTGCGACGCCTACTTCACTGTGTCTGGTATCACCCATTGTTTCCCGAACATATTAAGGATCACCTGCCATAATTGTTTAACCACTCAACAATGTAATAGAAAATGGTCTACATCTTCACCTGAGCTTTTGCACATAAAACACCAATCGACACAGGTGATCCTCTTACTCAAATTTTTCGTTGTCAAGATCTCACCCCCTGCCGCTAACCACACAAAGAAATACACCTCTCTCCGAGTTCAAGGATCCAAATATCATAATAGGAAAAAACAAGTTCCTCTCTCACTAGTAAGCTCTTGTAAAAAGAACAATCAGTAAAGAAACCATTTCTGCTCTCCTGCCACCTCCATACATCCCTAGTATTGCCAGGTATGTCCACACCATATAATGTCGCAATCAACTTGTGAAATTCTTCAATCTCCCAGTCCTGTAGGTTTTGTAGGTTTCTTTTGAATCTTAAATCCCAGTGAATTACCCCCTCACGTGACATACAAATTTGTTGGACTGTCATCTATCTTTGGCAAGACACATCATAAATGTTTGGGCAGGCTTCCTTCAACTCGTTCTCTCTGCACAACTTATGCGCCCAAAAGCTAATTTTGCTTCCATAGCTAACCTTACAAGATATGTGTCCGTTTTAACTCATCCCACCCCTTCATAATACTCCTCCATAAGTCACACCCAAATGGAGTTGTGATGTTTCAGGTTCTTCATCTACCTTTCATAACCCCATATTTCTCCGCTATCACCCCACTCCAAAAAGCATTCTTCTCCACCCCGAATCTCCCTATCCACTTCCCTAGCCAAGATTTATTAAGCACCTTAAGATCTTTCACTCCGAGTCCCCAAGCCCCCCTTCCTTTCTTGCACCATTCGCTGTTTCCCATAAAAAGTTTCTCTCGAGTCTTTTCAACCTTTCAATCACTTTTTTAGGAGCTTGCAAAGTGACATGAAATATGTAGGTATACTAGAAAGTGTGCTTTTGATCAATACTTCCTTCCCCCGTTTCGACAAATACCTCTTTGGCCATCTGGCTAGCCGCTTCTTTAATCTCTCGATCACTGGATACCACATTGCAAGATCTTTGTTTGAAGCACCTAACAATAATTCCAAATAGATAGATAGTCAGTGAAGTGCCCACTTTACCGTTGCACCTGTGCAATCTCTTTAATATATCAACTTCTCCCATCGGTGTGATCTCATATTTTTTGTGATTAATCTTAAGGCCTGACACAATCTAGAATTGGATAAGAATCTGTCTTAAATGATCTAGCCAGGTCACCTCTGCATCACACAAGACCAAGATATCATCTGGAAATAAAAGATGAGTGACTGTCACATCACATTGCCCCCCAAACTAAGCATCAAAACCCTTCAATAGACCTCCATGGACCGCCTTATCCATCATTTTGCGCAAAGCTTCCATCACCAAGATGAATAGTATAGGAGATAAAAGATCTCCCTGTCTCAAGCCCCTCGAACTCCCAAAGAAGCTATATGGACTCCCATTCACGAAAACAAATAATCTGGCAATGGAAATGCAAAACTTGATCCACCTCCTCCATTTGTCCCCGAAATCCATCTACAAGATAATAAAATCCAGAAAATCCCAATTCACGTGATCATAAGTTTTTTCAAGGTCTTGCTTACATAAATTTCAGGCTCTTATTTCTTCTTTCAGGAATCAATCACTTCATTCGCCACTAATCTTGCATCCAATGTCTGTCTTCCTTCCACGAAAGCATTTTGGAAAGTGAACACCGTCTCATCCAAAACCTTCTTTGGTCTGTTAGAAAGCACCGTAGAGATAATTTTTTAGTTGTTTGCTACTAGACTAATAGGTCTATAATCCAGAATGTTTGTCTTTCCTTCCTACTTTGGCACAATGGTAACGAAAGATGCATTAGGACTTCTCTCGAACTCCCCAGTTTCTTGGAGTTCCGCAATAGTTTCCAATAACTCACCTCTAACTATTCTCTAACAATGTTGGAAGATAACTGAAATGAATCCATATGGCCTCAGAGCCTTGTCTCCTGCACAAGGCACAACTCACCATGACTTCCCTCACCTCTTCTTCTTCTATTTCCTTCCCAACCACTCCCTCATCCCCTTTCTTATTTGACTAAATACCAACCCTCCCATTTTTGGCCTCCAAGTAGCATCTTCCTTGAACAAATGTTATAAAACCCCACAATAGCCCCTTTTCCTTCCCCCTCCCCCTTAAATACCTCTCTATTTACTTCTAAGGACTCAACGAAGTTCCTCCTCCTATTTGGTACAACAACTCTATGAAAATTTGGTACTAGAATCTCCCTCTTTTAACCACAACGTCCTCGATTTTTGCCTCCAATTAGTTTCTTGAGCAACCGCTAAATTGCCTAGCTCCCTCTTTACCTAATCTTGAAGAGAAATGTTAGAGTGGGTGAAAGTCCCACATTGGTTGGGGAATGGACTGGTGGTTTGCGTATATGAACTTGGGCAATCCTTCCCTCATGAGCTGGGCTTTGGGGTTGAGTTAGGCCCAGGTGTCATATCCTTACATGATATCAGAGCTAGGTCCATCCTCATTTGGGCTCTCCGGTCCACGCTCCAGTTAAGGCCTGGGCGTTCAGGGGAATGTTTCACCCACATTGGTTGGAGAGTGACTTGTTTATTACTCAAAGATTACAATGGTATAAATGCATGAGAGAATAAGCTAACTATGGTAACTAAATATTCAAATCTCTACAAATCAGGTATGTTAACTATATACATTATTATACAGATTCTGTAACAAGAAACAGTACTTATACGGATGTTTGACTCATTTTTAACATCAGGTAAAGTCACCATTCGGTCAACAGGTTTAGAATTTAATAAATATTATGTTCCCACAAAGCCATGACTCAAGGATTCCAAATTCATAATCAAAATCTTATTTTCATTGGAAATCGATGGTCAATTGACCATTTTCTCAAATTCATCCCTACGGCAAAAAACTCATCATCCCCGTGATTTTTTGTGTTAGATTCATCATCGAAACAAGTTATAATGATCAAAGAAGGTGTGTAACGATATGTCAATGTTTCTCCTTGATCCCCAATGTTACCTTTTCCCCACAAGATATGCTCTCCACATTTTCAAATATAATTAAGAGTTTGCACTAGATTTTCTTATATAAACAACTGGGATGAATCTGGTATCTTTATAATTGTTGCACCAAAAAAAAGATCTACAGTTAATTATTTCACTTTTAATTGTCTGAGACATATCTAACAGACTCAAAATTGGAGAAACTAGTTTCTACGAGTCACAAATATTGATAAAGACCTAACCATGCGGGCAAATTACCATAGGTACCACATATGCACAAAATGAGGGGTCGGTTTTTTTTTTTTTTTTTTCTATAACTGCTATTTATGCGGAAAAGACAGTTTCGAATTTGTTATGCAGTTGAACAGAGAAAAACTCTTACGGGTAGCCAACCACTTAATTTAAGTAGGTTGTGCTATGGGTACATATATTTATGTGATAAATCCTCGAAGCTTTTGAAGCCAGGACAATGAGCTTAACTATCAATCTCAAGTTTTAAGGATAATTAACTGTCGACTCCACGAATCTGAAGGATGCTGTGGAATTTTCTATTGATCTGAAGTCAACACAAAAGTGCTCTAGAAAATTCACCCAGCAATCTTTCATGCCTTCTAGCAATTAAAAGTCACATATCATTGGAGTTTTCCATATATGAATTCTTGGTGACATTGTTTTTTTTCTTTCTTTTTTATGAATAAGTAGGCAATCATGGAAGAAATCTAGGAACAAGAAATTAAATTTTTACCCTTGTGGAAACTCTAAAATTTAAACCAGTGCTAAGCTGCACCAGTTGTCATGCCTGGTATATGCTCAACGTGGATTTTTAACTTATTGTGATTGAAAAATTAATTTCTTATTAATATGTTTTTAGGAACAACAAAGTTGAAAGAATTACATGGGACAGCTTGTATTAGTGCATTATCTGGGACATGGGGAGATGATCCGAATGGAGAAGTATATCATGTGTATAAAATGAACTTCCCTTGCAACATTGAGGAAGTGAAATATTCCAGTTTTATCCTTTTGCTTCAATCAGAACTAGATTTCGATGTGGGAAATGTGGAAGTGGAGCTCTTCTTAGTTTCCAAGTTTGTCGAATCTTCTGTGACGCATTGTGGGAAATTACATTTGGATGCCCAGCAGGTTGGAATCGAGTGAAACTATTTTTGTTTTTGTTTTTATAATTCAATCATGTTAGCATTTGCATTTCATATCTGATAAGCAGTAAAACATTTTAACTGTCAGGTGGCAAAAGCAAAAACATTCCAAGAACTATTCTTTAATGGGCTGTTTGGTAAATTACTTATTAAATCATCGGGTGGAAGGAAATTTCTGCTTGATACAGAAGAATCTTTGTGGGAGCCATCGAACATGTACTTGCTTCTACCGCTGGATCCTTTAACTTCAAGTTGTGAACCCTACAGAGTTGATTGGGGAGGAATTGAATCTTCTGTTTCAGTTGTGGAATTTTTGAAAAAAAATGCGTGGTTAAGCGCTGAGAAATCTGAAGCTAAACGGAAGAACTCCTTAGTTGATAGGACTGCAACATTTGTGGAAGATCTTGATCAAACAGATTTGATTCACTTCGCCAATATATCAATTTCAAGAAGCAAGCTTAAGGACATGGTTGTCGTGGCCATTCATACTGGAAGAATATATTCTGTTCTGGATGCTGTTGCCAATAGTTCCGCAGAGAGCCCCTTCGAAGTAGATTCGGAAGCTACTGAATCACCCTTTTCATCATTTGCCGACTACTTCCATAAAAAGTGGGAATTTTTACGTAAATTACTATTTCTTATTTAATGTTTGAAAAGTCCCGCATAAGTTATATTTGTTATATTTTTTTTATTTTTTTTTAGGTATGGGATTGTTTTAGTGTATCCTGAACAACCTTTGTTGCTAATGAAGCAAAGCCATAACGCGTACAATCTTCTCGTCGATTTTAAAAAGGAAGGTTTGTCAAGTTATTGCCAATTCTTAGTTATTCTAAGTGTTTCCCTATATCCATCTCTTTTGGAAATTTGTATCATTTTTAGAAGTTTAAGACGTCTATCGGAAACAACTTCTCTACCTCTGAGGTAGTGGCAAGGTCTACGTACATCCTACCCACCCCAGACCCCACTTTGTGAATTATACTGGGTATATTGTTGTTTTAGAAGTTTAAGGCACAATAGCATGTGTTGAACTTAACAATTACAAAACTTTAGGTGGTTTTGTTGTTGTAAACAACGAAAGGAAGTAGCAAACAGAATTATAGTATATTGGCTTTAAAGTTCCGCAAAGGTAGGGGTAACGTCTGCGTATATCCTATCCTACCCAGACTGACTTATGGGATTACACTGGGTGCATTGTTGTTGTTGTGCCATTTATGTGTTTTTATGTGTTATAATTCGTAGTTCTTAAAATTTGTTCTCTATACATCTGCATTTAAATGGAGTGATCTACATCTATACCCCTAATTAGGTTCTAAACAAGTTTGAGATACGTCAGAGAGTATGGAAATTGGTCGACAAAGTTGTTCTACGTCCAGTGAAAAAGCATGTGTACTGGTATTTGAGTCAACTTTTTTGGAAAAAATCATAATTTTTGTGAAATGTGTAATGCCTTTTGGCGTAAGTAGGTGTGTTCTCTAGATGAATCAGATAGCAATTGTCGCATGTCTTAATGAGAGGATCATAGGATGGTTTTGGAGCACATTAAACCCCACTCACACGTTATCTGCAAATAGGCTAATTGATGTCAGCAACTGCAAAAATACATTAGGATGCATCCTTCATAATCTCTTTCAATATATTAGCTATTGCTATTCTTTTACCATTGTCATAAGTAAAGGTTTAATCATTTGAATTAAAATAGTTCTTGTATTTCCAACTGAATTTGCTTTAGGCAGCTGTGGACTTTCTACTGAAAAGTCCTGTGTGATTAGTAATTTGCAAACATTTGCTACAGAACATGTTGTAACATATCTGTAATCATACATTTTACATTTTAAATTGGGTGCTCTGGGCTAAGTGTTTCGAATTACATAAATCTGATGTTCGGAAAATTATTTAAGCAGGCATTTCCTGTGGACCAAAATCAAAAGATAGTACATTGGTGGTTCGAAAGCCACTGAATAATGTTCACATGCCACCAGAACTTTTAGCCTTTATTGACATTCGGATAGACATCTTGAAATCCTTCTACTTGCTACCATCATTAATGCACCGCCTGGAGTCCCTGATGTTGGCTAGCCAGCTGAGGAAAGAGATAACAGGTCATTCAGGCAACTTACATATATCAAGCTCATTGGTTCGTCCTATCATTTGCTCAAGCTAAATTAGATGACTTACACTTGACATTGATCTGACTAAATGTCTTTCACGGTCAGATTCTGGAAGCTCTTACAACTCTAAGATGCAACGAGAGTTTTTCCATGGAACGTCTGGAGTTGCTTGGAGACTCAGTTCTGAAGTATGCTGTTAGTTGTCACCTCTTTCTTAAATATCCCAAGAAGCATGAAGGTCAGCTAACTGGTCAGCGTTCACAGGCTATTAGTAACTCTGCCCTCCATAAATTGGGAACTAATCAACATTTGCAGGTATGTAAAGCTTTGTCTCCGTATTTCAGGAAAAAGAGGAACTACTTGAAGATTATTTCTTGAATCCAGTCAATGCAACTATGTAATATCTTAACGTTCATTTTTAAATTTCTTCTTAAGGTAAAACTGAAACTAGTTGTCGTATATTTCCTTCTCCAGCTGAAATGTTCACTGTTGCTTGGTATGAGGATAAATATTGATATGGGAAATGAGAATGACACAGTTGTGTGGTAGTGCAAACAAACTTACTGAAAATCCTGGGGGGCGGGGGGAGGGTGAGTATAACTTTTTTTTATTTGGTTCAGTTTGTCCAAATTCAATGAGGATGGATGGCAACGTTTCATTCTTGCAGTCGTGGATGGTCTTCAACGGCAACATTTTTTTGTTTGCATTAGTGAAATCCTTCTTGTTTTGTTAATTCTTCATGACACGTGGATATTCTATCCTTTCCACCTGACTGAAGCTTAGCTTTTACACTCTTCTGCTTTTAATCATGCTTTACATGTCTATTTTTATTTTTATTTTGGTAAACATGCTTTACATGTCTAATTACAGGGTTATATACGAGATGGCGCATTTGATCCACGCCGATGGACTGCTCCGGGACAGCTTTCCCTACGGGTTTGTCCTTGTGAACATGGGGTTGAAACTTCAGAAGTGCCTTTGGACGAGAAATTTCTGACTGAAGACAAAGTAGTAGTTGGGAAGCACTGTGATAGAGGACATAGATGGATGGGTTCAAAAACAATTTCCGACTGTGTTGAAGCGCTGATAGGTGCATATTACGTTGGTGGTGGGTTTGTTGCTGCCCTCAAATTGATGAGATGGCTTGGTGTTAAAGCTGAGCTTGAACCTTCATTAGTAGAGGATGCGATCAGTACTGCATCTTTGTATTCTTATACCCCTAAAGCTAAAGATATTGACGACCTTGAGTTGAAGCTAGCCTATAAATTTTCTGTTAAGGGATTGCTACTAGAAGCTATAACACATGCTACTGTGCAAGAGCTGGACGTTGGTTACAGTTATCAGGTTTGTTAAAGAGTAGTCCCTAATTTTTTAATTTTTTTTTGAAAACTGGCAACTGAAGAAATGTAAGGTGAGACTGTGTACAATAGACCCTTGTGGTCCGGCCCTTCCCCGGACCCCGTGCATAGCGGGGCTGCCCTTTTTTTAAAACAGGTAACTGAACCTAATTAAGATATAAGTATCAATTAATACTGATTATACATCATATTAAACATTTTTCTCTTAAGATATTGCATTGTTGTCAGCTTAGACTTATTTTTTTGTCAAATCTGTGACAGAGGCTTGAATTTCTTGGCGACTCAGTACTGGACATTCTCATTACCTGGTACCTTTACCAGAAGCATAACGATATTGATCCTGGTGAACTGACAGATCTGCGTTCTGCTTCTGTCAATAATGATAATTTCGCTTATGCTGCTGTGAGAAGGGAGCTTCATGTCCACCTTCAACATCGTTCTGGATATCTTGAAAGTGAAATATCATCGTTCGTGAAGTCGGTCTCTAATTCTTGTTCACTCCAAGGAAACAAAGCCCCAAAGGTTCTATTACTGTTGCTCCACTTACATGTCACTGTAACCTTATGTTACTGATCTCAATGCCAAATGTAGTCTTGAATGTCTCCTAGGATATAACATTGCTGAGCATATGCCACATTAATCCACTATTATCTGTCAAATATTTAGAGCAGGCTGGTTGTATTCATGGGATATTAATTTGTCGTAGGTACTTGGAGACTTGGTAGAGAGTATTGCTGGAGCAGTACTTATTGATACTAAGCTTAACCTGGATGAAGTTTGGAAGATCTTCAAGCCACTATTGTCTCCCATCGTGACCCCTGATAAGCTTGAACTACCTCCGTTGCGTGAGCTCATAGAATTATGTGACTCACTTGGCTACTTCTTGAAAGACCATTGCGTGGTGAAGGGGGATTCAGTGGATGCAGAGCTTAGGTTACAGCTGAAAGATGAACTGCTGGTCGCTGAGGGATCTGGACAAACTAGAAAGCTTGCAAAGGCGCAAGCAGCTCTGAAGTTACTGAAGGACTTAGAGGTATGTCTTAGCCAGGAAGATGATTCTCATCCAATGTTTGGTCCTTTTTTCTGCCATTAGATGGGCCATAATTCGTGTGCTAGGAATGTCCTTAGGTAATATGGAAAAGAAGATGAGAAGAAAGAAAATCATGACAGGCATTGTTGTACTTTTGTTCGTGAAAGTTACCATTGTAACTACTGATGTTTTAATGTTAAACTTTCTTGTCAGCCGGCCATTCTTTTTTGTTTTTTCATTTTGTTTGAAATTGATTTTTCTTTTCTGGGTTCAAGTGGAGACTAATGAGTTGGTTGCTTTCCAAGTCGTCCGATGTCTATCAAAGTACTATAGCTAGAAAGAAAATGCGGAAATAACTAGGTGTTCTTTTTTTTTTTTTAAATCAGAATTAGCTTGTGTAAGTCATTCTTTGCGGCTTTTCCGAACTTGGAAAGAGAACTTTATGATATTAATGAAATCCCTGAAGATGCTAGCAAATTTGTGATAATAAATTTATGTGCTTGCATGCATATACTGTGTCGAAAGATCAGTGACTAACTCACCATGGATCTGTATTACATGGTGTAATAAGTTGGAACAATAACCATACTTGCTTGATAAGACGACTTTATTCTCTGCTATTTCCATTACAATTAATGTTGAACTAGATGGAAGTTCCATCTAGAATTGACCGAGTGAGTTCTTCAATTATGTATTGCTGGTTATCCAAGCTTTGGATCGAGTTATTTCTCACATTGTTTGACCCTTGTATTTTAACAACAGAAAAAAGGAATTTCATCCAAGAAGAAAAACGAAGAGACCAGCCTTGTTGATGTGCCACAATCTTTAGGTTTTGATGGTGACATCTGTAGCCAAGCCAATCTTACTTCTCCTGATATGGATACACGCAAAAAGCAAAAGAAAATATGTTTGAATTTGAAGACGGAAAAAGCTCAATCTGTTCAGAGTGACTGCTCCACCAGTGCTTGTCATTCAAACAAGGACATCCAAGGTATGCGCTCGAAATTACTGTAGCAAATGGAAAATTCTTATTTCTTCTATGAATATTGAATCACCCAGCCTTAAGAAGTTTTTCAGGATACCATTTTAAGAAAAATAAACTTATCAATGAATGGCCATCTACTACCAGCACCAACATACCCGTCCAACTTTATCACTTTATTTGATTGCATATCTGTTTAGGATGTAGCATACAAGAATCTGGAGCTCAATCAGAATAAATATTATTCGTATCTTATGTTTAGTTAGATATATATCCTTCTATATATATATGACTTTGTTTGACTCGGCAAGATTAAAGGGAAATTGCATACATTGTTAACTGGAGCAAGATAGAGAAGTTTTTCAGGTAACAATAAATAACGTAGTTAGTTGAAAGTATATCTCATTAAGATTGAATAACTGAAGTACACTTAGTTTCTTCTATTTGAGGAGAAGGGGCCAAACATTTTGGCAAAGTACATTTTACAATTTTATTCTACAGTTACACTTATTATTCCTTCCCTGGACCCTGCTAATGCGGGATGCTTTGTGCACTAGGCTGCCCTTCTCTTTTTTTTTAATTTTTTTTTTTTGTACACTTATTATCTCGTTTGGAAGGCGAATAAACTATTATTCTAATATGGTGGCAAGATGATACTTCACAAACATCAATCAATATCCTTGAAAAGGTCCATCAGATTTGAAATTAACTATGATGCATGCATTGATGTTGCAGCCTAGTAGTCGCAGCTCTGCCCTGTATATATAGGTGTTGTGTTCAAGTCCTACCCAAGGTCGCCCCCTCTTGTTCTTACACCTTCCACTATTCAGACAATATGCCCTCCCAAAAGAAAATAAGACTTATTGATCGGAAAGAGAATTTCCTGCATAAAGGATCCATACAGAAGTAGAGGATATATATACCCTATTCTTTGCAAAAGGTTACCAAACATCTGCATTAACTAGACTGCCATAAGTGCTTTAAACCATTTGCTAGTACCTTTTCCCTGAAATTCCAACCCCCCTTCCATGTTGTCTCTCCCCTCAATACCCTCGCTGTCTCCCTTGCTGTTCTTCATTTTGCATGGATATCAAAAAGTCAGATCATTAGTTATGGGTCAATTTCTGCTTCCCGGATCATTTTTACTGCTTATTTCTATACTTGCCTTGGTCCTCCCATTCCCAGCTTCCTCAGCATTTTCTCGAAATATTTCATCCTTAAAAACACCTTGCTCCCTTTACCTCTGAAATCTGTCGAGGGCCCCTTCCCAGAGTATCACAATCTGAGGCACATGGTATAGTTACCAATGCCGATTTGCTCCTCTGAGCAGCAGAATCGTGAAGCAATAGGGCTCCAAGTCTTGCCCTTAAACCTCTCTAGCTGCCTGTTTTTCAGCAATATATCAATTCCTTCCTGTGACAACGTGAAAAGCCCCAGCATCCACCTGTCGTCTTGGTGAATCTTTCACCTGTCTCCTTGTGAATCCATCAAAAGTTACAGCCCTTGGATTGAGATTTTTGTCAAGGCAGTTTCCAGAATCTTAATGTTCCCTCGTGTAAAAATAATAGTTATCTATCTTTGAGATTTAAATTTTTAATGTAATCATGCATTACTTTATTATGGTTGTTTGTTTTCCTTCTTTTCTTTGTTTTATGTCACTCTTTCTTTCGGTAAGTAATCAGTCCCACCTGTGGAGTGTTGCATAATGAGGGAAAATAAGTCCAAGTTGAAAAAATTTGAAGAACTTGGAATATACCTATGTTTAGTAAGTTTCAGTAACACATAATGGGGGCTTCTGAGTCTCTTAACCCTTGAATATCCACATTGCTTTACCTTAATTCCATTTCCTACAAAAGCAAAGTGGGATCTGGAACGACCCGAGTTTCAGCTCCTGAATGTTACTCCTTTTTAACAATGTACGTAGCTCTCTGAATATGAAAACTCACAAATATGTTTTTAAACCATTTTAACCATCCCCGCCCTTTGATTTGACAGAATATATCCCAAAGTTACATAATTAAAGAAAAATTGGTTTTCGAAAGGTCTGCTGGTGTGCACCACCTTAAACATTTGGATTTAATGGTCTTCTCTCTTTTACGTGGCAGCAATTGGGCCAATCAACATGAAAAGGGGTGGACCTCGCATGTCACTTTATGAACTATGCAAGAAACTGCAGTGGCCAATGCCTAGTTTTGAGTCAGTAGAGCGTAAATCCAAGTACGTAAAACCAGTTTATCTGCGAACAAGTTCTTTCCTTGTTTTTATCATCCTGTTTCCTCGATTATTTGCTTATTGAGTGTAAATTCCGTACAGATCACTTATTGAATGTGGTGAAGGCTCTGACAAAAGGAAGGTTTACAACAGTTTTGCATCTCAGATCTCGCTGACAATACCTGACTATGGTTTGATAGAGCTTACTGGGGATGAAAGAGCTGATAAGAAAAGTTCACTTGATTCAGCTGCACTTCGCATGTTACATGAGCTAGAACGACAGAGAAAAATAGTCATTGGAAATGAATGAATTGTCGTTAGTGTAAATTCTCACATTCTTGCACTAACGCGTAGAATGTTTTGCATATAGCATTTTAGGTCTACCTCTTAGATAGGGGAAGCCAGAAAGTGCAGTGTATATTTGCATTGAGAAGTAGTAACATTCTTAATGCTTGCGTATCAGGAGGGCACCGTTTCTCTTCCAGACATTATTGGAAATCCAGTCTAAAATAGGGATGAACTTTCTGCAGTGTATAATAGGGGTCGTTCTTATAACCCCCTATTTAATCCTTGATTCTTGCAGTTATACATTTTATTTTGTTGACACTTTTTAAGTTGTGGCTATTTTTAAATTATGTTGCCAAAGTTTGTATATTCTAATTAGCAGTCTTAAAAGTTCAATTAGACAGAATCATCCTTGGAAATAGGGTAGTTGCAATCCAACAATCGTCTTCACAGGCTTAACTAGTTGGTTTATATTATCTTTAGGGATCGTTACGTAGACTAAATTATTTCGAGATTATAATTCTGGACTTAACTTATCCCATATGGAAGGTGAGGTAAAATAATTTTAAGTTGGATGGAATTAAGTTTGGTAGTAGATTTATACCGTGTTTGATTGATGATATAAATTAATTCCGGGATAAATTTATGCCATCAATCAAATATGGTGCAAATGTAATATCAAACTTAATCTACGGAAATCCCAACTTATCCCGCGTACCAAATGGTCCCTTTAGTTCTTACTCTGTTGTTTCGCATGAGTTAGGAAGAACTGATTGGAATTATATAATATTTGCTCTTGGTAGATATGTTAGATTTTTGTTTAGAAAGAAAAGAGAACGGTATAAATTTGTAGCATAAAAATCAAATCAACATAGGTATATATTTTAATTATTTTTTCCTTAAAGATAGTGGACTCTGTTAGTTTAAAAATTGTCATATTTTGAGAAGAAAATAATATCATGTCAAACAAAATAGAAATATTTCCTCAGATTGCTGGTTGCACATCAAAAGAAGTAAATGATGATTTGTTATCTTTCAACTTTAATCATAATTTCAGATGTATATGTTGCAGTTTTCACCACCTCATGAGTTTTATATACAACTCAGGAGGAGGTTAGTTGCGTCGTGCTAAATTTTTGCAGTATCATAAAACTGCCTGCTTTCATATTCTTCATGAGTTTTCTTACTAACAGTGCAAATAAAAGTATGAACATTAGATTTTTACATGGAAAACCGTCAAAACTCAAAAGGATGTAAAAATCACGATCTATAGGGATAAGATTTAACTTCAAACTATCACTCGATTGTTATACTCTTTAAGGTCCACTTTGACTTGAAGCTAGAGAATTCTCAAAGTAATATAAGATCTTACGGTAGGCAAGTAGGGGGAAAAAAAATGGTTCGATGTACTAAAGCTTCAGCTATGTTGCGGGGTTTTTGGGGAAGGGGTAGACAAGAAAATCCAATCAATTAAAAATCCATGTGAATAAGGACCATGTAGCCACCTTACAATCTTTCCAAAATAAATTACATGTTTCATTTAGCTCGTGTCCTATTCTAGTTTTACTACATTAATTGACAAAAAGGCCTTTTGTGTGATTGCCATATTTTATTATATGACTTATTCATACACAAAAATTCTTTCCTATTTACAAGCTCACGTGTTCATCCACATTACAAGTCCACAAAGTAAAACCTTTTCTACTACAACCAAGATTCTTCTCTAAGTACTTGTTCTTGTCACAATCAACCCAATTACTCTACTAGCCCAATATGATTAATTATAACAAGCCTAGATTTTGTATGTTAATCATCCAAACACTTGTAGAATTAATAAATTTTCTTTTTTTTATGATTACAAACAAATATGCTTGTAATACATGAAAAATTCAAAGATAAGAAAAAATGTGATAGACTCACCAAAGAACAAAAATAAGTAATGGTAGAAACTGATTCCTCACAAGCACACACTGACAAGTAATTAATGGTAGAACTTGGCTCCTCACAAACACACAGTCATTTTTACTAGGGCTAAACTAATAATATTATAAAGGAATTAATAGCAATTAAGCTACTAGGGCCAAACTATTTAGTGTCATTAGTATCTCCATAACTAGTCAATATATAATAATAATTTATAAAACGCTTTACGATAAAGATGAAGCTTAACATCCTCGGATTTCAATAACATTTAGTACTTATCAACTCATAGAAGGACACCTCATATCGTTTCTTTCACTTTAAAATGGGAAAAATAGTGACATTGGATCATGATTAATAAATCCATCAAGGATTTGTGCAAATTTCTCTCTCATCCCAAGATGATAAGGATAACTCCAAGGAAAAATTACATATACTACACTCTAATCTTATCTCGAACAATCAGTTACACATCTAAATTTTACGGGTGATCCATTATATACCCCTTATTCTTGTTTGAATTATAATAACTGATAACCCCTCAGTTGATGATCAAAAAAAAAAGATATTCAAAAAACGACCTGCCACTATTATTAACCTGATCTTTCTCTTCTCCATAAAACAAAGATCTTATCAATTCTAATAGAAGAGTTTTTCAATTCATATTATAATTTACATTACTAAAAATATAAAAATAAGTGATGGACAAATTCAGTAATTAAATAATAAAATTAATCGTTGCTGGTGTTATTTAGCAATGAATAATCACAAAATCATTAGCTACGTCTACGAACAAATTAACGACAGAGTTCAAAACTGATTCCATTTGGATGTGTAATTGATTTCACAAGACAAATTTAAGGGGTAATATACGTATTTTCCATTGTTACTACTATTATATATCTATCTACGCAAAGATAGATATTTTTATAAGTATTAGCATATTAATTACTCTATGTATGAGTTAAATTGTTAGTTATAAACTCGTGTACTTTAATATAGTATTTAATTTACTTTATTATACTTAAATATGCGTTCAAATTAATTTACACTTATATGAGATTACAAATAATGTATGTGTTTGGAAAGCTCTACCGGCATTGTTCGTCGGCAATTGTTAGTACTTCATCTGTTACTTTTTATTTACTCATGTTGACTTGACAGTTTCTTGAAGAAAGTATTTATTACAATTCTTTTTTAGTAAATTAACTTTTTCTTTGAAAATTTAAGCTTGTCTACTAGTAATACTTTATATAGTTATTTAATGATAATGATAATATAAAAAAAATAAAAATTGATTGGTTACAACAATCTTAGTATAAGAATCAAGTTAAAAAAAAATTGATATATATAAAGGCAAAGAAAATAATTAACGGAGGGAGTAGTAAAAGACTTGAACCAGTGGTCGTATTCTGACATTTTTGTCTTTAACTTCTCACATCACATTACTTGTTCATATGCTTTTACTGTTGGTTCCATCCCATTTCATAGCAATTGGCATGTGCCAATTTACTTGGTTGAATATAGAACTTGATGAGCAAGTAATTAATTATTTGTGGATGATAAATAATTAATTTACTTGGTTGAAAATTAGATTTGGAGAGCAAGTTATTATTTGTGGTGGAGAAATTTTTAATTACTTTTTCGTTTTCTAATTTTCAACTTGGAGCCAAAGTAATTTCTCCTATAAAAGAAGAGTTGCTCTTCATTCTTCAAATACACCAAGACAAATATTATTTCTATGGCTGAGTTTATCCCCAACAACTGATATCAGAGCATAGATTCTACTCATTTATGAAAATAATATTTTGCGGTTGGTCGTACTATACTCGGTGAAAGAAAAATGTCCGAAATAAAGTATGAGGTAGCAAAATTCAACGGTGATAGTGATTTCTCAAAATGATAGAGAAGGATAAGGGATCTGCTCATCCAACAAGGATTACACAAGGCATTAAGTGGCAAATCGAAAAAGCCCGAATCCGTGAAAATGGAGGATTGGAAAGAATTGGATGAAAATGTTGTTAGTGCAATCAGGTTGCACTTAACAGATGATGTGGTCAATAACATCATCGATGAATATAACGCATGTGGTATTTGGACAAAGTTAGAAAATCTCTACATATCCAAAACACTGAAAAATAAATTATACCTAAAGAAACAGTTGTACGCCCTATATAAGGGCAAGGGTACAAATTTTTGCCACATTTAAATGTGCTTAATGGACTAATCACGCAGTTGGCTAACCTCGGGGTAAAGATCGAGAAGGAAGATCAAACCATTGCCATCTTCTTATGATACTTTGACAACAACCATCTTGCATGGTAAGGACTCTATTGAGCTGAAAGATGTCACATCAGCTCTTCTACTCAATGAGAAGATGAGATAGAAGCCTGAAAATCATGGACAGACTCTCATAACAGAAAGTAGAGGCAGGAGTCACCAGAGGAGTTCAAGTAACTATGGCAGATCCGGAGGTCGTGGAAAGTCCAAGGTCCGATCTAAATCAAGAGCCAGAAATTGCTACAATTGCGATCAACCAGGTCACTTCACAAGAGATTGTCCAAATCTAAAAAGGGGCAAATGTGAAAGTAGTGGCTAGAAGAATGACGACAACACAGCTGCCACAGTGCAAAATAATGATCATATTTGCAAAATAATGATCATATTGTTCTCTTCATAAACAACGAAGAGGAGTGTATGCACTTGGTAGGTACAGAGTCAGAATGGGTGATTGACACGACAACATCTTACCATGCTACACCGGTAAGGGATCTGTTCTGCAGATATGTAGCAGGTGATTTGGCACTGTGAAAATGGGTAACACAAGTTACTCAAAGATTGTGGGGATTTGAGACATTAGTATCAAGACTAACGTCGGATGCACATTGGTTCTAAAAGACATGCCTCATGTACCTGATTTGCGATTGAACTTGATCTCGGGAATTACTTTGGATGAGATGGGTACGAGAACTATTTTGCAAATAAAAAATGAAGACTCACCAAGGGAGCATTGGTGATTGCAAAAGGAGTTGCTCATGACACGTTGTACAGGACAAATGCAAAAATATGACGAGGTGAATTGAACGGAGCTCAAGAAGATCTCTGCAGATTTGTGGCACAGAAGAATGAGTCATATGAGCGAGAAAGGATTACAGATTCTCGCCAAAAAATCACTCATCTCTTTTGCCAAGGGTACGATGACAAAACCTTGTGATTATTGCTTATTTGGTAAGCAGCATAGAGTCTTATTTTAGACATCGACTGAAAGAAAATTGAATATACTTGATTTGGTATATTCGGATGTTTTTGAACCAATGGAGGTAGAATTGATGGGCGGTAACAAATATTTTTTTACTTTTATTGATGATGCTTCATGAAAATTGTGGGTTTATATCTTGAAAACTAAAGATCAGGTGTTTCAAGTATTCTAGAAGTTTCATGCTCTGGTGGAAAGGGAGACGGGTTGAAAACTAAAGCGTCTCTACACTGACAATGGAGGTGAGTACTTGAAGAGTATTGTTCACGTCATGGGACCAGACATGAGAAGACAATTCCTGGAACCCCACAACACAATGGTGTAGCTGAAAGGATAAATCACATCATTGTCGAGAAGGTGAGAAACATGCTAAGAATGACTAAACTACCTAAGTCATTCTGGAGTGAAGTAGTTCAAACGACCTGTTACCTGATCAATCGTAGTCCATAAGTTCCATGGGAGTTTGATATTCCAGAGAGAGTTTGGACCAATAAAGAGGTGTCCTACTCACATCTGAAGGTATTCAGTTGCAGAGCTTTTGCACATGTATCGAAGGAGCAAAGAGCAAAGTTGGATGATAAATCAGTTTCCTGCATATTCACTGAATATGAAGATGAAGAGTTCGGGTACAGATTTTAGGATGTTGTAAATAAAAAGGTCATCAGAAGCAGAGATGTTGTCTTCCAAGAAAGTAAAGTCGGAATTGCTGATGATCTGTCAGAGAAGGCCAAGAAACAGAATGGTATAGTCCCCAACCTGATTACCATTCCTTCTACTTCTAATCATTCCACAAGTGCAGAAATTACAACCAACGAGATTGCCTAACAGAGGGAGCAACCTGATGAGATCGAAAAGGCAAAGGGTAAAGTCATCCAAGTACCCCTCCTCGGAGTATGTCCTCGTTAATGATGAGGGGGAGCCAGAAAGTCTTAAGGAGGTGTTGTCCCATCCATAAAAGAACCAGTGGATGAAAGCCATGCAAGAAGAAATGGAATCTCTACAGAAAAATGACACGTACAAGCTGGTTGAACTTCCCAAAGCCAAAAGACCGCTTAAATGTAAGTGGGTCTTTAAACTCAAAAAAGATGAAAATGGCAAGTTGGTCAGATACAAAGCTCGATTGATGGTAAAAGGATTCGAACAGAAGAAATGTATTGATTTTGATGAAATTTTCTCACCTGTTGTTAAAATGAGTTCTATTTGAACTATTTTGAGCGTAACAACTTGCCTAGACCTTGAAGTCGAGCAGTTGGATATGAAACCTGCATTTCTTTATGGAGATTTGGAAGGGGAGTTTTATATAGAGCAACCAGAGGGATTTGAAGTAGTTGAAAAGAAACACATGATGTATAAACTGAATAGGAGTATTTATGGGTTGAAACAGGCACCAAGGCAGTGGTACAAGAAGTTTGACTCATTCATGCAAAGTCAAACTTACACAAATACCTATTCTGATCCATGTGTATACTTCAAAACATTTTCTGACAACAACTTTATTATTCTTTTGTTGTATGTGGGTGACAAGTTAATCGTAGGACAAGACAATGAGTTGATTGTCAAGTTGAAAGGAGATTTTTCTAAGTCATTTGATATAAAGGACTTGGGCCAAGCACAACAAATTCTAGGGATGAAGATTGTTTGAGAATGAACAAGCAGAAAGTTATGGCTATCTTAGGAGAAGTACATTGAACGTGTACTCGTACGCTTCAACATAAAAAGTGCTAAACCTGTTAGCATACCTCTTGCTGGTCATCTGAAGTTAAGCAAGAAGATGTGTCCTACAATAAAGGAGGAGAAAGAAAATATGGCCAAAATTCCTTATTCTTCAGCGGTCGGGAGTTTGATGTATGCAATGATGTGTACCAGACTAGATATTGCTCAAGCAGTTGGTGTTATTAGTAGGTTCTTTGAAAATTTTGGAAAAGGTTACTGGAAAGCAGTCAAGTGGATACTCAGTTACCTAAGAGGTACCACAGGAGACTATTTGTGTTTTGGAGGATTTGATCCAACCTTGAAAGTCTATATAGATGTTGATATGACGGGTGACCTTGATAACAGAAAATCCACTACTGGATATTTGTTTACGTTTTCAGGGGGATCTATATCATGGCAATCAAAGTTGCAGAAGTGTGTCGCACTCTCTACAACGAAAGCGGAGTATATTGTAGCTACTGAAGCTGGCAAAGAGATGGTATGGCTGAAACGGTTTCTTCAAAAATTGGAATTGCACCAGAAGGAACATATAGTCTATTGTGACAGTCAAAGTGCAATAAACTTGAGCAAAAACACCATGTATCATGCAAGGACGAAGTATATAGATGTGAGATATCACTGGATTCGAAAAAAGATAAAGGACGGATCTATGCAGGCCAGGAAGATTCCTACAAGTGAGAATCCTTCGGATATGCTGACCAAGGTGGTATCAAGAGACAAGTTCGAGCTATGCAAGGAACTTATCGGCATGCCCTTAAACTAGAAGACTAGGGCTACCTCCTTCAGGTGAATGGGACTGGAGGGGGATATCTGTTGGTTCCATCTCATTTCATAGTAATTGGCATGCACTAATTTACTTGGTTGAATATATAACTTGGTGAGCAAGTAACTAATTATTTGTGGATGACAAATAATTAATTTACTTGGTTGAAAATTGGACTTGGAGAGCAAGTCATTATTTGTGGTGGACAAATTTCTAATTACTTTTTCCTTTTCTAGTTTTCAACTTGGAGCCCAAGTAATTTCTCCCGTAAAAGGAGAGTTGCTCTTCATTCTTCAAATACACCAAAACTAATATTATTTTTGTGGCGGGGTTTATTTCCAATATTTACTAATTAGATAATTAAAAAATATGGTCAGTGCACTAAAGTTTTTGTTATGTGCAGAGTTCTCCAAAGTTTCCGTTATGTGTGGAGTTCGAAATAAGGTTGGACCATAATGATCTAATTGAGATAGTAAAAAAAGTGTTAACCATGCACGAATTTAATAGTAGCCTTGGTCAAAAAGGGAGATAATAATAGTCATTCAAAGTTGTTTAGGGACGTGATAAAATTCCTACGAAGTTAAAGTGCTTTTTTAAGAATAAGATACAAGTTCTGAAATAGTTATGTGTTATCTCCTTTTAATTTATTTGGTGACTAGCTAGTGATTGAGAATGTTTTGACCATTGATTTGATTTGATTTGACTTGACGGTTGAGATTTACTTTACAAGTTTAAGTTCCTCTTTTCCATTATCAAAGATGTAAAGAGTATTTATAATTTTTTGAAATTGTTTTGAAGAGATCATTATAGTGCATACTTTTGAAGTAGTAACAGATCACTTCTTAACTTGTTTACCATTTAAAGTGTTGTACTTGATTATTCTAAATTCAACAATTCTGCATTTCCCTTTGAAGATTACAATATGAGTTTGCGTGCAAAATGTTGAGGCGATGTGACTTTTCATGCTACTTAATTTAAATATTGATTTTAATGATTTAAAAAAAAAAAAAAAAGACTTCTCAGAAAGAGGTACTTTCTCCATTCCAAAATACTTTTCCCATTTAGATTTATTTGTCACTATTTTTTTAATTTGATTTTCATTTTAACTTGTCGGTTTTGACAAATCAAAAAAGATAATTTTTTTTGATGTTTTACCTTTAGCATTAATTACTTATTCTCCAAATATTTTCAATACCTATTACTGGACATCAATTAATAGGGGTAATATGGTAAGATCACTATACCAATCATTATTTTCTTAATAGGTGTGCAAAGTCAAAATGTGACAAGTAAATCTGAATGGAGAGAGTAATTACTCTCTCCATTCATCTTGTCCACTATTGACTTAACACACATGTTAAGAAACAATAAATAATATGAGTAATTTTTTCCATACCACTCCTATTAAGTATAAGTCATCCAAGTGTTGGAAAATGATTTGAAAAATCTGACTTATTAATAACTAAGGGTATAATAGGTAGAAATTGGTAAATTATCCATTAGTATTTCAAATTGGATAAGTATTATTGGAAAGAGGGAGCTATTAAAAATAGTAGATGTCTGACAATACTTGTCTAGTTTGAAAAATTAATGAATAATTATCATTTTGTTCCATTTTATTCTTACTATTAAATATTATTCATTCCCTAATGCATTTTTCAAAACATTAAATTCATTATATTATAAGGGTGATATAGTAAAGTTACCCATATTAATCATATATTGCTTCTTAAGGTGTGTGCCAAGTCAATAGTGGACAAGTAAAGATGGACGGAGGGAGTATTTCTCCATTTATTTTAGTTTGTACATGTTTAACTTGACACACACATTACGAAACAACAAATAAAATAATAATTTTACTATATCATTCTAATTATTATAAGTCATCAAAATGTTGGCAAATGAATAATACACTTAATTAATAAGTATAAGAGAAAATGCACAAACCTCCCCCCTCCCCCCCCCCCCCCCGCCCAAAAAAAACTTGTCACCAAAACTTACTGAAAATGCATAAAAAACTCCCTAAACTTGTCACTTAAACTTAACGGGCATTTATATACCCCTCTTAACAACTTTAAAGTGAATTATTTTCAACCTTTTGTGCCTCGCACCAGGTCAAGGCTGAGTGTTGTAGCATCACACACTTTTTAATTCGTCCACGTCATTAATGAGTCAAAACATTCACCCATTTCCAAATTAAAATCCGACCCGCTTCAAAATTATGTATATTATATTAATTAATATAACCCACCCATTCCCAATTTAAAATCCGACTCGTTTCAAAATAAATATCCCTAAATCTAAATCTTAACCGTGATTTCTATTTTCTAAAATATTCAAAAAGAAAAACCTAATCTACATACAAACAAACCGTTGAAATTGTGGAGGTTAAGTTTTTCATTGAATCGCGAAGGTGTTTTTCTTCCATGAGTTTGTAGACAAATACTGAAATCCTGGAGGTTAGTATTTTTTATTTACATAATTTTATTTTTGGTCTAGGGTTTTTACCCAATCGATTTTCAAAGAGTCTAGGATTTCTCGATTTCCAATTTTTGATTTTTGGGTCTATCGGAAACAACCTCTCTATCTCGCTTCTGAGATAGTGGTATGGACTGCGTACACTTACCCTCCTCAGACCCCATTTTATGGGAATACACTGGGTATGTTATTGTCTTTGTTGTTTGATTTTTGATTTTCGCTAAAGCTTGTATTTTTTTATTTTTGTCTTTTTTACAGTTTGACTATGAATTTTGTGTACATTACCTTAAGGTTTCACCATGGAAGAGAATTACAACAAAAACCTAGAATTAACTACGTCGGAGGTATTGTCACAAATTGTTTTAATGTAGATGTTGATAAGTTTTCTTATTTTGAGTTTATAGGATATGTTAAAGAAATTGGATATAATTGTTCCTCTTGTATGGTTTATGTTAGACCATCTAAGTCTGCTCATTTTAGTTAAAATTATGTGTGATAGAGATATTTTGAGTATTGTACCCCAACTAAAAAATGGAGATATTGTTGAACTCTATAAGTCACACTTTATTGAAGAGCCTATTGTGGTTCCTCCTGTCCTTGAATATGTAACCCATATGGGTGAAAAATCTAATGCTTCTTTTGATAGAGTATGCTCAAACATTTGAGGGTAGTCAAGATTTAGGATTTGAAGAAGCTGCACAAACTCAAGAATCTATTGTAGGTTGAGCTTCTTCTAGTGTTGGAGAAGAGTTGGGTGCTGGTGTTGGGGAGGAGTTGGGTGGAGCTTCTGCTGGTGTTGGGGAATAGTTGGGTGGAGCTTCTGCTGCTACTGCATCAGATGTTTCAATAATTGAATTTGATTAGAAAAGTGTAAGTGAAGATAGTGAAGATTCAGGTTATGGGGATTTGTTTGATGAAGTTGATAATGAATATGGTAGTGATGTTCATGAGGAGGTTAGGACTTTAAGGGAAGAAAAGAGAGCTGCCAAAATAAAAAAGAAGAAAGAAAGGGGTCGTAGAGCTGAAGGGGTTAATTTAGGCAAAAAAAAAGGGTTGATATTGGATATGATGAGTATTTATCCAAAAAAAAAAGTACTCTAGAGGATAAGATAGGTGGCGATAAGCCATACTTTGATTCAGATGAAGATGCTAGCTTTGAAATAGATACTGATGAAGATGGTGATGATGAAGATGAGGTTCAACAACCTGTAAGAAGAGGGGGGAAATGCAAGAAGAGCAAAAAAAAAACTTTTAAAAAAGAGTTGTTTTTTATTCTGCTTGTCAATTAATAGATTGGGAGACTGATCTTGCTTTTAAAAATATTAAGCAATTCAAAGAAGCTATTGCTAGATATGCTATTCAAAAACATATAGAGTTGGACAAGTATGTTAATGAACCAACTAAGGTGAGGGTAAAGTGTGCATCTAGTTGTCCATGATTATTGTTTGGGAGTCATGATTCTAGGATAGGAGGTTTTTTTGTTAAAAAGTATATTCCAGTTCATAAATGCACTGCCACAATAAAAAAATTTTAGTGAATTGAAAGTATTTATCAAAGAGGTACAATGATAGAATTATTTTTGAGCCTGATATTAGAGTTTTTCAATTGCAACTTTTAGTGAAAAAGGAGCTGGATGTGTATGTTGGGAGAACAATGGCAAGAAAAGCTAGAAATATTGACCATGTGGAGGAATTTAAAAAAATTGAATTATAGGGATAAGCTTTTGAAGATTAATCCAGAAAGCACATGTGTGGTGAGTCTTAGTGAAGAAATTTTTGAAGGTAGAAGAAAAAGGTTTCAATCATTCTATATATTTTTTGATACTTTGAAGAAAGCATTCAAAGTTGGATGTAGAAGATGTATTGGGTTTGATGGTTGCTTCTTGAAAGGTGTTTATAAAGGTCAATTGCTTGTAGCTGTTTGTAAAGATGGAAACAATTAGATGCTACCACTAATCTGAGCAGTGGTTGAAGTTGAAAATAAGTTCAGTTGGACATGATTTATTAGACTTGTAAAGAATGATCTTGACTTTGGAAATGGGACAAAATTAACAACCATCACTGCTATGCAAAAAGTAATTTTTTCTCTCTTATTCATTTCTGATTTTTCACTACATTATTGTTGTGTCACCTAATCTTTTTCTATGTTGTTGAAGGGTCTTGACAGTGCAGTTCAAGAGTTGATGCCATATGCAGAATAAAGAATGTGTGCAAGATACATTCTAGCTAACTGGTCCAAAGATTGGAGAGGCATTAAAAGAGGAAAGCTTTTGGAGATGTGCAGTTGTTTTAACATTAATACCTGTCAGCACTGGAACATGAGCATCCTCGTACAGTCATGTGATAAGGCATGAAAACGAGTAAGAGGTGTCCTACTTTGTAGCTCGGATTGCCAACTCGTCTGCTATAATCTCTCCAAAATTCAGCTTAAAACCATGCATCAAGCTGGTGACTAACACCTCCCTTAAGAAGTATAAGTGGTCGTTGTCAAATATATAACCCAACAAAGGTTGGGGTCGAATCCCACAGGGAATATGGCGAACACTAAGTTATTTGTGAGTGAAATAACTTTTAGTCTATTATTTCCGTGAAAATAGGGGTTTGTAATGAGTGATTGAGAATCAATATCTAACTTGTTTTAAGTAACAAGCATTAAATTTAAGAAGTATGAATCAGTAGAGAAAGCAAACTAGGATTGTGTTCACCATGACTTTATAACATTTTTGGGTTAATATCAATAATAGATTCTTTTAACACAATTAATGTAAGGCAATTGAATTCAAATGAACGTCTAAATGCTTCTCAACCTAATTAGACGATTTTTCCTTTTATTCTTTCGAACTTAAAGAGAAGAGATTAGAAAGCTCAATTTAGCCTCAAGTTGATTAATCTCTCTAGAGCATTACCCATTAAATGGAGGTTAGAAACTCTGAATCCTCGTTGTTAATTCTTTTTTCCAGTTTTAACCTCTTATTTCAAGCAAGTTAAACCTAGGGCTTATTCTAATGTTTGTAACCATTAGAAATATGTTAAAGTGAAAAGGATAACAATACATTCACATATATTATCTAAATCCATATCGAAACCAACCCTAGAATTGTTATTTTACCATGGATCCCACAACCCTAGTTGTGGGGTTTTAGCTACTCATAACTATAGAAGAAAATACAGATTAAGAAATCCTAGATAAAGATTTACCCTTTTAAAATGTGAGGATCAATTGTCTTCCCAAAGTGAACAAAATGCTAAAATAAACCAAAGGAGATTCAAAACTTAGAGTATTTTTAAATTATGTAACGTCTGATCCCTCAAAAAGCCCTAGGAGCAGCTATTTATAGTACAAGAAAACTTGGATTTGAAATAAAAGTTGAAGCCTGCTCGCCTAGCATTGACGACCTTGAGTGACAGCTCGTCACAAGGTTGACAGCTCTTCACCCAAGTCATCACTTGATTCCCCGAGGAGCTGGATTTTATTTCATATTGACGACCTCGAGTGAAGGCTCGTCACCTTAGATCGTCACTGGATTGTTTCCAACTCCACATTTTTCTTACGCCTGACGAGACGAGTGACAGCTCATCACCTAGCTGATAGCCTGTCACTTTGGGTCGTCACTCAACCCATTAGCTCAGTTTCTCCTGTTTAGCTACTTGTTATCGTTTTCTGCTCAAAGAAGTAAACCATAATTAAAAGTAATAAAAGTTGCTTAAGAACTTACACTTATTCCTAGTCGAATGCCTTAAATGTGTCATCAAAATGCCGGCACATCACGTGTCTTGTTCTATATTTGTAATAAAAAAACAGAATTTAAAAGAACTTGAGAAGAACGTACTCTTACCAATTACTTATTACTTGATTTTGACTTGAGCTTTTCTCGGGCTTTTTTTTGTTGCACTCTTTGTCCCTTCAGATGAAAAAGGACAAACTAGGCTTACCTAGATTTCCTTATCCATCTAGCCACTAAAGTTAATAATATATAGACATCTAAATGAGTCATTTTTGGAATTGTATGTCATGAAAGTTCCTTATACTGCGCCAATATTTCACCTTTATTTGACATGAAAAAAGGATAATAATAATGTTGATCATCTAGATACCTGATGGTAAACATCTTCATCCTTTAATCCCGTACTCCTTCATAACCCAAGCACTAAAATGAGTTTCGTTATAATCACTAACGATATAAAGATCACTTCCCAACATTCCCAGGTAAAAATAAATCTCTCCTACTACATAGGAGGGCTTCTCCATATTTTCCCATTTCTCATTAGCTAAATCAAAAGATAAACACGCATTACTGATCCTAGGACCATCAGTGATAGTATCCTAATGAAGCTTCCCATTCGCAAACAAACCTGAAGCAGTTGATAGCTGTTTTCGATCTATAAGAGCCTGAAATATATAATATCTCCCCACAATCATCAACACTAATCCAAGAATCACTTTTTACACTATATATTTTGACCTCAACATCATCTATATCGTCATCAGTATACTGATAAAAAATACCGACTACCTTATAATCATCATGGAGCTCATCATATCCAAAATCATATGTGGCACAATTTTCCTTCCATTGAGGTCTAAAATCAGGTAAATTCTTGTGCATTCTAGTTGTTGGATTCCATAAAAGCGAAGATTCTAAATAATTGGCAAGCAAAATCAATCCATTGCAAGAACCCACAATCCTGATTTCTTCACTGGCATTTTCAAAGGGATAATCCAAGTCTAAAGCCTCAATAATGGAGTCATAAAATAAATACCTAAGAGGATATTCTTTAAATTTCCACTTAGCTCTACTATAACCCAAAATAAGCATATGGTGGGATGGGTTATTAGCTGATAAGCTGAGATGGGTAATCTTGATAAATTCAAAGCTAGATACTAAAGCAAGCCAAGATTTCAGTAATGAGTTCTGCTGGCAGATTACGGATTATCAAATTCGAATCTTGAATTGTATTTGATGGAAATTGAGCTTGTTTGGAGGCTTCAGAATCCATTTGAGTTGCAGAAATTTGGGCCCTTCGATGGTTGTGAATACCCTACGGTGTTTGGTATTGGGATAATTAGTTATTCCAGTGTAACACCCCGTACATTCCCAACCCTACTTGATGAAATTGAATAATGCTTACTTAGGTGTCGAGGGCTAGAAGTATGTAGTTGGTGATGTGAAAGATGAGAAAAATTGAAATTTGGCCTTGTACATGTGACTAGCCTTTCATAAGAAGTGTTTTGTGATTTCGTGGAGCATTTGTGTAATAAACCGTGCACATTCTAACCTCATTTGGTGACTTGGAGTCATGTTTACTTGATGATTAAGATCACTAAGTAAGTATTTTGTAGTGTTTTGATAAGGTATTGGACGATATGCAAGTATTGAGGAAGTGGCCGAAAAATTCAGCAAGGTGCTGAAACTTGCACCACTACCCTGTTTCAGGGGGTGTGGCGCAAGCCCCTGATTCAGAGGGCAAGGAAAACTTGCGCCACTGCCTTGCTTTGCAGCAGTGGCGCAAGGTACAAATATTTTGCCTTTTTGGGCTCGTTTCGCAACGCAATTCTACGACGATTCTTAGATGGTTTCTTTTGGTTCTTGGGAGTTCTTTGAGTGTTGTTAAAGCTTCAAATACCTAAATACACTCCTACATACTTCTACATAATCAAACCATGAAACACAAGTAATTATCAAAAATGTTCAAGGAAGCCATGGACGACTAGAATTCCTATTTTTGCGATCGAGACGACGAATGAGGATCTCGTAAGAGAATATTGTCGTGACATTATGGAATTATTTAAACACGAGATTTATGGTGAATTATACATGAAAGTTGATGGGTTACATGGATATGTGTTATTGGGCCCAAAGTTAGGCCCAAAATGGAATAAAAGATTTGGCCCAAATGGGTCAAGTAACCCATTCTTGCCATGACTACTCAATTATTGCTCCCAAATGGCTAAGGATGACTTCAAGGGCCCATAAAAGGCACCCAAAAATCAGATTTTTATTCTTCAACACACACAACACATTTTGAGAATTATAAACATTTTCTTTTTGGTTCTCTCAAACCCTAAAGAACCCTAAGCCTTTTCTTTGGTGAAGCTCATCCTATTCCGAGACTTGGTAAGTATTTATTCTTATGGATTAACATATTATATGCATGGGAGCTTATGTATATTATTATAGTTATGTTGGCAAGGTGGTGAATAGTGTATTTTTGCTTTTGGTGAACGATGTGCTATCTTGGTGATTTGAACTTGAAAAGAGACTTGATGTCTTAATGAAAGATCATGGTATGGATAAAATATGAACATGTATGGTGTGATTTTGTTATTACACTTATTATTTTTCTTAAAGTGTAAATTGTGGGATTTTGGTCGATGTGTGCTATGAGGTGTATTAAGGTGGTTTGATGGCTTCTTTGTGATGTGCTATGGATAAGAAAGTGTAAAGGAGGAGTGTTGTGGTGAAATATATTGATTTTCATGTATTGGTCAATGTATGGAATATTGGGGGATTTTTGGAATAATGATTTCATAAATGGTATGGTCAAAGGGGAAATGACATGTTAAAGCTAAACATGTGACTTGTTGTTATTTTATGCCATTGTAAGGTAATTGGTGGTTAATGTTGGTTTCGTTATGAACTTGTGTTGTAGAGCAAAACACAAGAACGGAGCGGGACTATTGTATGCACGTCTAAGATTGTGTATTCGTATTAAGAATACAAGGTATGTAAGGTTCCTTTTTCCATATTCTTCTGCAACATGTTGTTCACATTGACATTGGACTTGTTTCCATTCCGAGAGGCTTGAAGTATATCAATTCAGGGTGACGTAGATTGTTATTCATATGTGCCCTATTCTTAGATGAATTATGATTCACTTATCTCTTATTCATTGATTGAAGATCCAAAGGTGTCATGACGTTGTAATTCTTAAAAGAACTATCTCAACGAGAGTAATGAGGTAAAGAGAGCTTGTTTAGTTTGAATAGCACTATTCCGATCATGTCTTGTTCCAAAGTCCGATAGTATGATGATTATCCTTGTGCCAATTGTTCATAAGCAAGAGTACCAATCTCATAAGAGTAATGAGAGAGGTGATGTGCAAGTTAGTATAATTATTCCTCATAAGTGAAATTGTCGATCTCATTAGATAAAGGAGTGAAGTGAGATGTGCATATAAGTGCGTGCTTAGTTAAGGTGTTAAGCTCATGAAGTATAAAAGTAAGGTAAAGCATATTAGTGTGTTTCAACTAGTGTCATGATCCAAAGTTCCAATAGAAGTTATACATATGTCTCTTATGCATTGACTATTGTTCCAATGGTTCCAAGATGTTGTGTTCAAATAATGTTATGTCAAGTAAATGAATCAATCTCTCACAAGTAAATGAATCAATCTCTCGCAAGTAAATGTACCAATCTCTCAAAAGTAATGTGCAAATTAATGTATCTATCCCTCACAAGTAGAGATATCAATCTTACAAGAGTAAAGACGTGAAGTAATGTATGTTTGTGTTCCAAGTTTCAAGAATGTTTCTATCATCGAGGTATCACTCATGGAAGGAAAGAAAGGGTAATGAAAGAAAAGAAAGTAATGATATATTAATCCTACCCATGGAGTAGATGTATGTTATTAACCCACCATAGAGTGAATGTATGTTAACCCACCAAAGAGTGGATGCATGTTGACCCACCAAAGAGTGGATGTATGTTGACCCATCATAGAGTGGATGTATGTTCTCCCACCTTAGAGTGGATGTACGTTAATAGAGTGGATGTACGTTAATAGAGTGAATGTACGTTATACTATAAGTTCCCTACCCCACCACTAGAGTGGATGTATGTAGATGGATGTTATTCTTTTACAACCTACTAACCAAGTAGATGAACAGTAGTGGTAATGGACATAGAAGCAAGAAAACTCTCTTGGGTATGGAAGAATCTATTGGAGGCAAGTCCTTTGAGTGAAGGCAATTTCAGGAGAATAGTTATAAAAGATAGTATGTAAAATGATGATTTATATACATTGACTATTCTCTCATATCTTATTTTGTTGACATTCTCATGTATGATGTTATTTCTTATGAGCCTTACATACTCAGTACATTCTTCGTACTGACCCCCTCGGGGGACTTACCTTACATGTTGCAGGTGCAGGCACTAGTAGGCCTCCACAGTAGATTGTCAGTGTTGCAGATCATTGGTGAGCTCCAGTTAGTTCGAGGCTTCTCCGAGTCACTATTGTACATGTGTTTTGATTTTGTATACGTTGTATAAAGCGGGGACTTGTCCCGACTTTTAGTTCATTTTGGTCAATGCATTTGTTAGAGGCTTTTGTAGACGGATGTGGGTGTATAAATGTGAAGGTACATGTCGTTTTGACTTGATGGCTCAAACGACCAAGTTTTATATATATAGCTATGACATATGTTTTCATGTCTATGAATTCCGCATAGTTGCATAAGGTGTAATAAGATTCATATGAGGTTATGTATGCGAATGTACAGGAGCAAAGATTGGTTCTCTCGGGCCTTATCGGCTTCGGGTGCCAATCACGCCTCGTTGGGATTTGGGGCGTGACATCCAGGATCAAATAAAATGCCTAGCATTAGATCCAAATTTCATAAATCCAATTTTTATGTTAGCTAGATTGGTGTACATATTTTTCTCCAGAGGAAACTACTACCTCCGTTCCATTTTATGTGACCTACTTTGACCGGGCATGGAGTTTAAGAAATAAGGGAAGACTTGGTGATATTTACCAAATTGCCCTTTTTTTAAAATGTACTACTACTATCTTTAATTAAGTGGACCTCATAAGTGGGACCAATAAGGGTAAAAGAGTACTTGTTCTTTTAAAAAGTTATCAAATAAAGAAATGCGATATTCTTTTTGAGACGGACCAAAAAGGAAAGTAGGCCACATAAAATGGGACGGAGGGATTATAATTTTACCTCTGGTTTTTTGGGTGATTTCACACCGATTACTCTTGAAGTCGTGTTGTATGGAGGTCATGTTCAGCCCCCTCCGCCACTTTCTGCTTAATGCAACACCACCCAAACTGGTAGTTGGGTAATTGAATAAAAAATTAAAAAAAAAAAATTGTTCTTAAAAGTAAACAACATTGATTATATAGCTTACAAATTATAAATTTAAGCAAATAAGTGATAATTGATTGTTGTTATGATTGTTCATATACCAATAAGATTAGCTTAGTCTTGTTTTGAATAGAGTGCACATTTACTGAAGAGAGATAAGGGTAAATTAGTAAAGGAAAAGCATATTTATAATTTCTTACGGAGTACTTCCTTTAGTTCAAAATAAGTGAATTTTTGAGCTATTTTTCAATGTCTAAAATAAGTTAATTGTTCATTCTTCAAGAGACATGTTGGAAATTTCTTCCAATTTTATCCTTCATTTACACTTTCTAGGTTATGAGTTCCAAGAGATTTGATTGACTTTATTTTAATGTGGCTGAAATTTCTAGAGTAGTTTGATAGTATCTAAAAGGGTAAAAATGAAAAGTAAAGTACAATTTATGTCCTAGTTTCTTTTCCTTAATAAGTGTGCATTAAGAAAAAAATTCACTTATTTTTTACTAGAGAGAATATGTATAGGTGAAACATGACAATTAAAATGGGACAGAGAAATTAAAACATAAACATTTAATTAAACGTTTACATGAAATGGCGATCCACTTCAGCATACATAACATCAGAGCAAACTTATAGGTAATTGGGTTTTGAATCTTACCGCTATCCATTATCGAAATAAATTTTTCACTTTATAACTTTTTAATCACACAATTCTCAACAAGTGAGAGATGAAGATGGAGAAAAACCAAAGGATAAGAAGGTGCAAGAAAGGTTTAAGAGAAGTGCTAAGTAACAAGTAAAAATACAGATGGATTGGCATTGTCAAATGCCTTTAAAAACACAACCTTTTTCTGAAACTTAAGAAAGTTGATTGCCTGTCAATCCCTTAATAGATACCCATTCATTTCTTCTTCTTATATACTTACTTCAATATTCATCAAAAGGTTAAAAAAAAAAAATAACACAAGGAGAAAAAAAAAATGGGGAGAGGAAAGATAGAGATAAAGAGAATAGAGAACTCAAGCAATAGGCAAGTAACTTACTCAAAGAGAAGAAATGGGATCTTGAAAAAAGCTAAGGAAATCAGTGTACTTTGTGATGCTCGTGTTTCTGTTATCATTTTTGCTACTTCTGGCAAGATGCATGAGTTCTCTTCTACTTCGTATGTTATCTTCCTTTGTCTTTAATTTTCATTTTTATTTTTCATCAACATGTTCAACCTTTTTTTTTTTTTTGTCTTAAGAAATTTATTTTGTTTTGAAGGTTGGTTGATATTTTGGATCAATACCACAAGCTTACTGGCAGAAGATTGTGGGATGCTAAGCATGAGGTAAACCAAAACCCTATGGATCAAATTAAATTCCATATTTTCTTTAAACTTATTCTTGAAAAGGGGAAAGAAGAAAAGAAAATGAAAGAAAGCCATGGATCAAATTCCATTTTTTCTTTTAACTATTCTTGAAAAAAGAAAAAAAGAAAAAATCAAAGAAACCCTTAGATCAAATTCCCTATTTTCTTTTACCTATTCTTGGAAAAAGAAGAAAAAAATCAAAGAACCCCTTGGATCAAATACCATATTTTCTTTTACCTAGAAAAATGAAAGAAACAATTTTTTAGCTAAAACAATGTAAGTTCACTTGAAAAATGAAATCTTAGAACAGATCTAGAAAAAGCAAGTTGTTTATATCTTATATTTGGTTTCTCTTTTGAGGAAAAAACAAAGAGATTAGGGTTTTCTTCCTTTGACATGAAAGATCTATCCTTTAACTGGTTTTTGAGTCAACCCCTTTTGGGAAAAAGGGATGATTTTATTGTTAGAAATTTGAAACATGAATTCTATGAACAGATCTAAAAATAGCATGTACTTTTTTAGCTATATCCCTAGTCCAAATTGTTAACAGAAGGAGTGAGTGATGGTTATATTCTTCTAGTCAATAAACAGATCTGGTAAAGGAAATGAAATCTTAATTCCTTCTCCTTACATCTTCCTTTTGTTTGCAAGTCTTTTCATTGTTTTTAGCACCCAAAACAAGTGAAGAAAAACCTAGCTAGCTACCTACCTACATGGTGTTCAACACATCAATATTTGATTGATTGACTAATTAGCTCAACTCTATTTATTAACTTGGTTTCAGTGTTTTTTTTATTTTAAAGTTTTTGATTAGTCTGATTGGATTGTAAACAGAACTTGGACAATGAAATCAACAGAGTCAAGAAAGACAATGACAACATGCAAATAGAACTCAGGTAAACTTATTAAACGTCTCTATATATTCACATATATAATAGTGTAATGTAATGAGTTTACAATTAAATATTTATGGATATTTAATAGATTTCTTAATACAATACTAATATATAGAGTTTGAGCAAAAGTTATTGAGTTCACATGAACCCTGTGCTTCAACATTAGATCAAAAAAAAAAAAAAGAAGGTAAAATATGTAAAAGCAAAAACGAATATTAAGAAAGAGTTTTGGCTTAATGTTTATACATGTTGAGTTGTTTAATTTCAGGCACCTAAAGGGTGAAGATATCTCATCTTTGAACTATAGAGAGCTCATGATATTGGAAGATGCTCTTGAAAATGGAGTCACTAGTATCCGTGACAAACAGGTACTTACAATTTCCTTTAACATTTTTGTAATGTTCAAATAATGTGTATATATGTTCTTATATATTTATCACCTTGTTTGTGTTACAGAATGAGTTTATGAGGATGATGAGGAAAAAGGTATGTCCAACACTATGTAATGTGTTTGAAGTACTTTATAGTTTTTACGGAAAAGGGCCAAAACTGCTCCTGAACTATCCAAAATATAGCAAAAATATCCCTCCGTTTATTTTTTGGCTCAAAAATGCCCCTCACTTTAACGGAGTGCCACTAAGCACACCACGTGAAAAAAAAATGTCACATGACCAGTCCACGTTAGCATCCCATTTATGAAAAAGGGCCAAAACTATTCCTGAACTATCCGAAATGGAGCAAAAATATCCCTCTATTTGTTTTTTTGGCTCAAAAATACCCCTCCATTTGTTTTTTGGCTCAAAAATACACGACGTGGAAAAAAATTGTCACATGGCCAGTCCACGTGAGCATCCCATTTAATACCCAGCCCATTTAATAGCCATCCGACCCACTAAACCATCCAACTTAACAACCCATTTAATACTCGTACCCGATCCGTCTTCAAAAAACCCGACCCATCTTCGTAAGTAAAGCATAAAGATATATCCACCCTTCATTTCACTTAAACTCTCCCCAAAAATATCGATGCAGACTAGGGATTCTGAGGGAAAAGAAATTCCTTAGTATATGGGTAGAACTCTCCCATATTCTTTTACGTGATAAAGACGGGTCGAGTTTCAACCCATGTACTAAGAGCTTTCTTTTCCTTCAGAATTCCTAGTTTGCATCGATTTATTTTTTTTTGGAGAGTTCAAGTGAAATGAAGGGTGAATCTATCTTTACCCTTTACTTATGAGGACGGATCGGATTTTTTGAAGATGGATCGGGTACGGGTATTAAATAGTTGTTAAGTTGGATGGTTAAGTGGGTTGGCTGGGTATTAAATAGGACGCTGACATGGACTGGCCATGTGACAAATTTTTTTCACGTGGTGTACTTAGTGGTACTCCATTAATGTGAGGGGTATTTTTGAGCCAAAAAATAAATTGAGGGGTATTTTTGAGCCAAAAAACAAATAAAGGGGTATTTTTGCTTCATTTTGGATAGTTCAGGGGTAGTTTTGGCCCTTTTCCATAAATGGAATGCTGACCTGGACTGGTCATGTGATATTTCCTTTTCATGTAGTGTGCTTGGTGGCACTCCATTAAAATGAGGGGCACTTTTGAGCCAAAAAATAAACGGAGAGTATTTTTGCTCCATTTCAAATAGTTCAGGGGTAGTTTTGACCTTTTCCGTAGTTTTTAAATGTCCATTTTCCGATATTCATACTTAAACTATCACATGTTTGTGTTCAGGGGTAACAGAAACCCCTAATAGTTTGTGAATTTTATGTTATTAACTCTTTTTAAATTTGTAAATATTATTTTCAAAAAGAACTAAATTTGTTCAAAATGAAATAATCTTTTTCTTTCGACATGCACTACAACAAAAACAACCTTTAGCGGCAATAAATATGCACTTTAATAAGAGTGCTAATATTTTTACCGGCATTAGTTAAATGTCATTGAATTCAATGTCGCTATAAGCTTTAGGGGCATTTACAAAGAAAGCTACAATGTAATTGTCACTAGCAAATGCCTCTAAAACATATATTTAGCGGCAATTAAGCTATTGCCGTTAATTAATTGCCGCTAAAGATCATTTTTGGTGTAGTGATGTGGAGTACAGTACCTCTTGTTTTTTTGTTAGTTAATAAAAATAATATTGTTGTTAACTTTACTGTGATGTTCAATTATATATGTGTTGTATATTTTCTTTCTTATTTATTTGACCTACTGTGGTGTTTGGATGGAGATTATTCAGACTCAAGGTATGGAGGAGGAGCAAGAACAACTTAATTGCCAACTGGTATGGTTATCACATTAATTAACATGTATATTTGCTTCTTTTTTTTTAAATTCTTTTTCACATTTTTAACACGTTAAATGTCTCATCAAATATAATACATATGCATATTAGAGTGAGATTATAATATTTAAACTTGATAGGTTCAATATTTCAGATTCTTATTAATTAGCACTGAACTTATTGTATTGGTAAAATTATGAATTCAAATTAATTATTCCACCTCGATGCATTATACTTCTGGGTGAAAGCTTTGTGAATATAAGTGGTAAATTAACATTTTTAGCAAAAAGTAGATGGTTAATATATCGTAATAGTGTTCGATCTTGTAATTTATAAAACTGAAAAGAATTCCTTTTTCAAGAAAATTACCCTTAGAAACGGACCTAATCAACTTATGACTCATAAAGAATTTAGATACGTATAGTTTCTCAAAATCTTGATGTTCTATGAATTAATTGTTGGAAATCCTACTTTGTTTATTTAGATATGCTCCTTAACATTTTGAGATTGAACGTCCCTAGTGTAGTACAATAGAGGTTGTTTGGTTGCTGGTTAGAGTTGCACAAGTATTGGTAATAATAAAGGGAATAATTAGTTATTTAAGGTTTAATTATTTCATCTCTTATCCTACATAGATTCTCTCATAATTTATACATGTATTAGTCATGCAAAATTATAAACTGGTATGCTGAATTTTATACCTAGCAACTAAAATGTTGTCAAACATGCTACTAGTTATGTTTGTTTTAACACATGAATAATTCACTTGCTTAACTTAGCAACCAAACTACCTCTTCTTTTTTCTTTTTCTGGTTGGAACAAAACAACCTCTTTCAATCACATTTTAAAATTTCTAACGTCTGTAGTTTCAAAAATTAAGTTGGTGGTTTAATTTCCTCTAACATTGAGGCTTGAGCCAAGGGTCGTCTATCGAAAACAACCTTTCGATCCTATAAATGTATGGATAAGGTCTCCGCCTATTCTATCCTTTTCAGATCCCACTCGTGGAACTATGTTGGGTATGTTGTTGTAATTTTCACTAATATTTAGTATATTGTTTTTTTTTGGTCACAAATGACAGAGGCAACTAGAGATAGCAAGCATGAATAGGAACATGGGAGAAATAGGGGAAGTGTTTGAGCAAACAAGGGAGAATCATGAATATCAGATGCCTTTTGCCTTTCGAGTGCAGCCAATGCAGCCTAATTTGCAGGAGAGGTTCTAATTCAAATTTCCATCTACCTACTAGTATTGAATATTGCTCGTATTTTAATTATGTGTGCTTTCAAAACAATTTGCATGGTGTGTAATATTAATACTCATCTACGTACCTTATATATGGTTTTATGTGACATTATAATATATGTCTATCTATTATCATTATATTCTACATATCTTTAGGAAAAAGTAAGAACAAACATAGCTCTATAATTCTTTTCTAGATTTACGTCTCATCGATTCCGTCTACTGGTAAAAGCATAATGTGTGATTTGTGCATTAGGCACACGTCATGAAGTTAAACTCTGCTTTTGATAAAAGCATGGTATTTAAGTGGAGAAGGATAGATAGGCTTATTATCCAATTTCTCGATATCATCAAAAAATATATTCGATTTGACAGAATGAAATCTCAACTATTACCCGCAGATATTTTAGGGCTTCATTATAGAAGTTCGATATGCATGTCGAGCTTATATAATTAACCCCTAAAATATAAGTGAGGATACTTCGGTACAAATTAAATACTGTCAAACAACTATTCGAACCTATAGATAGAGCATCTTTTATTTTTTAGGGTTGATTTTCGAAAGAAAAAAAATTCAATACAGCGTTTGGTAATATATTGGACTGATTTTCGGAAAAAAAAAATGCCAAGATGAATTTCAAGTTGGAAAAATGGGTTAGACTTAGACCAATTTTTCAAGTAAATATTTTCTTTTCTATTCACTATTTTTTTTTTTCAAATTAAATGTATGTCCATACATCACTTGAACTTTCAAGTTCCTTTTTTTCAACTTTTTTTAAATACTACTTTATTCAAATATCACATTTCTTATATTCAAGCGTCTACTTAGTGAAAACTTTCAGATTATTATTAGGAGATGTATATTTTACCTTTTAATTTAAGTGTCTTAATTTTTCTAACAGCAATTTTAAGATAAGAAATGTAATTCAGCAGTACTTAAATAGTTGTGGGTAAAGTGTAGAGAAAGTTGACTTTTGAAAGAATGTAAACTTTCCTTAAATTAATGAAAAATTGTGCCAGTGATAATGTTTGTGGTGGGATATTAAATAATACTATTAGATTAGTGTAACGAGAAATATTTGTAAAAATAGTGGAACAGATAAAAAAAAAAAAAGACTACCTCTAGCTTTTTATCTGTCAAGAAAATATTAATTGTTTTGTTTTCAATTTTACGATTACTACTCCAAGAAAGCATATAATCACTAATTACTCATTTAAGAAGAAACAATGGTACAACAACAACAGTGAAGTCTCACAACAGAGCTCTTTAAATTAGATTTGGATCTTACCAGTAAAAGCATAATGTGAAGATTTGTGTATTAGCTATTAGTTACACATCATGAATTTAAACTTTGTCGCTGATAAAAATATGATATTTAAATGGAGAAGGATAAATAAAAAACTCATTATCCAATTTTTTGATATCATCAAAAAAAAAAATTCTACCGATTTGATAAAATGAAATCTCCACTATATATATTATATAATATCCCACCACAAACATTATCACTGGCACAATTTTTCATTAATTTAAGGAAATTCACATTCTTTCAAAAGACAACTTTATCTACACTTTATTACCCACAACTATTTTAGTACTGCTAAAATACATTTCTTATCTTAAAATTGTTGTTAGACAAATTAAGACGCTTAAATTGAAAGGTAGATATACATCTCCTAACAATAATCTGAACGTTTCCATTACGTAGATGCTTGAATATAAGAAATGTGATATTTGAAAAAGAATAGTATTTCAAAAAAGTTGAAAAAAGGTAATTGAAAGTTCAAGTTATATTTGGAAATACATTTAACTTGAAAAAAAAATTATGAATAGGAAAAAAATATTCACTTGAAAAACTAGTCTAACCCATTTTTCCAACTTGAAATTCATCTTGACATTTTTTTTTCGAAAATCAGTCCAATATATTACCAAAACGCTGTTTTGAATTTATTTTCTTCGAGATCGGAAAAAATAAATGATGTTCTATCAATAGATTCGAAATTTCAAATAGTTCTTTGACACTATTTGCACCGAAGTATCCTCACTGAAATTCCCTTTTCGTTTTCCTAGATATAATATTTTAGGGGTTAATTATATAAGTTCGACATGCATGAATAACGAACTTATATAATTAAGCCCTAAAATGTTTGTGGGTAATATAGATTAGTGTAATGAGAAATGAGTATCTGGAAAAATAGTGGAACATAATATTACCTAGTTTTTTATCTGTCAAGAAAACATTAATTATTTTGTTTTCAATTTTACGATTACTACTACAAGAAAGCATATAATCATTAATTACTCATTTAAGAAAAACAATGATACGACAACAACTCAGTGTAGTTTCAAAAGGAGGTTTGGGGACGATAGAGTGTACACAAATTTTATTCCTACTTTAATTAAATATTTCTAATAAATAATATTACTAAATAATTCTTTTGATGTGTGTCAAAATCTTAAACAACAAATAAAAATAATAATGTGATAAATTGAGTACATACATTCAAGTTCATGTGAAGTTATTAGGTTTTGTCTGGGTTTTGTGTATGTATTAGAAAATCTATTAAATATTTGACTGTAAATTCAATTATTATTACATATTAAATTGAGATTATTCTAAAAAGTAGAAACTCATAAATTTTAAATTCTAAATCAGAGCCACTGATTATGACTTTTTTCCTTGCAACTAGACATCTAATAAAGTGCATGCCTTTATTTGTTGACTCTAAAATTCCCTATTCTCTACTATTTTCTCTTGATGAATCATATGAACATCCTAATCCAATTTTTCGGTTTGCGTTTTTCCTGTCACTAATGTTGGCTTATACGAGTCCACCACGAATCAAGAGATCAGGTCCCTTGACAGAGAAGTTCAGTAACTAAATAAGTAATGAAGTTGGATGTAAAAAGGTAAACAACAACAATGTTTACGTGGAAACATCCTTGCTCAAGGGAGGAAAAAAACAACGACCTGTCTCACAGGATTTTCCACAAACTCCACTAATTCAAGGATTAAACTCTTAATCCTAACTCCTTGTAATAACTCTATTACAAGACTGATGCAGTAACTCTACCACACCCCCACATCGACTAACTCTAGTCAACACTAGATGATTCGACCAACCAACTCTAATTGATGTGACTCAATCTAAGACTTAGACAAGCAAACAATCTACCATCCTGTATAACTCAGGAGTAGATTTACAATATGAGAACGAAAGACACAAAACTCAAAATACAACAAAGACTTGCTTAGCACTCGATCAGGTCCCTTTGTTGAAATGAGCAGTGTTCTTTTATAAGGATGGCTTTTGCTTTGAGAGATTAGATTTTTGAGCTTTGCAAAAACTAGGTTTTGCTCTTGTAACTTTAGCTTATATAAGAGAGAGCAAAACCTAGGCATCATCCCATTGGTCGAGGTTGGACCGGCCTGTTGCGCCTCTGCTGCAGTGCCACCAACCAGCTGCAGAATAGTACAACTCTACAACTGTACCAAGTTGACTTCAACCTTGATCAGAGAATTGCGGACCAGGTCCCTTGCAACAGTTTGTTGATCATCAAAACCAACTATACACCAACGAAGATGAAATAAGTTATTCCCTTTGTCTCAATTTACACGGTACAATTGAAATTTTGAGAGTTAACCTGAGTGTGTCCCGTGTCATCAAGATGAAATAAGTTACTTCTTTTGTCCCAATTTACGTGGCATAGTTGAAATTTTGAGAGTCAGTCAAGTTTTTCTTTGACTGAAATTTCTTCATATGCTTTTTAAGTTTTAAATTATTGTGATTTTATGATACTTTTTACGTAGTTGTCAAATTCAAAAAACTTAAGTTTCTTCGCAGTCAAAGTTTAAAAGTTTGAATTTTGAAATTCCAAACAATGCGGCATAAATTGGGACAAAGGGGATACTGTATATCCAAGTCACTTAACTGTCTTTGCGTAAATGTTGTGTCTTTCAAAAGAGTTTAGAAAGTGTTATTCCTCCCAATCCTACAACCAGTTCATCACCCCTCAATTTTTGGATTCATCTAAAGCTCTCCAGTACTTCAAACTTACCATTGTGGTCCTAGAAATGTCTTTTCTTATTCATCTTCCATCATAAAAAGCACAACTTAGATCATCTTATTTATGTCCAACTAAATGAATTCACACTGACTTGCCATTTGAAAAATGCTAGCGATGGATATGTTATCAGTCAATGCATCTTCTTGCCACCCCAATACCGATGTCAATAATCTAAGCTTGGGCACAGAAAAGAGACTCACACAGTTACACGAGAACTCATCATATATGTATCTTGTTATTATTGAGTTGTAGTCCTGAAAACTATCCCCTATGCAAATGATGTTAACAGTCAAGTTTACTTGCATAATGCGTCTAATATGTTCGTTCACAAGAAAACTGTACATATTGGAATTGATTGCCACTTGTGTAGCGAAACAACTAGCGTCCAGAGATAAGTAACAAATCTGTTCAGTATAACAAGTTTGGAGCATATGATTTGCATACTCCAAATTCTAAAAGAAGATAATTGCAAATAGAAAGCTATACACTCCTATTAAAGGGATTTGGAAGGCATATCCCATCAGTCAATGTGATACAGGTAAACTGTTCGATCATCAGTAGAAATTTGAGCATAGTCAGTCAATGGAACCCGAAATAATAACAAATTAGAAGATGACGACCAAGGATAAAAATGCATCCGGTTAGTATACCTTTTTTTTCTTTACAAATATACATAACATCACATTGCAAAAATGATTTTTGATGATGAATATGTACAGTTTTCTTCAGTTTTCACTTACCTTCATCATCCAAGTCTGCACTTGGAAGGCCAGTTACCAGCCAAATCAAAACCAAAGTAGAATGTCTTCCAACTCTGTTTCCTCCGATGAACTTATGCTCTGATTAATAACTCATAGACGTTACAGTTATTATCACCAGAAACACGCTTCAGCATTTCAAAACTTTTACGGCTACCAAGAAATTCTATTCGCTTGAATTCTACACAACCACGCTCGCTAGTCTCTTTACTGCAATAAACTGATCTTAGTCGGTCAGCATTCCTTGAATCTGTGTGAATCGCTACCTCTACCTCTCCACTGGACATGTTTTCCTATAAATATCACAAATGTAATGTTTTAGGAATAAGATCCAATTAGAGAGAGCATGTTAAACTTGCATAGTGTGTGAAAACTGATCCAATTCATTTAAAGAAATGAAATCTTTTTATTATTATCCATTCTTGAATAAAACCAGGTGACTAGCAAATGATAAATTCAATACCTGATAAAATGCATATATGTAATCCAACACCTGTAAACACATGAACCCTTTTTCACTAAAAAAGGTCCTGGAACATGGACCCATTTCGGAAAATCGATCAACTGGAAACAGTATTGTAAGGAAGTTGGTTTTCAATATCAGCTCAGCTTTCTCACTGCAATCAAACAAACACAAAAAAGCAATCGAAGGAAGATCATTACAAGTGTTTTACATAATACAAGATAAACTAAAAAAACAAAACAAGAGTGAATCACATCTATACTCCTCAATAATTGAGCTAAGTTGTAATTCTGGCCCTAGTGTACCAGCTCTGCCAATAGTAACCTAATAGTTTGATATTGGTCTTTGAATTGTCCTATGACAAATTCTAACAAGTAGCCATGTGCATGTGACCACAACACATGCCTTTCATCAATTGCCATTTCTGAAAAAGAATTGTTCGTTCATTGCCCACAAAAAGAACCAACATGACACAGTCTCCATTATTGATGTCTTAGATTCATTATAGTGTCAGGTAGGGTACTTTTGTAAATATGGTTTTAGTGCAACCTATGCACTGTTTTGATTGATACAGAAATAGAAACGGTTACCAGCTTCCAAAAAAAAAAAAGAACCAACATGATATGCTCAGCCAAACGCTGATATATGCAATAATGTGAATACAAATATCAAGCTCCTATTTGACAGCTAAAAGATATATTGCAAGATATCATGGCAGTGGCATGCTTTTCAAGGTGAAAGAAATGCTATATTTCAAAAGTTTGCTAGTTGAAACTGTAACAGTCACTGAAAGTAAGAGATCTGACAAACCTTACTGAAAGCGGTCGGGATAGGTTCACAAATGAAGCTTCAGATGCTTTGTGATCCTCCTTTGCATCAAAAAACACAGATGTGTTCTGTTGGTTTGTATCTTCAACACTAGAAGAGTCCATGTAAATAGAAGCAGTCGAAGTTGGATCAGATATCGACCAGCAGATGGAATCTAGAAGGCTGCTTGGAGATAGGTGACGTAGAGGGGTTTGACATGTCTGCAAATCAAATGGACAAGTATAATTAAAATTTTCATTGAAAATAGTCTTATACTTACGAGATCATAATTGATAGCTGGTTGAGCGCTAACACACAGACAAGGAAAAACAGGAGTGAAAAGAATTAACCAAATTAAAGCCACCATGACTCCTGGCAATGCTTAATTGCTATTTTGGCAAAGCACTAAGAACAATCAATTACCACTGAACTATAATTTCTTTAATAAACCAAAATCAGGCCAAGATTATGAGAATTAAAGTACAGGATTCCTGTTCCCCTCTAAAGTATTTTGGAATGGTAGATTGGGATTAACACCAAGTGCCTCAACCTTGGGCCAAACCACTCACAGTTGAGAAGACTAAACATCAAATTCATGACAATGCAACTTGAATTAAGATGTTAGATCTAAAAAGAGAGTTATTCCATGTCACAACAGATAGTTAAACTATATTGCCAAGTGAAATATTCGCCCTGACAGAAAACGTATTATAAACCTAAACCATCCATGCATCTATTTGTATTTGGTGGCATCATTGGAACAAAAGAATTGAAGTGTTGAGTTGTATGACAAAAATTGAAGTGCTGTTACCTGCATACGCCAACCACGACGCTTCCTAACTCCCTCTTTGGCCACATTGGCAACATTTTGCCTTTCTTCCTGGCTCACTCTAGGTGTAGAACTTGTTACATCTCGAAGATAAGCACCAGCATCGACTTCCTATATTCATAAAAAAATTAAAATTGAACTGTAGCAAGAAAATCATCAAAAGATGGTGCTACAGCGGAAAACACTCAGGAAAATGTATAAATCGAAAACTCAAACTTGTCAATATGTTTATCTGTGCATGACCAATTTGAGGTCAGCCACTTGAGGGCATCCTATCCAACTAATCACTTGCCACACTGTCAGAAGAATTTTTTATCGTAAAATCTATTTTAATAGAAAGTACCAGAAGAAACTAGACAGCTTTCAACAGGTAAGCTACCATTCCTTGCAAAATAACAAGCATTGTCTAGGTGCGGCACCATTCAACTTGACACAATATTCGCATTACTGAATTGCAGGATAAAAGTTTCATGTAAAGTTGATTATAATCCCATTCAAGATTATAATGTCATCCATGTAGTACTTATTTTAATAGAGACACGAGGTATAAACATCTTGAAGTTTAGGAAAGGGAAATGATGACAAACCCCGGCAACACCTACATGGCATCCATTCAGCACCCTATGCTTGCCTTTCACATATGATGTCTGTTGTTCAGGTCAAGAGAGGTAATCGAGGTATTGAACGACAACCAACACCCCAATTAAATATTCACCAATCAACTGAAGTCCAAAGAAGCTTACAATAGCGACAAGAATTGATCTGTTCATCCATTATTATAGTCCAGCTTAGCCTCAGTACAACTATCAAGAAAATGTTTGAATTAGATAATTACTAACATTTGTTGATTAAACATGTGAAGTCACAAGTTAACTTCTTCTTTTTTGGATAATAGTACAGCGGAAAAGCAAAAGAAGGGTCCCGCTGAACTTTATGTATTGTGTAAGAAGTATTAGAAGGTTTCCTTTAAGGATAGTGGTAATCATTTTGGAGCTAACATATAAAAGATTACTTCCTATTACTCCTGTTTTTTGGGTTAATGAAGAAATGAGGATTCATATAGCCGACCCCATCTTGTTCGGGACTGAGGCATAGTTTCTGTTGTTGCAAGAGTAAATAACTTTGTGTTTTAGTGTTTGGTCCCCTTACTTGGAATACCTTACCGAGTTTACTCAGATCCAATGCAAAATTCTGTAACTACTCTGAGTCCAAGCTTGATAGTCAAGGGCAAGGTCGCAAGGATATAGAGCTACACCAATGGGAAATTCTATACACGCACATAATCAAACATACATGGTCAATCTGAAGTTCTTAGGTTCAGGAAAAGACAACCCTTAAGACATGGGATGAAATTACAAGAATACCTTTAGGACATGTAATTTTTCTTTAAGATTTGTGCGAAAACCAGAAAAATCGAGTATTACTTCTAAACAGTTAAAACCTCAAGCATGTGGTCCAAATTACAAAATGCTAGGCCAGGATCCTTGAACCAATGTAAGACAAGTTTTCTCTGGACCACCGACCCAATTAACGCCAGATTATGTGACTTCTGGATACGATAGTGGGGCTTATGAAAAAGACGTGACAGAAATGATTCCAGCCATAGAATATCTGCTACTTATCTAAGATCATATGGGACACTATATAAGCTTTCACTAAAGACAATGCATAAATTTACTGCCATAAAGGAGGGAATTTTGTCACTTCACATCTATACCTTGCCAAAATTCCTTCAGGCACATACATCCATATGTACACATAGATCTACCACAGAGAATATACTGCACCGTGGAACCCACCTCAAAAGAAAGATTAACCAGATTCCTCAATTTGTATAGTGTCCTTGTACGAGAAAAAAGAAAAAAGACAAATACGCTTTGTCTATTGTCTGATGATGTATATCAATTTGCTTTCTAATGGAGCATTGTAATAGAGACCACAAAGCTAATATCCTTGGAATTAAACAAGAGGAAGATATCCTAAAACAATCTTTAAGATGATAGAGAAAGCACCATGGAAAGTTCATCAATAACCATTAGAAGACGGGGATAGTGAAAGAGGAGAGAAGAGGGCAAACGGAACGAACGTGAATACATACCTTGCTATAAATTGTATTCTGAATGCTATCAAGTAAAATTCCAGTTTGCCTAGCCAAATCAGCAGACATATGAACAAGCCTTTGCAAGCGCTTTTCCTTCGCACTCTTCAGAACCCAGAGCGGCTGACAAAAAGGTTTATTGTTTGTAAAAGCAATTCCAATGAAGAAATGAGTTTAGGGGAATGATACAACAGTCCTCGAGGAGATACTAATAGGACTTATGTAAAGTTCTTGCCCAAGACAAGAAAAAAGTGGGATCAGAAAAATGTAGTTCTTCGAACTTAAATTTTCACTTTAGATTAAGTTGCAAACATGAGAAAGCATTCAGGCATACTCACTAAATAGATGAAGTAACACTTACTGTAACAATGTTAGAGGAATGGCCAAGGTATTTCCGAATTGAGTTTCCTTCGCAGACTACATGACTCGCACTGCAACCAACAAACCACTGATTGACAAAACTAGCACCTTCTGCTGCTGCAGATTCGATGACCTAAATTTTACAGCATAAAGTCAGAGAAAACAGACAAAGCACCTTTAATAATTTGAATTGATTCAGATAGCATAAGCTTCAGAATATGATGCCATAGGAATTCATATTGTTGTAACAAACAAAGAAAAATGCTAAGTGGCATAGCACTGATTTTCAGTGAAACAGAAGGCACAAACTAGATAAGCAGTATTACAGCAAAACAATCCTGTATATGTTGAATAAAATATTCAATTTTGAGTCTTTTTATAACAACCTCAACCTACCTTACTACGCAGCTCATCAGAAACATCTGCATCAACATGAAAGGTATGACCAAACAGAGTCCTTCGCTTAGGTTCTCTTTCAGCATGCTTTAGTGGCTCTTCAATCATGTCAGGTGGTTTGCTATTATCAGGCAATGCAACAGGAAGACATGAATGCTGCCTGCTGGCTTTCTGAACAGGCCCATCGATATCATCTACAGAGAAACCACCTTGTCCAACGCCTTTAACACTATAAAGGGATTCACTCAACCTCACTGGAGCAAACATAAGAGATAGAGTCTTAGTCACAGAAAAAATAAGAAAATAAAAAAACATAAATTCCCTAAACCTTTTGTAAAAGAAAGTTGCACCTTGATAACAAATGCAAGTAAAAAGTTTATTAATTACAGAAAGAAACAAATTCTAGTTAACCATCAATTTTTGGAACTCCTTCAATTGACAATCCATGTAAATACATCTTAAACAGAAGAATGACAATTCAACTTCTAGAAATTAAAGCAGCAGCTTATTTCTCTCCAAATAAAAACATGAAGGATAATGCTAGGTATCTCAACCATTTGAACATCAAATGTCCACGCTCTAAGTTTAGGTAATTCAAGCAAGCCTATGTATTCCTTCTGCTTAAACAACGTCTAAGTAATTGAAAGTTTTTCCAAAAATATGTATTTTATACTACGCTCACATCCCTTGCCACAAAAGAGAAGTGGGTGCAGAATCTTGTATCCGCCTTTGCTGGAAAGAATCTATTAAAGAATCACAGTTGACTAGTTATTCAAATTGAAAGAAACAAATGTTACCAAAAAAAACAAAAAGAAGGATCAGCACATTCAACAGTCCACTTCATGGAAAAAGAAATAACAAAATTAATCAATTGAAGAGAACATAAAACCTGCAATACAAGAGTCATACAGAAAGCAAGTAATGAAGCTTTACTGCATCAGCCCCCAATAAAAATACAAACAGAACGTTTCTTACCATTCCTTCTCACGCTATCCACAAACCATGCCAATGAAACAACAAGGAGACCATTTTTTAGACCATGTTTCGAGGCATGCTCAAACTTTCGTCCAGTAAAACTGTAGCTGACTTTAAGGAATACAAATACAAGCAACAAATTTTAACCAAAAAATACAACCATTAGACCTGAATCACCTGATAACCTGGATCTAACAAGCAAGTTATACTGTAACTAGATCCACCCATCCGATTTTCATTGAAAAGATACGTAGTCAACTGAGAAAATACAAAAAAGTATCTTTTACCGGTGTTGGAAACAGAAAGTGGTAAGGAAAAAAATGATCAAGGAAATAGAAAATGCAGAAACAAAAGGATATCTGAACCACCAGATGGGTACATTGAGGATGCAAATGTGGGCTGTATTTACCACCTAACCTCTCTGTTGCTTCCATCACTTGTTTCCTTGCTTCTGGTATAACATATTGAAGAAACAAGAAAAATAAGAATAGAAAACTAACCATCAGAAGAAATAAAAAATATTAGAACAGAAAAAATTAAAAGTAGAAGCAACAGAACATATCATACAACAACAAAAAAGGGCAGTCCAGCACACTATGCTCCCGCTATGCGTGGGGTCTAGAGAAGGCCGGACACAAGGGTCTATCATAAGCAGCCTTACCCTGCATTTCTGTAAGAGACTGTTTCCACGGCTTGAACCCATAACCTCCCGATCATATGACAACAACTTTACTATTTACGCTAAGGCTCCCCTTCTTATCGTACGACAACATAAATCCCACAAAGTGGGATCTTGGAAGTTTAGAGTGTATGCAGACCTTACCCCTACCTCCCGGAGGTAGAGAGACCCTTGGCTTAAACAGAAATATCATGACACACCAATGTCAACTTCATATTTTACCCAAAAAAAAAAAAAAATCATCTTCTCTTTCAATTGAGATCAATTTTTAGTTCAAATATTCCAAAACCATATTATAAAGAATGCAAGAACAAACCTTTAGAAAGTCCAGTAACACAGATAACAAGTCCAGAAAATGGAGTATTGGATGGTGTGTTGAGTATTGATTGAGACATTATTGAGGAAGAGGAAGCAGGAGACATAAAGGGTTCCAATGGAATCCCTCTAAATGAAGAGGACAAGTCAACTAACAGCTTTGAACATCCCTTGCTACTTACCACCTCCACTCTTCCTCCCCCACCCATTTCAATCAAACATCAAAAAAAACAAAGTGGGATTTTTTCCTCTTTGATTCTTGAAAAGGAAAAGGAGTGAACTTGATTAGAATATACTACTACTAGTACTATTATTAACTATAAAACAAATGGTGTGAAAAAGGGAAGAAAATAAAGTGAAGATTTGGGTCTATTGGTCTAAGAATGAAGAGACAAATGGAACATTTTTTGGGCTTTTCTTTATAGTAACATTCTTTGAGTCATAGGGAAGTGAGGAAAAAAGGGTCTTTGGAATGATGAGTATTTGGAGTCTACAAAAAGAAGAGTAAAAACAAGTGTAAATATTTTTGCACTGTTTAAAGAAAAGAAGAGAGGGATTTGAAAGTTGAAAGGGTTGGCAGTGTGAAATAAGAATCTCAAGAATTGAACTTTATTCAAAAATGGTGGATTTCTTCTGGTTCTGATTGATTCATAACTTTTGCTTTTTAAGAGGGGTTTTCAGAAGCATGGGGATGGAAGAGGGGAGTGGGGGACCTTTTTTTGAAGTTCAAACGGACATCAACAACATAGGAGTACAAAAATTGCAAAAAAAATAAAAATGAATATTGGAGTAACCGCTATAGTTGTTATCATGTGATTTAGAGATTATGGATTTAACCTTTGGACATCATCTCTAGCAGAAATATAACGTAAGGTTGCGTTCAATGGACTCTTATAGTCGAACAGTACATTGAAATACCTTCTTCTTCTTTTTTTTCATATGTCGTTGTCCTTATTTTTGGCAAACTGTAGTAAAGCTCGGGTTCGCCGAACCCACTAATTTTAATTCAAATACTCCCTCCGTTTAAAAAAGAATGACCTAATTTAATTTGGCACGGAGGTTAAAAAAAATAAAGAAAATTTTTGAATCTTGTTGTCCTAAATTAAAGTTATGGCAAATATATCAAAATATCCTTGAATCTTATGGTGTTAAATATGCCACGTGGAAAGTTGAAATTAAAATGTTTTCAAAAAAAGAAAGAGGACATTCTTTTTAAAATAGACTAAAAAGAAAAATAGGTCATTCTTTTTGAAATAAAGAGAGTATTTAATTTGTCTTTAAAAAATTTATTAAATATATAAATATAGATTATTAATTTCGATGAATAGAATATCTAACACATAAACTTTATTTTGGCTCCACCTCTACTTGGACCGAATGAGAGCTTTTTGCTTCCACGATTAGAGCTCTTTTGGTTGTAAGAATTGGAAAATTAATCTCCTCGTTAAATTTAACATGAGGAGAATTGATCTCCTCACTAAAATTAGCATAATTTTATACTAAAAATGATACTCCCTTTGTTTCAAAAAGAATGACCTGTTTTGACTTGATACGGAATTTAAGAAAATAAAAAAAAATAAAAATTTATGATAATTAAAATTGTGTCAAATAAACCAAAATATCCTTTAATCTTGTGGTCTTAACATGTCATATGAAAAGTTGAATTAAAGTATTGCAAACAAAAAGGATCATTCTTTTTTAAACAGACTAAAGAGAAAAGTAGGTCATTTTTTTTAAACGGAGGGAGTAATATTTAAATTTGGAGTTTTAAAGTATTATTAATATGGTTAGTCTAGTAAAATAGTATATTCATATTTAAGGTTTTCTTAAGGATCGTGTCAAGTCAACATGTATCAAGTAATATGAAACAAGAGAATCGAATACATTTTTTAATTGCTATTGTGCATCTAAGCATGGGCGGAGCCACATGTAACGAAGGATCGACCGACACCCCCTCGTCGGAAAATTATACTTTGTAGCTAGGTAAAAATATAATTTTTATGTATATATATTACATATTGACACCCCTTGGCTTCTTCGTGAATTTACTTCTTTATATGACACTCCTTAGTGAATATTCTGGCTCCGCCACTGCATCTAAGCATCTTCTTATAAATAATATTCTAATGAAAATTAATATAGAATATAAAATAAGAATATTGTATGCTTCACAATGCGGAAATTAAACTATTAAACACAAAATACTCTTAAAGTAAGTAATTCTTGTATTATGATAACCTTTTCATTGTAAATCATTTTATAAAATTATTGTATTACTATTAGTTATTATTGCATAAATAATTCTTTCATTACTATCTTTACATAATTTATCTCTGAACCAAATTATAACCCCTCAAAAATCACCAACAAAGAATGATTTATGGTAGCTATATTATAATTTTATTTAGAGTTATTTTACATATACATAAATTGTGCAAAGCTTTTTTATTTTTTTTTTGGTTAAACAGGCATTCATATTAATTAAAGTACAAACTAAAAGACACTGGCAATAATCAAGCTACTCCCATCAAAGTTAGAGTAATTCACCATAGCATGGACTGCCCAATCTCTTCATCAAGTACCTGCATTAAGAAATAAAGGGGTCATAACATAAATGGCCATTTTTTATCATGTGGATTATCATAATTGAGTCCAAGGAAACCTCAATAGGAGTGAGACACCCTCTCTCCTATTGTTGAAAATGTTGTTGTTCCTTGTAAGCCATACATTCCAAAGGCAAAAAGGCATGATGACTTTGCATATACTTCCTCCATTTCTAAATAAGTGATCCTTTTAACTTGGGCACACCCTTTGATAAACTACTCACTTATAGAAAATTAAAGGTAATTCTATTAATTTACCTCTAATTAAATTTATCTCTTTCCAAGTTGACAATGATTACTATATTTAAATCAAGGACATATTAGGAAAATTATGATCAAAGTATTCTTGAAAGCCTAAACATACACTTATTTAGGAACAAAATCACAATCCAAAAGGAGCACTTACAAATAAATGGAGGGAGTAATTGATGTAATTCTAATTACTCCCTCCGTTCCATATTAGTTGGTATCTTACTAAAAATAGTTGTCCATATTAATTGTCTACCTTCTAAATCAATAATGCATTAATTAAATTTTTTTCATATTAACCTTGCAATTAATTCTTTTTTAAAGTATTCACACTTATTTGTAAAGTTTTCAATAAGTTTTTTAAGGGGTGAATTAGTAAAAATTACCCTCTTATTTATGATTTCTTAATATGTATGTAAAAAGAAAAATGACCAACTAATATGAGACGGGAGAGTATTACTGTAGTATCGTGTGTCCTTGTTTAGTAGAGACTCCTTTAACGTCAAAGTGAGAGAATTCCGAATTTTCATGTGGATAGTGTATTTATAATTTAATTAAATGGACATTGGAATTACTCCACAAGAATTAGAGAAAGAAAGATATTTAGTCTTAGGCTTATGTGCATTCAACCGTGGGATTCAACCTAAACATCACATGGTTGAGCTAGCTTTCCAAGAATCATGAAGTCTCCATACGTCAGTTTTCTGACATATTACAAGTTTTATAATTATTTAATTGTTTAATATTCGAAATTCAAGAATCTAAATAAATAGTTTGGTGTACTAAATTTTCGTTATTCACGGGGTCTATAGAAGAATCAAACTACAAGGGTCTATCATACGCAATATTATCTTGCATTTTCACAAGAGGTTGTTTCTATGATTTGAATCTATGACCTCCTGACCACCTAACAACAACTTTATCCGTTAGATCAAAGGCTTCTCTTCCGAAATTCAAGAATCTAACTAATTTAAATGGATGCTATATATAAGAAAGTTTTAGCACTCGTTTATTCATTTATATATATTGGATTATTGGTCTATTGGAACATGGATCCTCGCACTTTCCAGAGTACGTAGTTGACTTGATCATCATATTGATTTAAAAAAAATGAAAGGAATTTTTATTTTTTAAAAAATCTTGTAACTCTTGGTTGAGGTTGTGAATGGTGAAAGAATGTAGTTTTCACGTCTTAGATTTGTAGCTTTAATTTCCTAAAAAGTCAAAACAATACAAGGATATATCTGGTATGTCTCCAAAAATTTATATATTCTCACTAGTCACTAGATGGTGGACCAACTCTAATTCATTATCTTTAATAATTAATAAAGTTTTTTAATTGCCAAAAGATATACTATAATTAGTCAAAGCCAACAATTGAGAACCGCGTTTACATGACTAATTAGCTAACCTTTGCTACACCATAACAGTCTCTCATGAATTTATAATATACTTCCTCCGTTCCCTTTTACTTGACCTCTTGTTACTTGACACACTCATTAAGAAAATATTAATTGAAAGTGTATTTTATAAAATTAACCCTATTAATTATATTTTGAAACACTAAATCTAACTATTACTATTTTCTTTAGTTATTTAATACTGAGAGTAATATGGGAAAAAAGTAATAAAACACCCTTAATTTGCGAAAATAGCAACTAATCTGAAACAAACATATTTAGAAAGAAGGTCAAGTAAAATGGAACGGAGGGAGTATACACCTAACATCATGAAGTTGTTCTAGTTGTACATAAAATGTATTCAAATAACAGAAAAGGAATAATTAAGTAGCATGGTTGATTAATTATCTTTTTTGACAACCTCTAATTATACAATAGTTATATTAAGTTGCATTGTATCCACCCATATGTGTTATGAACTTGTAAAACTAATATATATAATATGTACTAATACGATATGTTTAATAGAGAGAAACTTGCTCCAAGTTTTACAATCAAATTCATCATGATGACTTATGTGCATTTCAGCATGATCTTCTTTTCAGCAACCAAATATTTGAATAGTTGCACCACATCATACCGACAGGTAAAAAAAGAAACCAAAACATCTTTTTGACTTGTACAATAAGCTAGTTCGTCCTATATAAAGTTGAGAACACTGTTGAATTGAAAATATACAAATAATATTAATATCATATCATAAAGAGTTTTTCCCAAAGAAAAGTTAAAATTATGGAGATAAACTCCACTCTACATCAAATATGCATTTATTAGTTTCAATCTTGAATTGACTATATCCAATTAAAGTTTTTACTTTCATCGATAGAAGACCATGCGTGCCAAAATCAGTCACTTTAATTTGGACCATTGGCATTTGGTAAAGATCTAAAGGTGACCATGCCACGATTCAAATTCAGAAATTTGATTACACCTATCTCAACCTCACCGATAAATAAGCTAACTCAATATTTTAAAACACATGATGAAAAAATAAATATGTGGAAATAATATTTAATATAAAATAAGTTCTAATCCAACAATTTTCATAAAAGCTCATAAGAAAGGCAAAAGTAAATAAAAGTCTTTCAAAATTCGGTGTTACTAGTATAAGGCTATAAGCCTCTACGAATCAAAGAGTATAATAAAATCTCGAACTCTACAATAACTAGAGATGTAAACAACATAAAAGAAGATAGAGATAGAAGAGATCCAGAAACTGCGGATCAGCCAAACAACCACCTCGGAATCGCTCAAAGATCCCCAACCGCTACGAGGATCATCTGCCACTCATACTCAGCTCAGAACTTGCACAACAAAGGTGCAAAAAAAAAAAAGGATGAGACCAAAATTCATATGTACTCAGTGGCATCATCGATTGATATAAATCCAAAGCAATGGCAAAGGTCGGTCCTAAGCTGTCCTACTTTCGATAATCATCACCTATGCTACTCATTTTAAGAAAGATAGATCCGAACTAGTAGCTAATGTCAATCAACAGTTTATATAAACCAAGTACAGATAATCCAAATCGAAATTTACTTTAATATCTATGAGTTCATAATTCATTAAATTCATTATAACACACATTTAAGCAGACTCTTTATTTAAGTAATTTATAAAGATATACATTTTTTTTAATCATAATAAATAATACTATTATACGTTTGAAAAATAGCATTTTTTTAACAAAACATATACAATCTCCACCAAATTCCATAAAATTAGAGGTTCTCAAGATTTTATTTTTCTTCTTATCTTTTACTATTTGACATAAACCTCAGCCATCATTGTCTCCATTTCCACCCCCTTGGTTGTTGCCTTTTCACTACTAGGTCTGTCCAGAAACTCATTAGTCCTCCTACAACCAATGACTATCCGTTCAAATGGATTTGGAGGCTCAATACCCTCAATAAGATTAATTCTTCTTATGACAATGCTCTCACCATAGGCTGCCTACTAAACACTATCTTCATCATATTGGCGTTGATACTACGTACCCTTGCCTGTCCTATATATTTGTAGCTATGAAAGTGAAACTATCGAACACATTCTCTTGCATTGTCACATAGCAAAAAAAAATTATGGTTAGACTTGGGGCTCAACACACATCTTCTTCCCATTTCTCTCACTCACTGGCTCCAAGTTCTTAACGTACAGTTGGGACTTACCAATCACCAATGCATACCACTTATGACATGGTCAGACTTCTACATCCTTTTGCACTTTGGCATCTTTGGCTAAATCGTAATCACAATGTTTTTCATATCAAATCCAACGTACTTTAGAATATAAGTACTGCACTGTGAGTAATAGAAACTACAATACTCATCGTGAAATCCTTATCAAATGGCACCCAACCCCCACCCTCCCAATTATTTTAAGTTGAATATTGATGGTTCTTACTCCAAAAATAGCAATAGAGGAGGCATCGGATCGGAGGAGCCATTCGAAATGACAAAGGGGAGTGGATTATTGGTTTTTGTAGCAATATCAATACCTACAACCACACTTCCACAGAATTAGAAGCCTTGCATCAAGGCATGAAGCTGGTTTATTTGCACAAACTCATCCCTATTGAGGTTGAAACAGACTCCATGAAAATAATACAACTGTTGGAACACTCACATCCTCTCTGTGAATCTACCATTATGTCTTGCAGGTCACTATTGATGAAGTTGGGGAATCCTCTCCATTCCGGCATAGCTTCAGGGAAGGCAACAAAGTAGCTCACGCATTGGCCGAACAAGGATCCAAGCAAGCAAGCAATTGTCTAACCTCTTTCAATAATCCTCCTTCTGAAGCTATCAAGAAAAGAGTTAAAGCAGATAAAGAAGGAGCAGTATCTACTAGGACAACTTCTGTATCAATGTGTTACAAACTAGCAAGTCTAGGAAACCTCTCTATTATTACTATCAATGAGAATACTCCTGGTACTATGCATGTAATGCCTTAGTATTTTAATAATATATCCGTTTAACCAAAAGAAAAAGAGAGAGAAAATTGAAGTTTATTAAAACCCCTAAGTTGCTCCGTTGTGGAGCTTTTTGATGTTCAAAAAATTAAGGCAAAATGGTTACGGGATCCTTTGTACTTTTATGAGTTTGTATTTTAGATCTTTCTACTCACTCATTTGTCAATTGAATCCTTAAACTCAATAAAACTCAACATTTTAAATCCCTTTTTTATCTAGTCAGTGGCGTGTGTAATATAACAGCTCCACGTCATTTTTAACCATGTTAGAAATTAAATATTTATAAAATAAATATATTTAAATAAGCCACTTTTATAAATTGAAGAAAATTTTCAATAATTATGTTCTTGATGCTTGCTCACAAATTGATTAGCATCAAATTCATTCTAAATAGTTGAAATTTCTCTTCAATTAATTTAAATTTTCAGCTACAAGTTCACAAACACGATGAATTTTCAATTTACAATTTTGAATATCTTTGACAATTCCACAAAAATCCATTTATTATTCTTCAAAGTTGAACTTCAAACTTTTTCAAGCTTATCAATTTAGTTCTCTAATTTTTCAATATCCACTATCACTCACTTTCAATTCAAGTTCAAATTTTGACCCAAAAAATATGAAAATTTTAAATTGTGAATCTCAAATATGATTTGCCAAAAAAAAAGTGAATCTCGAACAAGGGGAAGGGGGATTTCTGAAAAGGAAGATAGATTCGTTGTGGGGGTGAAAAAGATTACCAGTGGGGGAGAGATGGTGAGTGACAAAGAAGTACAGGGGGTGGGATAGTGAAGAAGAATAGTGGAGTGGGCTGGTGAAAACGAGTTTGGGGTGGGTGGGATGAAGAAGATGACCAGTACAGGGTGGAGAAGAAAGAAAAAAAGGTGGAGGGTTGGGGGGCTGTAGGAGAAGGTGGATAAAATTGAGCAGCAGGTTACAAAAAAGTTTGGAATTAAAAGAAGGTGACAAGTTGACCAACTTAATTCAAAGACTTTTATTAATTAATGTTTAAGTTAATTGGAGTATAAAATGCAGAGAATAAAGTGTTGCGCCCATTTTTTTCTTTCATAGCTGGAGCAAATGGAAGGAGACGTTTTAAAACTTTTAAACTTTTAAAAGAATACAAATATAACCCACTTCCAAAATCGATACTCCACTTTAGCCCTAGCCTCTTTATTCATTTCTCTCACTTTGGTTCTTGGGAGACCGGAGAAAAGAAAAGAAAACCCTTTCTTCGGTTCCCAATTTTCTCTGCTTCTCTTCTCTCCCTCTCTACGAAATCCTCAGCTTCCAGGGCACTCCTTCTCTCGTTGTTGTTGTCGCGTTCATCATCTCCGTACTCAAGTTAGGTTTTTGATTTTTAAAGGTAAAACTCTTCTCTTTTATCTCACAGTTAGGGTTTCATCCATTTTTAAGAAAGAAATTTTTTGATTTTGGGAATATCCTTTTTTTTCTCTCACCATTAGAATTTCATCCATTTTCGAGAAAGAATCTGTTGATTTTGAGAATATGTGTTTAGATTTTGTAGTGTCCTGTTTTGGGTTTGTTCTTCTTATAGGTATGTTTAATTTGAACAGTGAATACATTTCTTGAAAAGGAAGAACTTTGATTGACTTGAATTTATACAAAGTTACAATTTTTATAAGAAATAGTATTTTGGAATTGTTCTTGTTTTAACTTTACACTTAGTTTTATAATTTTACTGCTTTTCGAAATTCTTTATTTGACTTGACTTGGTAATGAATTATTTAGGATTGAGGCGTAGTAGCAGTAGTTCGAAGATACAGTAGAAACTGCAATTTTGTTGTCATTACTGCTTTGTTTGTTAGGAGAGTTTGTTTTGGTTGTTATCTTATTAGGTCAATGTGCTGATTCAATTATTAAACTTAGAACACAAATGGTTACACAATAATGCACTAGGTTAATTTCAATGTCCTTGTCTTTTTCTTTGCTTGGTTCTTCAAAAAGATCACACTAAGTTCAAATTTAGATTAAACTGTTAGTTTAAAGTTAAATGTTGATTTTTTCTGTCCCATAATTGATGTACGGACCGTATACTAGATCATTCTATTCATGTTAAATTCAGTTATTGTTTGAAAATCTACTACTCTTTCTCTAGCCTTACCATGCTTTGTTGGTTAAATTAATTGATTGTTTCTGTTGTCTCATATAGATAAAATGGCTCGAAGAAAAAGAAGAGCAACAACCGCCACTACTCCTACTAAAAATACTAAAAGAAAAATTAGTACACAGAGACAAATAGAAGAAGAAGAAAGCACAATGTCGGGGAAGTCTATAGAAGAAGAAGGAAGCACGAGATTGGAGAAATCTACATAAAAAGAAGAAGAAGCAGGTGGATCAAATTCTTCTTCCACTAATGTAGATGCCTCGAATGATAAATCCAAAAGTAATGAAAATGTAGAAGGTGGGGATAGAAAATTTGATGATGAACAAAGAACGGAACACCAGCACAATACACCTATCTTGGAGGAGGAGATATATCATACTGTCGAGTCCTCTTCGGCCAGTCCTTCACCCGACACCTCACTTGTCAAGCCTATTAGGTATTCAGATTACAACTTTGAGACCACGATTGACAAGTATCCAGGTTTGATGGGTTCTGTTAATGTTAAGTCGGGATTGGGTAAGTGTTTTTCTGAGTTTAGAAAGATCTTAGAGGACCAAAAATTGATGAAGTTCTTTAAATCTTCCATTTTTGGGAATTACTTACGCCTACCTAATAATGTCAATATACGGTTTCAAATGAATTTGGTGTACCAACTTCTTCTTCGTAAAATTAAAAGTAAAAGAAAAGAGGAAGTTTGGATAAACTATTGTGGCATGCCTATTTGTTTTGGCATGAGAGAGTTTGCGATCATCACTGGCTTGAATTGTCATTTGCCAGAAGTGTATGATGAAGAAAAAATGTCAACTAAGACATTGAGGAGGAGACAACAAATTATTGACTTGGTGGGGAAGACTTGCAAAGAGAAGGAATTGATTGACCATCTCAAATCCGAGGATGTTCGTAAAAGTGTAAAGAAGTCATTGTGCTTGCTTTATTTTGTGCACAATTTTCTTTGTGCAAAAGATTTGAACACAAATATTCTTCTGAATGGATTTTGCTCTCAGCCGATAGAGATGCATTTTCTGCCCATCCATGGGGTCGTGTAAGTTATGATCTTACAATTGATTATCTATTAAAGGCGGTCAATCCAAATGTCAAGACCTCCAATCTTTATGGTTTTCCATGGGCTTTCATGGTAATTTTATTTTATTCAATATTTGTTTCTTTTTATTATTTTTGGGTCCATTCATTATTTTGATTCTCTCTTTCTCAATGTCTCTATTTTATGTAGTGTTGGGCATTTGAGGCTATTCCTCCCCTCTGAAAAAAATTCAAGGTATTTTCAGAAGAAGTGTCTTCGCCGAGAATCCTTAGATGGCTTTCGGCGACTAATAACATATCTGTTGAGATTCATGAGTTGTTTGACCCCCCCCCCCAAGGACTCGGTAAGCATCATTTTATATTTATACACAGTAGCAACAACAACAACATTTCTTTATCTCCTAATTACAGTGCACTATCCAGATATTATTCTTGACACATGACTTAGCTTCAGGTGTTAGAAGAATTGATCCCTCTGTATGATTTCACGCTCAGCTTTTGTCGAGCCCTTTTTGGATCACAAAATGCAACTTATTCAAGCAGCTTTAAAAGGGAAAAAAAACTACAATTAGCTTAACAAAAAACAACTATATAGAGCAGCTTTGCAGATCTAAATGGAGGGACATGGATAGTTGGGATTCATATAGCTGACCTCAACTAACGTGAGATTTAAATAATAATTGTTATGGTTGATAGTGAATCAACTATTTTGAAACATAGTAAGTTGGAGACGTAGTTCAGCTATCTTTAAGAGACGTGTTTATTACGAACAAACATGGTTTTATTCATGTCTTATATAAAAGCCAGTTATATAAACAGAAAAGAGAACACAACATATTGAATACTCTGTACCTGAATACCTTTGCTTAAATGTTCTGATTACCCTACTCAACAAAAACTGAGTAGAATTATCTTTTGTTGGTCATATACCTTTATGTTCTTGATGAATGCTCAAAATTCTATTGCATTATAAAGATACATGTATTAGCAAATCTCAACTTGCACATAAGAAAAAAAATAATGATGGGATGAATTTAGTCTCTTTTACCTAAAGTACTGCAACACGTAAATCATATTATACCAAAAGTGGAAACAAAAATCATATATATATCTCTAATCTCTAATCACTATCTCTAATCTAATCTATATATTAAATTAGTACCAGTTAGCGCAACTCCAGGCAGCATATAAATAGTACCAGACAATATATATAATATGATTTGTTAAGTTCATTTTTGGCTTTCTGTTGTAACTGCTACTTGAATTCTCATAATTATAATGTGATTTATCTAAAATTGTCTATGTTATCATATTTTAATATACATATTTTTTTTACATGTAGATTGTGCATCCATGGATAATTGCTACACCTACTGAGATGGAGATGGATTTCCTCACTAGATTTGTGCAATTAACTAAGGATGACAAGATTGAAAAGCTCGAGAGAGATTTGAACGGTATTATGGCTATTAAAAGAGATTGGACAGTTGTTGAGAAGGATATTGACCCTTCAAGGATAGTTGTTCTAGATGGTAATGGTGCTGGTGAATCTTCACAAGGTTTTGGTGTTGGTATTGGTGGTGGTGGAGAAGTATCTTCTCCAAATATTGATAGAGGTACTGATGGTGTTGGTGCCGGAGGAGGAGGATCTTCTCCATTTGTTACTAGTGATTTCGACGGTGTTAGTGGTGGTTTTGGAGTAGGAAAATCTTCTCCGATTGGTGAGAATGTTTCGCATCCTCAAGAAACCCGATACACCACTGAGGTGCCTTCTTGTAAACTTTGTCATGAGAAGATAGACTTATTAACTACTAGAATAGAGGCCTTAGAGAAAGCTATCATCTCCATGATGTCTAAGAGGGGTATTAGGCCATCATTAAAGATCTCAGACCCATATACTCTTGATGTTGTTAAAAGGAGGAAAAAACAAATTACAAAGATACTGTCAAGCGTCCAAAAAAAGGCAAAGAGATAGAGACAGAGACAGTTGAGGCTATCATCGAGAAGGAACCGGTGCCCTAGTTGAATCAAAGACAATTTATTTTAAGCTTTTTTTTAGTTGATTTGTTATATTTTGTTGAACAAGTACATTATGTTTTGTGGCACTTTTTATGTTGCGAGGCTGCTGGAACTTGAGAATTTTTTATATTTACAATATGTTTTGTTATATTGGAGCAATTGTTGGAATATGCTGAGAATTTTCCAGCAATTGTTGTTAGTTGCTGAATGTTTTATAGCAATTGCTGAAATATGGTACAGCAAGTACAGTAGTTGCTGAACATTTTATAGTACTTGCTGAAATATGCTGCAACAAGTACATTAGTTGCTGAAAGTTTTATAGCAATTGCACATGTAATCAACTAAAATTGAGTTAAATGATCATTAATTGATTCGATCAATCACATTTAATGATAAATAAGGTGGCTCTAGTCTAATTTAAGAATAAAAGTTAGATTTTATAGTGATCTTGTACAATGAAATATGCTACAACAACTACGTTAGTTACCTGTAATTTCATAGCAATTGCTGCAATATGCTCCAACAAGTACGTTAGTTGCTGAACGTTTCATAGCAATTATTGCATTTTGCTACAAGTACGTTAGTTGTTGAACATGTCATAGCAATTGCTGCAATATGCTACAGCAAGTACGTTAGTTGCTGAACATGTCATAGCAATTGCTAAAATATGCTACAACAAGTACATTAGTTGCTGAACATTTCATAGCAATTGCTGCAATATGCTACAACAAGTACGTTAATTACTGAACATTTCATAGCAGTTGTTGCATTTTGCTACAGCAAGTACGTTAGTTGCTGAACATGTCATAGCAATTGCTAAAATATGCTACAACAAGTACGTTAGTTGCTGAACATTTCATAGCAATTGCTGCAATATGCTACAACAAGTACGTTAGTTGCTGAACATTTCATAGCAATTGTTGCATTTTGCTACAGCAAGTACGTTAGTTGCTGAACATGTCATAGCAATTGTTGCATTTTGCTACAGCAAGTACGTTAGTTGCTGAATATTTCACAGCAATTGCTGAAATATGCTATAACAAGTATGTTAGTTGCTGAACGTTTCATAGCAATTGTTGTATTTTGCTACAACAAGTATGTTATCAAATCAACTGAAATTGAGTTAAATGATCACTAATTGATTGGATCAATCATATTTAATGATAAATAGGGTGATATAAGTCTAATTTAAGTCCAAAAGTTAGATTTTGTAGTTATCAAATACAATGAGATAGTAATTTGAGATACACTAGACGAACAATTAAACAATTGCAAACGTAATCAACTGAAATTGAGTTAAATGATCACTAATTGATGGGATCAATCATATTTAATGATAAATAGGGTGATATAAGTCTAATTTAAGTCCAAAAGTTAGATTTTGTAGTTATCAAATACAATGAGATAGTAATTTGAGATACACTAGACGAACAATTAAACGATTGCAAACGTAATCAACTGAAATTGAGTTAAATGATCACTAATTGATTGGATCAATCATATTTAATGATAAATAGGGTGATATTAGTCTAATTTAAGAGTAAAATTTAGATTTGATTGTGATCTTAATTGAATTTACTGCAACAATTAAGCTAGTTGCTAGGAATTTCATAGCAATTGTTGTATTTTGCTACAACAAGTACGTCAGTTGCTAAACTTTTCATTGCAATTGCTGCAGTGTGCTACAACAAGTACGTTAGTTGCTGAATGTTTCACAACAATTGCCGAAATATCCTACAACAAGTATGTTAGTTGCTGAACGTTTCATAGCAATTATTGCATTTTGCTACAACAAGTACTTTAGTTGCTGAACGTTTCATAGCAATTGTTGCATTGTGCTACAGCAAGTACGTTAGTTGCTGAATGTTTCACAGCAAATGTCGAAATATCCTACAATAAGTATGTTAGTTGCTGAACGTTTCATAGCAATTGTTGCATTTTGCTACAACAAGTACGTTAGTCGCTGAACGTTTCATAGCAATTGTTGCATTGTGCTACAGCAAGTACGTTAGTTACTGAATGTTTCACAGCAATAGCTGAAATATGCTACAGCAACTACGTTAGTTGCTTGTACTTTCATAGCAATTGCTGAAATATGCTACAACAAGTACGTTAGTTTCTGAACATTTCATAGCAATTGCTGAAATATACTACAACAAGTACGTTAGTTGCTGAACATGTCATAGCAATTGTTGCATTTTGCTACAGCAAGTACGTTAGTTGCTGAATGTTTCACAGAAATTGCTGAAATATGCTACAACAAGTACGTTAATTGCTGAACATGTCATAGCAATTGTTGCATTTTGCTACAACAAGTACGTTAGTTGCTGAATGTTTCACAGCAATTGCTGAAATATGCTACAACAATTACGTTAGTTGCTGAACATGTCATAGCAATTGTTGCATTTTGCTACAACAAGTACGTTAGTTGCTGAATGTTTCACAACAATTGCTGAAATATGCTACAACAAGTATGTTAGTTGCTGAACGTTTCATAGCAATTGTTGTATTTTGCTACAACAAGTACGTTAGTTGCTGAACATTTCATAGCAATTACTGCATTGTGCTACAACAAGTACGTTAGTTGCTGAATGTTTCACAACAATTGTTGTAATCTGCAAATTATCCTAGACAGTATAAGATGCAATTTCTTGAAAACTAAACAACAACAACAATAAGATCCAATTTGCCCACAAATAACAACAACAATAAGATCAAATTTGTTTACAATTAACAACAACAATAATAAGATGTGTTCACAAATAACAAAAACAATAAGATAAAATGTGTTTCTACGGAGCATTTCGCTCGAAGCATGTAGTCCTTTTGTGTCCAACCTTTTTGCATATGGAACATTTATTTTTCTTGGTTGGAAATGATTCTCCGACTCCTTTCCGCCTTTTCGATGGCCTTCTTCCAACTTTACCGGGCTCAACCAATGGAGGAGATATTTTTCTTTCTAAAATCTCAATAGGAACTTGCCAAGAATCTTCAGATGGCACGGGTTTAATTTCCTCCACATATGCTATAAGGTATGCTTCTACCAGATAATACAAAGAGGAGTACTCATAAATTTGCCTACCATAGTCTTCACCATATTGGCATCAGAGCGCTGCCATAGCATGTGGACAAGGCATTTTGTCAACGTCAAAGACTCTACAAGTGCAAGATTTGCTTTACAAATCAACCGTTGCAACTGCTTCATGACCGGTGACAATATACCTGTAGTTGGCAATTTGATGGACCAATAGCATGTTTCCCAACTTAATATTTTCAGCAATGATTTTCTCCACCGAAGGTACAAATTTGGTTTTTGTATTAAGGAATTCCATACGCCTCTCATGAAATATCTCAGCAAATCGCTTGTTTATTGCATCGAATAAAGCAGTGATGGGAAATTCTCTTTCATCAAGAAGCGTTGTGTTAATCGACTCAGCAATATTTGTCGTCATAATATTGTACCTGTAATATGCTAGTCTCAGATCCTATATTATAATTGTATGTTTTTCAAGCTGTTGTTTTACTTATTTCAGCAGTTTCTGCTTTTATTCTGGGAACAAATGCAGCAGTTGCTGGAGCAAGTGCAGCAACTGCTGAAGGGATGCAGAAACTGGTGAAATATACTGCTAAAACTACCAATACATTAATCAATATCTGCAGTTATTTACAGCAATTGCTAGATTTGTTTCATCAGATATTGTACTTATTTTACTTGCTAAAATATATACAACAATTGCTGTAAAAACTGTAGTAGTTGTACCAACTACCAACAACAATAAACTGGTAAACTGTACCTATTTCCTGGAAAGAATGCCCTGCTCCATCGGTGAAATCCAACACGTTCAAGATGTGTGGCAGCTCCTGTAACTATATCTCTTATTTGATTGAAGTGATCACTGAACACATCTACATTGTACGCTTTTGCTGCCTTATAAAAGTGGTGGACAATGCTCCCATTATGAAAATTATTTCGAATATTTTCTCCAAGGTGCCTTATGCAACAACCATAATGAGCTGAAGGGTACACAATTGAAACCATCTTTCCAATACTTGGATGTCTGTCAGAAATTATGCGCAATTCAGGGGTATCAAGTACAAAGTTTCCCATTTGCTCAAAAAAGTATTTGTAGGAAGCATCACATTCAGAGTCTACTATGCAAAATGCCACTGGAAAAATATGATTCTCCGCGTCCTGTACAACAGCAGACAACAACACACCACCGTACCTACTCTTCAAAAATGTCCCATCCACCGCTATAACTTTTCTCATTTGCGCAAAACCAAGAATCCAAGCTCCATAGGCCACAAAAAAATACTTGAACCTACCATTTTCATCAGCCTCCAACGCCGTCTTACTTCCCGGATTTGATGTCCTAAGCATATGACTGTATGCATCAAGCACTCCGTATTCATGCTCATGTGTCCTTCTTATCAAAGACTTTGCAATCTCGCTACCCATCCAAACCTTCCAATAACTGACCTTACAGCCCAATTCAATACGGATGGAGTTCTTCAAATCTTTTGTAGATGGACCTTTACCCTCAGGATACCTAGGTTTGAAGTATGCTCCAAGGACTTTTGCTGTGGCGTGTGGATTATGGCTCGTAAGATGTTCGGAACCACATGTGTGCAACTTTTCATATTTTCTAATGTAAAACCTATCACAATTTTTAAGCTTCACAGCTCTCAACCGCCACTTGCACTCGGGATGCACACATTTGTAACAATACACAGAAATGAAGTTAATCACCTTCTTCATTCTAAAATCTTTCTTCACACAAGCAATTTTCAGTGCAATATCTAATTCTTGCTTATTCTTAAATGACATACCATTGTAAAATCCCGTTCTATCATCTCGAGCATGACTTGACTGAGTTGATTGTGTAGTTGTCGGTGTATTACTGGCAACTTCAGTTGAAGGAATTTGTTGACCTGCACTCTCTTTATCTGGAGCATTCATATCCACCCAACCACATTCATCATTTAACATTTGTTGGTCTTCAAATAAATTATGGTTCTCCGCCAACCTTTCAACCTTGAATATCCTTAAAATGGGTCTGGATTCATCTTCCAAATAAGTACTCAAACTAAGTTGATCTTTTATCCTAAAAGGAGCCGTTTTCTGCTTTTCACCACAACTGTGCATGTAAGTGATGGCAATATCTTTCAACTCACAATTTAGTTCACAATAAGTAATAATTTTGTTCGCAAAATCATCATATGCGACATCTCGATGCACAATCATCGCTATCATCTCGGCCATCTCTTTATTTATCCAACGCCAAATATAACAATTGTTGGACTCAACCCATTCACCATGACAATCAATCCCTAATGCTATTTTGTCCCCCATTAATGATTTTGAAGGTACCTGGAGATATTATGATTGAAAACAAAATAAATTGGTCATGAAAGAAGAGAAAAAATAATACTAAAATGTCACAACTGTTGTAGTTTATTCAGCAACTGCTTCATCAATTGTAACAACAGATGCAACAATTGCTGTAGATTATTCAGCAACTACAACATTCTGTTTCATCAATTGCTGAATATGTTGCAGCAACTACTGCAACAAATTCAGCAACTGCTGAAAACATATGCAACAGTTGCTATAATGGATGAAGCATTTGCTGAACAAATATTCAGCAATTGTTGCATATTGTTCAGCAGTTGTTGCAATTAATGAAGTATTTGCTGGATAAATTTTTCAACAACCGCTGCACAATTTTTAGTAGTTGCTGCATCTGTTTCAGCAATTGTTGCAGCAGTTGTTGAAACATATGCTGCAATGGCAGGACCAACAATATAAAACTCGAAACTCAGATGAATAATACACACCAAACTACATAATTTATTTATCAACATGATCAAAAATCACCTCTTAAGTAGTTCCCAATGCTACACGAACAAAATTTAGTCCAAAATTGATTATTTTTCTCTCAAGTTCTTCAGAGAAAAAACTCACAACAATAGAAGAAGCAACAACAAGAAGAGAGAGCAACAACAAAATGGAGGAGGAGAAGAAGAAGAATGAAGAAGAGGAAAAAGAAAAAAACGGAGAAACCGAGAAGCCGTTGGGAAAGGAGGAGAAAAAAAATCTAATTTTCCCCTTTTAGAACTAGGGTTTTTGGTAAAATTTGGGTTAAAGTGTAAAGAATAAAACTTGAGAACTTATTAAAAAAAAAGTCAATTATTTTTAAATCCTAATTAAAAACTTGTCACCTACACCTAATATTTAAAACTTGAGTCACTTTTTTTACATTTAAACTCTTTTTTGTCACCTATAATTAAATAGCCCGAGAAGGTGGGGGATTTCTGTATAATTTTTTTTCTTTTTAAAATTTATTATTTATTTTCTTTTATAATTATAATATTATTTTAATATAAATATGGTTTTCACTTGCTCCTAAACGCGTGTAGTCACACGCTATGTCCAACTCAGACATCTTAATGCCAGATAAGGTCGGTCAATGGTTAGAAGGGTTTAAAATATTGAGTTTTATTGATTTTAAGGGTTCAGTTGACAAAGAAGAGAGTAGGAGAGTCCAGAATACAAACTCATACAAGTACTTGGATTCAGTAGATCATTTTGTCAAAAATTAAATGACTTTATTCTTTGCTTTTTTTCTTCATCGAATTTTTCTTCTTAGTCAGAATTCTCTCTCATGGCTTCCGCAACTTCTCTTCTCCATTTACACTTGTATAACATTATATGTATGTCAATATATACTCTATATAAGGATATACATATTATATATCACTTGTAAGTCATAGCATCGTATGTTCAGTGATATATATATATCTGGCATACACACGAGATATAAGTGATATACACACAACACATAGTGATATATCTCTTGTATGCACTAGTATGTCAGTTTCATTTCGTTAGATATGCTACTCTATGTTCAATAATGAATGTGATATACAATGACATACATTCGATATACAACCATTCCACCATCAGAAACCATCCTAACTGCCACTTATTCCATCATAACAATGCAAAAAAATAGTTTCATAACAAAGAAGAGTAGTTTCAAAATTAGATGCAAAATCAAAAAAATTTCCCTTCATCAAACTTCTACATTCAGTAAACTCAATTTTTTTTTGAAGGTCTTGAATGTTGGAGTTTCACAATTATATCTAATTTCTCAGTGAAATTCTAACTAATTTCAAAGAACTTTAGCTATAAAAAAAAATAAAGAAAAGACATAATCATATTTAGTTCCACACGCCAAATTATGAGAAAAAAAGATTAGGAAGACAACTAATTTGGTTATATCTAAAATCCATCAAAGTTTCTGATTGATTATCCACATATATACACCAAATCAATCACAACAAAATCTTATTGATTTCATGTTCTATTTTGAATTAGAGATGTTATAACCCCTAGCCTTCCAAACTAATTAAAGATGCATGTTCGATTCTCGCTATCCGCTCCATATCTATCTGTTCTAAAAATTTTAGTCTACTCATTAATACATCATTGAATATACAATTCCCAAAATTCATTCACATCTGGGTTTTTCTGTTTTTTTCTTCTTCATATTTATCCTTTCTTTTAATGATATTCTTAATTACTTTATATTTTTCTAGAAGAATAGTTTGAATAGTAAAAAAAAGTAATAGTGGAAAGTAATCTTAAATTTATGTCCTTAAATATTTTTATTAATAGATATACATTATCTCAACAATTCAATTATTTTAGACCAGAGACACTACATACTTTAGTTTACACGTATCCTCAAACGTAATAGATCATTTTTGTCATTTTCTTGGGAATAGATTAAGGACCCGTTTGGCCATGGATAAATTTCACTTTTTTCTGGAAATTTTTTTTACTTTAGTGAAAAAAGTGAAAAGTGGTGGTGTTTGGCCATGAAATTTTTTTCACTAAAGTGAAAAAAATTTCCGGAAAAGTGAAAACAACTTTTTCTTGTTTTCACTTTTTTCACTTCTACTTCTCTCACAAAAAGTCAAATTTATTTTCATGGCCAAACATAACTCCAATTCCAACTCCAACTTTAACTCCAACTCCAAAAAATTTAATTTTCATGGCCAAACGCCTACTAAGATTGCGAGAGATTTAATTGAAACTTAAAAGCAAATTATTATATTTTGGAAATTGTTGTTATATTGTGTAATTAAGTAAAAGTGTTGGGGTACCCCATCTACCAATACAATAGATTAAATTTTGGCGGTTCCCTCCATTTCTTCATCCAAATTTGAATGCACCTCACCACTCATCTTTCCTCCCATCCATGGCCGGCCCTTCCAACCCCAAAACCCTAAACAAAACCCTTGTTGTTCCTCCTTCACAATCCGACGAAGACGATGATTTTCAAGATCCATCTCCTTCTCAGCTCCCTTTCCCAAAACCCAACTCAAATATCGCAGCCTGTAAGCCTCTCAAACCTCATCATAATGCCACTCCTCCTACTGCAAAGAAGCCAAAAATGCATTCAACACATGGAGGAGGAAAGGAGAATATTTCTGTTTCTGTTGGAAAGTGTACTCAGAATTTGGATTTGGGTCATGGATTGAATAGTTCTCGCCCTACAAAGAAGCCGAAACAACAGCCAGTAAGTTCCGAGAAGGACTGTCTTGCCTCTGTTGTTGTTGAAAAGTATGATGGAAATGGGAAGAGACTTGCTCCTATTCAACACAATTCGGAGTCTGATTTTGAGGATTTGGAATTGTCTCATGGATTGGATAGCATAGAATCGAATATAGATTGTTCTTCTGGGGCGCAAAAAATGACTAATGAGGAAGAATTAAATAGGGGTTACTTGTTCAAGTCGATAGAGGCCAGGTTACTCAATTCAAATGGCGGGTTCGAAGAGAGGAAGGAGGAGGAATTGGAGGAGTGTTCTGAGCTTGATTTGCTGCTCAAGTTATGCGGTGAGGAGGATGAAGTGGATGGTGATTCTTTGACAGCTGATTTGCGTGGCCAAGAAGAGTTTTTGGGTGTAGACGATGAATGTGGTCTCATTTGTTGTCCGCTTTGTGGAGCAGATATTTCTGATTTGAGTGGTGAAATGCGACTGGTTCACTCTAATGAATGTCTTGACAAAGAGGAGACTCCAAGAGATGTAAGATGCTCTTACCTAATATCTGTTTCGTGTTGTATGTAATGTAGCAACATATACCGAAGTAACATGGGTATGCCAGTGTTAAATTGATTTCTTTTATGGTTTAGGTATCACATCAGTTTATGGAGAGTCTTGGAAGCTTTTTCCAAATGTTTGACATGAGCGATTCTTAGTCACTATAATGTTGCCAATATTGTATGATATACTGAAAGGAAATGCTTGTGCCTAACTTGTTGACTGAGAAAGTAGGCATGTTAATGGTGATATTGTTTCTCTCTGCTGCTATAGTTTGAACTACCAGATTTCTGTTTTGAACCTTGAAATAGTTGGTCAGCTAATTTTGATAGATGAAAACGGGAGATTAATAGGGAAACACATAATCTTACTACTGGTAGTCGTTTGGCTGATGGATTAGGTATAAGTAATTCTAGCCTAAATCCCGTATTAGATAATACAATATTTGGTTGATGCATAAGAAAAAATTATCGCTGCATAACTAATGTAGTGTCTGGCTGACGACATTAGATAATACCAGCATTAAGTTATACGAGAATCTCTGTATTATTTTATGCGGGATAAAATGTGGAATAAGAATATGTATATTAGCATGCAGGGATTAGAGTTAGACTATCTATAGACAAAAATTTCTTTTAGAGTAGTAATTCATGTATAACAAATCTCTTGGTTATAAGTCAATAAATCATGGCATGGAAAATGGATATCTATAATTTTAACACCACATGATTGCAATTCTAAGTCTGCAAGTGTTCCCTGCTGCATGTCTGTATGTGTATTATACTGCTCCTTCCTGTGAGATGAGCTTTAAAATGCTCTTTTCTGAATGGTGGTATTAAATTATTGTTTTTGGAAATTATGTTCGGTCACCCTCAGTTGCCAGCTGCATGTTTTCTTGGGTTGGACCTTTACAAGTTGGGTATGCCCAAATTAGCAGAACTTTGTTCAATCATACTTTTAGGACTAGTGGTAATAAACCTGAGTTTCCAAGTCAACATAACCACCAGAGCATTTATATGGACGAAAACAGATCGACATGATCTTTGTTACTGAATTCTTTGTTACTGAATTCAGCCTAGTTCAACACCTTAAAAATAATGCATTTCCTTGTCAAGGTTTCAGTTACATTTCCGTTTGTCATTTTTCTAATTCAAGTGTGCTTAGAGTCACTGCTGCTGTTATAGTTCATCAGTGCAGTTACCCTTGTTTCCTGATTTTAAAGATGTGGGAAGTTAAATTTGGTTTACCTCAACTCGAATTTGTTGATCATCTTGCAGGTGGTCACTGCCAATAATGATGTATCTTTTCAGTGTCCTGGGCAAGTGCTCAATGATTCCCCATGTCAATCTCCTAAAGAAGTTGTCCATGTGTCACCTGTTGTTGTATGGTTACGAAATCTTGGACTTGCTAAATATGAAGAAATATTTGTTCGGGAGGAGATTGATTGGGAGACTTTAAAATCCTTGACAGAAGAGGTTTGCTTATTGTTCTTCATTGCTAATATTTTTGTGCACATAAAAACTATGTTGCTCGGACTCTTCAAAATGTCAATGAGTGCGTGTCGGATTCTCCAAAAGTAGTGTATTTTTGGAGAATCCCGCACGGTTGCGGCATCGAAAGTGAAGAATCCGACAATTTAGCATAAAACTAATGATATTTCTAGTCACACTAGTTTGTCGATATTATCCTTGGAGATTTCTGTTAATTAAAGGGAATATAGAAGGAAGTATAAGATTTATGTTTTTTTGGCTGTTACTTGTGGAGTTCTTTGCTTCCGGAAGTGCGCTTGTTCCTGTGACAGTGATTATGTCCATCTTTTATGCACCTGTAATGAAGGGTTCTGCTTTTTTAGGATTTAAGTAGCTACTATTCATGGTTATTTTTAAAGATTATGTTGTGAGCATAGAGCTTTAAACTCGGAATTGGGCCGGTTAAAATGCATCAGAACATATTAAAAGGCGAACCAATCTGATGCCTTTATGTCCCTAGTAATATGTGAAGGGCCATTATTTCTCTAACTGACTATATGGCACCAAAGGTGGGATGTTCAGGGGCAGGGTGAGGCCATGTGGATTCTCCTTCTTATGTTTTCCCTTGTAGAAAATGGTGCGTCATTCCCTCCATTGAGTGCACCCAAAGACGCATAAAAGAATCTATAACCTAACCATCAATTTCATTTTTTGTTTCTTCTCATTACTTATTTTGTTGGAGGTACTGTCTCCCATCCTACCATTACAAGTTTTGAACTACAGATTCTTTTGAAGTTGGCCGTTGGGGGTTCAGAACAAGGTCGGAACAGTGAGAATAGGAAACAAGAGTAGTCTTGAAGAATCATTTAAGTAATAACTAAAGTGGAAAATTCTTTGGTTATTATTGTTTGAGTACAGCTTTAGCTTCTCTTTAAATTCTTGCACCCAAATAGAATTTACTTTAGGTTCAAGACAAGAAGATCAAGGTAAAAGTAAGACTAGAATTTTCTTCCCCAGAGGGAAATGAACCTGGCAAATTCACATACCCTATAAAGCAAGACTTGTTTCTCTACCATGTATTCATTAAATATACTTCTCATGGCAATTTCTCTGCAGAAGTAATTAGCCCATTTTATCTTCCCTCAAACTTAATCCGTTCCAAGTTGGCTTTGTGAAGGGAGGCTTTGCTGAGTGGTGTTTGTTATTTCCACTATTATCTCATTTATGTGATTTGCTGACAAACTAGTAAAGCTATTTATTTCACTTGGTGCTCAAACTACTAAGCTTTAGTTGCATCTTTGCCCAACTAATTCCACTATTTCAAGTTCCATTGCAGGATTTATTTAGCATTGGTGTCACTGCTCTTGGTCCTAGGAAAAAGATCATTAACTCTATTTTGGAGCTAAGAAAGGAAACCGCCGAGGAAAAAGTAGCTCGACAAGATGTTACAAAAATTGTACCTGCTGATGCTGGTACTAAACCAAGCAAGTTGATAACAGATTATTTTATTTGTCCTGTTTCGGAAAGAAAGAAAGTTTGTGCTACTGATAGGGCACTACCTCCTGCTATGGATAGGGCACAAACAGAGGTCGGAAGAACTTGTTCAAGTGCTTCCCGTAAGAGAATTCAGAAGAAAAATCCTGCCAAGAGCACAAAATCTAAAGATATTCCCGTGTGGTGTTCCATACCAGGAACACCATTCCGAGTGGTAAATACCCTAAATACATAACCTACTTACATGGGCTTTTGTATCATCTCAGTTTTTGGAAAAGTTGCATAATTTACTAATCAACATCATCTGTTTTACCACAATTAAGTAGGAAGCTGAAAATGCAAATATATTACTGGAAATTCTCCATAGTATATACTATATACACATTTGTTGGATTTCCCGCAATGGAGACTACAGGTGCTGGTTCAAAGCGATGCCAATGTGTATTTTATACTGTATTAGTGGTTTAACTAGTTGTATGATTTTCTGCGTCTTAATACTTGTGACATTGGGTTATTGCTAATGAACATTATTGCACTATGACCCCGCTTGTGTTGTTACACTGGTTTTGTTGTAGTTGTTGACAAAAATGTACCAGACTTTTTTCCAACAGCTAAGATGTAAAATTATTATTCTTTATACCTCTCTTTTGATATAAATTGCTAAACATATCTTGTTTACACCATTGCAGGATGCTTTCAAGTACTTGAGAAGAGATTGTTCTCATTGGTTCCTCAGCCACTTCCATTTAGATCGTAAGACCTCTTCTGGTAAACATATTTTCAAATGTTAACAGCTGAATCAACTCAAATAGAAACAGAGAAAATAGCATCAGCTCGCAAGGCAGTCTCCTTTAGCTCTGCTTGTAGGGGCATTTCCCAAATCGTGCTTACTTTAAAGAAAGGGACAGCCCGGTGCACTAAAGCTCCCCCTATGCGTAAGGTCCGGGGAAGGGCATAAATATATTTTGTATTGTTCAAAAAAGTTGTGGAACCTTCTTTTGATTCTCTATGATAAAACTTCTCTGCACTCCAAATACCCAAAAATCCTTTCTTTTCCTTCCCGCAACAAATGCTAAATAATTACCATTTTTGTCTCTAATCTTAATAACCCTGTTAAGTCAAACTACAACAAAAATGAGATGGAGGCAGGAATTGGTTTTACTTTGATCCTCTAATGAAACTTAGAGCTTTCATCTATGTGCTTGAGAAGTTTCAAGGTACACTATCAGTTGATTGAGTAATTACATGTTTAACAATTACAAAGAAGCACATTTACTTTCACACACTTGTCAATAAAATGAAGCTGTCAAGGTTGCATTATTTTCATCTTTGTTTAAGCTTATTCTCCATATTCATGTTATAGGAATTACTGGACTAAAATGTATGCTGGTTTTCTCAATGATCACCGCGTATATATTTGTACTTCTTTAGAAAATTGAATTACTTTTTATATTCTCCTTTTTGCATAGGCTTTCCTCTTTATCATGATAGTCAATTGACAACTTTTTGTATCTTTTAATAAGAAGAGGCTTATAAGGATTTTACATATTTGTAATGTGGATATCATAATGTAGATACTAATCAGCCCTGAGTCCTACTTGATTGATTGCTGCCTTGCTGGCATGGCATTCGTTGAGCATTGTTAGACTCATCCTTATAGGTGTATGTGATAGTCTACTTCAACGATTATGTGATTATCAATTAGCTTATCAGTCCAGCTTTGAATTTTGTTATCTTATATCTCTGTAGATTATCAAGGCCTCACTAAGTCCTTCTGTCACGGGAAAATTTATTGTTCCTTAATTACGGCAAAGCTTGTTAATATGAAGATCGGTATCTCATGGGACATGATGCAAGTTTTACCCATCAACCAGAAGATCACCATTGCAGGGATTGATGTCACATGCTTTGATGCAAACCATTGTCCGGGTGCCCTAATAATCCTTTTTGAGCCACCCAATGGTAAGGTGTGGTACCAATCGGGTTGCCCTTTGCTTTTTCTGAGTTCTAGTTTGATTGCTCTTGTGATGGATGTCTTGTTCATGTTATGCAACAGGCTGTCCTGCATACCGGTGATTTCCGATTTTGTGAAGAAATGACAAGGAATTCAATCTTGCAGACTTGTGGTGTCCATAGTCTCATCCTAGATACCACATACTGTGACCCTCAGGTATTTAGATTGTTAATTCATTCTTGTCCATGAAGTCAAATAACCTACCAACAATTATGTGCTTGGTCTATATTCTAGGTTGTAAACTCAATATATGTGTTAAGAGTCCAACATCGGAAAAGGGATGGGTAGTTGGTCTCCTTATATGGATTTGGACAATCCTTACCTCATGAGCTAGCTTTTAGGGTGTGAGTTAGGCCCAAGGTCTGGGCGTGCAGGGAGTGATTAGAGTCCCACATCGGAAAAGGGATGGGTAGTTGGTCTCCTTATATGGACTTGGGCAATCTTTACCTCATGAGCTAGCTTTTGGGGTGTGAGTTAGGCCCAAGGTCTGGGCGTGCAGGGAGTGATTAGAGTCCCACATCGAAAAAGGGATGGGTAGTCTGGGCGTGCGGGGGAGTGTTAAGAGTCCCACATTGAAAAAGGGATGGAAAAAGGGATGGGTAGTTGGTCTTCTTATATGGACTTGGGTTATCCTCTCCTCATGAGCTAGCTTTTGGGGTTGAATTAGACCCAAGATTCATTCTTTACAATATGTTTGTATATTTTGGGTGTCATGCCCTGGCCATAGAAGCAAACACTTCGAAGAAATGCTCTAGTATGATTTATGTCACATGTACACTTAGAAGAAATGCTCTAGTATGATTTATGTCACATGTATACAACAACAATGACAACATACCCAGTATATTCCTACAAAATGGGCTCTGGGGAGGGTAAATATACGCATTCCATACCACTACCTCAGAGGTGAGATAGAGAGGCTGTTTCCGATAGGCCCCCGGCTCAAGAAAAAAACAGTCTAGAAAAGACATAGTATATGACAAGAAACAATAGGTATTGGCACAACGAATAATAACATAAACAAGAGTACCACAAAGTAATACTACACACGATTTATGTCACATGTATGTTTGCTAATATTGTGATTTTCTCCTTACATCTGAATGAATAATTGACTTTGTTATACATCAATTGTAAGAAGTAGCAAATACAATTTATTTGTTCAATACATTCAAAAAGACGGGAAACATAGAAGACTATTCCATACACCAGGAACATACGAAATAGCAAAAATCTTGATTATACAGTTTGAATACATTTCAGTGTGTCATCAGCTGTTTCCATTAATACTTCAGATGTTGTAAGAGTTTGCTTGTCTTGCAGTATGACTTTCCCAAACAGGAGGCTGTTATTCAATTTGTTATTGAATCAATACAAGCTGAAACTTTCAACTCGAAGACCTTGTTTCTCATTGGTAGCTATACTATAGGTAGACCTCATCTTTGACTTTTAAGTTTCTTGGTAATATTGAATGTGGCCAAAAGCTCAAAAGGTACCTAGTATGTTATGCTTAGTGCTTTCATCAAAAGGCAATTTCTCATGGTTTCTGCCCTTACTGATTCAGGAAAAGAGAGGTTGTTTGTTGAGGTTGCTCGTGCTCTGCAGAAGAAAATCTATATCACTGCATCAAAGTTAAGCATTTTAGAGTGTCTGGGTTTTACTCGAGAAGAAATGCAGTTTTTCACATTAAATGAGCAGGAAAGCCAAATTCATGTCGTGCCTATGTGGACTCTGGCTAGCTTCAAAAGGTTGAAGTATGTTTCTAATCAGTATGCGGTAAGTGTTTTGATGTCCAAGTATTTTGTGATGATTTAAATTCTGATGCAGCCTCAGTCTGATGCTTAAAGTATCTTGGAGGTGGAATAAAGTTGGCATTGATTTGAGGTTCATAGTTAATCAGTAATTATTTTGATTGAAAATAACAGAACTCCATCATCTTATACTGATTGGAGGGCCTAGAAGTTTTCTTTAGTCCAACGTACTCGTTGTAATAGACTAAAAAATTGTCAGGTTTGTTGACATCAATTAGGTGTTCTTGGCAAGACCCAAGAGAGCTATGTAGCCAAAAGTCTGCACAAAATCTAGAGCTAAATTCTTTCGTCGTCACACCTCTAGGTGTCTTGGTTGGGCTCACTCAAACCCTTCAGCTATTCTTTATGTTTTTCAGTATCTCTGTTTAACTTTGCTCCTCGTTCCTCTATGCGTTCATCCCTTGCACCTAAGTATATTACATGTTTGTTCTTTCCTCTGTATTGCACTTAAGTAAATTACATATATGTTTTTCCTTATGATTACTCCCCTTTTTTAATTTATTGACACTCTTTTCTGTTTCAAAAATTCTATTTCTACACAACTTATACAGCTTTCAAGAATTTAAATTTGTTAATCTACAAACACTCTAACTTTGATGTGTTGTTTACTTTTCAACCACTATTGAGTTTTTTCTTTGGTCATCGCGAATATATCCTATCAGTCAATTAAAATGTCCTATAAAGTGAATAGGAAGGAGTATAAGTTATTGGTTTAGCATTTCACCCGGAGGTCTTTACTTTCTTTTCCTTAGAATGTGACAACATTAAGATGGAGTATTTCTTGGGAAAATTTGTGTGTACTAATGTCATTTTTCTACCAGACGGAAAATTTCCTGGCTGCTCATCAAATATACTCTAGCTTTGTCATTGATCACAGGCAAAAGTGTTGACTACTATCCTTTGGTCGAATGTGCCTTACCCAATTACATCTTACTTAGAACTCTCCAACCAATAGGTTTTTGTACCACATATACAGAAGCTTTTGTTTATTGATCCAAATTTGAGTGGTATATAACAGTTCGTTACTACTTCAGGGTCGGTACAGTCTTATAGTTGCTTTCTCTCCAACTGGTTGGTCATTTGGTAAAGGAAAGAAGAAGTCAACTGGAAGTAGGTGGCAGCAGGGTACTATTATCAGGTCATTATCTAGTTTTTTAACTTCGTTTATGAGTCAAACTAGCTACATATGTAATTTTAACTGAGTCAAGGTACTAGATCAATGGATGCATATAACTCCTGAACCAACATACATTTCTGATTTCGCAATTGGTGAAGACATAATTTGTTTTGGTCTCAGGTATGAAGTACCATACAGCGAACACAGCAGCTTTTCAGAACTCAAAGAGTTCGTTAAGTTTGTATCTCCTGTTAACATCATCCCTAGTGTAAACAATCATGGACCTGAATCCAGCAACGCAATGGTCTCGCGCCTCTTGGACTGATTGATCTATTCGACACCAAATAGCAGTAATTCTTTGCATCTTGCCTTGTTTTGTAATTTGAGATTGCATTCGGTACTCTGTAATTTAATTTTCCATGTTATACCATTTTGTGGTTGGCCTGTTGTAACTTGTATAATGTAACTGCTGATGTTTTGTTCCAAACTTGTGTATTCTTTACGTGATGCAATAATAATTAGTGTATTCAGTTCAAGAAAAAGTACTTCCAACTAGTCCTTTTGGAGGCTGTTTCGCTGGAGAAATACAAATAAAACCTCATACCATGCACCTATCTCAAAATATATACATGTTGAAGCTAAACTCAAAGTTCAAATTTTATCTCAATTTAATACGACTCTATTTTTCCCCGCATTAATCTTTTTCCAAATTTATTAAGAGTAACATGGAAATTAATAATTAATTATATCTTAGTTTTTTAAACTAACAACTATTTTAGATCATCTAACTTTAGGTAAGAATGACAAGTAAAATAGAATGGATATAGTAATAGTACTCCCTCTGATTCATACTAAGTGAAGCTTTCAATTTGGGCACCCCCTTTGAAAAAATTACTTATATCTATAAAATAAAAAGTGTTTTTATTAACTTATCTTTAATTGAACAGTATTTCTTTAATGTAGTTTCTTTGTGACATAAAAATCCACTTATTTAAATAAGAATAAATTTGAAAAAAAATAAATTAATACCTGTTTAATGACGTAAGGCACTTGCTCATTTTGAATCAAAATGAAGATAAAACACCACTTAATAGGACTGGATAAATTCTAGAGATGATATTGTCTAATCTCTATTTGGGGTACATAACTCTCCCAACCATATTCATTAAGTGAAAGGCAGGTGGCAAGTCAACGGTAGAGTTTCCTCAACTATAAGATTATTGCTGATACATATATCCAATCCCTCACCAACTTGGATATATATATATATATATATATATTCAACTGCCTTCTGTTCTGTTGATGTGAGTAGTGAAATTATGATTTGATTATAAGTCAATAGTCAAAGGGCTTATGCTATGAAGTCTTCCAACTAGTTTATATATCTATCGATCATATGCTGCCGGCAATAATTTATACGCGGAATTAGAATTTAAATTTTATAAGTTTTGAATTTATTATCAATTAATTCATATCTCATTCTATTTATTGAATTCACAATTAAATATTTATACATACTTAATGAATTTTTTAGTTATACAAATACATCATCTAAGCAATAATTATTGAGTTCGTCCGAATCCGTAATTAGTACACTAGGTCTGCCGATGCATCTATATAGATCTTGAACAATAATATATATTACTATATTATTAGCAAATTGGGCATGTGGAGGTTAAAAAGACATGCTGCTAAATACCCATAGTTGTTCTTTTCTTGCTCTGAAGTATTAGAGAGCAAACAAAATGTTATGCTGAAGTTGAAATGCAACCAAGCATCATGACTAAAAGAGTGCAAAACTTTTTTAAGATAAGCAACACAAGCAAAACCAACCAACGTGTTTTTGTTCTCCTCTCTATTCCCTACTAGTTATAGTAATAATGTGTCTCTAAACAACAACAACAACAACAACAAACCTATTATATTCCCACAAAGTGGGGTCTGAGGAGGATAAGTGTACGCAGTCCATACCAATACTGTCTCTAAACAGTACTAATTTAATCAAGAATCCTAATGAATAATCACTAATATAGAATATTCTGCTTTTGAAAGGCAACTATCTTGTTATTTTCTATAGTTTTAATCTACTTAGTAAAAAATAAAAATTAAAAAAAGGGTTATTGCTTCCCATCAGACTTCAATTATAATGAGCACATCACCAGTAAGCCCAAAACATCTTGAGTATGAACTCATATCAAGTTCTGTTTCAATTGAATTCCTTCTTGGACTCATATATGTAAGTATGACCTCATATCAAGAAGTTTTGTTTTATCCAAGTATGGACTCGAACTAAAGTAGTGACATACTAATCACATACAAAAACAATAACTGCTTTTACAACAATAGCAACACAATTATTATTGTCACCATCTTTTTTTTTTTTTTTTACTTGTTTCATTTATTTCTTTAAGTTTGAAACATAACTTTTTGATTATGATCTTTCTTATCACAATAATCACATATGAGATTCTTATAACTGGACTTGACTTGCTTTTACCTTTATCTTGTCTTTCTGTCCTTTTAAGTTGCTTCTACCCCACTCTTCAGTAGCCAAAACATTTATGTAAAAAGATTAAAGAGTGAAGTGTCAAAAATACACCTAAACTATTCTTTTTTTTTTGAGTTTCATACCTAAACTATTAAGGGTTTGAGAAACACACCTAAACCATCACTCATTAGTTTGAGAAACACACCTCAAAATGAATAAAAATATTTTAAAAAATAAAATAAAATGTGTTAGTAAAAAAGAATAAAAATATGTCACGTGGACTGATTTTTAATGGCTAGACATACCTAAAGAGTTTGTAAGCAAATATTTGGTCTAGTCAACTTTTAGGTGTGTTTCTCAAACTATAAGTTATAGTTTAGGTGTGTTTCTCAAACTAAAAGTGATATATAGTTTAGGTGTGTTTCTCACACTTCCATTAGTTTAGGTGTGAAACTCAATAAAAAGGGACAGTTTAAGTGTGTTTTTAATACTTCACTCAAAATTTTTTTTTAAAAAAAGAGGCTTGAGATTTTTTCATAACTTGCCCAGAACATCAATCTTGTCATGTTGAGCTGAATTGATCAAAGAAACCTGTAGAGTTTCTCAAGAGCATAATATATAATAAACACCTATTTTAAACAACTAATAACAACAACAACAACAATAACATACCCAGTATAATCCCACAAAAAGGATTTGGGGAGGGTAAGATGTACGAAGATCTTATCCTTATCTTTGTGGGGTAAAGAGGTTGTTTTTGATAGACCCTCGACTTAGAAAAAAATGACAACAAAATATCAAAATACAAAACAAAATGAAGCAACATATAGTAGATAAACATATAAGAATAAGAATTTAACTATACGTGATTACTAAATAGTATTGCTAATAAGGAGAAGAGGATATGAGGCAAGCCCTCTGCCTCTCCCACCTAACAGACAACCAAATTGGGCTACCTACTAATCCTTGACCTTTATACCTTTCTTTCTAGGATCATGTCCTTGGTAAGTTAAAGCTGTGCCATGTTCTGTGTATTGCCTTCTACCAAAATATTCACGCACATACAATATCTAATCCTAATGGAAATCACACGAATACAATATCAATTGTATGTGTGGCCAATTGGAATCCAATGTATGTGTTTCCAAACTATATGTGCATGCCAACTGTATATATGGAAGACAATTGTATGTGAAGTGTATCTTGTATGTGTGGGGGAACCAACACCTAAAAATACATGTTGTATGTATGTCATTCGTGTATGCCAAGTACTTGTTTCCGTCTCTATATATTGACAGTGCTCACTGCTAGGCTTTTTAGATACACAAATACGTATATATTATATATCTACTACTATAAAAATATATAATGTTGCTATGTCTTATAATTTTTTAAAATAAAGTATCACAATAAAGAGGAATAATAGGGCCGAAATCGCTTCATCAATCAGATAATTTTCTCTTGTTTTAATCCATACAAAAAGGAAAAAGCGCAAAATCCAACAAAATTGGGTTAAAATGCAATTCAAACCCAAACAAAAGAAATCAAATTTAGAGATTGAGAATTATGTAACTCTGAAAAACTTTCTAAGGAGTGTAACTACGACCCATTTCGAGCTAGACAAACTTTATAAGGAGAATTGGATCAGGATGACCTGTTAATTGATTTGACATCCCATTTTAATAAGGACAAACAACATAAATTCCTACAGGAGCTTAATTACAGAAAATGCCGACATTTTGCATAATTACTGAAAATTCTGATTTTGGGTCTGTCGAGATACATAATTAGCTCCCCGATACATCCAACGAAGATACATTTTTTCCTTTTGTAAAGATACATAATTAGCTCCCGATACATTTTTTCCGATTTTGAGTCTGTCGAGATACATAATACATCCAACGAAGATACATTTTTTCCTTTGTAAAGATACATAATTAGCTCCCGATACATCCAACGAAGATACATAATTAGTTGAGATTTTTGTAATTACTTTGTAAGGATGGAGATTTGTGTAAATATGGTAAGTTAAGGTGTATGTTTATATTATTTTTTCTTTTAATATCATCCAAGTTTAATCCAACTCGTCCATTTACCATCTCCAGGAACAATAAATTCTTTGTCCTTGAAATTGAGCTGGAAACACCTAATAACACACGTACTAAGAAAAAGAGAGGTGGTGGAAAGAAGTTCCACGAAAGTAATTTCATTAGCCTACCAGCAAAAATGTAAGCATCACATTGCAAGTGCATGCAAAGCAATGAAGTCATTTGCATAAATTCGAACTACTTTTCCATAAATGTGTTACTAGGAGTTTATGGGTGATAGATACTAGCATCCAACTACTACCTCCCTCAGTTGGGTTGCCCACATTAACTTTCTCTTCACCTAACTTTCCTTACCCCTCCATTCTCCCAACCCTAAATTCCATATTAAATGCTCCTAAACTAATTTCTCCTCCTTTCATTATCTTATAAAAGAGAGATACATTATCACTATATTTCTATCAATCCTTTGGTTTTCTCAAAAAATAAAATAAAATACAATAATAATTACGTCTCAATCTCAGCTATGGCTCGAGAAGAACATCTTCTATCAACGGAGATTGTGAACCGAGGGATATCGGATGGGGGATCTCAAACGTTCTCCGTTAGGGTACGGAGGCGTTTGCCGGATTTCTTGCAATCAGTGAACCTAAAATATGTGAAGTTAGGGTACCATTACTTGATAAAACATGGGATATATTTGGCCATACTGCCAGTGTTGGTGTTGGTTTTCAGTGCTGAAGTTGGCAACCTAAGTAGAGAGGAGCTGTGGAGGAAAGTTTGGGATAGCACAACTCGTTATGATTTGGCTACGGTTTTGTCATTTGTGGCACTCTTTGTATTCACTCTCTCTCTTTATTTCATGTCTAAGCCAAGACCTATTTACCTTCTTGATTTTGCATGTTACAAGCCAAGTGATGACCTTAAGGTAACTTTTACTACTATTTTTTTTTTTTGGCCTCCGGACCCTGCATGAACACAGGATGGTTGTGCACCGGGCTGCCTTTTCCTTATTTATCTAACTTGTTTGAGGGAGGTTCTTTAAGGAACAACCTCTCTACCTCCACGACGTAGGGATAAGGTCTGTGTACACCCTATCCTCCCACGACCCTACCTGGTGAGATTGCACTGGATGTTGTTTTTTATTTGTTTGGCTTTAGGCTTAATCATCTACTATAGTACTAACCTTTTTTTGTTTTCATTTTTGTATATTTAGAGTTAGTTAACCATTTCTACGAGTGATACTACTAAAAATATGATTAGTTGACTAGTTTTATAAAAAGAAAACTAGATATCTGAAAATTATATGAAAGACAAATGATAATTGTCGTAGTAGAAGATTTGATCAAATATTCTTTAAAGTTCTATTTTCATGCACGTAAGAGGATAAGAGCTAGCTGACCCTTTTCTCCTCCTCCTCTCTAATTAAAAAAAAGTCAAAATTAATCTACTTTACTTAGGACCTCATGATAAACGTAAAGACTAAGTATAAGTTTTTGTGCTCGTATATAATACTTTTACATCATACGATTAAGTGAATTGCAAACATAGGAGCTGTTTGTACCAAATATGATCTAGAATTGTTCAAAAATTAAAGTAATTTAACCTCTCGTAACATGTTAACTAGCTTCTATCCAATGTTAGTGTATATTACTTAAAACTTTATTATTGATGCATGTCATGTCAATATCTTGGTAGGTAACAAAGGAACAATTCATCGAGCTAGCACGAAATTCGGGCAAATTCAACGAGCCTAGTCTCGAATTTCAGAAAAGAATTCTAGAGTCTTCTGGAATTGGCGATGAGACCTATGTCCCGAAAGTCATCGGGACATCGGAAAACACCGCCACCATGAAAGCAGGCCGAGACGAGGCATCAACGGTCATGTTCGGAGCACTCGATGAACTGTTCGAGAAGACGAAAATTCGTCCGAAAGACGTCGGAGTACTGGTGGTGAATTGCAGCCTTTTCAACCCAACACCATCACTTTCAGCCATGATAATAAATCACTACAAAATGAGGGGAAATATTCTTAGTTTTAATTTAGGAGGAATGGGTTGTAGCGCTGGAATAATAGCGTTGGATTTGGCACGTGACATGTTACAAGCTAACCCGAATAACTACGCGGTAGTGGTTAGTGGTGAGATGGTTGGATATAATTGGTACCCGGGTAATGAGCGATCCATGCTTATTCCGAATTGCTTTTTCCGGATGGGTTGCTCCGCCCTCCTCCTCTCTAATCGTCGTCGCGACTACCACCGTGCCAAGTACAGCCTCGAGCACATTGTGAGGACACACAAAGCTTCCAACGATCGGGCATTCAGGTAATTTATAACCCCTGAAAATTGTTGTATTTATCGAATTGTGATCATTTTATTTAAACATTTAAATAAAATAAAGATAAGATTAAAATTTAGGATTTCTGCCTTGTCTGATATCATTTCAAATTGCACGATCGCATTGGTCTCATAAAGTTAAGTGCTATAGGGACTTGTCCTACTAAAGTTTGAAGGAGAGCTAAATGCAATTAGATTTTATTTCTATGTGCATTTATGTTCGATAGGTAGGTGGTACATAAAGATAGGTGTAGATTTGATTTCAAACTATATGGTTGGGCCATAATTGCTACAACCAGATAAATAATGTCCCAGCTGTCTAATAAATGGCTTTAAATTCTGGGACCAACATTTATCTTCACATTTGTGTTCTTAAAGATCTTGTTGAGATTTTTATAAAAGATTAATTTAATATTCAACGACTTAAATGAGGACTAGTCAGTTAGGCTAACCAAACAATGCATTTACTAGTTTATACAAATTTATTTATGTGGGCTACTATACACTATATTCATTAGTTGATTTTGATTGGCCAAAAAGATTTTTTTTGGCAAAAAAAAATGTCCATTTTAGTCGGCACTCTTTTATAATTGGTGAAAAGTGCATTTTGCTCTCTTTTTTCTTTATGTAATAACTGAACAAGAGATTTCTATGAAGATAATATAAAATGTGAAAAACATTGTCTAGCTAATTTTTGTTCAGTTGGTTTCCTGAAAATTATGGTTAATTTAAATAGGCTCTTCTCTCATAAAAATAAATCAATTTGAAAAGATTATATTACACCATAGTCTGGATGTCATAATCCTAATAATTATGTCTATGTTGGTCACACATAGTAGCTTTTTAGTACTGAAGATACAACTGAGACCCATAGCTCGTGAAATTCGACATTTTAGGATTTGATGTGTTTGGTAATAATGAGAAAAATTAGTCCTACAAAAATGTGTTTGGTATAATGAGAGAAATTAGTCCTACAAAAACGTTTTCCTACATGAAATATATAGCTGTTTCTCGACCCTCGGTTGGCCTTTGAAAAGAACAAATGAATAAGAAATAGTACTATATGTTTTTTGCATTCAAAATTCAATTTAGAGTAACTTTGTGATTTAATAGCTCAAAAAAACATCAAACACTTGGGAGTTTCAAACTTCTTTAATTGTTTTAGTTTCATAGTTATATAGTATGTTTTTTCCAGCTTCATCCGTTGTACATGCTCATCCTTACACTATCAATGTAGTTTAATATGTGATATCGAGCTAGTTACATTTCCACATTACTGATTAATTAATGTTTATTATAGAAATTTACCGGTAATTATCTTATAACTAACCTGATTAATGCATAATTTGTTTTTTTAACATCTTTAGTGCATATAACTTAAACTTTGTTGCTAAAGTCAAGTACGCAAATTACACACATTTCTCAGGTGCATTTATCAAGAAGAAGATAGCCAACGTTACAAGGGGCTAAAGATAAGCAAAGATTTAGTAGAAGTTGGAGGAGATGCATTGAAGACCAACATTACCACATTAGGCCCTTTGGTTCTACCTTTATCAGAACAACTCTTCTTCTTTGGAAACTTAGTTTGGAGGCACTTATTTGGCAATAAAAATTCCAAAGGAAATAATAACAACAATTCCCAGCTGGCCAATAATAAGCCCTATATTCCAGACTACAAACTTGCCTTTGAGCACTTTTGTGTGTATGCAGCCAGCAAAACTGTCCTTGATGAGCTTCAAAGGAACTTAGGGTTGAGTGAGGAGAATATGGAAGCTTCTCGCGCCACGCTCCATCGATTTGGTAATGTTGAACTACGCAACCATCTCATCATAACACGTTAAGTTATTGTTAGAGCGAACATGATTTTAATTATATATTATGTCTCAACAGGTAACACGTCCAGTAGCAGCATTTGGTATGAGTTGTCTTATTTGGAAGCAAAGGAGAAAATCACAAGAGGTGATCGTGTGTGGCAAATTGCTTTTGGATCAGGTTTTAAGTGTAACAGTGCTGTTTGGAAAGCCATTCGCCGTGTTAAGAAGCCTTCAACCAATCCTTGGCTTGAGTGCGTTGATAGGTACCCACAGTCTCTCACACAATAATAAGTGTGAGTTTAATTTCATGGAAGATTTGGAGTTAGAAGATGGCACGAATGACTATATCTAAATCATGAATGTATAGTCAAGAAAATTGGCCTTATAATTAAGTTAAGTGATTTATGGAAAGGTACTTATTTGATTAGAATCTTGACCTCGATCACATGTATTAATGTCAATGAATTTAAGTGTTCCAAGTTTAACAAACATATATAGGTCTCTTTGTTATTGTCGACAGTTTGTGAAATAAATGTGTTGTGAACATTTTATATTGATGATAAACGAATATTTTATGTATTATTTCTTCTTGCATTAATTAAGTTGGCTGGCTTCTCGAATTCTTGTTTCATTCCTATATTTTCTTTGTTATAATCAGTCTCAATCCAATTTAAATACTTATGTCACAAAAATAAGAATTGTGCCATCAAAAGGCTTTTACAAAGGTTGGTTTGAGATCCTGACCCGACTAGCAACAAGTTAAAGAGGAATTGACATATGTATACCATTCTTAAATAGATTTGGACTGGCATGTTTTAACCAAGTAATTATTTAGCAAAAGGAAACCTAAAATAATTGGCATTTTATAGCCATACGATAACAATCTGCATAAAAATAGGGGAGTGAATATCCCCTCCCCCTAATATCGCAACTCATGCTCCAAAAATAGGGAAGAAAATATTTTTAAATATTATTAAGAAACATGTGTTTTAATTAGTAGTACTACACTATTATTTTCTCTCTCTGCTAACTTCCAATCAAAATTTGTCCTTAAAAGTTAAAACTAGCAAAAAAATATTTAGAATTATCATTCTCCTTAAAATTAGCGAAAGATATTTAATTCTATACATTTATTTAAGCGAAAATTACTTAAAACTACAACTTAAGTTATTTATATTACTTAAAATCCCAAATCCCTAAACTAATTACAAATATCCCATCTCAGACTTTCTCTCTCCATATAGCCGATACATTACTCAACTTTCTCAACCCACCCACTTTTAACGCCTAATGCTCTCCTAATACTCCACAAACAACGCCTAATTTCAAGGCAACTATCCAGCGATTTGACAATTTTGAATTACAGTCGTCTTCATCTCCAATTCCTCAACATCAACTGACAAACTCCATTAACTTTCTTCTTGAGTTTCTTTTGGAGGTTAGTATAATTTCATAATTTTTTTTCACTTTACTAAATCTAAAATCGACATTGTCGAGTTAGTGTTCATTGACCGTAATAAGCATATTAATCGAGTTCGGTCCTTCGTTTAGTATTGGACTTACTCAATTAGATGATAATCCCCAAACAACAAATATTGTTGTTGGGTTTGTTCATGGCAATTTTGATAAGGATGACCCTGATTTCCGTGAAAATAGATCTAAACATCGAAACGATCCCTCTACGATGAAGAAGTTACGGGAGAGTGCTGGTACAAGAAACAAAAAGCCTGTTGCGGCATCTTCAAAGAGGAAAAAAATCTAAAAATACATCACGCCCCTGGCTACCAAAGGTATATTGCTTTGTTTCTCACAAGTTTATAATTGTGAGATACATATTTGTTGATGTATATGAATCGGAAAACAACATATTGGTGGATTTTTATTTACTGATACATATTTCTAATATAATTGATTGTTCTTGATATTGCTGATACATAGAATACTTATGTATAAGAAGACTTTGCGTAAGCCAGATACATACAAGATAATAAACACATAAGTATGTTAAGTAATGTATTGATTTAAACTTATGTATAAGAATGTATTAGGCAGTACATATATGTACAATCGAAATATGTCATTTTTCTGTTTAGTTATGTATTACATTAGACTAATATTTTTCTACATATGTATATGATTACAGGGTGTGAACATTTTCCATGGGGAAAGATTGCCTTTTCTAAGTTAATCATCTCTTTGAGACAAGATTTTTTTTTATAGAGAAGCAGTTATACTGTATAGGAGGCATGCCATACGTACTGAATGTGTGGATGTATGAATGTTGTTCTGAATGCGCGATACATAACTTACATATACATAAGTAACAAAACTGATTGACGATATTTATGTTGTTTTGTTGTATAACAAATGTCATATACATCACATGATTCACTTATACATTAACACTTATGAATCTTTGTAGTTATTTACGTATGATAGATAACTATACATAGACATCTGATACATGTTTTAACTGTCATTTAGTGGTTAGTAGCATCTACTAGTTGCTTGGTACATTGGTAACTTTTGTTCTATCTGTACGTTGTTTTTTTGACAGTTTGTGTACACCAACCTCGGTGTGACGGTTGAAGAATTTGAGAGGCTTGATTTGCCAAATCCAGTAGTTATTGCTACAAATGATCCTGCTGCATTGTCTGTACCTATCACATTGGGTGATCCTCACGAAAAACTGATTTCTGATGCTATACTGAAAGCTACTGCATCAGAACCAGATGGTTTTGAGGATTTTAGCATAAAACCACCGATTGAAGTACTGAACAAGGCAAAGATATTAGTGACAATGAAGATCCTCCAAGACCAAGGCCCAATTATATTCCACCTTCCGATGAATCAACGATAATTAGCATTGAGTAGTTTGAAAGTTTATTATGTTTTAACCTGAATAATATTTTGGCTATTGTATTAGCAAATAGTGATCAAGACATATCTTGTAGCTTTCGTTGTACGTATTTATTTTGTGTTTTGGACAAAATTTCTATAATATATTAACTTAGGTTTATTATTTTATTATTTTTCTCCAAAACAATATAAGTTAATGTTTTTTGCACCAGCTCTGTGTATATGTTACATCATATACATTTCAGATCAGTGTTGTATCTCATAATGTTACAGCTATGTATATGTTCGCTTATATGTTGCAATGTGTAAGGTAGCTTATGTATTGTAATGTATATAGTATATTAAACATTACTAAACAGTTATGTATCTTATAATGTATTGTATCTTATACTTTCTTTTATACATTGCAATGTTTAAGTTAGCTCTGTGTATATGTTACAGCATATACATCTCAGATCAGTGGTGTATCTCATAATGTTACAGCTATGTATATGTTCGCTTATATGTTGCAATGTGTAAGGTAGCTTATGTATTGTAATGTATATAGTATATTAAAACTAAACAGTTAAGTATCTTATAATGTATTGTATCTTATACTTTCTTTTATACATTGCAATGTATAAGTTAGCTTACAAGTTGTAATGTATATGATATAATTCCTGATATAAGCTATCTTATACATAAAAGTGTGTAAGTGTGTAAGATTATAGTTGCAATATCTATGGTATATTATACATTCCTAAATTGTAATGTATATTATAATGTCACACAATGGGTATATTATACATTGAAATGTATATGTTATCTGATACATTGCAGTGTATAGTGCCGTAACTGCAATGTATAAGCTATCAAATATATTGCAATGTTTACGATATCATATACATTACAATGTATATGATATAATTATGTAACAATAATGTATCTTATAATGTAATTACACTTTGCAATATAATTGCAGGTTTCACTTAATGTATAGTGAAAAACAATGTATAAGCTATAAATTTGTGCAATGTATAAGTAACCTTTATTTATTTATTAGAATAAAATTTGTCATTGTATAAATAAACTATATCTACGTATAAGAGTTTAAACAGTAACACTTAGATCTGAGGTATGTATAATATTTGTTTATAGCAATGTATTAGATATATTATTCAAAAAGTTTTGTATATGTTACAGTATTATGCAATGTAAAATTTACCTAAACAATGTATCCCTGTTTATAATATATAAGTAACCTTATAAAGTGACAATTACCTAAAAACAATTGAAACTGGAAGCAAATTTTAACACTTACATGAAATCTTATAGTCATTACAGAAGATAAATTTTAGCATCTCAAAACTTAAAATAATAAAATTTGCACAACAAATTTTATAGTCATTACATGAAATCTGGTTAAACAAGATTTAACACTTTTCAAACTAGAAAACATCAAGTTCATGAGTTTGCTACATTAATCTTGAAAAAAGAAATGTTTCCGGCAACACAATTGTCAATTTTCCTTTGATAAAAAATCACAATTGTATCTGTTGTGACCTGCACGACCACATCTGCCATAACAGTTTGTGCTTGATGATAGAGTTTCACTAGATTTCTTATGCCTCCCTTTGTTTGGCCTTTCAGGTGGTCTACGATATTTTGATGGTACGACCAATTCCTCTTCAACACATTTAGGCACCTGCCATTCCTTCATATCGGGCATCGGAATAATTGGAACTTCATACGTCCTCACTAGTGTTGCAGGCTTATAGTAATCAGAGCAATAGGGACTCATATCATCTACATTTTTGATCTTCAAAACTGCAATGGCTTGAGGACACGATATCTCATCAAGTTGAAACCATCCATAGTTGCATTGGCTTATACAAACACAAATCCTAGTTTTGATCAAAAGTTCATAACAAATAAGCGAACATATATGAGAACAACTGAATGTATAGGATAAACATATTACAGCTTTGCAATGTATATAATTGAAAACACGTTATGTATACATACAAAAACCTTGAACATATAATGTATATGATATCACCAATAGGTCAGATTTAGGATTGCAGACAACATATACTTATGTATAGGATTTCAAAATATTTATGTATACGATTACAAATTTTATATACTTTTGTATATTTATTTAACCTTCAAAAAACAGATGCAGATACGATAAATACAAAGTAATGTATATGGTCAAATCATTCTCCAGAAAAATGATTTCAACAATTATAAGCATCATAAATAAGTACGAAACTACAAAACAGATTTATACATTCTAATCATACCTCTGTTTGTCGGATCGCTTAGCTCGAACATTAAAGCAATGATCTAACGCATACTTCGCCATTACGCTTACAAGTGTAGCTTTATCCTTGTAAAGCTGCTTCTCCTTCACTTCTTTATTCTTACAATTACTTATGAAGTTGTCAATTTCCAATTCAGGTACATATAATGAGTACTCATTTCTTGACTCAACAACAGAAAGTGCTAGTGCATCCGATTGTATTCCTTCTACGCAGACTATTGCTCCAGTTTCACCATCGAACGTTACCTCTTCGGTAGATTTATCTGTACTTATTATGATTAAAGGATACATTACAAACGAGGGAGAAATTTTCTTCAGTTCAACATAAAACTTCACTCCATTATCATTACGAATCACCATTGCTGATGAATTGCCTTCAACTATGTATCGGATGTCAATTTTTTTCCTTGACTTATCAATCTCTAATTCTGCCGCAATTGCCGAATTCAATTTTAGATATGTAATATTTTCTGCAACAACAATTCCATCACTTTTGTATCTTTCAGAAACTATTTCAGATTGTCAGACACCAGAATGCCTCAAGAGAATGGAAATGTTCATCTTGTATAGGAACTGAAAAAAAAAAGCAAAACAAAAAATAAAAAAAAACAGAGCAAAGTGCAGTTTATAGTTTTTGATCGTAGGAATTTGGATGCTTTGAACAAAGAAAGATGATTTGGTAATTCAAAACTTCAAATTTTGAATCTGTTACTAAATTCAAGGGATTCAACAAACAATAAATATCACGTTGATTGCGCTTAAATCACGTTAAAGCCATTTTTTCCTTTTATATCGTTAATTAGTTTTGCAGTTATGTATATGTTCGTGATGTATATGGTGGTTTAGTTATTTATATGCCGCGTAAAGGTAAGGAATTTGATGTAATTTAGGCAAATATCGGGAGAGAGTGTAATTAGCTAGTAAACTACTGATATTTATGTTATTTATACTTATTTTTATAATCTTAATTTAAATTTTAAAATGTTAATAAAATTAAATATTTCCAAGACAATATTACACGATGTTACTACTTGTTAATCAAGTCTCAAATTCACAAAAAAAATAATCTTAATAATCTACAAAACTAAATAACTTTTGATATGATACCGTTCAAACGAAATAGAGATACTAATAAGCAAACTAAAGAGTTAATGAGTAACAATATAACTAGCTAAATAACAATACTAACCTAATTTTGTTTCATTAGATCACAATAAAACACACACAAAAAAATGTCAATATTTAATCCATTAAAAGTGAAAATAAACTCAAAAAAAAAAACTTTTATGGCACTTATGGCGTATCCAACACCACCACATCATCTTCATCAAGCATATCTGACTCCTTAAAAAGTTTAGTATTTGTATTTTAATTATTTATATATTTTATAAACATAATTAATATTTTAATATATCTGATGGTTTGAGTAGACTTTGAGTTTGTACTCCTCTTGATATTCTTAGTACTCTATTCTATTTTTTAATCATTTTTTGTTTGGCCCACGGGCCGGCCCAGCCCATATTGCTCAAACCCCCCGGGCCGACTAGCTTATTCGGGTCCGGCTAAAAAGCCCTGTTCTTTAATGGGATGCAAAAATCTTAGCCCAACCCTATTAAATTACAGGTTGGGTCAGGCCGGCCCAACGGGCTTGACCCATATTGACGGCTCTACCCACAAATAATTAAGTAAAAATATAAACGTCCAATTAAAAAATGTCACGTAATTAATTTAGTTTTAATTTATTTTTATCACTTCACTCGCAGTTATTAAAATATTAATTTTTTTCTTTGCCACGCCATTCTTTTGGGGATAAAAAAGGGTAAATAAATTCACCCTTCACTACGTTCTTTACCCGCAGCTTATAGGCCCAAAGATCACCAATACCAATAACAAAACCCTACTTTCTCGCCAATATCAATAATCAAAACCCTACTTTCTCGCAATCGCAGGTACGACGGTGATACCTTCTCTATAAGATAAACGTGGCAACTGGGCCGAGTCGGCCCGGTTTCGGCCCGTTTAGACAGGCCCAGGTTGAGACCGGACCGGACCCGGACCCGATAAGGTAAGGGGCTAGGGGGATTTTTAGGGGGCTGGGCCGGAAAAAGTCCTTGGACCGGTAGATCGGCCCAGTAAAAAAATCGGACCAGGCCCACCGGTGCACTGGCTCGGTAATAAAAAAATTAAAAAAAAAATTGGGTTGTTGCTATCCGGCCCACCTGCCAATTGGATCGTTGGCAGTCCAAACGGCTATATAGCCGTTGGCCCAACGGCCAATTGTGCAAAAATTTAGCTTTTTTTTTAAAAAATAATTAACTTTAAAAAAAAATTCCTATAAATACCCCATTTCAAAAATTATTTTCCCACAACTTACAATCTCATTCTCTCAAAATCTCAATCTCTCTCAATTATTCTATTTTCTAATTATCTCATAAAGTGTTCAATTATATTTTATTATTTTACAATTAAAAATATCAAGGGGGAGTTTCCAAAAGTACTCAATTGATCAACTTTCGGATACTTTGGCAATTTGGTATTATCGTTTTATCTCTTACTTTTAATTTTTAATTAGTGTATTATTTGTTGAATTTTTATTTGTATTGTTTTTGTGTTTTTTGAATAATTGTTAGTTTAACTTGTAATATGGATAAATTAAGGAAAGTCGGTAAAAGTGTTAGAAATTTTTGTCCCGGAAGTGGTAGTGGTAGTAAAAAACAAATTGATTCCGGTAAAGGTAGTTCAAATACTCGATATACTCGTGTGCCTTCGGTACCAATTAGCGAACCCTTTGAGAATGAAATACGTGTAGGTGCTCACGATATGAATTATTTAGAGGCCCAAGAAAATTATGGTATAGAAGAAGAGAATGAAGTAGACGAAAATGATGATGATGATGATGTTGATGTTACACCAGAATCTGGTAATGTTAATGTTCAATCTGAATCGGTTAATCTTCCTCCCCGGCACCCTGTAAGATCTTGTAAAAAAACTAGTATTGTGTGAAATTTTTATACTCGAATAGAAGGAACTACTCAGGTTGAATGCGATCTTTGTCAGTTAAAATACGAGCATAAGACCGGGGGTAATAAAGGAGGTACGGTTCAGTTGATGAGACATTTGCGGGATAAACACCCAATAGAGCTAGCTCATGTAACTGGTGGTGGGACAGTTGGGGCCCAAGACAAACTAGGTTGAACCCAAAAATCGGTAAATTAGTTAAGGATTATAATAAAATGAAGGATCGTGAAGAATTAGCAAAAATGATAGTTGTGGGTTGTTTACCTTTCTCTTTTGCTTCTTCTGAAGCTTTTATTCATTATATTCTGGCAATTTATAATCCTATGCTTGAGGGTATTCCTAGAAGCACTTGTCGGTCCGATATTTTTACACTCCATGCACAATATGTTTAACTATTTATCTGCAATATTAAAAAATCTTCCATGCAGAGTTGCTTTAACTTCTGATCTTGGTCGTGCTATTAATAAAAATGATTATTTAACAATTACTTGTCATTGGGTAGATAGTAATTTTGTTATGCAAAAACGTATTTTAGCATTTTTGTATGATGAAGACCGTAGACACACTAGGAAATTTATTTTTAAATCTATTACAAAAGTTGCAAGATATTATGGTATTGACAGTAAGGTTTTATGTATATCTTTTGATAATGCATCTAACAACAACGCTGCTATTGACCTGTTAAAAATTAAACTTTCTCCACCCACTACTAAAAAAAGGCCAAAAAACGACGGCCAAAAGCGACGGACCGCGACGTTTTTTTGGTCAAAATCGACGGAAAAGCGACGCAGTCACTTGCATCGTAAAAAGTCCCGACGATTTTTAAAAATGACGGACAACGTTGTTTTTTTTTCGACGGACAGCATCGATTTTCGAAGAAATTTTTTTTTAGGAAATGCGATGCTGTCCGTCGTTTTTTGTGCTTCATATGAAGAACAAATAATGAACAAAAAGCGACGGAAAGCGTCGTTTTTTAGAAAAAAAATTTAATTTTTTTTCCAGAAATTGCGACACTATCCGTCGTTTTTTGTTCTTCATATGAAGAACAAATGTTGAACAAAAAGCGACGGAAAGCGTCGTTTTTTAGAAAAAAATTTTAATTTTTTTTTCCAGAAATTGCGACGCTGTTCGTCGTTTTTTGTTCTTCATTTGAAGACAAATGTTGAACAAAAAGCGACGGACAACGTCGTTTTTTAGATTTTTTTTAAAAAAAAATTTCAAAAATTATGACACTGTCCGTCGCTTTTTGTTCTTCATATGAAGAACAATGAAGAAAAAAAGCGACGGACAACGTCGATATTTGTTTTTAAAAAAAAATTGAAATTAAAAAAGCGACGGACACCGTCGCATTTCTGGAATATTTTTTTAAAAAATTCCAGAAAAGTGACGAACAAAAGCGACACTGTCCGTCGCTTTTTTGCATATTTTTTGGATGTAGAAAATTGCATTTTCTATATCCCTCCTGTCAAATGAAAATGCAATTCAGCCCAAGCAACACACATTACGCATATAAGACATACTGCTAGTAAACAACACTTAAACAATTAATCCAACAACATTCAAAACACTAAACAGTCAATCCAACAACATCTAAAACACTTAAACAATCATAAAGGTTTTCAAAAAGTTAAGTTAAAGAATGTCTAAAAAGTGTCTAGAAGCATCGAATCCAATAACACTAAGGAGTAGCCCCAACTAACTCCTCGTCACTCTCTGTGTCTTCTTCGCTACTTGAATCGGGTGATGGAGAACGATGACGAGCCATGCTAGCCATTTGTTTTTTAAGTTCCTCGACGGTCTTGCACGTGATATCATTTTGAGCAACGGACTGTGCCAAGGCACGTGTAAGCTGTGTAATCTGCTGCGACATAGCAGCAAGTTGAACACCGTTAATTGCCTCTGCCTGGCCTGAGGAACCAATACCTTCTAATCCTGAACGGATGCGTCCCAATTCATTCTGAGAGCCCATCCCATAGACTCTCCCCTTTTGTTTTCCCCCGCCACTTTTTCAGTCCAAATTTGAATAGTTTCTTTCCTTGAAGGCGCGGTTGGACCGAACTCAGACAAGTAGCGTTTATAATCATTCTGCATATTAAGAAAGAAATGTTAGAAGATTTTACTTTTACTAAGCAAGGTGGAGCATAACGTAGAAAAGAACAATTACTTTGTAAGTAGATTTTACTTTGTAAGTAAATTTTTAAAACATACATTGGCATTTTCAGCCCTTGGCTCAACCCATACATCTGGGTCTGACTCTTTCATCTTTTTCCTTAAATGTGTTCGTTCGAAGACCTCAAGTTGAGTCGGTTCGCGACCCAAAGCTTTTGTCTGCAAGGAAAAAACAAATAAACATAATCAAGTAGTATTTAATGAACTTTATATAAACATGTAAATTAGAATATAAGTTTATTACTTACCATTTCCCGAATTATGGTCCCGACACTCTTTGCACCCCCGGTGTGTAATGAGCCACCTTTTAAACTAGCTCTGACTTGCTTATTTTTCTCAGACACTACCTTGTATTCAGGAGAATCCCAAATAACACGCATGTCATCATATACTTCTTTAAGAAGCCATTCTTTTACATTTCCATTACGCCTAATACGTTCAAGCCAACCTTTTAGCCTCGATGCAACATGATTTTCAAAAATAACAGCCATGACTTTGTTGTGCCTTCGCAACCAAGTACACATAGTCTGAAAATCAATTGAATAGCATTAGATGGTATATATATTAATATTAAAGTTAACTAAATAACAATTAAATTCAATATACCTTAAATTCATTAAACATGGCCTGCCGATATCTCTCTGGAATCTCCCTCCAACTGACCCAAGGTTGCGAATAAAGCCTCCTAACGCTCTCCTTTACAGCTTTATTAACTTCTTTGGATGAGGGATACCACCTGTAAAAAATAATAAATATGTCAATTCAAAATATTTAATTAATAAAGATAAATTTTTTTAAATAAACTTATCAATTAAGAAAATAAACTTACGATGATCCATCAGGCTCCATGAACACTCTACCAAGCCTGTCCGTATCACCAGGTACTAGTCCGATCAGATCCGCATCAGTATCATCATCTACCGACGGAGGTGAAGGTACAGATCCAGATGTAGATGCTACTCTCGGGTGTACATAATGCTGAGTTAACGGGGGAGTAGATGTCTGTGCATCGGAGTCAGAGCTATCTCTAAGCCTCAATCCTGAGAGGTGGGGGGATGAATCGCGGGGGGATGGAGTAGCAGATGATAATCTCGAAGTCCTTATATCTGTAGACCTAATAGTATGTGAAGCAGAAATGTGTAGAGATTGTGATTGTTTTCTGGGACCATGAAAATCTGCAGGATTTCTAGTGCCATAAGGGACATAAGATCGCCCTGATGAAGAAGTGTGCATCCATGGCTGGGATGAAAGTCGACCAGGAGTATCATTAGGGTCTATAGGTGTCCTGGATTTCTTCTTAGCAATTGATTTCGAACTCTTATTAGTACAAGGTCGATCTCCATTACCACTGGATGTCATCTGTATGCAAGTTTACATTAAAACATATAAAAAAATTATTAGTAATAACAAATAATTAGTGGTAACAAAAAAAACTAACATGCTAGTCTATAGTCTCCCAATCTTCCTCTTCGCTTGTTTCATTTCCATCATTCTCCCATTCTTCCTCTTCAGTTGTTTCATTTTCGTCGTTCCATTCTTCCTCCCAGAATGATTCATTTCCCTCATATATTTCTTCATCAATATTATTCATTGCAATGATCTCATCATCAGAAACTTCTTCTAAAATGCGGTGAGGATGTTCTAAATTATTTTCCAACTCAACATCCACTGTTTGATCAATAACTGCGACTTCGTTCTGGTATGCCACAACTAATACATTCTCAATCTCAAATCTCCCCACAGGCTTAGTCTTTATAACCACCCACCAATTGGTTTTATCTCTACGCAATGGATATGTTGCGTAATATACTAGCCTGACATTTTGTGCAATGATAAAAGGATCATAGCGATTATATTGCCTCGTGTGCTTAACTTCAATTATATTATGTTGTTGATTTACCTTGGTACCTCTATGTGATGTATCAAACCACTTACACCGAAATAGTATTATCTTCTTTTTTGGCCAACCAGGGTACCTAACTTCAATAATCTCTTGTATGACACCAAAATATTCAACGGTTTGGCCGTTACCATCAACATCACCTTGAACGCACACACCGCTGTTATTAGTTTTCTTATACTTTGAAACTTCTTCAGTTTGAAACTTGAAACCATTCACACAATATTTATTCATCGTATGAATTTGATTTCCAGGCCCAAATGCAACATCTCTCACCAATTGCAAATGTTCGATGGTACTATATTCATCCAAAACCTACATATCATTAATCCAAAATATAAAGTTTTATTAAATGACATATAATTTTAGTAAATGCACATATGAACTTTCATACTTACATATTCATTCAGCCAATCAGAAAACTTTGTATATATGGCATCATTACCCCATGTCCTTATGAATAAACTGTTAAGTGTACATCATTGAGATTTTTCATTAGTTAAGTTTCCTTACCAAATTAATGTAATTCGATAACACAATTAACACTTACTCAAGATATGGTTGAATCTCGGGACAATTAAGCAAAACATGAGTCATTGCAGATTTTCTTTCCATACCAGTGAAGGCTCGCGTATCATGATTTTTAGATCCTTTGCCCGATTGATTAAAAATTGAAATTGGTGGAAACATAGGATCACCATCACCTTTATCATTGCGATTGGGCCTATTTCTCTTGCATGACACTTCATTCCCAAAGTAGTAAGAACAAAAATGAGCAGTTTCTTTTGCAAGATAAGCTTCACAAATCGATCCTTCAATCTTTCCCCTTTGCTTTATAGATTGTTTGCACTCTCCAATTTTCCTGCATAATTGTATCTGAGGTAGTTAAATAATTTCTTTTTAAAAAATAAAGCATTATTCAAAATAAAATGTACCTCTCGCCTGGATACATCCACCTCATTTGAATTGGCCCCCCAAGACGTGCCTCTTCTACAAGGTGAATTGGAAGATGCTCCATCACATCAAAGAAGCCACATGGAAAGATCTTCTCCGACTTAGTGGTGATGACGGGAATATTCAGCTCCATTTTGTCCAAACTACTCTCCAACAACTTTCCCGAACATAAATCTTTGAAGAACAGACTTATCTCTGTGATTGGTTTCCATATCCTCTCGGGAAGGTGGATAAATGCGATAGGAATCAAGGTTTCCATGAAAACATGACAATCATGACTTTTCATACCAATCAATTTTCCTTCTTCCATATCTGCTCGTTTTTCTAAATTCGAAGCATAGCCCTCGGGCATTCTCAAATTCTTAACCCACTCACATATTTCTCGTTTCTCATCCAATGTGAATGAAAAACTAGCCTTGGGCTTAAAGAACTTACCATTTTCTTTTTCTTTCAACCATAACTCTTTTCTCTTGCAATATTGCTTAATGTCCATTCTAGCTTTTGGATTGTCTTTTGTCTTGCCCTTAACATCCATGACTGTGTTGAACAAATCATCAAAATAATTCTTTTCAATGTGCATCGGATCAAGATTATGTCGTAGTTTATTGTCCCCCCAATACTACAACTCCCAAAATATGCTTTGTTTGGTCCAATTATGTTCAACACCATATCCGGGAAGTCTAGAAGGTGGACTATCTGTAACTTTAGGCAAATTACAAACTCTTTCCCAAATCTGATGCCCTGATAGTGATGGAGGTGGAGGATCATTCTCAATCTTATTCTTTCTGAATGCATTTTTCATCTTTCTAAACTCGTGGTCCATTGGCAAGAATTGACGGTGACAATCAAACCAACTATTTTTTCGACCATGCTTTAAAGTGAATGCTTTACTATTTTTCATACAATACGGGCAAGCTAATTTTCCTGCAGTCATCCAACCAGACAACATCCCATATGTAGGAAAATCGCTAATAGTCCACATTAAATTAGCATGCATAACAAAATTCTGCTTAGTTGATATATCATATGTCACTACACCTTCATACCATAATTGTAGTAACTCATCTATCAATGGCTGCAGATAAACATCAATCAAACTTTTTGGATTACGAGGACTAGGAATAATACAACTTAGGAATATGTAGGGACTTGTCATGCACATTTCAGGCGGAAGATTATATGGAGTAATAAATACAGGCCAACAAGAATAAGGTGCACCAGAATTAGAGAATGGTGTGAAGCCATCTGCACACAAGCCCAATCTAACATTTCTTGGTTCTCTTGCAAAATCAGGATAAGTTCTATCGAAATACTTCCAAGCTTCTCCATCTGATGGATGAGACAAGACCCCTGGTGGCCTTCTATTTTCATCGTGCCATCTCATATGTGGGGCAGAACTCATTGAAGCATACAACCTCTTTAACCTAGGTATAAGAGGTAAATAATGCATTGCCTTAATCGGAACCATCTTTCCACTTGGAGTCCACTTATAACGAGCATGTCCACAAAACTTACAATTATCTAATTCAGCATCATTTTTATAGAACAACATACAACCATTCATACAACAATGGATTCTATTATACGACAATCCCAACTTGGAAACCAATTTCTTTGCCTGATAAAAATTTTGAGGTATGTTCAACTCCGAGTCAACTAGTTCACCCAAAAGACCAACCATAGAGTCCATAGCAGATTGAGCAACATTCCAATCAGATTTGATACTCATTAGTCTAACTGCAACAGACAAAGTAGAATGACGACTCCCTTCACATAGTGGGCGACTAGCCTCTTCTAATTGTTGATAGAAGCGTCTTGCTTCTTCATTGGGAGCTTCTTCTAAATTCTGTTCTGGTTCCATCCTATCCCTAATCCCAAAGGCATCATTGACCATTTCATGAACTCTATCTTCATGTTGTACCCTATCGTGTTGAACCCTATGTTGAACTCTAGCATGTTGAATCCTAGCATGTCGACCATGTACAAGCATGTCATACTGATCCTCAGGCAACGAATTATAAAATATACCATTCAAACCATCTCTCTCTCCGTGATCGACCCACACAAAATATCTTGGCTTAAATCCATTACGACATAGATGCGTCATAACTATATCTGGTTGAAAAAACTTCATGCACCTACATGAACTACAAGGACACCTAACCACCCCACTTTTTTTGAAATAAGTCTAGTGACATTGCATGAATGATAAAACCTCAAACACCATTAAGATATTGAGGTTTTAAACCCCCACCAGTTTCATAATCCATATCATACATCCACAAACGATGATCCATCTACAAAAATATAGATATTCAATTATAAATTTGCACTTCAAGTCACTACCATTTTCAAGTACCTAATTCACATTTCAAGTCTCTACCATTAACCATTTTCAATTAACTAATTCACATTTCAAGTCACTACACTTTTTCACATTTTAAGTAACTAATTCACATTTCAAGTCACAAATTCACATTTCAAGTCACTACTAATTCACATTTCAAGTCACAAGTTTACATTTTCAAGTCACTACCATTTTCAAGTAACTAATTCACATTTCAAGTCACTACACTTAACCATTTTCAAGTAACTAATTCACATTTCAAGCCACTACACTTAACCATTTTCAAGTCACAAATACACATTTCAAGTCACTACCATTTTCAAGTAACTAATACACATTTCAAGTTACTACACTTAACCATTTTTAAGAAAATAATTCACATTTCAAGTCTCTACCATTAACCATTTTCAAGTAACTAATTCACATTTCAAGTCACTACACTTAACCATTTTCAAGTCGCAAATACACATTTCAAGTCACTACACTTTTGCACATTTCAAGTCACAAGTTTACATTTCAAGTCACTACCATTTTCAAGTACCTAATTCACATTTCAAGTTACTACACTTAACCATTTTCAAGTAACTAATTCACATTTCAAGTCACTACACTTAACCATTTTCAAGTCACAAATACACATTTCAAGTTACTATACTTAACCATTTTTAAGTAACTAATTCACATTTCAAGTCTCTACCATTAACCATTTTCAAGTAACTAATTCACATTTCAAGTCACTACACTTAACCATTTTCATGTCACAAATACACATTTCAAGTCACTACCATTTTCACATTTCAAAATTCACATTTCAAGTTACTACACTTAACCATTTTTAAGTAACTAATTCACATTTCAAGTCACTACACTTTTTCACATTTCAAGTAACTAATTCACATATCAAGTCACTACACTTTTTCACATTTCAAGTAACTAATTCACATATCAAGTTATTACACTTAACCATTTTCAAGTCACAAATACACATTTCAAGTCACTACACTTTTCAAGTACCTAATTCACATTTCAAGTCACTACACTTAAGCATTTTCAAGTAACTAATTCACATTTCAAGTCAGTGACACTTTTTCACATTTCAAGTCACAAATACACATTTCAAGTCACTACCATTTTCAAGTACCTAATTCACATTTCAAGTTACTACACTTAACCATTTTCAAGTAACTAATTCACATTTCAAGTCACTACACTTAACCATTTTCAAGTCACAAATACACATTTCAAGTTACTACACTTAACCATTTTTAAGTAGCTAATTCACATTTCAAGTCTCTACCATTAACCATTTTCAAGTAACTAATTCACATTTCAAGTCAATACACGTAAACATTTTCAAGTCACAAATACACATTTCAAGTTACTACACTTAACCATTTTTAAGTAGCTAATTCACATTTCAAGTCTCTACCATTAACCATTTTCAAGTAACTAATTCACATTTCAAGTCACTACACTTAACCATTTTCAAGTCACAAATACACATTTCAAGTCACTACCATTTTCACTTTTCAAAATTCACATTTCAAGTTACTACACTTAACCATTTTTAAGTAACTAATTCACATTTCAAGTCACTACACTTTTTCACATTTCAAGTAACTAATTCACATATCAAGTCACTACACTTTTTCACATTTCAAGTAACTAATTCACATATCAAGTCACTACACTTAACCATTTTCAAGTCACAAATACACATTTCAAGTCACTACACTTTTCAAGTACCTAATTCACATTTCAAGTTACTACACTTAACCATTTTTAAGTAACTAATTCACATTTCAAGTCACTACACTTAACCATTTTCAAGTCACAAATACACATATCAAGTCACTACACTTTTTCACATTTCAAGTCACTACCATTTTCAAGTACCTAATTCACATTTCAAGTTACTACACTTAACCATTTTCAAGTAACTAATTCACATTTCAAGTCACTACACTTAACCATTTTCAAGTCACAAATACACATTTCAAGTTACTACACTTAACCATTTTTAAGTAACTAATTCACATTTCAAGTCTCTACCATTAACCATTTTCAAGTAACTAATTCACATTTCAAGTCACTACACAACCATTTTCAAGTCGCAAATACACATTTCAAGTCACTACACTTTTTCACATTTCAAGTCACAAGTTTACATTTCAAGTCACTACCATTTTCAAGTAACTAATTCACATTTCAAGTCACTACACTTAACCATTTTCAAGTAACTAATTCACATTTCAAGTCACTACACTTTTTCACATTTCAAGTCACAAGTTTACATTTCAAGTCACTACCATTTTCAAGTACCTAATTCACATTTCAAGTCACTACACTTAACCATTTTCAAGTAACTAATTCACATTTCAAGTCACTACACTTTTTCACATTTCAAGTCACAAATACACATTTCAAGTCACTACCATTTTCAAGTACCTAATTCACATTTCAAGTTACTACACTTAACCATTTTCAAGTAACTAATTCACATTTCAAGTCACTACACTTAACCATTTTCAAGTCACAAATACACATTTCAAGTCACTACCATTTTCAAGTACCTAATTCACATTTCAAGTTACTACACTTAACCATTTTTAAGTAACTAATTCACATTTCAAGTCACTACACTTAACCATTTTCAAGTCACAAATACACATTTCAAGTCACTACCATTCTCAAGTAACTAATACACATTTCAAGTTACTACACTTAACCATTTTTAAGTAACTAATTCACATTTCAAGTCTCTACCATTAATCATTTTCAAGTAACTAATTCACATTTCAAGTCACTACACTTGACCATTTTCAAGTAGCAAATACACATTTCAAGTCACTACACCTTTTCACATTTCAAGTCACAAGTTTATATTTCAAGTCACTACCATTTTCAAGTAACTAATTCACATTTCAAGTCACTACACTTAACCATTTTCAAGTAACTAATTCACATTTCAAGTCACTACACTTAACCATTTTCAAGTCACAAATACACATTTCAAGTCACTACACTTTTTCACATTTCAAGTCACAAGTTTACATTTCAAGTCACTACCATTTTCAAGTATCTAAAACACATTTCAAGTTACTACACTTAGTCATTTTTAAGTAACTAAAACACATTTCAAGTCACTACACTTAATCATTTTCAAGTCACAAATACACATTTCAAGTCACAAATACACATTTTAAGTCACTACACTTTTTCACATTTCAAGTCACAAGTTTACATTTCAAATCACTACCATTTTCAAGTACCTAATTCACATTTCAAGTTACTACAGTTAACCATTTGCAAGTCACAAGTTCACATTTCAAGTCACTACCATTTTCAAGTAACTAATACACATTTTCAAGTTACTACACTTAACCATTTTCAAGCAACTAATTCACATTTTCAAGTCACTACCATTTACAAGTAACTAATTCATATTTCAAGTCTCTACACTTAACCAATTTCAAATAACTAATACACATTTTCTAGCCACTACCATTTTCAAGCCACAAGGACACTTAATCAATCCATTAAATTGAAAAGGTTTTAGTATCATTCCATAGTTCACAAAACCATCGACACCTTTTACAAATTCTGGCCTCATCCCCACTCGACCAAAATTAGTTCTATCATATCATTTTCTTTGATATAATTATGTTTAGATAGTTTTTTTTTGTTGAAATAATACTAGGAGTATAAATCAATTTAAGTAATAAATTTTAGTACTAAAATGGAAGCAAACAGAAGTGGATTGTGAGTATTAGGCAGTAAACGAAGTAAAGTTCTAACAGATCTGAGGATACAAATCAGAGAATCAAAGCATCGAACAATTTTTTTTTAGAAAAAACAGAGAAGCAAACGTACCTCACGGAGCTGCTGCGTCGCCGGAACTGCTTCTGCCTCGCCGGAACTGCAGCTGCGTCGCCGGAGCTGCTGCTGTTGCGTCGCTGAAGGAGCTGCTGCGTCGCTGAAGGAGCTGCTGCTGCTGCTGCGTCGCCGGAGCTGGAGGAGCGGCTGCTGCGTCACCGGAGCTGGAGGAGCGGCTGCTGCGTCACCGGAGCTGGAGCTGTTGTTGTCGCTGGATTGCTGCTGTTTTGGATGTTGTTGTTGGAGTGGGTAGGGTAATTAGGAAAGGGGGTAATAAGGCTGATGGGCTGGTCGGGTGAAAAGAATTGACAAAACCGACCACTTGTGGTCGATTTTTTTATTTTAAAAAATAATTATTTAAAAACCGACAACAAGTATTATATTTATAATAAATATAAAATAATTTAATATGATGTATATAAATTAGATAATTAGTTGATTCATCGTCGAATTAACACAAGTAGTATTATATATCTTGTAATACAACGTATTTCATATATAATCTGATAAATTATCGATTAATTAACTTACGTTATTATAACTAGAAAAGTATATTATTAATACGTCGATCGTATGATATGAACGTGTTATTCAAAATACTTGGATAGATTCAGTTAGCTTTCTTTTGACTACTACGTACATCACAAGATGAGATATACGTATATATACATATACTTGACTGGCTATCAGCTTCTAAATACATATTATATACATCACATACACGAGTATATTAACCTGTAATAAAATATATTTCACATATACTTTGATGACTTATCGCTTAATTAGTTTACATTATTATAACTAGAACAGTATATTATTACGTCGATAGTATGATATAAACGTGTTATTCAAAATACTTGGATAGATTTAGTTAGCTTTCTTTTGACTACTACGACGTACAATACTTCACGAGATATACGTATATATACATATACTTGAGTGGCTATCAACTTCTAAATACATATTTTATATATCACCTACACTACTATATTCTAGTATAATACAACGTATTTCACATATACTATGATGAATTATCGAATACTTAGCTTCCATTATTATAACTTCAACAGTATATTATTACGTCGATCGTAGAATATCAACGTGCTATTCAAAATATTTGGATAGGATCAGTTAGCTTGCTTTTGACTACTACGTACATCACAAAATGAGATATACGTATAGATATACATATACTTGAGTGTCTATCAGCTTCTAAATACATATTTTATATATCACATACACGAGTATATTTTGGTATAATACCACGTATTTCACATATACTCTGATGAATTATCGAATAATTAGCTTACAGTATTGTAACTTCAACAATATATTATTACGTCGATCGTAAAATATCAACGTGTTATTCAAAATACTTGGATAGAATCAGTTAGCTTGTTTTTGACTACTACATACATCACAAAACGAGATATACATATACATCACATGCACGAGTATATTACCTCATAATACAGCGTATTCTTTATACTCTAATGAATTATTGATTATTTACCTTACATTATTATAACTCCAACAATATATTATTACCTCGATCGTATAATATCAATGTATTCAATATACTTGTATACATTCAATTAGCTTTTGACTATTACGTAAATAACTACGCGAGATATACGCGTATAAATATATATATACTCGATGGACAATATATTTATTTTATTGAAACGTAATTAAAAAATAAAGATTATGTTTTAGGTTATTTATTTATTTTATTTAATATTTCATAATTTATTTTTAATATTTTTTTACAAAAAATCAATCACAGTGGTTGGTTTTTTAATATTTTATTAAAATAATCGATCACTTGTGGATATTTGAGTGAAGGAAAAGAAAAGAAAGAGATACAGAGAGAAGAGAGTCTTGTCCTGATTATATGGAGACTAAAAAATTGACTAAAAAAGCGACGTTGTCCTTTGATTTTAAAATATATATATATATATATATATATATATATATGAATTAATTTTTTAAAATATAAAAATTATTTATTTATTAATAAATTAAAAATATCAAAAATCGACGGACAGTGTCGTTTTCATAAACTTATTTTTAACGAAATCGACTTTGTCCGTCGCTTTTAGTAAAAAATAAAGAAAAATTTAAAATAAATTTAAAAAGCGACGGACAACGTCGTTTTTTCTAAAAATTAATTTTCTTTTTTAAAAAAAAATAAATAGCGACGCTGTCCGTCGAAGTTTGTAAAAATAAATAAAAATTTAATTTAAATTAAAAAATCGACGGACAGTGTCGATTTCATAAGCTTATTTTTATTTATTTTTAACAAAACCGACTCTATCCGTCGCTTTTAGTAAAAAATAAAGAAAAATTTAAAATAAATTTAAAAAGCGACGAAAAGCGTCGTTTTTTGTAAAATTTAATTTATTTTTTTTTTAAAAAAATAGCGACGCTGTCCGTCGAAGTTTGTAAAAATAAATAAAAAATTAATTTAATTTAAAAAATCGACGGACATTGTCGTTTTCATAAACTTATTTTTAATTTATTTTTAACAAAACCGACTCTGTCCGTCGCTTTTAGTAAAAAATAAAGAAAAATTTAAAATAAATTTAAAAAGCGACGGAAAGCGTCGTTTTTTCTAAAAATTAATTTTCTTTATTTTAAAAAAATAGCGACGCTGTCCGTTGAAGTTCGTAAAAATAAATAAAAATTTAATCTAAATTAAAAAAGCGACGGACAACGTCGCTTTTCTAAAATTATTTTATTTTTTAAAAAATTAATAGCGACGCTATCCGTCGCTTTTATTAAAAAAATATATAAATTATTTATTAATCGTTTGGCACAATAATCCGCGAAAATAAGCGACGGAAAAAGCGACGCTGTCCGTCGATTTTAATAAAAAATAAATAAAAATTTAAAATAACTTAAAAAAACGACGGACAACGTCGCTTTTTCCGTCGCTTTTCTGGAGCGACGCAGTCCGTCTCTTTTCTGGAGCGACGCAGTCCGTCGCTTTTTTGTCCGTCGTTTTTTTACCTTTTTTTAGTAGTGACCGTTATCCGAAATATTTCATGTTAAGTCTGCTTGTCATATATATAATTTAATTGTAAAAGATGGTCTTGCTTTTTTGAGGCTGCTAATGAAAAAGTTAGACTTGCAGTTGGCTTTATTTAAGGAAATAATAGAAAAATTAGACTTACCGAATTTAAAAGAAAATGTAAGGAAAATGGACTTAGACCGAGATTAATGCCTGAAGAAATAGATGTTAGATGGAATTCTACGTATGATTTCTTAAATACTTGTAATATTTATAAAGTTCCTATTACTATGACTTTTAACCAATTTGCTAGTGCTTTTCCCGATAGTATGTTACAAAATTCAGATTGGGCTAAAATTGATGATATTGTTAATTTTTTGCAAATTTTATGGTTGAATTTTCTGATGCTTATTATCCTACTGTTTGTAATATTTTAGCTTATTTAGCCGACATTTCTTTATTGCTTAACGCGTATAAGTTTAAACCAGGTTACAAAGATGCTATTGATGCGATGATTGATAAATTTAAAAAATATTGTTTTCCGCTTCCCCCTATTTACTTAGTTGGTGCTGTAATAAATTCATGTATGAAATATAATACTATGTCCGAATTTACTTCTCTTATTTATTCTGCTTTAGAAGTAAAAGCTAATGAAGAACCTTCTTTGTCTACGGCTATGTTTGATGCGAATAGCTACATGAACACATTATACAATCATTATGCTGATTTACTTGACAATGCTTTACCGTCACATATTACACTGATCCCTGCTCCCATCCTTCTGAGGAATCATCATCTTCTAAAAGAAAGGCACATAGTATGCCTGCTTATTGTGTTACTGATCTATATGTTTGGAATAGATTGCAGCCTTCATCGCAAAGAACCGTAAGTCGAGAAGAGCTTAAGTATTATCTTATGCATCCTACAGAGGATCCTAGAGGTAGAATCAACACGCTGGATAGTGGAAGAATAATGAAAGACAATATCCTGTACTTTCAAGACTAGCTAGAGATATATTGAATGTTCCAATGTCAACCGTTGCATCAGAGAGCGCTTTTAGTCAAGGACGGCAGCAGATTGGAGACAACCGACACTCATTGGGAGGCAATGCCATGAATGTTTTAGTTTGCCTTAGAGACTGGACTAGAGCAGAACGAACAAATAAAGGAATGTTCGTGGAGCCGGAAGACGAAGAAGATCTTGAAGAAATAATGACTTCAAGAGAGAATTCAACACAATCAAGTCCAATGCATGGCTTTGGTGCCATTGATTTTGACAATCCACAGCCAATTCCCGTTAATGTTAACATGGGTGAATTGGAAAAAATGATGAAAAATTTGTAGAATTTACAATTAATCAATTGAATTTTCATTTTTCAATTTAACTTTGTAAAATTAGTGAAATGTAATTGCAACCTTGTAACTTGTAAGTTTTGAAACATTTTGCAATCAATCAAATATTAAGTTCATTTACTCTCTACATATTTTTTCCATTTAAAATTTAAATTGAACATCTTGTATGAATTCAATACTTTAATATATTATTATCAAAGTTTACTTAAACTAAAAAAAATATATATTGAAAAATAATATTAGCAAATATTACTTAAACAAGTATTGACATATAAAAATTCTATATAAGTTTAACTTTTAAATAGTATATGTCAATACTTAAATATATTGAAGTATTATTCTTTTAAGAAGTATATGTTGTTGAATATTGTATGCATATTCTTTTAAATAGTAGTTTATGTTGTTGAATTTATTTTATGTATATTATATTAAGTAATAGTATATGTTGTTGAATATATTGTATATATATTCTTTTAATTAGTAGTATAATGAATATATCTATATGTATATATGTGGACAACAAAATGTTTATGAAAAAGGCACATATTCTCTCACGAGACTAAGGACCCGTTTGATCATAGATATCTTAAGTAGTTTTTGTAATAAAAATCTTGACAAAATTTGTTCGGCCATAGAATTTGTCAATTTTCGGCACAAACTCTTGGCAAAAATCCCAAGATCCCAAAAAGTAGAAAAAAATAATTTTTGGACAAAAATCTAATTTTTGGGATCTTTTTAGCATTTAAAACTTACTCCAAACTTTTGTATTTGATATTAAAAAAAAACACTAATTATTACTCCAACTATAATCTATCCATCCAACTAATTACCTCTTATTAACTATTCATTTCTTGTTGATGACTTTTATCTTACTGCTATGTTTATGCTTTAAAAGAACTCATTATTGTAGTACGAGAATTAGTGATGCTTGTATTTTTTTTTTGTTAGTTTGTGAGTGAGGTAATTGTGTTATTAATAGCTTTTATTGTGTCATGATTTTTGAATAATGTACTTTCTAGATTATTATAAAATAATAATTTTGTGTCAAATTTATGATTTTTTAAAATAATTTTTAAAACTTATGAGTATAAATCATGATCATAATTCATGATTTTCTTTAAGAAGTGAAATATACTTCCACAAAATTATGGTCAACACATGTTGAAACTTCACCCAAAAGTTCACCAAAAATGACTTCCCAAAAATATTTGGGAATCTATAACCAAACGCTAGCTAAAATGGGAGCTAATGAAACAATTCCCACCAAATCGTTTCTACAATTTCTCTAAAAAGGATATTGGAAAGCATTTGGAAAAGGTTTGGAGGGAGGGTATTTTTGTCTTAAACAATACTACTTATCCAATGTATTAAAACCAAAGTATTACTAATACCACAGGTAGTTATGTATTAGTTATACACCCTATAATACCAAATAGGATTAAAAATCCTACCAAACAAAAGATTAAATAATGTCACTCCTAACACATGTATTATTTCTTCTAATACCTCCTACCAAACAACTTTATCTCAAGCATAATGCTAAAATATTAGAAAAAAGGATCGCGAAAAAATTTCAGGAAAAAGGCAATGGGTTTTGAGAACATAGGAAAGGAATTTCAATTAGGAGAAATTCAAATGTGAAACGAAAAGATCTTAGAGAAGTCCTTCTTCTTCTCTTACTACTCTGATAGAGGAGACTGTCCACACTGAACACCAACCCAATCTCAATAAAAATCAGTATGCTACACTCGAGCAATCCACGAAGGTGTGTGATGAGGATTATGCAGTCCATTAATGCATGCCTCTCTATTCTATAATGGACTTCATTCATTTGGGTTGGGAATAGCCATGTATGTTTCACTCTCAGAATACGAGTCCCTCCACCGTGACTTAATGATTGGCTTCGGAACATGGGAATTTGATTCAACAAATCTTGAGAACCTGTTCCTACATATCTCAGGTTTCATCTTTTATAGATGCATGCAAGGTTTCATCTTGCACGTCTTTTAAACGTTTGATTTATCTACATATCTGAGTTTTATCATTCGTTCAGTTTCATATATATATATATAGAGAGAGAGATTAGAGAGAGAGATAGATAGATAGATAGATAGATGCCAAAGTTTTGACTTAGAGAAATATGCCGTATTACAAATTCTTTTGCTCCTTCTGTAATCAATCATTGTTGCTCTGTGGAAACAATGGTTTGCGAAAATGCAGAGTAAGGTTGCGTAGAATAGATCGTTTATAGTTCAGTCCTTCCTCGGACCCCATGCATAATGCACCGGGCTATCTTTTTTTTTTTTTTTTTTTGGCCTTGTAATCAATGATAGCGATATTAAAACATGTTCTTTTTTGCCTTGGTTTTTAAGGAACCAGTCCCTTTTAAACGGTTGTGTATTCATTTTGTGTTAGGATTGAGTGGTTACCATCATGTCAAATGTATGGTTGATAGCAACGATACAATTTTATCCTTACTAAGCTCATCAAACCAATGTTATTTAGTACTTATCATTTGTAAGAGATGTATATATATATTAAATTTTTTAAAAGTATATTATTTACACGCTTAAATAAAGATCCAGTGTACTAAAGCTCTCACTACCTATGGGGTCTGGGAGAGGGTCGGACTGAAAAAGTCTATTGTAATCAGTCTTACCTTACATTTCTGCAGGAAGTTGCTTTCATGATTTGAACCATGACCACAATGATAACGATAACAACTTTACCAGTTACTCCCCCTTCAAACCTACATCAAATTTATACATGCACATCTGTAAATTTATTTAAATTTCTTATTCTTTATGCATTCCCAAAAGCACTGCTTTGGAATAATGTTATTTGGCACCGACTATCCTTATATATAAATTCTTCTCCACTTTGAGAAAGTTTTGCTTAAATAATCAGATTTGAGATCTTTTAGCAAAAAAGTGTATCAATATATGCATAAAAATTAAAGATATACCTAAAAAAAAAAAAGTGCCTATGGTAATAATTGTTTCTTGATTTAATTTAAAATTAGTTCAATAATGGATATTGCACAACTTTAGATGAGACATAATCTTAGATAGAAAAGATTTGTAGGTCGAAAATAAGGTAGAAAGGTAGTTAGTAGTTGAGATTTGTTGCACTTTCTATAAAATAGATAGGGGATTATTTAGTAATCACATAGTTTCTTATTCTTTAATGTGTATTACTATATGTTGCCTCATTTGCTTTGTATCTTATTATTTTGCCTTCATATATATATTATTCTTACAATCCTAATTCAAAAAAATTTCTTTTGAGCGAGAGTCTATTGAAGACAACATCTCTACTCGACAGAAATAGGGTAAGATCTCCGCCAGTGGCGGAGCCACATGCAACTGAGGGGTGTCGACCGACACCCTTTCGTCAAAAAATTACACTATGTAGCTAGATAAAAATATTTTTTTATGTATATAATATTACATATTGACACCCCTTTGCGTCTTCATGAATTTACTTCTTTATATTTTGACACCCCTTAGTAAAAATTCTGGCTCTGCCACTGATCTCCACGTATTCTATCCTCTTCATCTGTAGAATTATACTGAATATGTTATTGTTCTTGGTTGTATTTATGGACTATTTATGGATTATTTTAGGGGGGAAAATGAAAAGATCTTTTTTATTTTAAAATATAAATATAATTATTTTTTTATTTAGAAGAATAGGACCAATTTCTGTGTAATCATAAATTTCAACAACATATGCACCGTTTACCTAATAAAGTGAAAAAAATGAATCATTAGCTATAATTATTTTTGTGTTTGTTTAGTGACTAATTTTTCCAAGTGTCTCATGCTCTCTTGCCTAAAGTTTAAAAGTAGTGCTCATCAATTTTTCCACTATTTGATTTTTTAAAATTATTGCATCATTTGAGTTGTACCCAACCCCAATAGAGGGAATAATGAAAGATAAAAAAATAATTTTTTTTTAAAAAAAGCAACAACAACAATATACCCAATATATTTTCACAAAGTGGAGTCTGGGGTGAACGATATAAAATGCACAATTTATTTTTCTTATCTAATCATCCGGTAGGTTTCATCCTTCCCACCATATCCTCGGTAGTAAAGCACACAAGACTTTTCTTGGATACAATCACCTGGTATTTAGAATCTACTGGTCTGATTAATTTAGATACACATAAAACACAACATCAATGTTAAATTGCTTGCCAAAAGAAGGGACATTGAAGTAATTTCGTAGAATGTTACCTCTATAAGAACCACACTTCCCAAAAAAATAAAAAATAACTCAAAGTACCAAAACTCATGAAAAATGTATCCAAAACTACTTGTTATGGTACTCACTAACTTCTATTTTTTCCTCTTACTAGCATTGACATCTGACATGACCCTATCCAAAAATTTTGCATACCTAAAACTAGATCAATATCAAGGTACAATTTTGCATCATTATGCAAAAATTCCAAATTACTAACACCTGATGATTTCGTATTTTCCGGTGTAAAATTGCCAGGAAATTTCTCCGATACGGGCCTTGCGTCCGTGTCGGTGAACCCGTCAATATTTTCAAGACTCAACACATTAGGTATGTCATTTGTACATGCTGAATTGAACGTTGGTGGAATAAATTCCCCTCATTTTCACCCTGGAGCAACCGAAATCGCCTACATTGTCCGTGGGAAAGTTTATTCAGGTTTCGTTGACTCGAATAATCGAGTTTTTTCTAAGGTAATTGAACAAGGGGAAGTTATGATTTTTCCTAAGGGACTAGTACATTTAATGATGAACGTTGGGAAAACTCCATCGACGATTTTCGGGTGTTTCAACAATTAAAATTCAGGTAATATGAAAATTCCAGCAATAATTTTTGGTTCTAGAATAAATGATGAACTTTTGGAAAAAGCTTTTGGATTGAGCCTTAAGCAAATTGTTGTAATGAGAAGGAAATTTCCCCCCAAAAAACTAAGGTAAAGTGGATCATTTTATTGAAGAAATAGTGGAGATGAAAGATATACATTAATACTATAAGTTTCATTTTTTTTGGGTTACTTTTTTGTAATTTGTTCTCAATTGTACCCTTCTTGTCCTTCTCTTCCTCGATTTTGCTAGAAAAAAGGAGACTAAGTCATGAATCTATCTCTAATTTTCCTAGAGTCTCTTTCAAATATGTTATCTGATTTATGGGTGCTTCATTTTGAGAAAATTATGTGCACTTATTCTTGAAGTTTTGAGTTTTAAAAGGCATTTTCCAGTAAATAAGATATAGTATGGTCACTAAGTAATTTTAAACATTAATCCTACTTCTCTCCCTGATATATTAGTGTCTTTGAAATGCCAATTTAATCGCTAACTATAGTCTTTTGATTATATATGTTCGATTTCTGTTTAAGTTTCGATAAATTAACATTTGTTTGCTTAAAGAATCAGTCATTTAGTTAGAGATTGTGTGCTTGGATTATTATTGATACTCCGTTTCTTAATTTGTTACATGATGACTAGTTATATTACTAATCCTTGATTTTATTTATTGTGCATGTAAACTCTCTCGAGACGAGTCCATTTGGACTCCCCATCCTCTTCATTGGATATCCTCTCAAGTCAAATCCCTTTGAAAGCAACAACTTTCCGAAAATCACCGGCAAAAGCTCAAGTATGAGTACTAAGGAATATGAGCAAATTTTGATAAGTATTCAGGGTTTGCTTCGATTTGGTACCACGATGAAGCTTATCCCCCATCGTGTCACTAGCCAACCTTGACCCCTGTTATTTCGAGGTCATTTTTAGTATTCAGAGTTTGCTTCGATTTGATACCAAGATAAAATGATATCAATAATTCGTTTAATGCTTACAATGTTTCTTTCTGGTAAAGAAATTAAACAACTTGGACCCTACAATTCCTTTTCTTGTTTTTTGCTCATAACTAAACGTCGAGAGTGTTAATTTGTTGCTTAGTTTACTTATTTGCAACTATCTAACTGTATTTTAATTTCATTTCATTTATATTAAATTTGCACATTTAGATTCTTCTTAAAAAAATGCCTAAATGGAGGATTATCTAACTGTAATTTCATTTCATTTCATTTTTATTAAAGTGTTAATAGCATTTTTAATTTCTAAGTTATTGGTAAATGCAATAAAGTAAGCACCAATTATTCAAAGCAATACTCTATATTTACTAAAATATCATGCTGCATGAATTTACGACTAGCTGGATTATACAAACACTTGTGAATATTCACAAATTCTCAAAACTATTTACTGTTTTACTGTTTAGTTGTTGGTGTTTGATGTTAAATTTATATATTTATACCAACAAAGGTGAGGATAAAATTTGTGTACACTCTACAGGCCCCCTCCGTCAGACTGCACTTGCGAGATCAAAATGGTCTATAATTGTAATACGTGTTGAAGATACTATACCTTTAAAACTAGTTTAAATATAACATACTCTCAACATAACAGCAACAACAAAATTCCTAGTGTAATTCCTCAAGTGATATTTTCTACATAAAGGGATCAAAACTGCATATTTTAATCAAGTGAAAATTAAATTTATCGAGTCATATGAACTCTTTGGGGTGACTCATATGGTTTGGCATATAGGACTCTTTCATAATGGAGGTCTCAAGTTCGAAAATCCTTGTCTATGATAGCAAGAGGTTGGCTTTCTAAGTCGAGCTCGTCGCATTAGGCTTACCTAATGCAGGGTCAAAATTTACCCTGATCAAGTAAAAACAACTTAGGAATGACAAGGACAAGTAATAAATTAGCCGGTTTTAGTAACCTTGCTATAGTCACTAACCCAAGTAGGAATAATGTACTATCTACCTCATTTTTAACTACCTAGTTCTATATAAAAATATTAACCTCTTAAACAATAAAGAAGTTTTTATTTCAATATTTCAAGTTACGACTAATTTTAATATTTTAACGAAAGTTTTCTTATAAGAACATTGAGAAAATTTCTACTATACGTATCACAAAATTACAATTCATAATTACAAAAGCTCATTATTTTCTTATATAGTCATATGAAGAATTTTGTCTAGTATTTTAGAATTTTAAATTATTCTACTTAAATCTTCATAGCTATCAATAAGTTTTTTAACTATTAAATCTAATGTACTGTATTTCAACAAATGAAATAGAAATCAAGGCTGCTCAAGATGCCAGGCAGCCCAAGCAGCCTTTACAAAAGTAACATTCAAATGAAATTGCAGATCTAAAAATAAATCTATGATGCTTCTTTTTTAATCTAAATGATAGCTTAATTACTGAATAAACACCTTGTTAGATGAATCACATCCCTATTGACAATAAACACCTTGTTAGATAAATCAAATAAGAGGTAACCTTTCTTAGTCTCAAAATAGCCCATATGCACAGTTTCTAAAGATCTAGACTTAAGTTTATCTAATTGATGAACATTTTTAGCATAACAAAGGCAACCTAAAACTCTAATATGATCTAAATTAGGCTTTTGATTATACAGTCTTTCATAAGGAGTGACAAAACTAATAACTGAAGTGGAAATTCTATTGATTAAGTAAGCAGCAACCTTTATGCAATGTCCCCAAAACTTTAGAGGTATATTAGCCTGAAATCTAATGGTCCTTGTCATTTCTAGTAGGTGTCTATGTTTCCTTTCGAAGGTGTAACTGAATACTCAATGATACAGTACAAAACACTAGACCACTAACAAAATTTTATCTTTGTATTGAACAGCAAGCCGCAGACAAGGCGGCTGCCAGGGCTGCTGAAGAAGCAAGAGCAATTGCAACTGAAGCAGCTGCGATGGCTGCCAAGAAAGCAGCCAAGGCAGCAGCAAAGGCTAAGAAGAAGCACAAGATGAACTGAGAAGGGTTTGAAGGGTGTGGAGTATGCAGAATAGCCTGCTAATGCCATTTTAATAATAATAAAAAAGGAATTGTTAAAAGTTAAACTTTGTGTTCCTTTCAAATTAACATGTCTATTTTTTCAGAAATGGCAGAGAATCCAATAAAGAGTAGGTAGATTTGGAAACGAGTAGGTAAGTAGGGTTTTTAGAAAAAGTAACCTAGTGGGTTGGGCTTTTCAATTTTGGAGAGTTGGCCCAAAATAATATCTAGGCATGTAGCTAAGCCCATATAAGATTGTTGTATATTCGGGTCAAAAAGAAAAGAAATAGACGTTCTGATGCACTCAAACTTTTGTTGTACGCGAGGTCTAGGGAAGGCCTAGACCACAAGTAACTATTATACGTAATTTTACCTTGCACGATTGATGAAATGATTTCTCGTATATCATCTTTAGCAAAATTATGAACCAGAAGAAATGATAGTTGTAGATCACTGATGTTCAATTCACGAAATATCATATGTGAAAGAATCATCAAATTATGGGTTCCCGAAGTAGACAAAATGGAGAATGAATGAAATAGAATAGTGTCGCAAAATCGTATAGGCATTATTGGGGAAGACGAGGAATTAAATTGACGTTTATCGGGACCAGTGCTACGAGCTTCCGGAATAGAATGAGATCAATCGCCTTTATTAGGATAACCAATGTAATGAGTTCGGCGTTTCTTGCAATTGAATAAAGTTCATGAATAGTCAATATTAGGAATCGTTTGACAGGGTGTATAAGAATAATGTTGAATAAGGTGTACTTGTAATTGAGTGAAGTGTGTGAATAAATATTATTAATTGTTTGACATGATGTATAAGAATAGTGTTGAATAATGTATACTTGTAATTGGGTGAAGTGCATGAATAACCGTTATTTAGTGTTATCTTCAACTTACCAAGGACATTAGATGGGAAGATACGGAGGTCACGGGACAGAGAAAAAAATTGGTAGATAGTTGGATCATGGATGTTTTCTACTTTCCTGCGGGATAGACTTAGTGGTAGCTTAGAGCACATACTTGTTTCTCCGTTCATACCAGTAGTGGTAGCAATATTGTCGTAGTTTCTTATCCAATAATCTGTGTTACTACCCATTTTTTCATGTACTTTAGTTATCACATTATTTGGCTATTGTTACCATTCATTTTTTTTTCTTTATTGTAATCTATTGTTTTCGTACCACCTATTGTTCCTTACTCTTATATTACATCATTTTTAGATTGTTTTTGTCTTGGATGGAGTCTATCGGAAACAACTTCTCTGTCTCAACTCTGAGATAATGGTATGAACTCCATACACTCTACCCTCCCCAAATATCAATCTATAGCCAAAAGAAAAAAGTCATGTAATAGCATATCCCATCCAAAAACGAAGCCCCATTATTAGCCTAAAATATTTAATGGGAGAAAGTTACTGAGAATATTTAAAATTAGAATTAATCCCTCATTTCTGGATGAGAGAGAAAGGGGATATACATAAAATAGGAAAATTATGGCTAATCTCTAATTTAATGAAAGGAGAAAGAATTTAATCTACATAAATGAGGAAGGTATAATTATGAACCCCTAATTTTATCAATCTTCTTTAAATATTTAGTTGATTAATAATTATGCATATTTTTATATATGTGCTAAAATGGTACAAAAGTTCCCATTTATGAAATCTGGTGATGCAGCATATATCGACAGTGCTGCATTTAACTTTGAAAAGTTTTCAGGTTGAAGCAAATCCTTAGAAGGCATGACTAGTAATCTCTCAATGTCGTCTTTTGCTGTGGCAAGCATTTCTGCTGACGGGGTAGACTTTTGCGCGGTGGATATACTGTTAAGATTGATCAGCAGAAAAACCGAGAGATTGAGCTCATTTAATTTGTCCACTAACTCGAGCAAAGAAGTCTTCTAGATTATCAAATTTCACAGGACAGTCAAGTGGTTCACTAACATCAGATGTCTTGCTTCTGATCTCAGCTAATGATGGGGTAACTGTACATTTTTTGCCTTCCTGAAAACAAAAAGATCTCAAACTTGGACGGAGTAATCAAATGCAATGCCACGAGTAAGACGAGAACTTACTTTTTCAGAAATGGAGAATGAAGTGGACGATGATGCGGAGCCTGATGTATCATCAGCAGAAACTTGTTCCTCAGCCTTACTCTCATCTTCATCAGCAGGAACAGAACTTGTAGGGAAGGCTGATGTATCATCAGCAGAAACTTGCTCCTCATCCTTACTCTCGTCTTCATCACCAGGAGCACAACTTGTAGGGAAGGCTGATGTAAAAGGTATGGTAGAAGTTGTCCTTGGTAGCGGCATTTTCATCGCGGAAGTCCTCATCTTCTGAAATAATGAAACAACAATAAAGTGAAGGAATCAGGCAAAGCCATCCCCTTACAATCCCAGATATTGTTGTCTGGTGTCGTCATGCTGTGCAAACGATTGTGATGGAATACTATACCCTAAAACCATTTAAGGCATGAATAAGGAGCTACACTAGATATCAAAATGCAGAAAAAAAAAAAAAAACAATCAAAGGGAAAGACACGAAACAGAGATATGCTATCCGAAAATCTAATGTAATGACTCCATGAGCCATAGGATTGGCAAGCTGGGTCATAAGTGTTACCTATGTTGCTTGGATCCTCCAAAAATTCATCCTCACCCATGTCGGATCCTCCAAAAAAAATGTGTTACTTTTGGAGGACCCCACACACATCCAACGGCATTTTTGAAGGATCCAAGAAACAAAATGTGATGTATATCTTTTGGCCTCCTTGACAAACATTTTCCTTCTCCATTTAACATGAATCAGGTACCTCTGGTAAATCCTCTATCCCTATGGTTATACCAGTTAAATACACATTTTATTTTACCTTTACATTTCCTCTTCAGATTATCGGGCGAAATTTTCCTGCAGACTGAGAATTGCCGTTAATACAGTTGGACCTGCCAGCAGAAACTTCTTGCCTTTCAGATGGACCGAGAGGCATCACATACAGTGAGATCTTCCTGAGGACATCAGTAGTAATGGTAGTTTTATCCTGATTTTTCATATGTAGTTTTATCCCCATTTTTCATATAAGTTGACCACCAGAAATCAAAGAAGTCAGTAGCGCTCGGATTAACATTAAATGGAACAAATGAGAACTTCCTTTTTGATTGAGAAAACCTTGATTCAGTTTCTTGAATGCAATCCCGGAAATTTTCTCTTCTGACTGAAAAATCATTGGCTGATTGGTGGAAGGGGATAACCTGTGTCATGCCAAACTGTCGAGCAAACTGATTCGGAAAATAATGTTCTACCCCGCATTTGCACTTCAAAGATTCATCCACAAGAATACTGTAAGGGACGTCTCGAGCAATAAGATAACTAGCCCAAATGTCTTTTAACTCTGTCCTATTAAGTTTTTGGAAGTAAGGATCAAGTGACCTCTTAAACCATTCAGGTCCAAACTTCCTCTATGAAAATGGTGTGAATTGGCTGGCTGTTCGAGAAGAGTATTTATTGAAGAAGAGAGTATTGGTTGAACGTTTTAGGTCTCAAAACACTGTCAGCCAAAGCATAACGGTAGGTGGGAGGATTACCGTCATCCGAGGTTAAAGGTTGATGTTCCGGAAAGTAAGCCTGTAGCCAGAGTTGCAAGATCCAGAATGGACCCCGTGCATCATCAAATCCGCCCCTAACAATGTCAGTGCAGCAATGATAAAAATTCGACAAGACAAATGGCGCCAAAGCTAGCTTTCTACCCTTGGCAAGAGCAACAGCCAATATTGTACATTGCTCGATCATGGTAATCAAAGAATTACAAAAGAGACATCTGCAGAGCCACATAACCAGAAAGGATATATGTTCTTCCTCTGTCACAGGCATTGCTCCCATTGACACGTCGAGAAACTTGCAGTAAGTCAAGCATTCTTTAATTTTTCCAAACTCAGGAAAATCACGAGCCGACTTGGCCATCCCGAGAGGGAGACTCACATCCTCGCCATGTGGCCTAGGTCCTGTCAAGGCAACAACATCTAGTACTGTTGACCCCATCATACCAAACCTGAAACGAAACGAATTTGTAGAGATCGACCAATAGCACAAGGCAGCATAAAGAAGATTTTTGTCCATAGGGATATCATGTTTCGACAACTGAATGGCGTCATATATATCAGCCGATTTCCACACCTCCCATTTCGCCTTCTCAACTCTATCTACCCAATCAATCCACGTTCCACTTACTTTAGGCCATGATCTCAAAGTAGTCTTATCTTTGGACCAATCAGGTTCCGCGGAGTGTAGAAGTAGCTTTCTCCTTCAGCCAACGGGTAATGAGGAGACAAACTCTGGAGAAAACCCATTCTTAAAACACGGCCCTAATATAATTTCAGAGGGCGATCGAGAAGTCCTAACAAATATCTCGTCAATGATCAACTTTCTTATTAACTCTTGCATTTTCTCAACCAACTTTTTCTCCGACTCGGAAACTTCAGTACTTGAGTTTGCAATTTTATCTTCGGCCATTTCTAAGTTTTTGTCGACTGAAGAAAGTTAACACGAAAAAAAAAAAAAACCAACACTTAATTCAATCATCTGTTCATATAACTTGTATACCACATTATCTGTTCTTACATTTAACAACCTGCAACTATATGCTTGCCTAAAAAAAATTCAAAAAACAGAAAGTGCAACAGTTATTTCCTTAAGAAGCATTGTGACCATTTTATATAATCTTCAAAATTCTGAAACTCAGTAGCCAGAGGCGGAGCCAGGATTTACATATAGGGGGTTCAAAATTTGAAGAAAAACTAATTCAAGGGGGTTCGACATCTATTATATATACATAAAAAATAATTTTAGTCATGTATAAATAGTATAATTTTCCGTCGAAGGGGGTTCGGAAGAACCCCCATGCCAAGGGCTGGCTCCGCCCCTGTCAGTAGCAAATAAATGACTTCAGCGCTGTTAACGCATTATTTAAGAATCTTCATTCATTTAAGTTTTGTTATATGATTATTCCTATGTCCCAAACTATTAGATTGTCCTACATTGGTTGAGGAAATAAGTAATTGTCTTCTTTATTCTCACCTTATGAACGAGCTTTTAGGGTCGAGTTAAGCCTAAGATTCATTTTCTTAATTGGTATTGGAGCAGACAGAGGTCCTGAATTTTAATTCTCACCACCGGCAAATTTTCACGTGTATACTTAGATGTGTAATATGCCATGTTGCTTGAGCTTTCTAAAAATGTTGCCGCACCCCTGTTGGATTATTAAAAAATGCACTACTTCTGTAGGATCCGACACGCACCAAACAACATTCTTGAAAAGTGAGCAATGCTCATAGGTTTAAAGATATAATTAAGTAAATAAAAGTGTGTTATCTCGTGATTGCTTTAAGGAATTCTCTGCAGCTTCAGGCTTGATAGCAAATCAGGCCAAGAGTAGTATATATTTTGGTGGGGTTCCAACTAGCATTCAACAGGCTATACTTCATAAACTAGGCTTCACAATTGGCCAACTACCATTTAGGTATCTGGGAGTACCTCTGAGCACAAAGAAGTTATTAGTCGCTCAGTGTCAACCTTTGCTGGACAAAATGATTGGTAAGATAACTAGTTGGACAGTCAAGTTCCTATCCTATTCAGGTAGGCTTCAGCTGATCACCAGTGTTCTCAATGGTATACAGTCTTTCTGGTCCCAAATCTTCCCTATCCCTAAGAAGGTCATAGAACAAGTAGAAGCTTTGTGTAGAAGATTTCTATGGAATGGAGATATACAAGCTAAAAGGAAAGCACCCATGGCGTGGGACATTCTATGTAGACCTAAATCAGCAGGTGGTTTCAACATAACAGACCTGAATTTGTGGAACAAGGCAGCTATACTCAAGCACTTATGGAACCTAACTTTGAAGAAGGATAAGCTGTGGATTAGGTGGGTGAATGCTTACTATCTGAAGGGTCGGAAACCATGGGAAGTGGTGACAAAGCAGGCATCCTGGGTAATCCAGAAAATTATGCAAGCAGGTAAATGGCTAGCAGATGCAGGGCTTGATACTGAAGAGATCATGACAGCAGAGTCTTTCTCCATTAAGAGCATGTACACTCAACTCAGGGGTCAATACCCCAAGGTTGACTGGAGGAAGCTTATATGCAACAATCACGGAAGCAATAAGTGAAGTTTCATCTTGTTTCTTGCAATCAACAAGAGACTATACACTAAGGACAGGCTGGATATCTGGGGCATCCATACTAACTTGTTGTGTGCACTGTGTGAGGAAGAACTTGAGAGCCATCAGCATCTCTTTTTCAGTTGTGTTGTGTCCACTAATATATGGCAAAGAACGCTGGCATGGCAAGGCATTCACAGAAGTAGCATGGGGTGGAATGAAGAGTTGATATGGGCCATAACACATGCAAAAGGGAAGAGCACAGCAACTGCACTTCTCAGGAGGAGTCTGGCAGCCACTGTTTATCATTTATGGCTAGAGAGAAATCAAAGAGCCTTCCAACTAAAGAAGAGGACGAATGATGTACTACTAAGGCTGATAATACAAGTTCATTGTAGAGCTAGTATGTATCCTCACCTGGCAGGCAGCATGCATAGTTATAACTTTTATCCTTGACTAGTCTAGGTGTGATAGATAGTTTTGAGTTGTATAGCTTGAGGTTGGGACTATGTCCAACCCAGGCTGCTAAAACTCTGATTTAAATGTTCTATGTGGTAATAAATAATTCAGTTACCAAAAAAAAAAATGTGTGCTATCTCTAACAAATTAAATTTTTAGATGAAGTGAGATGGTTACATAATTCAAGCACATTTCCTCCCTCAAGAACCATAGAACTATTTAAAGGCTTAAAACATTACAAACTAAGCAACAATAATTTTCAAGCAACAACAACACACCTAGTGTAATGAGTACAAGTGTTTTAAGCCATGTTGCTTGAAGTCTTCAAAATTGTTGTTACACTTGTGTTAGACAAAAAAAATGCACTACTTTCCGAGGATCCGACGCACGACAATATTTTTAAAAGTCCAAGCCATCTATGTTGAAGATATAATTAAGTAAATAAACGTGTGTTATCTCTAACCGATTAAAATTTTTAGATGAGATGATTACATAATTCTAACACATTTCACCCCTCGAGAATCATAGAACTATAAAGGCTAATAAACCTTATAAATTAAGCAACAATTTTCATGAAAAGTCAAGAAATTTTCATCTTGCATTAACATAAATTACATAATGTAAAACAAACATTGGAATTGGAATTGAAGAAAAACATACTTACCCCAATTGATGAGTTAGTAGATTTGCATAATTGGAATTTTTAGTTCTTGAAAATTAGAGCACTTTTTATTGTATATTTCATAAGTGATCAAAGAGTTGTCACAAGTAATTAGACTTAATGCATAGGTGATAGGAAGATGACTGCTGGTTTACACGTGTCCACTGAATGGACTCAAAGTTTACTTCACTGAGGAACTCTTATTTTTCTATCATCATAAATACTGTGAATTATTAAAGTACAATTCGATGTATTAAAACTTTCGCTATATATGGAATTTGGAGAAGAACTGGAAAATACTGTGAGTAGTTATTACTTTAAAATTGTTTTTTTATTTTAAAATTATTTTCTTAAAATTTTATGGATTGTGAAACATAAACAATCTACTTGCGAATTCAATATGAGATTAGAATCGTGGAACTAAATGATTTTCATAAAAGGTCTTACAACATTACATTAATCAAGAAAATATATCTGAATTTAGTGAAAATAATTAAACTTTAAGAGAAATTGATTTATTGCATTTGGATTGAGCACTTTCTCACGTTATTTAATAAAAATACCGTGAATTGCAGTTGAGAGGACCAATTTCTTAAGAATATTTAAAATTTAATTACAAATAAAGTAGACGTATATAATTAAAATAGTTTTTCTTTTCTTGATTTGTAATAACGAAGTTGTAGTGAGCTATTTATAAAAGCTTGATGATTGCACAAATCTAACGTAAGCGCGATTCCGAATGCGAAATGATTTAAAGAAAAATGAATAAAGGCAATAATGCCATAAATGTGAAGAGCCCATAGAGTTTTTCCTTTTTGAGGGGAATTAAATTCTTACTTAACCAACAACATGACATTATGGATCCCAAAAGTCAAAACCATACAAAGTCAAACAATCACGTTACTATTTCTTCCGTTCGCTTTTATTTATCATTTTTTGACATGTCATACCTATTAAGAAAATAATTTATTGATATAACTATAAATGATGTTTAGAGTATATGTTTTGAAAATAATTTAAAGAATAAACAATTAAATATTAAAGATAAAATAGAAAAAATTCTTTTGTCTTTTCTTAATATGTCAAAAATGACAAATAAAAATTTAATTTAAAAAATAATAACAAATAAAAATAAACGAAGGAAATATTTATTCTCTCCATTTATGTATTCCCTCATAAAATCACCTCTTCTTTTGGGTAGATCATGTATAATATATAATTGAACATTTAAATATGTAAGATGTATAAAGGTAGTGGTTCGGCCTAAGAGTGAACAATATTATATATTTAATTTTTTGGTTCCACGTAAGTGTAACTATACTATATATTTCTCTCCATTTTATTTTACTTGATCTGTACTAAATATATTTCCTTCGTTTATAAACACTTGTCCACTTTTGACTTGGCACATACCTTAAAAATAATAAAGAGATGGATGATTTACTATATCATCCTTTAAATATAATATTTCCTCCATTTCATTTTACTTGCCTTCTTTCTAAATATGTTTGTTTCAAATTAGTTATTCATTTTCGTAAATCAAGAGTATTTTATTATTTCTTTCCCATATCACCCTCAGTATTAAATAACTAAAAAAAAAATTAATAATTAAATTTAGAATTTCAAGAAATCATTAATAGAGTTAATTTTGTAAAATACACCTCTAATTAATATTTTCTTAGTGTGTCAAGTCAAAAGAGGCCAAGTAAAATAGAACGGAGGGAGTAAATTTTTTGCTTTGAAAAATGCAATAAGTAATATATTGTATTTAATACCAAAGGTAAGATGGATAAAAATAAGTAAATTATCCATTAATTTTATAAACTGAATAAGTAAAAATGGACGAAGGGAGTAGATATTTTACAATTTTTTTTAAAAAAATAATTCTTGGGGCTCGTTGGATTTTTCAAAAAAGAAGGACAAGAGTTTATTTTTTCGAAAAAGGGAGGACAAGAGTTCGTATTTCGAAAAAGAAAGGACGAAAGTTTGTTTTCCTAAAAAGAGGGATTTTTCCCTTTTACATGGGTAAGCTAGCAAGAGAAAAATTAGGGCTTTCATTTTCACAAACCTCTTTCACGATTCAGATCTTGAATTTTGGTAAATTTCTAAAAAAAAAAAATTGGGGCAATAAAAGGTGAACTATTACCTACCAACAAATCAAAAAAATACACCTAAGAGCATCTATAATCTGATCAACCTGTATTAGTAGACCTCAAACATCAACTAATTACATAATCTCTGTATGAAGCCACTACATTTCCTACTCCTCTTTGATCCCTTTATGGTCTCTAATCTCTCCCTAATTACACATTAAACCTGTTGTGCTACAAAATGACTCGTAACACTTGTATTCATAAAAATTTCCTATTTCCTGGCCAACCAAATGTGATAGAGTACAGCTTCATAAGCAGCTGCTAGTATCTCCTTCCTACATTTGTTCCAGTGTTTGCTGTGTATCCAAGTAAGCATCTCTACCACCCCTCGGCAAGGAAATGACTGTCCAAGCCATTGTTGGATGTTGTTCCAAACCTCTACACCCCATGAACAAAATGTGCTACATTTTCCAGGGCTGCACTAGTGCACAGACAACACTCAGTTGTACCATTCCCTAATCCCATCTTCTGCACTCTGTCTTTTGTTAATAATCTTCCCAGAACTGCAAGCCAACTGATGAATCTGTGTTTTGAAACTGATACTCTATTCCATATTAAGCCTGCAACCTCCATATTTGGCATGCTTCCAGTCAGTTGCAAATAGCTCAAAGTCATAGAATACTTGTCATTCCCAGTTAAACAATAATGACCATTACTATACTAATCTAGCATTTTCAGTTTCTGCTTGTGTAACATCCTCCAATACCAACTGCAATCTACTGGAGGTATATTAGTCCAGAAGTCAGGATTATATTGCATATATAACTCATTTACCCACTTGACCCAAAGAGTGTCTTTCTTTTCCATCAGTACCCAGCTATGCTTACCAACAGAGGCTATATTCCAGTTCTTACAACTCTTAATGCTCAACCCTCCATGTTGCTTTGGCCTGCAAACAGCTTCCCATGTCACCAGTGCAGTTTTCTTCTTATTCTCATTGCTCCCCGATAAGTAATCCCTACATCTTCTATCAACTTCCTTAACAACACTTTGTGGTAGAATGAAAGCAGCTCCACAAAAGTTATGTATTGAGAAAAGTATAGAGATCACACCTTACAGCTTCCCAGTGTAAGAGAGATATCTATTTGAAACCAATCTAATTCTATCAGTGATCTTCTGGCATAACTAATTACACTCCAATTTAGTCCATTTCCTTGGAGAAAGTGGGAGACCCAAATATCTGATAGGGAACACTCCCTCAACAAAACCTGTTAATTACAACAATCTCATTTTTACTACATCATGTACACCTGCTATAAACATGCTTGATTTTTCATTATTTGCCACAAGTCTAGTTACCGTCGAGAAATAAGTTAAAGCCTCTACTATATGATAATTGATTGTTCATGACCTTGGCTGAAGATCATTAAATCATCAGCAAAGACAAGGTGATTCAGGCCTTGATTCTTACACATTGGGTGGAACCTGAAGCCGGGTAATTATCCCATTTTTGTCACTACTCCAGTTAGATATTCCATAACTAAAACAAATAACAAAGAAGAGATGGGATCTCCCTGTCTTAAGCCTCTCCTTCCTTGGAAGTAGCCATAGCAACTCCCATTTACTCTAATATAGAACTTTGTGGTGGTGAGACATACCATTAACAACTTTCTGAATTTAGGTAGGAATCCATATCCAGTTAACATTTCTTTCAAGAAATCCCACCTTACCATATTATATGCTTTCCTCAAGTCAATCTTCATCATATATCTTGATGTAGTTTACCTCTTGTAGTGTCTTAACAAGTCATGACAAATGAGGATATTGTGCACCAATGATCTATCTTTTACAAATGTTGTTTGAGATTGACTAACTAGATGAGGCAATACCTATTTCAATCTACTGCATAGGAGCTTGGAGATGACCTTGTAGAGCACATTATAGTATGATATTGGCCTGTATTGACTGCATTTTTAGGTTTCTTCACTTTAGGTATCTATGATATTGGCCTGTATTGACTGTATTTTTAGGTTTCTTCACTTTAGGTATCAAGGAAATAACTGTTGTATTGACTTGACCCAATAATTTTCCAGTCTGCATAAACTCCAGAACAGCATTTGTGACATCCTCACCCACCACTTCCCAAGCATCTCTAAAGAAACCACTACTATACCCATCTAGACCAACACTCTTAGTAGTTTTGATACCAAACACTGCATTTTTAATCTCCTTCCTGGTGAACTGGTTGAGCAAATGGACTCGTTGGTCCACAGATAAAATAGGCCCAATCTTTAAAAATCTCTATGAAACTTTTTGCCTAGGTTCAGCCCCACTCTCCCATAGAAATTGAGTGAAATATCTCGCAAAGACTTCAGCAATCTTGCCTTGATCAGTTTGTAGCTATTTATTCTCATCCTACATCGGAGTGATTATTTGATTCAGCCTCCTTTGCTTGAGTATAGAGTAAAAGTACTGAGTGTTGTCATCTCCCAGCCTAATCCATGTTGCTTTACTCTTTTGCATCAACAATATTTCTGCCAAGTAGCTTACTCTCCTAAATTCTTTACCTACTTTCCCTTCGGCTATCTGTAGTTGCTTATTTAATGGATCTACTTGCAACTGATCTTGTGCCTCTTTCAACTTCCCTCTCAAGAGGTTAACTTCATTCGTCAAGTTATTAAAGTATTGGCCATGTAACTTCCTGAGCTCACCTTTCAACATCTTCAATTTCTGAACAACTTGGTACATGTAGCAACCCTGAACCTGCCTTTGCCAGCACCTCAGAACAATGCTCCTAAACTGATCATGTTTGCCCCACATACTACAATACTTGAAAGCAGACTCCACCCTTAAGTAAGCACCAACAGACCTAACATGAATTGGACTATGGACACTCACTCCTTCATTAAGAAAAGTAGTCCTGCAATCTGACATTTCATCTTCCCATTCCCTATTAATAAATGACCAATTAATTTTTGAAAATACTCTAGATGTAGCACCTTTATCATTCCAGGTATAAACATATCCATTATTTGCCATCTCCTCCAGCTTACAGGTTTTTAAACAGTCTTTGAAATCACAAATCTCAGCCAAAGTAACTGGATTACCACCTATTTTATCATCATTATGCAGCATATTGTTGAAATCACCAAGTACAAGCCATGGTGTAGTCATACCTGCCCCAAACTGAGACAAATAGGACCATAATTCTTTCCTTTCTTCCCTCCCATTCTGAGCATACACAATTGTACTATAAAACTCCTTCTGCAAAGCTATATCCCTTACAAAACATGTCGGAGCTTGATCAGTTTCACTACATATAGTCACTGCACATATATCTTCCTTCCACACCGCCCAAATTCTTCCACTGTGGTGGGAAATATGATTAGATAACCACTTCCACTCTCCAAACATGTTATTAGCAACTCTATCAATACTTTTGGACTTTATTTTTGTTTCTAAAAGTCCTACCATACTAACATCTAACTGATTATAGAGGAACTTAACCTCCCTCTATTTATTGGGGCCATTTGGACCCCTAACATTCCAACACATCAAGTTAACCATTCCCCAAAGGGATTAGTATTGAGTCACTGGTCTTCTACACATGTTGAACCTGCTCATACTCATCATTAGTTGCTAAAGGTTGGAAAGCATTAGTAGTAGTGACATTTCTGCTACCTGATACTAGTATACCTCTCCTCTGATTTCTCTATACTACCTCAGTATTATCTTTCCCCTGATCCTGCGCCTTCTCCTTTCCTTTAACCTACTGTGGTCTACCCAGATTTCTCTCGCCCTCCTTATACTTAGTTTCGAATTTCTTTACTGGATGCAATTTTCTACAATCTTCCTTCTCATGCCCATATTTATAGCAATGGTCACACAAAGATGGTTTCCAGCCATATGTTACATTTTGTGTCAGTACTACTCCTTTTTCATTTCTAAACTTCACCTCGTCTGGCAATGGCTTCCCTACTTTAACCTCAACCAGTAATCTAGCAAAACTGAGAATTAATTTCTTCTCAGTTTGGTTATCTACCATAATCGGCTTCCCCACGAGACTACCAATCTTACTTAACCCCCGAGCACTCCAATACTTGAAATCAAGCCCTGGAAGCTTGATCCAAATAGGTACAGTTAACAATTCTTCCTTAGAAAACTCCATTTCTGGAGTCCAAGCTTTAACAATCAACGACTTATTGTCAAAATGGTAGATACCCCCCTACAGTACCTCCATCTTCCCTTCATCACTATCAAAGCGCACCAATACTATTCCATTCTTCATCATTGCCACTTTATTTGTCCCATATTTTCCCCAAATTTGCTGTATATAACCATTTAGGACTGAGAACGGGGGATGCGTACCCAACACATAGCATGCAATGGCGTTCTGCCAGTACTCAACCTCAAAACTAATGTCATCTAATTCAATACCCCCAATCAATTGATCACCACAACATTCAAGATTCATATTCCAGCTTAAATCCAGCATTCACAAGTTTTGATATATCATAATTATCCCAAATTGAGATCACCTTAGCATTCTAATCCATCCCTTTCGTGTTCAGTAAATTAGACTCCTACTCAACCTCATCCGCCCATGAAATCCTCGAACTCCTTCCAGCTACTTCCTTCTTCCACTATTGGATTCTCTCCTTCACCGGAGTTCGTACCGATGCCCATCTCTCAGCTGCATATTACCTGTACCCTGCGAATTTGCTACATTCGTTGTTGATTTTTTAGTTACCACTTCTCCTTGAGTCCCATTCACCTGCAACGAACCTCCAGTTCCCAATTATACACCCTTCACCGACAACGTTGTTGGTCCAGATTCAAGCAAAGTCGAGTTCTTAGGCCTCTTGCCCATGGCTGGTGCTCGTTAGCTAACGTGCACTGAGAGAGCTTGCAGAAAAAACGACTACCACTTGTGTTTGTTTTTAATTTCTAATTTATGTATTTATTCATATTATGAATTTTATTTTATGAGCTTTTATATTGTGTTATATTGCTATTTTGTGAATTTTAGATCTTGTTAATTGTTATATTGTATATCCAAACATAGCAATTTCGCTAAGCTTTCTTTCACGATTCAGATCTTGAAATTTTGATAAATTTAATAACTAAATTTGTTTATTTATTTATATTTTGAATTCTTTTTATGAAAGTTGAGATCTACATACTGAGTTTATTTATCAAATCTTATGAATTTTGTGGATTTTTGAAATCTTGTGAATTGTGATTCTCAATTTAAGCTAGACCTGAACCCAAAAATCGAGGTTATATTGTGAATTTTATATTGTTATTTTGCGAAATTTATATTTTGATATATTGTGTAACTGTCAATCATTGTTGCATTACACTGTTTTGTTTCAGTACAATGGCACCAAAAGAGCCAACAAAGGTAAGATGAAAGCAATGGAAGAAACTCCGGATTAGGTTAGGAGGACATACTTCTTGAAATGCAAAATCTACAACAGCGAAATCAAAAAATGTACAAGTCAGATTGAGGAGACACATCGTAAGGAATGCACGGCAAAAAAGGTAAAAAAATATCTCATCAATTTAATTTCTATATTTTACAAAATAAATATTCAGAATATGATTAAAAGGTAATAATTACCTAATTACTAAAATGTAGCAATGTGATGTTGATTAGGGTCATATTATCTCTGTTTAACTAAGTGTTAGTGCCTAATGGCTTAGTCGTACACATGATTTGTATATCTGTAATAAATTTAAGTTGTATTAGAATATCATTTTGAAAGTTGGTTAGCATAAAGGTAATATTGAAGTTTGACATAGTTATTGTTTTTAGTGTAGTATTATATTTTACATAGCAAGTAATTAATTTATAGCATTTACAAAGATTGATTCAAGTTAAAAGATGTTAACTATGTGTTTTTAATACATTACCTAGGATGTTATTATAAAAATATTATTTATTACCATGAAGATTGAGTGATTTAGTTCAAAGTTCTAAATTTTTCTACTAAAAAATGATAGTTTTTTTTTTTGATATATAGATTTTCTTTTCTATCCAAAAGAAACATTTTTTGTTTAACATTTGGAAAGATAAGTTTAAAGAAAACTTTAACAATGAAAAAACAATTGAGTTTGCAAGGAATGGACCCCTTGATGTGGAGAACTATTTCAACACCCTATGCCGCTTTGCTACAAAGCTCAGTTTTTCTAAGTGTGTTCAATCAGTGATACATTCAGAACCGGTAAGCTTAAATATATTGAAGTATTATTCTTTTAAGAAGTATATGTTGTTGAATATTGTATGCATATTCTTTTAAATAGTAGTTTATGTTGTAGAATATATTTCATGTATATTATATTAAGTAGTAGTACATGTTGTTGAATATATTGTATGTATATTCTTATAAGTAATATATATTGTATAATATATAATACATATACTCTTTTAAGCAGTAGTATTATATGTTGAATATATTGTATGCATATTTTTTTAAGACTTAAGTAATAGTATATGTTGTAGAATATATTGTATGTACATTTTTTTAAGTAGTAGCATATGTTGTATGTATATTATATTAAGTAATATACATTATACTTATATTATCTTAAGTAGTATATGTTGTTGAATATATAATGAACCAGGTTTCATTTTTATAATTGACAGAGTTGGCTAATTTATCAGCAAATTCAGAGGATAAATCAATAGCTTGATATTTAAGCCAGAGAACTTTTTATCAAGAAGTTCTTCCAAATTATTTAACGATTTAAATTTAAAATCCTGTATCTCAGGAGGTCGTTGAATATAAGTAGGCACAATTTGCGTAGCAGAGGAAGAAGCCTTATCAGTCCTTTCACTTTTTTCATTACTTAATTTTTTTTATCAAAACCGTTAATTCTTCTAATTTTTTATCAAGGGAACTAATATGTTCTCCCAAAACTTTAACATACAAACTCATGTAATTGTTTTAAGAGATTAATTTATTTATTTCAGTAATGCTAATAGCAGCAATGTCTTCATCAATAAACTTTTGAAAAGCAGTAAAAGTTATACCCGTATTATTTGGTAAAACGAAAGAAGATCGTAGTGGATAAATAGTTTTGATAATATTACCACTTCCTTCTTTATAAGATCTTTCTAAAACCTTTATATGCATAGGTAAATAAGTGGTTATAAACCATGGGACAAAATACATAAATTGATTGTATAATGCACAAGTTTCATAAAACTCTTGAGAAATATTATTCATATCTTTAGGATTATAAGTTTCAAAAAACCATGTTCTAAACCGATTCCATTTATCATTAAAGAATTTCTTTTGAATGTGTTTTCTTGCCAGGGATCCTGGACTAAAATCAATTATGTAAGGAATCATTAAAAATCATTCGGATTAAAATTCATTTTGGATGCAGAATGAATATTCTTATCCGAAGTTTTATCATCATTTACCTGAACAATAGTTGTTCTAGGATTAATTTTTACCTTTTCTACATGCTTGTTATCTTCTGTTGTAGAAATAGTATGCAGAGAAGCAGTACGATTTAATCTAGCTAGTCCATAAATTGATTCGGCCGGAGATATCATCTGATGAGTTAAAGGCAACAATCTACTATCAGTAAAGGAATGCCTATTACAGACAGTAGACTTATCTTCAAACTGAATACAAATCAGCCCATGGGGTTTTGAGTAATATGAGAATATTTCGAGTTTGTTACTGCACCTGTAACTTGGCTCGGATTTATAACAGAATTTAAAGTTCAAGTAGTTGGAAAATTAATTTCTTCCCACCTAATGGGTCTTCTAGTAGTGACTTTAGATTTTGCAAAATTAGTTTCAAATAAAATAGTTTGGTCAGATGTATCATATAATTTACATCTAGAATTTAGAGTAGACAGAAATTTATAATAAATTCTATAAGACAAACAAGTAAGTTCAGATCCAGGTGCATAATTATAACCATGTATTTTAACATTTAATGTTAATGCATCTAGTATATTAGCATCAGAGAGAGAGAGAGAGAGTTGTAAATTGGGTTGAATATTGAAATATACTGGACCGTAAGCCACAGTAGATTCAATAAAACCCATCAAAGATTGTCTAAAATTCAGCTTTCTAGCGTCTTTTAAAGCTGCTAGAAAAGTTTCTGGCAACCTTTTAAGGGTTAAAGGTTTGAATGCAACCTTCACCATGCCAATATGCATAAAATTATAACGATGTCTATATAAATCAGTATCGTGTTTATTTAATAAATCAATTGTCTGTTCCGACGAATTTAATGCTAAAGACTGCTCAGTGGTCTTAATAAGTTATTTTGAAGATAGTTTATCAAACCATCCAAAATCATAAATTATTTTTATAGGGACTTTGGGAATAATCCATTTATTCAATAAATCTAGATTTTGAGGTATATCAACCTCTTCCGGTCTAGTATTTTTTATACTAGATTCTCCACAATTCATTCTATCAAGCTATCTATATTGAATATTGCACTCTAAAACACATAAATTGAGTAATTCCTAGGCTCTGATACCAAGATGCAGGATCTATAAGGCGGGCGGTAATCCGCACGGCCAAATGGATCTAGCTAACTGAGTATCCTTATGTTCTACCATAAGAATCAAAGTATCTAAGATTTTGTACATGTTTTATTGGCTGTATGGAAGGATCTTCTTACCTTTTTACCCAAGCAAGGGGCCTGTCTTTTTCCACTACATACTCTTATTGTAACCCATGTGTCTAGCGTTCTATCCGAAAAGAAACGCCGCCCTTTTCATCATTTTAGCGGGCTTAGTCAACCGTCCGGCTAGACGTAGTCACAAAGACAAAGTCAATAAGAGTAGTTTTGAAAATGACTGTACCACCATCTCGGAATCAAGCCAAAATTCATATAAAAAATCTTACATATTTTGATAGAGTCTAGATCTTACACTAAGTATATGCTAGAGTTATATATTCAACATAGATAGGTATCTTAGCCGGTCATAGGCACGACTTTTAAAAATAAAACAAAATAAAAGGAAATTACCTCGGAGGAGGAGAGGTGTGGAACTCAAGTCTGAGTTTTCTTTTTATTGAATAAATTGAAAACTTTACAAAACTTTATAAAGATGAAAAATATTTAGAGAGAGGGGAGAGCAACTAAATCTAGAGAGAGCATAGGTATGAAGGCTTCTGCCTTCTTTCTTTACAAAAGGTCCTATTTATAGAAAAAAAAACGCGTATCTACAGTATTATGTACATTAATTTCCACTTATATCATGTGGGTCCCCTGAGTATGACATGTGGGGTTGCAATGTCGAGAGGCAATAATTCATACCTCTTTCTTCTTTCCTTCTGCTTTATCCATCTGTTTCATCCGTCTGATGAACTCTTCTACATTTGCAATTGCATCTTCAGATAATATTTCATCTGACTGTATTGACTGGGAATCATTGAAGAAATCATCTTCATTGCTTCCTCTACTTTGCATAGAGGTGTCTGATTTCTCAATTTGATTAATTAAATGAAGTAAATTTTGTTTTACTTTTTCCAAATATTTCTCTATCACTTCGGTTTGATTTCCCTTCTGGAAAGTTATCTTTCGAGCAATATGGCGAAAGATTTTATTATCAATATTTTCTCCTTGAGAACATACTGTATATTCTTGAATTTTTTCTTTAATGAAATCTAACAATTTTTGTCCAAATATTATTTTGATCTTGGGATCAATCTTCATTAATTTGTCCCAAAAGTTGTTATAAAAAATTCTGTATAGACACGGTATTTTTTCCTTCGTAAATCCCATCTTCGGTGTCCATTTGTGAATTCATAGGATCGAGAAGTCTATAAAAAAATAAACTTGATCAATTTTATCAGGGAGACAAATATGATCTGCTCGGTATAGTTCATTTATATTTGAGAAAACCTTTGTCCATTCTTTATATAATATCAGGAATGGTGATGGTAATATTTTGATAGTGGGACCATGATAAGTCCACCAATTAAGGAACCAATTTGAAATATGTTCTTGGAAAATCTTTACACAAACTTTGATAAATCAAGTATGTTTGTGTTTATCATTGTTGTAGTATAACATCTTGTCAAAAGCTTGAATATAATCCTAGTAAGTGAAATTTATTTTAACTCCGTTGAGGCAGATCTGTCTCTCTTTTAGGGTAGATAGTCCACATTCTTTCAACAGATATAATCTGTTTAATGATAATTTTTGAAAAGTTATAAACATTTTCTTCTGTGTTGTACCCAGAAAAATGTTGGAACTCCGCACTTCCTGTTGAGGAAAGAATATTTTCATAGTAGGCATGGGTCTTGTATGACTCTCCCCGAAAATATAATTTTTTTATCAGATATCTCTAAAATATTTTCCATGGTTCTTCTTTCCTTTGTATATCATTGTTTTCTACCAGAAATATAATTTCTTTTTTTGGTAATTTTTCATAAGACTTGATATCATCACTGTCTTCTTTGGCAATTGAGGCAAAAGTATTACTTTGCTTTTCATTTTGCCTTTGATTGGCTAAATATGCCTGCATATACTGATATAATGAACTGTCTTCTGGAATATCTTCTAAGTGTATAACAGATTGTGATGAAATTTCTCCCGATTGAGGAATTTTTGTATTTATCAGGGTTTTTCGTCCTCTCTATATAATTGGAGGATTTGTTGAGGATCCTGTGATATAAGAAGGAGAAGATTTTCTCCCTCTTCCTCGACTTCACTGAGAAATCATCCTGTAAGTATTCACGAGATAGAAAGTCAGGAAGGGAATTATCACTTCCCTTCTTGTATAAGATTTCAAAATCAAATGGAGCTAATTGTGCCTGTCATCTAGCAAATATAATTTTGGAGGCATCATGTTTGAAATCCTTGTTAAACATATATTTAAATGATTAGGCATCGATTTTTATCAGAAACTTCTGATTGTAAAGATCGTCTTGAAATTTTAAGACACATTTGACTATAGTTAACATTCATGTGCAATAGTCGCATTTTTTTTTTTGTGCCTCAGTCCATTTTCCTGAGTAATATCTTATCAAATATTCACAACCATCATTAGGATTCCTTTGCTTTAGAATTCCACCAAAATCTATATTTGACGCATCTGTCTCAATAATCTTGGGCCAAGAAGGGTTGGCAAGAGTTAAGCAAGGTAGAGTAGCAACTTGCTGCTTTATTTGCTTAACAATTTTAGTGTGACTATCATTCCACGGCTCCCTATAATTCTTTTTTAATCTGTCATATAAAGGGGCCAAATCACTAGATAAATTTTTATGAAAAGGGAAAATGTAATTCAAACTTCCTAAAAATCATTGTAACTGAGTTTTATCAGTACTAACATCAGAAAATTTTGATGCAAAATCGATAGATCTTTGAATCGGAGTTATTTTTCCCTGACAGATATAATGTCCCAAAAATCAAACATTTGTCTGGAATAAACTCATTTTAGGTTTAGAAATTACTAAACCGTTTTGGATTATAATCTTTTTGAAAATATCAAGGTGCTTAATATGTAATTCTAGAGTTTTAGAGAAGACTAGAATGTCGTCGATATAAACAATAATAAAATCTAAGTAAGGATTGAAAATATCATTCATTATTTTTTGAAATACAGAAGGTGCGTTTTTCAAATCGAATGGCATAACATTCCATTCATATTGTCCGAATGGGACATTAAAAGCAGTTCTATAAGTATGCTCTTTGAAAATATGAATTTGCCAATATTCTGATTTTAAATCAAACTTTGAAAATATGTTAGCATTATATAATCTTGAAAGCAAATCCCTTTTGTTAGGAATAGGGTATTTAATCCATTTTAAACATTTATTTAGAGGTTTATAATTAATTACTAACATTGGCATTCCTCTTTCTTTCTCTGCAGCATTATTAAGATAAAATACAGTACAAGACAAAGGAGATTTTGAAGGCTTTATAAGACCCCTTTGTAGGAGATTATCAATCTCCTTTTTACAAAAGTCAATCACTTCTGAATTCATCTGACATGGTCGGGATTTTGTAGGAATATGTTCTTCAGAAAAACTCTCTTCATATGGAATAGTAACAATATGTTTTTTTCTGTTCCAAAAAGCGCTTGGGTGGTCGGCACAAATATCAAAAACCATTTGTTCTGAAATTAATTTGATTTTCTCTTGTACTTTAACAAATTTTAAGGTGTCGAATATAGACATACTACAAATTTCTAATTATAAGGAGTCTAAATGGCTTTGCTTCATATTAATCAAAGCATTTATATCCCTTATTATGGGATCAGTAATAAATGTATAACTAATTTTTTTATTTTTATAAGTCGTCGTAAATCCCTTACTGTCAATGTGAGTGTAGGGATAAATAGCGTTTATAAACGGCGTTCCCAAAATAATCGGAGGATATAACTGATTTTTAACTAGGAAAAAGAAATGAGGAATACAAATTTTATTTTGACAAATATAGTTGTTTGAAAATTTGTATTCTATATCTAGAGTATGACCAGAAGCAGACTTGACAGTATAAGAAGTCTTTTGGAAATACTTAGTGGGTATTAGACCTTCTTGGATGCATCTAACATCTGCTCCACTATCAATCATTGCTACATTAGTTATACAAAAATCATTTTCAATTAAAATAGTACATTTAATGTACCATTTATGAGCAATGATAACTTGCATCATTCCTAAAAACATATCATTTTTAAAATTCAAACTAATCTGTTTTGAAAAATCTTTTGGGTCTTCAGTTTCTTCAGGAACTTTTATACCCTTACCTTTATCATCTGACGATTCTTCTAGAGAATTAAACTTCTCTATCTGAGTAATCCGATGATCAAAGATCATTTGATTCTGCTTAAGAGATTTAATCTCCCTTTTTAAGTTTTCAACTTCGATTTTTAAGTCATCTAAAGAAGAATCTCTTTTTTGGGGTATATTTTTCAGAAAGTCGTTTATTAACTTCTGATAAAGAGTAAGGAACAGAATAATTAAATTCATTAAAATCATTCTTTTTGTCTGAAGAACTGGAGCTTGCAGCTAAAGTAATGATTTTTTCTCGGAGGTTATTATCAGTAACCTCTTTTAAAAGTTCTATGACATTATCAGAAGTAATAGTTTTTAAATTCAAATCTTAAAATTGAGATTGAATTTTATAAAATTCGATTTCCTCATTACAGACACATGCATTGTTCTTACAAATAGTACAAGCCGTGTTATTACAAGCTTCGTTATCAGTATCATATAAATCATGCAAATTTACTTCTTCTTCAAATTCAGAAGTGCTGCTATCTTCCTCGTCGGAGGTGTATAACAAGCCATAAATCTTATCATGCAAATCTGCATCAAGTTCTAAGATTTTTAGTTTCTGAAGCTTACAATTAGGGGCTATATGAGCCAATTCTCCACACTTATAACATTTAGTGGCTGCAAGATCTCTTTTAGATCTATTTTTTGCAAATCTTCTAAATTTGCAGTAATTCTTTCGAGTTTCACGATCTTCTTTGAATCTATATCTAGACCTTTTCTTTTTGTAGGGACTATCCTGATCAGGGTACCTATGGTACTTCTTCTTTTTCTTTCTAAGAGCAGGGACTTTAGGTATACCAAATTGAGTACAAAAGTCTCCTAATTGGGACCTTTCTCTTAACTTATCCATCTTAAATTGTCTAGATAATTTAAGTTCAATACACAAATTTAATCCTTCTTGTGTACAAACTCCTATTAATTTTCCATAAGTGTAACTCTCATAAGGTACTTGGTTAAAGCTTCCTCTAAGAGTATTTCTTACTCTTTCTGCAAATAAGGGAGGTAACCCATCAATGAATTTAGATTTCCAATGGCTTTCATTATTTTCGAGTAGTTCCATTACCCTACTAAAAAAAGTGTCTTTATACCACCTAAAGTCACTCAAAATTTTACATCAAAGACTGTTTAACAAGGTCCTAATAGTTTCATATTGATTGGTAAATCTTCCGCTAAAATATTCCAAAATTGTAAGTACTAAGGTATAAACAGCGTCTTCTCGGCCACTAGCAAGCTTGAATCCTAAATTATCAATGCTTTCATTAGGATTGATAGCATTAATAACAACAGCTTTGGCTTCTAGGGTCATATAATTATCCCACCAGCCTCGAAGTTGGCCAGTAAAACTTGCAATTATCATCTTGCAAATATTTCTATCATTATTCTTCTGGCTTTTACAAATGGTAGAGTACATCATCATTCTGTGAACTAGAATAGTCATTTGCCTATCAGTCAACCCATCTATATTTCATTCATAAATATCTGTACCGCTATAAGAGGTATTAGTCTGATTTCAATCCCTTTCTTCAACTAGGACATCTTGAGGAGTCGGTCTGGGATAATAATAAGTCTGCATTCTAGGTTTATCAGCATATTGTATGTATATTTTTTTAAGTAGTAGCATATGTTGTTGAATATGTTGTATGTATATTATATTAAGTAATATACATTATACTTATATTATCTTAAGTAGTATATGTTGTTGAATATATAATGAATATATATATATATATATATATATATATATATATATATATATGTATGTATGTATGTATGTATGTCTATTTTATTAAGTAGTAGTATATGTTGTTGAATATATTGTATATATATTCTTTTAAGTTTTAAGTATTATATGTTGTTGAATTTGTAATACGTATATTCTTTTAATTAATAGTATATTGAATGTATATATGTATGTCTAAGTAGTAGTTTATGTTGTTGAATTTATAATATGTATATTCTTTTAATTAGTAGTATAGTGAATATATATGTTGTTGAATATATTGATGGTATATTTTTTGAAGTAGTATATATTGAATGTATATATGTCTGTATATTCTTTAAAGTAGTATTTTAAGTAGTATATATTGAATGTATATATGTATGTATATTCTTTAAAGTAGTATTTTAAGTAGTATATATTGAATGTATATTAAAAAAAATCAAAATTCAAATTACTATTATTTTTTTTAAAGTCTGGGCCCGGTAAATCGGCCCATTAAGCCAGACCGATTGAGTGACCCAGATCGGCCCATTAAAACCGGTCAAAAATACTAAAGGGGCCTGGACTGGGCTATCGCGGGAATTATTTACTGTTGGGCCTGGCACGGATCTGCCCAATAAGCGACAAGACCGGACCGGACCCTGTAAAACATAGCAAATCGAGGCCGAGTTGACCCAGCCCGGCTCGGTTAAGAGGTTTAGTCTACGTAAACTCTACCCTCTCTAGCATTGAAGCTTCAGCCACTGTTTCTAATGTGTTCAAAATGCAGTAGTTTAATGTCTCAACAATTAATGTATGGATCTAATACTAACATATACAAAACTCATATGACATATCCAACTTTGGACTCTCAACAATTGAAATTTAGGCCATTAATTGCTCGAACCATACAACACCTATGACTTATTCAATATAATCTCACAAGTGGGGTCCCAAGAGGGTAGAGTATAAAGAGGTTGTTTTTGAAAGACCCTCAACTATACGTACATCTTGAATTACATTTGAACACCACGTTTCAAACATCAGGCGTCAGGCCTATATCCTAAAACTACAGACCTATCATATATTCGTTTTACCTCACACAATTTTCACAATTCTCTCTACCTCTTTCTTTCACCCGAAACTCAAACAACAAATGTAATTATTGAAGTTATCGTTGCGTTGAGTAATTAGCATCTATACTAGCGTGCTTTATGAAAGTTGCTTTAAAGAGAAAGAAAGTTAGGCTCATTTTATTATCAGATTTTGAAAATATGATCTTTAAATATAAATTTCACTTCTACTCACAAAACTTCAAAAAAATTTCCAAATGAAATGCATGTCCAAACACAAACTTCAAGTTTCAAAAATCACAACTTAAGAAATTCAAAATTTCAAGTTTTAACTTCAAATTTATGGTCAAAACAGGAGTTATACTTGTAAACTACTATGCAATTTTAAAATCTAAAGCAAAGCAAAGCAAAGACAAAAAGAAGTCAGAAATATATAACAATTGAACTTTCAAGTTCTCTTCTTGGTTTTGAGTGCTCTAATTCAATTGCAAAGTACGTAATAGTAATTGAAGAAATTAATTAGAAAACTTGCTCAACTTTAGAGAAGCATAAAACTCATATCTATAGTTATGTGATTATTAATTGATTACTTGGAGTGTTATCTCCAAAATGGGCCCTGCATTGTGCGATTCAAATTAGTCGGGCTCCAATATCGACACAGAACGTCGAGTGGGAAATCAAAAATAAATCATCAATTGATTAACAATTGCACTTGTCTAATATCATCCATCCCGCAAATAGATTAAAAAAATAAATTAAAAGAGCCTCAATAATATAAAGATTACCTATGCTTGTGATGACCTCTTCAAAATCAACCGCACGTGAGTCAAATCACTCGAACTTCAGAAGAATAAAATTGAAATTCATAAATGTTGCGTGTATATTAATATTATATAGCTGCACGAAAAAAATAAATAAATTATGAAAGTCAAACGTCAATTCAAAAGAACTCAATTTAAATCTAGGAACACGAAAATTGAACGTGCTGGACAAATTTATGAGTTATTCTTATTATTTTAAGATGGTTTTTCTTTTCCCTTATTGCTAAAATTGTTTCTAAATATAAATATATTTTTTAAAACTCTAATAGGATTTATCTAATTAAAATGTTTTTAAGGAATGTATACAAATAAAAAAAATTGTTTTAATGGAAAATAGTAAGAGAAAGACTATTGGGTAACAAATAGGATCTTGAAAATATGCCTTGAGCACGCCTAACGTCCAACCCTCGGGGCTCGCCTAACAAATCTTAGGCAAATTATGTGTAAAATTCTTTAATTGACATTGTTGACCCTTTAATTCTCTAATAAATAAATGATGCTTAATAGTTTTTTTCATCTATAGAAATAAGAAGATTGAGAATAACTCAAATAACAAGTGCATATTAACTATTTGAAAGCACCGTGAGGGTGAATATCAACTAACATTTCTTTTAAAAATACTTAATTAGCCGAATTTTACATCTTCACTTATCATTGGTCTTCATATTATTTTCATACGAATCAAAATTATCATATTTTATCATTTGTAATACGTCTCAAAATAATCTCTATTTGAAAGTAAATTATTGTGTTTTATTATCTCAAAATTACCATGAGGGTACTGATAAAGTTTATTGATTATTTTCTATGGATGCAAATTGTATAATACAATAGTAATATTTTTAACAAAAATGTGATTCTTTTATTAATTGAAAGTTATGATGTTAGAGCTGATTTGCATCTCATAGTAGCTATTACAAAAAAAATTTATTTATACTTGTAAAATTATATTAAAAGTTTTATTTTCTATGAGTTTGTTTAATCATGTTTTTAATTATTTTAACTATTAATTTATTGTTTATAATTTTTGCTTTATAGCACTATTTTACTATATTATAAATTTAAAATTTAAAATTTCATGGGGCTTACGCCCCATCGCCTCAAGACTTACGCCTCACCCCGTGCTAAGTAAAACGCCCCGCCTCACACCCTGCCTTTTAAAACACTGTTTCCTATACCTAAAAGAAAGGCTTTGAAAGGGAAGAAAAAAAAAAGTAACAACGAAAAGGAAAAAAAACAAATTTTATTGGTTTGAAGTACTAAATAGAAGGGATATAATTAAATATCAATAAGATTTGAATCTGTTATATATTTTAGGACTTGCTAATCATTAATTCTCCTAATACTTTTTACTATATATTTTATTCTTACCATATATTTTAGGACTTCTTAATTTTAATATTATAAATATAATAATTGGAGGAAATAAGTGAAAAGACAATTTTATCTATTACGAAGACTTTTAATGAAAGACAAAAAGTTCAAACAACATTTTTAAAGACCTGCACACTTTTAATATAGTATTGCTCAGAGTGAAAATCATGAATAGGATTTCTCGTTTCAGACTATCTCATACTTAATTAAGTTTTACTTTTTCCGTCCATCTTTACTTGTCTACAGGGGCGGCTCAACCACATCAGTGGTCTAAGGCCAAAATCAAAACGGAGGTCTTAAATTTTTTTTTTATATAAAATCCATTTTTTAAATTTCTTGAGATGCAAAGTTGTTAATAATTTTTATATAATCGATTTCTTCGAATAATTTTGTTTTCAACTAATAATTTAACCAATGCATTTAATTTTTATTGAGAAATAATACTGTAAATATATCAAACTTCTTCTAATAATTATTTACTTTTATATAAAAAGTTTATTTCTTCTATAAATGATATTTAATATTTTCTAATAAATTATTTATAATTTATTATTGCCAAAAAATGAGGCCCCTCAAATTTGGGGCCTTAGGCGGTTGCCTTTTCTTTTACACTGTTGAGCCGGCACTGCTAGTTGTCCACTGTATTAAAAATAATTGTCAAACAATACTTGTCCAGTTTGGAAAATCAATGAATAATTTACCCATTTTATCCTTAGTTATTAATTACAGTCATTACTTAATACATTTCTCAAAGCGTTAAATTAATTATATTCAAAGGATGATATGGTAAAATTACCCCAATCATTTACTATTTCTTAACATGTGTGTCAAGTCAATAATGAATAATTATTAATGGACGGGTGGAGTACCTTAATTAAGTATTTCAACATAATTAAGACTAGCAAAATAAGTAACGACTTAAACAACAGTTTACAGACTCAAACTAGATACACACACCCTATTCAATCTAGTTCTTCTCTTTTCTTGACTTCCCAGCAATAAATTTAATTTTTGTCTTTGAAATGTAAAATTTGATCTATTTATTTATGAATAGTCACAAATTCCCGAAACTATTAATTGTTCTATTGTTTAATAATCAAGGTTTAATATTATATAGTCAGCCCTTAAATTTGTCTGAATATTTAGACATCCGAACTAAGTAATGTTTCAATTGTATAACTCAACTTCTAATAAAGTATTTCGACTACACCTTTGATTCAAATTTTGAAATAAAAAATGTGTGCTTTCATTCATCTATTAGATAGTAAAATTAACCACATAAAATATGACTTCATTTTTAATTACATGCATCAACCTCAAGTAGAAAATGCATTATATTCTATAGCTTATTTAGGCGGGTGTGTATAGTTAACAAAAATGACATATTTTATGTGGTTTAATTAATTTAAATACCTAACATACGAATGAGAACACATGCAAAAAAATTCAAAAAATTGAATCGGAAGTGTCTAATTAGAACACTTTCTCAGAAGTTGAAGTGTTCAATTGAAATGTCGCTTAGTTTGAGCGTCTAGATGGAATATTCTGACAAGTTTAAGGGGCTAGTAATGTATTATGCCAATTATCAATGTTTTAGGTTAAATTTATATATTTATACCTACAAAGGTAATGGTAAAATTTACGTGCACCCCACTCTCCTCAGACCGCACACTACAAAAAAAAAAAAAGTAAATTGCAGAGGTCAACACTGTAATTTGCTGAGGTTTAAAACCTCTGCTATTTGGTGAAAGAAAATAGCGGAGACTTATAACCTCTGCGAATTGCAGTTTCAATTTCCCACAATTTACCCTTTTTTTGTAGTGGCATTTAAAGTAACATATTTCCAACATAACGAACAACCATAACAACATTCCTAGTGTAATTCCACAAGTAATATTTCCTCCATAAGGCGATCAAAAACGCATATTTTAGTCAATTGAAAATTAAATTTATTGATTCATATAAACTCTTTGGGGTGGCTCAGATGGTTTGACATGGGACTTTTTCATAATCGAGGTTTCAAGTTTGAAAACCCTTGTTTGTGACAGCAAGGGATTAGCCTTCTAAGTCGAGCTCATCGAATGAAGCTTGCCTAATGTGGTGTAACTATCCTGTATGGTTTGTGTATGGCTTGTGACTGGAAAGGAGTATCGTCTAGTAAATTAGTAAAGTTTTCTGTGTAATAAGTTAACCCAAGTAGCTGGGATAACTATCTACCTCGTCTGTAGCTTCCTAGTTCTATATATACAAATATTAACTGATATCCAAAACAAAAGTTTTTTATTTCAATATCTCAAATTACCACTGATTTAATTCTTTAATAAAAGTTTCTTATAATCACACACAAAAATACTAATATACGTGTCACAAAATTATACTAATTAATACTTATAAAAGCTCTTTACTTTCCTATATAGTCATGATGAACTTTGTCTAATATTTTAAAACTTTAAATTAAACTATTTGAATTTAATAACTATGAATGAAAATTTTGACAATTAAAATTAATGTATTGTATTGCAACAAATAATGACATTTTACTTGCAAATATGATTGATACAATAATTAACAATGATTTTTCAACCTGCTTAATTGACATATTCCGTTGTTAGTTTAGTACTAACTTAATTTGTCTTGCATTCATCAATGCTAGATCTAAAACTAAATTAACAATTTTAGAACACAAGAATGTTTGACATATTATAACAAACACTTTCAGTATAATACAAGATATCATCGACTCTACCAAGATAATACAATAGCTATGTAATGACTTTATGCTTGAGAACAATACCATAAAAAATAAAACTTAGGCAAACTAACAAGATTTAAGATCTATATCAAATAACAAAAATAGGTATGAATTAAAGGAGGGGTCAATAAACTAAATTTTGAATCCTTTGTTGTTGATGAGATAAGAGAAATTAAGAATTAAGAATGAAGAACACATGAAAAGTAGATTATCAATCTACATCAAAATTAACATCGGGCAGAAAGATATAAGCGACTAAAGTAAAAAAAAAAAAAAAAAAAAAACATAAAAATCAAAACTTTAATACATAAAGAAGAAACCAACGTGATTTAAGATTTTTAAAAAAATCAAAAAACAAAATAATTTCAGACACAAAAAAGGAAAAAGGGGTAATTGACATAACTTTGTGGATCTTGAAAAATAAATTAGATGGTGTATCTTTTGTTGGTTCTTGAATTTTGATGAATAGACATATCAAAGAAGAGAAAAAATTAAATGAAAAATTAGCTTTGTAACACAAGGGGAAAAAAAAAGAAGAAGGGGATACCATGGATAGCTTATTGGAATAAAAAATATTGGTGTGAATTTTGATTAATCTTCTTCTTCCTTGTGCTATAGATCTAAGATTTTCTATCTTTTTTTTCTTTTGGTGTTATGAGAGAAAGAGGAAGAAGAGAAGAGAGGATAGGTTAAAGTATAAATTAGTTAAAGTTAAGTTTAGGATAAATTAGTTAAAGTTAAGTTTTAATTAGTTATTAGTTAGTGTGTTCAATTTAAATTTTAAAATCATTAAAATAATTATCTACTCTTATTATTTTTAAAATTCTTTTAAAAAATAATTATATACTCTTATTTTTAAAATTCTTTTAAAAAATAACTACCATTGTAGTTTTAAACTTTGCATTAAGAGTTGATAATTAACAATGAATTGTTTTCTAAAAGCAATTCAAATTACAGATCAATTTTTAAAACAAAAAATTTAAAATGAAAATGTGTAGATTAATTTGAATATCCATTTGAACTTGAGAAGGCGTACAACAGAGTCCCCAGGGAAGTTCTGTGTAGGTGCTTGGAGGCTAGAGGTGTTCCCGTGGTGTACACTAGGTCGATCCAGGACATGTATGATGGAGCGAAAACTCGTGTGAGGACGGTGGGAGGAGATTAGGAGCACTTTCCTGTTTTGATAGGGTTGCACCAGGAATCGACGCTTAGTCCTTTTTTATTCGCCTTGGTGATGGATGTTTTGACGCGGCATATTCAAGGGGAGGTACCTTGGTGTATGTTATTTGTTGATGATGTAGTTCTAATTGACGAGACCCGGGGAGGAGTTAATGATAAGTTGGAGGTTTGGAGACAAACCCTAGAGGATAAAGGGTTTCGGTTGAGCAGGAACAAGATGGAATACTTGGAGTTCAAGTTCATTGACTTGACGCATGAGGCTAACGTGGTAGTGGAGCTGGATTCCCAGGCCATTCGGAAGAGGGATAGTTTCAAGTATTTTGGATCTATGATTCAGGGGAATGGAGAGATAGACGAGGATGTCACATACCATATTGGTGCAAGGTGATTGAAATGGAGGCTCGCTTCGTGAGTCTTGTGTGATAAGAAGGTGCCTCCTAAATTGAAAGGCAAGTTCTACAGAGTGGCAGTTCGACCGGCTATGTTGTATGGAGCGGAGTGTTGGCCAGTCAAGGCATCCCACATCCAAAAGTTGAACATGGCGGAGATGAGAATGTTACGATGGATGTGTAGACTTATTAGGAGAGATAGGGTCAGAATGAGAGTATTCGGTAGAAGGTGGGAGTGACCTTGGTAGATGACAAAATGCGGGAAGTGTGGTTAAGGTGGTTCGGACATGTGATGAGGCGGTGTACGGATGCCCCAGTACGGAGGTGTGAGAGATTGACTATGGATGGCTTCAGATGGGGTAGAGGTAGGTCGAAGAAATATTGGAGGGAGGTGATTAGACATGACATAGAGCAGCTACAACTTACTGAGGACATGACCCTAGATAGGAAGGTGTGGAGGGAGCGGATTAGGGTAGAGGATTAGTGGATAGGAGCGCGATCTGGCTAGCAGGAAGGTGTGCTTTGTTTGCTTTTGTGCATGTAATCGTAGTGTTATGCGTGTGTCTTGTAGTTCCTTGTTCGTGGTGTTTTGGTGATGTTTGAGATTTCTGGATAGATTGTGTATCTCATTTCTCTGTGGGTGTCCTGTTTCTTTTATTTTCTCTTGGTGTGTTATCCCTTTTTTTTTTTTTTTTTTTTTTTTAATGTTTTTCTTATACTGTTATTTATCCTGAGTCGGGGGTCTATCGAAAACAACCTCTCTACTTCGTTCGAGGTAGTGGTATAGACTGCTTACATCTTAACCTCCCCGGATCCTACTTTGTAGGAACACACTGAGTATGTTGTTGTTGTATCCATTTGAACTTGAAAATAAAACTCCTGAAATAAAACTGATAGTATACAATGAATTAATGAATTTTCTAAATATGAAATTTTAAGAATTTGAAATTCAAGTTATTTTGTTTTAAAAAATACTAACTAAACTGTCCTATTATGAATTGTAATGAAACCGGGTCGTACCTGTTCCGGCCCATTTAGACCGGCCCAGTTAGGGACCGGACCGGACCGAATTCGGACCCGGTAACGTAGGGGGCTGGGCCGGACAAAAATTTTGGACCGGTGGACCGGCCCAGTAAAAAATCGGACCAGGCTCGACCCGGTATTAAAAAAAAAAAATTGAAATGGGTCAGGCTCACTGCCAATTGGACCGTTGATAGTCCAAACGGCTATATAGCCGTTGGCCCAACGGCCAATTGTGCAGTTTTTTTAAAATAAAAAAAAAATTAACTTTAAATCTCATTCTCTCAAAATCTCAAGCTCTCTCAATTATTTTAATTTCTAATTATCTCATAAAGTGCTCAATTATATTTTATTATTTTGCAATTAAAAATATCAAGTGGGAGTTTTCAAAAGTGCTCAATTGATCAACTTTCGGATACTTCGACAATTTGGTATTATTGTTTCATCTCTTACTTTTAATTTTTAACTAGTGTATTATTTGTTGAATTTTTATTTGTATTGTTTTTGTGTTTTTTTGAATAATTGTTAGTTTAACTTGTAATAAGTAATATGGATAAATTAAAGAAAGTCGGTAGAAATGTTAGAAATTTTTGTCCTGAAAGTGGTAGTGGTAGTGGTAGTAAGAAACAAATTGGTTCCGGTAGAGATAGTTCAAATACTCGATATACTCGTGTGCCTCCGGTACCAATTAGCGAACCATTTGAGAATGAAATATGTGTAGGTGCTCACGATATGAATTATTTTGAGGCTCAAGAAAATTATGGTATAGAAGAAGAGAATGAACTAGACTTTGTTGATGTAGATGAAAATGATGATGATGTTGATGTTACACCCGAATCTGGTAATGTTAATGTTCAATCTGAATCGGTTAATCTTCCTCCCCGGCCCCCTGTAAGATCTCGTAAAAAACTAGTGTTGTGTGGAATTTTTTTACTCGAATAGAAGGAACCACTAAGGTTGAATGCGATCTTTGTCAGTCAAAATACGAGCATAAGATCGGGGTTAATAAAGGAGGTACGGGTCAGTTGTTGAGACATTTGAAGGAGAACCACCTAATAGAGCTAGCTCAGCTAACTGGTGGTGGGACAGTTGGGGGCCCAAGTCAAACTAGATTGAACCCAAAAATCGGTCAATTAGTTAATAATTATAATAAAATGAAGGATCGTGAAGAATTAGCCAAAATGATAGCTGTGGGTTGTTTGCCTTTCTCTTTTGCTTCTTCTGAAGCTTTTATTCATTATATTCAGGTAATTTATAATCCTATGTTTGAGGGTATTCCTAGAAGTATTTGTCGGTCCGATTTTTTTAGACTCTATGCACAATATGTTTACTATTTATCTGCATTATTAAAAAATCTTTCATGTAGAGTTGCTTTAACTTCTGATCTTGGTCGTGCTATTAATAAAAATGATTATTTAGCAATTACTTGTCATTGGGTAGATAGTAATTTTGTTATACAAAAACGTATTTTATCATTTTTGTATGATGAAGACCGTAGACACACTGGAAAATTTATTTCTGAATCTATTACAAAAGTTGCAAGATATTATGGTATTGACCGTAAAGTTTTATGTATATCTTTTGATAATGCATCTAACAACAACGCTGCTATTGAGTTGTTAAAAACTGAACTTTCTCCACCGTTACCCGAAATATTTCATGTTAAGTGTGCTTGCCATCTATATAATTTAATTGTAAAAGATCGTCTTGTTTTTTTTGAGTCTGCTATTGAAAAAGTTAGACTTGCAGTTGGCTTTATTCAAGGAAATAATAGAAAAATTAGACTTACCGAATTTAAAAGAAAATGTCAGGAAAATGGACTTAGACCGAGATTAATGCCTGAAGAAATAGATGTTAGATGGAATTTTACGTATGATTTCTTAAATACTTGCAATATTTATAAAGTTCCTATTACTATGACTTTTAACCAATTTGCTAGTGATTTTCCCGATTGTATGTTACAAAATTCAGATTGGGCTAAAATTGATGATATTGTTAATTTTATGCAAAAATTTTATCTAGCTACGGTTGAATTTTCTGATGCTTATTATCCTACTGTTTGTAATATTTTAGCTTATTTAGCCGACATTTCTTTATTGCTTAACGAGTATAAGTCTAAACCAGGTTACAAATATGCTATTGAGGCAATGATTGATAAATTTTAAAAATATTTTTTTCCGCTTCCCCCTATTTACTTAGTTGGTGCTGTAATAAATCCATGTATGAAATATAATACTATGTCCGAATTTACTTCTCTTATTTATTCTGCTTTAGAAGTAAAAGCTAATGAAGAACCTTCTTTGTTTACGGCTATGTCTGATGCGAATAGTTACATGAACACATTATACAATCATTATGCTGATTTACTTGACAATGCTTTACCGTCACACATTATACTGACCCCCGCTCCCCATCCTTCTGAGGAACCATCATCTTCTAAAAGACAGACACATAATATGCCTGCTTATTGTGTTTCTGATCTATCTGTTTGGAATAGATTGCAGCCTTCATCGCAAAGAACCGTAAGTCGGGAAGAGCTTAAGTATTATCTTATGCAGCCTACAGAGGATCCTAGAAGTAGAATCAACACGCTGGAATGGTGGAAGAATAATGAAAGACAATATCATGTACTTTCAATGTTAGCTAGAGATATATTGAATGTTCCAATGTCAACCGTTGCATTAGAGAGCGCTTTTAGTCAAGGACGACAGCAGATTGGAGACAACCGACACTCATTGGGAGGCAATGCCATAAATGTTTTAGTTTGCCTTAGAGACTGGATTAGAGCAGAACGAAGAATTCAATGAATGTTCGTGGAGCCGGAAGACGAAGAAGATCTTGAAGAAATAATGACTTCAAGAGAGAATTCAACACAATCAGGTCCAATGCATGGCTTTAGTGCCATTGATTTTGACAATCCACAGCCAATTTCCGTTAATGTTAACAGGCGTGAATTGGAAAAAATGATGAAAAATTTGTAGAATTTACAATTAATCAATTGAATTTTCATTTTTCAATTTAACTTTGTGAAATTAGTGAAATGTAATTGCAACCTTGTAACTTGTAAGTTTTCAAACATTTTGCAATCAATCAAATATTAAGTTCATTTACTCTTTACATATTTTTTCCATTTAAAATTTAAATTGAATATCTTGTATGAATTCAATACTTTTAATATAATAGTATAAAAGTATATGTTGTTGAATATTGTATATATGTATGTATATTCTTTAAAGTAGTATATATTGAATGTAAATACATGTGTATATTTTTTAAAATAGTATATATTGAATATACATACATATGTATGTTCTTTAAAGTAGTATATATTGAATGTATATATGTATGTATATTCTTTAAAGTAGTATATATTGAATGTAAATACATGTGTATATTTTTTAAAATAGTATATATTGAATATACATACATATGTATGTTCTTTAAAGTAGTATATATTGAACGTATATATGTATGTATATTCTTTAAAATAGTATATATTGAATGTATATATGTATGTATATTCTTTAAAGTAGTATATATTGAATATATATATGTATGTATATTCTTTAAAATAGTATATATTGAATGTATATATGTATGTATATTCTTTAAAATAGTATATATTGAATGTACATACATATGTATGTTCTTTAAAATAGTATAAATTAAATGTATATATGTATGTATATTCTTTAAAGTAGTATATATTGAATGTACATACATATGTATGTTCTTTAAAGTAGTATATATTGAATATACATACATATGTATGTTTTTTAAAGTAGTATGTATGTATATTCTTTAAAATAGTATATATTGAATGTATATACATATGTATGTTCTTTAAAATAGTATATATTGAATATACATACATATGTATGTTCTTTAAAGTAGTATATATTGAATATACATACATATGTATATTCTTTAAAATAGTATATATTGAATGTACATATGTATGTATATTCTTTAAAGTAGTATATATTGAATGTACATATGTATGTATATTCTTTAAAGTAGTATATATTGAATGTATATATGTATGTATATTCTTTAAAATGGTATATATTGAATGTACATACATATGTATGTTCTTTAAAATAGTATATATTGAATGTATATATATATATGTATATTCTTTAAAGTAGTATATATTGAATATATATATGTATGTATGTTCTTTAAAGTAGTGTGTATTGAATGTAAATACATGTGTATATTTTTTAAAATAGTATATATTGAATATACATACATATGTATGTTCTTTAAAGTAGTATATATTGAATGTATATATGTATGTATATTCTTTAAAATAGCATATATTGAATGTATATATATATATATTCTTTAAAATAGTATATATTGAATGTACATACATATGTATGTTCTTTAAAGTCGTATTCTAAGTAGTATTATATTAAAAAACAATCAAAGTTTAATTTTTTTTTTAGTCGGGACCCGGCCCGGCCCATGTAAAATGCATTAATGGGCCGGTGCCGGGCCGTTTGGGGGTTTATTACTGTTGGGCCCGGCCCGGCCCAGTACGAGTCACGATCGGACCGAGCCCGGTAACAAAAGCCAAACCGGAGCCGGGTTGACCCGGCCCGGCCCGGTTGACGGGTTTACCCACCCCTCCCACGACCCTTTACACACACACACACACTCTCACACGCACACGCACACGCAAGACGAGTATCAAAATTAAGACATTTGGACAATTTTTAGCTACAACAAATTTAGAGTTTGTTAATATTCTTTTTTAAAAAATCTGAAACAAATGAAAAATATAAAAACATATTCGTTTTATTTGATATTTTTGAAGTTCTAAATAGAGTTGAAATTTTGTTTTGCCATAGCATTTAGGAGTTAATATTTAGAATTCAAATATATATTTTTTTAAAAAAAAATAAAAAGTGAAAATAAATTTTAATTTTTTTTAGAGTTTTATGAAAATAAAAAGATTAAATTGTTTCAAAAAAAAAATAAATTAAAAAGTGCAAACAGTGAATCCAAAAATAGTGAAAACACCTCTTGAGGTGTTTTTAAAAAAGGGGCAAACAACATAAATCCCGACAGTTTGGTGCTTAATTACAGAAAATCCCGACATTTTGCATAATTATTGAAAATTCCAATTTTAGATCTGTCGAGATACATAATTAGCTCCCGATACATCGAAGATACATTTTTTCTTTGTAAAAATAAATAATTAACTCCCGATACATTTTTTTCGATTTTGGGTCTGTCGAGATACATAATATATCCAACAAAGATACTTTTTTTCCTTTGTAAAAATACATAATTAGCTCCCGATACATTTTTTTCGATTTTGGGTCCGTTGAGATACATAATTAGCTCCCGATACATCCAACGAAGATACATAATTAGTTGTGATTTTTGTAATTACTTTGTAAGGGTGAGGATTTGTGTAAATATGGTAAGTTAAGGTGTATGTTTATGTTATTTTTCCTTTTAAAAATTCGTGAAAACATATTCCGGAATAATTATGACCACATAAATATTTCGGAATAAAGTAAAAACGTATTCGGTGAATCATACTCCAAACGCCTACTTAAAAAAACCCGCCCATTTCTCCCACTAACTTACAAAAACATATATATGCACCGTTATAAAAATTATATTCAAATGTATAGGATTAGTTTTACATTTTGAATCATTAACAAATTAACGTAGTTAATTAATTCAATACTTTCTGCATAGTCATCCCACAAGTTTGTTAGTTTATAATTAATATTTAGTTTTGATAACAACTAATATAACAATAATGATATTTTGGATAATTATATGCAATAAAAGACACTTTTTTCTCCTTTTCTTATACTTTATTTTTAAAATTTGTATTTATCCTAATCATTTTTTTCCTGAATTTGAAATCAATTAAAACAGTTACATTTTAAAACTTTTAAAAAGAAAATCTTACTAACTTCCCACGTTCGATTAAAAGAAAAACAAAACACTCATAAACTGCCAACTTTCGTCATCTTTAACATTTCAACTTTAAAATTCAATATATATATATATATATATTACAAACATATTTAAAAAAGAAAAAAAATGAAAAACAGACTTGCTTATTACTCCATCCGTCCATCTTTACTTGTCCACTTTCCTATTGACACAGGGATTAAGAAACAGTAAATGATAGGGGTGATTTTACCATATTACCCTTTGAATATAATAAGTTTAATGTTTTGAAAAAATGCATTAGATAATGAATCGTATTTAATACTAAGGGTAAAATGAATAGAAATAGGTAAACTATCCATTGGTTTTATAAACTGGACAAGTATTATTGGACATCCTAGAAAAGTGGACAAGTAAAGATGGATGGAGGGAGTACTTTAATATTTTACATGCTTGATCATCTTGATATTTTACTTATAATATTTCATTTATCACAAGGTTAATGCAAAAGCAAAATTCATTCAAGATTCTAATAAACTGAATAATTTCTTAATTTTGCCACTCTTTTTTTAATTCATTTTTTCCAGTTTTTCTTTTTATAAATTCAAATCGGTTGCAGTTTCAGGATTGAAACTGATAGTATAAATTGCTGAAAATTCTTCATATTATAATGTCTCCCAATGGCAGCATATTTGCCATGGCGTGCTAACATCAACATATCTTATGACGGCACGAAAATTTATTGGATTAATTATTTCTTGAAGAAAAATCATACATAATAATTAAGGGAGTGGGATGAATGTATAATTGCATTCTGATCACCTCACCATAACATCGATACTTTTTGTTCTACAATAATTAACTTTACTGTATTACCCTTACGCTTTTCATGTGTTCTTTTACTGATTTATATTAATAAATTTAAAGTGATTAATATCTAAAACATGAATATGTGTTAACTATTCTATTTCATGAAGTTTTACCGATTAAATCTACGACTATAAAACGATTCCAAAAGAGAACTAATGTAAAAAGAAAAAGAAAAAAACCACAAGTGATTTAAATTATTCTTTAATTCCCGAAATTTCTCATATCGATTCATCTTAATTATTTTCTCATGTATAAATATTAGACATATATGCATGTGTGTGTTTGATATTAAAAAGAAAAGTTTCCAACTCTTTTATATCTTTACATGAAGTATAATTACTTCATTATTCTTCATGAAGTAATGAAAAAAGATACAATAGTAATGAATAACTTAAGATATAACAAGAAGATGGAATACATCCCTACGTCGTATTAAATAATGAAGTAAATATATCAAGAATAACTATAAACTATAATTCAAAGATGAAAAATCTAAATTTTATTGATTTGGTTTGGTTTATAGATTTAAAAACCCGACACAAATGGTTTAATTTGATATTTCAAAATTTCGAACTAACCCGGTCATGTACACCCCTAAGGAGTAGTATTGGAATAACATAATAAACTTCTCTTGATTTCATACCTTGGACAACTAAATTGCAACAAATATTTTTAGCAAGAGGATCAACTGAAATAAAACGAAGAGAGTATTAAAATTATTCTTTTAATTAAGGAATATGACAAGCCAAACATGAATAAGGAAAAATAGACGGAGGAATATAACAAGAAGATGGAATACATCCCTACGTCGTATTAAAGATATAACTCTTTTATATCTTTACAGAATAACTATAATTACTAAGATACCTCTGAAAAAATGTATATGTCCAAATTAAGACAAGGTCGAATAGCTTGATCAAACAAGTACGTATCCACAGACATTTGCTCTGTAACTCCTAGTGGAGTATATAAGAATAATGTTGAATAAAATGTATATCTCGAGAAGACGTACGACAAAGTCCCCAGGGAGATTCTGTGGAGGTGCTTGGAGGCTAGCGGTGCCCGTGGCTACACTAGGTCGATTCAGGACATGTACGACGGAGCGAAGACTCGTGTGAGGACGGTAGGAGGAGATTCGGAGCACTTTCCTGTTTTGACAGGGTTGCACCAGGGATCGTCTCTTAGCCCGTTTTTATTTGCCTTGGTGATGGATGTTTTGACACGGCGTATTCAAGGGGAGGTGCCTTGGTGTATGCTATTTGCTGATAATGTTGTACTAATTGACGAGACCCGGGGAGGAGTTAATGAAAAGTTGGAGGTTTGGAGACAGACTCTAGAGTCCAAAGGGTTTAGGTTGAGTAGGACCAAGACAGAGTACTTGGAATGTAAGTTCAGTGATTCGATGCATGTGGCTGACGTGGTAGTGGAGCAATATGTTAAAATCGACCGATTTGAATTTTTTTTTAAAAGTAATTAAGTTAATTTTGCTTCCAAACGTATTAATTTTATCTTGAAAATAATTATTTTTAAATAGTTGAGATCAAGAAGCTCATTTATTTAATTTAGGATTTGACCCGTCTCAATTTGAATTGGTAAAATTTTAACTATTTTGGTCTTAAATTTCTTTGTGTGAGATATTTCTTAAACTCTACCATTCCCATCTCTTTAAGATCATAGGATAAATGTTGTTTTTAGCTTTCTATTTAGTTTGTGTTGCTTTGTGTAATCATAAGGTGTCGAGTTTAAGACGAGAGTGTCAAGGTCATGTTCTCTTTATTAAAGTATTTGGTGTTAAAATTTGTACAAGACTATTTTTGTTATTTGTATGATTTAGGAGCCGTCTTTATCTGATTCCGCTTTTCCCTTTCACTGTGGAGAAAATCTAGTTCATTTCCTTACCTGCTGTTATGGTCGAATTGTTGTTGCCTTAAGCCGTTATTATGTTTCGTCAAAAACTATTATTGTGAGTTTGGTGTTTGTTTCATTTCGTGCCTAAGTTATTGAGAATAACAAGTAAAATCATTTCGATGTTATTGGTTGCTAGAATATGCTATAATATAAATCATGTCTGTTGAACATTAGTTTTAAAGTCATTTTGTTTCCAAAAGTATGCATGTAATTTTCCAGCTTGCATGAAGTTACTGCCCTCCCATGCATCTCAATTCAATAATTTGTAGAATCAATGATGGTTTAGCATGATCCTTTTAGAGTTATTTTCTTTATCTAAAGTATGGTTTTCTTTGGAGATTTGTGGACTGATCAGTTTGTAGTATAAATCTAAAGTATTACTTTCAACTTGTTGAGATGCTACTGCATTACTTGTCCTTCTCTTCCTCGATTTTGCTAGTAAAAAGGAGACTAAGTCATGAATCTATCTCTAATTTTTCAAGAGTCTCTTTCAAATATGTTATCTGATATTTGAGCATATTATGTGCACTTATTCTTGAAGTTTTGAGTTTTAAAAGGCATTTTCCAGTAAATAAGATTTAGTATGGTCACTAAGTAATTTTAAATATTAATCCTTCTTCTCTCCCTGATATTATTAGTGTCTTTGAAATGCCAATCTAATCGCTAACTATAGTCTTTTCAATTATATATGCTCGATTGCAGTTTAATTTTCGATAAATTAACATTTGTTTGCTTAAAGAATCAGTCATTTAGTTAGAATTGTTTGCTTGGATTATTATTGATACTCCGTTTCTTAATTTGTTACACGATGACTAGTTATATTACTAGTCCTTGGTTTTTATTTATTGTGCATGAAAACTTTCTCGAGACGAGTCCATTTGGACTCCCCATCCTCTTCATTGGATATCCTCTCGAGTCAAACCCCTTTGAAAGCAAAAACTTTCCGAAAATCATGGGCCAAAGCTCAAGTATGAGTACTTTGGAACATGAGCAAATTTTGATGAGTATTCAGAGTTTGCTTCAATTTGATACCACAATGAAGCTTATCCCCCATCGTGTCACTAGCCGACCTTGACCCTTGTTATTTAGAGGTCATTTCTAGTATTCAGATTTCAGAGTTTGCTTCTATTTGATACCAAGATAAAATGATATCAATAATTCGTTTAATACTTACAATGTTTCTTTCTGGTAAAGAAATTAAACAACTTGGACCCTACAATTCCTTTTCTTGTTTTTTGCTCATAACTAAACGTCGAGAGTGTTAATTTGTTGCTTAGTTTAGTTTACTTATTTGCAACTATCTAACTGTATTTTAATTTCATTTCATTTATATTAAATTTGCACATTTTTAGATTCGTCTTCAAAAAATTCCTAAATGGAGGATTATCTTATTGTAATTTAATTTAATTTCATTTTTGTTAAAGTGTTAATAGCATTTTTAATTTCTAAATTATTGGTAAACGAAATAAAGTACGCACCAATTATTCAAAGCAATACTCTATATTTTCTAAAATATCATGTTGCATGAACTTACGACTAGCTGGATTATACAAACACTTATGAATATTCTCAAATTCTCAAAACTATTTACTGTTTTACTGTTTAGTTGTTGGTGTTTGATGTTAAATTTATATATTTATACCAATAAAGGTAAGGATAAAATTTGTGTACACCCCACCTCCATCAGACCGCACTTGCGAGATCAAAATGGGCTATAATTGTAATACGTGTTGAAGATAATATACCTTCAAAACTAGTTTAAATATAACATACTTTCAACATAACAACAACAACAACATTCCTAGTGTAATTCCTCGAGTGATATTTTCTACATAAAGGGATCAAAACTACATATTTTAATCAAGTGAAAATTAAATTTATTGAGTCATATGAACTCTTCGGGGTGACTCATATGGTTTGGCATATAGGACTCTTTCATAATGGAGGTCTCAAGTTCGAAAATCCTTGTCTATGATAGCAAGAGGTTGGTCTTCTGAGTCGAGCTCGTCGCATGAGACATACGTAATGCATGGTCAAAATTTACCTGATCAAGTAAAAACAGCTTAGGAATGACAAGGACAAGTAATATCCCGCTTTAGTAACCTTCTATAGTCACTAACCCAAGTAGGAATAATGTACTATCTACCTCGTTTTTAACTACCTAGTTCTATAAAAAATATTAACCTCTTAAACAATAAAGAAGTTTTTATTTCAATATTTCAAGTTACAACTAATTTTAATATTTTAACAAAAATTTTCTTATAAGAAGATTGAGAAAATTTCTACTATACATATCACAAAATTACAATTCATAATTACAAAAATTCATTATTTTCTTATATAGTCATATGATGAATTTTGTCTAGTATTTTAGAATTTTGAATTATTCTACTTAAATCTTCATATCTATCAATAAGTTTTTTAATTATTAAATCTAATGTATTGTATTTCAACAAATGAAACATGGACTCCACGATATATTTATATTAGTCTTGAGATATTTTGGTAACATTTTGATGTGGGTTGTGTAACTAACTAGCTTGGTCTTGTCTAAATGCTCCATGCTTAGATTGATGACATTCTTTCATAATTATAGAGGTTTAGTTAGAGCTAGTGCTAACTGCCAAGGAAAGCTTTCTTGTCAGTTTATGGTCTCTCAAATGCTACAGTAAAGGCTGTATTTGTAGAACTATGCTTAAAGGAGAAACATAATGTTTCCATTAAAAGCATCTTTTGAATGAAAATTACTAACCACTGAAAGGCAAGTACGTAGCTTATTAATTGTTGATGTGTCAATTAGTTGAACTAATTTCAATTTTTAATGTGTTATTAAGCTATTTATTAATTTATTATTTATCTAATTATGAATGTGTTGTTTAGCTAATTCCATAATGTTAATTTGTTATTTTCCCAATTATTCACCTAGTTCATGTTAATAGATTTTGAAAATACTAGGCTAAGGCACCAAAATCATTGATCTTATAGTCATTTTCTGTGCCTATTTAAATAGAAAAATATGAGACTAGGAAAGTTACCTATAGGGGTGATTATCTGCTTCTCAGTAAAGGGAAGATGACCAAGACAAAGAATCCTGAAAATTGTGAAGGATAAATTTCAAATAAAGCTAAGGACCAAAATACAAAGGCTCATCGTAACAGCAACCAAGGTGAAGAAGCACAAGATCTATTGCGCCAAGCCAGGGTGTAAAGTCGGGTGAAGTCTTGAGTAGCCCCCAAGTATTGAAATTCACACTATTCAAACTGTTAATGCTATAAAGCATCCAAACTTTATGTTTCTTGGTTGACATTTTGGTATGACTCTTTTAAGAGAAACTTCATGCATAGGGTATTACTTCATGCTATAAAGTTGCCGGTCGTTTGTTTTTGGGATATTAGTTTACCATTAATTGGAATTCATACGGGCTATTTTCACTTGTCTGGTATAAAAGGAGAAATAGGGTATTACTTGGTGCGGCCGTAGACTTGAGTGGTGCCTCAAACAATCTACCAAATACAACACCTTGCTTATCACCGGTAATCTGAAACAAGCATGATTAAGAAAATATCGCATCGAAGATAAGGAAAAAGAATATGGAAAATGATAAAATACTGGAAATGAATGCACAGAAAGTTTTTTTTTTTTTGCAGTAATGTGGAGGTGAAAATACCAGCAAGCAATGACCAGTAGTATTAGCACTCCTGCGAATTAGTGTACGAAGTGATATACCATGTTTCGCGGTGCTGCCCTTCATTCAAATAAACAGAATAAATATGAATATTCAAGCCAGTTGCAATAGATCTTCAATAAAGACTAGTAACTTGTTTGGTCAAGCTTTTAAAATTTGCTTATTTGAGAAGTATTTTTTTAAAAAAATTAAAATACTTACGGAGAGTAGCAGAGTGTGTTTGGCTAATCAATTTCAAAAGCAATTTTGTCGATAGTTGGGTGTTAATTTGTGCTTGATCAAGTCCAAAAGTGCTTCTAACGAAAAGCTACTTCTTTTAGCTTATGCTACTATTCAAAAGCACTTATTTTGTTTCTAAAAGCTTGGCCAAACACCTCAATTGTGTAAAATAAGCACTGTTGGCTTCTTAGAAGTTTGGCCAAATAGGCTATAGTTCAAAGTCGAAGTTACCTATACAACAAGGTCCATTGACAGCCTTTCACTATATTAGGAAGGGAAGACTGGAAAAAATCATACAACTCCGAAGAAATGAAAACAGAATCATCGACATGATTAGGCATGGATTGCTCAAAACTGTCACCATCAGGTGCATCTTCAAAAGATTCAAAACCACTGGCAAACCTCCTTGCAGAATTAGGTTCTCCATTACACCTAAACATACAACAAAGTCAAAATCATGTACTTGTGTTTTTCCAAACAAATCAAATCAAACAATTAACAAAGATATATGCAACATGGATTGCATAGTTTTGGAATCCACAAATGAGTGAATCAATATGAAAATCAAGTAAAAGAGTTCTAAGCCAATAATAGGAATCCATCCATCTCTAACCTAGATTTAACTACACTAAACTAGACTAAAGGGATTCCACCCTAAAACACTATTCAAGAGTAATATCAATTCATCAAAGTCTCCTTCAAAATAAACTAAGGTACCTATTTATAGTATTGCCTATTACATACAAGGTCCAAAAGTGGTCATTTAAAATATAGTCCAAAAGTGGCTATTTATCAAAGATGGTCGCCAAACTAAACCACCTTTCTTCCGAGCTATCTCCCATAACTTGATCCGATCCACATGTGGGTCTTCGGTCTCTTCCATCCAAGCTATCTTTCATAGCTTAAGTGTTCCCACATGCATGCCTTCCATGACATCTAAGGACTCCATCTTCTCATTCAAGGATTGTATAGCTTGAAGATGTGCACTTGAAGCTCTTTGAAGTACCTTCCGAGCCCCTTTTTATATCACCACGTTTTGTGTAGCTTGGGATATAGGTCTAGCACAAATTGAGCTATCCTGCTTATATCAACTTACCCTCCCCAAACCCCACTTTGTTGACCGAAAAAAATAATAATTTAGTTTTGGTCCCTAGCTTTATGAGGTGTTTTTTTTTTGTGAAAAAGGAGTCTAATACTTTAGAGATGTAGGAGTCGTCTATTCGGACTACTTTGTTTACGTGTCTATATAAAAGTCTATAATTAATACACTTATATGAGCCAATTCATATTTATATCTTGTTGCTTGCATCTCTCTCCCCCCCCAAAAAAAGTAAGTAACAGAAAGGATAGCTAGTAGCCAGTCGAGTGATATTATTGACAATCAGATGATCACGGAAGTTAAATATACACAGTTTAATTCCTCTATAGTGGTAGTGTTTTTCTGGAAAATTCAAGGTTGTTATAGAGAGGTAATTTTACAAAGAGTCTACAACTATATGTCATTGTTGTTATAGGTTGAATGACGTTATAGAGAAGTAAATAAAATATAATAGCGAAAATTACTTAAAACTACAACTTATGTTACTTATATTACTTAAAATCCCAAATCCCTAAACTAATTACAAATATCCCATCTCACACTTTCTCTCTCCATATAGCCGATACATTACTCAACTTTCTCAACCCACCCACTTTTAACGCCTAATGCTCTCCTAATGCTCCACAAACAACGCCTAATTTCAAGGCAACCATCCAGCGATTTGCCAATTTTGAATTACAGTCGTCTTCATCTCCAATTCCTCAACATCAACTGACAAACTCCGTTAACTTTCTTCTTGAGTTTCTTTTGGAGGTTAGTATAATTTCATATTTTTTTTTCACTTTACTAAATCTAAAATCGAGATTGTCGAGTTAGTGTTCATTGACCGTAATAAGCATATTAATGGAGTTCGGTCCTTCGTTTAGTATTGGACTTACTCAATTAGATGATAATCCCCAAACAATAAATATTGTTGTTGGGTTTGTTCATGACAATTTTGATAAGGATGACCCTGATTTTCGTGAAAATAGATCTAAACATCGAAACGATCCCTCTACGATGAAGAAGTTATGGGAGAGTGCTGGTACAAGAAACAAAAAGCCTGTTGCGGCATCTTCAAGGAGGAAAAAAATCTAAAAATACATCACGCCCCTGGCTACCAAAGGTATATTGCTTTGTTTCTCACAAGTTTATAATTGTGAGATACATATTTGTTGATGTATATGAATCGGAAAACAACATATTGGTGGATTTTTATTTACTGATACATATGTCTAATATAATTGATTGTTCTTGATATTGCTGATACATAGAATACTTATGTATAAGAAGACTTTGCGTAAGCCAGATACATACAAGATAATAAACACATACATGTACAATCGAAATATGTCATTTTTCTGTTTAGTTATGTATTACATTAGACTAATATTTTTCTACATATGTATATGATTACAGGGTATGAACATTTTCCATGGGGAAAGATTGCCTTTTCTAAGTTAATCATCTCTTTGAGACAAATTTTTTTTATAGGGAAGCAGTTATACTGTATAGGAGGCATGACATACGTACTGAATGTGTGGATGTATGAATGTTGTTCTGAATGCGCGATACATAACTTACATATACATAAGCAACAAAACTGATTGACGATATTTATGTTGTTTTGTTGTATAACAAATGTCATATACATCACATGATTCACTTATACATTAACACTTATGAATCTTTGTAGTTATTTACGTATGATAGATAACTATACATAGACATCTGATACATGTTTTAACTGTCATTTAGTGGTTATTAGCATCTACTAGTTGCTTGGTACATTGGTAACTTTTGTTCTATCTGTACGTTGTTTTTTTGACAGTTTGTGTACACCAACCTACGTGTGACGGTTGAAGAATTTGAGAGGCTTGATTTGCCAAATCTAGTAGTTATTGCTACAAATGATCCTGCTGCATTGTCTGTACATATCACATTGGGTGATCCTCACGAAAAACTGATTTCTGATGCTATACTGAAAGCTACTGCATCAGAACCAGATGGTTTTGAGGATTTTAGCACAAAACCACCGATTGAAGTACTGAACAAGGCAAAGATATTAGTGACAATGAAGATCCTCCAAGACCAAGGCCCAATTATATTCCACCTTCCGATGAATCAGCGATAATTAGCATTGAGTAGTTTGAAAGTTTATTATGTTTTAACCTGAATAATATTTTGGCTATTGTGTTAGCAAATAGTGATCAAGACATATCTTGTAGCTTTCGTTGTACATATTTATTTTGTGTTTTGGACAAAATTTCTATAATATATTAACTTAGGTTTATTATTTTATTATTTTTCTCCAAAACAGTATAAGTTAATGTTTTTTGCACCAGCTCTGTGTATATGTTACAACATATACATTTCAGATCAGTGTTGTATCTCATAATGTTACAGCTATGTATATGTTCGCTTATATGTTGCAATGTGTAAGGTAGCTTATGTATTGTAATGTATATAGTATATTAAACATTACTAAACAGTTATGTATCTTATAATGTATTGTATCTTATACTTTCTTTTATACATTACAATGTATAAGTTAGCTCTGTGTATATGTTACAGCATATACATTTCAGATCAGTGGTGTATCTCATAATGTTACAGCTATGTATATGTTCGCTTATATGTTTCAATGTGTAAGGTAGCTTATGTATTGTAATGTATATAGTATATTAAAACTAAACAGTTAAGTATCTTATAATGTATTGTATCTTATACTTTCTTTTATACATTGCAATGTATAAGTTAGCTTACAGGTTGTAATGTATATGATATAATTCCTGATATAAGCACTCTTATACATAAAAGTGTGTAAGTGTGTAAGATTATAGTTGCAATATATATGGTATATTATACATTCCTAAATTGTAATGTATATTATAATGTCACATTCCATTGTATATGGGTATATTATACATTGAAATGTATATGTTATCTGATACATTGCAGTGTATAGTGCCGTAACTGCAATCTATAAGCTATCAAATATATTGCAATGTATACGATATCATATACATTACAATGTATATGATATAATTATGTAACAATAATGTATCTTATAATGTAATTACACTTTGTAATATAATTGCAGGTTTCACTTAATGTATAGTGAAAAACGATGTATAAGTTATAAATTTGTGCAATGTATAAGTAACCTTTATTTATGTATTAGAATAAAATTTGTCATTGTATAAATAAACTATATCTACGTATAAGAGTTTAAACAGTAACACTTAGATCTGAGGTATGTATAATATTTGTTTATAGCAATGTATTAGATATATTATTCAAAAAGTTTTGTATATGTTACAGTATTATGCAATGTAAAATTTACCTAAACAATGTATCCCTGTTTATAATATATAAGTAACCTTATAAAGTGACTATTACCTAAAAACAATTGAAACTGGAAGCAAATTTTAACACTTACATGAAATCTTATAGTCATTACATAAGATAAATTTTAGCATCTCAAAACTTAAAATAATAAAATTTGCACAACAAATTTTATAGTCATTACATTAAATCTGGTTAAACAAGATTTAACACTTTTCAAACTAGAAAACATCAAGTTCATGAGTTTGCTACATTATTCTTGAAAAAAGATATGTTTCCGGCAACACAATTGTCAATTTTCCTTTGATAAAAAATCACAATTGTATCTGTTGTGACCTGCACGACCACATCTGCCACAACAGTTTGTGCTTGATGATAGAGTTTCACTAGATTTCTTATGCCTCCCTTTCTTTGGCCTTTCAGGTGGTCTACGATATTTTAGTGGTACGACCAATTCCTCTTCAACACATTTAGGCACTTGCCATTCCTTCATATCGGGCATCGAAATAATTGGAACTTCATACGTCCTCACTAGTGTTGCAGGCTTATAGTAATCAGAGCAATATGGACTCATATTATCTACATTTTTGGTCTTCAAAACTGCAATGGCGTGAGGACACGATATCTCATCAAGTTGAAACCATCCATAGTTGCATTGGCTTATACAAACACAAATCCTAGCTTTGATCAAAAGTTCATAACAAATAAGCGAACATATATGAGAACAACTGAATGTATAGGATAAACATATTACAGCTTTGCAATGTATATAATTGAAAACACGTTATGTATACATACAAAAACCTTGAACATATAATGTATATGATGTCACCAATAGGTCAGATATAGGATTGCAGACAACATATACTTATGTATAGGATTTTAAAATATTTATGTATACGATTACAAATTTTATATACTTTTGTATATTTATTTAACCTTCAAAAAAAAGATGCAGATACGATAAATACAAAGTAATGTATACGGTCAAATCATTCTCCAGAAAAATGATTTCAACAATTATAAGCATCATAAATAAGTACGAAACTACAAAACAGATTTCTACATTCTAATCATACCTCTGTTTGTCGGATCGCTTAGCTCGAACATTAAAGCAATGATCTAACGCATACTTCGCCATTACGCTTACAAGTGTAGCTTTATCCTTGTAAAGCTGCTTCTCCTTCACTTCTTTATTCTTACAATTACTTATGAAGTTGTCAATTTCCAATTCAGGTACATATAATGAGTACTCATTTCTTGACTCAACAACAGAAAGTGCTAGTGCATCCGATTGTATTCCTTCTACGCAGACTATTGCTCCAGTTTCACCATCGAACGTTACCTCTTCGGTAGATTTATCCGTACTTGTTATGATTAAGGGATACATTACAAACGAGGGAGAAATTTTCTTCAATTCAACATACAACTTCACTCCATTATCATTACGAATCACCATTGCTGATGAATTGCCTTCAACTATGTATCAGATGTCAATTTTTTTCCTTGACTCATCAATCTCTAATTCTGCCGCAATTGCCGAATTCAATTTTAGATATGTAATATTTTCTGCAACAACAATTCCATCACTTTTGTATCTTTCATAAACTATTTCAGATTGCCAGACACCAGAATGCCTCAAGAGAATGGAAATGTTCATCTTATATAGGAACTGAAAAAAAAAGCAAAACAAAAAATAAAAAAAAACAGAGCAAAGTGCAGTTTATAGTTTTTGATCGTAGGAATTTGGATGCTTTGAACAAAGGAAGATGATTTGGTAATTCAAAACTTCAAATTTTGAATCTGTTACTGAATTCAAGGGATTCAACAAACAATAAATATCACGTTGATTGCGCTTAAATCACGTTAAAGCCATTTTTTCCCTTTTATATTGTTAATTAGTTTTGCAGTTATGCATATGTTCGTGATGTATATGGTGGTTTAGTTATGTATATGCCGCGTAAAGGTAAGGGATTTGATGTAATTTAGGCAAATATCGGGAGAGAGTGTAATTAGCTAGTAAACGACTGGTATTTATGTTATTTATACTTTATTTAACGTATTTATTTAGTTGATGTATATATTTTTTTATTTGATTCAAAATTTATTGTATACATTGATTGTTACAACTTACATGGTAAATGCAGTATGTATACGTTATTTATATTTTGATTGTATACATTATTAGTATACATATCTAAGATTTTTTTAATTAATGAGTGAAATTTTATGGATTGACATAGCATATTAATTTTTTTAATGTATACATTAACTATATTGTAAATTATCGTTGTATGCATTTATTTAATGTATTAATTTAGGTGATGTGTACTTTTTTTATTTGATTCAAAATTAATTGTGTACATTGATTGTGACGTGGTAAATGCAATATGTATACAACAACAACATACTGGGTATATTGCATACTATATACATTACCTACAAGTTGTTTGTATAAATTCTTAGTATACATAAGTATATTGCATAGCTATTGATGTGTATGTCTGATAGATACATTATCTTCCGTCATTTTTTAATATATATAATCAGGTTTCTATACATATTGCCAACTGTGTATACACAATATTAAATGTGTATACATTCAATTTGAAACAAATCAAAAAAAAGAAGAAGAACAAGGAAGAGGCGGTTGTTTGCCTAATGTGAAAAAAACACCACTTTAATCAAACTGAGCATGTAATGCTTGCATTTATGGCCAAGTATGTGAAAAAAATGCTTTACCAGAGAATTGGAACCTACAAAATAGAAAAGTGCAACCTCATTATATCTACATTATCCCAACAAAAATTTCCTTTTAGAAAAGAAGTGAGATAAAACAGTTATAATATGGGGCCAAATTGTAGGTTAAAGCAGCATTTCTTTCACTCTCTAATCGGAACCTCAGATTCCTCCACTTCTTACCAATATCGACCAGTAAAATTTACAATTATGGTGTACTAAAATAAAAGGAGATGTGAAAAGATTAGAAAAAGAAGAAGAAAGATACAAGAAAGATACGGTTGAGTAGCGAGAGAATAAAGGAAGAGAGATTAAATGAATATACACAAATCAAGGAAAAATTTAAATATGAAAACAGGCTATTTACTAACCCAAAACGTGTAAAAATGCTAATATTTGCCAAAAAAATAGACTAACTTGGCTATTTATTGCCAATTTTATCTAAATGTGGACAAGCTTTGTCATTTTTTCCAGGTTAAATAGGCCTAAGTATTGGAAAGAAAGATTTGTGCTTATTATAATCATGCTTAGGCGAAGTCTGTATCTCTCATCTCGCTTTCTCTGAGTAGTTTTTCATCTCCTTCTTCAGTCAATCCTAATTTTTACTTTCAATATTTCTACATTTTCATTTTGGTTCTTGCCTTTTGAGATGTTGCATTTACTTTCTGAAATCGTAATTGAACTTTACTATTAATATAGTTGAGAAACTGGTTACTGTCACATTTGGATTTGCGTTCATTACGTCCTTCTAATTTCCAAAAGTATAAATTCAATCCAAATTTTTGTTTCCAAAACTCACAATAATTAGCACAACACAACGAAAGAAAAAAAAGTGACTAGTGAGAAATTCCAAGATAACTTTTTTTCTCTCTACGTGAGAGTTGTTTTCTCTCTACATGAGAGTGTTTTCCTCCTAGTGGGATTCTACTTCTTCCTTCAATTTCCTGTAGATAATTATCAAACATTAAGAAAACTTCCAAGTCCTATGAACTTCTACTTACGTACAATCACTTTTAGCCACTCAGAAACTTAAAAAAAACTCTCCTTGAATCCTAAAAAAACACAAAAACATACAACTCTACTGCTTTTAAGAATCAAAACTGAACATCTCAAGCAATTCCCTTATTAAAACACTGCTGCTTTCTTCATTCTTCTTTCATAACTCATCTTAACAGACTGCCTAGGTTACTATCAGCTATGGAGGAGGAAATTACGGAACGTCTACAGAGCTTTATCCTAACGGAAGAGGAAAAAGATGCGGTAGAGCTCGACCTTCCTGATATTAAAGCGAGTGTACAAGACTGTGAAGTAAGCATTCTTGGCAAAATAATCACAGATAAAGACATTAACCTGCAGGGTTTAAAAAACACCATACCAAGGGTATGGGGTTATCCAATCGGGCTGAGGATCATAAAGGTGGAGAACAATTTCTTTCAGTTTGTGTTTACAAACAAAGAAAGTGTGAACAAAGTTCTATTTGGCACTCCGTGGCTATTCGACAAATACGTACTAAATGTTCATGCCTGGGAACCGGGATTAAAGAGCGATTCAGCAGTCTTTAATGTGTGCGAACTGTGGCTTCAAGTGTGGAGTATCCCTTTACATTGAATGTCACGGGAAGTGGGACGAAAGATTGGACACTCGCTGGGAGGAACGACAGACGTTGTGATTCCAGAAAACGGGAATAGAGAGGGTAGACATATGCGGATTAAGGCAATGATGAATATAAATAATGCACTGCCGAGGGCAAAGTTGATTAAATTGGGTCACGAAACAAAATGGGTGGAGTTTAGGTATGAATATTTGCCCTACGTTTGCTATTATTGCGGGATACTAGGACACAACGAAAAAACATGCATTAGAAGGGAAAAAGACATGCGTACGGGGAATTTGAAAAATAATCAATTTGGTGCATGGATGAGGGCGGAAAATCACCTGAACAGTGAGCATTCAAAACGGCAAGAGAGGAATGAAGCTTTGGATGGTAGCGGACAGCATCATATAATAAAGCTTACAAGATATAGGGATGAAGGAAACAATAAATTGATGCAACAATTAATTGAGGGAACTGGATCCTCGGAGACGCAACCTATAACGAAGCATAATGGGCTGAATATTGTGGATGTCCAAGAATCAAAAGGTAAATCAGCAACGAGAAATGATGAGGCAACTGAAACAAATCAAAACCTTGGCTTTGGGTGTAATTCGAGGGACAGTGGTAAGCAAGTGAAAGAGAGAAACGATAAGGATGTGGAGGCAAATCAAGTTAATGACACAATGGCCATAGACCTACCTAGAAAAATCAATAAGGAGGCGGGAAAAATACAACAAGACGTTGAGGTGGAAGAACCGGTCTTCGCGGATACAAGCGCTGGAAGGGCAGAAAAAGAGTTATATATACTATCGAAAATGGGATTCGACGACATCATAGACGAAGGAGCCTTAGAGGAATACTTTCAGAAAGTTGCGGAAGGGAAAATTACACCAATCCAGATAGGTGGAAACAAGGAGGAGCAGGTCGCAATATCCAAATCCAAGTCGAAAACGGCGAACACACAGGTATTAGCACTTAAGGAAACTACTTCTAATATGGTACCAACACTAGTAAATGTTCCAGTTGAGGTAACTAATGGAGAAAAAGATAAAGAACTGGCTGCACAATGGGAAAACAATGCTACTGGTAAGGGGAAGAAAAAGAATTGGAGACGGTTAGCTAGAGAAATAGAAGCTACTGGTTCTAAGAATAACAAGATAATGGCAGGCTTAAAAAATAATTTAGTTGAGGTGGTGATCACTGATTTATGTACTAAAAATTTGGATACTAAAAGAAAAGGAGAAAATAGTGAAATGTCTGACTTAGAAGGTAAGAAGCTAAAAACAGCGGTGGAGTGGGAGGCCAGCCCGAAATGGCTCCCTTCTTCCAAATGAAGGCTATGGTGTGGAATTGTCGAGGCCTGGGGGGGTCCTTGACAGTTCCCTTTCTGAAGGAGACAATACGTCTTTACTCCCCGAGTATGGTGTTTTTAAGCGAGACTAAGAATCAAGAAAGCAGGATGCGGAGAGTTCAGAGACAGTTGAATATGCCACATGTAATTATTATGGACCCGATCGGACTAGCAGAAGGGTTATGCCTGTTTTGGAATGACGAAATTCAGGTATGTCAATATCACTCTACATCCTTTTATATTGAAACGTACGTACATGATTTAGATGCGAATAGTAAATGTTGGTATGTGTTTGTATACTTAAGTACTGATAAGGCTGTTCGCAGAAATCAATTACAAGAACTTTGTGTCAAATCTAATAGTTGGGGACCAATGTGGGTTATAGCTGGTGATTTTAATGACATTAGGGATGATTCTGAAAAATCAGGAGGTAGAGTTCGAGAGGATCATTCGTTTAGAGATTTTAAAAACTTCTTATGGGAGGTCGGAGCTATAGACTTAGGGTTTAGTGGAAAACCGTGGACCTGGTGGTGTTTTAGAGAACACGACGGGATAATTCAAGAAAGACTTGACAGAGCTTTAAGTTCACCGAACTGGAAACTTGAATTTAACCAAGCTAGCATCACTCACTTAGAAACAGAGGCATCTGACCACTCGACTTTGCTTATAAACTCTGAACCTAGCCCTATAAAAAAGAAAAAAAGATTCTTTTTCGATAAAAGGTGGAGCGAAAAGGAAGAAGTGAACATGACTATAGCGCGAATGTGGGACAGAAATTTAGAAGGTTCTAAACAATCTATAGTAAGCTTTAAGTTAAAAAAGTGTAGAATCGCGCTACTAGCTTGGCTTCGGGATGGTAAAGGAAATTCTAGGAAAAAAATTCAAGGGATTAAGGATAGAATAGCTAAGCTTAAGAACGACTCTAGATTTTTGGATATAAATCAATTGAAGGTGCTTAGGAGAGAATTAGGTCAGGCATATAAGGATGAAGAAGCCTATTGGAAGCAAAAGTCTAGAGCGTTATGGCTACAGGAGGGCGATAAGAATACATCTTTCTTCCATATGAAGACTGTCCAGAGACGTAAGTGTAATAGCATTAAGGGGTTTCAGTTAGAAGATGGTCAATGGATCTCCGAGCAGAAAAAGATTGTGATAGAAATAGAACGATTCTATAAAAACCTCTTTACTACCTCTAGACCTTCCAACTTCGATCCCATTTTGAGCTTAATTTATCCGTTAGTTGATAACTCTATGAATGATAGGCTTATTAGGGATGTTACGGATGAGGAGATTAAAAATGCGACCTTTGATATGCACCCCTTAAAAGCTCCTGGAGTGGATGGTATGACTCCATTTTTATTCCAAAAGTACTGGAATATTTTATCAAGTGATATTTGTGAAGCGGTTAAAAGTTTCTTTCGTTCTGGCTATTTAACACCCTCATGGAATCAAACTCTTATTACTTTGATACCGAAAATAAAAAATCCGAGTGCTATTAGCCAATACAGACCAATTAACTTATGCTCAACAGTTTATAAAATTATTGCCAAGATTATAGCTGCCAGACTAAAACGATACCTTCCTATTATTATTTCTCCTAATCAATCGGCTTTTATTGGTAAAAGACAAATTGTGGATAATGTTGTTCTAGCACATGAGTTCATTCATATGTTGAGGAATAAACGACGAGGCAAGGGAAAATATATGGCCCTAAAGTTAGATATGGCCAAAGCTTATAATCGAGTGGAATGGTCGTATATACGAAAACTAATGACCAAAATGGGATTTCACGAAACTTTTGTTAACTGGATAATGCAATGTGTCACTACCCCTACATATAAATTTAATATTAACGGAGAGGTAGTAGGGGAAGTGACACCTACTAGGGGCTTAAGACAAGGGGATCCTTTATCACCATATTTGTTCCTTATATGTGCTGAAGGTTTACCTAAAATCTTAACTAATGCAGAAATTAATGGTAATATTCAAGGGTTAAGTTTGGCCAGAGGTGGACCCACAGTTAACCATTTATTTTTCGCTGATGATTCCTTTATATTTTGTAATGCTAATATTCAGAATGCAACTAATATTTATGATATTCTTAAAAAATATGAGGAATGTTCAGGTCAAAAGGTAAATTTTGATAAATCAGCTATATTTTTCAGTAAAAATACTTCTGAAATTGATAAGGATGAGATCATTACAGCAATAGGGCAACTACAAAGAGATGAGCTTGGGCTTTATTTAGGTCTACCGGCAGTAGTGGGAAAATCGAAAAAAAGAATGCTGGAATTTATAAAGGATAGAGTAAAAGCAAAGATTAAATATTGGAAAAATAATTTTTTAAGTCCTGCTGGAAAAGAAGTAATGCTTAAATCTGTTTTATCTGCTATACCGTCTTATGCTTTATCTTGTTTCCAATTTCCTGAAAATTTGTGTAAGGAAATCACTACCATTTTTTCTAACTTTTGGTGGGGGCATGATGATAATAGGAGGAAAATGCATTTTGAAAAATGGGAGAACCTTTGTGTTGCTAAAACTAATGGGGGTATAGGATTTAGAGAGTTAAATTCTTTCAACCAGGCTCTATTGGCAAAACTTGCTTGGCGAATTTTGACTCAGGAAGACTCTCTTCTCTTTAGAATGCTTAAGAGTAAATATTTTCATAACACCTCTTTCCTCAAAGCAACCTCGTCCTCATCTAGTTCTTGGATATGGAAAAGCATTATTTGGGGTAGAAATCTCTTACAAAAAGGCATTAGATGGAGGGTAGGATCTGGAGGAAGTATAAAAGTATGGACGGACCCTTGGATCCCCAACTCATGCGGTTTCAAACCTAGGCTTTATCAATCTCAAATGGATATAGAACTGAAAGTGAGTAACCTTATTGATCATAGTAACCATACTTGGAAATCTCAAGAGCTTCAGAAGTGGTTTTCTACGGAGGATATCAGTGCCATTTTATCTATCCCTATTTCTAGCACTGGATCTCCAGATAGGATTATTTGGCATCACACTAAGTCAGGAATTTATGAGGTAAAATCAGGATACCATTTGGCTAGGGAAATTGATAGGAGTAGTGTAGCCAATAGTGATAGACCTCAATCAAGCTACCAATCCTTCCCTAAGAAGTTCTGGGATTTTTTATGGTCTATGAATATTAAAAATAAATATAAACACTTTATTCGCAAATGTGTCTTGAATGTGCTACCTGTTAATGATATTATTTCAAAAAGGTTAAGAAACAATTGTGATGTGTGTAAGATTTGTGGTGTAGAAAGTGAAACTATTGAACATATGCTTTTTAGATGTCCAAAGACTCAGATGGTCTGGAAAATTTGCCCCATAAATTGGCCTAACATCGAGAATATTATGGACTTTGCTAGATGGTGGAAAGAAATCTTTGATAATACTAATCAATACACTGAATCTATTGAGCTTACTAGATTAAACGTCTCTATAATGTGGCAAATTTGGAAAGCAAGAAATGCTAAAAACTTTAATGGTGACATCTCTGAACCTAGTGATATTGTTAACAAGGCACTATTTGATTTTCAAGAATATGAAAGTAATTCGCTTACTAAGTCTTCTCCTACATTGGTACCTGATCATACTAATAATAATACAATCATTGTAGCACAAGATGTTGTGATTGTGTTTGCAGATGCTAACTTACATAAGGAGAGGAATGAGGCAAGCATTGGCATGGCAGCTATGGATAGCTTTGGGAATTTGCTTCAAGCCCTTGGTACCCCAATCCAATTTGTTGGGAAGGCCATTACTGCAGAAGCACTAGCGATTCGGATTGCATTGGAAAACGCTCAAGAAAATGGATGGACAAAGGTACAACTCTTTTCAGACGCAAAAAATGTAGTGGATATAGTTCTAAAGAAGAATCTAGTTTCATGGGAGATAGAAACCACTTGTGAAGATATCTGGAAGCTTATGAGTTTGTTCGAAGAAGTTCAAATTACTCATATTCCTAGATCTTGAAATATGGTAGCGCATAATCTAGCCAAATTTTCTATTACATTGTTAGACAAGTTAGTTTGGGTTTCCTGTTTTCCTAGTTGGATTATCAAAGATGCTTCTGCATCTTTTATCTTCCTAAATTCGTTTTTGCATTAATAAAGTTAACGTTGTTGGTTGAAAAAAAAAAAAAACGAAAGAAAAAAAAAAAGAAAAGAAAAATTAGAATCTTATCATTGTTTTCACAATTCTTCTGCAAAAATTCGCCCTTCTTGGAATTAAAGTCCAATATACTTGAAATAAAATAAGTTCGAAATTGAAAAGCCAAAACACTAGCACACGACGTCATAGCTCAACTCAGGGCATTCACGGAGTTAAGAAAAAAAAGGGTTCTTTTTGTATGGTGATCATCTAATTTATTAATCTGACTAATTTAAATTTATATCAAACCTATTTAATATGATGCACTTAAAAAAAAAAGGGCAGTCCGGTGCACTAAAGCTACCGCTATGCGCGGTGTCCGAGGAAGGGCCCCACCACAAAGGTGTATTGTACACAACCTTACCTTGCATTTCTGTCAGAGGTTGTTTCGAAGGCTTGAATCCGTGACCTCCTGGTCATATGACAACAACTTTACCAGTTACTCCAAGCAAATTTAATATGATGCACTTCCAAACAAGAAATAAAAAAGGTTCATAAACTCTTTCCTTAAGCTAGAAGCTTGAGATATATAAATACTCCTGAGCTTTTTGGTTGTGTAAAAGGTTTTATAGGGAATATGCATGGAAGAGCTTAAGGGTTAGATGATCACATCTCTCATTTAATTATTCAACAATTTCTGGAACATGTGATGAAGAAGACAAAAATAGAATTTATTTTTTAAAAAGAAAGGAAAAGAAAAAGAGATAGAATTGTTAGGGTTTTTGTGCTGATTTTCTTACCAAATTTGAGTTTTATTTTTCGTTGAAGGAAAGTCAAAGTAATACCATAATTACTTATAGTTTTGCCAAAAGAAAAATATAATTCTCTTCCATATTTGGCTAACCTATATAATTCTCTTCTAAATTTGGCTAACCTCTTTCTTGGAGGAAAGGTTTTGTACCTCTATAAATTGAGGATCTCTCTTCTTATTCCAGAACACAATAGCATCCACAATGTAGTCATAAAAGGAGTCTTGCTTAGGGGGAGATTTCTTCCAATAGATTTTATGTTTTTCGATATTATTTTAATATGTAGGTCGTTTGACCAAATCATATCAATAATATGTTTTTAGTATTGTTTTATTTGTCGTCTGAATTATCACCTCTATGATTTGCAAACTATTAGCTTCCGCATGACGCACTCTCAATTCCGAACCCAACAAAATTGCCCTAGAAAATTGTGTGTATGACAATATAATGCTCTTAAAGATTCGGTTTTTGTTACTACTAAAGTTTAGAGGAAACTCAAGGATCTAGCAATTGATTGTTGACGATGTTGTTCACCACTTTTTCTTTACCACTCTCGTCCAACAATACTTGTCCATGTTACTAAAAATATATGTCCAACAATACTGTCCAATTTTGAAAACTAATGAATAATTTATCAATTTCTGTCCATTTTACTCTTGCTATTAAATACTATTCACTACAAACGCATTTTTCAGAGCATTAAATTTATTATTTTCAAAAAGTAATATAGTAAAATTATCTCTATTATTTATTATTTCTTCGTGTGTGTGCCACTGTCAAGTCAATAGTGGATAAGTATTGTTGGACAAAAAGAATAATTGTTCAAATGGTCACTTAATTTTTAGCAATTGACAATCAATGTCATCAATTAATTTTTCTCTTTCATATATCACATACTTTACCTAATAACTAGCTTCAATGGTTATCTTCATTGAATTTTTAATTTTTCAGTGATATTTATTAGGCGAAATAGTCTACTGGACCTTTGCACTTGTACATGTTTGTATTCTGGACCCTTTTACTTATTCCCTTGCTAACTGAACCCTTAAACCCATTAAAACACGACATTTGAAACCCTTTAGACCATTGACCAAGCCTATGTGGCAACTTAATGATTGAGCTGGAAAAAATGTGTGACTTCATGCGCGTGAAATTTTTTATTAAAAATAATTAAAATAAATAATTAAATAAATAAAAAATAAAATTTAAAAAATCTAACAAAGGATTCTCTACCCCCAATCCCCGCCTCCATTCTTCCCTCATTTTCTTCTTTACCCCATCCCACACTGGTTTCTTTACCCCCTGTCATGACCCGAAATCCCATTCGGGCCGGACTGGCACCCGGAGCCGATAAGACCCGAGAGAACCAATCTTTACTCATGCCCAATCGTATGCATACCCTAAGACTCATCACCAACTCGTAAAGACATAGTGCAGAAATCATGGAACATTATGTATATAAGAGACTTGGCCGTTAGGGCCATCAAACCGAAATGAGCATACATATCTTACATTCTGTTCCCACATAAGTCTACAAAGCCTCTACAGATACATAGCCATGACAAACCTAGAGTCGGGACAACACCCCGCTCTATACTTATATACAATACCAAAATACATGTACATAGCAACTCAGAAAGCCCCGAACCAACTGGAGCTCACCAAAAGTCGACAAAAGGCCTGCAACCTACTGTGGAGGTCTACTAGTACCTGCGCCTGCAACAAGTAAGGTAAATCCCCCAAGAGGGGTCAGTACGGAGAATGTACTGAGTATGTAAGGCCATATGAAACTGTCACAAATACATCAATAAAATCAAAATGTAATAGGATAGTCAATATGAATAACCCATCGATTTGTATATGTGGAACCATGTAGCTTACATAAATTAAGTTCTTCTCTTTATGGTTTATTCCTCCTCGCTCATACCATAACGTACCCAGGCCCCAAGTGATCAGTGGGTCTTAACATAATATAACGTTATGTTGGGATCGACTCGAGCTAGGACTTTGCCTCTAGAGCTGCCACCCATAAATCAATATACATTGGGATCGGCTTAAGCTAGGCTTATGCCTCTAGAGCTGCCACCCATACCAACATATCAGGTTCGGCTCGAGCTAGGTTATTACCTCTAGAGCTGCCCCCTGATCCAACAATTTCGGGATCGGCTTGAGCTGGGCATTTTACCCCCAAAGCTACCACCCATACTTGATCATTGACCACCAACAGATATGAATTACTTTATTTCTTACTTTTGAGAGATTGAGTCATCCACGTATGAGAGATTGATATATTGAGGATCATGATAGTATATAATATCGGGCCTCCATCTTTAGTGGGTTAGAAATGACATAGCATAATATTGGGATTTTTCTATATTGAACTTATACCCTTTTCATAGTTATGAGAGATTAATGTATATAATTGCAGCCACAACATTATTGGAAGCTTACACAACATTATTGGGACTTTTGGAGCATGTCCATAATTATGCAACTCATGAACAACCATGACTAATGAATGAAAAATATGTGACTTAACAATAGATAACATTATTGAAACCATTAGACACAAGTCAATGAACAAGAGGTATGTGTATAACCACTATTGGCAATTGGAACATAATCTTTTTGGGCTTTTGGAACATTGACCAACGAATATGAGACATACAATTCCCAATTGATCAATGAGTAGGAAATATGTGATAATAACCATTGCTAACAGGATATAGAATACCTTAGCATATTTTGGGATGGTACAAATGTAATGTCAATGTGAATACTATTCGCCACAGAAAGATACGGACAGAGTAACCTTACATACCTTTACTTCCACGTATAAGTACACAAGTCTATATATGAACACAGTCCAGCTTCTTCCTTATGTTTCACTCTACAACACAAGCACATAACGGAACCAACATTAACCACCAACTACTTTACAATGGTATATAACGACAATAAGTTACATGTTTGCCTTTAAAATGCCATTTCCCCCTTGACAATACCATTGCCGAAATTATCATACCAATAATTCCACAATATTCCCAACATTGACCAATACATGATAATCAATACATTTCACCACAACACTTCTCCTTTACACTTTCTTATCCACACCACATCACAAATAACCCATCAAATTACCTTAATACACCTCATAGCACATATCGGCCAAAATCCCACAAATTACACTTTTAAAAAAATAACAAGTTTAATAACAAAACCACACCATACATGTTCATATTTTATCCATACCATGCTCTTCCATCAAAGTCACAAGTCATAATTCAAGCTTGAATCTCATGGATCACAAATCTTATATAAAAACACAAGGTACCATGTCCACCATTTCCAAGCATAACCAACATGATATACATAATCTCCCATGCATATAATATGTTAAAACATAATAATAAATACTTACCCAGGCTTGAAAAATAATGATCTTGCTCCAAAAGTTGTCTTTAAGCTTTTAGGGTTTGAGAGAAAATAAGTTGAGAAATATCAAAAAAAGGCATGAGATTTCCAAATGACCAAAAAACAGATTTTTGCCCCTTTATATAGGCTCTCCAATCCATCCTTAGCCACTCTTTAGCATTTAATGTAATGTTCTATAAAGTCAAGGCAAGAATGGGTCTTTTGACCCATTTTGGCCCATGCTTTCTTTATCATTTTGGCCCATTTATTGAGCCCAATTCACTTAACCCAATAAAATCAATAATTTCTCATGTTTAAATCATCTCATATGTTTTACAATAATATTCCCACTCACGCTATTCATACTCGTAGCCTCAATTCCAAAAACAAGCGATTCTAGCCACGTATGACTTATTTTGACCACAAGGGTAAAATCGTCATTTTGATGCCAAATTCGTTCACAAGTAATTTTTCCATACCAATATAATACTTTGTTTATTCCATGTATATACTCGTGGTTGTAGAAGAAACGTGGCAAAAATCGGCCCGGTACATCCCCGGGCACCCTTGGACACTTCGACAAATTTTGGAGGCATTGCTGGTTTGGCCGCCCCAGCCAGCGCCTGGCGCCCACCAGGGCACTGAGCTTTAAAAGCTTGCTGGTTTCGGCGCCAGAACCAGCGCCTGGCACCTCCTGTGGCACTGAAATTTTTTGTGCTTCTACTTTTCTTTGCGGATTTGGTTAGATACTTCAAATTCTATTCTTTAACTTACTTCTTACCTTTAATACTCTTTGTTTGGAGGTCCTCCAAACCTCGTTTTTAATCCCACAAATGGTCCACGAAGTCACAAAACACCTCCTACGAAGGTTTAATCACATATACGAGGGCCAAATTCACTTATCTCATCAATAACATTACAAAATACATGTGTATGGCTCTCAACGGGAAGGTAAGGGGTGTTACACCCCCACCCCGCCCTCCATTTTTCTCCATTTTACCACCTTCGATGATTCAATTAATATTTGAGAAAAATAATTAGAAAATCTTTACTAAATAACAATCATCAAATCAAAGAAAGTAAATACAAAAAAATAAACCTAATTAAATTCAATTCATATCCAAATACAAAAATCTTAAATTTTAATCTCCAAAAAACAGATGCAAGTTGAGTTAGAGGGCACTCTTTTTATCGAATTTGTTTGATTTTTTTGAATGTGGTGAAAAAATAGAAGAGAAGAAGTAGTGGTTGTAGATGCCACGTTTGTTCTCATAGTCACTGGTGTCTGGTCTGGAGACACAATAGTTGATGGAGGTTGGGACGTTGCAGCTTCTCCTGCTCCTGCTCACAATGCAATTTATAAAAATTTTGGGAAACAACTAAGAAGAAAAGAGAAGAAGTAGCAGAGAAAAGGATTTAAAGAAGAGAAATGGGGAGGGTGGAAGGGATCTGAAGAAGAAGAAGAGTGAAAAGGAGGGCCGGAGGATTTTAATGAAGAAGAGAGGGAAGAAATAAAGAAGAAAAATGAAGGAATGAAGGGGGAGTTCATCGGGAGAACAAGAAGAAGAGAGGGGGGGGGGTATTTGATTAAAAAAAGATTAATTTCTTATGTGTCATTCAAAAATGACATGAAGTTTTACGTGTACTCGACTGTATTACACACATATTCATCAGATGAAAATAGGATTTAAAAGATTGTGTTACATTGAATTAAAGGGTTCAGTTGACAAAATGGTGAGTAGGAGGGTTCAAAATACAAAAACATACAAGTACAAGGATCTATTAGGTCATTTTGCCTATTTATTAACGTGACAATTTTTAGAAATAGAAAAAATAGGGAAGGAGATTATAAGGTGGAGAATCAAATTCTCACCAACAAGATGAAAGTTCAGATATCAATTAAACTAAGCAACTAAAATTTTCCATGACGTGACAGATTTAATTTTATTAAAACATAGTTAAAACACTAATTAAGAATCTAAACAAATATAGAATCCAATCCAACCATAGTTCCACCCAATATCTGACTTGACCTATCTCTTTTTATTATAAAACAAATACTCAAATAATCATATTTTCGTCCACTTTTCATGTCTAGTGATAAACTTCTAAGGACGCCTCAATATTAGAATTTTGGTGCTCTCAATGGATATGAACAATGTTAAATTTGGGAGGGGACTGGGGTGGGGATATCATACTAAAAGTTACAAGATAATAACTATTAAGGCTAATTACATAAGTAGGCTACTGAACTTGTTGAGTTTTTTTGTATTGGCCCATCAATTAAGCCATGTCCCTAGTGAACCTTTGAGTCTTTCACAAACTGTGTCAATTAAACACAATCGTCCGACGTGGCATTTTTTAATAGCCTGTAATTTTTTAGTGTTGACTGTGTGAAACCAATCTTGTCCATGTGTAAATTTCACCCACTTAAATTATGCACGTCACCTCTTTAATATTAAAACACAAAAAGGGAATATCCACTTCATTTTTCCTCCAAAATGAGTGACCCTCTGATACCCACCCCCAAATTTATCTAAATAAAAAATCCTAATCTACACGATTTCATTTCTCTCTAGGCTAGTAATTTATGCTTTTTACACTCTAAACCCTAAAATGTCATAGAGTGTTTGAGTGAGTCGTTGAAGGTCGTGACTGATTTGAGTATTTTTTGAAGGGTCGCGACTGATTTGGAGATCAATCTCAAGAATTGTTGCTGATTTGGAGTTCAATCTTGTGAGGTATGTTTCAAATGTTAATAATTTCATTATTCTATCACTTTTTATTGTTGTTAGTGCGTGCTTAGTATATTATAATAGTAATTGTAGTTTGAATTTTTTAGAAAAACAGTTAGGTTTTTTTAAGCCTTTTTAATGTTCATAACATGTCAGGAATTTTTGGGGCTTTGTTTCAGAAAATCTTATGAATACCATTATTATAACTCGTTTTCATTATGGTGGAAAGTTTGTCGAAGGAGAATCTGGTTCAAGTGTCACGACCCGAATCCCAACGAGGAGTGATTGACACCCGAAGCCGATATGGCCCGAAAGAACCAACCTTTGCTCATGAACATTCGCATACATAACCTCATATGAATCTTATTACACCTTGTGCAACTATGCGGAAGTCATAGACATGAAAACATAAGTCATCGCTATGTACGTAAAACTTGGCCGTTTGAGCCATCAAGTCAAATGACATGTACCTTCACATTTATACACCCATATCTGTCTACAAAAGCCTCTAACAAAATGCATTGACCAAAATGAACTAAAAGTCGGGACAAGTCCGGGCTTTATACAACATGTACAAAATTAAAACACATGTACAATAGTGACTCGAAGAAACTCCGAACTAACTGGAGCTCACCAAAGATCTGCAACACTGACAATCTACTGTGGAGGCCTACTAGGACCTGCGTCTGCATCAAGTAAGGTAAATTCCCCACGAGGGGTCAGTACGAAGAATGTACTGAGTATGGAAGGCTCAAATGAAACTGTAAGATATGAAAATATGTCATGAACTCAAGTTCAAGTGCATAACCATTATAGGTAAATCACAATGTAAACGAGTCACTATTCAGTACTTTTGGAATTCATGTACATTACGTTCTTTCTTTCTCTTGCCTTTACTTTACATTACTTTTACATCACTCATACACTTTCTGGGCCCACATCATGCGGGTGTTCTTTTCACCCCATGGATAACATATCATCGTCATGCAGGTATTCTTTCACCCCATGGATAAGATCATATCGTCATGCGGGTGTTCTTGCACCCCATGGATAAATGGCCATCATCACGCGGGTATTTTCACCCCGTGGATAAACTATCATCATCATGCAGGTATTTGTACCCCATGGATAACACCCATGAACACAATCAATATGCATTACTCCATTCTTACTTCATTTCTTTACTTGTGAGATTGGTACCTTACTTGTGAGAGATTGATACTTTTGATACTCATAACTTTACTTGAAGTTTTGGATCAATAATCAATGAGTGAGAGACATATGAATAACTTGGCAATATGACATTTTGGAAACATAGCCGTTATGGAAACATAACACTATTGGAACCATTTGGACAATAATCAATGAACAAGAGACATATGTATAACTTCTATTGGAATTTTGGATCATGACACTAATTGAAACCCACCAATATGTTTTACCTTACTCTTATACTTCATGAGATCACCTTAACTAAGCACGCACTTATATGCACATCTCACTTTACTCCTTTACCTCATGAGATTTACAATTCCACTTATGAGGACTACTTATACTAATTTGCATATCACCTCGCTTCGTGCTCATATGAGATTGGGCCTCTTACTTATGAAAAATTGGCACAAGGATAATCATCGTACTATAGGACTTTGGAACAAGACATGATAGGAATAATGCTATTCAAACTAAACAAGCTCTCTTTACCTCATTACTCTCGTTGGGATGGTTCTTTTAAGAACTACAACGTCATGACATCTTTGAAACTTCAATCAATGAATAAGAGATAAGTGAATCATAATTCAACTAAGATTAGGGCACATATGAATAACAATATACGTCACCCTGAATTGACATACTTCAAGCCTCTCGGAATTGAAACAAGCCCAATGTCAATAAGAACAATATCTTGTAGAAGGATACGGAAAAAGTAACCTTACATACCTTATCTTCCCAATGTAAGTACACAATCAAATATGTGAGCGCAACAAGTCTGCTCCTTCTTTACGTTTCACTCTACATCACAAGTACATAATGGAACCAACATTAACCACCAACTACCTTACAAATGCATACAATAACAACAAGTCACATGTTTGGCTTTAACATGTTATTTCTTTCTCTACAATACCATTTACGGCATGGTCATATCAATAATATCACAACATGCCCAACATTGACCATATTTCACCCCAAGTTCATACCTTCCACTCTCCATCATCACAACATCATAATTATACCATCAATTACTTTACAAATGCATATAATATCAATGAGTTACATGTTTGCTTTTAAACATGCCATTTCCCCTTGACAAAACCATTGATGAAATTATTATTCCAAAAAATCCCCCAATATTCCATACATTGACCAATACATGAGAATCAATTCATTTCTCCACAACACTTCTCTTTTACACTTTCTTATCCATATCACATCACAAATAATTCATCAAATTACCTTAATACACCTTATAGCACATATCGGCCAAAATCCCACAATTTACACTTTTAGAAAAATAACAAGTTTAATAACAAAATCACACCATAGATGTTCATATTGTGTCCTTACCATTCACTTTCATCAAGACATCAAGTCACCTTTTAAGTTTAACTCACAAAAATGACACATCTTTACCAAAACACAAAAGTGCACCACTTACACTTTTAGGCATAACCATCATGATCTACATGCTCTCCCATGTATATAATATATGAATCCATAAGCATAATTACTTACCCAAGCTTGCAAATGAGTGATCTTGCCCCAAGAAGTGCTTTAGGGTTCTTAGGGTTTGAGAGAAATATTTGGAAAAATATCTAAAGAGGCATGAGAGATTTTGTGAATAAAATCTGATTTGCTCCTTTATATAGGCCTCTCATGTTGTCCTTAGCCAATTCTTGGCATTTAATACAAGTTTTACTTGGTCAATATTGGAGGAATGGATCATTTTCCTTTGGGCCTATGTATTTTATTCCATTTCGGGCCTCAAATTGGGCCCAATAACACATCTCGACTTAGCCCATCAATTTTTCATGCATAATCCATCAGATATCTCATGTACACATAATTCCATAATGTCACGACAATATTCTCTTATGAGATTCTCATTCGTAGTTTCAATCGCTAAAATAGGAATTCTAGTCGTCCATGGCTTCCTTGAACTGTTTTGGTAATTACTTGTGTTTCATGGTTTGATCATGTAGAAGTATGTAGGAGTGTATTGAGGTATTTGAAGCTTTAACAACACTCAAAGAACTCCCAAGAACCAAAAGAAACCATCTAAGGATCGTCGTAGAATTGCGTTGCGAAACGAGCCCGGAAAGGCAAAACATTTGTTCCTTGCGCCACTGCTGCAAAGCAAGGCAGTGGCGCAAGATTTTCTTTCCCTCTGAATCAGTGGCTTGCGCCACACCCCCTGAAACAGGGTAGTGGCGCAAGTTTTCCTACCTTGCTGAATTTTTCGGCCATGTCTTCAATACTTGCATATCGTCCAATACCTCATCAAAACACTTCCAAATACTTACTTAGTGATCTTAATCATCAAGTAAACATGAATCCAAGTCACCAAATGAAGTTAGCATAGGTACGGGGTATTACACAAATGCTCCACGAAATCGCAAAACCCTTCCTATGAAAGGATAGGCATATGTACAAGGCCAAATTTCAATTTTTCTCATCTTTAACATGTCCAAAGACATACTTATAACTCTTGACACCTAAGTAAACATTATTCAATGTCATCAAGTAGGGTTGGGAAGGTACGGGGTGTTACATCAAGTTACATAGGAAAAAGTGAGATGGAATATGTAAGTATTGACAAGGACCACTTTTCTTTAATTGAGTTGCTTTATTATACAAATTTTTTTGAATATATTACTGTTGGTGGGTTCTACTTTAAAAAACCTAAAAAGAATACCTTCATTGAAGTGGAAAATGTCTTCAATTTACTAAGACTTGTTCAAGACCTAAATGATGGAGACTTTTTAGACTTGTATGTGAATCATGTTGTGGATGAACTAGAAGTAGTGAAAGATAGGGCCCCAATAGGTTATCTTTTGGGGCCAGTAGTTGATGAAAATAGTCATGTGGTTGGTGAAAGTAGTAATATGGGTGAGAGTATCTCTACATTTCATGATATTAATGTTGAAGGGTTACATGAGGGACCTACCCAAACTGAAAACATAAATGTAGAAGTTGGTTTAGGTGATCTCTCAGATATAGAAGGGGCTGAAACAAATCTGGATAGTAGTGCTGACTCTCAAGAATTTAATATTTCAGAAGATGATGATTATGAGGTTGATGAAGTGTTAATATCTCTTAGAATTAAAAGGAGAAACAGTGTGAAAAAGAAGAAATTTGTCCAAAATGAGAAAATAAAACTTGGAACAACTGGTGTTGATTGGGAATTTGAAGACATTGAAACGAATAAGACTGCTAGATACAATGGAAAATTAAAGGAGATGAGCAATATATAGATAGCTCAGATCTTGATAGTGATGACAGTAGGGATGAATTAGATCCTGAAGCTGTGAGGGGTGTTGATTTACCAATAAAAAGGAAAAGTAAAAAGGTAAGATTTAATCCTGATTGTGTTATTGCTATATTTGAGCTTGGTATGGTATTTGAAAATGCTAAGCAATTTAGAAAGGGTATGGCGGAGTATGCTATTGAATACAAAGTTAGATTAAAGCTTAAGCCTAATAAAAATCATAGAGTTTAGAGTTAGGTGTGAGGATAAGAGATGTAAATGGTTGTTATTTGCTAGCATAGATAAGGATTCTAGTGACTTTATGGTCAAGAAGTATTATCCTGTACATGTATGCACTACAACAATCAAGAACAAGTTGTGTACATTTAAGTTTATTGCAAATAAGTTCAAGGATGAGATAACTTGTCAACATTATATAAAACTGTGGGAAATTCAAAAATTGATGGGAAAAAAATTTGGATTGTATGTTGGAAGAACTGTTTGTTATAGGACAAGGAATAGGGTCATTCAGGACTTCTTGGGTGATTGGAAGATGAAATTTGTAAGATTGTGTGACTATGCAGACATGAAAAACATACTAATCCTGGCAGTTCATGTTGTGTGAGGATGGCAGTTCATGTTGTGTGAGGATAGATAGATAGTCTCAGCCAGAAAAAAATTTGTTCGTTTACTTCTATGTTTGCTTTGATGCATTGAAGAGAGACTGGTTGGCAGGGTGCAGAAAAATCATTGATTTAGATGGATATTTTCTGAAAGGTGCTTCCAAGGGTGAATTGTTAGTTACAGTTGAGAGAAATGAAAATAACCAAATATTTCAAATTGCTTGGACGGTTGTTGATCAAAAGACAAAACATAATTGGAGTTTCTTCATCAACTACTTGATTGAAGATTTTAACTTAGGCACTGGACATGGACTGACTGTCATGTCAGATATGCAAAAAATTAGTCTAATTTTTATACTTTAGTTTTGATCTCTCTTTCTACTATACTGTTCATGTTCTAATATTTTTTATTTTGATTTTAATTTTTATGTTTATGTAGGGTCTTGTGCCAACTATACTTGAGTTGCTACCAGATTGTGAGATGAGGCGGTGTACTAGACACATCTGGTTTAATTGGCATTAGAACTGGAGGGGAGAAAACAGAAGAAAGCAATTCCTAGAAATGTGCTAAAGTTAGTTTTGATGTGAAGTTTCAAGATAAGATGGACAAACTCAGTCAACCTGGTAAGGACATCTGTGAGGACTTGTTACATTATAAGAAAAAAATCATGGTGTAGGACATATTTTAGGGAGCATACTAAATGTGACATTATTAAAAATAATATGTCTGAGACATTTAATTCATGAATTTTAGCTGCTAGACATAAATTTTATAATCACTATGTTAGAGGAGATTAGGCACAAGATAATGGATAGGAATGTTGAAATGAGGAAGTTTGCTGACACTTTGATTTTTGACATCTCACCTATGGCCTTGCTAGTACTTGAAGAGAACAAAGAGATGGCTAGAAATTGCACAGTTAGGTTTAATGGTCAGATTGGGTATGAATTTTAAATGGTGCTTATAGGCATATAATTGATATTAGGGGGAAGAGTTGTACTTATAGAACCTGACAGTTAAGAGGCATACCATGTCAACATGCTGTATTGGCATATCAGCATAAAGGCATAGAAGCTGAAGGTCATGTGGAAAATTAGTATAAGAAATATACTTTCATGAAGGCTTATGACTACTTTTTCCAGTCAATACCTAACATGAAAATGTGGCCTAACACGAGTGGTGTAGTGATTGAGCCTCCTGAGCCTAGACCAATGCCTGGCAAACTAGTAAAGTGTAGAAGAAAAGAGAAGGATGAGCCTAAAAAAAAGTATGGAAAGTTATCTAGGAAATGAGTAAAAATTACTTGCTCCAAGTGTCATCAAGTTGGCCATAACAGAACAGTTTGTAAAACCATGTCTCTTTTTATTCAATAATTATAAAATAGCATTTATACCACACATTTAATATGCTCTATTGATAGGCTGGGATGGGACGACCTGGAAGCTCTAGCCAGGCACCAAGCTCTAGCAGACCACCAAGGTCTAGCCAACCAACAAGCTCCAGGCAGCCACCAATGTTTAGCCCGCAAGGCAGTTCTATGTGTGTTGATACTTTAGTTGTTATAAAAGAAGAGCCAGCTGGAAGAGGTAGAAGCACTGGCAGAGGTAGGGGAGCTGACAGAGGCAAGAGCATTAAAAGAGGTACTGAAAGGAGAAGATGAGTTGTATCTGGTCAGCAACCTGGGGATAAAAGAGCCATTGGAGCATCAACATCAATAGTAGGACAAAAGAGGTCTAAGACTGTAGGATTTGACATCTACACTGATCAAGTAAGTGGCAGTCAACCTTTAAATGTAAATATGGCTTACAACTTCATGTATTTCTTAATTCTTCTTGTATTTACAAATCTTATTTTACTTCATTGTATGCGGCCTGGTACTAGGGGTGAAAGATTTGTCACTCTAGGTGTTTACAAAGATGCAATTCTAACAAACATTGATATTATTTATAAGCCTCAAGAAATAAAGTGGAAAGGAAAGGATGTTGTCACAACTACACAGTTGCAGCATATGAGTCAGTTAAGAAGAAGTCAAGTTGGAAGTTCTAGTGCACCAGGAGACATATGAACTTGTTGAATCAAATTATGTTTTTGTACTACCTTGTAATTTCAGCAGTAAAAATAGTAATTGTGTGGCTGATTTGATATTTTGTTAGAGAATTTGAAAATTTCAAACTATGTTTGGTGGTCTGTTTTAAGTTTGTTTTTTGTGGATACTTATGTATGTTTGGAGCTCATTAGTGCAGTTGAATAGTAGTTTATTTTGTGTGAAAAGTGTTGACCAATTACACTTGTGCTTTACATTTTTCTTGTGGACGATTTACATTCTATTGTGCTTTATCAATTAACAGGTACTTCATTTTTTGAGAAGAGGTTTTACTCCCTCTCGCACGTTAACCTTTTTGAATCTTTAGTTATCATTGTGTGAATCATTTCACAGTAATCTTTTTGTTGTGTAAATTATTTGTACACTGAAAAATAGGGTAGACTAATACACATTACACAACTTGTCTTCATTCCTTCGTACACAATTTAAGTCACAAACAAATCAATTACAATAGAAAAGTCAAAACAAAACAATCCCATATCAACTACCTAACCCAAATTTAGCCCTAAAATCATTAAGAATATTTCTTAAAGAAATTCCATGTAGCCAAAATCACAACTGCAACAATGCATATCATCCATAATTTTCTTGATCGATTCCTCTCTTCTTCAAATGATTTTACTTTTTTCAACAAACTTCATATCACCCTCTTTGCTTGGGAAGACATTTCATCATCGTACCATTGAAAGTATTTTTTTTTTATTGGGGGTAGGGGAAGGGGAAGGGGAAGGGGAAGGGAGAAGGGGAAGAGAGAAGGGGATTACAATGTACTAAATCAAACTCTCACCAACAAAGTGGGAGTTCAGGTAACTAACCAACTAAGCTACTAAGATTCCCATTGAAAGTAATTGCATCCACCTTTCGCCTACAAAATTAAAGAAAAAACTAACTAAAAAATTGAACTAAATTCATTTGACAAAAATGTAAGGCAAATACCTTTGAAGTTTCACAACAAAAGAATCTGCGTTCAGTGTTGAGTTATGTCCATGAGGTCTTAATTTCAGCTTTGACCCTAATCGACATACCACATTTTGCAGTTGAAGAAGATAAAAACGATGAGAAAGATAAATTCGATATTGCTATTAAAAATGGCGACGAGGAACAAAGAGGGAGAAATTAAGAAGAGAAGGAGAAAAATTACTTGACCTCCAACTAAAAAATGGCGGATATGAAGAAGAGAGGAAGAAAATCGGATGAGAAATTAGAGAAAGAGGGAAAGAAATTAAGGCTTGATGCGAGGCTAAACACCACATTATTTTACCGTCTTTCGCCTCACATTTGTTCTCTTTTTCATGTTGTCTTGAGCTTAAATGATGTGATTTATACTTGTGTTTCATGATTTGCTTATATAGGAGTATGATGAGGTATTAGAAGCTTAAACAAGAAGAAAAAGAGCATCAAGGAACCAAGGAAGAATCTATGTCACAATGCGTTTCAAAACAAACGCGGAAAGACCAAATTGATTGTGGCTTGCGCCACTGCTGCAAAGCAAGCAGTGGCACGAGTTTTTACTTGTTGTCTGGATCAGAAGATTGCGCCCCCCCCCCCCTCCCAAAGCAAGGAGTTAAGCTACTATTCTAGAAATTCAGTTTTTCCTTGCACCATAGCTCGCTTTTTGGGCTGTGGTGTGTGTCGGGACTTATTCTAACCCAATTGGGATTGGTTTTTCACATTCTAAGGGTTCCTAAACTTTATATAAACCTCCCTCCTACGTTTTTTTTAATCATAAACAACTGAATTAGGGAAGCCAAAAGTTAGGGCAAAGCTCAAGAACAAGGTTTAATTTATTTCTTTTATTTTATTTTCAATTTCTACCTTGTAAACTCATGAAATCTCTTCTTCTAAAGAGATTCATGAGTAGCTAAACCTCTTAATTTCTAGGGTTGTGGTTGAACATGAAAGTTGTGGCTTGAACATCATATTATCTATTTTGATTTTCATATATTGAGTTATTTATTTCTTCTTGCTTTGAATTATTCGTTTGATTGATCACCTTGCGAATATTATCTAGGGCTTGTTTGTTGGACTTGAAAAAGGGAACGACAAGTGTAAAAAGAGGAAATAGGGCTAGTTTGTGAACCTTATAGGGAAAGGGAATCAATTTGTCACTGAGGATAGAAATATACCCTGTGAGGATAGAAATATACCCTGTGATCTAACTTAGTTGATACAGATGATATCTTTATGCACTTCACTATTAACCGACGATCATAAAAATATAGGCGTTAGGGATAGTCGAGTAGGCTTAGAGTTGTTGGAAAAACACTCAATATAACTGAAATTAACCTACAACTAGTAACTCAGGAAATCAAATTAGGCGTATGATTAGATAGCTCAATTGGATTATCAAAATACCGCAACCCTAGATCTTTTCTCAAATCTGAATTGCAACCCAACTAATCCACGACTTGTCTACAATTGATTTTATTTACATTCAAAACATACAAGTCACTCTTTATTATTAGTCACCTACTAAATAGCTCGCATAAGAATTCAAAGCTAGAAATCAATTCGTCAAATCCCTGTGGGTACTATATCTGTACTTGCATCCTTTATTATATGTACGACCACCTACACTTGCGTGTGCGAAAGGACGCAACAGGGCTAAATAGAAAAAGGGGAAAGAATATCATTGGGAGGTGCCACATCGGATGCTTCTTTACGATTTCACGTGCTTGAGAAACGTGACGACACACAATGTGACAGGTCAGACGCTTATGTTTAATTGACACAATTTATGAATGATTCAAGAGTTTAATAGGGACATGACTTAATTCAGAGGCCACTATGAAAAAAGCCAACAAATTCAGGGCCTGCGTATGTATTCCGCCAACTATTAAAAGTTACAAGACAGTTCTGTTAAGCATGCATTTTACGAAAGTACATCAAACAATAACAATTACAGACAAATGGAAAGCTATTTACCATTTACTTCTTAAATTTCACATAAAAAATAACAGTACATTCACTTAGGGTGTGTTCGGTATGAAGAAAAATGTTTTCCTATTTTCTCATGTTCGTTTGGCCAAAAGATTTGGAAAATATTTTTTCTAGGAAAACAAGTTCCTTCAAACTAAGAAAAATGACTTCCTTAATCAAAGTAGGGAAAACAAGTTGTTACTACTCTCAAAATCACTCAACCCCCTCTCTACCACCCCCTCCAAAAAATTATTTTAATTTATTTTTTTTTGTTAGATTTCAAATAAATTTTCTTAGCCCCCTACCCCAGCCCCAACCCCTAACAGACCCCGCCTCCCCGCTCATCCCCCCCCCCCCTCCCAAAAAAAAAAATGTTTTTTTCCTTAATTTTTTTTTTAAAATTTTATTTTATAAAAAAATTTGAATTTTTTTTCTTACACCACTTCCACCCCCACACTCCCTACCCGACCCCCACCCCTACCCAGACACCCCACCCCCTATCAGCCCCCATAATTTTTTTTAAAAAAATTGTTTTACAAAAATGTTTAAATTTTTTTCTTACCCCACCCCCACCCCTACCCTACCCCAACCTCCCACCCCCCAAAAAAAATTTTCTTAAAAAAAATTTAAAATTTGTTTTTACAAATTTTTTTCTTTATCCCACCCCTACATGCCCCCACCCCCTCAAAAAAAAATTCAAATTTTTTTTTACCCCACACACCTACCCCGACTCCTCACCCTCTACCCCCCAAAAAAAAATAATCTTAAAAAAAAATTTAAAATTTGTTTTTTAAAAAAATTCAATTTTTTTTTCTTCACCCCGCCACCACCCTTACGCCGACAAACTCCCCCTCCCCCCTCCCCCCCCCCAAAAAAAAAAAATTTTTTTTTTTTTAAAACTTTCAAAAATTTGTTTTTTAAAAAATTTCAAACTTTTTCCTTACCCTACCCTCCTTACCACATTTTTCTCATTGTTTTGTGTTAAATATAAATGTTTTTAGAAAACATTTTCCTACTTATCTTACGAACACACAAAAAAAAGTAAGAAACAACTTGTTTTTCTACCCTGAACACACCCTTAATGCTGGCCAAAATGTTGACCAGTGAATGAAATGTGAAGACGAACATTGGGCATATTTTTTAGAATACTCGAAGAAGAAATGGGTTGGGTAAGATATGAGTCGGTTTGGGTTGGATTTTAAAGTTTTAACTGGTCCAAATCATAGTGTTTTAACTATTTTTTTTTTCTTAAAATTATGCTTGTCTCATAATTAAATATCACCAGAAATACAAAATCCAGTGAAGATGATCATTGAAACGCTAATTAGGTAAAGTAAAGTGACTTTTTGATAGGTGCCTCTATTTGTATGGGGAATTTGCTGCTGATAGATCTCGCCCAGTGTCCCCCCCCTACAACATAGGTCGTTCCAATCCCGGATGAAAATATTCCAAAACGGAATTGGAAAGACGAAAAAAAAATAATTATGATGACCAATTATCCTAAATTAAATGACCATTTTCAGCAATCATTTACTCCATCTTTTTAAAAGCTTTAGAATTGCCCAAGAAAATGTAGTATATCTAATTAATAACTTCAAGCTAAATGTTTTAGATCTCCTTCAACATTTATATACTTTGTTAGTTACGTCATTACAATTTACATGCAACGATATTGTTAGTTCCTGAATGAAAGTTTTTTTTTTTTTTTTAAACAAGAAAATCTAGAAAACTTAACATTTAATTTAAGTCATTTAACTATAGAAATTACTAACAGTATGGAGAAAGAGGCACGATTCAGGTACAATAGAATTTATTTTGGAAAAATTTCATTTATATACAAAAAAGTAAATAGTTTACAATAAAAATAGTCAAGTTTTTGTTTACAACAAAAATAGCCATTAGGCCATTTTCTTCCTATTTCTTTTTTTTTTTTCATCATTAATCGAAAAAAAAAATAAAATTTGTTGTTTTTTTTTGCTGCATTTTAACTTTATTTTTTTTTTCCGAACTTTTTCCTTACAACTTTTATTCATATATCAAATATTGTATAAATGTTGCATAAACACGTATATATGATGTATAATTAGTTATATAATGTATCAATATTGTATAGATAGTTATATAGTGTATATGTAATGTATCGATATTGTATAAATAGTGTATAAACGTGTATCACTATTGTATAAATCGTGTATAAATATGTATATATGATGTACAAATATTTAAGTTAAGTAGTGTATATGTAATATATCAATATTGTATAAATGGTGTATAAACGCTTATCGGTATTGTATAAACGTATATCGATATTGTATAAAAGCTATGTTATTTATCGATATTGTATAAATGTGTATCGATATTGTATTAATAGTATATAAATGTGTATCGATATTGTATAAATAATATATAAACGTGTACCAATATTGTCTTACAATTTAGTTTTACAAAAAATGCTAACAAAAGAGGAGATACTTATAGCAACAAAAGCGGTGAAAACTTTTGCCTCAGTAAACTGTGCCTCACATCGCCATTGAAGAACTTCAAATAATATATTAAATAGATGTTGATTTTCAACTTCGACGAACTTATATATAAAAGAAAATCAATGGGAAATGATATTTTGCTGTGCCATCAAACGATTTTGGTTGTGGCATTTTTCTAGTGTCGGAGAATACAGTACAGAGTAGTGCAAAATTCTGGCCAACCACTCACAACCAGCAGCTTCCACACAAACACCCAAAATCAGCTTCTTCGACCAAATAACCAAACATCCCCCGCCTCTTCATCTCCATCGTTGCTCCGGCGAGGAGCTCCAACTCCAATGAACCGGAGCAAAGTACAAACACCACACTGACATCCCTTTCCTCACCACACTGACATCCCTTTCCTCTTCCCTCCTCCATCAACCCAACTATCATTGTTTCTGGCAACGAAGAGGGAATAACCGTCCAAACACCATTTATACACCATTTAAAAGGAATTTGGAAAAATTAAAGTGTGTTATTACCTGAAATATACAAGTGGAGCAAAATAGATCCGATCCAAATATGTTCATTATCACCTACACAGCACAGAACAACCATCCTATGCCTACTCATCGGAATTCCGTCGCCTGAAGTACCTGCTAGAAACTGGCGAATTCTGAAGTTGGAACCACTGCAAGTGACTCTAACAAACCCACTAGCTCATCGCTGGTATCTTCACCAGTGTATCATTCTCCGAAGACAAAGAAGCAAGAAAGCAACAGGGGAGAAAAAGAACGATATTTTCGAAGACGACGAAGAATTCAGCAGAGGTGTAAAAGAGATTTGAAAAAATTAAAGTGTGTTATTACCTGATATATACAAAATGTCCCATAATGGGCTATTTCAAGTAATTAATTTAAAGTCAGGCTATTTAAGCTGTAAATAATTTCATTGGTCTGACATTTTGCATAATTATGCCATTTCTTTTTATCCTGCCTTTTTCGTCAGAGGAGGGGGTGGGAGCGGGGTGTGATGTGGATATAACAAGTTGCTAGATTATGAAGAAATTATAAGTCATTAATTGTAGAAAAAGTGGAAAGAAATTCTTTAGACCGTGAATGCGATAACAAGTTGCTCTTCTTTCTGTCTTTTCCCTTGATTTTGTTTATCTATCTACATCTACATCTACATCTACAATATATCTATATTTATATCTATATCTATACTATATTAAAAGTGTGAAGGGCCTTAGAAATATTGTTTGAACTTTTTGTCCTTCATTAAAAGACTCCGCTTTAGACAATATCGTCTTTTCACTTTTTATGTCAACTTATTAACTACTTATATTTATTTAAAATTAAGGAATACTGAAATATATGGTAAATTTTAAAAAGTTAGAGTCCTGAATTATATAGTAAGAAGAGGAGGAATTATATAATTATTAGGAAAATTCGTTCTAATGAGTACTAATTTTCTTAAAAGTCCTCTTTTGTCAACACGAGCATATGTAATTTGGTTTAATAAATACAATTTAATATGTTATGTAATTCCTATTAGTTAGTTCTACAAGTCAAAACATCTAATTTTTCGTGCTTGAATTTTAAAAACTAAACACTTTGTAGTCATAATTTTGGTTTCGTCTTATGTCTAGGACATGTAATAAGTCAAAAATATGTTTATTTATTCGAAGTTATCATATTTAAAAAATTATATAACTTCAAGCTATTAATATTTTAAAGAAAGTTTAAATATGTATAATATTTAAAATTTATTATTACGAGATTGATTTTTCACCAAGTATTTTGGGTCAAACGTGCAACGCACGCTCACATAGATTAGTTATATTAAAAGTGTGAAGACCCTTAGAAAAGTGATTCGAATTTTTTACCCTTCATTAAAAATGTTCGCAATAGACAAAACTGCCTTTTCACTTATTTCCTCTAATTATTATATTTATTAATAGTAAATATTGACTATAATAAATATATGATAAGTTACAAACTCCTAAAATATATGGGAAGACTTTATCTAGATAAATAAAAGGAAAGAACAGGTTTACAAACTTTTTTTTTTCCCAAGCTTAAACGTCTAAAAAAAATTTGGCTAAAACTCCTAATGTATGAGTTTAGTGTATTACTCATGTTATTCTAATATTGTTATATAAATTATGGAAGAAAAATAAAAATTACCATATTTAGGTGGTTATTTTTATGCAGTATGATTTTGTATTACTTTAATATTTATAGCTTAATTATTCATTGACGTTATACACACATACAAAACACGTACATTTGATTAGTTATTAAAAAAGTTGGTAGTATCATATATTTCGAAATCACATTTGTATGCCGACAAATTTTCTAGATAGGTCATACTATTGAAAAAAAAAAACTAGACGGGATTAAAAAAAAAACACTAGCGGGCATCAATCACTAAATAGATACAACTAAATGCAAATTCTAACAAAATCAGGAGTAAGGAGGGAAAATAAGAGCATCATGGAGCTTAGCCAAATGTATGGAAGAATAATTACAACTTACAAGGTCGTGTTAGAAAAAAAAAAATTATCAGGTTATATATAGCGTGTAAAGAACATTTGTGTTTTGTTTTCTTCCTTCATCAAATAATATAATACGAGGACTAAAAGCAGAACTTTACTTATTGTGCAATAAGGGACCGTTTGGTTATCGAATAAGAGTTGAGTTATTCATGTATTAAATTATGTATAACTTATATGTAAAGAATGGATCTTAGACCTAACTCAACCTCAAAAGTTAACTCATGAGGGGAGATTGTTCAAGTCCATCTAAGGAGACCAAGTACCCATTCTTCTTTCCGATGTGGGACTCTTAACATTATACAACGTTTGATAGGTGGATAGAAAATAAGTTATTCACGTATAAAATTAATACATGTTTGGTTTACAGTTTAAAAATTCTTATAACTAATACATGTATAAGTTAAGAGGAAATCTATATAGTATCATTTTATGTAGGATAGAACGTGAAATAAGTTATACATAAATAACTAAAACTTGCATAACTAATCCCTGCATAGAATAATACATAAATTCCCTCATAAGTAATTCATGTATTACTAATACCTACGTAACTCTAACTAGCTATCAAATGACCCCTAACACTTTGTTTGGATGGTGGTTTCCCATGGCTTCATAATGTACGGTACTGTATGGTATGGTATTGTACTGTACAGTATATTACAATACAATGTTTGGATGAACTGTATCGTTTACTGCTGTTTAATAACAGTTTTATTGTTTGATTTGACGGTATGGTACTGTATCGTAACTGATAAGTTTACTAAAATGCCCTTAATTATTATAAATGTTAAATTTATCAATAATTGTTAATAAAATAATTTATGATAATTTTTTTCCTGCTAATTTGTCACAAATTATGCCATATAAATATATTAAGTTGTTAAATTCATGTAAATTCTAACAAAATCAATAAAAGAGTAGATCAAAATAAATGTTATCGGATTCTTTTTTTTGATAGTAACAAATTTCATTTTTTTTGGTGTTTTGAGACGTGACCACCAACGACAAGTACAAAGTTTGAATGCATCTTTTGTATATACTACGGGTGTGTGATGGAGAAAAATATTTTCCAAGAAAATAATTTCTAGGAAAACAAGTTGTTTCTTACTTATTTTCTTGTGTTCGTTACTCAAGTAGAAAAATGTTTTTTAAAAGCATTTATATATATTTAACACAAAACAATGAGAGCGAATAGAATAAAGAGGGTGGGATAAGAAAATAAAATTGTGGAGGGGGGGGGGGGGTCGGGGTTGTAACACCCCGTACCTTCCCAACTCTACTTGATGACATTGAATAATGTTTACTTAAGTGTCGAGAGTTATAAGTATGTATTTGGAAATGGTACAGATGAGAAAAAAATTAAAATTTGGCCGTGTACATGTGACGAGCCTTTCATAGGAAGTGTTTTGTGACTTCTTGAAGCATTTATGTCATACCCCGTACACATTTTAACCTCATTTGGTGACTTAGAGTCATGTTTACTTGATGATTAAGATCACTAAGTGTGTATTTTGTCGTGTTTTGATAAGGTATTGGACGATACGCAAGTGTTGGAAAAATGGCCGAAAAATTCAGCAAAGCATCAAAACTTGCGCCACTACCCTGTTTCAGGGGGTGTGGCGCAAGCCACCTGATTCAGAGGGGTCTCCAAACTTGCGCCACTGCCTTGTTTTGCAGCAGTGGCGCAAGGCACAAACATTTTGCCTCCCCGAGCTCGTTTCGTAACGCAATTCTACGACGCTTCTTGGATGGTTTCGTTTGGTTCTTTGGAGTTATTTGAGCATTGTTAAAGCTTCAAACACTTCAATATACTCCTAAATACTTCTACATGACCAAATCATGAAATGTGAATAGTGATCCAAAATGTCCAAGGAAGCCAAAGGCGACTAGAATTCCTATGTTTGCGATCGAGGCGACGAGTGAGCATAATGTCGTGACATTATGGAATTATTTAAACATGAGATTGTGGGGGTATTATACATGTAATTAGTTGGGCTAAATTAATTTTGTTCCATTGGGCTCAAATGAGGCCCAAATATTAGCATGGATACATGGCCCAACAAGAAGGAAATGATCCATTCTTGTTTGACCCAAAGAAGGCACTCAATTATTGACCAAGTGGGGATAATTATAAGACTTGAGGGCCTATATAAGCATGGAAAAATCAGAATTTTAATCCACAACTACACACATGCTTTTCTTGTATTTTCTAGAAAATTCCCCAAAAGCCTTTTCTCTCAACTTCAAACCCTAGAGCTCAAAGCCAACTTTTGGAGCAAGATCACCACCTTCCAAGCTTGGGTAAGTGATTATTATTGTACTTTAACATATTAGAAGCATGAGAAAATATTTATATCATGTTGGTTATGGTTGGAAAGGTTGGACATGGCACTTTTGGTTTTGTGAAAGAGATGTGTTATCCATGGGATTATAGCTTGAATTATGACTTGTGCCTTTGATGAAAGATCATGGTATGGACAAAATAAGAACATCTATGGTGTTATTTTGTTATTAAATTTGTTCTTTTTCTATAAGTGCAAATTGTAGGATTTTGGCCGATTTGTGCTATGAAGTGTATTAAAGTGAATTGATGGGTTGTTTGTGATGTGGTGTGGATAAGAAAGTGTAAAGGGGAATTGTTGTGGTGGAATGTATTGATTATCATGTATTGGTCAATGTTGGGAATATTGGAGGATTTTTGGAATAATGATTTTATCAATGGTTTTGTCAAGGGGGAAATGGCATGTTAAAGCTAAACATGTGACTTATGGTTATTTTATGCATTTGTAAAGTAATTGGTGGTTAATGTGAACTTCGTTATGCATTTGTGTTGTAGAGTGACACATAAAGAAGGAGCGGGACTATTGTATGCACCCCTAGGATTATATATTCGTATTGCGAATCCAAGGTATGTAAGGTTACTTTTATATCCTTCTGCAACATATGATGTTCACACTGTCATAGCACTTACTTGATTTCGAAATACTCTAAGGTATTTCATATTCAATAGTTGGCTAGAGTACTCATATGTTCCTTATTCATTGGTCACTGGTGAATCGTATAACTCATGTTTATTGATTGACTCATGTCCATTGGTTGACTCACGTTCATTGGCTAATATGTTAAAAGTTCCAAATGATCTAAGGTATTGCATCGCAGGGTGATGAATAGTTAGTATCGCAGGGTGATGAATAGTTAGTATTCACATGTATCGTATTTAGTGATCATTATGTTAAGCTTCCAAAAGTGTACTATACCAAGGGGGTTCTATAGTATGCCAACTAGGAGTGATATATTGATAGTCATATGTGTTTTACTCCTATACGAATCATGAATCACTTAGTTCTTATTTATGGGTGGAAGTTCTTATGTTGTTGATCCTAAGAGAATTATCCCAATAAGAGCAATGAGGTAAAGAGAGCTTGTTTAGTTGAATATCATTGTTCCGATCATGTGAGGAGTCCTATGGTATGATGATTATCCTTGTACCAATTGTAAGAGTATCAATCTCATAAGAGTGATAAGAGAGGTGATGTGCAAGTTCGTATAGTTATACTTCATAAGTGGAATTGTCAATCTCATGAGATAAAAGGGTGAAGTGAGATGTGCATGTAAGTACGTGTTTGGCTAAGGTGTTAATCTCATAAAGTACAAGAGTAAGGTAAAGTATATAAGTGTGTGCTTTAATGTCATGATCTTTAACGTGTCATTCTCATAATTATGTAAAGGGTGTTAGATTGGAAAGGAGTAATACGTGGTTGCCTTATGGTTCATTGAGTATAGATCACATTCTAAAGGGTATAAGTTCAAGAGGGAATAGTCCTAAGATTTTGCTATGTTATTCATTATAGCCCACCAAAGGTGGAGGCCCGGTATCATGCTTACGTATATAAGATCTCATAGGAATAGTGAAGGAGGTGAAGTGCGAGCTACTATATCTATCCCTCACTAGTTAAGGTGCGAATCTCATGAAGTTAAAGAGTGACATAGTTGTGTGTTTCAATAAGGTCCTAAGGCATCTCTTTTCACGTTATCATCTAGTGCCAATCATATACACCTCATTCTTGATTTATTATTATTCATGTGTTACATAATTATGGCTCATGGTTCCAAGGTTCAAATAATGTTATGTTCTAAAGCTTTCAAATCATGTCATGATCCTCAAGGTATCAATATCTCTCAAGTGAATGAATCAATCTCCCACAAGCAAATGTACTAATCTCAAAGTAATGAAGTAAAGGAACCAATGTATGTAATATTGACCCACAACAAAGTGGATGCCCACCAAGAGTGGATGACTACCCACAATAAAGTGGATGCCCACCCAAGGGTGGATGACTACCCACATTAAAGTGGATGCCCACCCAAGAGTGGATGACTACCCACAATAAAGTGGATGCCCACCCAAGGGTGGATGACTACCCACATTAAAGTGGATGCCCACCCAAGGGTGGATGACTACCCACAATAAAGTGGATGCCCACCAAAAGGTGGATGATCATAATAACCCACCAATAAGGTGAACGACTAATAAAGATGACGAAGGTAAGTAAGGAAAATAATAAACGTAATGTACATGGTTTCCCACATATAGAAAAAGAGTTTATTCACATTGCTATTTCTCTTATATTGGTTTCATGGTTGTTATTATGCACGGATCCTTGGAGATAGTCATAAAGAAAGAAAGGTACATAAGTCCGCACATAGAGTTTTTCTTATAATTATTTCCATTGAAATTCTTATGTATTGATGCATTGATGTCATTTTCCTAAGGCCTTACATACTCAGTACATTTTTCGTACTGACCCCTCTTGGGGACTTACCTTACATGTTGCAGGTGCAGGAATTAGTAGACCTCGTCAGTAGGTTGCGGACCATTTGCAGAGTATTGGTGAGCTCCAATTGCTTCGGGGCTTCCCAAGTCATAGGTGTTCATTAAATGTTGGCATTTTGTAATTATTGTATAGACATGGTCATGTATCTGTAGAGGCTTTGTAGACATATGTGGGGAGATGAAAGTAAAGGATGTATGTTCATTTTGACGCAATGGCCCTAACGGCCAAAGTTTTATATATTGCATATGTTATCACGAGTTTCGCCTTTGATACTTAATTACAGGATATAAAATGAGATGCATACGCAATCGTACATATAAGAGTACTTGAGCAAAGATTGGTTCTCTCGAGCCTCCTCGGCTTCGGGTGCCAATCATGCCTCGTGGGGACTCGGGGTGTGACAAAGTGGTATCAGAGCAGTTCGTTCTCAGGGTGTCTACAAAGCCGTGTCTGAGTAGAGTCTTACTTATGGATGTGTTGCGCGCCACATTTATAAGTAGGAGGCTACGGGACATTTAGGAGTTGTTTCATTTCTTCATTCTAGATCGTGCAATAGAGACATTGTCATAGGTTGATTACATCTAACCATTGTAATTGGTTTTCTTTGATATAGTAAAATGCCGATTACAAGACAAGGTATGGGCAAAGATAAGCAGGTAGATATGCATGCGGGAGAAGGGATTAGTAAATCCCCACCTAATCCAGCTAGTCAATATGGGGTTGAAACTGAGTTTACATCACGGGCACCTTCTCCTCTCCCTTTTCCAGGGAGACCACAAAGGAGGGAAGTATCCCCAGAATCGCTTGCTAATGTTACTAGGCAGGAACTAAAGGATTTGAAAAATGCGGTGCAAATGTTGACTCAGATAGTTGTCGCCCAGAGTCAAGGACGAGTTGGTCCAGTAACAAGTGATGATAGTGCGGCTAGGATAGCTAGTCGGCGGACACAGGATTTCCTGAAATTAGATCCCCCCACATTTACCGGGTCCGATTTAAATGAAGATCCGCAAGACTTTATAGATCAAATTCAAAGAGCCCTAGAAGTCATGCATGTAACTGGTATAGAAACAGTTGAACTTGCGGCCTATAGATTGAAAGGTGAAGCTATATTATGGTATGAAGACTGGAAACGATCTAGAGGTACTGGTCCAAATCCAGCTAGTTGGGAGGAATTCAGGGTGGCATTCCTTGATCATTATCTTCCATATGAGGTCCGCGAGGCTCGTGCGGATCAGTTTTTAAATCTTCGTCAAGGAAATATGAGCGTCAAGGAGTACAGTCTTCGGTTTAATTCATTGGCTAGATACGCTCCTCATATGGTAGCAACTATGGCCGATAGAGTTCATCGGTATGTAGACAGATTGGAACCCTACTTGGTAAGAGACTGTACTATTGCGGCATTAAATAAAGACATGGATATAGCCAGAATTCAGGCCTTTGCACAAAAGATGGAAGATCAAAAGTACCAAAAGAGGTTACATGGATCTGAAGGGGGGCCTTCAAAGAGGGCTAGACCTACGGGACAGTCTACGGGTTCCCAAGGAAGACCTAGGTCTCGGAGTTCTCGTCGACCGCCTAGGTCATCATATTTTTCCTCTACAGTAGATATTCCATTACCCTTTCGAGAAGCTAGGGGCAGTCATATAGGGCAAAGCAGTATGGGTCGAGGTTCACGGATAGAAAGATTTTCTCGTCAACTGTGCCAGCACTGCGGGAAGTTTCATTCAGGAGAATGCTGGTATGGATCGAATGTTTGTTCGCGATGTGGTATATCGGGACATCTGCCAACAGAGTGTCGACAAGAGGACACGGGTAGTATGGCGCGACCTACGGGGTTAATCATCGAGGCATCATCGTCTGGTGTACGACCTGCTGGTCAAAGTAGAGGTGCTGGAGGAGCAGCTCATTCCAAGGGAACTCAGAATCACCCCTACGTTCTCTTAAACCGGCAGAACGAAGAGGCACCCCCTGATGCAGGTACAGGTACATTACTTATTTGTTTTTTGTTTTTTTACATGATGTATATATATATTGATGGATCCGAGCTTTTCCGTATTATATGCTACTCCATCTATTACCGTGAAATAACGAGACACCGGGATTATTAGTTATTATAATTAAGATGGAAATGAGGGATTTGTTTTATGTTGCAATGGGTATGAAGTGGTTGGCTTCTTGTATGACACGACGAATGCCGAGTTAACAAAGTACATTTCCATTTTTCTTCCATAAATGATCGTCTTGAGCAGAAAGGTAAACGTGTTCCTATCCTGACGTAAGAAAAAAATTATGCCAAAGGTATATACATGTGAGTGGTACGACCTAGTATGTCCTTGTAGGATGCACCAGTGTCGAGGCACACAAAAGAGAAAAAAAAAAGAAGAGGGGGGGGCACATTGTGAATGCGTATTGATTATGAGGTAGCGGATAGAAGTGAAGTTGGGTACAGTTTTCCACCCCTAAAAACGTTGTATGATAAAGGTAGTGGGGTGACTATCTACTACTTATAATAATGGTATTAGTCAGGTATCACCATGGTGTCATACAAGGGTTTATATAGAAGCAAGTTTACTCTCTAAGCTCAGTTAACACCTGTCATGAGTCGAGACACATTGCGCTCATTGAAAAGGTACCATTATGGAGTATCCCACGAAGAAGAGACGCCTATGACTATCCGGTGCACAGGTTAGTACGTAAATGATGAGGAGCAGAAAACCAAAGTGATGAGACCAAGATACTTATAGTTGCTTCAAACGAAAGGAAAAGGTGCAAAAGTGCAAAAATGAAGAGAGACTAAGTAAGTACCTACATGAGCATACGTATAGAACTATATTTGTTTACTCATAAGACGACGTCGTTAACATTCGAGGACGAATGTTCCTAAGGGGGGAAGAATGTAACACCCCGTACCTTCCCAACTCTACTTGATGACATTGAATAATGTTTACTTAAGTGTCGAGAGTTATAAGTATGTATTTGGAAATGGTACAGATGAGAAAAAAATTAAAATTTGGCCGTGTACATGTGACGAGCCTTTCATAGGAAGTGTTTTGTGACTTCTTGAAGCATTTATGTCATACCCCGTACACATTTTAACCTCATTTGGTGACTTAGAGTCATGTTTACTTGATGATTAAGATCACTAAGTGTGTATTTTGTCGTGTTTTGATAAGGTATTGGACGATACGCAAGTGTTGGAAAAATGGCCGAAAAATTCAGCAAAGCATCAAAACTTGCGCCACTACCCTGTTTCAGGGGGTGTGGCGCAAGCCACCTGATTCAGAGGGGTCTCCAAACTTGCGCCACTGCCTTGTTTTGCAGCAGTGGCGCAAGGCACAAACATTTTGCCTCCCCGAGCTCGTTTCGTAACGCAATTCTACGACGCTTCTTGGATGGTTTCGTTTGGTTCTTTGGAGTTATTTGAGCATTGTTAAAGCTTCAAACACTTCAATATACTCCTAAATACTTCTACATGACCAAATCATGAAATGTGAATAGTGATCCAAAATGTCCAAGGAAGCCAAAGGCGACTAGAATTCCTATGTTTGCGATCGAGGCGACGAGTGAGCATAATGTCGTGACATTATGGAATTATTTAAACATGAGATTGTGGGGGTATTATACATGTAATTAGTTGGGCTAAATTAATTTTGTTCCATTGGGCTCAAATGAGGCCCAAATATTAGCATGGATACATGGCCCAACAAGAAGGAAATGATCCATTCTTGTTTGACCCAAAGAAGGCACTCAATTATTGACCAAGTGGGGATAATTATAAGACTTGAGGGCCTATATAAGCATGGAAAAATCAGAATTTTAATCCACAACTACACACATGCTTTTCTTGTATTTTCTAGAAAATTCCCCAAAAGCCTTTTCTCTCAACTTCAAACCCTAGAGCTCAAAGCCAACTTTTGGAGCAAGATCACCACCTTCCAAGCTTGGGTAAGTGATTATTATTGTACTTTAACATATTAGAAGCATGAGAAAATATTTATATCATGTTGGTTATGGTTGGAAAGGTTGGACATGGCACTTTTGGTTTTGTGAAAGAGATGTGTTATCCATGGGATTATAGCTTGAATTATGACTTGTGCCTTTGATGAAAGATCATGGTATGGACAAAATAAGAACATCTATGGTGTTATTTTGTTATTAAATTTGTTCTTTTTCTATAAGTGCAAATTGTGGGATTTTGGCCGATTTGTGCTATGAAGTGTATTAAAGTGAATTGATGGGTTGTTTGTGATGTGGTGTGGATAAGAAAGTGTAAAGGGGAATTGTTGTGGTGGAATGTATTGATTATCATGTATTGGTCAATGTTGGGAATATTGGAGGATTTTTGGAATAATGATTTTATCAATGGTTTTGTCAAGGGGGAAATGGCATGTTAAAGCTAAACATGTGACTTATGGTTATTTTATGCATTTGTAAAGTAATTGGTGGTTAATGTGAACTTCGTTATGCATTTGTGTTGTAGAGTGACACATAAAGAAGGAGCGGGACTATTGTATGCACCCCTAGGATTATATATTCGTATTGCGAATCCAAGGTATGTAAGGTTACTTTTATATCCTTCTGCAACATATGATGTTCACACTGTCATAGCACTTACTTGATTTCGAAATACTCTAAGGTATTTCATATTCAATAGTTGGCTAGAGTACTCATATGTTCCTTATTCATTGGTCACTGGTGAATCGTATAACTCATGTTTATTGATTGACTCATGTCCATTGGTTGACTCACGTTCATTGGCTAATATGTTAAAAGTTCCAAATGATCTAAGGTATTGCATCGCAGGGTGATGAATAGTTAGTATCGCAGGGTGATGAATAGTTAGTATTCACATGTATCGTATTTAGTGATCATTATGTTAAGCTTCCAAAAGTGTACTATACCAAGGGGGTTCTATAGTATGCCAACTAGGAGTGATATATTGATAGTCATATGTGTTTTACTCCTATACGAATCATGAATCACTTAGTTCTTATTTATGGGTGGAAGTTCTTATGTTGTTGATCCTAAGAGAATTATCCCAATAAGAGCAATGAGGTAAAGAGAGCTTGTTTAGTTGAATATCATTGTTCCGATCATGTGAGGAGTCCTATGGTATGATGATTATCCTTGTACCAATTGTAAGAGTATCAATCTCATAAGAGTGATAAGAGAGGTGATGTGCAAGTTCGTATAGTTATACTTCATAAGTGGAATTGTCAATCTCATGAGATAAAAGGGTGAAGTGAGATGTGCATGTAAGTACGTGTTTGGCTAAGGTGTTAATCTCATAAAGTACAAGAGTAAGGTAAAGTATATAAGTGTGTGCTTTAATGTCATGATCTTTAACGTGTCATTCTCATAATTATGTAAAGGGTGTTAGATTGGAAAGGAGTAATACGTGGTTGCCTTATGGTTCATTGAGTATAGATCACATTCTAAAGGGTATAAGTTCAAGAGGGAATAGTCCTAAGATTTTGCTATGTTATTCATTATAGCCCACCAAAGGTGGAGGCCCGGTATCATGCTTACGTATATAAGATCTCATAGGAATAGTGAAGGAGGTGAAGTGCGAGCTACTATATCTATCCCTCACTAGTTAAGGTGCGAATCTCATGAAGTTAAAGAGTGACATAGTTGTGTGTTTCAATAAGGTCCTAAGGCATCTCTTTTCACGTTATCATCTAGTGCCAATCATATACACCTCATTCTTGATTTATTATTATTCATGTGTTACATAATTATGGCTCATGGTTCCAAGGTTCAAATAATGTTATGTTCTAAAGCTTTCAAATCATGTCATGATCCTCAAGGTATCAATATCTCTCAAGTGAATGAATCAATCTCCCACAAGCAAATGTACTAATCTCAAAGTAATGAAGTAAAGGAACCAATGTATGTAATATTGACCCACAACAAAGTGGATGCCCACCAAGAGTGGATGACTACCCACAATAAAGTGGATGCCCACCCAAGGGTGGATGACTACCCACATTAAAGTGGATGCCCACCCAAGAGTGGATGACTACCCACAATAAAGTGGATGCCCACCCAAGGGTGGATGACTACCCACATTAAAGTGGATGCCCACCCAAGGGTGGATGACTACCCACAATAAAGTGGATGCCCACCAAAAGGTGGATGATCATAATAACCCACCAATAAGGTGAACGACTAATAAAGATGACGAAGGTAAGTAAGGAAAATAATAAACGTAATGTACATGGTTTCCCACATATAGAAAAAGAGTTTATTCACATTGCTATTTCTCTTATATTGGTTTCATGGTTGTTATTATGCACGGATCCTTGGAGATAGTCATAAAGAAAGAAAGGTACATAAGTCCGCACATAGAGTTTTTCTTATAATTATTTCCATTGAAATTCTTATGTATTGATGCATTGATGTCATTTTCCTAAGGCCTTACATACTCAGTACATTTTTCGTACTGACCCCTCTTGGGGACTTACCTTACATGTTGCAGGTGCAGGAATTAGTAGACCTCGTCAGTAGGTTGCGGACCATTTGCAGAGTATTGGTGAGCTCCAATTGCTTCGGGGCTTCCCAAGTCATAGGTGTTCATTAAATGTTGGCATTTTGTAATTATTGTATAGACATGGTCATGTATCTGTAGAGGCTTTGTAGACATATGTGGGGAGATGAAAGTAAAGGATGTATGTTCATTTTGACGCAATGGCCCTAACGGCCAAAGTTTTATATATTGCATATGTTATCACGAGTTTCGCCTTTGATACTTAATTACAGGATATAAAATGAGATGCATACGCAATCGTACATATAAGAGTACTTGAGCAAAGATTGGTTCTCTCGAGCCTCCTCGGCTTCGGGTGCCAATCATGCCTCGTGGGGACTCGGGGTGTGACAGGGGTAGGGGTAGGGAATGGGGTAAGAAAACAGTTTTGAGTTTTTTTTTTAAAAAAAAAATTTGGGGTGGGGGTTTGGTAGGGGTGGATAAGATTTTTTTTTTTGAAATTTTCTAAAAATAAAATAAATTTTAAAAATAATTTTTTTTTTGAGGGTGGGGCCTGGTGGGGGTGGGGGTAGAGGTAGGGGTAGAGTTAAATAATATATGGTAAAAGATAAAATAAGATTATGTAATATTAAGTAAGGACATAATTGAAAAAAAAAAAAAAAAAAAGGAAAATGGAATACCATTAGTGGTTACATAAAGTAAGGATTTTCATGATTAGCAAATCAAGAAATCAAAACATACCATACCATACATTTTAAGAAACAATCAAAACAAACATGATTCTCTTAGTAACCATACCATACCACGGGAACCACCATCCAAACAAAGTGTAAGGATACAAGAGGCTTTGTACAAGATGTCATTTGCACATGGTAACATACTGATTAATATTTTAAATTTCTCAATCCAAGTATTCCTTGTATTAATTTAAATATTTTAATTAAGGGTGACTAAAAAGTTTGAAAATTAAAAAAAGGTGACACAAGTTTTAATTATTGAGTAGAGGTAACAATTTTGTCATTAGTTTTAATGACATGCAGCAATTGTTGTAAGTTGCTGCAGCAACTTGCAGCAATTTCGATAGTTGCTGCAACAACTTCCTAATGACTACTTAATAAAAAATTTGACTTCAGCTGGTCAAACTTGTCACCTTTTTTTAATTCAACACTTTTTTGTCACCTCCTTCTCAATTCTCTCAAGTAACTCAATTCTCTCAAGTAACTGGCCAAAGTGTTTAAAAATAGTATTTGAGATCCAAGGAAAAATACCCACTTTACCTAGAAGTTAAAAGAAGTGATGACCCTTTTCTTACAAAACTTGGAATAATTTAGCCCCAGAAATTTTAAAATATTTCTTGTGAAGATACACAACAAATAGAATACAAAATTTTGTAGCTATAAATTAAAATACAATAATGAGAACCATTAAATATCAGATCTATCATAATTGACAGAAAAGGAAACCTGGGAGACATACATATAATAATTTCTCCCTCATCTATTATTTTTCTCTCGACCCTGCGATTTGTAGCAAACGCCTTTATTATTGATTTTAATAAATTAAAAAAAACAAAGAAATGGAGAAATATAAAATCCTCCTTCCCCAAAATAAAGAAAAAAGGCAGCAATTTGGGGCTTCAATGTAAAGGCCAAAGATTTGATTATGACAAAAACCAATCAATCTTCATCTTTCAAGCTAACCACTCCACATCCATTCCTTCAATTTCTTCAATCTCCATACTGTAATACACAATTATTTAAAATAAGAAATATGGAGAACATATTAGTTTAATCACATATACATAACAAATATTCTCTAAATATATATATAATTAAAAATACACTTAAAAAAGAACAATGAAAATATAATATTAAAAAAGTCAAAGATTTGATGATGACGACGACGACCATGATATGCATATAAATAATAAATAAACAAATAAAAATAGCATCAACTTCCTTCTTTTAGTTAGAGAAAAGAAATAGGTTTATCAAACTAAAAAAAAAAAAGAAACATAGAAATACATTCTATCCATATTTTTTTATTCATTATTCTATATTTACTTTGAAACTCGATTATTCAGATTCACATTAAACTACTCCCTTTGAAATGTAAAAGTTATAATATATCAAAAGATGAAGTTATTTCAAAATTCGAATCGACATCTTAAATTAAGAATAAGGAATAGATGGTATTATATGGCTGCATGATTACTAACTGAAAATCCACAAGAGATAATTACAAATTCAATAGTTTCCCACTGACCCAACAAACTCCTACCCTCAAAAGAAAAGAAAAAAATAAATAAAAATAAAGGTGGGTCCAGTGGGTTGTCTGTTCATTTCTTCCACCGTTTGACGTGTCAATCAATCCTAGCAAAGACCCATACTGCCGTATACTACTCCCTCCGTTTAAAAAAGAATGACCTACTTTCTTTTTTAGTCCATTTAAAAAAGAATGACCTCTTTCCTTTTTTTGGAAACATTTTAATTTCAACTTTCCACATGTCATGTTTAACACCACAAGATTCAAGGGCATTTTGGTACATTTGCCATAACTTTAATTTAGGACCACAAGATTCAAAAGTCTTCTTTATTTTCTTAAACTCCGTGCCAAGTCAAACTAGGTCATTCTTTTTGAAACGGAGGGAGTAATACTAACAAAACATGATGTTAGTAGGTGTTGTCTATAAGCATGCATCACTTTTTGGCCAAGGAATTTTACTATTAAAATATACTGTGATTGTTCTGAGAAAAATGCTGTTAAAAAGTTAAAAAAAAGGTGATTTGATGTACTAAACTCTGAAAGATATGAAATTTAAAAAATAAATTTTATTTTATATTTTTGTGAGAGTTTATATTGCTTGGATTTTTTAAAAATATCGATAGATATGTGTTAAATTTTTTTAAAATAATATATTTTTAAAGAAGATGATATAGATGCGGTAATATTTTTAGAAAATGCGGACACCACAGGTGAGAGGTTATTTCCGCACAAAAAATTGGTAATAAAAATAAACAAAGAGCATCTTGTACAGTACGATGACCTAGGAACAAAAAACATTTCTTAATATTTAAATATAAAAGGGAAACTAAAAATGAAAAGTGAAAAGGAAATGAAACAATAACATCCCAATATAATCTCATCGGATAAAATTTGAAGAAGATAGAGTGTATTTAAATCGCAAACCTTATTCTTACCTCATAAAAATAGAGATTATTTCTAAAAAAATCTCAACTAAAATAACTCGTAGCGTTGCAAAGAAGACATAACAAATAATAACGAAAACATTATATAGCATTCCGAAAAAGTAATAGCGACAAAAGAAGAAATGAAACAAGTAATAAATAGTTACCATGGTAAGGTAGGATGAGAATAGGTATCATCGACATGTTGTTGCAAGCAGGTTTCATTTGGATTGAGCCATGCAGGGAATTCCATGACTTCATCAAATGGATAACATCCATAATCCTCAGCAATGTTCTTCTCATCAGGTCCAATTTCCATGGCCTTCAAGAACTTGAACCACCAAGCTGATGTTGCCAAATTCAGGTTGTCATTCCACTCCATCTCATGTTGCTCCCCTATTGATCTTATCTCTTCCATTTCCTGCTCATCCATTGATAGATGCAACCCTGAATCTTCTGAATTCACCATTTGAGCTATAGGAGCACCCCCTCCCACATAATGGAATTCATCTGAAGATGATGAAGGGGATGATGATGAAAAGATTGAATTGTTATTGCTGCTGCTGGTACAATAAGGGGTTGCATCTAAATTGCTGAAGTCTTGGAAATTGAGATTCAAGCCTAATGTCTGGTTGGGAAGTGGAAAATTGAGGTGGTCTTGAAAAGGTAATTGGGAACCAAAGGATGAAATAGGACAAGAATAAGGATATTGAGGAAGACAAGGGAAGGTTGAATTGGAAAAATTCTCCATGTTGTAACTTGGTAAGTTGTTGTTGGTCATAGTGTTGGAAGCATAAATCCTGGGGTTTCTCCGGGATTTATGCTTCCCTTGTTCTTCTCCGGAGGATTCCTGTGGCCAAGTCTGCAACGATTGTGGCTCGGTGTGAGATTGCTGTTGCTGTTGCTGTTGTTGTTGTTTCATAGACGCTCTATGAAACTTAAGGGCAGTGACAATCTCACGCCGAGCCTCGGCCATATTTAGAAGCCTTTCTTGATAAGGCCTACTAGTGTGGAGTCTCCTCCTCACTTGCTTTTTTTTAGGTTGTGGTGGTGGTGCTGGCTGTGGTGACAATTGTGCATCACTACACAAACTATCATCAAGTTTGGTTGAATTCTCTAGTGAATCATCATGGTCTTTGGGAATCAAGGGATCTTTGGTTCTTGAAGAAGTTAACTGTTTGACTAGGCTTCTAATATAGGCACCAGAGAGATGAGGTTCTTGTTTTAGTTTATCAACCTTTGCTACTTCCATAACTCCTCCTTGCTTTGGTGAAGATCTTCCCCTCATCTTACTCAATGACTTAGCTTTTTTCTTTCTTTTTTGGGATCTTTTTTGTTGTTTTTTTAGATGGGAATGGAGAGGTCAATATAGCAAAAAGGTCGGTCTAAAACATGTCATTCACTTTCTGAGAGCCAAAGTACACACTATGCAGAGGAGAGGCAGAGGTTAGGAAGGTCTCTTGGGTGCATATAAATAGCTAGAGACACTCTAGGGTTTTTAAATACTCTTGGAGTTTTCCTATTTTTCTACTACTCTTTTGTTACTAGTCTTAGATGGGTCGTTAGGATGAGTTTCATAACAGATTTTACTCTACAAAATGACAGTTACATGTATAAGCACCTTCTCCTTTTTTTAATAGAATCAAGTTAAAGAGGTATGAGACATAATCTTCCATAGTAGTTGGAAGATCCACTATAACTACGTAAGGGCAGCTAGTGCACAAAGCATTCCGTGTTAGCAAGGTGCGGAAAAGTGCCCCATCCCAAGGGGTGTGATGTAGACAGTCTATCCTAATACAAGCATACTCGTGATCTATAGGTCACACGAAGACAATTTTACCTATAAATAAATTTTAGTATCGAGCCGAATCAAGTTGAGTCGAGCTAAACCATTGAATTTTCTATAATAACAAGTTAAGTTGAGTCTGAGGTGAACCCAACCGAGCTTTAGCAGTATTAAAACAAGTCCAATTGAGCTTTGATATAGTATAGTTGGACCAAAGTCGAGAACAAGCCAGTTCTTTAATGTTTGTTTCGTAATGTGATTATGTCTTAAAAAATAATTAAACTCATGATAAATCGCTTGATAAGGATTGAGAATTGAACACAACTGTGATTCAATTATGTGTTATTATCAGTTTAAGTTAGAAATCTAGAGTCCATTGTTTGAATCCCCTCAGTTCATTTTTTACTTTTTTGGATTAATTAATCTCATTCCATAAATAACACACAAAGTTGGTGGTGCTATGACTGGCTCAACCACATCTATCACTTAAGTTGTCAAAGTCAAGTTTCTAAGCATAGTAATCCAAAAAGATATGTCAAACTAGAAAACAAAGCAAATTCATCATCAAAGCTAATAATTTGACTTGTGTCCATTACACTCAGCCAAATCAAGGTTAGAGAATCTCCGAAGTGTGAAATAATGGACTTTCACAGGATTCATGGACATTGATGACTTCGGTGCTGCAACTAATTCTATGACATTATGGCATGTTCATGTGACCTTCTGGTTAGGCTGGAAAAGTCTCAGCATATATATGTAGCCTTCAAAAAATAAAACCACTAAAGAAACAAGAAATTCAAAACATAATTGGAAGAAAAACGAAAAGACAATCCCAAACACACAGGACTTGGTTCAAGTGGCAAAGGTTGAGGGACTTGTGATTTATGTTACTAGCTCGAGTCTTACAGTATGCAAACTAAGCCTGATTTTTTAATTGGAGAAAGGTAAAAGGGTGAATCCATTATCAGAGTTTCGAAGAATGTGATTGGTCTTAAGGATTGGCACCCGATGATTTTTTGATTCGATGCATTAAAGCTTTTTCTATGTGCGGGTCTGGGGAAGGGCCGAACCACAAGAGTCTATTGTACGCAACCTTATGCTGCATTTCTGCAAGAGGTTGTTTCCACAGCTTGAATCTGTAACCTCTTGGTCACATGGTAGGCTGGCAGCAACTTTATCAGTTACACCAATCTCCCGTTCAGTTACACCAAGGCTCCCCTCAATCCAAAACAAAAAAAGAAAAGGCAGTCCACTAGCTTCCAACATAATTAAGGCCTGCAAGAAGACCTTCAATGCTCAAGAACAGGCAATTCATAGCTGGTTTTATCACACATCTTATACTTATCTATCCGTTAAGAAAATAATTTTCAAAATTACCTATTTTAACTACCTCTCTAAGGAATGGTGAAGACAGGACAGTAAATCATTCAACTAAAGCAACAAATGCATTTTGTTTGCACTCAATGTCTTGTGCCTCTAAACTTTTTGTCTCTTTATTTCCTTAGAGCACTAGCAGTGTAACATAGAGCACTAGGAGTGTAACATAACAAAATGTTCATTTTTTTTTCATTTCCAACAATTAAAATTAATGAAAATACACACACACATACGTCGAGGCAGAAAAACAGAGTTGATCTGCAAATTCTTTACATATCTTGTACAAGATATAGATGTAATAATCCTCAATTACAGACTAATTAAGTCATTCTATTTCATGTACAAAAGGGCAAAGATAACTTCATGACATGGCCCTGAACTTCTCAAGTCATCAATTTCAGAGATGAATCACTACTGTTGTCATCAGATATATATCACCACAAAATTTATCCTGAAAGGTATTTTAAGGAGCTAAGATTTTTGTTGTTTTAGCAATGATGAATTAAGATGTTACCTAATAAATCAAAATAGAATGATTGAAACAGAGAAGTACTACCAGGTATTAAGGGTGTGTTTGATACGGAGGAAAACATTTTCTGAAAGATATTGCTTAGTTTCTCATGTTTGGTTGAACAAACTTTTTGAAAACATTTTCTCTAGGAAAATAAGTTCCTTAAAAATGAGGAAAATAACTTCTTTAATGAAAATAGGGAAAATAAGTACTATAAGTGACATTCTATGTTTATTGTATTCTCCCACCCACACAACGCCCTTAACCCCTACTCCTTGACCATCCGACCCCCAAGGCGGCCCCACAACCTAGCCCCAACCCCTACCTCTATAGTTTTGTGTTAGATTACATATAAATGCTTTTGAGATAACATTTTCTTTACTTATTTACCGAATACTAAAAAGTAAGTTTAAAAAACCAACTAATTTTTCAAGAAAACATTTCTATGGAAAATATTTTCCTTCATACCAAAAGTGAAAGAATGATACGTATCAAAGTGAAAGGTAAGTTACAATAAGATAATTGTGAAACCAACAATGTTATTATATGAGAGTTAATGTTAGTTGCTAAAGTCCGAGATATCCACAAGATAAACGTCGTAGAGATGGAAAAACTAAAATGGATATGTGAATACAAGATCAGAAATTGCAAGTAGCACATATCAATTATAAAGTGAGAAAAGACCCTTTAAAATGGTTTAGTCCTGTCTTGTGTTGATCACCATATGCATCATTTTGTAGGTGTGAAATCATGGTGAGAGAAAGGTATTAAAAGAAAATAAGGTACACCTAAAATCACATAAAAAAATTGTCTTGAAATACCTATAATTTCTTGAAATTCATGCAAACCTAGTGATGAATACGGAGGTGAAAGCAATTAGTTGGGAATATGTTTTACAATGTTAATACGTTTAAGTCTTACATTTTCTAAGAGTTTTCTAGTTATGTCAGAAATTTAGATGCCACTAAAAGATATAGTGAATTTTTTAGTATTTTTTATTTTAATTTTATATAATATTAATGTGAAATGAATTTAAATAGAGTAACATGAGCAATATGTAATCATATAACCGACCCCAAATTGCATGAGATTGAGGCATACTTGTTGTGGTTGAAGACTTTTGCTACTTCTTCCAGCTTTCAATTGATTGAAGAAGAGGGCATTTTAGCCATATAAGTTTCTGATGATTTTGAAGCAATTTGTCTGCAGGCTAGTAAGTTGGTACCATGGACCAGGATCAAAACGTCAGCAGAAGGCTACAGAAACTGACAGGAGAATCTCCATACTATTGTAACCTCATTTCTTTTGTATAAACAATTGTATGTGAGCATAATGAAATGCAAATAATAACAATATTTGTTTAATAAAATCCAATATTTTTGTGCAAATTGTTGATATGACTAGTGTCTGTTACTTGAAACAGAGAACTTGGACCTTTTGGAAAGGCAATACACACACAGCCTGTTAAAGACAGAAATGTTCCATACCTCCCTCTCCTTTTCTTTCTGTTTTCTTTCCTATGTATTTATGCTTTTCTTTCAAACAGTTTCTATTTAATTTTAATTGCTACTTGGACCTGCCAGTGGCATGGCTCCTGAGTCTTTTTGATGATTTGTGTAACAACAATAACAGTGAAATGGGATTAGCTTATAAACGAGGGTAGATTGATTATATGATTCAGCTGAGGGTCTATCGAAAACAACTTCTCTACCTTCACAAGCAGTGGCGGAGCCAGAATTTTCATTGAGGGGGTTCAAAATCAAAAATAGTACACATACAAACAAGTCGAAGGGGGTTCAACATCTACTATATATACATAAAAAATAATTTTAACCATGTATAAATTGTATAATTTTCGGATGACCACCCTGGCCTGAAGGTGGCTCCGTCATTGTTCACAAGGTAGGGATATGATCACGTACACACCTTCCTCATTAGATTTCACTTATGAAATTGCACGAGGTATGTTATTGTGAAGAACCAACATCAGAAAGAGGGTCATTAAATAACATAGCCCCAACTCCCAAGGGGGTGACTTAACTATCAAAGAACTAGAATGACAATCTTGGAAACTATAGTTCAAATTCCAATAGAAACTGGTAGGTGAATTCTCCAATTTGCCCAAACTTTGTATAAAGAATTACTCCCTCCATTTACTTTTACCTGTCCATGTTTGATTTAACACCTCTTAAGAAGCAATAAACAAAATGGTTATTTTACATATCACCCTTAATTATTACGAAGTCATCCAAATATTGAAAAATGAATAGTACTCAATAATAAAGGTAAAATTACAGATTATCTCTTGATCTCCAAACTTGACAAGTAAAAATAAATACTCCCTCCGTTTCAAAATAATTGTCCCTTTTTTTAAAAATATTTGTTTCAATTTAGTTGTCCCATTTATGAAATCAAAAGAATTTTATTATATTCTTCCAATATTACCCCTATCATTAAATGACTACACAAAGTGTATAAACCCAAATTTATATTTTCAAAGCATAATTAATAAGACTAATTTGGTAAAAGAAACCCCTAATAAGTATTTTCTTAAGGGGAGTGTCAAGTTAATAAATGCCAACTATTTTGAAATGAAGAGAGTATATTTTTAGTACAAATATCTATTTTTAGTACGGTATACTGGTAAAAATGGAGGAAGGGAGTACCTTATAGCTGTGTTAGTGAAAGGTAGCAAACATTAATCATATGACACTAGTGAAAAAATGAAAAAAAATTAAAAATCAACTATTTGGAGTTGCACTCGACACCTTCTGTATCTTCACGAGTATGACACTGTAGTGTACGTAGGAAGCAAATGCAGTAATCTGTCCCAGAAACTTACAACTTCATTCCAAAAAATATGAAATTAATAGGCAACACTAATATACTATCATATAAATACTGGAATAAAGCCATGAGATTTCACCAAAGTTTGAGTTTTAATTCAACATTCCTAAACTAGCTGGTAAAAGTTCAAAAATATTTCCATTTTTGTTATATATGTGTGATGTTTTCTGTTCTATGATCCAAACCAGTAAAGGATAACTGTGAAAGCTGTGTTATTGCTCAACCATCATTCACATGGAAATGTCCAATCATCAGCAGGAGGAAAAAAAGGGACTCTTAATGGTATCCAATCTTTCACATAACTGTGAAAGTTAAAGGTGGCAGGCAATTCAATATTAGCAAATGACAACAATTATTCCAAAAATACCAATTATAGAAAAAGGTTAAAGTTTTCTCCCAAATATAGCAGGCGCTTTTGGACATGATTTGGTTGAGATCCGGAGAACAGAAAAATGAAAGTCCAATTTGTGTTTGAATATGAAAATAAAGTTGAAATTTTGTAAGTGAAAACTTGAAAAACTCATCAAACCTATTTTTCAAACTTCAAATTATATATTTCAAGTTTGAAATTGAAATACTATGAAAATAATATAAGCAAACGATTATTTGAAATAATCTCCCAATATTATTTGAATTTCGGAACCAAAATCTATAGCCAAACGGGGTTGGTATAACAGAACTGGCCAGATTTTTCTTTGAGATGGCCATATTATTGAGCATCTTAAAAATATTTTTCACTTTTTTTTTAATGATGGATGAATTGACACGATATATTCAAGGGGAAGTGTCGTGGTGTTTGTTATATGTAGATGACATAGTTTTGATTGACAAGACGTACAGTGGAGTTAAAGGATTTAAATATAAAATAAAAAGGATTTATGATTTATATATAATTATAAAGGATTTAAATATAAAATAAAAAGGATTTATGATTTCGATACAAACAAAGGTTGTGTAGATTAATGTTGTAAAATCTTACTCGGTACTCCTTCTCTCGGAACCAACCATTTTGCTGAGTAAAATATTTTAATCAGATCATTATATATCTCTCCAATAATTATTATTATTATTATTTATCTTACCCCGTTCATCTCTTTTCCCTTAACCTTATGTTCTTAATAACTCCCCTCTTTAACCCACCCTGAAAACAGACGTTCTTCAGCCATGTCCATGAAATTTATAGGTTAAACCATCGGTACTATTAAGAGGTTAAAAAAACTAACCATGTACTGAGGGTAATAAAAACATATATTCACATAATATATAAACATGCCTTTTCATATCAAACATCTATTATAGGAGAGATACAAAGATCTTGGTAGAAATATATCTACTTACATGGTGTAGATCAATGAGAGGTTTTCCTTTCGGGAGTCCCCGGAAACCTTACAGCTACTTGAAAATTAAAACTCACAAATTCTTCAATCGTTCCAAATGGTAGTATTTATAGCCCTCTGTGGATTTCAAATCCGGTCTTCAAAGATGTAGAAAACTTTCTTTAACTTGTCGAGTACTCATTGGGCCCCATTGTCACATGGCTTTGTTGAAACTATTCTTCATTTTGTCCTTCTTTGTCTGCTGCTTTATTTTTATTTCGTCATTGCTTACGTTTGTATTTTTGTCTTCTTCTGTCTCATCAAGTGTCTAGGTTGTGTAATGCTACTGAATCAAAACACATTCCTTAGTCATCATCTCCATTCGGGTCCTGTGCGTCAAGTAATGCTGGGTTGTATCTATAGTTTTCTGAACTTTCTGAATTTGTGTCTGGAACCTCTGATTCGTATTCTGATTTTGGGTTTGCTGTGATTATTTCTTTTGTTTCTTCCTTAAGTAATTTTTTGAGTGTATTTTCTATTATTTTTTTTTTATTTTTTTATCTTCTTTCCTTTTCTTTGAAGAAAATCCTTTTTATTATCATCCCCTTTTGTATAGGTCTCCTCTGTTGGGAAGGACCTTCGTTCTCAAAACTTGTTGGGAGTCGTCTAACACTTTTGGGCAAAGTGCCAGCCATAAATGGATTTGATATGTCTTTACCAGCTACCGTTTGAGCTGGACTAGCTACATCTACATCCGATGTAGTGAATTTATTTGCATTCATTGGGGAATACACACCCTTCTTATCCATTTTTAGTAGATATGGAGGACTCTCTCGGTTTGTCTGGGATGTTGTATTTAATGGTTGTGTCTGACTCAATTCGAACTGGAGGATTTTAATTCTGTCTAATATTCTCGTTTGTCTAGTCAAGTGTTCTCTTTCTTGTGCAAGTTTTTCATTCTTTTGGTTTAGCCTTTTGAAAGCTTTTGTCATGGTTGAAAAATGATCACAAAAAATAATTTTGTCTGTGCTTTTACTGATATTGTATTTAGGAAATGTATTTGGGTTTCTAAGTTCTGGGGTTATATAGAAATTTGGCCCAAGAGTTCCTCTGGCATAATCCAATGCTTCATTGAAACCTTTGAACAGTGGAGTAGGGTGTTCTTTTATGGCGTTTATTACTTGTATCCATCTTTGGAAAACACCTTGGGTTCGTCCCTGAATTACAACATAAAATCTAAATTTTTTGTCTTGATTTTTGTTTGTAAAATACTGACTCATAGCATTTATTACCGTAATAAAATAACTATTATCTCTAGAAGTCTTGTTGTATGATATCGATAAATTGTCTATGATGCATTTTTGTTGTTTGTCTATTCTTGCCTCTGCTTTCAACCTGAAACTCATGTTTGATTCTGGATAGCATATCAGATTTTGCTTTCTAAATCATAGTCTTTCGATTCTTTTATTGTCTATCATAGTCTGTGGTTTAAATTGACTATTACTTATTAAAGTCTGTAAATACAAGTCTTTGGGATGCATGTCTTGGGATGGTGAGGCTTCAGTCTTTTCTTTTCCTGCAGTCATTCTAAAAATAAATATGAGTTAGTTTTTAATAAGTCTACTATGCTGATCGGCTAAACTGTTTTCTTTTTCCTTTATATGCTCTAAGCTGATGCTATACATTGATGTTGCATCTAGAAAATTTAACCATCTTCTTTTCATTTACTTTCTGGTGGAATTTTACTATTGCTTCACAGTCTGTTCTTACTAATATTTCTTGTTTATTTAAAATGTATAGTTAAAACTATTTAACCCATAGATTACTGTTAATATTTCTGCGTCTATACTGCTCATATTTCCTTTTTCTCTGTATTTATCACTTTGATAAGCGCATATTCTTTCATCCTTTTTATCGCTATACTTATTATTTTGTGCCTTTAATATTGCTCCCCATCCTTCAAAACTTCCCTCTGTTTCTACTATTAGATAATCTGTTTCTAGAGGCATGGCTAAATTTGAGATATTTTTTATCATATTTTTAAGGTTTTGTACTAATTTTATATCTTCTGTATTAAATTTTTTTTGTCCTATCGCTGCTGTCTTTGAGTATAAGGGTCCAACTACCTTTCCTAAATCTTTAATCAAGTATCTTGCATAGTTGAGAATACCAAGAAATTTTTGTAATTTTTTTCTTTTATCAAGTTTATCCGGCATCTCTAGGATCTTTTTAGCAATGTGGGGTTGTAGTTTAATTCTTCCTTTCCCAATTACTACTCTGAAGAAATTAATATTATTTTTACATAAGTCTATTTTGTTCCTGCTAATTATTATTCCATTATCTATGAATAGTTTGAAAACTATCTGTAAATGCCCTAAATGATCTTTCATATTATTAGTAAAAACTAAAATATCATCTACATATACCAAAACAAAGTTTTTATATTCTCTAAAAATGTTATCCATTTTTCTTTGAAAAATTGGTGGGGCAGTCTTTAATCTAAACGACATTACTATCCATTCGAAATGTCCTTCTGGGCAAGTAAAAGTTGTCCATTCTATACTATCTTCATGCATTTTTATCTGTCAATAACCTGATTTACAGTCAAATTTGCTAAATATTTTTCTTCTCTGGATTCTATTTATTAATTCTGTTTTGTCTGGTAATTTATATCCATCCATTATTGTATTATCGTTAAGTCTTTTATAATTTATTATCATTCTTGCTTTTCCTCTTACTATTTCGCTATGGTTTCTCACCATAAACGTTGTTAACCAATGTTTTGACTTAAATCTTCTTATTACTCCTAATCCCAATAATTTTTTTATTTGTATTTCAAAATCTTTTAAATCTTGATTTGTTGATTCAATGGTTGCAATTTTTATAGTATATTCATGATTAATAATTTCTAATTTGCAAGTTATTTGATTGGATCCCCAATGTTCAAGCGACTTTTCTCCTATTATTTCTAATTCGTCTAAAGTTTATTCTTTGTAAGTTTTGCTGGTCTTTGATTATTCTGAGTTGTATTCCTTTTTTGAAAGTATAACTTTTTGTATTTGTTTCTATTAAATTATAATTTTTTCCTATTTCATCATAAACCAGTAACTCTTCTAGTTCTTTTATTTCTTGATTCTCTGAAATTAACATTTCTTTTGTTTTTTCTTCTTTAAGGTTGCAAGTACATTTATTATATTTGCTACATTGTAGGGGCTCTATATATGATTTTTTTTAAAATTTATCTGGCTTTTATTGGTATACGTTTAAAATGTGCTTGTGTCTGGGTAGTGTTTTTAGATAGGATTACTACTCCATCTCTAGAGAGGAGGCAACTTTCATTGTTTTTTAACAAGAAATCTAGTCCTAACGCAAAGTCTACTCTTATTTTTAGTTCTCTTACCCATATTTGATCTAACGTGTAAGTGAGTTTATAAAAAATAGTGAAGTATAAAATTTGTGAAAGTATTAACGAAATTTATGGCCGCTTTTTTTACATAATGTTTATAATAAGTGCCATCCATTTGCATGGACATTTGTAGTTTCTGAAATTTTTTATTAAATGTGTTGGCAAAATTCTCTTATTTATTATGCTTTGGGCACATCCTGAGTATATTAAGGCTAATGTCTCTATTTCATAATCTTGTATCTTTATTCTGGCTAGTACCTTTATAGTACTTAGTTTTTTTTGTCTTTATTACATATTAAATCCTCATTATTAGCTCTTCTTCTTTTTCTTCTATAACCTTTTCTTTTTCTTTTTCTAATTTTTCTAAAAAAAATTTCCAAATTATCTATCCTTGCTTCTAATAATCCTATCTTCTCGTCTATATTGCTATCTATCTTATGTCTTGGAAAGTCTGTATTGATTTGTTCTATAGCGTGATTTCCTAGAGTTTTTTCTATACATTGAATACATCCTTTAGCATAGCATTTTGTACATTTTGCTCTTCTACTTTTGCTTGGGTACCAATTGCATATGAAGCATTGGTTATTATCTAAGCCTTTGTTTCTTTCAAATTATGAACGCATTCTTCTACGATATTAACTAAAGCATGATTATTTAATTCTGTAAAGTTTAAGCTTAGATTTTCTAGTCCTTTTTCGTTTATTAAATTTTCTTTCTCAGAATCCGATGAGTCTTTTTCTTGTTGTTCTTTAGCTTCTATGCTCATGATTGAGTATACACTTTCGTTATCTGACATGTACTCGTCTACATTTATTAAAGTTTCTTGAAAATCTTTTATTAGTTGGGAATTTATAGTCCTACTGTTATTTCTTTTGGGACAAATATTCGCTAAATATTCTATGCTCCCACAAGTAAAACATTCTAGAGTGTTTTTGTAGTTTCTATTATTTCTGTATTTTCTTACATGTCTGTTTTTATCTAAGTATGGTTTCTTTGCTGAAGATTTTCTTAGATAATATCTTTTCTTTATATAATTATTTTGTCTTTTTGGAAATGATTTTCCATATTTCTTATATTTTCTTCCCCTTTGGTAATCTTCATCATAGCTTTGGGTAGTATATATACTTTCACAAAAATTTGTATCACTTTATTTTAGCTGTTTTTGTATTTGTATGTTGGTGCATTTTTCTTGTAATTTTTTTATTAGATGTTGTACTTTATGTCCTATTGACCATTTTATATTTGAGTTTTGTATTACACCTTCTCGCTTACTCCATCTTTCTTCTACTTCTCTTCCTAGGCTCCTGGTATCTTATTGAAAAGTTTTTTTTCTAAGTTTTGATCAAATGCATTTTCACTGATTGTACAGTAGTAAAAATAATCATTTAAAAATGGTTTTATATGATACCGACTACTAATACTTAGTTGTTCTAGTTTTATTAGAGAATTTCTTTGTAATACTAATAATTCATTATTTGGATCTTCTCCAGTTATAAGGCTGTGTATTTTATTTGTGAAATTGTATGGGTTAGGTCCCATAGCTGTTAGCATATGAAATTCTTGTGGAAATTCTGACTTATAAGCTTCCCATAATCCTTTAGCCAATTCTCCTAAAAAGGTTTCCATATACCTCTACATAGTCTCCGTTTCTGTTTCCTGATATGTTTTAATATAGTCTGCTACTACTATACCTTTCCATATATTGATTACTGCATTACATGATTGTGGATCATGTGCTGCTATATTTAATATTTTACCCTTACTTCCTCCTTTTTGGAGTCTAATGGGTTCTTCTATGGACATTCTTTTTCCTATTGATTTTACATTTTTTATTTGTATTTCTGGATTTATTCTAAACAAACTGTGTTTTGGTACATTTCCTGTATTCGTATCTACCGTGTGCATTGGTATCGTTTTTTAGAAGGGGCTTGAACTAGTTGATGTAGATTCTATAAATTCTTTAATACTCTGAGTTGTATCTTCTTCTACAGTGCTTTTTGTTGTTTCCTTATCACTATTTTCTAAAGATCAAATTCTTCTGTATTCGTAATTATCTGCTCTTAACTCACATTTTTTGAAATGTTCTTTTACTTGGATTATGTCTAAACTTCCTTTCTTACATCCTTTAAAAATATTTAAAAAGATTAAAAATATTCCTTTAGAATGACATGAAAAATCACCCTTTCACTAGACAAATTATTATTAGATACTGGTATATAAAAAGAAACAAAAATCATTAAAAAATAGAACAAAAGTTTAACCATCTTCTTTTACTACTATTCTTTTCGATTATCCTTTGGTGGAACTTTACTATTGCTTCATAGTCTGTTCTTACCAATATTTTGTCACGATCCAATTTTCGAGTCATGATGACGCCTATATAAAACCACCAATAGACAAGACAAGCCCTAGCCCGGGGCGACAATAGACGTGCCAATAGACGGGATCTCGTAAGAAAGGAGATGAAGCAAAACTACTACCATCAACATGCTACGAATGTAAAGACAAAGGAAGTATACATACCGGGAAAAAAGAAAAAGGACAGTATATAACTCTAAAACCCTTCCCAAGACCTGGTGAGGTCAGTACACGAGCCACTACTAGACATATCCAGAATACAAAACAGAAATCAAATATACACAACATATATACAATAGTCTCGGATCCAAAAGACTATACATCAGAGATGGAGTGGGATCTGCCTCGGACGTCAGTAAGCTTTCCCTGCTCCAAAACCTGTACAGAGAAGAGTCACATCACGATCGTCGGCTAGTACGTGGATCTGCATCGGTAAAAGATGAAGAAGTGTAGTATGAGTACCGGGGCAACGGATACTCAGTAGGCATCATCGACCGACTGAGCTCAATGTAACATAAACCTATTGAAGTACGAGGGTGCATGCTAAGTTCGGGTATAACTGATAAGCAAATGCGATACTGAATGATAAGTAAGTAACGGTGCACATAACACATAAGTCAAACATAACCGAACTGCGCTCCCATAAACCTGCTGGGCACACGAAAGAATACAATACCTAGTCTGGCCCCCATAAACCGGCGGGACACACAAGAATAGTAAATGCAGTACCATCGACAAACCTATAGCTGATCCCATATCCAGTAGCACCATAACAAAACCAGAACCAATGTCGGATTCAAACCGATCTCTATGGGTGATAACAACATGCCATATATAATATATATCCGGGGCCGACTTAAGCCGAGGCCCCCAATATCAGTATCCAGAACCATCATACCTGTAGTGGCCGGACTCGAATCGGAACTCATAGTAACCAGTATCTCAAAGCATCATACCTATAGTGGATGGAACCGAATCGAAACTCATAGTAACCAGTGTCTCAATGCTGAAGTAGTGCCAGAATCCACACCCAAACACAGATAAACGAGCACACCAGCCTAAACCAGTCCCAAAATATAAGTACTAGCTCATAATATGCTATAAAACTGTCTCAGGGTCCTCAAGTCACTAGCCTATAGTTAGGCAAGATATACATAAGCCCCTGAGTATCTAAAACAAGTCCTGGCAAGGCGGTTCCCAACTCTACATGGCGGCTAGTCACACCTGTAAAAGGTAAGCGCTATCAGGAACTAATAAGGTCAATCAGGCTAAGACAACATAACTGGAGCAAGTTTAATTCATATCAACACCAATGTACTATCTCAGGCTTAACTGGGTCTAACAATCTCGAAGATTAATATGCCGACTAAGAACGATAGCAGGGCCCATTACGAATCCCAAAACCAAGTCTGGCAACATCTGCCCAGATCTGACTAAGTCTGGCCAAGTCTGGACCATAATCTCATAATTCCCCATCCAACAATAGTATACTACCCACTGACCCCAAATTGATCACCTATCGCGTACTGCGAGGATACCGAACCGAGAACGTGTCCGGGTGGCATTATCAGGCTCAGAAGCCTAAATACAGCAAGCCAATACCATAACTAAAGTACTAGCACAACAACATACATACATTACATATAAACCCAATCTATGTGCAAGGGAAGGTAAGCCTAGCCTACCTAGACGCCACCATAAGCTTGCCAAAGAACCCGCTAAGCTGGAGCCTTCTCCTTACGAGAGGCCTCCAATTGATGCCACGGTATCAAAATGGTAAACTAGATGTCAAAACATAATTAATGATACCCATATGTCACTAGGTCAAAAAATGACCGGACAACTCACGTGGGGCCCACTTACGGAACTCGCTAAATCGAAATCGTCACAGCATCCCAAATCTCATCGTGACCAATAGTCACAACATTTATCTTATCATCTGAGCTCAATACACAGCTCAAATACCAATAACAATACCAACAAATCTAACTGAAATGTAAACGACCGTAAAATCGAGAAAACATACTGTAGAAATGTCGAGAATGAAGACACAAACTTAAATATGTAAGTGTCTAAGATTTGACCTTGCTATACAAGCTTATATAAGAGCTTAAAGCTCTAAAAATGGTCTTTCTATGGAGTTTGTTCGTTTAAACATGAGAGAGAAGGTGAAATGTCTATATATAGCCAAGGCAGGTGGCGCTAAAGTGCCCTTATGGCCACTTAAGCGCCTAGCGCTAAAGCTCCATAAGTGGCCGCTTAAGCACTCCACTGCTCCCACCGCTTGGCCGCTAAAGAGGATCCAAGGATCGTTTAAGCACCTATGGCTGCTTTAGCCATGTCCTTGGCCGCTAATGCTCCTTGGCCTAGCTTGCCTTGGCCGCTAAAGCACGCCTAGGGCCTCTTAAGTGCCTAGCACTAAGGAGTACTTATGGATGCTTAAGTGCATGGCGAATGCCAAAAATGGCTAAGTCTGGATAATTTGGACTATGTATTCGGGATCGATCTGGAGTCTCGCACACGCAAACGAACTATGTTACCTAACTAATTTCAATGCTCTGGACTCAATAGCACTGTTGGAATTTCCATCAGAGGTTGTTCCAACTAAAAATGGGGCCCATTCCCCAAGGGTTGACTCGACTTAGCCAATAGTCGGCCTATCACCCAAAATAAGTCCGGGAACCTCAAGACCCAAACCAAAGGTCTACCTATCCTAAAGTCGACATTCTAAATCTGATGAGATGGTAAAAAATGGCATCCGAGGATGTTTAATAGGGGTTTAAGCCCGGTAATTATACCTGACTACCAAAAAATTCAACATAGAAAAGTGACACTAAAAGTTAAACGAACTGCCAGGTAACCGTACTACCAGTCCCAGCAAGTCATACACGACCTGGGGCAGTCATGGAAAGTCTCTAAACATCGTAAACATGCGTAAGCACTAGGAATGACCTGGAGGGTCATTATAGTATCCACTACTAAAAGGGCTTTCATCTGCGAAAGTTAAGAATAAATGCATACATGAAAACGTAAACAAGTAGGGATATTGGGCTCACATATCATGCTCAAGCTGCCAAGTGGCCTCTTCAACTGGATGGTGATGCCACTGTAACTTAACCACTGGAATGTCCCGGGAGCACAATCGTCTGACATTTCTGTCCAGAATAGATACAGGCTCCTCCACAAATGCTAACTTCTCGTGTAACTGAACCAAGTCCAAATGTAGCACATGCGACCCATCCGAAATGTACTGTCGCAACATAGATACATGAAACATTGGGTGAATAGCTGAAAATGTCGAAGGCAAAGCTAACACATATGCTACCTCCCCAACTGTCCTCAAAATCTCAGAGGGTCCAATATATCTGGGGCTAAGCTTTCCCCTCCCACCGGATCACATCACACCCTTCATGGGCGATACTCGTAAGAAGACCCTATCACCAACTCTGAATCTCAACTGACGACGTCTACAATCAGCATAACTCTTCTGTCTACTCTGAGTTGTCCGTAGTATGTCCTGAATTACTTAAGCTCGATCCAAAGATTCACTGCACGATGACTGATCTCCAAAGTTTCGAACCAACTAATTGGAGACCAACACCCTCTACCATACAAAGCGTCAAACGGAGCCATCTGAATGCTGGAGTGGAAGCTGTTATCATACGCGAACTCTGCTAAAGGCAAGAACTGATCCCATTGACCCCCAAAGTCTAACACACAAGCACGGAGCATATCCTCTAATACCTGAATAGTCCGCTCTGGCTGTCTGCCGTTCTGAGGATGAAATGCAGTACTGAGGTCCACCTGAGTACCCAACTCCTCTTGGAAAGTCGGCCAAAAACTGGAGGTAAACTAAGACCCTCGATATGATATAATAGATACTGGCACTCCATGTAGGAGAACCACCTCCTGAATATATGCACGAGCTAACCTTTCAGCACTGTAGGAAACTCGAACAGGGATAAAATGCACCGTATTAGTCAATCGGTCTACAAAGACCCAAATACTATCAAAACCGCGGGACGTGCAAGTTAATCCACCAACAAAATCCATAGTGACTCGCTCCCATTTCAACTCGGGAATGCGCAACTGCTGAAGCAAACCACCTGGTCTCTGGTGCTTGGCCTTTACCTGCTGACAACACAGGCATCGAGCCACTAACTCAGAAATATCTCACCAAATACCACTCCACCAGTAGTGCTGCCTCAGATCTAGGTACATCTTAGCTCTTCTGGTGTGAATAGAGTATCTGGAACTGTTCGCCTCGCATAAAATCAAAAGAATCAAGTCTCCAACCCTCGGAACACACACACGACCATCATATCTTAGTACACCATCAGAACCCAAAGTAGCCCTCTGGGACTCACCTCTCGCTACCCGCTCTTGAAGACCACGAAGTTCACTATCCTCAAACTATCGACTCTGAATCTGCTCTAACAAAGTAGACCTCGCCCCAACACAAGCAATAATCCTCCTGGGATCAGAGATATTCAAATGCACCATCGAATTAGCTAAGGACCGAATGTTCAAAGTTAATGACCGCTGAGATACTAGAATGAAGGCTAAGCTACCCATACTCACTGCCTTCCGACTCAATGCGTCCGCAACTATATTTGCCTTTCTCGGATGATAGAGAATAGAAATGTCGTAGTCCTTCAACATTTCTACCTATTAGCGCTGCCTCGAATTAAGATCCCTCTGAGTCATAATATACTGAAGACTACGGAGATCAGCATAAATCTCAAAATGAACCCCGTACAGATAATGCCTTCAAATTCTGAGCATAAACACTACCATTGTCAACTCCAAATCATGAGAAGGGTAATTAGAAATCATACGATCTCACTACATCAGAACACAATCCAAGCCAACACCAGAGTCGTCACAGTAGACAGTGAAACCCTCACCCTCAACTGGAAGAGTCAACATAGGAGTGAAAGTAAGTCGGTCCTTGAGCTTTAAGAAGCACGTCTAACAACCTTCAGACCACTGAAACAAAACCTCTTTCCTGGTCAATCTAGTTATAGGAGCTACAATGGATGAGAAACCCTCAACAAACCAATCTATAATACCCTGCCAACCCAATGAAACTGCGAACCTCAGTAGGCGACGTGGGTCTAGCCCAACCTCGAATAGCCTCAATCTTCGCTGGGTCTACCATGACACTGTGTCTGGATACAACATGCCCCAAGAAAGCTACAAACTCAAGACAAAACTCACACTTAGAGAACTTGGCATAAAGCTGATGATCTCTCAAAGTGTGGAGCACAATACTCAAATGCTACTCATGCTCCTCGCTACTCCTCGAATAAACCAAAATGTCATTAATAAATACAATCACGAAGGAGTCCAGAAAAGGCCTGAACACACAGTTCATCAAGTCCATGAAGGTTGTTGGGGCATTAGTCAATTCAAAAGATATCACCAAGAACTCATAGTGGTCGTAACGAGTCCAGAATGCTATCTTAGGGGTATCCGCCACCCTAACCCTCAACTGGTGATATCTAGATCTCAAATCTATCTTAGAGAACACCACTGTGCCCTAAAGCAGATCAAACAAATCATTGACGCGAGGCATATGATACTTATTCTTCCCTGTCACCCTATTTAGCTGCCTGTAATCGATACAAATAAGCATATATACATCCTTTTTCTTTACAAACAGAACTAGAGCACCCCACGACGACACACTCGACCTGATAAAACCCTTATCCAGAAGATCCTCAAGCCGACTACTCAACTCCCTCAACTCAGCATGGTCCATACGATAAGGGGCCATAGAAATAGGTTGAGTGCCAGGGTCGAGGTCAATAATAAACTCTACATCAAGCTCAGGGGAAAGTTCAGGCAGGTCAGTTGGGAATCCATCAGGAAACTCACGAAAAACAAGGACGGACTCTCAACACTAGCATCCCAAACATAAGCAATAAATGAATCACATCCCCTCGACATTAATCTACGTGCCCGAACGTAAGAAATAATCCCCATCAGTGTGCAACAAACAAAACCCTACCACACCATCGGAGGTATACCAGGCATGGCTAAGGTAACAGTCTTGGCGAAGCAATCCAAGACCGCATAATGAAAAGACAACCAGTCCATGCCCAAAATTACATCAAAGTCTACCATGGCCAATACAATAAAATTAACCCTAGTCTCAAACTCCCAAACAGTCACCAGACAAGATTTATATACCCGATCCACTAATAACGAATCACCAATAGGGGTAGATACACATAAGGGCACAAATAGTAACTCAGAACATAAACCCAACCACAATGCATAATAAGTAGATACATAAGAAAACGTGGACCCGAGATCAAATAATTCAGAAGCTGGCTGATGGCATACAGAAATCGTACCTGTAATAAACGTATCCGAAGTCTCAGCTTCTAGCCTAATAGGCATGGCATAAAATTGACGCTAGCTACCACTAGTCTGAGCACCGACCTGACCACCATCCGAACTCCCTACACTCCACCTTAGGAACCCTGGGTACCACCCCAACAACCCTGTGCACCACCTCTACCTACTGGTGATATAGATCTGATAGGCTGTACCGTCTGAACTAAAATCCTAATCGTCCTACGCTGAGGACACTCACGCGCGAAATGATCGACAATCCCACAAGTATAACATGCTCCTGGCTCCCTGCTTGGCTTAGAAGATCAGGTTGATCCGGTATGACCAACTCTAGTCGATGAACTAGACTGACTACGTCCCTGAGGCTGACTACCAGAACCACTATAAGTGGGCTGACCCCTATCAGAAATCTGTAAGGCTAACTGTACGGGCCTACTAGGCTGACCCTGTCACTGAAAAGACTGCTACTGCTACTGAGGGTACCTACCCTGAAACCCGTATCCTCTGTACTGCGAGCTGCTGTGACTGCCACTGTAACTACCATAAAATTAGGGTCTTTTATCACTTCCCCCGAGGGCCTCTCAATCCATATCCTCGATCGAATACACATGCTCAGCTCTCTCAGCAAATGACTTATCCAAAGTCACTAAACTCTGTGTAGCTCTAAAGTGATAACCATAATCCTCTGACAAAACATCTGATCCTCTCATGCTCGTCAGGTAGGATAATTGTAGCATGCCTGGCTAAGTCATGGAATCTCGCCTCATACTCGGCTACTGATATCGAACCCTGTGTTAACCCAAAAAACTCATCTCAGAGCCGCTCGAACATACTGCGGGGCATATACTTCCCCAAGAATGCCTCGAAAAACGAAGCCCAAGTAACTGGAGGATATCCAGCTGGCCTAGAATCAAGATAACCTCTCCACCATCTCCTTGCGACTGTATCAAACTGATAAGCAATAAAATCTACCTCGTGCAACTCCACCAATCCCAAATTCCTCAGTTTCTCCTCACAGTTGGATAAGAACTCATACGCATCCTCTCCTGGAGTACCCGCAAATCTGGGTGGAGCTAATCTCAAAAAATGACTCAACATCTTATGCTCCTCGATAGACATAAGTGGTTGGGCTTCTACCGGCTGTGGAACTACTGGTATAGGTGGATCCTCTACTCTGGGTACCGCATCTGCAGACTGCGCCCCAATACCAACACTCTGTATGACTGGTTGGGCTCCCTATGTCGAAGGACCTCCAACTAATCCCAGCAACTGCACCAAAGCATCAATAAATTTGGGTGGAGCTTGGGCTGCTCACTGGCCCATCGGCTATTGTGGCGGCGGAGCATCTGAAGCTATAACGGGATCGGGTGACTGATCCCTAACATGATCTCTGCTCGGGGCTGCTGCTCTATCCTGGCCCTGACTTCTAGGTCAACCTCGGACCCTAACAGGATCCCTCACTGTAGGCTCGGGGTTTTGCTCCCCAATTCTCGCTCCACGAGTCCTAGCCATTTGCGGAAAGAGTGAACTAAACAAGGATCAAAAACCAACACTGACTCTATTGCACAGACGTGAATCAAGGAATGAAACTATCCCCTCAAAATGCTTCGTAGTCTCCCGAAGATAGGATACAGTCATCCCCGTACTGATCTGCGGAACCCTACTACACATCAGCTCATATATTGACACTGCCCATAAAACCTAGGCTCTTATACCAAGCTGTCACGATCCGATTTCTGAGTCATGATGGTGCCTATCAAAAACCACCAATAGGCAAGGCAAGCCCTTTCCCGGGGTAACAAGCAATGGGCCAATAGGCGGGATCTCATAAGAAAGCCGATGAAGTAAAACTACTACCATCAATATGCTACGAAGGTAAAGACAAAGAAAGTATACATACCGGCACAAAAAAGAAGAGGACAATATATAACTCTAAAACCCCTGCCAAGACCTGGTGAGGTCAGTGCATGAGCCACTACTAGACATATTCAGAATACAAGGCAAAAACCAAATATACACAACATATATACAACAGTCTTGGATCCAAAAGATGACTATACATCAAATATAGAGTGGGATCTGCCTCGAAAGTCAATAAGTTTTCCCTGCTCCAAAACCTATACTGAGAAGAGTCACGTCATGATCGTCGGCTAGTGCCTGGATGCATCGAGAAAATATGTAGAAGTGCAGTATGAGTACCGGGGCACCAGGTACTCAGTAGGCATCATCGGTCAATTGAGCTCAATGTAACATAAACTAGCTGAAGTACGGGAGTGCTTGCTATGTACGGGTATAACTGATAAGAAAATGCGATACTGAATAATAAGTAAGTAACTGCGCACAGAACACATAAGTCAAACATAACCCAACTAGGCCCCCACAAGCCCGCTGGGCACACAGAAGAATACAGTACCCAACCTGGCCTCCATAAATCGGTGGGACACACAAGTATAGTAAATGTAGTACCGTCGACAATCTTGTAGCTGATCCCATATCCAGTAGCACTATAAAAATACCAGAACCAATGTCGAATTTGAACCGATCTCTGTGGGTAATAACAACAGGCCACATATAATATATATCTGGGGTCGGACTTAAGCCGGGGCCCCCAACATCAGTATCCAGAACTAACATACCTATAGTAAATGGACTCGAACCGGAACTCATAGTAACCAGTATCTCATCATACATGTAGTGGACATACTCACATCGGAACTTCTAGTAACCAGTGTCTCAATGTTGAAGTAGTGCCAGAATCCATACCCAAACAAAGATAAACGAGTACACCAGCCCAAATCAGGCCCAAAATATAAGTAGGGAAACTAGCTTATAATGTGCTATAAAGCTATCTCGGGGTCCTCAAGTCGCTAGCCTATAGTTAGGCAATATATACATAAGACCCTGAGTATCCAAAACAAGTCTTGGTAAGACGGGTCCCAACTCTATGTCGCGGCTAGTCATATTGGTAAAAGGTAAGCGCTATCAGGAACTAATAAGGTCAATTAGGCTAAACCAACATAACTGGAGCAAGTTTACTTCATATCAACACCAATGTGCCATCTCAGGCTTAACTGGGTCTAATAATCTCGAAGACTAAATATACCGACTAACAACGATAGTAGGGCCCGCTACGGGTCTTGGAACCAAGTATGGCAACATGCTCCCAGATCTAACTAAGCCTAGACAAGTCTGTACCATCTCAAAATTCCCCAACCAACAATAGTATACTACCCACTGACCCCAAATGGGTCACCTGTGGCATACTGCTAGGATACCAGACCGAAAATGTGTTCAGGTGGCATTATCCGACTCAGAAGCCTAAATACAACAAGCTAACACCATAACTACAATACCAGCCCAATACCAACACAACAATATACATGCATCACATATAAACCCAATCTATGTGCAAGGAAAGGTAAAACTAGCCTAGTCGTACGCCACCATAAGCCTGCCAAAGAACCCGCTAAGCTGGAGCCTTCCCCTTATGAAAGGCCTCCAATTGCTGCCACACTATCAAAATGGTAAACTAGATGTCAAAACATAACTAATAATACCCATATGTCACTAGATTGAAAAATGACCGGACAACTCACGTGGGGCCCACTTGCGAAACCCACCAAACCAGAACCATCACAGCGTCCCAAATCTTACCGTGACTAATAGTCACAACATCTATCTTATCATCTGAGCTCAATACAGAGCTAAAATACCAATAACACTACCAAAAAATCCAACAGAAATGTAAACGATCGTAAAACCAGGAAAACGTACCATACAAATATCGAGAATGAAGCCACGAACTTAAATATGTAAGTTTCCAAGCCTGTACCTTGCTATACAAGTTATATAAGAGGTTGAAGCTTTGAAAATGGTGTTTCTATGGAGTTTGTTCGTTTAAACATGAGAGAGAATGTGAAATGTCTATATATAGCCAAGGAAGGTGGCGCTAAAGCGTCCTTATGGCCGCTATAGCCCCATAAGTGGCCGTTTAAGCGCTTCACCGCTCCCACCGCTTGGCCGCTAAAGTAGATCCAAGGGTCACTTAAGCGCCTATAACCGCTAAAGCTCCTTGGCCGGACCCTAGGTCCGCTTAAGCGCAAAGGCGTGCCTATGGCTGCTTAAGCGCATGACCAATGCCAAAAATTGCTAAGTCCAGGCAATTTCGACTATGTGTCCGGGATCGATCCGGAGTCCTGTGCACACAAAAGAACTATGCTATCTATCTAATTTTGACTCTTTGCACTCAAGAGCACTGTTAGAATTTCCATCAGAGGTTGTTTCGACTATAACTGGGGCCCAAGCCCAAGGGGTTGACTCAACTTAGCCAATAGTCGGTCGATCACCCAAAATAAGTCTGGGAACCTCAAAACCCAAACCAAAGGTATACTAAACCTAAAGTCGACATTTAGGATCCTATGAGATGGTCAGAAATGGCATCCGAGGCCATTTAATAGGGGTTTAGGCCCGAGAGCCATACCTGACTACCAGAAAATTCAACATAGGAAAGTGACTCTAAAAGTCAAACGAACTGTCAGGTAACCATTCTACTAGTCCCAGCAAGTCATACACGACCTATGACAGTCATAGAAAGGCTCTAAACATCGTAAACACACGTAAGCACTAGGAATGACCTAGAGGGTCATTACATATTTCTTGTTTGTTTAAAATGTGTAGTCTAAAACTATTTAGACCATAGATTTCTGCTAAGATTTCTGCGTCTTTACTACTCATATTTTTTTTTTATTTATATTTTACATTTTGATAGGCTCATATTCTTTCATCTTTCTTGTCGCTATACTTATTATTTCTTGCTTTTAGTACTGCTCCCCATCCATCGAAACTTTCGTCTGTTTTTACTATTAGGTAATCTGTTTCTAAACGCATGGTTACATAAGAAATGTTTTTTACCATGTTTTTAAGTGTTTGTACTAGTTTTATATCTTCTGTATTAAAAGATTTTTATCCTGTTGTTTCTGTCTTTGAGTAAAGGGGTCCTGCTACTTTTCCTAAATCTTTAAGGAAGTGTCTTGCATAATTGAGAATTCCTAGAAACTTTTGTAACTCTTTTGTTTTATCAAGTTGTCTGGCATGTCTAGGATCTTTTTTGTAATATGAGGTTGTAGTTTAATTTTTCTTTCTCCAATTACTATCTAGAGGAAATTAATATAGCTCTTACATAGGTCCATTTTCTTTATGCTAATTATTATCCCATTAGCTAGAAATAATTTGAACATTGTCTGTAAATATCCTAAATTTTCTTTCATATTATTACTAAAAACTAAGATATCATCTATGTATACTAAAAAAATAATTTATATTCTCCAAATATATTATCCATTTTTTGTTGAAAACCGGTGGGACAGTCTTTAATCCAAACGACATTACTAGCCATTCGAAATGACCTTCTGGAAAAGTAAATGTTGTCCATTCTATACTATCTTCGTGCATTTTAACCTATCAATAACCTGATTTACAATCAAATTTGCTAAAAACCTTTCTTCCTTGAATTCTATTTATTAATTCTGTCTTATCTGGTAGTTTATATCCGTCCCTTACTGTATTATTGTTAAGTCTTTTATAATTTATTACCATTCTTGCTTTTTCTCTCACTATTTCACTTTGGTTTCTTACCTTAAAGGCAACTAACTGTTGTCTTGACTTTGATCTTCTTATTACCCCTAATTCTAATAATTCTTTTATTTGTATTTCAAAATCTTTTAAATCTTGATTTGTTGATTCTATTGATGAGGTCTTTACAGTGTATTCAGGACTGATTATTTCTAATTTACAGGTTATTTGATTAGAACTCCAATGTTGTAAAGGTTTTTCTCCTATTGTTTCTAATTCGTCTAAAGTTTGCATTATTTTTTGTAAATCTTGTTGATCCTTTATTACTCCAATTTGTTGTATTTCTTTTTTGAAATTATAGTTTTCTTTGATAATTTCTATTAGGTTATAATTTTTTCCTATTTCATCAACATCCTTTAGGTTTTCTAGTTCTTCTGTGTCTATTTCTTCAGATCTGAAATTAACATTTCTGTTGTCTTATCCCTTTTAATGTTGCAAGTACAATTATCTCCTTTGCCACATTTTTCTGAGGATTTTAGTTCTGTTTTTTTAATAATTCTAGTTTGGGTTGGTATACCCTTAAAATAGGCTGGGGTTTGTGTAATATTTTTAGACAATACAACTCCATCTCTAGAAAGGAGACAATTTCCATTGTTTTTTAATAAAAAATCTAATCCTAACAAAAAGTCTACTCTTATTTTTAGATCTCTTACCCAAATGTGATCTAACCTATAGACGGGTTTATAAAAACTCGTGCAAGTATTAACAAAGCTTATGATTGCCTTTTGTAGATATACGTTCCATCCATTTGCATAGACGTTTGAGGTTTTTGAAATTTTTGGATTAAGTATTCGGACAAAATTTTCTTATTTATTATACTTTGAGTGCATCCGGTAATGCACACTCTTAAGTCTATACGACTACCTTTTGAACCCGATAGACTTAAGGGTGTGCATTACCGAATAGACTTAAGGGGTTGTAAGTAAACAAATAAATTTGTAGACTTAACATAGTATATATGGGGAAAGCGATTTTAAATACTTTAAGCAGTAACAAGAACATGTTTTTCTAATATATGAAGAAGATGTGATAAAGGCAAAGATTGCACATGCAATAACAAAACAAAAGAAATGTTAATATCAGAAATACAAGAAATAGATGAAGAAGAGCTACAAGAGCTAGTGATACAGGACAAAATAAGTAAGAATTATAATTTAATAGAAACATGTGCAGAAAATTATAATTTTAGAAAAGGAATTCGAAAAATAGGAATAATTAAAGATCAAAAAGACTTACAAAAAATAATACAAACGCTAGATGAGTTAGAAATAATTGGAGAAAAACCCCTACAACATTGGGGATCTAACCAAATAACTTGTAAACTAGAAATTATAAATCCAGAGTACACGATAAAAACAACATCTATTGAAGCAACTAATCAAGATCTTGAAGACTTTGAAATACAAATATTAAAGAATTATTAATATTAGGTGTAATAAAAAGGTCTAAATCAAGACACAGATCCGTAGCTTTCATGGTAAGAAACTATAGTGAGATAGTAAGAGGAAAAGTTAGAATGGTAATAAATTGTAAAAGACTCAATGAAAATACAATAATGGATGGTTATAAACTACCAGACAAAACAAAATTGATAAACAGGATTCAGGGAAGAAAGGTATTTAGTAAATTTGACTGTAAATCAGGATACTGGCAGATAAAAATGCATGAAGATAGTATAGAATGGACAACATTCACTTGCCCTGAAGGACACTTTGAATGTCTAGTCATGCCTTTCAGAATTCCTTCCTTAAAAGTTGATTTAACTAGGATTTGAATTCCTCCGAGGTGGACATAATTCATTTTCTTCCTTTTTCTTTCAGAAATTTTTCTTAGGATTTGGTCTATCATTGGCTTAGTTAAAAGATTTAACTTATGTCTTCCAGTTGTTTGGGTAATTTCTATTACTTTTTCGATTTCTTGATATTCATGCTAGGAAATTATGTTTCCTTCGAACATTCTTTGAGCTCTGCTAATAAAATTATCTTCGGCTCTAAGATTAAGTCTTAGTCCTTGTATTTTTTTTCAATATTTCTCCATCAAATATTGCTTTTAACGCATATCCTCGCTGATCTTCTTAGGTTTCAACAACCTGAACAACTTCGTCTTCCTTTTCTGTTATTTCTTGATTCATTCTGAATCAGAACTTGAATCTGAATATTCTTCGTAGAGTTCTATATAAAAATCTCCACTTTCTATGGTTGTTATTGATTCTAAATCAGAATCAATTTCTTCTCTATCAATTTTAGAGATTTTGAACCTTTTCTTGTTCCATTCGTAACTTTTATGACCTTCTTCTCCACAGCTATAGCATTTGCATTTTTCTGTGCTTTTTCTTTTGAAATTATTTTTATTCTTAGTACTTTTTCCTTTGTTTATAATTCTTTTTGAGATATCTTTTTATTTTAATTAAACCCTTTTTATTATTTTTATTTTTTCTTCTTTTAGCGGGTTTTTTCTCATCACAACCCCATTGAATGAATGCATCTGTGTCGCTGCAATAAATTTGGGTGTTGATTCTTTTACCTTTTCTTTGTTTGTTGTGTAGCATACAGAGTTGACTAAGTCTTTGATTTAGAAATGAAATTCTTTGTCCAAGTGAATCATTACTTGGATCTTCTTTCGAATATTCTTCTCTGAAATAACTGGCCCAAAATCCTGATAATTTTTTAAAATATTTATCCATATATGGCCTCATATTTTTCTTTTTGTCAAAGATATTGTAATAATATTCTTCAAATTCACAAGTATACTCTTGAATAATAAAAAAGGTTTAACTAAAAGAAAAAATATCTCAAAAAAGAATTATATACCACGTAAAAAGTACTATAAGAAAAAAAAAATCAAAAGAAAAAGTACACAAAAATGCAAATACTATAGCTGTGGAGAAGAAGACCATAAAAGTTAAGAATGTAACAAGAAAAGGGTCAAAATCTCTAAAATTGATAGAGAAGAAATTGATTCTTATTTAGAATTAAAAACAACCATAAAAGTGGAGATTTCTATATAGAACTCTACAAAAAAATTTCAGATTCAAGTTCTGATTCAGAATGAATCAAAAAATAACAGAAAAGGAAGACGAAGCTATTCGGGTTATTGAAACCGAAGAATATTAACGAGGATATGCGTTAAAATCAACATTTGATGGAGAAATGTTGAAAAAAATCCAAGGACTAAGACTTAATCTTACAGCCGAAGATAATTTTTTTAGCAGAGATCAAAGAATGTTCGCAAGAAACATGATTTCCTTTCATGAATATCAAGAAATCAAAAAGGTAATAGAAATTACCTAAACAGCTGGAAGACATAAGTTAAATCTTTTAACTAAGCCAATGATAGACCAAATCCTAAAGAAAATTCCTGAAAGAAAAAGGAAAAAAATGAATTATGTTCACCTTAGAGGAATTCAAATCCTAGTTAAATCAACGTTTGAGGAAGGATTAATTGTCCAATAGTTATTAATCTTTCAAATGAAAGATTTATAAATGCTAGAGAAGGTAATCTCGGTATAGTCGAAGGAAATCTAGCCTATACCAAATTACTTTTCACCTACTATCCAAGGTATTGTATCTCACTTAAAGTTGCAAACTTTAATGATGCTTTAAGCCTACATTTTCAAGTAAAGAGAAAAGATTTATTTAAACCTGGTAACCAGATTATGAGCATTTATTATCAGGCTCTACACACTGTTACCAATTCAAACTATGAAAATGTCTATAAAAATAAAAACATGGTTGAAATAGACCAAGAATGTATACAGGTATTGCAAGAATAGTTGAAGTAGAAATTCAAGAGCTGAAATACTAGACGAATATGAAATTCATTTTGGAAAAACACAAGAGATAGGAAGTACAAGTACTAACCAACCCTTTTTAGAATACGAAAAAAATTCTATAAGAAAAAGTATATCACAAAGATACCCTCAAAAGAATCTAGAAACCACTGCTAATGTCACAAAAATTGTAGGAAGATTCTTTAACGGAAGTGATTGGGTTAGGCAAAGCATCCTAATCCAAACAGGAGCAACTGCTAATCATGTTAAAAGAAGTATCCTAGATGGATGAACCATATATGAGGGAACACCTTATACATATAAAACCTTTGAAGGTAATAATTATAGCTGTATAAAAATGGTCAAACTACCTATACAAATAGGAACGATCCGAATTATAGTTCCTTGTTATGTTACAGAACATGAAAATGACTATAACATAATTTTAGGAGATCTATTTATCAATAGCCTTGATGATTATAATATTGGAAAAAATGAAGTCGAGCTTACCTTAGAAAATAAAACATGCATAATTCCAAAAATAAATGCCTAAGTAAACCTCTTTTAGAGTATCGGTATTCGTAAAATTTACTACATACGATACTAAATTGACTACTTATTGTTAAATTGATAATGGTTCCGAACCCAGTCTAGCAAGATCTTTCCTTTTTAAAGATCGAAATACTAATGCTACTAACACTTTAATTGTTGGTATTACATGTGACAGAGAAAAGCTAACTCATTTCAAAGAAAACGTTGAGATAATTTTAGGATAAAAAATGTTTATGCATATGATAAGCTAGAAACTAATCTGTTACTGGGAAATGACTTTATTCACTAGTTTCAAGATTATCATCAAACGATTTACATGGTTAGTTTTAAAACCCCATGTAATCATTTTATTAAAATCTCGAGAAAACATAACCCCTATGTTTTAAAAAAAGAAAAGGGAGTTTTCAAAAGAAATTTTTTAGAAAATCCAAAAAATTACTCTTGCAAATGCCTCAATCTAGAATGGATAAAGAATAATTTGCAAAAATATTATGGTGAAAATCCTTTAGAAAAATGAGAAAGAAGTCATAAAGAGGACACTTGAACCCTCAAAGAACCCGACATCATTATAAGAGTAAGACCAATGCTCTATAATGAAGAAGATAAAGCTGAATTTAGAATTCAAATTCAGGAATATAAAGCTGAATTTAGAATTCAAATTCAGGAACTTGCTAGCTTACGGCTAATCAGACCAAGCTAGAGCACTCACAGCAGTCCCGCTTTCATGGTAAGAAATCATGCAGAATAGAAAAGAGGAAAAACTCGCATGGTTATTAATTACAAAGAGTTAAACAAAAACTGTGTTTTTGATGGGTACTTTATTCCTAACAAAAACAATCTTATTAACCTTGCTAAAGGAAAAACTTACTTTTCAAAATTTGATTGTAAAAGTGGTTTCTGGCAGGTAAAATTAAATGAAGATTCAGTTCCTTTAACTGCATTTAGTACTCCTTATGTCACGCCCCAAACTGGTAATGACGGATAAGAATCGTATACATTTACTTTACAAGCACTCTATGAAATATACGAGATTATGGGATGACAACGAGCAGGATATCTAATATGAGTTGTATATATACACAAGGGAGTTATACTAACAAAAACTGTACAATACACTATTGCATGATATCCATGAAGCCTCTAGTCAGTTTAACACACTATACTACGAATAACTAGTTGGCATAGGGCCTGGCATACCCAACTAGAGACCTGTATATATAATCAAATATACTAGACATAAACTGGCCCCAGAGAGAGCTGGAGCTCACCAAAAATATCAGCTGAAAATGACAATAGAGCCTAACATATACGTCTGCTATCCTGCGAATCTGAGTCTGCATCAATAGTATGTGGTAATGTAGAGACGTCAGTACATATACAATATGTACTGGTATGAAAGCAGACAGAATAATAGCTAGACAAGTACGGAAGCTCGTATGAATCAAGTACCAAAGTGAAAGAATTATGAGCATACAAGTACAACATATATGATATGAAACTGTAGCCTATGCACCAACCTTATTTGTTCTTCGCATAATGTCCAGGAGGGCATTCATTATAATATAGAACCTATAATTTGCCTTTGTGATGTACTTAAACTATCTGTAGTACAAATAATCATAGGATGGCCTACTGAAGGTGATCTGAATCACATATAAGCATATGTCGACCCAAATACATATGATTATGATTTATACGTATAACTGTAATTGCTGTCAGATACAAGGTACGCCCCCCAGGGGCTCACTATGAGGGTCTGCCCACAGGCCATATATGCCATATGTTGGCTCGAGTCAGGGGAAACAGTGCATGGCGTTCCAGCTGACTCCAAATACAAATCATGCCACAAAGGTGGTACGCTCTAATGTTCGGGCTCACTATAATGGTCTAGTCTCGATCCTGTGCACAGAATCACGTCTAGCGCATATGCCAAGTAAAACCTATGTACCCCCCCCCCCCCCCCTATCATTTACGTTTATCAAATAATGCCTCAAAGGCCTATGACATGTGAATTATGGTAATGGTCATTTAGCTAATACATACAAGTTTTAACTATGCTATGGATATTTACTTCCATTCGTAACATGTGAGATATATATATATATATATATACACACACACCATGTGGCCTAAGAATTTCAAGTAAAGGAACTTACGATGATATTGAATATTGTAAAGATTTGACATAAAGAGAGAAAGGTAGATGCTTATAAGCTTGATGGAAGAACGAGGGAATGATATATAACAAATGAAAGCCTACCTTAATATCCTATGAGAACTATATTGACGTTTATAAAAAGGAGCACATCACGTAGGTGGTGCCTTAGTGGTGATGGAAGGTTTAGCTTTACATACCTTAGTGTTTTACTAGCTACGGTAGTATTCAAAGCCATCCATCAATGACCCGAAGGTGCATTTAACAATTTATCCCGATAATATTCACTTATGCCCTAAATTAATCGAATTTCTTAATAAGAATCCAAAATGAATTCTTTAGTTTTCAATTCATAAAATCCAACATCAAGTCCACCAAATTGATAGGAATTTTCAAAAAACTCCATTTTCATCAAACTTTCACCTTTTCCCCCCTTTTTCTCATGAACCCCTTTCGAGAAGTAGTGCAAAATTCAAATCAAACGATAATCAACAACTTATACTACACCCCAACATATATTCTATAATTAAATTCGAGTATTGAGTAAAGAAATTACCTTTATGGAATTAATCCCCAATTCGAGTTCTTGAGGATTCTTGGATAAAACTAGTAGTTTTCTTAGAAACTAAGGACCGTGGAACGTCTGTTCTTTGAAGGAATTCGTAATATCCTCTGTAAGCTGTAATTGTTCCATGTCATGCTTAATCATTTCCCTCCAATATTTCTTTGGCCAACCTCTAACCCGTCTGAAACCATCCATAGTGAGCCTCTCACACCTCCATATTGTGGATAAGCTGAATAAAGAGAAGAGGCAGAGAACCCTTTGGGTTTAAATGGTTTCACGTTCTGGGAGCAATTCTAAATTGAAAGAATATGTATCTTTCCCTTGCTTTCACTTTACTTTAAAAAATGTAGAAAAAGTCAAAGGGCCCCACAACTTGGCACACTTAAAACATATATTTTCAATTAATAATAATACTCCAAAATCCTTTCTCTTACCAGCAACAACATACAAATATATTACATATATATTCTACACTAATTGCTAATGTATCACAATTCTCTTTATAGACCAAAGTTGTATTTGTTTTAAGGTGTTAACTTAATTTAAATTTTTCCGTGGAGTTACACCTCACTACGAATGGTTAGTAATGCCTTTTGGATTAAAAAATACCCCACAAATTTTTCAAAGAAAAATGGATAAAATATTTTCTGAGAAAAATTTTCAAATTGTCTACATCAACGATATTTTGGTATGTTCAAAAACATATCAAGAGCATTTAACACACTTAAAAGTATTTTCAGAAATCTGTGTAGAAAATGGTATAATTCCAAGCAAAAAAAAAAGCAGAAATAAATAAAAATGAAATAGAATTCTTAGGACTGATAATTTCTAAAAATGGAATTGAATTACAAACTCATATTTCACAAAAGATTCTAGAATTTCCTAATAAACAAAATACTAAACAGGAAATACAAAAGTTTCTTGGATGTCTGAACTATGCAGGAGAATTCATTCCTGATCTAGCAAAAAAGAGGAATCTTCTTCAAAAACTCATTAAAAAATCCAATGGACTTGGATGGACGGAAGAACACACTCAGTGTATCAAAAGCGTTAAGGAAGAATGTTCCAAATTACCAAAACTTAGGTTACCAGAAATCGAAGATAATTTGGTATTACAAACAGATGCGTCCGATTATCACTGGGGAGCATTGCTACAAACAGATTTAAATGAAATTTACAGATATACTAGTGGGACATTTAACGAAGCAGAAGTTAGATATTCTACTAACGAAAAGGAACTTTTAGCTATTGTTAGGGAAATTAGGAAATTTTCAGCATTCCTATTACCTAAAACAATTTACTATTAGAACTGATAACACACATGTATCAAGTTTAATACAATAAACTCTCTTTTGAGCGGCAATATAGAAGGTTGCATAGATGGCAAGTATTGTTGTCATTTTATTCTTTTAAGATTGATAATATCAAAGGAACTGACAATTCTTTTGCAGATTTCCTCTCAAGGAATGTCTAATATGGATAATAAGACACAGGTTCTTGTTAACAGAATCTATCGAAAGATGGTCAAAATCGAAGAAGCAATTAATGACAAAAGCAACAAGCTCTTCGATATCCGAGATAAATTAGCACACCTATCGGAATAGGCGAGAAAATTACAATATGGTTTAAACCAGCTCAATACCGAGCAAGCAGAAAACATGGAGGAATTCCAACTCCTCTGTGAATACCTGGGCACAAGTCCAAAAGGGAATATTAATCCCTAACAAGGTGGCAGGAGATGTCCCACTAGCACCTAATTCCAAAAACATCTCATCAGTAAGCCCGGATATACCGAAACCTAAGTCATCTGACAAAGGTAAAAGGCGAACAGAGGAAAAGCACCCTATTGATACTAAATCAGTTAAGGCTGAAAAATCATCTCTGGGAAACCAGAAAGTAGTACTAACAAAGATCCGCTAGGGGAAAAAAGATTTGCTTCTTTTCAGGTTGGATTATGCCACCCAAAGGAGGAAGAATAGCTTGCTTTCACAAGAATCATTTATGGCCTCCCAAAAGAAAATGGAGAAACATTTGGAATTTTAGGAACAAAAAGTTTGTATCCAAGAATTTCCATCTTCCCTAGAGGATCTCCAGAATTTACTTCTAAATGGACCCAATTTATAGCAGCCCAAATATGGAGGAATTAAGGGCGTTGCCACCACAATTGGCATCGGCAATAAAAAATTATACAAACAAAGAAGGAGTCTATTACAGATTCTTCTGCATAGAACTGGAATGCCAGGACGAGCAACATTATTTTCCAACTGTTAATTTAATTACTGTTGAAAAATTAAAAACATTTAATATTAGCGCAGCAGGCGTTGATAAAAATCTTCTATACCTAAACAAAAAATGGATTAGATCTCCCAGGGCCATAGGAATAAAGGCTTTATAAAATATTGTCAAAAAATATTATAATGAAAATTACAAAGTCCTCGATGGAGACACAAGTTGGACCTTAATTACTAAAGAAAAGGCCAAGTCAAGCATCCTAAAGGAAAAAATATTGGACTTCGACCTTCACAGGTTTACAGCCACAAAAGAAACTTGGGAACTTGCATACAAATTCCTAGGACATAAACACAGGAATGAAGAATCCTGTGAAGAAGAAGAATCTGACAAAATGACAGATAGCAGTTGAAGGCAACTGGAAAATTGACAGCTATAAAGATAACCACGTGAAATTCAAGAAAAACAGAGGCTAAAAAAGAAAAGGAATCTCATCTTTATCCTATCCTAATCTGTCGACCAGATGTAAAAAGCAGCGGCTAAAGAGGTAAAGGAATCTTATCCTTATCCTAACTTGTCGGTCATCATTAAAGGACCAAAAAAAATGAATATGTAATTCTATAGGGATACCCCGAAGAAAAGTCATATTTGTAAGGTTACTCCTCCTTCAATCTATAAAAGGAGAGTAACTGACCCTCAGAAGATAGACTACATTTTTCACTAAAACTACCATTGGAGAAAAATGATAGGTATCTTTCAAGAGTAACCCACTTCTCCCGCAAGGGAAAAGCATTTTATATAATTATGAGTGTGTGGAAAGAAAAATCTAGATAGGATTTTCTTTATGTAATAATATTATGAAATAAAGGAGTTGTTCTGTATTCCTCTTTTCAAATTCATGGAATGGTGTAAATGAAAGTTGCGATTTTCAGCCTCATGGAGGAGCAGTATGAAAGTAGCCGTTGGACAGCTGATCATTCAGGAGAAAAATTGTTCATTGCCTAAAGGAGAACCGCTCAGGTTGTGATAAAACTATTCCGAGAAAGAGAAAAAGAGAGATATATCACACAAATCTTTATTTCATGATAGTATTAGCATAAAGAAAATACTATATAGAGTTTTAACTACATACAAATATAATTACAGAAGATACTAAGTACCTATAGGAAATATATAATTCTGATTAATCATACTATATACCACTGTTTACACATCATCTACATGATAAGTGAAATACAATATCATTTAAAATTAGTTAGAAAAAGGCTATGAAAACATCTAATAGCCATAAAAAATCTTGATAATTCAATTGATGAATTAGTAAAAGCTTACAATACAGTAAGTCAACAACAAATCCGCATAGGAAGGATTATTCACGAAGTGCAAATGATTAGAGCACAAGAATATTTCTTATATCTTACAATAAAAGATATATTAGAAAAACATGTTTTTATACTGCTTAAAGTATTTAAAATCGTTTTTCGCATATATACCCTGTTAAGTCTACAAATTTATTTGTTTACTTACAGCCCCACAAATAATGGTATCAGACCGGGGAATTATAAATTTTATAAGTTATTTCTAAATAAACATGGAAAAAGTAAATCTTTATGAAATTATCGTTCAATTGAAAGAAGAACTTAAAATAAAAAAAAACTGTTATTCAAAAAATATATTTGCAGGAGTTTGTAAAAAATCTTTAATTTCTCAGAAGAAAATAATCTTAATTTAGAACTTAAAATCCAAAATTTGGAATTTAAATATGAACATAATCTGTTTTGATTTAGCATGACTATGAACGTTATTTTGTAAAAGCTTAAAGATCTCATAGAGATGCATAAGCAATTATCTGCTAGAATTAAAGTCATAGAACTAGAAGTCAAATCCATTAAGGATAATATACCAGGAAGAGTCACAGGATTTATAGAAAAAGCTGAAAGGCTTGATAAAAGTATAGGAAGAAAAATGAAAGATGAGATCTTTTTAGAAAGACTCAAACAACAATCCTTATCAAAAGGGAAGTCTCAATAAAAAATCATCTCAGAATTTCTAAAGAAACAACGAGATATTGAAGATTTAGAAAGATCTAAATAGGCAAAAGCAATAGAAATTCCTAAATTAGTTATAGGAGAATCTTCAAAAGAAAAATGAACAATCTAGTCGAATTGATATATGCATTAGAAGATTTGGATTTATCAGACCAAAATCTTAAGATCCTTACTAATAAAGGAGAAACAGGAGGACCTCAGAGAGAGTTTAAAGAGGAAACTAAGACTGAAAATCCTGAAGCATCGACCTCCGATAGAAGAAAGGAAAATAATTTTCCAAACATTTTAGAAAAAGACTTTAGGGAAAATTTATTACTAAAATCCAATAAGGAAAAAGACTTTATGAAAAAATACTTCAATGACAACAAAGCTAAATATAATCCTAATAGACTTTCAGTGGGAGATTCGGGATCTACCCAATTTCCCGATTTAGATTGTAAATTAGACCCAGGAATGATCCTAGATGTTTGGGCACAAAACTTAAAGCTATTCTTCCTATTAAGTAAAGGAACTACTTATAGTGAAGAAGAAAAATTTCTTATTGCTACTAGTACCTTTTTGGGAAAGGTAAATAATTGGTATAAAGGATTATCCGACGAAGCACAGGGAATCCTTAAATATAGAGTCATTGACAACTTTAAAAATTCCGTCAATGAAGGAATAAGCTGCCTTTATCAATTCATAGGATATGAATTTATAGGCAACCAAGGAGACCTAGAACAAGGAAGAGATAACTTAAGAACACAAACTTCTGAGCTATTACAAAAATTTTAAATTTGCAAAATGAGTTTTATTCAAGAGTATACTTGTGAATTCGAAGAATATTATTACAATATTTTTGACAGCAAGAAAGAAATGAGGCCATATATGAATAAATATTTTCAAAAATTACCAGGCTTTTGGGCCAGTTATTTCAGAGAAGAATATTCAAAAGAAGATCCAAGTAATGATTCACTTGGAAAAAGAATTTTATTTCTAAATCAAAAACTTAGTCAACTCTGTATGCTACACAACATACAAAAAAAAAGCTAAAAGAATCAACACCCAAATTTGCTGCAATGACACAGATGCAGCCACTCAATGGGGATGTGATGAGAAAAAATTCGCTAAAAGAAGAAAAAATAAAAATAATAAAAAGGGTTTAATTTAAAAAAAATATCTCAAAAAAGAATTATATACCAAGGAAAAAGTACTATAAGAAGAAAAAGCACAGAAAAATGCAAATGCTATAGCTATAGAGAAGAAGGCCATAAAGTTACGAATGTAACAAGAAAAGGGTCAAAATCTCTAAAATTGATAGAGAAGAAATTGATTTTGATTTAGAATCAATAACAACCATAGAAAGTGGAGATTTATCTATAGAACTCTACGAAGAATTTTCAGATTTTTATTCAGAATGAATCAAGAAATAACAGAAAAGGAAGACGAAGTTGTTCAGGTTATTGAAACCGAAGAAGATCAGCGAGGATATGCATTAAAAGCAATATTTGATGGAGAAATGTTGAAAAAAATCCAAGGACTAAGACTTAATCTTACAGCCGAAGATAATTTTTTTAGCCAAGCTCAAAGAATGTTCGCAAGAAATCGAAAAGGTAATAGAAATTACCTAAACAACTGGAAGACATAAGTTAAATCTTTTAACTAAGCCCATGATAGACCAAATCCTAAGAAAAATTCCTGAAAGAAAAAGGAAAAAAATGAATTATGTTCACCTTAGAGGAATTCAAATCCTAGTTAAATCAACGTTTGAGGAAGGATTAATTGTCCAATAGTTATTAATCTTTCAAATGAAAGATTTATAAATGCTAAAGAAGGTAATCTCGGTATAGTCGAAGGAAATCTAGCCTATACCAAATTACTTTTCACCTACTATCCAAGGTATTGTATCTCACTTAAAGATGCAGACTTTAAAGATGCTTTAAGCCTACATTTTCAAGTAAAGAGAAAAGATTTATTTAAACTTGATAACCACATTATGAGCATTTATTAGCAGGCTCTATACGTTGTTACCAATTCAAACTATGAAAATGTCTATAAAAATAAAATCATGGGCGAAATAGACCAAGAATGTATAGGTATTGCAAGAATAATTGAAGAAGAAATTCAACAAGCTGAAATACCAGACGAATACGAAATTCATTTTAGAAAAACACAAGAGATAGAAAGTACAAGTACTATCCGACCCTCGTTAGAATACAGAAAAAATTCTATAAGAAAAAGTATATCACAAAGATACCCTCAAAAGAATCTAAAAACCATTGCTAATGTCACAAAAATTGTAGGAAGATTCTTTAACGGAAGTGATTGGGTTAAGCAAAGCAGCCCAATCCAAATAGGACCAACTATTAATCATGTTAAAAGAAGTATCCTAGATGAATTAACCATATATGAGGGAACACCTTATGCATATAAAACCTTTGAAGGTAATAATTATAGCTGAATAAAAATGGTCAAACTACCTATACATATAGGAACGATCAGCATTACAGTTCCTTGTTATGTAACAAAACATGAAAATGACTATAACATAATTTTAGGAGATCTATTTCTCAATAGCCTTGATGATTATAATATTGAGAAAAATGAAGTCGAGTTTACCTTAGAAAATAAAGAACAATTTAAAAAAATCTTATGGTGAGAATCCTTTAGAAAAATGGGAAAGAAATCATGAACAGGCAACTTTAACCCTCAAAGATCCCAACATCATTATAAGAGTAAGACCAATGCTCTATAATGAAGAAGATAAAGCTGAATTTAGAATTCAAATTCAGGAACTTGCTAGCTTAAGGCTAATCAAACCCAGCAAGAGCCCTCACAGCAGTCCCGCTTTCATGGTAAGAAATCATGCGGAACAAAAAAGAGGAAAAGCTCACATGGTTATTAGTTACAAAGAGTTAAACAAAAACTGTGTTTTTGATGGGTACTTTATTCCTAACAAAAATAATCTTATTAACCTTGCTAAAGAACAAACATACATTTCAAAATTTGATTGTAAAAGTGGTTTCCGGCAGGTAAAATTAAATAAAGATTCAATTCCTTTAACCGCATTTAGCACTCCTAATGGGCACTATGAATGGTTAGTAATGCCTTTTGAATTAAAAAATAACCCACAAATTTTTCAAAGAAAAATGGATAAAATATTTTCTGAGAAAAATTTTCTAATTGTCTACATCGATGATATTTTGGTATGTTCAAAAACATATCAAGAGAATTTAAGCCAAAGAAAAGGCAGAAATAAATAAAAACGAAATAGAATTCTTAGGAATGATAATTTCTAAAAATGGAATTGAATTACAGACTCATATTTCAAAAAAGTTTCTACAATTTCCTGATAAACTAAATACTAAACAGGAATACAAAAGTTTCTTGGATGTCTGAACTATGCAGGAGAATTAATTCCTGATCTAGTAAAAAATAGAAATCTTCTTCAAAAACTTATTAAAAAATCCAATAGGCTTGGATGGACGGAAGAACACACTCGGTGGGTCAAAAGCGTTAAGGAAGAATGTTCCAAATTACCAAAACTTAGGTTACTAGAAAATGAAGATAATTTGATTTAACAAACATATGTGTCCGATTATCACTGGGGAGCATTGCTACAAACAGATTTAACTAAAATTTGCAAATATACTAGTGGAACATTTAACGAAGCAGAAGTTAGATATTCTACTAAAGAAAAGAAACTTTTAGCCATTGTTAAGGGAATTAGGAAATTTTCAGCATTCCTATTACCTAAAAAAAATTCTATTAGAACTGATAACACACAGGTATCAGGTTTAATACATAATAAACTCCCTTCTGAGCCACAATATAGAAGGTTACATAGATGGCAGGTAATGTTGTCATTTTATTCTTTTAACATTGAAAATATAAAAGTAACTGACAATTCTTTTGCAGATTTCCTCACAAGGAATGTCTAATATATACCATAATACACAGGTTCTTGTTAACAGAATCTATCAAAAGATAGTCAAAATCGAAGAAGCAATTACTGACAAAAGCAACCAGCTCTTCGGTATCCAAGGCAAATTAGCACACCTATCGAAACAGGCGACAAAATTACAATATGGTTTAAACCAGCTCAATACCGAGCAAGCAGAAACATGGCCTCCTCTGTGAATACCTGGAAACACATCCAAAAGGGAATATTAATCCCAATAAGGTGGCAGGATATGTCCTACCAGCACCTAGTGCCAAAAATATCTCATCGATAAGCCCGGATATGTCGAAACCTGAGTCATCTGACAAAGGTAAAAGCTTAACAGAGGGAAAGCACCCTATTGACACTAAATCAGCTAAGGCTGAAAAAATAATCTCTGGGAAACCAGAAAGCAGTACTAACAAAAATCTGCAAGGGGAAAAAGGATTTGCTTCTTTTCAGGTCTGATTATGACATCAAAGGAGGAAGAATAGCTTGCTTTCACAAGAATCATTTATGGCCTCCCAAAAGAAAGCGGAGAAATATTTGGAATTTTAGAATAAAAAGTTTGTATCTAAGAATTTTCATCTTCCCTCGAGGATCTCCAGAATTTACTTCTAAATTATTTGAGTTTGGATATTTGGACCCAATTTAAAGCAGCCCGAATCTGGCGAAATTAAGGGCGTTGCCACCGCAATTGGTAGCAACAATAAAAATTTATGCAGAAAAAAGTTGTCTATTACAGATTCTTTAGCATAGCACTAGAATGTCAGGACGAGCAATTTTATTTTCCAACTGTTAATTATATTATGGTTAAAAAATTAAAACTATTTAATATTAGCCCAACAGGCATTGATAAAAATCTTCCATACCTAAACAAAAAATGGATTAGAACTCGCTGGACCATGGGAATAAAGGCTTTATAAAATATTGTCAAAAAATATTATAATGACAATTACAAAGTCCTTGATGGAGACATAAATTGGACCTTAATTACTAAAGGAAAGGCCAAGACAAGCATCCTAAAGGAAAAATATTGGACTTCGACCTTCACAAGTTTACAACCACAGAAGAAACTTGGGAACTTCCATGCAATTCCTAGGACATAAACACAGGAATGAAGAATCCTGTGAAGAAGAAGAATCTGACAAAATGACAGATAGCAGTTGAAGGCAACTGGAAAACCGATAGTTGTAAAGATAACCACGTGAAATTCAAGAAAAGCAGAGGCTAAAAAGGAAAAGGAATCTTATCTTTATCCTATCCTAATTTGTCGGCCAAATGTAAAAAGTTGCGGCTAAAGAGGAAAAGGAATCTTATCCTTATCCTAACCTGTCAGTCATAATTGAAGTACCAAAGAAATAAATATGTAATTTTATAAGGATGCCCCGAATAAAAGCCATATTTGTAAGATTACTCCTCCTTCAATCTATAAAAGGAGAGTAACTGACCCTTAGAAGAAAGACTACATTTTTGCTAAAACTACCATTAGACAAAAATGATAGGTATTTTTGAAGAGTAACTCACTTCTCCCGCAAGGGAAAAGTATCTTATGTAATTATCAGTGTGTAGAAAGAAAATCTGGATAGGATTTTCTTTATGTAATAGTATTATGAAATAAAGGAGTTGTTCTGTATCCCTCTTTTCAAATTCATGAAATGGTGTAAATGAAAGTTGCGGATACAGAACAACTCATGAAGAAAATCCTATCCAGAATTTGAAAAGAGGGATACAGAACAACTCTTTTATTTCATAATACTATTACATAAAGAAAATCCTATCCAGATTTTCTTTCTACACAGTCATAATAACATAAGATACTTTTCCCTTGCGAGAGAAGTGGGTTACTCTTCAAAGATACCTACCATTTTTGTCTAATGATAGTTTTATCAAAAATGTAGTCTTTTTTCTGAGGATCAGTTACTCTCCTTTTATAGATTGAAGGAGGAGTAATCTTACAAATATGACTTTTCTTCGGGGTATCCCTATAGAATTACATATTTATTTTTTTGGTACTTCAATTATGACCGACAGGTTAGGATAAAGATAAGATTCCTTTTCCTCTTTAGCCACAACTTTTTACAACTGGCCGACAGATTAGGATAGGATAAAGATAAGATTCCTTTTCCTTTTTAGCCTCTGATTTTCTTGAATTTCACGTGGTTATCTTTACAGCTGTCAATTTTCCAGTTGCCTTCAACTGCTATCTGTCATTTTGTCAGATTCTTCTTCTTCACAGGATTCTTCATTCCTGTGTTTATGTCCTAGGAATTTGTATGCAAGTTCCCAAGTTTCTTTTGTGGCTGTAAACCTGTGAAGGTCGAAGTCCAATATTTTTTCCTTTAGGATGCTTGACTTGGCCTTCCCTTTAGTAATTAAGGTCCAATTTATGTCTCCATCAAGGACTTTGTATCATTTTTTGTTTAGGTATGGAAGATTTTTATCAATGCCTGTTGCGCTAACATTAAATGTTCTGAATTTTTCAACCGTAATATAATTAATAGTTGAAAAATAAAGTTGCTCGTCCTGGCATTCCAGTACTATGCTGAAGAATCTGCAATAGACTCCTTCTTTGTCTGTAAAATTTTTTATTACCGCTACCAATTATGGTGGCAACACCCTTAATTCCGCCAGATTCGGGCTGCTATAAATTGGGTCCAAATATCCTAACTCAAATAATTTAGAAGTAAATTTTGGAGATCCTCCAGGGAAGATGGAAATTCTTGCATACAAACTTTTTGTTCCTAAAATTCTAAATGTTTCTCCGCTTTCTTTTGGGAGACCATAAATGATTCTTGTGATAGCAAGATATTCTTCCTCCTTTGGGTGGCATAATCTAACCTGAAGAGAAGCAAATCTTTTTTCCCCTTGAGGATTTTTAGTAGTACCGCTTTTTGGTTTCCAAATATTATTTTTTCATCCTTAGCTGATTTAGTGTCAATATGGTGCTTTCCCTCTGCTCGGCTTTTACCTTTTTCAGATGACTCAGGTTTCGGCATATCCGGGCTTACCAGTGAGATGTTTTTGGCAATAGGTGCCGATAGGACATCTCCTGCCACCTTGTTGGGATTAATATTCCCTTTTGTACATATGTCCAGGTATTTACAGAGGAGTTGGAATTCCTCCATGCTTTCTGCTTGCTCGGTATTGAGCTGGTTTAAAGCATATTGCAATTTTCTCGCCTGTTTTGATAGGTGTGCTAATTCGTCTCGAATATCGAAGAGCTGGTTGCTTTGGTCATTAATTGCTTCTTCAACTTTGACCATCTTTTGATAGATTCTGTTAACTAGAACATGTGTCTTATTCTCCATATTGGACATTTCTTGAAAGGAAATCTGCAAAAGAATTGTCAGTTCCTTTGATATTTTTAATCTTAAAAGAATATAATGACAACAATACCTGTCATCTATGTAACCTTCTATATTGTGGCTCAGAAGGGATTTTATTATGTATTAAACCTGATACCTGTGTGTTATCAGTTCTAATAGTAAATTATTTAGGTAATAGGAATACTGAAAATTTCCTAATTCCCCTAACAATGGCTAAAAGTTCCGTTTCATTAGTAGAATATCTAACTTCTGCTTCATTAAATGTTCCACTAGTATATCTGCAAATTTCATTTAAATCTGTTTGTAGCAATGCTCCCCAGTGATAATCGGACGCATCTGTTTGTAACACCAAACTGTCTTCGATATCTGGTAACCTAAGTTTTGATAATTTGGAACATTCTTCCTTAAGGTTTTTGACACACTGAGTGTGTTCTTCCGTCCATCCAAGTCTATTGAATTTTCTAATGAGTTTTTTAAGAAATTCCTCAATTTTGTTGTATCTGGAATGAATTTTCATGCATAGTTCAGAGATCCAAGAAATTTTTGTATTTCCTGTTTATTATTTAGTTTATCAGGAAATTGTAGAAATTTTTTTGAAATATGAGTTTGTAATTCAATTCCATTTTTAGAAATTATCATTCCTAAGAATTATATTTCGTTTTTATTTATTTCTGCCTTTTTTTGGCTTAGAATTATACCATTTTCTACACAGATTTCTGAAAATACTTTTAAGTGTGTTAAATGCTTTTGTTATATTTTTGAACATACCAAAATAAGCAAATAGAATGCAAATTTAACAGGGTAAATATGCGGAAAGCATTCAATTTTTCTCATGGAGTATAGAGAACATTTTGATCAAGAATTTTCTTTGCAGTAAGGAATAAGAAATATTCATGTGCCCTGATTATCTCCAATTTACGGATGATTTTTCCTATACTTTCATGTAGATGTACGTTTTCGTACGCTTTTATTAATTCCTGAATGGATTTATCTAGATTCTTTATAGTAGAGTAATGTTCCCAAGCTCTTTACCTAACTTGGTGTAGATGAAATTGGATATCTTTTAGCATGTTATTTAAGAAAATTGTTTTAAACAATTGTTGTAAGTAGATTTCATGTTTTATAAGCACCTATAGGTACTAAATTCTTGTCTAATTACTTATGTATGATTAAGAATTTCTAAATAATGTTTTCTTTATGCTAATATTGTCATGGAAAAAGATTAGTATGTTTTACCTTCCTTTTCTTCACTACCGCAACAGTTCTCCTTTTGGCAATGAACAATATCTCTAGCCTATACGATATATTCTTGACTCAAATAATAGTAATAATAGTAATAGTAGTAGTAATAATAATAGTAGTAGTAGTAGTAATAATAATAATAATAATAATAATCTTTCATCTGAAAGATTAATAACTATTGGACAATTAATTCCTTCATTAAATGTATTTAACTAGGATTTGAATTCCTCTGAGGTGGACATAATTCATTTTTTTCCTTTTTCTTTTAGGAATTTTTCTTAGGATTTGGTCTATCATTGGCTTAGTTAAAAGATTTAACTTATGTCTTCCAATTGATTGGGTTATTTCTATTACCTTTTTGATTTCTTGATATTCATGATAGGAAATCACGTTTCTTGCGAACATTCTTTGATCTCTGCTAAAAAAATTATCTTCGGCTCGAAGATTAAATCTTAGTCCTTGGATTTTTTTCAACATTTCTCCATCAAATGTTGTTTTAATGCATATCCTCGCTAATATTCTTCGGTTTCAATAACCCGAATAGCTTCGTCATCCTTTTCTGTTATTTCTTGATTCATTCTGAATCAGAACTTGAATCTGAAAATTCTTCGTAGAGTTCTATATAAAAATCTCCACTTTCTATGGTTGTTATTGATTCTAAATCAGAATCATTTCTTCTCTATCAATGTTAGAGATTTTGACCCTTTTCTTGTTACATTCGTAACTTTATGGTCTTCTTCTCCACAGTTATAGCATTTGCATTTTTCTGTACTTTTTCTTTTGAAATTATTTTTCTTCTTATAGTACTTTTCCTTGGTATATAATTCTTTTTTGAGATATTTTTTCTTTTAGTTAAACCCTTTTTATTATTTTTATTTTTTCTTCTTTTAGCGGGTTTTTCCTTATCACATTCTCATTGAGTGACTGCATCTGTGTCGTTGCATCAAATTTGGGTGTTGATTCTTTTAGCTTTTCTTTGTATGTTGTGTAGCATACAGAGTTGACTAAGTCTTTGAGTAAGAAATGAAATTCTTTTTCCAAGTGAATCATTACTTAGATCTTCTTTCAAATATTCTTCTCTGAAATAACTGGCCCAAAAGCCTGATAATTTTTGAAAATATTTATCCATATATGGTCTCGTATCTTTCTTGCTGTCAAAGATATTGTAATAATATTCTTCGAATTCACAAGTATACTCTTGAATAAAACTCATTTTGTAAATTTGAAGTTTTTCTAATAGCTTAGAAGCTTGTGTTTTTAAGTTATCTCTTCCTTGTTCTAGGTCTCTTTGGTTGCCTATAAATTCATATCCTATGAATTGTAAAAGGCAGCTTATTCCTTTATTGACGGTAATGCACACCCTTAAGTCTATCCGACTACCATTTGAACCAGACTAGCTACATCTAGATCCGATGTAGTGGATTTATTTGCATTCTGTGGGGAATGCACACCCTTCTCATTTTTAATGAGAGATAGAGAACTATTTTGGCTATTCTGATGAGTTATATTTACTGTTTGTGTCTGGCTTAGCTTGAAATAAAGAATTTTTATTCGATCTTGTAATATGGCTATTTGTTTGGTCAAATGCTCATTTTCTTTTTGTAACTTTTCATTCTTTTGATTTATTCTTTTAAAATCTTCGATCATTGCACAACAATGGTCACAAAAGATTATTTTATCTGTACTTTTACTGATGTTGTATTGCGGGAAAATATTTGTATTTTGGAGTTCTAGAGTTATGAAAAAAATTTATCCAAGATTTTCTCTAACATAATCTAATACTTTGTTGAAATCATTGAATCCTTTAACTAAATTTGTGGGGTATTCTTTAATGGCATCTATAACCTATATCCATGTCTGGAAAATCCCCTAGCTTTTTTCTTGTATTACCACATAAAGTTTAAACTTCTTATCTTGATTCTTTTCTTTAAAATACTAGCTCAAAGCATTTAGTACTGCGATAAAATAACTGTTGAAATCTTGTTGTAGGATATCCATAGATTGTCTATCAAGCATTTCTGTTGTTTATCTATTCTGGCATCTGCCTTCAATCTGAAACTCATGTTAGAAACTGAATAACAAATTAAGTTCTGTTTTTCGAACCATAGTCTTTCAATTTGCTTGTTGGCTAACACATTTCGAGGTTTAAACTGAGTAGTGGTCATTAGAGTCTATAAATACATGTCTTTTGGTGAGTTTTGGAATGGTGAGGCTTCCGCCTTTCCTTTTTTTGCATTCATTCTTAAACAGATAGTAAGTTAATGTTTAATAAGCCTACTAAGCTGGTCTGTCAAATTATTTTATTTCCCTTTAATATGTTCTAGTCTAATATTGTATATTGATGTCGCATCTAAGAAGTTTAACCACCTTCTTTTACTACTACTCTTTTCATTTATTTTTTGATGAAATTTTACTATCGCTTCACAATTGGTTCTTACTAATATTTCTGGTTTATTTAGTATGTATAGTCCAAAATTGTTTAGTCTGTATATTACCGCTAATATTTTGATGTTTATACTACTCATATTTCGTTTTTCTTTGTACTTGCTACTCTGGTAAGCACATATTCTTTCGTCCTTCTTGTTGCTATATTTACTATTTTTTGCCTTTAATATCGTTCCCCTTCCTTCAAAACTTCCATCGGTCTCTACTATCAGATAGTCTGTTTCTACTGGCATGGCTAAATTGGGAATATTAAAAATTATCCGTAAATTGAAAATAATCAGGGCACATGAATATTTCTTGTTCCTTACTGCAAAAAAGATTCTAGATCAAAATGTTCTCTATACTCCAAGAGAAAAATTGAATGCTTTCCGCATATTTACCCTGTTAAATTTGCATTTTATTTGCTTATTTTACAACACAGCCCCCTTTCTGGTATCATAGCCGTGAATATACTGTTTATAATATAAACTATGGAAAATGAAAATCAAAATCTTTTTGAAACTATTCTTAATTTAAGAGAAGAACTTCAAATTAGAAAGGACCGATATTCGAAAAATGTCTTTGCAGGAGTTTGCAAAAATTCTTTGATTTCTCAAAAGAAAATAATATTTGAGTTAGAACTCAAAATCCAACATCTAGAATATAAGCAGCAAAATAATCTACTTTAAATCATGAACCTGAATCTTATTTTATAAAAGCTTGAAGATCTCATAGAAATGCACAAGCAACTATCTGTAAGGATAAAAATTATAGAGCTAAAAGTAAAAACCTTTAAAGACAATCTACTTGGTAGAATTATTGGACTTATAGAAAAAACTGAAAAATTTGATAAAAGTATAGGACAAAAAATGAAAAAAGAAATCTTTCGAGAAAAACTATCTGATAACAGCCAGTATCAGAAAGGAAGTTTAGATGAGAAAATAATCATAGAATTTTTAAGAAAGCAACAAGAAATAGAAGATCTAGAAAAATCTAGAAAAGGAAAAATGGTAGAAAATGCAAATGAAGAATCTTCAAAAGAAGAATGAATGACCTAGACGAATTGGTCTATGCCTTAGAAGATTTGGGTCTTTCAGACCAAAATTTAAAATTTTTTACTAATCCAGGGGAACCAGGAGGACCCCAGGGAGAGTTCAAAACTGAAACCTTTGAGATAGGTGAAACTTCTAAAACTGAATCAAAGTCTAAAGAAGGAGAAACAACTGGATATCAACCTAGCTTTAGAACAAGTGAGTTTCCAAAATTATGAATTAGGAGAAAATTTATCACCTAAATCCCATAAGAAAAAAAATTTCATGAAAAATTACTTTAATGAAAACAAGACTAAATATACGCCAAATAGACTTCCGTTAGGGGATGCTGGATATACCCAATTCCTTGACCTAGATTGTAAATTGGACCCAGGAATAGTCTTAGACACTTGGGCACAAACTTAAAATTATTCTTCTTACTAAGCGAAGGAACTACATACAGCGAAGAAGAAAAATTCCTAATAGCTATAAGTACCTTTTCAGGTAAGGTAAATAATTGGTACAGTGGATTATCAAACGAGTCTCAAGGGGCAATAAAACATATGGTCATAGACTGTTTTAAAATTTCGATAGACGAAGGAATTAATTGCCCTTTAAAATTTCTAGGATACGAATTCGTAGCAAATCAAGGAAGCCTAGAATTTGGAAGAGATAGCATAAGAGCACAGGCTGTTGAGCTATTAGAAAAACTCCAAATTTATAAAATGAGCTTCATCAAAGAATATACTTGCGAATTCGAAGAATACTATTATAATATCTTTGACAGCAAGAAAGATATGAGACCATATATGGAAAAATACTTTTAAAAATTTCCAGGCTTCTGGGCTAGCTACTTTAGAGAAGAATACGCTAAGGAAGACCAAGGTAACGACTCTCTAGGAAAAAGAATCTTTTTCCTAAATCATAGATTAAGCCAACTTTGTATGTTACATAACATACAAAGAAAAGCTAAAAGAATTAACACCCAGATCTGCTGTAAAGATACAGATAAAGCAACTCAATGGGGATGTGAAAAAGGAAAAACCCTACAAAATGCAAAAGAAAACTGAAAAAAGAGGATTAATAAAAAGGAGAAATATCTCCAAGAAAAATTACATACCAAGGAAAAGGTATTTCAAAAGGAAAAATAATTTTAAAAGAAAACCAACAGAAAAATGTAAATGTTACAACTGTGGAGAAGAGGACCACAAGAGTTACGAATGTAACAAAAAGAAAGTAAAAATTTCTAAAATCTACAAAAGAAAAATCGATTCGGACCTCGAATCAATAAAGTCCATAGAAAGTGAAGACTTCTATGAAGAACTCTTTGAGGAACTCTCAGACTCAAGCAATGATTCCGAAGAATGAATCAGGAGATTGAGGAAATAGAAAAACAAAATATCCAGATTATAGAATCTGAAGAAGATCAAAAAGAGGTTATGCTCTGAAAGCAACATTCGACGGTGAAATACTAAAAAGAATCCAAGGTTTAAAGCTTAATCTTAGAACCGAGGATAATATTTTCAATAGAATGCAAAGAATGTTTGTCAGAAACAAAATCTCTTATCATGAATATCAGGAGGTTGAAAAGGTGATAGAAATTACCCAAACGAATGGTCAACATAAGTTAAATTTATTAACAAAACCTATGATTGATCAGATACTAAGAAAAATCCCAGAAAAGAAAAGAAAAAAGATGAACTATGTTCATCTAGGAGGAATCCAAATATTAGTAAAATCCACTTTCAAAGAAGGAATAAATTGCCCAATAGTCATTAACCTTTCTGATGAAAGATTCATAAATGCCAAAGAAGGAAACTTAGGTATTGTCTAAGGAAACCTGACATATACCAAGCTCTTATTTACCTACTACCCCAGGTATTGTATTTCACTCAAAGACACTAATTTTAATGATGCTTTGAGTTTACACTTTTAGCTAAAAAGAAAAGACCTTTTTAAACCAGGTAATCATATAATGAGTATTTATTATCAAGCTCTTTATACGGTGACTAATTCAAATTATGGATTATTTACAAAAACAAAAGCCTGGTCGAAATAGACCAAGAATGTGCAGGAATTGCCAGAATTGTTGAATCTGAAATGCAGCAAGCAGACAATCCGGATTATTATGAGATTTATTTCGAAAAAACGCAAGATATAGGAAGCACAAGTACTAGCCCAAAACAAACCCTGGAATATGACAAAAATTTCATAAGAAAAAGTACATCTCAGATATATCCCCTGAAAATAGAAGGAAAGTCAAAAAACACCCAAGTTATAGGAAGATTCTATAACGAGAGTGATTGGAGTAAGAAAAATATCCTGATTCAAACAGGAACGACTGCAAATCATGTCAAAGAAAGTATCCTAGACGGATTAACAATTTATGAAGGTACTCAGTATACTTACAAAACCTTTGAAGGTAATAATTATAGCTGTAAAAGAATGGTAAAATTACCAATATAGTTAGATAAAATTAGAATCACACTTTCTTGTTATGTGACTAATCATGAAAATGATTATAACATAATTTTAGGACATCAATTCCTAAATAATTTAGAAGACTACAACATAGGAAAAGAAGGCATAGAAATTACTTAGGAAAATAAAACTTGTTTCATTCCTAAAATAGATGCCTAAAGAAACATCCTTTAGGGTCTCGGTATTCATAGAATTCACCACCTATGATACAAAATTAACAACCTGTTGTCAAATTGATAATGGATCCGAAGCCAGTTTGGCAAAACCTTTTCTGTTTAACAACTGGAAAATTAATGATACTAATGCCTCTATTGTTCGAATTACAGGTGACAAAGAGAAGCTAACGCACTCTAAAGAAAATGCAGAAATAATTTTGGGATAAAAATTGTTTCTATAAAAAATGTTTACGCATATGATAAACTAGAAACTGATTTGCTAATTGGAAATGATTTTATCCAACTGTTTCAGGATTATCATCAGACAATCTACATGGTAAGTTTCAAAACCCCATGTAACTATTTTAGTAAGATACCAAGAAAACATAACTCATACATTTTAATAAAACAAAATGGGAATTATAAAAGAAAATATTTGGAAAATTCGAAAAATTATTCTGGCGAATGTCTTAACCTTGAATGGATTAAATAAAATTTGCAGAAATCCTATGGAGAAAATCCTTTGAAAAAATGGTAAAAGAATCATGAAGAAGCAACTTTGTTACTCAAAGATCCTAGCGTCGTTATTAGAGTAAGACCAATGCTCTATAATGAAGAAGACAAAGCTGAATTTAAAATTCAGATTCGAGAACTGATCAATTTGGGATTAATCAGACCCAATAAAAGTCCTCATAGCAGTCCAGCCTTTATGGTAAGAAATCATGCCGAGGTAAAAAGAGAAAAAGCTCGAATGGTTATTAACTACAAAGAGATGAATAAAAACTGTGTTTTTGATGGATATTTCATTTCTAACAAAAATAATCTAATCAACCTGGCTAAGGGAAAAATATATTTTTCAAAATTTGACTATAAAAATAGATTTTGGCAAGTAAATTTGACAAAGGAATCAATTCCTTTAACAACATTTAGTACTCCTAATGGGCATTATGAATGGATAGTAATGCCGTTCGGATTAAAAAATACGTCACAAATCTTTCAAAGAAAGATGGATAAAATATTCTCTGAAAAGGAATTTTTATTAGTCTATATTGATGACATTTTAATATGTTCAAAAACCTACCAAAGAACATTTAACACATTTAAAAATATTTTCTGAAACATGTGCTAAACATGGAATTATCTTAAGCCAAAAAAAGGCTGAAATAAACAAAAAATGAAATAGAATTCTTAGAAATGATCATTTCAAAAAATGGATCGAGTTACAAGCTCACATTTTCAAAAACATTGTGGAGTTTCCTGATAAACTAACAACCAAACAAAAAATCTAGAAATTTCTTGGTTGTTTAAATTATGCAGGGGAATTTATTTCAGACCTAGCAAGAAAAAGGAATATCCTTCAGAAATTAATTCGAAAGTCCAATAGACAAAGGATGGACTGAAGAACATACACAATGTGTTAAAAACTTAAAAGAAGAATGTTCTAAGCTACCTAAGCTTAGATTACCTAAAGAAGAAGACAATTTAGTCTTGCAAACAGATGCATCAGACTATCATTGGGGTGCACTATTGCGTTTTTATTTATTTCAGCCTTTTTTTGGCTCAAAATAATTTCATTTTTAACACATATTTCAGAAAATATTTTGTAAATGTGTTAGATGTTCTTGACATGTTTTGGAACATACCAAAATATCATGAATATATACTATTAAAAATTCCTTTTCGAAGAATATTGTATTCATTTATTTTGAAAAAAATTGTGGAGCATTCTTTAATCCAAAAGGCATTACTATCCACTCGTAATGTCCGTTGAGGGTACTGAATGCAGTTAAAGGAATCGAATCCTTTGCTAATTTTATCTGCCAAAATCCACTTTTGCAGTCGAATTTTGAAAAATATATTTTCCCTTTGGCTAAGTTAATGAGATTATTTTTATTTGGAATAAAATATCCATCAAAGACACAATTTTTACCAAGCTCTTTGTAGTTAATAACCATTCGAGTTTTTCCTCTTTTTATCACAACATGATTTCTTACCATAAATGCAGGACTGCTATGAGAACTTCTACTATTTCTGATTATCCCTAGATTTATTAGCTCTCGAATATGCATTCTAAATTCAGCTTTTTCTTCTTCATTAGAGAGCATTGGTTTTACTCTGATAATAATACTTGGATCTTTTAGCAATAGAGTTGCTTCCTCATGATTTCTTTCCCATTTTTCTAAAATTTTCTCCATAGGATTTTTGCAAATTCTCCTTAATCCATTCAAGGTTGAGGCATTTACAAGAACCTTGACCCTAAATCCTGATCTTTTGTAAATTAGAAATTATTAATCCAGAATACGTTGTTAGAACAACATCAATAGAAGCTACAAACCAAGACTTACAAGATTTCGAAACACAAATAAAAGAATTATTAAATTTAAGAGTAATCAGAAGATCAAAATCAAAACATAGGTCAGCAGCTTTCATGGTGTGAAATCACAGTGAAATAGTTAAGGAAAATCCCGAATGACAATTAATTATAAAAGACTCAATGACAATACGGTAATGGGTGTATGTAAATTACCAGATAAGACAGAATTAACAAATAGAATTCAGGGTAGAAGAATTTTTAGCAAGTTTGACTGTAAATATTAGTAGTATAGACGCAGAGATACTAGCTGTAATATACGATCTTAATAGTTTTAAAATATATTTTTAAATGAATCAAAAATATTAGTAAGAACAGATTGCGAAGCTATAGTTAAATTTCATGAAAAAATAAACGAAAAGAATAGCAGTAAGAGAGGATGGTTAAATTTTATTGACGCAGCCTCAATATCAAACATTATATTAGAACACATAAAAGGAAAGGATAACAATCCTGCAGATAAACTTAGTAGACTCATTATGAAAGACAGCTAACAAAAATTCTTTGCAGCATGAGTACAGGAAAAGCTAAAGTTTCCTCTTCATCAGACACGAATGTAGACATGTACCTACAGACTTTACTAGGAACAACTCAATTCAAACCACAGACTATACCAGAACGATTGAAAGAATATGGTTTGAAAAGTAGAATTTAATCAATTATCCAGAATCAAACTTCAGCTTCAAAGTGAAACCTGAAACAAGAATAGACAAGTCTCAAAGGTGACAATATATGAATAGCATACAACAAGACTCCCAGGGATGTCAGCTATTTTCTAGTTGTGTTAAATGTCTGAGCCAATATTTTACAGACAAAAAGTTAAATAACAAGTTTAAATTCTATGTAGTAATACAGGAAAAAATCAGAGGAGTTTACCAGACATGGTTGCAGGTATTAGACTCTATCAAATACTTTCGAGGGCCATTAAATAAAGGGTTCAATGATCTCACTGAAGCATTAGATTATGTTAGGGGAAAGCTTGGACCAAATTTTTACTAGCCCCAGAACTAAAATGCCTAGTTAATATCCCCCAATACAATATCTAAAAAGACCCAGACAAAATCATATTTTGTGATCATTGCTCTGCAATGAAAGAAGCTTTCAAGCGATTAAATTACAAGAATGAGCAACTTGAAGAAGAGAAAAAGAAACTGATAGATCAAGCAAAATACTACAAGATAGAATAAAAATTCTTCATTATGAATTAAGCCAGATAGAATAAAAATTCTTCATTATGAATTAAGCCAGAGCAATCCTATACAAAATACTCAAAATCCAATACAGAACACGCAAAACTTTCAGCCAGTACAGAATCCCCAGACCCCTCAAAAGAGTTCTCCATCTCTATAAAAAATGAATCAAATGGGTGTGCATTCCCCAATGAATGTAGTAAGACCTACTACATCAGGTAAAGGTGTAGTTAGTCCGACTCAAACGGTAGCCGGTAAAGACAAATCAAATCAATTAATGACTGACACTTTGTAAAAAAGTGTAAGAAGGCTTTCGACTTAGAAGGAACCTCAAAATCTGCCAAAAAAGAAATAAAAATCAAAGAAAAGGCAAAAAGAAAAATGTCACCAAGAGAAATATAGAAAATATCGTGGAAAATACAATAAAAAGACTATTGACAGAAACAAGGGCATCACCGGCATCAACACAAAAAGAAACCAAGGGAATAATAATTCTCAAACCAGAATCTGAATCAAAAGTACCCAACACAGATTCAGACCAATCAAGAAGAAACTACGATCCAACCTTAGACCAAATTGCACAAGACCCCAGTGAAGAAGACGATTCGAGGATGTGTTTCAATTTTGAAGCTCTGCACAACCTAGACACTTGAAGAAAAGACAAAAGATTAGACGAAAGCAATGACGAAAGAAAAATGAAAACTTAAGCAGTGACGATGAAGGAGAAAAAGACAAAAAGTAAATAACCGATACGAAGAAATAATTGAGGAGAAATTTTCTACAAGGCCATGTTACGATGGGGTCCACAAGCAAACCCAGCTGGCATAGGAAGATTCCTTTTCCAATTTGAAATCCGTATTTCACGTTCGAAAATGATTATAAATGCCTTCATTTGAAGAAAGAAATGATCATCGAGAAAGAAAAAGATTGAGAGAAAAATTACTAGTAGAACAAGAAAATCTTAAGCGAGAAAAGTTTTTTTTTAAAAGAAAAAAAAAGAGAGAAGTGTGAGCGTTTGTATAAAGAGTGTTGATTTTTAAATTATCCAGTTTCTATTTGAAGCACTCGGGGACTCCCGAAAGAGAAACCTCTGTCCGATCTACACCATGTAAGTAGGTTATATTTGTTACTAGACGTTTGTATTAATCTCTCATGCTTATAAAATATATTCATGTTGGATAAATATCTTGTATCATGTGAATACTACGTTTGTTTTAATCTATGTTTAATATCCATATTTGGAAATTTATGTTTACCCTTAGTATATAGTTAGTCTCTTAATCTCTTAAAGAAATTCGATGGATTAACCTGAAAATTTCTAGAATATAAGTCCGCTATGGCTAGAGAGCCGAAAGACGCATGTTTTTCAGGGTGTGGTTAAAGAAGCAGTTCTTAAGAACAATAAGGTTGAGAGAACGAGATGAACAGGGTGGAACACAGGATGAGTAAGATATGGATAAAAATATTATATATATATATATATATACTCTAGTAATTAATAGGCCTAACTTGCATAAGTAGTAGCAGGAAGAGGGAGTACCGAGTAGCATTTTACAATTCTCGGCACACACCCTTTTGTATCTAAGCATTTTTTCTTTATCTGGTTTCGACATAGAAGGAACCTCAAGATCTGCAAAGAAAGAAACAAAAATCAAAGGAAATGGAAACTTAGACAAGAAACCAGATAAAGAAAAAACGCTTAGATATAAAGGGGTATGTGCCGAGAGTTGTAAAATCCTACCCGGTACTCCCTCTTTCTGCTTCTACTTATGCAAGTTAGGCCTATTAATTACTAGAGTCCTATGTGTTTTTCTCCGAAAATATTTTTTTTTTATTCTTATCTATATCTTGCTCATCTTGTGTTCCACCCTGTTCATCTCGTTCTCTCAACCTTACTGTTCTTAAGAACTGCTTCTTTAACCTCACCCTGGAAAACATGCGTCCTTCAGCTCTCTAGCCATGACGGACTTATATCCTAGGAATTCACAGGTTAATCCATCGGAGTTCTTTAAAAGATTAAGAGACTAACCATATACTAAGGGTAAACATAGATTGCCAAATATGGATATTAAACCTAGACATTAAACATAGATTAAAACAAACTTAGTATTCACAAAATACAAGATATTAAACCAACATGAATATATTATATAAACATGAGAGATTAATACAAAGGTCTAGTAACAAACATAACCTACTTACATGGTGTAGATCGGACAGAGGTTTCTCTTTCGGGAGTCCCCGAGTGCTTCAAATAGAAACTGGATAATTTAAAAATCAACACTCTTTATACAAACTCTCACACTTCTTTATACAAACTCTTTATGGATAATTTTTCCTATGCTAGCTTGTTGATCTACAGTGGCGTAGGCTTTTATTAGTTATTCTATTGATTTATCAAGACTTTTTATATTGAAAAAATATTTCCAAGCTCTTTTCCTAACTTGATGCAAGTGACATTGTACTTCACTTAGCACGTTCTATCAAATTGAAAAATAGGATTCAGCATGTTTATAGATCCCTATAGGTAGGTACTTGGTTTCAAAGATAATTATTTGTATATGTGATCTAGAAATTCTAAATAGTATCTTCTTTAAGCTAATATTATCATTAACAAAGATTAGTATGTTTTACCTTCATTCCTTTTCTTAGAATGATCTTATCACCACCGCAGCGGTTCTCCTTTTCGGCAATGAACAGTTGTTTTATAGCCTATGCAACCTCCCTATCTATCGGCTATTACCTTATTGTTCCTCCTCAAGGCTGAAAATCGCAACTTTCATTTGAACCATGCTAAGAAGAAGATGGATGTAAAACAACCTTCTTTATTTCATAATAATATTACAGAAAGAAAAGCTTATTCAGATTTTCTGTCTACATAAACACATAACTACAAGAAACCTTTCCCTGGCGAGAAGGTAGTTTACTCTCTTTTTCTAAACATATCTATCATATTTTCTCTAATGGTGTTTTAGCTAAAAGATGTAGCCTACCCTCTAAAGAGATTACCATTCCTTTTATAGATACAAGGAAGGGTCTCAATACAATTTTTATTTTCTTAGGGATGTCCCTATAAATTATTTTATTTTCTCTTGATCCTTCAATAATTGTCGACAACGCGTGAAAGGATAAGAGATAAGATTCTTTTCTTTTCATCCACCTTTGCTGACTTTTCGTGGATAGATAAGATGTCGTTTCTTGTGACATAAGTGCTTACGTTTTTCTTTTTGTCTTTTTGCAGTTACATCTTTCAGCTGCTTTCGGACATATGGTCTGATTCATTTCCATCACTGGTTTCTCCACATGGAGTAGAATGATTATGACCGAGAAATTTGCAGGCCATTTTCCATGTTTCGTCCGTTGCTATGAATCGGCAAAGTTCAAAGTCTAGGACTTTTTCCATAAGGAGTTTGGATTTGGTTTTTCCTTTTGTTATGAGGATCCAATTCGTATCACAACTAAGAACTTTGTAATTGTCCTTTACAAATTTTGTAATTACGTGATACAGGGCTTTCATTCCTAGAGCTTTTCTGGTTTTAATCCACTTTTGGTTTAAGTATGGTAATTTCTTACCAACTCCAGTGATGCTAATATTAAATTTCTTTAATTTTTCTACTGAAATGTAATTAACAGTAGGAAAATATAGTTGATCGTCTCGAAATTCGAGAGCAATGCTGAACAATCTGCAATAGACTCCTTCTCCTTCACCATATGTTTTTATGGAAGATACCAACTGAGGGGGTACTTTCATTAATTCTGATAAATTTGGCAGCTGTAAATCCTGTCCAGATAGCCAAATTCGAACAGTTGGGCTGCGAACTTTGCAAATCCGCCCGAAAATATCAAAATTCTTGGGTATATGTTGTTTCCCAAGCTTCCAAATGTTTCTTCACTTTCATCTGAGAGATTATAAATAATTTATGTAAAAGAGATATATTCCGCTTCTTTTGAATGTGATGCTCCAACCTGAAAAGAAACAAACTTTTTTTTCTTCGTTAGTTCTTTTTTCTGGATTTCCAGAGATGTTTTTTTCAGCCTTAGCTGATTTAGTATTCATAGGGTGCTTTCCCTCTGCTCGGCCTTTACCTTTATCCGAGGATTCAGCTTTCGACATATCCGAGCTTACCATTGAGATTTTTTGGCACTAGGTGCTGGTGGGACATCTCCTGCCACCTTGTTGGGAGTTACATTCCATTTTGGACGTGTGTCCAGATGTTCACAAAGGAGTTGAAACTCCATCATGTTTTCTGCTTGGTCAATATTGAGCTGGCTTAACTCATATTGCAATTTTCTGATTTTTTCGACTAATTCTGCCATTGTATATCTGATGCCAAATAATTGCTGACTTTTATCATTAATGGCTTCTTCAATTTTTTTCATTTTCTGATAGATTCTATTGACGAGAACTTGAGTCCTATTGTCCATATTCAATGTTCTTGGATAGGAAGTCTGCAAAAAAATTGTCAGTTCCTTTAATATTTTCAATTTTGAAAGAATAAAATGACAACAAGATCTGCCATCTGTGTAACCTCCTACACTATGGTTCTGAAGGAAGTTTATTAAATAGTAGATCTGACACCTGAGTATTGTCAGTTCTGATGATGAATTGTTTGGATAATAAGAAAGCTGAAAATTTTCTAATTCCCCTAACAATGGCCAAGAGTTCTTTTTCATTAGTGGAGTATTTTACTTCTACTTCATCAAAAATTCCACTAGTGTATCTACAAATTTCGTTTAAATCTGTTTGTAATAATGCTCCCTAGTGATAGTCGGATGCATCTGTTTGTAAGACTAGATTGTCATTTTCTTCAGGTAGTCAAAACTTTGGTAACCTAGAACATTCCTGTTTGAGGGTTTTCACGCATTGTGTATGTTCCTCTGTCCATCCCAGTCGATTAGACTTTGTTTTAATTTTTGAAGTAGATTTCTTTTCTTTGCTAGATCTGGAATAAACTCACCTGTATAGTTCAAACAACCGAGAAATTTTTGAATTTCTTGGCTGGTTGTAAGTTTATCAGGGAATTCCATTATTTTTTTGGATATATGGGCGTGTAACTCAATTTCATTTTTTGAATTAATCATTCCAAAGAATTCTATTTCGTTTTTACTTATTTTAGCCTTTTTTTTTTTGGATTAAAATAATACCATTTTTAACACATATTTCATAGATTTTTTTCAAATGTGTTAAATGTTCTTGATAAGATTTTGAACATACCAGGATATCATCAATATAGACTATTAAAAAAAGGGGGGGGGGGGGGGGGGGGTGCTGTAAAATAAGCATGAAAATATAAATTTAACAGGGTATATATGCGAAAAGCATGTATGAATATATATGTATATATATATATAAATATGCAGAAAGCATTTTCTATGGTGTATAGAGAATATGTTGATCTAAAACTTTTTTTGCGGTTAGGAACAAAAAATATTCATGTGCCCTAATCAATTCAAGTTTATGGATAATTTTTCCTATGCTAGCTTGTTGATCTACAGTGGCGTAGGCTTTTATTAGTTATTCTATTGATTTATCAAGACTTTTTATATTGCAAAAATATTAACAAACTTTTTTCCTAACTTGATGCAAGTGATACTGTACTTCACTTAGCATGTTCTATCAAATTGAAGAATAGGATTCGGCATGTTTATAGATCCCTATAGGTAGGTACTTGGTTTCAAGGATAATTATTTGTATATGTGGTCTAGAAATTCTAAATATAATATGATCATGAACTAAGATTAGTATGTTTTACCTTCCTTCCTTTTCTTAGAATGATCTTATCACCACCGCAGCGGTTCTCCTTTTCGGCAATGAACAGTTGTTTTATAGCCTATGCAACCTCCCAGTCTATCGGCTATTGCCTTACTGTTTCTTCTCAAGGCTGAAAATCGCAACTTTCATTTGAACCATTCTAAGAAGAAGATGGATGTAATAAATACTCATTATATGGTTACCTGGTTTAAAAAGGTCTTTTCTTTTTACCTGAAAATGTAAACTCAAAGCATCATTGAAATTGGTATCTTTGAGCGAAATACAATACCTGGGGTAATAGGTGAATAAGAGTTTGGTGTTAGCCAAATTCCCTTCAACTATACCTAGATTACCTTCTTTGGCATTTATAAATCTTTCATTTGATAGATTGATAACAATTGGGCAGTTTATCCCTTCTTTGGATGTGGATTTCACCAGTAATTGGATTCCTCCTAGATGAAGATAGTTCATTTTTTTCTTTTTTCTTTTCGGGGATTTTCCTTAGTATTTGGTCTATCATTGGTTTTGTTAAAAGATTTAACTTATGTCGATCATTTGTTTGAGTAATTTCTATTACTTTTTCAATCTCTTGGTACTCATGGTAAGAGATTTTATTTCTAGTAAACATTCTCTGCATTCTGCTAAAGATATTGTCTTCAGTTCTAAGATTGAGTTTTAAACCCTGGATTCTTTTTAATATCTCGCCATCAAATGTTGTTTTCATAGCATATCCTCTCTGATCTTCTTCAGATTCAATGATCTGTACATTTTCCTCCTCTTTCTTCAATTTCTTGATTCATTCTTCTGAATCAGAGCTTGAATCAGAGATTTCTTCAAAAAGTTCTTCATAGAAATCTTCACTTTTTATGGATTTTACTGATTCTAGGTCTGAATCAGGTTCTCTTCTGTCAATTTTTGAAATTTTGACACTCGTTTTGTTACATTCGTCACTTTTGTGGCCTTCTTCTCCACAATTATAGCATTTGTATTTTTCTGTTATTTTTCGTATGAAGTAGTTTTTTCTCTTGAAATACCTTTTTCTTGGTATAAAATTTTTCTTAGAGACATTTCTTCTCTTTATTAAGCCCCTCTTTTTAGTATTTCTTTTCGTAGGGCTTTTCTTTTTCGCATTCCCATTGTGTTGCTTCATCTGTATCCTTACAGCAAATTTGGGTGTTTATTCTTTTTGCTTTTCTTTGTATATTATGTAACATACAAAGTTGGCTTAGCCTTTGATTTAGGAAAGAGATTTTTTTCCCCAAAGAGCCGTTGGTTTGGCCTCCTTTGGTGTATTCTTCGCTAAAATAACTAGCCCAGAAGCCTGGTAATTTTTGAAAATCTTTTTTCATAAATGGTCTCATGTCTTTCTTGCTATCAAAAATATTGTAATAATATTCTTCGAATTCGCAAGTATATTCTTGGATGAAGCTTATTTTGCAAATTTGAAGTTTTTCTAGTAGCTCAGCAGCCTGTGCTCTTATGCTATCTCTTCCAAATTCTCTGCTTCCTTGAATTCCTAAGAACTCATATCCTAGGTATTTTAAAAGGCAATTAATTCCTTTATCAACTGAAATTTTGAAACAGTCTATGACCATATGTTTGACTGCCCCTTGAGACTCTTCTGATAATCCATTATACCAATTACTTACTTTACCTGAAAAGGTATTTATAACTATAAGGAATTTTTCTCCCTCGCTATATGTCGTTCCCTTACTTAATAGGCAATATAATTTTAGGTTTTGTGCCCATGTATCTAAGACCATTCCTGGGTCTAATTTGCAATCTAAGTCAAGAAATTGGGTAGAATCCGAATCTCCTAACGGAAGTCTATTAGGCGTATATCTAGCCTTGCTATCATTAAAGTAATTTTTAATAAAATCTTTTTTCTTATGAGATTTTGATGATAAATTTTCTCTTATTTCTTTTTCTAAGAAATTTGACAAACCACTTGTTTTAAAGTTAGATTGGAATCCAACTGTTTCTTCCTGCGATGTGGATTCATGTTTTTTAGAAGTTTCACCTTTTTCAATTTTAAATTCTCCTTGGGGTCCTATTTCCCCTGGATTAGTTAGGATTCTTAAATTTTGGCCTGACAGATCCAAATCTTTTAAAGCATAGACTAATTCATCTAGTTCGTTCATTCTTCTTTTGAAGATTCTTTTGTGACTTGATTGATATTTTCTATCATTTTTTCTTATCAAGATTTTTTCAAATCTTCTATTTCTTGTTGTTTCCTTAAAAATTCTGTGATTATTTTTTCATCTAAATTTCCTTTCATGTTTTGATGCTTCGAAAATGCATAGGAGATCCATCTCGTATTGTTCCCGTTGAATATGTTCAAGTTACGGAGGATCTTACTTATGAAGAGGTACCCATTGCTATCCTAGATCAACAAGTAAAGAGATTGAGGAATAAAGACATAGCTTCTGTAAAGGTACTATGGCGCAATCAACAAGTAGAGGAGATCACATGGGAAGCTGAGGAAATGATGAAATCCAAGTATCCCTATCTATTTCAAATGGACGAAGAAGTTCAAAGTGCGGAATTGGAGCAATAAAAAGTAAGTATCCATGAGCCTTAAGTGTTTATGTATATGTATGCTAATATAGAGATGCATTTGTTATAATTGAAGCGACATCGATAACATTCGAGGACGAATGTTTCTAAGGGGGGAAGAATGTAACACCCCGTACCTTCCCAACCCTACTTGACAACGTTGAATAATGTTTACTTAAGTGTTGAGAGCCATAAGTGTGTATTTTGTAATATTATTGATGAGGTAATTGATATTGGCCCTCGTACATGTGATTAGACTTTCGTAGGAAGTGTTTTGTGACTTCGTGGAACATTTGTGGGGTTAAAAACGAGGCTTGGAGAACCTCCAAATAAAGGATATTAAAGGTAAGAAGTAAGTTAAAGAATAAAACTTGAAGTATCTAACCAAACCCGCAAAGAAAAGTCGAAAACGAAAATTTTAAAAAAAAATAAGGGCCAGGCGCGCTAGAGGGAGTACCAGGCCGCTTATTGCCCAAATTTTTTGGGCATAGGCAGCAAGCTGGCGCGCCCAAGGGCGTGCCAGGCTGCTTGTGCGCACCTTTCAATGTTGGGAATTTTTTTGAAGTCCCAAAGGTGCCCGGGGGCGTACCGGGCCGATTTTTGCCACATTCCTTCTACAACCATGAGCCTATACATGGAATAATTGAAGTAATTGGCATTCCATTTGATAAGATTATTAGTGGACGAATTTGGCGTCCAAATGACGGTTTTACCCTTTTGATCAAAATAGGTCATATGTGGCTAGAACCACTTGTTTTTGGGATTGAGGCTACGAATATGAATCGCGTGAGTGGGACTATTGTCGTAACACGTATGAAATGATTTAAAATGAGAAATTATTGATTTTATTGGGTTAAATGAATTGGGCTCAATAAAAGGCCCAAAATGAGAAAGAAGACATGGGCCAAAATGGGTCAAATGACCCATTCTTTCCTTGACCTTCTAGACATAACATTAAATGCTATAAAGAGTAGCTAAGGATGGAATTGAGGATTTATATAAAGGGCCAAAATCTGATTTTTATTCATCATAAACTCTCATACCTTTTAGACCAAAATACAAGATATTTCTCTCTCAAACCCTAAGAACCCTAAGCCATCTTTTGGAGCAAGATCATCATTTTTCAAGCTTGGGTAAGTGATTATTCTTATGGTTTAACATATTATATGTATGAGAGATCATGTAGATCATGTTGATTATGCTTGGAAGTGTTGAACATGACACTTTGTGTTTTTGCTAAAAGATGTGTGATCCATGGAATTGTAACCTGAAATATGACTTGTGGGTTTGATGAAAGAGCATGGTATGGATGAAATATCAACATGTATGGTGTGATTATGTTATTAAACTTGTTATTTTTTTATAAGTGTAAATTATGAAATTTTGGCCGATATGTGCTATGAGGTGTATTAAGGTGACTTGATGGATTATTTGTGATATGGTGTGAATGAGAAAGTGTAAAGGAGAAGTTTTGTGGTGAAATGTTATTGGTATATGATGTTGTGGTCAATGTATGGTATGATTGAGGTATTGTTGGTACGACAATGCAGAAAATGGTATTGTAGAGAAGGAAATGACACTTTAAAGGCAAACATGTAACTCATTGACGTTATATGCATTTGTAAGGTAGTTGGTGGTTAATGTAAATTCCGTTATGTATTTGTATTGTAGAGTGAAACATAAGGAATGAGCAGGACATTGTATGCACATCTAAGATTATATATTCGTATTGAGAATACAAGGTATGTAAGGTTACTCTGTCCGTATCTTTCTGCAGCACGTAGTATTCACATTGATATCGCACTTGTCCTATCCCGAAATGTGCTAAGGTATTCTTTACCCGGTTACCAATTGTCAATATCACATGTTTCCTACTCATTGATCAATTGCAAATCACATGTCTCATATTCATTGATAATGTTCCAAAAGCCCAATAAGGTTGTGTTCCAAAGTTCCAATAGTGGTTATACTCATGTATCTTGTTCATTAATTATTGTCCAATGGTTCCAATAGTGTTATGTTGCCAATAATGTTATGTTTCCAATAATGTTTATTCACATGTCTCTCACTCATTGATTATTGATCCAAAGCTTCAAATAAAGTTATGACTATCATTGTATCAATCTCAAAAGTAAAGAATGAAGTAATGCATATATGTGGTTAATGGTTGAGCACGGGTGGTAGCTTTGAGGGCGAAATTCCTAGCTTAAGCCGATCCCGAGATTGTTGGATCAGGGGGCAGTCCTAGAGGCATAAGCCTAGCTCGAACCGATCCTGACATGGGGTAGCTCTAGAGGTAATAACCTAGCTCGAGCCGAACCTGATATGTTGGTATGGGTGGCAGCTCTAGAGGTAATAACCTAGCTCGAGCCGATCCCGATATATATTGATTCATGGGTGGTAGCTCTAGAGGCATAAGCCTAGCTCGAGCCGATCCCAACATAACGTTATGTTATGTTAAAACCTACTGTTCAGTCGGGGCCCAAGTATCACAGGTCACAGGCAAAGATGAATAATCATAGAAGCAAAGAAAGTAATGAAAGCAATATTCATGGTTCCCAAAACACAGAATGATGACTTATCCATATTGGTTATGCATTTGAATTTGAGTTCATTGACATATTTACGTATCATACAGTTTCTTATGAGCCTTACATACTCGGTACATTCTTCGTACTGACGTCCCTTATGGGACTTACCTTACTTGCTGCAAGCGCAGGTGCTAGTAGGCCTCCACAGTAGGTTGCCAGTTGTTTGCGGATCATTGGTGAGCTCCAGTTAGTTCGGGGCTTCTCCGAGTCACAGTTGTACATGTGTTTTGGTTTTGTATATGTTGTATAAAGCGGGAACTTGTCCCGACTTTCAGTTGGTTTTGGTAAATGCATCTGTTAGAGGGTTTTTTGTAGACGTATGTGGGTGTATGAATTGTAAGGTAGTATATGATGTTTTTGACTTGATGGCCTCAACGACCAAGTTTCACATATGTATATATACATCACATGTTCCATGATTTCGCTATTAGCCTTTCATGTTCTTACGTGATAGTGGTATTTCCTATGGCATACATATGAATGAATAGAAGCAAAGCTTGGTTCTCTCGGGCCTTATCGGCTACGGGTGCCAATCCGTCCCGATGGGATTCGGGGCGTGACAAAAGTGGTATCAGAGCAGGTCATTCTAAGGGTGTCTACAAAGTTGTGTCAGAGTAGACTCTTACTTATCGATGTGTTGTGCACCACATTTATAAGTAGGAGGCTACGGGACATTTAGGATGTTGTTTCTTTTCTTCACTTCTAGATCGTGCAATAGAGCCGGTGTTGTAAGTTGAATTGTGTCTGACCATGATAATTATTTTTCTTTGGTATAGTAAAAAATGTCAATCACGAGAAGAGGTAGAGGTAAAGGTAAGCAGGTGGATATGTCTGCTGGAAAAGGAATGAGTAGATTACTACCTGACCAAGCTAGTCAAGGTGGAGCAAATGCTGAAATTTCATCGCGGTCTTCGTCTACTTTTCCAGCTCTAGAAGAGCCAATTGGTAGAGAAATACCCGTAGAACCACCAATGAACGCCACAGATCAGGATCTTAGAAATGCAGTACATATGTTGACACAGTTAGTAGCAGCACAAAGTCAAGGACGAGTTGGTCCAATGACACATGAGGATGATGCGGCTAGAGTGGCGAGTCGCAGAACACAGGATTTTCTGAAACTGGACCCTCCTATATTCACTGGGTCAGATCCGAAAGCGGATCCACAGGACTTCGTGGATCAAATTCAGAGGGCTTTGGAAGTTATGCACGTGACGGGGGTAGAAACAGTTGAACTTGTTGCGTACAGATTGAAAGGAGAGGCAATATTGTGGTATGAGGATTGGAGGAAGTCTCGTGGTATCGGTGCAATGCCACCAAATTGGGAAGAATTTAAAACAACATTTCTTAATCATTACCCCCCCTATGAAATTCGGGAGGCACGTGCAGATCAGTTACTAAATCTCCGTCAGGGAAATTTGAGCGTTAGAGAATACAGTTTGCAATTTAATTTCTTGGCTCGATATGCTCCAAATGTGGTGGCTACAATGACAGATAGAGTCCATCGATACGTGGACAGATTAGAGTCATATTTGGTAAGGGATTGCACCATTGCTACCTTGAATAAAGATATGGACATAGCGAGAATACAAGTCTTTGCCCAGAAAATGGAAGAACAAAGACAGAGAAGAAGGGTACATGAATTTGACAGAGGACAGTCCAAAAGGGCTAGACCTATGGGACCATCTGCGATGTCCCAAGGAGGATATAGGCCTCGAATGTTTCCCAGACCGCCTAGACCATCATTCTCTTATTCCACAGCAGGTGCTCACTCTCAGTTCCGAGGGTCTAGAGGTGGTCCATCTAGACAGAGTAGCGGAGTTCACGGATCACAGGCAGCAGGTTTTCCTCGTCAGCAGTGTCAGCACTGCGGGCGTATTCATGCAGGTATATGCCGAGTGGGGACAAATGCTTGTTTCTGGTGTGGTATGACAGGACACATGATGAAAGAGTGTCCCCAAAGGAGTATGGATGTTATAGCACGACCGACAGGATCGGCTGTTGCGTCATCATCATCGGTTCCTTCTTTAGGCCGAGGTGTGCAGTCTGTTGGCCGTGGTAGAGGTGCCAGAGGAGTGGCCAGTACTAGTGGGGTCCAGAATCGCACTTATGCTTTAGTGGACCGACAGAATTCAGAGACTTCTCCTGATGTCGTCACAGGTACATTATCCATATTTTCATATAATGTATATGCACTGATTGACCTAGGTTCTACATTGTCCTATGTTACTCCATTGATTGCTGCAAAATTCGCAAAGGCACTAGAATTATTAATTAAGTCAATTGAAGTGTCTACAACAGTTGATGAATATATTATTGCAAAAAGGGTATATCGTAATTGTGTGGTAACTGTGTGTGGTCATGATACAGTTGCCGATCTCATCGAACTAGACATGGTGGATTTTGATGTGATAATGGGGATGGATTGGTTGGCCTCTTGTTATGCCACGGAAGATTGTCGGGCCAAGAAGGTACATTTTCATTTCCCACAAATGAATGTTCTTGAATGGAAGGGTGATGTAGGGGCACCACGAGAAAGATTTATTTCCTATATGAAAGTCAGGAAAATGATTGCCAAAGGGTACATATGTCACTTAGTACGGGTGAAAGATACTGAAGTGGAACCACTAACTCCGCAGTCGGTCCCAGTGGTTAATGAATTTCTTGACGTATTTCCAAAGGATCTTCCAGGCTTACCCCCAGAACGGGAAGTAGAATTTGGCATTGATGTGATTCCAGACACTCAGCCTATTTCTATTCCTCCATATAGAATGGCTCCAGCAGAATTGCGTGAATTGAAGGAGCAGTTTAAAGATTTGGTGGACAAGGGCTTCATCAGGCCTAGTATGTCCCCATGGCGTGCACCGGTATTATTTGTACGGAAGAAAGATGGCACGTTGAGAATATGCATTGACTATCGGCAATTGAATAAGGTAACGATCAAGAACAAATATCCCCTCCCTCGAATTGATGATTTGTTTGATCAGTTACAGGGTGCCAAGTGTTTTTCAAAGATTGACTTGAGGTCAGGTTACCATCAAGTCAGAGTTAGAGAAGGAGATATACCCAAGACAGCTTTCCAAACACGGTATGACCATTACGAATTTTTAGTTATGTCATTTGGACTAACAAATGCACCAGCTGTGTTCATGGATTTGATGAATAGGGTGTTTAAGCCATTTCTAGACGTGTTCGTCATGGTATTTATAGATGACATCCTGGTTTATTCAAGATCACCAGAGGACCATGCTAATCACTTACGGCAAGTATTGCAGATTCTTCGTGAGCGTAAGTTGTATGCCAAGTTCTCTAAGTGTGAGTTTTGGTTAAAATCAGTTGCATTCTTGGGTCACATTGTGTCCGATAAAGGGATACAGGTTGATACTCAGAAGATTGAAGCAGTGAAAAATTGGCCAAGACCTACGACACCCACAGAGATTCGTAGCTTTCTTGGATTGATAGGTTATTACCGAAGATTTGTGGAAGGTTTTTCCTCCATTGCTGCACCGTTAACAAAGCTTACACATAAGACACTTAAATTTCAGTGGAATGATGCGTGTGAGAAAAGCATCCAAGAGTTGAAAGATAAATTAACCTCCACACCAGTTTTAGTACTTCCTGAAGGCACCGAAGGTTATGCAGTGTATTGTGATGCTTCCGGGGTTGGCCTCGGATGTGTATTGATGCAACACGGTAATGTCATAGCATATGCCTCACAACTGTTGCGGCCACATGAGAAAAATTATCCCACACATGATCTTGAATTAGCAGCGGTGGTTTTTGCTTTAAAGATATGGCGTCATTAGTTGTACGGAGTTCATGTCGATATCTACACTTATCACAAAAGTTTGCAATATATCTTTAAGCAGAAGGAACTCAATTTGAGGCAACAAAGGTGGTTAGAGCTCTTAAAAGATTATGATATTGATATTCTCTATCATCCAGGCAAATCAAATGCGGTAGCTGACGCATTGAGCCACAAGACAATAGGTGGTACTAGTGGCCAATTGACAGAAAAGCAGGGTTTAGTCAAAGATTTACATCAATTAGCCAATTTGGGGGTTCGTCTTCTTGAATCCTCAGATGAGGGAGTTATTGAGCAAAATGCAGCGGAATCCTCCTTAATAGCTGAAGCAAAAGAGAAGCAGTTTGCAGATTCTATGTTATTACAGCTAAAAGAGAATGTACAACAGGGTCTAACTGTGGCCTTTGATCTTACACAAGAAGGGGTACTCCAATGCCAAGGTAGATTATGTGTACCAGATGTAGATGAGTTGAGAAAATGAATTATGACAGAGGCGCATCACTCGCGCTATTCTATTCATCCGGGTTCTACTAAAATGTACCATGATTTAAAAGAAGTGTATTGGTAGGGAAATATGAAAAAGAACATTGCAGAATTTGTCGCTCAATGCCCGAATTGTCAACAAGTGAAAGTAGAGCATCAAAAACCAGGAGGTTACATGCAATGTATTAATCTTCCAGTCTGGAAATGGGACATGATTAATATGGACTTCATTACAGGTTTGCCTCTTACATTGGGGAAATTTGATTCTATATGGGTTATAGTGGATAGGCTTACCAAATCAACGCATTTTCTACCAGTCAAGACCGCCTATACAGCTGAGGATTATGCAAGATTGTATGTTAAAAAAATAGTGCGGTTACATGGGATACCGATCTCCATTATATCAGACAGGGGAGCTCAGTTTACTGGCAGATCATTGCATATAGGAATATAGAAAGTAAAGAGGAAAAGGCATGACCAGAAGAATTGTGTGAAATAAGTGAATTTATCTAGTTGAGGCATTCTTGATTGAGAGAGTTTGGGCACACAGGTGAATTTGAGTACGGCTTTCCATCCTCAAACTGATGGACAAGCAGAGCGTACTATTCAGAAACTTGAAGATATGCTACGAGCTTGCACGTTAGATTTTCAAGGCAGTTGGGATGACCATTTGCCTTTTATTGAATTTGCTTACAACAATAGCTATCATTCAAGTATTAAAATGGCACCTTATAAAGCTTTGTACGGAAGAAAATGTAGATCACCCATTGGATGGTTTGAAGCGGGCGAAACTGCTTTACTTGGGTCGGATATTGTTCATCAGGCTATGGAGAAAGTTAAAGTGATCCAACAGCGGTTACAAACGGCCCAAAGTGATCGAACGTGCAAGCTCGTAGCATATCTTCACGTGTTTGAATAGTACGCTCTGCTTGTCCATCAGTTTGAGGATGAAAAGTTGTACTCAAATTCACCTATGTGCCCAAACTCTGCTGAAAAGAGCTCCAAAAATGCACAGTAAACTAAGCTCCCCTGTCTGATATAATGGAGATCGGAATCCCATGTAACCGCACTATTTCTTTAACATACAGTCTTGCAAAATCCTCAGCTGTATAGGTGGTCTTGACTGGTAGAAAATGCGCTAATTTGGTAAGTCTGTCCACTATAACCCATATAGAATCAAATTTCCGCAATGTAAGAGGCAAACCTGTAATGAAGTCCATATTAATCATGTCCCATTTTCAGACTGAAAGATTAATACATTGCATGTAACCTCCTGATTTTTGATGCTCTACTTTCACTTGTTGACAATTCGGGCATTGAGCGACAAATTCTGCAATGTTCTTTTTCATATTTCCCCACCAATACACTTCTTTTAAATCATGGTACATTTTAGTAGCACCCGGATGAATAGAATAGCACGAGTGATGCGCCTCTGTCATAATTCGTTTTCTCAACTCATCTACATCTGGTACACATAATCTACCTTGGCATTGGAGTACCCCTTCTTGTGTAAGATCAAAGGCCGCAGTTAGACCCTGTTGTACATTCTCTTTTAGCTGCAATAACATAGAATCCGCAAACTGCTTCTCTTTTACTTCGGCTATTAAGGAGGATTCCGCTGCATTTTGCTCAATAACTCCCTCATCTGAGGATTCAAGAAGACGAACCCCCAAACTGGCTAATTGATGTAAATCTTTGACTAAACCCTGCTTTTCTATCAATTGGCCACTAGTACCACCTATTGCCTTGCGACTCAATGCGTCAGCTACCACATTTGCTTTGCCTGGATGATAGAGAATATCAATATCATAGTCTTTTAAGAGCTCTAACCACCTTCGTTGCCTCAAATTGAGTTCCTTCTGCTTAAAGATATATTGCAAACTTTTGTGATAAGTGTAGATATCAACATGAACTCCGTACAACTAATGACGCCATATCTTTAAAGCAAAAACCACCGCTGCTAATTCAAGATCATGTGTGGGATAATTTTTCTCATGTGGCCGCAACAGTTGTGAGGCATATGCTATGACATTACCGTGTTGCATCAATACACATCCGAGGCCAACCCCGGAAGCATCACAATACACTGCATAACCTTCGATGCCTTCAGGAAGTACTAAAACTGGTGTGGAGGTTAATTTATCTTTCAACTCTTGGAAGCTTTTCTCACACGCATCATTCCACTGAAATTTAAGTGTCTTATGTGTAAGCTTTGTTAACGGTGCAGCAATGGAGGAAAAACCTTCCACAAATCTTCGGTAATAACCTGTCAATCCAAGAAAGCTACGAATCTCTGTGGGTGTCGCAGGTCTTGGCTAATTTTTCACTGCTTCAATCTTCTGTGTATCAACTTGTATCTCTTCATCGGACACAATGTGACCCAAGAATGCAACTGATTTTAACCAAAACTCACACTTAGAGAACTTGGCATACAACTTACGCTCACGGAGAATCTGCAATACTTGTCGTAAGTGATTAGCATGGTCCTCTGGTGATCTTGAATAAACCAGGATGTCATCTATAAATACCGTGACGAACACGTCTAGAAATGGCTTAAACACCTTATTCATCAAATCCATGAACACAGCTGGTGCATTTGTTAGTCCAAATGACATAACCAAAAATTCGTAATGGTCATACCGTGTTCGAAAAGCTATCTTGGGTACATCTCCTTCTCTAACTCTGACTTGATGGTAACCCCACCTCAAGTCAATCTTTGAAAAACACTTGGCACCCTATAACTGATCAAACAAATCATCAATTCGAGGGAGGGGATATTTGTTCTTGATCGTTTCCTTATTCAATTGTCGATAGTCAATGTATATTCTCAACGTGCCATCTTTCTTCCGTACAAATAATACCGGTGCACCCCATGGGGACATACTAGGCCTGATGAAGCCTTTGTCCAGCAAATCTTTCAACTGCTCCTTCAATTCACGCAGTTCTGCTGGAGTCATTCTATATGGAGGAATAGAAATAGGCTGAGTGTCTGATATCACATCAATGCCAAATTCTACTTCCCGTTTTGGGGGTAAGCCTAGAAGATCCTCTGAAAATACGTCAAGAAATTCATTAACCACTGGGACCGACTGCGGAGTTAGAGGTTCCACTTCAGTATCTTTCACCCATACTAAGTGACATATATACCCTTTGGCAATCATTTTTCTGGCTTTCAGATAGGAAATAAATCTTCCTCGTGGTGCCCCTACATCACCCTTCCATTCAAGAACATTCATTTGTGGGAAATGAAAATGTACCTTCTTGGCCCGGCAATCTACCATGGCATAACAAGAGGCCAACCAATCCATCCCCATTATCACATCAAAATCCACCATGTCTAGTTCGATGAGATCGGCAAGTGTATCATGACCACACACAGTTACCACACAATTACGATATACCCTTTTTGCAATAATATATTCACCAACCGGTGTAGACACTTCAATTGACTTAATTAATAATTCTGGTGCTTTTGAAAATTTCGCAGCAATCAATGGAGCAACATAGGGCAATGTAGAACCTAGGTCAATCAGTGCATATACATTATATGAAAATATGGATAATGTACCTGTGACGACATAAGGAGAAGTCTCTGAATTCTGTCGGTCCACTAAAGCATAAGTGCGATTTTGAACCCCACTAGTACTGGCCGCTCCTCTGGCACCTCTACCACGGCCAACAGATTGCACACCTCGGCCCAAAGAAGGAATCGATGATGATGACGCAACAACCGATCCTGCCGGTTGTGCTATAACACCCATACTCCTCTGGGGACACTCTTTCATCATGTGTCCTGTCATACCGCACCAGAAACAAGCATTTATCCCCACTCGGCATATACCTGCATGAATACGCCCGCAGTGCTGACACTGCTGACGAGAAAAACCTGCTGCCTGTGATCCGTGAACTCCGTTACTCTGTCCAGATGGACCACCTCTAGACCCTCAGTACTGAGAGTGAGCACCTGCTGTGGAATAAGAGAATGATGGTCTAGGCGGTCTGGGGAAACATTCGAGGCCTATATCCTCCTTGGGACATCGCAGATGGTCCCATAGGTCTAGCCCTTTTGGACTGTCCTCTGTCAAATTCATGTACCCTTCTTCTCTGTCTTTGTTCTTCCATTTTCTGGGCGAAGGCTTGTATTCTCGCTATGTCCATATCCTTATTCAAGGCAGCAATGGTGCAATCCCTTACCAAATATGGCTCTAATCTATCCACGTATCGATGGACTCTATCTGTCATTGTAGCTACCATATTTGGAGCATATCGAGCCAAGGAATTAAACTGCAAACTGTATTCTCTAACGCTCAAATTTCCCTGACGAAGATTTAGAAACTGATCTGCACGTGCCTCCCGAATTTCATAGGGGAGGTAATAATCAAGAAATGTTGTTTTAAATACTTCCCAATTTGGTGGCATTGGATCGATACCACGAGACTTCTTCCAATCCTCGTACCACAATATTGCCTCTCCTTTCAATCTGTACGCAGCAAGTTCAACTGTTTCTACCCCCGTCACGTGCATAACTTCCAAAGCCCTCTGAATTTGATCCACGAATTCCTGTGGATCCGCTTTCGAATCTGACCCAGTGAATATAGGAGGGTCCAGTTTCAGAAAATCCTGTGTTCTGCGACTCGCCACTCTAGCCGCATCATCCTCGTGTGTCATTGGACCAGCCCGTCCTTGACTTTGTGCTGCCACTAACTGTGTCAACATATGTATTGCATTTCTAAGATCCTGATCTGTGGCGTTCATTGGTGGTTCTGCGGGTACTTCTCTACCAATTGGCTCTTCTGGAGCTGGAAAAGTAGACGAAGACCGCGATGAAATTTCAGCATTTGCTCCACCTTGACTAGCTTGGTCAGGTGGTAATCTACTCATTCCTTCTCCAGCAGGCATATCCACCTGCTTACCTTTACCTTTACCTCTTCTCGTGATTGGCATTTTTTACTATACCATAGAAAAACAATTATCATGGTCAGACACAATTCAACTTACAACACCGGCTCTATTGCACGATCTAGAAGTGAAGAAAAGAAACAACATCCTAAATGTCCCATAGCCTCCTACTTATAAATATGGTGCACAACTCATCGCTAAGTAAGACTCTACTCAGACAAAGCTTTGTAGACACCCTTAGAACGACCTACTCTGATAATCCCTGTAATTCTACCAAGTAGATTATCTTTAAAGGTTTTAACCTCTAGTTCTATGATTCTAATTTTTACAGATAATTACTTGTGCATTTCTATAAGATCTTCAAGCTTTTGTAATATAATATTCATGCTCATGCTAAGGGTAAACCAGATTATTCTGATATCTAATCACTCTACTCCAAGTGGAGAAATCAGTGATGAAAATGAATCAGACCATATGTCCGAAAGCAGCTGAAAGATGTAACTGCAAAAAGAAAAACATAAGCACTTACTTCACAAGAAACGACATCTTATCTATCCACGAAAAGTCAACAAATGTGGATGAAAAGAAAAGAATCTTATCCCTAATCCTTTCACGCGTTGTCAGCAATTATTGAAGGACCAAGAGAAAATAAAACAATTTTTAGGGACATCCCTAATAAAAATTGTATTGAGACCCTTCCTTGTATCTATAAAAGGAATGGTAATCTCTTTAGAGGGTAGACTACATCTTTTCGCTAAAACACCATTAAATAAAATATGATAGGTATTTTCAGAAAAAAAGAGTAAACTACCTTTCCGCCAAGGAAAGGCTTCTTGTATAGTTTTGTGTGTATATGACAGAAAATCTGAATAAGATTTTCTTTCTGTAGTATTATTATGAAATAAAGAATGTTGTTTTACATCCATCTTCTTCTTAGCATGGTTCAAATGAAAGTTGCGATTTTCAGCCTTGAAGAGGAATAGTAAGATAATAGCCGATAGACAGGGAGGTTACATAGGCTATAAAACAACTATTCATTGCCGAAAAGGAGAACCGCTACGGTAGTGATAAGATCATTCTAAGAAAAGGAGGGAATGTAAAACATACTAATCTTTAGTTCATGATAATATTAGCTTAAAGAAGATATTATTTAGAAGTTCTAGACCACATATATAAATAATTATCTCTTTTTTAGCTCATAATATTAGCTTAAAGAAGATACTCTTCTCTCTTCTTTTTTTAACTTTTCTCGTTTAAGATTTTCTGGTTAAATAAGCATGAAAATGCAAATTTAACAGGGTATATATGCGGAAAGCATGTTTGGATATATATATATATATATATGCAGAAAGCATTTTCTATGGTGTATAGAGAATATGTTGATCTAAAACTTTTTTTTGCAGTTAGGAACAAACAATATTCATGTGCTCTAATCAATTTCAGCTTATGGATAATTTTTCCTATGCTAGCTTGTTGATCTACAGTAGCGTAGGCTTTTATTAGTTCTTCTATTGATTTATCAAGACTTTATATATTGAAAAAATATTTTCAAGCTCTTTTCCTAACTTGATGCAAGTGATATTGTACTTCACTTAGCATGTTCTATCGAATTGAAGAATAGGATCCGACATGTTTATACATCCCTATAGGTAGGTACTTGGTTTCAAGGATAATTATTTATATATGTGATCTAGAACTTCTAAATAGTATCTTCTTTAAGCTAATATTATCATGAACTAAAAATTAGTATGTTTTACCTTCCTTCCTTTTCTTAGAATGATCTTATCACCACCGAAGCGGTTCTCCTTTTCACGGTGTTTTGGACGGCGAAAGGCGACAAGGCTCTGCCTCGCCACGCGGCGAGGCGAGTGGCGAGGCGTTCGCCTTTTTGAGGTGCGACGAGAATTAATACCAAAAAATAAAAATATTTAATTGCACATATAAATAATCAAAATCTCAACAGCAATAATATACTAGTAAATAATTCAATTTAAAAACTTAATATAGATAGTATATATTAAAAGTCGAACTTGAATGACTCAACAATCCATAAAACAAGCAATACTAAAACAATTACGATGTTAATTAGTATATTATATAAGTTATAACTAAAGTACTAAACTTGAACCAAGAAATCAGAAATAGTAAGTACTAACTACTGTTACTGCGAGGAAAAAAAACACTGGGAAGTAGTTAAAAAATCAGAGGAAGAAGTGAACTAAGAAGGGAACTGATTTGAAGAAGAAATCAGAGGAGAAAATCAGCAGAAGAAAGTAGAAAAAAAAAACAGAGTTACGCACCTAAAGGCTTAAACAGAGTTGTCGGGTGCAGTCCTCGGAGTTGGCAGTGGTAGGCATCCAAAAGCAAATATGGAAATAAACCCTAAAATTACCACCTATCCTTTAAAGACCTAATTTATTTATTTTTTTTAAAAAAGGCGTCCTTTCTCGCCATTGTCGCCTCATCGCCTTTCTCGCCATGGCGTCGCCTTTTTAAGGTGTCATCGCCATGAAGGCAGATGACGAAATAGGCTCGCCTCGCCTCGCCATTCGCCATTGGCGACATGGCGAGTGCCATTCACAACACTGCCTTTTCGGCAATGAACAATTGTTTTATAGCCTATGCAACCTCCATGTTTATCGACTATTACCATACTATTCCTCCTCAAGGCTAAAAATCGCAACTTTCATTTGAACCATGCTAAGAAGAAGATGGATGTAAAATAACCTTTTTTATTTCATAATAATATTACAGAAAGAAAATCTGAATCTACATATACACATAACTATACAAGAGACCTTTCCCTGGCGAGAAGGTAGTTTACTCTCTTTTTCTTAAGATACCTATCATATTTTCTCTAATGGTGTTTTGGCAAAAAGATGTAGTCTACCCTCTAAAGAGATTACCATTCCTTTTATAGATACAAGGAAGGGTCTCAATATAATTATTATTTTCTTAGGGATGTCCCGAAAAATTGTTTTATTTTCTCTTGGTCCTTCAATAATTGTTTACAATGCGTGAAAGGATAAGAGATAAGATTCTTTTCTTTTCATCCACCTTTGCTGACTTTTCGTGGATAGATAAGATGTCGTTTCTTGTGATGTAAGTGCTTACGTTTTTCTTTTTGTCTTTTTGCAGTTACATCTTTCAGTTGCTTTCGGGCATATGGTCTAATTCATTTTCATCGCTGGTTTCTCCACTTGGAGTAGAATGATTATGACCAAGAAATTTACAGGCCATTTTCCATGTTTCGTTCGTTGCTATGAATCGGCGAAGTTTTAAGTCTAGGACTTTTTTCATAAGGAGTTTGGATTTGGTTTTTCCTTTTGTTATGAGGATCCAATTCGTATCACAACTAAGAACTTTGTAATTGTCCTTTACAAATTTTGTAATTATGTGATACAGGGCTTTCATTCCCAGAGCTCTTCTGATTTTGATCCACTTTTGGTTTAAGTATGGTAATTTCTTACCAACTCCAGTGATGCTAATATTAAATTTCTTCAATTTTTCTACTGAAATGTAATTAACAGTAGGAAAATATAGTTGATCATCTCGAAATTCAAGAGCAATGCTGAAGAATCTGCAATAGACTCCTTCTCCTTCAACATATGTTTTTATGGAAGATACCAACTGAGGGGGTAGTTCCATTAATTCTAATAAATTTGGACAGCTGTAAATCCTGTCCAGATAGCCAAATTAGAACAGTTGGGCTACGAATTTTGCAGATCCACCCAAAAATATCAAATTCTTGGGTATATGTTGTTTCCCAAGCTTCTAAATGTTTCTCCACTTTCATCTGAGAGATTATAAATAATTTCTGTAAAAGAGATATATTCCGCTTCTTTTGAATGTGATGCTCCAACCTGAAAAGAAATAAACTTTTTTTCTTCGTTAGTCTTTTTTTCTGGATTTCCAGAGATGATTTTTTCAGCCTTCGCTGATTTAGTGTCCATAAGGTGCTTTCCCTCTGCTCGATCTTTTAGCTGATTTAGTGTTTATAGGGTGTTTTTCCATTGCTCGACCTTTACCTTTATCCGAGGATTCAGGTTTTGACATATCCGAGCTTACTATTGAGATTTTTTGGCACTAGGTGCTGGTGGGACGTATCTTTCCACCTTATTGGGAGTTACATTCCCTTTTGGACGAGTGTCCAGATGTTCACAAAGGAGTTGAAACTCTATCATGTTTTCTGCTTGGTCAGTATTGAGCTGGCTTAACTCATACTGCAATTTTCTGGTTTTTTCAGCTAATTCTGCCATTGTATCTCTGATGCCAAATAATTGTTGACTTTTATCATTAATGACTTCTTCAATTTTTGCCATTTTCTGATAGATTCTATTGACGAGAACTTGAGTCCTATTGTCCATATTCAATGTTCCTGGATAGGAAGTCTGCAAAAAAATTGTCAATTCCTTTAATATTTTCAATTTTGAAAGAATAAAATGACAACAATACCTGCCATCTGTGTAACCTCCTATACTGTGGTTCTGAAGGAAGTTTATTAGATATTAGACCTGACAATTGGGTATTGTCAGTTCTGATGATGAATTATTTGGGTAATAAGAAAGCTGAAAATTTTCTAATTCACCTAACAATGGTCAAGAGTTCTTTTTCATTAGTGAAGTATTTTACTTCTGCTTCATTAAAAGTTCCACTAGTGTATCTACAAATTTCATTTAAATCTGTTTGTAATAATTCTCCCCAGTGATAGTCGGATGCATCTATTTGTAAGACTAGATTGTCATTTTCTTCAGGTAGTCTAAGCTTTGGTAACCTAGAACATTCCTGTTTGAGGCTTTTCACGCATTGTGTATGTTCCTCTGTCCATTCCAGTCTATTAGACTTTCGTATTAATTTTTGAAGTAGATTTCTTTTCTTTGTTGGATCTGGAATAAACTCACCTGAATAGTTCAAACAACCTAGAAATTTTTGGATTTCTTGTCTGGTTGTAGGTTTATCTGGGAATGTCATAATATTTTTGAAAGTATGGGCTTGTAACTCAATTTTATTTTTTGAAATAATCATTTCTAAGAATTCTATTTCGTTTTTACTTATTTCAGCCTTTTTTGGCTTAAAATAATACCATTTTTAACACATATTTCAGAGAATTTTTTCAAATGTGTTAGATGTTCTTGATAAGATTTTCAACATATCAGGATATCATCAATATAGACTATTAAAAAAATCCTTTTTAGAAAATATTTTATCCATTTTTCTCTGAAAGATTTGTGGTGCATTTTTTAATCCAAATGGCATTACTATTCATTCATAATGCTCATTGGGAGTACTAAATGCGGTTAATGGAATTGATTCCTTTGCTAATTTTACCTGTCAAAATCCACTTTTACAGTCGAATTTTGAAAAGTATATTTTTCCTTTGGTTAGGTTAATTAAATTTTGTCCTGAGCCGGGGGTCTATCGGAAACAGCCTCTCTACTTCTGCGGAAGTAGTGGTATGGACTGTGTACACTTTACCCTCTCAGACCCCACTATGTGGGAATACACTGGTATGTTGTTGTTGTTGTTGTTGTTGTTAGGTTAATTAAATTATTTTTATTAGGAAGAAAATATCCGTCGAAAACAAAAGCTCTTTATAGTTGATAACCATTCGAGCCTTTCCTCTTTTTATCTCAGCATGATTCCTTACCATAAAGGCTGGACTACTGTAAGGACTTTTATTAGGTCTGATTAAGCCTAGATTTATTAATTCTCGAATCTGAATTTTGAATTCAGCCTTGTCTTCTTCATTATAAAGCATTGGTCTGACTCTGATAATGATACTAGGGTCTTTGAGCGTCAAGGTTGCCTCTTCATGGTTCTTTTCCCATTTTTCTAATGGATTTTCTGCATAGAATTTTTGTAAATCTTCCTTAATCCATTCAAGGTTATGACATTTGCAAGAATAATTTTTTGGACTTTCCAAATATCTTCTTTTAAAATTCCTATTTTCTTTAATCAAGATATACGAGTTATGCCTTCTTGAAATTTTAATAAAATTATTACATGGGGTTTTTAAGCTTACCATGTAGATTGTCTGATGATAATCTTGAAACTGCTGGATAAAATCATTTCCGATCAGTAGGTCACTTTCTAGTTTATCATAGGCATATACATTTTTTATAGAAATAATTGGTATTATTTATTTTCCAATCTTTAAAGAGGAAGGATTTTGCCAAACTGGCTTTAGATCCGTTATCAATTTGACCACAGGTTGTCAATTTTTTATCGTATGTGGTAAATTCTATAAATACAGAAATCCTAAAAGACGTTTCTTAAGACATTTATTTTTGGAATAAAATAAGTTTTATTATCCCAAGTAATTTCAATTCCTTATTTTTCTATATTATAGTCCTCTAAACTATTTAGGAATTGCTCGCCCAAAATTATGGTATAATTATTTTTGTGATTAGTTACATAACAAGGGACCGTTATTCTAATCTTGTCTAACTGTATTGGTAGTTTTACCATTCTTTTACAGCTATAATTATTACCTTCAAAGATGTTGTAGATATAGGGAGTACCTTCATATATGGTTAATCCGTCTAGAATACCTTCTTTGACGTGATTTACCGTTGTTCCTGTTTGAATTAACATATTTTGTTTGCTCCAATCACTCCCGTTGTAGAATCTTCCTGCAACTTGAGTATTTTTAATTTTTTCCTCTATCCTCATGGGATATCTCTGAGACGTGCTTTTTCTTATGGAATTTCTCCCATATTCCAAAGTTTGTCTTGGATTGGACTTGTACTTCCTATGTCCTGTGTTTTTCCAAAATGAATCTCGTATTCATCAGCAATATCTGCTTGTTGAATTTCAGATTTCACAATTCTGGCAATCCCTGCACATTCTTGATCTATTTCGATCAGACTTTTATTTTTATAGACGTTTTCATAATTTGAATTGGTAACAGTATAAAGAGCTTGGTAATAGTATAAAGAGTTTGGTAATAAATACTCATCATATGGTTACCTGGTTTAAAAAGTTCTTTTCTTTTTGCCTGAAAATGTAAACTCAAAGCATCATTGAAATCAGTATCTTTGAGCAAAATACAATACCTGGGGTAATAGGTGAATAAAAGCTTGGTGTAAGTCAAATTCCCTTCAACTATACCTAGATTACCTTCTTTGACATTTATGAATCTTTCTTCTGATAGATTGATAACAATTGGCCAGTTTATCCCTTCTTTGAATGTGGATTTCACTAATATTTGAATTCCTCCTAGATGAACATAGTTCATTTTTTTCCTTTTCTTTTCGATGATTTTCCTTAGTATTTGATCTATCATTGATTTTGTTAAAAGATTTAACATATGCCGACCATTTGTTTGAGTAATTTCTATTACTTTTTCAATCTCTTGGTACTCATGGTAAGAGATTTTATTTCTAGTAAACATTCTCTATTGATAACAATTGGGTAGTTTATCCCTTCTTTGAATGTGGATTTCACTAATATTTGAATTCTTCCTAGATGAACATAGTTCCTTTTTTTTTCTTTTCTTTTTGGTGATTTTCCTTAGTATTTGATCTATCATTGATTTTGTTAAAAGATTTAACATATATCGACCGCTTGTTTGAGTAATTTCTATTACTTTTTCAATCTCTTGGTACTCATGGTAAGAGATTTTATTTCTAGTAAACATTCTCTGCATTCTGCTAAAAATATTATCTTCAGTTCTAAGATTAAGTTTTAAACCCTGGATTCTTTTTAATATTTCTCCGTCGAATATTGGTTTCAGATCATATCCTTTCTGATCTTCTTCAAATTCAATGATCTGTACATTTTCCTCTTCTCTTTCTTCAATTTCTTGATTCATTCTTCTGAATCAGAACTTGAATCAGAGATTTCTTCAAAAAGTTCTTCATAGAAATCTTCACTTTTTATGAATTTCACTGATTCTGGGTCTGAATCAATTTCTCTTCTGTCAATTTTTGAAATTTTGACTCTCTTTTTGTTATATTCGTAACTTTTGTGGCCTTCTTCTCCACAATTATAGTATTTGCATTTTTCTTTTATTTTTCTTTTGAAGTTATTTTTTCTCTTGAAATACTTTTTTCTTGGTATAAAATTTTTCTTAGAGATATTTCTTCTCTTTATTAAGCCTCTCTTCTTTTCAGTTTTTCTTTTCTTTTTGTAGGGCTTTTCTTTTCGCATCCTCATTGTGTTGCTGCATCTGTATCCTTACAGCAAATTTGGGTGTTTATTCTTTTTTCTTTTCTTTGTATATTATGTAACATACAAAGTTGGCTTAGCCTTTGATTTAGGAAAGATATTCTTTTCCCCAAAGAGTCATTGGTTTGGCCTTCTTTGGCGTATTCTTCTCTAAAATAACTTAGCCAAGAAGCCTGGCAATTTTTGAAAATATTTTTTCATATATGGTCTCATGTCTTTCTTTCTATCAAAAATATTGTAATAATATTCTTTGAACTCACAAGTATATTCTTGGATGAAGCTCATTTTACGAATTTGGAGTTTTCCTAGTAGCTCAGCAGCCTGTGCTCTTATGCTATCTCTTCCAAATTCTCTGCTTCCTTGAATCCCTAAGAACTCATATCCTAGGTAATTTAAAAGGCAATTAATTCCTTCATCAACTAAAATTTTGAAACATTCTATGACCATATGTTTGACTGCCCCTTGAGACTCTTTTGATAATCCATTATACCAATTACTTACTTTATCTGAAAAGGTATTTATAGCTATAAGAAATTTTTCTTCCTCGTTATATGTCGTTCCCTTACTTAGTAGGCAATATAATTTTAGGTTTTGTGCCCAAGTATCTACGACCATTCCTGAGTCTAATCTATAATCTAAGTCAAGAAATTGGGTAGAACCTGAATCTCCTAACGGAAGTCTATTAGGTGTATATCTAGCCTTGCTATCATTAAATTAATTTTTCATAAAATCTTTTTTCTTATGAGATTTTGATGATAAATTTTCTCTTAATTTTTTTTCTAAGAAATTTGACAAACCACTTGTTTTAAAGTTAGATTGGAATCCAATTGTTTCTTCCTGCGATGTGGATTCATCTATTTTATTAGTTTCACCTTTTCGATTTTAAATTCTCCTTGGGGTCCTCCTGTTTTCCCTGGATTAGTTAGGATTCTTAATTTTGGCCTGACAGATCCAAATCTTCTAAAGCATAGACTAATTCGTCTAGTTCGTTCATTCTTCTTTTGAAGATTCTTCTGTGACGAGATTGATATTTTCTATCATTTTTCCTTTTCTAGATTTTTCCTGATCTTCTATTTCTTATTGTTTCCTTAAAAATTCTGTGATTATTTTCATCTAAACTTCCTTTCTGATACGAACTGTCATTAAAAAGTTTTTCTCGAAAGATTTTCTTTTTAATTTTTTGTCCTATATCCTTATCAATTTTTTCAGTTTTTTCTATAATCCCTGTAATTCCATCAGGTAGATTATCTTTAAAGGTTTTAACCTCTAGTTATATGATTCTAATTTTTACAGATAATTGCATGTGCATTTCTATAAGATCTTCAAGCTTTTGAAATATAATATTCATGCTCACGCTAAGGGTAAACATAGATTGCCAAATATGGATATTAAACCTAGACATTAAACATAGATTAAAATAAACTTAGTATTCACATGATACAAGATATAAACCAACATGAATATATTATATAAACATGAGAGATTAGTACAAAGGTCTAGTAACAAACATAACCTACTTACATGGTGTAAATAGGACAGAGGTTTCCCTTTAGAAACTGAAAAATTTAAAAATCAACACTCTTTATACAAACTCTCACTCTTCTCTCTCTTTTTTTTTTTAACTTTTCTCGCTTAAGATTTTCTTGTCCTACTAGTAATGTTTCTCTCAATCTTTTTCTTTCTCGATGATCATTTTTGTCTTCAAATGAGCCCCATCGTCACATGGCCTTGTGAAAAATTTCTCCTCAATTATTTCTCCGTATCTGTTATTTACTTTTATGTCTTTTTTTTCTTCATCGTCACTGCTTACGTTTTTATTTGTCTTTCGTCATTGCTTTCGTCTAATCTTTTGTCTTTTCTTCAAGTGTCTAGGTTGTGCAGAGCTTTAGAATCGAAACTCATCCCCAAATCGTCGTCTTCATTGAGGTCTTGGGCAAATTGGTCTAAGGGTGGATCGTAGTTTCTTCTTGATTGGTCTGAATCTGTGTTGGGTACTTCTGATTCAGATTCTGGTTTGGGAATTATTATTCCCTTGGTTTCTTCTTGTGGTAATACTGGCGATGCCCTTGTTTCTGTCAATAGTCTTCTTATTGTATTTTCCACGATATTTTTTATATTTCTCTTGGTGTCTATCTTTCTTTTTGTCATTCCTTTGATTTTTATTCCTTTCATTGCAGATCTTGAGGTTCATTCTAAGTCGAAACTTATCGGAAGCCTTCTTACACTTTTTGGCAAAGTGTCAGCCATTAGCGAATTTGATTTGTCTTTATCGACTACCGTTTAAATCGGACTAGCTACACATTTACCTGATGTAGTAAGTCTTACTGCATTCATTAGGGAATGCACATCCATCTGATCCATTTTTATAGAGATGGAGAACTCTTTTGAGAGGTCTGGAGATTCTGTACTGGCTGAGAGTTTTGTGTGTTTTGTATTGGGTTTTGAGTATTTTGTATAAGATTGTTCTGGCTTAATTCATAATGAAGAATTTTTATTTTATCTTGTAGTATTTTGTTCTGATTTATCAGTCTCTTCTTTTTTTCTTCAAGCTGCTCATTCCTGTAATTTAATCGCTTGAAAGCTTCTGCCATTGCAGAGCAATGATCACAGAATATGATTTTGTCTGTATCTTTTTGGATATTTTATTGGGGGATATTAACTGGGCATTTTAGTTCTGAGGCTAAATAAAAATTTGGTCCAAGCTTTCCCCTAGCATAATCTAATGTTTTGGTGAGATCATTGAACCCTTTATATAATGGCCCTCGAAAGTCTTTGATGGTGTCTAATGCCTGCAATCATGTCTGAAAAACTCCTCTGATTTTTATCTGTATTACTACATAAAATTTTAACTTGTTATCTAAATTTTTGTCTGTGAAATATTGGCTCATGCAATTAACACAGCTAGAAAATAGCTGACATTCCTGGGAGTCTTGTTGTATGTTATTCATAGATTGTCTAATATACACCTTTGAGACCTGTCTATTCTTGCTTCAGGATTCACTTTGAAGCTGAGATTTGATTCTGGATAATTGATGAAATTCTGTTTTCTAAACCATATTCTTTCAATCGTTTTGTTACTGTCTGGTATGGTCCGTGGTTTGAACTGAGTTGTTCCTAGTAAAGTCTGTAAGAACATGTTTGCATTCATGTCTGATGAAGAGAAAGCTTTAGATTTTCCTTTTCCTGTACTCATGCGGCAAAGAAATTTTGTTAGCAGTCTTTCATAATGAGTCTGCTAAGTTTATCAACAGAATTGTTAGCCTTTCCTTTTATGTGTTCTAATTTAATGTTATATATTGAGGTTGCGTCAATAAAATTTAACCATTGTCTCTTACTGCTATTCTTTTCGTTTACTTTTTAATGAAATTTAACTCTAGCTTCGCAATCTGTTCTTACTAATATTTCAGGTTTATTTACAGCTAGTATCTCCGTGTCTATACTACTCATGTTTTCTTTTTCTTTGTATCCTCCACTTTGGTATGCGCATATTCTTTCTTCTTTTTTATCACTATATTTACTACTTCTGGATTTAAGGATAGCTACCCATCCTTCAAAACTTCCATATGTTTGTATTATCAAATATTCTGTTTCTAGGGGCCTTGCTAAGTCTGAAATATTTTTTATCATTTCTCTAAATTTTTGTATTAGTTTTATGTCTTCTGTACGGAAAGATTTGTCCTTTTGATCCTGTTTTAGCGTAAAGCGGTTCTGTCACTTTTTCTAAGTTTTTAATGAACCGTCTAGCATAATTTAAAATTAATAAAAAAAATTGTAGGTCTTTAGTTTTCTCTAATTTATCTGGCATTTCTAAAATATTTTTACCTAAGTGCGACTGTAATTTTATTTTGCCTTCTCCTATAGTTACTTCAAGAAAATTAATGTAATTTTTACACAATTTTATTTTCATTTTACTAATTATTTTCTCATTGTTTAAAAATAATCTGAAGAATGTCTGTAAATGTCCTAAATGTTCATTTATGTTGTTACTAAAGACTAAAATGTCATCTACATATACTAAAACAAAATTCTTATACTTACTGAATATATTATTCATTTTTCTTTAAAAAATGGGTGGTGCAGTCTTTAATCCAAATAGCATAACTAATCATTCGAAATGTTCTTCTAGGCATGTAAAAGTTGTCCATTCTATGTTGTCATCGTGTATTTTAACTTGCCAATATCCAGATTTACAGTCAAACTTGCTAAAAAAAATTCTATCCTGAATTCTATTTATTAATTCTGTCTTATCTGATAATTTATAGGCATTCATTACCGTATTGTCATTGAATCTTTTATAATTAATTACCATTCGAACTTTCCCTCTAACTATTTCACTGTGATTTCTCACCATGAAAGCTGCTGACGTATGTCTTGATTTAAATTTTCTGATTAGTCCTAAATTTAATAATTCTTTTATTTGTGTTTCAAAATCTTGTTAGTCTTGATTTGTAGCTTTTATTGATGTTGTTCTAATAGTGTATTTTGGATTAATAATTTTCAATTTACAAAAGATCTGATTGGACTTCCAGTGTTCTAAAGGCTTTTCTCCTATTATTTCTAATTCATCTAGAATTTGTATTATTCTAAGTCTTTTTGGTCTTTTATTATTCCTATGTGTTGTATTTCTTTTTTAAGGTTGTAGAATTTGGTAGGTATTTCTATTAAATTGTAATTTCTTCCTATTTCATTTGTGTCTAGTATTTCTGTTAATTCTTCAATTTTTTCTTCATCAATTTATGCTTCTTCTGTTAGATTCTCGTACTTATCTGGAAGCGTACATGTACACATATCCCCTTTGTCACAGATTTTCTGTTTATTTTATCCTTTTTTAACGCATCTAGCTACTGTTATCATTTTTATTTTTTATACTGGGTTATTGTAATATTCTTTGAGAATATTGCCCCATCTCTGGAGATTAGACAACATCCATTATTGTATAACATAAAATCTAATCCTAATACAAAATCTACTTTAATTCTCTTACCCATATTTTGTTTAGCGTATAAGTAGGGTTATAAAACTTATTACAAGTATTAATGAAACTTACAGATGCTTTTTTAACATAACTTTTGTATGTGTTAAGTTTTTCATCCATTTGCATGGCAGTATTTTCTTTAGATAGTTCTTTTATTAAGTATAACGGTAACAGTTTTTTATTTAGTATGCTCTGGGTACATCCTTAGTCTAATAATGTTAAAGTTGTTATTTCATAGTTTTCCATTTCTACTTTTGTTAGTAATTTATAGTACTTAATTTTGTCTTCATTGCAAATTAATCCTTCGTATGGAACATTCATTAGTTCTTCTTCTTCTCTTATGAATTCTTCTTCTCTAATAGACATCTTTCCTTGTGTTTTTTTCTATTTTTCTTAGTCTTTCTTCTATTTGATTTACCTTATCTTCTAATGCTTCTATTCGTTTATTTTCTATTGTGGATTAATTAACATAATTATTAAGTTTTTCAATTTCTGATATTTTTGGAATTTCTAGATCCAGCTTCTTTTCTATGCATGTGATACATGCTTCTATATAGCATTTTATACATTTTGCTCTCTTACTTTTACTAGGGTACCATTTACATAAGAAACATTGATTACTGTCTATTCCTTTGTTCTTTTCAAAAATGTGCTTACATTTTTCATCTGTTTCTGTAATATTTACTAAATTATTATTATCTATATCAATTAAGGTTAAATCTTTCAGTCCTAGTCCATTTACTAATTTAAGTCTTCTTCATCTGATTCTGAAGAATCTCCGTCTGGTTGAACATTCATATTTATACTTATTCTGGAGTATATACTTTCATTGTCTTGACATATGTTCGTCTACATTTGTTAAAGTTTCTTGAAATTCTTCTATTAATTGAGTACTTCTAGTTCTGCTATTATTTCTTTTAGGACATGAATTTGCTAGATGTTCTATGATACCGCAGGTAAAACATTCTAATGTATTTCTATAGTTTCTATTATTTCTATATTTTTTTACGTGCTTATTTTTGTCTAGATATAATTTCTTAGCTGTCGATTTTTTTGGATAGTATTTTTTTTCTTGGGGTAGTACTTACCTTTGAACAGTTTCTTATAGTTTTCATATCTTCCTTTCTTTGGGTAGTTCTCGTCTTGATGTTGCGTTGTGTATATACTTTTACATAAGTTTGTCTCATTATTCTTTAATTATTTTTGTATTTGTATATTTGTACATTTTTCTTGTAAAAATTTTATTATATGTTGTATTCTATGACCTATTCACCACTTTGTATCTGGATTCTGTATTACTCCTTTTTTATTTCATTTTTCTTCCTAACGCTCCTAGTAATTTATTAAAAAGTTCTCTTCCTAAAGCCTAGTCAAAAGCATTTCCACTAAAGGTGCAATAGTAGAAATAATCATTTAAAAAAGACTTTATGTGCACCCAATTACTTATACTTAACTGTTCTAATTTTGTTAAAGCATTTCTTTGTAATGTAACTAATCCGCTATTCGGATCTTTTCCTGTTATTAAAGTGTTTATTTTATTGATAAAATTGTAAGGATTTGCTCCTAAGTCTACTACTGCTTGAAAATCTTGTGGGAATTCTCTTTTATATGATTCTCATAGCCCTTTGGCCGATTCTCCTAACATTGTCTCTAAATATTTATATATATTTTCTGCGTCTACTTCATTATATATCTTAAGAAAATCTGCTACCGTTATTTCTTTCCATAGATCTACGACTGTATTCCATCTTTGAGGATCTTGGACTGTAATATTTAATATTTTACCTTTGTTTCCTTCCTCTTGGAGTCTAATTGATTCTTCTAAAGGCATTCTTGACCCTATTGGTCTTATTTGTTCTGATTGTGTTTCTGGAGTTTCTCTCCATACTCCACGTCTTGGTATATTTTCTGTATTGTAATAGATTTTTTCTACTGAAATGGGCTTGAACTTGCCGAAGCCATTTCCATAATTCGCTTCTGTTGGTTTCTTCGTCACCTATACTTGTACTGGTTTCTGAGTAAGAAACATGTGTATAACCATAATTGTCTATTCTGAAATTACAATTTCTGAAATGTTCTTCTACTTCTGTTATAACTAATCCTCCTTTCTTACATCCTTTATATTTAAATATTTTATTTTTATTTCTGCGTACATGTCTTTGAGTTTGTGTATTACTATGTCTACTATAAAATCTTCTTCTGGAAAGACTTGTATATTCATACGACTGATTTTTCTTCTTTTTCCTCTATTTCTTCTTCTAATTCTTCGTCTACTTCTTTCTGATCTGTGTAGCTGTATTCTCTAAATTTTACTGTTGTCTGTCTTTTATTATTTACATACATTAAATGATCATTAGATTTTAAGACTTTTTTTTATTGAAATTTTCTAAATTTCATTCTAATCCTGCATATTTTTCTGGACTTACTTTGAAAGGTTTTATTAATCTTATTTCTTTATTTTCCATTAATCCTACAATGTCTTCTACCTTTATTTTGAATCTAGTATTATTACTGTTAGCTACTTTTCCTACAAATCCTATACATGCTAGTAAATTATTTTCACTAGTCATTTCTTCATATCCTTTAGTCTGTATTCTTATCTTAACATATTTTTCAAACTCCAAAAAATTTATCATGTAGTCTGGACTACAATAAAAAATTCCTCCGTTATTGGACATGTCTACTTCTATTAACTCTATTATAGATTTACTTGAATCTGACCATCTGTCATCGTAAATTGTTATTAGTACCTTAGCTCCTAAATTTTTTCTAGTTAAACCTTTTAATCTTATTATTATTAATCACATGTGCATGAGATTCACATTGGATTTTCTGATTTCTCTAAATGAGTCTTCGCTTATCAAGTCTATACGTTTACTATTATTTTCTGTGGCACATAATTAATCTTCTCTGTAGTGTCGATATAATTGAGTGTTGTTGGCTAAAAATCTTGTATTGTAAAGTATTTTTGGGTTTAACATTTTTAATTGATTCTGTTGAAAATTTGTATGTCATCTACATCTATAACTTCTTCTAGTTGTTGGCTTGAACTTGGTCTTAATTTATTCATTATTCTAGTTATCATATTATTACCTGAATTGTATTGGATGTTTTTTTTTCTTTGTCTCTGTCTTCTGCGATTTGGAAAAAGGTCCATTGTTTAGATGTTTTGGTGGTCATTATTTTTTCTTGTTGAGGGGTTATTTCTATTTTTTTTAACTGCTCTATTAAATTGTCTATATTTTGATCTTGTAAAGGTTGGTGAATTTTTTCTTTAATTAATTTTTCTAAGTTATTATTTACTTGTAGTAATAGATATATAATTGTGTTGTTTTGTTTTATTATTACTTGTTCTGATTTTGACTGAATTTGATGACTGAATAGTCCTTCTGAATTTGGTTGTAGGGTCTCTGTTCTTTTTAAAGCTGCTAAATAAAATGGATCGTTCATGAAAGTACGATTTCTTAAAGTTGTTCTATAGATTGTTTAAGATCTATGAATGCTTTGTAGTCTTTTGTGGATGAATCTTTATTATGTTCTTAACTTACTAAATTTTTTTTTCTATTTCTAGGTGTTGGATTTTTAAGAAATCAAAATTTTTATCTAATCTTTCTATTATCCTTTCTTGTTTTTTCTAACAATTTTTCAAGATTTAATAATTTTTTTTGTATTTTGTTATTTTCTTGTTGAGTCCTTTCTGCTAAATTTAGTGTTAAGTCTGTTATAGTGTTTTGGTGGTAATTTTCACTATGTAAGGTATGTTCTCCGTTATTAAAATTACACCTAATAACCGAATTATCCTTTAACATTCTATACTTCTTGTCGGATTGTATTTTTAAGTCTAAATATTCTAGGCTCTTTAGATTATCTATTGTTAAAAAGGTATCCACACTTTATCTTCTTCTATTATTCTTTTATAGTACCAAATTATATCTTCTCCTATTTCGTGTAATTCCCAACTGATAGCTAATAATATTCTATTTATAAGTATATTTCTTCTTTCTTCTTTAACGTTTTCATCTTCTATTAGTTCTTCTGTCACCTTTTTTAAGTTTAAAAGTTTTTGTTCAGTCTTTCTTAATTCTTTTAATCGTTTGTTGTTTCTTCTTATATGCCAATGTTTAATTCTTATTTGTCTAGTAAAAGGATGTTTTAGCATTTATTTGAATCTTATCCTCTTCCTGCTTCTACTTATGCAAGTTAGGCCTATTAATTACTAGAGTCCTATGAATTTTTCTCCCAAAATATTTTTTTTAATTCTTACACATATCTTGTTCATCCTGTGTTCCACCCTGTTCATCTCGTTCTCTCAACCATACTGTTCTTAAGAACTGCTTCTTTAATCTCACCCTGAAAAACATGCGTCCTTCAGCTCTCTAGATATGGCGGACTTATATCCTAAGAATTTACAGGTCAATCCATCGGAGTTCTTTAAAAGATTAAGAGATTAACCATATACAAAGGATAAACATAGATAATCAAATATGGACATTAAACCTAGATATTAAATATAGATTAAAACAATCTTAGTATTCACATGATAAGTAGGGGTAAAGTAGTAATTTAGTATATTCTTATTGGGTTATTGGGTAAATTATCGGTTTACCAAATAACCCAATAAGAAAAAATCAAAATCGAACCAATAACCCAATAAAAAAATTTATAAAATTAATTAAAAATAGTTAACCCAATAACCCAATAACAACAAACTAATACTCCCTCCGTTTCAAAAAGAATGACCTAGTTTGACTTGGCACAGAGTTTAAGAAAATAATGAACACTTTTGAATCTTGTGGTCCTAAATTAAAGTTATGGCAAATGTACCAAAATGCCCTTGAATCTTGTAGTGTTAAACATGTCACATGGAAAGTTGAAATTAAAGTGTTTCCAAAAAAGGAAAGAGATCATTCTTTTTTAAACGGACTAAAAAGAAAAGTAGGTCATTCTTTTTTAAACGGAGGGAGTAGCATTTTTATCGGTTCGATTTTTGCACAACCCTACTTGGGTCAACAATTCAAGGAGATGGAGAGATTGATAATGATGTCACACAACATCTTGGAGTCGGGTGGGTGAAATGAAGACTCATCTCTGGGGTACTATGTGATAAGAACGTTTATGACCTTTTAGTTGAGGACATGATATAATTTCAGCTTATTGAGGACATAACTCTAAATAGAAAGGTTTAACGTCGAGGATTAAGGTAGAACATTAGTAGAGAGACGAATGTCGTCACACTTTATGTGGAAGAGATTGAGGCTAGCCTCCTCTCATCTTCTCCTTATTAGTAGTATTATTTAGTAATTATGTAGTCTCTTAGTTTTCAATGTGTATTACTATGTGTTGCTTCATTTGCGTTGTATTTTGCTATCTTTTTTTTCTTGCAATCCTGTTTCAAAACATTTGTTTTGAGCCAAGGGTTTACCGGAAACAATCTTTCTACCCCACATAGATAAGAGATAAAATTTGTGTACATCCTACCTTCTCAAACTCCACTTACAAAATTACACTAAGTATGTTATTGTTGTTTTTGAAAATTTAAAATGCTTGGCACCACTCAATTTTTTTATTTTTTTTTTGATAACCGTGGTGTCCAGTCTAGCTTGCGCGCACCTCGACTAATTCCACAGTATACCTGCCACCTCCCACCAGCAATAGGCACCAGATAACTCTGTCCACCAGGCTAGAACAGATGGGAAGAAATTACCTAGTGCTTGTCTCTGTTAGGAATTGAACCTGAGACCTCATGGTACTCACCCCAACTTCATTGAATCACTAGGCTACACGCTTGGCACCACTCAATTTCTGTAGGACAACTTCTAAAATTTTCAAGCACTCAAGCTCATTACACTAAACAAACTTTAAACTTTGATGTGATGCTTTTTCTAACTTTTTACCCGTTACTTCAGCATTTTATTCCATCGTCACTAGAAGAACACTTCTAAAACTCAATAAATATCTAACCAAATATCTTCAAATAAAATAAAAGGTATAAAGTGTTATCCATCTTCTTGTAGGGGACCAAATAGTGCAATAAAATTGACCTAAAGTAAATACACTGCCGTATGCGGTGTATAACTTTGACACACATGTAGGCAATAATTTTGACACTAGACATGGAGGCAATCGTTTTGACTATTTCACTGGGTAAGATATAAAATAAATTTTGATATGTAAATAGGCACTTTGACTATTTCATATATAATATTGTTAGCTTTGATCGATATATAGTTAAAAGAGAATTCTATCGATCAAAGCTCAGTGAAAAATCATCCAACATCTTTTATTTCTATTAAATTTAAATCATTTTCACTACATTATTTTGTTAGATTACATCGTAGGTGCAATAAAAGATTACTTTTCCAAATAACAAAGAACTTAGATAAAGCAATCTTTCTTTTTAAGCCTGAGAACAGAAAAGGGATCTTAAGTTTTATAAGATGTTCGTCTCTGTTCACATTTCTACAAGGGGAAAGGTCAAATATTTTTCTTTTTTGATCCACAACTAAAATAAAAAAAAAAAAAAAAAGGTCAATGTAGCTTTTTCATTTCCACTACATTTATACATTTCTTGGCTTCAAGAAGTAATATCAAGTTTTAAGTTGGATTTACTTTTATGCATATGTTTCCTCCACTAGCTTAGACCTTTTCCATCTTTAATTTATATATCACCGAGGGGGACATTTACTAGTATAAATTATTAAAACCAACAAGAAAAGTTCTCTAACCTACTTTTTACCATTTACCTCTCCCACATTCAGTTCCTTTTTCCATATGTCCAAACCAAATTACCAAAGAAACAAAAAAACAACGTACCCAATATAGTTTCTGGGATTTGGAGAGCGTAGAGTGTATGCAAATATTATCTCTATCCCAGCAGATAGGGAGATTGTTTTTTATAGACCCTTGACCAAAAAATTTATGAACAGTTTTTAACAAAAAAATCAATCTTTAATTTCATGACCAAATAAACTAAACATGGAATGCATTCGAATAATTACTCTTTTGCAACACACACAAAAAAAAAAAAAAAAAAAACCATAAAAATGCATCTCAGATTAGCATATCGATCCCTAATTTCACCCCATAATTTTTTACACTTATAGTTGGTCAAGCTTCTAAAATCAACTTGTTTTGAAAAGTGTTTTACCAAAAAAAAAATGATGAGAAACAAGTTGTGTTTGACTAATAAATTTAAAAAGCACTTTTAAGAAGCAATTAATATTTGACCAAGTTTTTTAAAAGAGTTTTTAAATGTATTTTTCTCAAAAGTATTTTTGCGGAAAAGTTACTTCTTTTAGCTTTTGAAAAAACAGTTTCTATTGCACTTATTTTCTCCCAAAAGTTTGATCAAGTAGCTTATTCTTTTAAAATAGGCATTTTATCCTCCCAAAAAACTTAAACAAACAGTATATTTGTGTAAGGTTCCTCTAGGCTCAATAATTTAACCCATTTTTAGGTACCAAAAAAAAAAAATTGCATTTCTTACCACAATAAAAAACCTTAATTGCCCCCAAAGAAAACATGAAACGGAGTTTCTGTGAATTAAGCAATACAACCACCCATTTGGAAGGCAAATTGAATGTGCATTTATTGTCAAAACTCGAAACCCATACTTACCCACAGATTTCTGCATCCGTCCCAGCTATGTGCACCTCGACTAAATTCACAGGATACCTACCACCTCCCACTTGCAACAGATACTAGGTAACTCAATCCACCAAAGTTAGGACGGATGGGAAGAATCACCTAGTATTTTTATTTATGTTGGGATTTGAACCTGAGACCTCAAGTTCTCGACCCACTTCATTGACCACTAGGCCACACCTTTGGGTGCGGATTTTTTTGTTATTATTTGTTGTTGTTTGTACTTCGATTATCACATTATTTTATTGTAATTAATGTCTTGTTACTACCTGCTCTTTTTGCTACTATGTGTTATTTCTTGTACTTCTATTAATTCTTTTCTGAATTGTTTTGGACTATTTTTTCTGGAGCCGAGGAGCTTTCAGAAACGGCCTCTCTACTTGATAGTAGGGAAGTCTCCATACACTCTATCCTCCCAAACTATACTTTTTGAGATTATACTGAGTATGTTGTTGTAGTTATTGTTGTTGTTGTTAATTAAGTTTGCGGTGTAATTATCTGATCTTAATTTTTTTCCAATGATGGTGGTGTCATATTTAACTTTGTGTGTGCCTTGACTATTTTATCGAATATTGCATTTTGTTAGACAGCTCATCTGCCACTGGGCGGGACGAGGTGAGTTGAAATGATTTTTAGAAAATTTGATGTGGGGTGAGACGGGTTGCGGGTTTAAATTAAATCAAAGCTAAAAAAACTATGAATTCAATTCTTAGGCAGCAAAAATGAGTAACAAGTCATTATTGGCTGAAAGGTTGCAAATATGAGTTTTCAGAACTATTAAAGTTGCAAAACAGAAAATGATCTTTGTAATTTCAAATTTGTCTCAGTAAATTACCTTGGAGTCATCCTTTTTTTTTTCAACGAGTAAATTATACTATTACTGAAAAATGAGTTCTAATTTTTAAACGAGTAAATATACTTATGGCAATTTTAAACAAAATAAAACAGAATGAAGTGAAATAAACACTTAAGCGGGGCGGGTGTGGTGCAGGGCAGGTAAATGTGGGTGAAAATGCTAAGAGGGACGGAGCGAGATTTAAATTTTGCGGGTTAAGAGAAAACTTGTCCCGCCCTAGCCCGCCTCATTGCCATCCCTAGCCACTGTTCTCAAAATAGTGATGGCTCCTTAATACATATTTATTATGACATTTTTATATTGAATTGTAAATTTATTTCTTCTCCAACATCAACAAATAACCTTTTTTGGGTACTTTATCAATTTCGTTGATAATTATAGTATGTATGTCATTTTGCATGTACATAAACTAATTTTACGATGTATATACTCCCTCCAATTTGTATAGATACAGATTAGTTCTTTCCACCAAGACTTAAAGCCGATAGAAATAACTCACATAACATTTTTGTTTTCGATGAAATTTAAAATAAAAATCTCATAATTCTCAACCACTTCAATAACTAATAGACTACACCTTAATACTCATTGTTGATCTAAGTTGCGCAGATTCTTCACTTTCAATGTCGTATTCGTGTCGAATTCTCCAAAAAATACACTACTTTTGAGAAATTCGACATGCACCCATTAACATTTTTAAAGAGTCCGAACAACATAATTATCGATGCTTATCATATATTTTCTCAAGATTAATGAACATCATATGTTGATCTTTCTTTGTCCATAGATTTATCAATATTCTTAGCAAGAATAAACTTAAAGATGCACCAAAAATATCCAAATCTCTAAATTTATGATCAATCACTCTTACCTAAAATTTCGTTATATGCTTCACAAACTTAATATCATGATAGTTCACACAAACTTGGAAACTATAACAAACACAATAATAAAATATCAAGTGAAATTTAGGGAGGATAAAGTGTATGCAGATTTTATTACTATCTCCTAGAGGTAGAGAGGTAGAGAGATTGTTTTTGAAAGATTCTCGGTTCGAGTGCAACAAATTACAGTAGGTATGAAAAGGAAAACGAAAACGAAAGTAAAGAAAATATAGCAACTAATAAGGAAACAGTAACAACAACAGAATAGTTTGATAATCGAAACACAAGGAACAACAAATAACGGTAGAAATCAAAAGCAAGACACTACAAAAATAAGGCCAATAATGCAATAGGCACCGCAAAGTTTAAACCCATCGAAAAGCAAGACAAAACTCCACTAACTACTAACCTTCTACCGTATAAACGACCTTCGCACCCTCCTATCTAAGTTCATGTCCTCGATAAACTAAAGTTGTCATATCCTGTCTAATGATCTCTCCCCAATACGTTTTCGGCCTACCTCTACCTTTCCTCGGATCCACTATATTCAACTCTCACAACTCCTTACTAGGATACCTGTATCTATTCTACACATGCCCAAACAAACTTGAAAATTACAAATATTCAAGACTCTAAACAAAATATTATTAATTTGGGACTTGTGCGAGAAAGAATCAATTAAATTAACCCAAAATCACATTAAAAGTGTGCTAATCGAAACACAAAGATCAACAAATGACGATAGAAATCAAAAGCAAGACACTATATGAATAAGGCTAGTACTACAACAGACACCATTAATCTTAAATCCGTCGAAAAGCAAGGTAACACTTTATTACTCTCTAACCTTCTATCCTTGTATGTCTAGTCTAATGATCTCTCCCCTATTTTTTTTTTTCAGCCTACTTCTACCTCTCCTAATAGCCACTATATCCAATATCTGACATTTCCTCACAGGACATATATGTATAGCCTCTTCACATGCTCAAACAATCTTAAAAATTATAAATATTCAAAACTCTAAAAAAAAAAAAAAAGTTAATAATTAATTTGGGACTTGTTGTGGGAGAAAGAATCAATTAAATTAACCCAAAATGACATAATATATATATATATAATAAAAAAAAAAAAAAGGGGAGGCATGTAAGTTGCAGGCAGGGACAAATATGAATTCTAGAAACACATATGTAGAAATGCGCAGAGATAAACAACAGCAATAATTATATACTACTATATTAAAAAAAAAGTTATTAAAATAAAGGGTAAGAAAGAGAAGAAACCTGACTGCTGGTGTATTTGTGGATAACATCAAAGGGGGAAGTAAGTAAGAGAGAAAAAAATGGAATTGGCTTCCTTTTTCTCTCTCTTCTCTTTCTGGATCTGATCTGATCTGAACAGTAAACCTGGTTCCACCAATCATCTTCTTCTTCAGAAAATTGGCCAATTGGATTCTTCCACTAAATAACATCAACAAAACTACTACTTCTATCTCTTCTTCTTTGGATTCCATTCACACTATTGCCGTTTTTCCTCCTCTTTATCTTCTTATCCGCTTAATCAAAGCTTTAGCAGTTGGCGCCGACTGCCCAGTAAAGTAATCCCCCAAGTGTGTGAGAGAGTGGGAGAGTGGGAGAGTGGGAGAGCGGAGAACTTGGAATTTATTAGAATGAGATTTTTTATTTATTTACTTGGTAGTTCATTTTCCTTGTTTTTAAAAGGTGAAAAGTGTCATTTTAACGACACACAATATGTGGTGTAAATATCTCTAAATTTCAACCTTTAGGATCCATTTGGTCATGAAAATTAAAACATACTCACTTTATTTAGTATTTTTAAAGTTGAAAATAGAATTGAAATTATATTTGGTCATTGTATTTTTAAAAATATTTTAGACTTTGAATGTGTTTTTTGTAAAGCGATAGAAAAAATTAAATATAAAAATGGTGAAAGCACATCAAGAGGTGTTTTTCAAAAAAGTAAAATTGTAAAAATATATTTCGGAATACGTTATTAGTTTTCATGACCAAACAAATATTCTGAAATAAAATGAAAATGTATTCTAAAATATTGTGAATAATACTTATGCCCAAACGGCTACTTAGTAAGTACCTTCACGAAATACTACATAATATGCTGACCAAGTAATACAAGGGTAGCATTAGATTTTTTTTTAAAAAAAAAGGTAATACAAGGGTAGGGAAATTTATAAGGAAAATTCTGAAAATATAGTGAATACAAAAAGAAAAGAATATAAAACATTTATTCTAATATCAAGGTACAATATTATGTCTACAAATACGTTCTAAGTTAATAAATTTTTAATTAGAGAACAACGCCAATATTTTGAAAGAAAATTTAGAAAATAAAATATTCCAGAGTATATGACAGCATGTATGGTTAGGTGATTAAAGTCTCATTTGTTTGTTTTTAAGGGATATCGAAATTTGAATGGTTCAGACTTTAGGTCAATAAATGCATTTAATTTCATTAAGGTTGAAGTACTAAATTTATATAATTAGGTCTTAATCAATAAGATGTTGAACAAAGTTTTGATAACATTAAGAGAAACTCTTGTGTGAAATAATATTCACTATCATTATGTCTACAATCACCAGTCACCCCCACTAATCATCTTTGGCATCACAACCACCATCACTACTGTCAACCACCATTATTGTCATCAACTACCAGCAACCACCCCTGCCATCACAACCACCACTGGTAACCAACATCGTTGACAACCACTACTGTTAACCGCTACCACATCTATCACATCCGTCATTATAATTATATTTATTGCCACCACCATTATCGACACTGTCAGCGTCGCCACCATCTCCACCACTACATCATCCACAGTAATAGTCCCTACTACCAACCAACTCCACTATCACAACTAGCATCGCTGTCAATTACCACTAACACGTCGTCGATCAACACACATTCTTCAGCCACAACCACTATTGTCGTCACCGCCGCTATCAATTATCATCAACACATCTTCGACCAACACACATTCTTCAGCCACAACCACCATTGTAGTCACTGTCGCTGTCAATTACTACCAACACGTCGTCGACCAACACACATTCTTCAGTCACAACCACTATTGTCGTCACCGTCGCTGCCACATCGATCATCACTATCAACCAATACTACCATTGCGGTTAATCCCTACTCCAAAGTTCCAACCACATCCACCATCATAACTAGCATCGTCGCTAAACTACCACCAACGCATCATCAACCATCACACATTCTTCAGCTATCAACACCACCTGCTACTAAAATCAACCAACTTCACCATCACAACCACCACAACAACCATTACTAATTACCAGTCATGAAACTCATTACATCACCATCCACCTCCATCATCACAACTATCACCGCCACCATTAATTACTAGCCACTAACACCAACCATTACTAGTACTACCACCATTATTAGAACACTAGCACTAACCATTGATACCAAACCACCACCACCACAAACTATCTGCACCATCATTAGCGAATATAAATATTTTATTTTTTAATCAAATAATAATTTTAGTTTATTAAAGTATTTATGTTGACATAAATAAATTATGCACATTAAGAAGTTAAAAACAAACAATTTTAATCATTCAGTGTTCAGTTTTAGAGACAACATCTTAATTATTCATATGTGCATCCACATTCAGACGTCTTAGTCTTAATGAAAACAAACAAGGCCTTAAATAACTCATAAGCATCAAAACCTAAAAAAAAATAATATTTAATATTGAAAATGGTTTAATAAATAAAGAATTGTGTTCAACTATATTGAAACTGATTATAGATCACTCTATTTAAAGTTGTATATTATTTTCGTGGATGTTAGACATGTGAAGTGGAGTAACCTCTACAATTATGCAACTTAAACATGTTAAAATTTTGGGAAAATGTTGAAAAATAATAGAAGATTTGTAATATTCATCTTGTCATAGTAGAAAGAAATTTGTTGATTCATAATGTTCATTTGAAATATACTTGTCTCATATCTTCGTTAGTTTACTACTATCAATTTATCATTAGCTAGCTATAAACCAAAAAAATTGAACTAAAGTGACATGAACGAAACCGATGATTTTTATTTGGTTTGGTTTGATTTGATTTGATTTTAGAAATTTAAAAATCGATTAAATTGATTTGATTTTGATTTTGATTTTAATCAAAAACCAACTCCAACCGAATCATGAACATTGAACACCCCTAATAATGAGGGTGGAATGAGTTAGAGAGTGGAGCTTCGGAGGTGGCGAGGGGTGGATAGTCCATAGTGGGGATTGGGGAGGAGATAATGAACCTAAAATGTCACTTGTGGAATCTATTTTTAATTTTTACTTTCATTAGAAAAGTCGTTTTCATCGTTTTAAAAAAAATTATTTTTCTAAATAAAATATTTTCTAAAATATTGTGACCAACAAAACCTAAAAGAATTGATTTTTTTAAGAAAATATTTTCCCCCCTACCAAACACACCCATAAAATTTTTGTTTTTAATTCTTTAGGGGCACGTTTGGATCGACTTATTTTAGGTGCTTTTAAGCTAAAAATAGCTTTTAAGCACTTTTGAAGTGTTTGGATAAATTTAAAAAATGCTTATAAGCACTTGGTTTTTGGCTAAAATGCTAATAAGCTAAAAGTCCATCCAAACGGGCACTATGTTTTCTCATTTTCATTATGGCTTTATGTGGTGTTTCTTTGTGGATCTTTGGCCAGGGGTTCTAAGAGCCCGTTTGGACATAGTATTAAATCAAGTTGAATTTAAATTAAAATTTTATTTAGATATGTAATTTTAATTTTTTTTAATTGTATATTTTTTATAAATATACAATCAGGGTAGAAGGTTAGTAGGAAGGGGGCTTGTAGATGAAAGTATTTGCTTTGTTATCCGTGCTAGTAGTTGTAGCGTTTCACGGGTAGTGTCCTATTTTTAAAGTTTTTTGGGTGTTGTTTGTTGTTTCGGATAGATTGTTAATGGTATTATTTGGTGATAATTTTGTTTCTGCTATTGTCTGTTGTTTTGCTACTGCCTTTTATTTTTTATTCTTATATTATGTCTTTTCCTATGTTGTTTGGTCTCGGGCCGGAGGTCTATCGGAAACAACCTCTCTAACTCACCTCTGAGGTAGTGATATGAACTGCGTACACTCTACCCTTCTCCGACTCCACTTTGTGGGAATATAGTGGGTATGTTGTTGTTGTTGTTGTTGTTGTATATTTTTCATAAATATGAAAACTCTACAATTTGTGAAACCTATCAAAACTATCCAATAATAAATCACCTTTCTTCATGTTTCTTTTATAAAGAGAAAATACATAACCCCCCCCCCCCAAAACTTGTCCGCTCAACTCACTTTAGCACTTTAACTTTACGAACATTTAAATACCCCCCTAAACAACTTTGGAGTGAATTAAATTCCACCCTAAAGTTGACGTGGATAAAAATTAAATATAAAAGAAAAAAAAACGCGTTTAATAATCCAAAACTGAAAAATGTGGGGCTATCTTCATTAATTCTGATTAATTACTTTTAAAAAAATTAATAAATGAACCCCACCCTTTAATTTTCAACCCACCTTCCTATTTCTTTGTCTTCTTCAACCCCCACCACCCCCACCCCCACCTCTTTCATCCCTTTCTTCTTCATTCTCTCACCATTTCCAGTGGGGTCAATTCTTTCGTCTTTTTTTTCCTTCAACAACCAACAAAATATTTCTTTTTAAATAATATTAAAGAAAGAAACCTATTGCAATACCCAATGAAAATTTGAACAATCTATTAAGTAAATATTTAGAAAAATATACAGATTTTTGGTGATGGTAATTTTGATGTTCTTGTCTACATGTGTGTAAAAGGAAATGAAGTCATGTGGGGTTTTAAAAATTAATTAGTGTTAAAAAAGGAATAATAAAAATAAAAAAAAAGTGTGAAAAGAAATAAGTAAAAAATTAATTTTTAAATAAATTGCTGACGTGGCACATACGTTGCTGACATGTAGCTGACGTGGCACGCGCGTGTAATACACATCACCCTATGAATCTGGTGTTATACTTTCAGGGTGAAATTTAATTCACTCCAAAGTTGTTTAGGGGGGTATTTGAATGTTCGTAAAGTTAAAGTACTAAAGTGAGTTGAGCGGACAAATTTAAAGGGATTTTTATGTATTTTCTCTTTTATAAATAAATATTTGCAATTAGATGTTGCTGCAAACTTTATACAACATAACTTTACAACAATACACTGATATTGTTATAACCAACTATTTTTTGATATAATCCTCACACATGACACATACAACCTCTTCATGTTCAACATGTATCTGTTTTTTTTCCTTTCAATTTTTAAGATTTATGACTTTTTTTTATAAAATATAAATTCTAGGGTCAAGTTTTATATTTAAAAAATTTTGAAATCATATTTTGAAATTTCAGATCCTGCTTTTTAAAATTGAAATTTTATATAAATTTCATACACAATCGCTAATTTAAAATGAGGCTTTCAAATCATATAGCCCAACATAGTTTATCCCGCAACTCAACTAAATTGGTCTTTTAACTTGGCTGGATTAGTCCTTCAACTGATTTTTCTAATTAAAGTTTAAGATTTTTATTTTTTATTGAAACTTATGGTTCAATACCAACTTTAGATACTTTTATGATAATAAATTATAGTAAATGTTTTATAAGTTGTAGTAGTATTGTTTCTAAAAATAAGAATTTATATTTTTATGAAATAAACTGAAAATAGAAGTGTGTATAAACTGAAAACAGTGCAACTTTAATAGTATTGACTGTTGAAGCCCGATTTGCGGGCGACTCCAAAGACTATAGATAACTTTTAATTTATTTTTGCTTGTGGGTAAATTCTTTGAATATCAATTTAATTTAATTTTGGGAAAACGGGGCCCACCTGTCCATGTGACATGATAGGTCATATTAAAAGAAAACGGCCATCTTTCTATGTGGTATGCTGATAATGATGTGCCACGTGGTAAAGGGACCCACCTAAACTTCTCAAGGAAGGAATATTAAAAGGGTCAAATATAGACCTCTATGCTTTTTCATTTTTCTAAAGGCTCCCTCTCTCTTTTTTTCTATCCTTTTTTTTTTTTGGTGTGTGTGTGTAACCATGTGATATTCAGTTTATAATAATTTAAATTTATATAGCGTAGTATTAATTAAAAAAAGAAGTACTCTTTATTTCTTATTTGGAATTTCTTTAATTTTAATAATTTGAATTCAAGTAGAGGTGAATTTCAAATTTGAATATAAATTTCTATACTGATTTAAGTTATATATAATAATAACTTGGGGTAGAACAACTGGCTACATCAGGGAAGGAGCTAGAGAGGTGTTAGGAGTTTCGAGGAGTAACTCAAATGGGCATAAACGAGATTAGTGGTGGAATGAAGAGGTCCAAGAAAAAGTTGAATCCAAGAAGCTTGGTTATATATTGTTAATGAAAAGTTTACACGAGGAGGATGATATGAGGAATAGGAAGATGTATAAGACAATGAAGAAGGAAGTGAAGCTAGTAGTCACATAGACTAAAACGACAATTTTTGAACGCTTGCATGAAGAACTTGAGTGGAAAGACAGGGATAAAGAGTTGTATAATCTCGCTAAGGCAACAAAGAGGAGGGATCGTGACCTGGACCAAGTGAAATATCAAGGACGAGAATGATAAAGTATTGGTAGAAGAGGTATACATTGGATGGAGATAATAAACATATTTTTATAAGCTCTTGGATGAAGAAGGAGATACGGATATCGTGTTAGGGTAGTTAAGATCAATCTAAGAGGCAGAAACATTTTAGGTACTGTAGGTGAATAAAGATTGTAAGGGTTAAGAGGGTTATTCGTAAGATGAAGAGCAGAGGAGTGATCGGGCAATACGAGATCTCAGTGAACTTTTCGAAGAATGCAAGAGACGTAGGTATGAAGTGGCTGGCTAGGATATTTAATGTCATATCTAAGACAACTAAAATGTTAGATGAATAGAAATGGAGTACTATGGTGCCGTTGTACAAGAACAAGGGTGATATTCAGAATTACAATAACTATAAGGGTATCAAGCTATTAATTAGCCACAATATGAAAGTCTGGAAGAGGATGGTTCAGATGAGGATGAGAATGAGCATGTCTATCTGTGAAAACCAATTCAGATTCATGTTGCGAACTTCGACTACAAAAGTAATCCATCTTGTAAGGAGATTATTAGAGAAATATAGGGCTAAGAAGAGGGACTTACACATGTTGTTCATTGACTTAGAAAAGACATATGATAAAGTTCCTAATGAGGTCCTTTAAAGATGTCTGGAGTTTAGAGGTCTAATCATGACTTACATTGGAGTTGTTAAAGATATGTATGATGAAGCCAAAACCATGATTAGGCCAGTGAAAGGTCACTCAGAACATTTTCCTGATTGTGATGGGATTACACCAGAGATCAATCCTTAGTCAGTTTATTTTTGTCTTAGTGATGGATGAATTGACATAACATATCTAAGAAGAGGTGTCGAAGTTTATGTTATTCGTAGATGTCATAGAATTGATTGACGAAATACGCAACTGAGTTAATAATAGTTTGAAAGTTTGGAAAGAGGCCCTAGAATCTAAAGGATTCAGATTAAGCGGGATTAAAATAAAGTATTTGAAGTGCAAATTCAATGACATGACACATGAGACAGAAGTGAAAGTGATGATCGATGCGCTAGTCATACCCAATAGAGACAACTTCAAGTATTTTGGGTCCATAATTCAAGGAAACAAGACGATTGATGATGATGTCATACACCATATTGGAGCGGGGTGGGTGAAATGAAGGCCTGTTTCTAGGGTACTATATGATAAGAATGTGTCGCCAAGGCTTAAAAGTAAGTTCTACAAAGTAATGGTTAAACCAACACTGGCCAAATAAGAATTTCCATGCTCAAAAGATGAAAATAGCAAACATGAGGATGTTTATATTAATGTGTGAATATACCTGGAGAAATATATTACGGACGAAGTTATACAAGATAAGGTAGGAGTGTCCTCCATAGCGGGAAAAATAAGAGATTTGAGATTGCGGTGGTTCAGATATGTGAAGAGGAGGTGTGAGGATACTTAGTGAGAAAGTGTGATAGGTTAGTTGTAGCAGAAGCTACGAAAGGTAGAGGTAGACCGGAGAAGAACTGACAGAGGTAAGTAGACAAGACATGTCACAACTTCAATTGAATGAGGACATAACCTTAGAATATAGAAAGGTATGTGGGTCAAGAATTATGATAGAATATTAGTAGGTAATTGGCTATTATCATACTGCTAGTAATATATTTTGGTATCATTTATTTTTTCAATGTGGATTAATATCTATTGTTACACTCATTTTGTATATTGCTATTTTATTATCTCTTTTTCTTTCTTACTTTTCTGCGTCAGATATATTTCTCTTGAGTCAAAGATCTGTCAGAAATAACTTCTCTAACCCGAAAAGATAAATGTAAAATCTACGTACATACTACTATCTCCTAATCCCACATATGAAATTGAAAGAACAAAGCGTTCTCGTCTGACCATGATTCATGATTTAAAATTGAAATCTTATTAGGACATACAATTTGGATTTGAAAAGTTACACTTTCCACATTAACCTCCTTTCTCTACCGTTGAAGCCAAGAATTGTAAGGTCATTGTCTGCTATAAGTGGTGGGACCATGTCCTACAGTGTAGAGCTGCAAAGTAGAAAGTAAATAGCTTTATTATTAACTTTGGTTATGGCTGTGAATGACAAGTTGTAGCCAATAAGGGAAACGGAGAATCAATCCCCTCCATGTGAAGATGGACAAGCTAAGGGTACAGCCACTGTACTGTGACTTTTATTATTTTGTTATACTTCCTCCATTTCATTTCACATCCTTTCCTTTTTAATTCGTTTTTAAAAAAAAAATAAAATTACTTTACGATAATTATTAATAATTTAATTTTAAAGTTATCTTTTTATCTATAATAAAATAATTTATAATCACATAAATATTCGAGGATTATTTTAAATCACAAGTTCTAAAAAACTTTTTTTTCTTAAATTTTATGTCAAATTAAAGAATGTTAAATAAAATAAAACGGATGAAGTAATTTAATAATGAGAGAGAGGGGGGAGGAATGACCACAAAAGATGTTGATGGCTCATTACCATTATGCATTGACAAGTTTTACTCTGTTTCAATGCTTTGCACTTATTGATACCATAGGCTGTATTTTACCAATTGCATTTAGGGCAGCTTGCAGGCAGGCACCACCAAATTCATCCACAATACTGGAAACTTCTCATATAAAAATCAATATCAATTTTGAAATGTATGTCTAGAAACAAAGGCTAATTCAGAATTTAAATTATATGAGTTCGGATTTAGAATTTTGTTATAATTCTTTTTATAATAATTATGGTGTCCAGGACAGCTTGTGTGCACCTTATCTAGTTTCACGTGATAGCTGTCACCTCCTACCACCAACAGGTACCAGGTAATTTTGTCCACCAAGGTTAGAACAAATGAAAAGAAATCACTAGTGTTTTTGTCTCTACGAGGATCATTCTATTACTCTGTCCATTTTATTTTGTTTGTTTTATTTTGGCTTAACACAGAGTTTAAGAAAGTAAAGAAGACGTTTGAACTTTGTGATCGTAAACTAAAGATATGTGGAATGTACCAAAATGTCATTTAATCTCATAGTCTTAAACATGTCATATGAAAAATTAAAATTAAAGAGTTGTCAACAAAAAATATCATTCTTTTTTAAATGGATTAAATATTAAGTTAGCAATTGTTGGAGAAAGAATGCATTTTAATATCAAAATAATAATAATGTTTTGCATGAGTTAATGGTGAAAGTGGATATTATTTTTTGGTGTATTTTATGTAACCACTAAGACATAATTCACCACTACCACTAAGGCTTAAATATTATAACCAATATCACATGATATACCTCACTTAGTATCCTATTACTCCATAATTTACTAGATAGAAGAAAAACTACATCTATATAAATGATGTTTTCTTTCATGTGTTGAGTAGCGGAGAAGTAGTATATTGTAAGATGTGAAGTGGGCGAGAAGTATTATAGATGTTGTGTTCATATTTTGAGGCTAGTGTAGTGAAAGAGAGAGTTGAGACAAAGAAAAATATTCCAAGTCTCCAGCTCATTCACCACAAAAGATAGTAATTTTATATTAAAAGAATATGTTCTTTTGGTGGAGTTTTGGACTTTTCAACAAATTCGGAGTTGTTTGAGTTATACAACATTATTGGGTTGTTGTATCATAGATGAGACATGTCAAGAGATATATTATTTGATCGATGTAGATTATACCACAGTGAACTTGAATCTCCTTAAAAAGAGCGAAATATCCATACCTAAGTCTGAATATTTATTTATTCATTTTTGTTCATTTTATTTTTCAACTATAATTTACAGCAATTTATGATATATTCACCAATAAAAATATATTTCTCATACTTATTTGGTAATTTTTTTAACAAAAAATATAAAACATGAAATAAAACCACTGGAGGATGAACCCACACCCCTACTGGATTTAGTATTACATTCCAAAAACTCAACCAGCAACTACAACTCTGCAAAATAATTCCAAGTAGCTTCTATTAATCAAGGGACAAGGAACAAATTATTCAACTTATATGCCATTCCCACCTACATCGGGTGTTTATAATTAAATAACTAATCTTAAGAATCAACTGATCAAAGTAATAATTTATCAGACTTAACCATGTATAAGTATAAAAAAGTTTATATACAAAATACATATGTTATATTTATGACTTAATGTAAATATTTGGACAGATTTTACCGCTTAACCATCCTCTTTAATTCTATAAAGGCAATTAATTTTATAAAACTTCTAAATTTACTTCAACTTATCCATAAATTTCTCAACTAGCTTCCCTCCTCGATTAAAGCTAGTTATGCTACAAAATTACAATACAATTACACAAGTTACAATTAGTAACATTAAAATTAGAATGTGTCTCGAGAAATAAATCTAGAAATATTTATAGTCGATGGACGAAGTCTCCACAACTAACAACTAAATGAAAATAAGGCTATTGATAAATGCAAGATACATACTTATTTATCAATTAACCATTATATACAATTGAATTTAAATTTTTAATTACTAAGATCAAATTGCATAATTTAGTATAAATATCGTATGTGCAAATAAATATTTATTTACACCTACCACAGCTTGTTGATTTTTAATTAAGGGTGACAAAAAAGTTTGAAAATTAAAAAAAGATAACACAAGTTTTAATTATTGAGTAGAGGTGACAATTTTGTCATTAGTTTTAATGACATGCAGCAACTTCGACTGTTGCTGCAGCAACTATCGTAGTTGTTGTAGCAACTTCGAAAGTTGCTGCAGCAACTTCCTAATAATTAATTAACAAAAAATTTGACTTAGATTGGTCAAACTTGTTACCAATTTTAATTTCAACACTTTTTTGTCACCTCCTCCTCAATTTTCTCCAGCTTGTTATCGTACCCCACCACTTCCTAGGAATATGGATTTCTACATTTTGTTTTACCTAGAAACATGATTCGTGATTCGTAAACAAAGAACCTAATTTTAATAGAAAAGTTTTTCGGACGATTTCAAAGAAAATATCGATATTCATATATCATCATATTTTCTGAAAATAAAAGATAATCCATTGTGACAGTGAAAAGAGAGAGAGAGAGAAAAAACCATTTTTCTCTAAAAATCACCACCAATTAACACTCACTAACTATTCTGAGTAGGATCCACCCAACGCTACCGGACTAGTATCCCCCACCGTGATTCCACCACAACCACCGGACATCGACAAATGCCAAATGAAAGAGGACCTACCACAAAAATACACCTACATAAAAATTTAACTTATGTTCGTCTTCCACCTTTTCATAGGAATTTTCCCCAAGTCAATCCCTAATCTTGAAGAATTGGAAGATGGAATAATAAACCTTACAGTGAACGAAAAACAGAGGCTTTACTCTTCATGGAGGTTTTCAATTATAATCAAGTTATTTGGAAAAATATTCAACCACCAATACCTACGATCCAAACTTATGGACCTTTGGAAACTCAAAGAAAACATCGTTCTTATAGATCTAGGCCATGACTTCTACACTGTTAAATTCAATTTAGAGGAAAGTCAAAGGAAAACTCTTCAAGAGGGACCATGATTTACTGTGGGACATTTCCTCTCAGTCAGAAAATGGGAACCAAGTTTTCCCCCTAACAATTCCCAAATCCAGTCCACAGCCATTTGGTTTCAATTTCCTCAACTCCCTGCTGAATACTATGAGAAATTGATCCTAGAGAAAATTGAGAGAAAAATCGACAAACTATTGACGATAGATTTGTTAACTTCTTCAACTCTTCGACGGAGATACGTGAACATATGTGTTCAGATTCCCCTAGAAAAACCTGTGAGAGCAACTATAATCATTAGAAACCACCCGCAAACCATTTGTAATGAAGGGGAAGGAATCCTCAGCAAGGGATGCAGACAAATTGGTCATACTCTGGTAACTTGCTCATACTCCTCCACATCCAAAATGCCCAACACCCAGACCCAACCCGATGAACCTCCTAATAGTGACCTTTTCTAAGAGAAAGAAGCCTCACCAACCCAAAAAATCCACCAGGATCGAAGGCCCAAGTAAAGCCAGCCACAACATCAAGGTAAGAATGTATGATGCGGCTTCAGGTAAGCTCCTCAAAACTTGAAAATTTTCTTATGGCCGATCTAAAAACTCAAGCCAGGGCGGTCGTGGAGCTGAAGATTCTGTGGAGTCTACTAAGAATAACCTAAAGGGGAAGGGAAAATTGGGCCATAAGTAGACTTAGGCCTCGGATACAATCCACAAGCCTAGAGAGTAAGTCCCCTTTAAAGATGCCCCAAGTTATCTCCTCTTAGGCCGAAAATCAAAGAGAACCTTTGTTGACATTAAATTGGGCCACTGCTCTTCAGGACCAACTACATCCCAAGCCCATTCTCTTAGTATTAACACTAAGACTGATTTGACTAACTTTTTAGGAAAGTCAACTAAAATCAGTCCTAGTGCTAGTGGAGATACCATCTTAAAGGAGGGAAAATTCTTTCTCTCCACTTCTTTCTCTCCCTTTAAGACCCAAATGTCACTCAGCCCCTCAAAGTTTATGTCGATCGCTGTCAATCAGAGCATTAAAGCTCTTGCAACTGACATAGCAGAAGTGTCATATCCAAAGAGTCAGCATTAATGGCTATTGCTGGCCTCAATGATGACCAAAAAGAGAGCCCCCATGATAATCTCATGCTTCACTCTCCTACTCTCAATTCCTCTCCCACTAACGCTCTGAATTCCACTCCCAATAGACTCACAACCCGAACTTAAGAGTAAAAATACTAATAGACTTTACAACATCTCTGCCACCAAATCACCAACCAACTTCCTGGTTGGAGATGGCACTCCACAACCAAACTTTAATCCTTAGGTTAGAGGTGGAGGGGAGACCTGTAATCTTACGTTGCAGGACCCAGTGTACTTAGCCCATGTTGTAATGGAAGGTTTAAACTAAGGCTTAACGAACTTGGGCCAAAATGTTTGGATGATAACCTTGATGAAGGTGCTGATCGAGTCCTCACATGACAACCTAACTCTAAAGAAACTATTAACAATAATGAATCAAGTAAGCCAAAGCTTGCGTTTCTTTCTAACGGTAATCCCGGTTCTCTTAGCCAAGGGCCAAGCTTTTGTCAAAGAGAATAGGGGACCCCCTCCACTAATCATTCCCCAATTATCTCAAGTGGAGGATCTCATTCCCCAGTTGCAATAAAAATGCTAGAGACAGCAAAAATAATGGAACATCTGAAAAGAGTAACAAAGAGCTGGAATCCATTCTGGTTGTACTGAAAGTCCCCAAATCATATGCAAAGGTGTTAGACACTACCGTAAATCTAGAGTTTGTGGAACTAGTGAGTGACCTAGTGATCGTACTATGTCCATTGGGCCTTACCAGGTTCGAAATAGGAATCAAGGCTCCATGTCTACAAGCAAAAAGATACATTACAACCGCACTGACTCCTTTATCTAGAAAGAGAAAGGAATTAGGGAGTATGGTACCAACCAACCCAATGAGGAAGAGGAAGGAGGTAAGACCAAAACCCCCATTTCTTTCAAATCTTATGATGAAGAACTTCATAATATGAAATGCAAGAGAAGCCAACAATGCTGAATTCAAGAGACATTGCATCTATATGATTGGCATCCATAACCCTTCTATGCTTGTTCATATTAAGACTCTCATGAATGATGGCAAACAGCTTACTTAAATACTGGGCTTTACTAATCGAATCCAGTCTAGGCTATAGAAAATTCTGGTGGCATTGTCATCATGTGGAATGATGACAACTTAAACATTAATGACATCTCCATCTCCACACAGGGCATCCATATCTCTGTACATGTTAGTAAACCCTTGTGCTCTTGGTTCTTTAGTACCCTTTGTGCTAGAATTATTTTGAGTATAGGAAGCTCCGTTAAACCAACTTACTACTTTTGCTGATACCATCAATGCCTCTCGTAATAATAGTTGACTGGTTGGTGGGGATTTTAATAAAATCCTCAAAGCCATTGATAAATTTAGAGGTCACTAGTATCAATAACAATAGAGCTTTTTCACTTTTAGAATTATATTACCCAATGCAAGCTTGTTGACCTAGGTTTCAAAGGCAGCAAATACACTTGGACTAATAAGAGGCATAGAAATAAGATAACTTAATCCTAGAATGTACTAACCCTTATTGTGATTTTTAAAATTTTCTGTGTTTTGACTATTTTCTCCTTCCCCGTTGTTGATTTACATCATTTATGAGTTGTGGAAATGGTTTGCACGGTCGTCGAAGCGTTAAAAAATGATTTATATTAGTTTGTGGTTTTGAATAGCCTTTAAAGTGATATAGTGAACTTTGGTCAATATTTTGTTATCCGAGTATTGGATGGTGATTTATAAGTTTCACTAGATTTGAAACGTCCATTTTGGGTTAATAGCATAGTTGGTTCGGGTTTCGAGACCATTTTGTAATTTTTGAGTATTTGGTCGAAATTCTAATTTTAATTGCCTAAAGTTGGTTTTGTATGAAACTTGTCGACAACGACCTCCTTTGGCAAATCTGATGGTTCCGTTAAATTTGAAACGTCAAAATTAGCCTAGTAGCACTATTGATTTATTTTTATAGGGTCCCGAACAAATTTTGAGGGTCCGTTCGGAGAATTTTGGACTTAAGAGTTGCTTTCTGGTGCAGGTACATTATCTTCTTCATGTTCGTGAAGAAGGAATTCCTTGTGCATGGCATTCGCAGAGGGTAGGATGCGATCGCGATGAAGGATGATCGGGTCGCTCCTCTTCACGTTCGCGGCCTAGAGCTCACGTTTGTGAAAGTCCGGGTTGGTGCAGCCTTGCATTCGCGAGAAGCGGGGCACGTTCGCGAAGGTCAATTGACCCCTGGATAGAATTTAATCTTATTTCTCATCCAAAACCTTATTTCCTCTATTTTTAGAACTTAGAAGCTTTGATTGGGATGATGCCAAGTGGGTTTTTAAGATTTCTAATGTAAGTTTCTAAACCTTGTATTTATCATTTCCCATTGATTTCTTTACAAATCTACCTTCAAATCTTTGACTTTAAACATGATTTTAGGGTTTTTACTCGGTAGAGTATAAAATGGGTTTTTCTTCAATTTCAAGTCCGATTTCTACTCGAGTTTCCTTGGGTTTTCAGATTTAGAACCCTAAAAGTATGATGAACATGATTCTTATATAAAATCTTGATTTTACTCTTTTATTTTTGGAGCCGATTTTCAAAGTGATTTTAGACCCAGAATCAAAATATATCAATATGGGTATTATTGGACTCTTTTTAACTTGTAGTGGTCATATTTGATTAGATTGGATGTGTTTGGCGATGATTCATGAGAGTGGAGCTTCTGATTGATGCTTTGAACTGTGGTTTGGCTTGCAAATCTTCTTTAAGGCAAGTTGAGACGTACCTTGATTCTTTTTTTGAGATGTTTATATGTTGTATGCTTATTTATTTGTATTTTGTGAATCACTTAGGATTTGGGGATCTCGTTTAGGTGAAATAGCGAGCATCTCCGCGGATATCGAAGTCTATTAATGGGTTGTAGTTATATAATTGTTTATCTTGCTTATTCGCGCTACTTGTAAATATGCTTAGAATAGATTATAGATAAATGACTTATTGATCTTGAGTAAATTGATAATGGGTACCTATTTAAGATCTTGAATGGTGTTTAGTGGATTTTATTGTGATGATTAGGGTTTAGCGACCATTTAGGGGATAATTGTGCTATTGTTGTAATAGTTAATGCAATTATTGGGGTTTAGTATGTCTTAAGATGTAATGGATGATAGTATGGTTAAATGGTTAAGAATGAAAATCTTGGTTTAGTTATTAGGTAAGCGAATGAAGATTATTTTTAGAGCATGATGTTATCTAGCATAGTTCTACTCTTAGTAAATTTAGTCTAATGATGTCATCTTTGGAAAAGATGGGACTTATTGTAGGGAAAAAGCTATGTTTGTGTAAGTTTCACTATATATTTGCATTGCTTAGATTGTTTACTATTTTCGTATTGCCTGCATGAGGGAATATGTGAATATCATTGTTAACTTAAGGGATTATTTTTAGTGTGATGCCCGAGTGGGGGTTTGACTTGATATTATTGGTCTTAATTATGCATTAATTGCCTTATTATTATTCTGATGCCCGAGTGGGGGCTTAGATTGATATTATAGGCCTTATTTGAGCATTTTATGCCTTATCATTCTCGTGATGCCCAAGAGATGGGCTTAGATTGATACTATTGATGTCTTACATGACTATTTATTCTAGTGGTGACATGTGATGGCTTAGATAATGAATTATTGTCATATTGAGTTAATTTTATGCTCATTTATGCCTGTATTGAATTGATTATTATCTTTATACTGATTGATTGTGAGCATTTCATCCTCATTACATTCATATATATTCATGAGATTGGTACCACTAAGAAACACTAATTTTGAGAGAAAAGAAAATATTTTATAAAACCCTTGGCCGAGGTCATTTGCCAACAAGGTTGATTAAGAAATTTTATAAAACCCTTGGCTGAGGTCATTTACCGGCAAAGTTGATTGAGATATTTTAGAAAACCCTTACCCGATGTCATTTTTCAACAAGGTTGATTGTGATATTATGAAAACCCTTAGCCGAGGTCATTTGCCGGCAAAGTTGGTTGAGATTGTATAAGTATTTGGGTCGCGAACCCCCAATGGGTCCTGTCCTAAAGCAATGAGGCTTGGAAGGTGTATATAAGAGCCATACGGTGGCTGCCATGAGATGAATTATATCATTATCATCCCACCATCATCACTTCATTGCATCGAAATACATTCCTTTGTATAATTGATATTTTGTTTAATTATTTCCTTTTGTATCGTACTATCTTGATTGAACCTTGTTTGTAATATTGTGTATTGTGCATTCATTTCACTATATTACATCATATTGTACCATCTCCTGGGTGATTAGAAGGTTGAGATATTATGAGACAAGGGGTATGTCTATGGCTTGATTAGAGAGATTTTTGTGTCGCACTTATTGGTAGACTGATATACACATATATATACATTCTCACTGTCTTACCCTAGATTATTGACTGAACATGACGATTGAGCATAATATACTGTATTAGTGAGTCTCCTTTTTAAAATGACTTTCTTTACTTGTCGATCATAAAGTGACTAGCGTTGACTCACCAAGACTAATTTGCCTACCCTATTTGTGGATTTTCCTATGATTGTTGTGTTGGGTTACCCTGTTAGGATGAGGTGGTGTATTTACCAATTATAGGTTGATGGGGGTGATTTAGGTAGTTGGAGTGGTGGTTTTCGCCATAACTTTGAATTAGGAATCGATGATGTTTACTGAGTACACGTATTTCGTACTCACTCTTGCTTTTCTTTCCTTTTTTCATTTTTTCTACACCTCGTACAGGTATTGGTTTATGTAGCAGAGTTTAGATTGCGTTCCTTTAGTGTTGAAGTTGCAAAAATCGAGGTAGTGGCGATGTTTTACAGAGCTTACCCGGATCTCTCTTCATTTGTCTTATGCTTCACTCGCATTTAAGATAATTTAGATTAATTAACTGTATTCTGTATTAAAGGCTTTTACTAGTGACAACTAGACCTGAGATGTATCTTTGAGATTGTATTTTTATATTTATATCATTTGGGATTATTTATATTCTTCTTCTTCTTCTTGCGCTTCTATTTCACTTTGATTATTGAGTTTGGGTTGGGTTAGGCTTTTCTATACTGGAGGGTGTGATAAGTGCCATCACAGGACTCTATTGGGTCGTGAAAAATTAGAATTAAAGCCCAGGTTCATTGGTCTTATTAGTACAAGGAGTCTAGTAGAGTCTTGCGAATCCTTTTGGAGATGTCCGTTAACTATTTTTGAGAGGCTACATGACTTTAGGAGAAATCTATTTCTTCATTCTATATCGTGTGTTCATAACTTTATGTAACTCAAAAATCACTTATTCACTCTCTCACAGATGGTGAGCACACATTCTTCTTTGGTTAGAGATTCAAGGCATGTGCCTTCGGTGTGAGGTAGGAGTAGAGGCCGAGGCCGAGGTTGGATTGGAACATCCGAACCAGCTAAAGTCAGGTTGTGATTGCCTCCTCAGGTTCTAGAGTTGCTAGTGAGGTTGGGTCTATATAGATAGAGGGTTCGAAGCCAGTACAGACACTGTTTGTGACTATGTTTATACCTATGCTTGAGGATTACTTGGTACGAGTGTTGGGTTTCCTCGAGAGGATGGCTCGTACTTTCATTCGACATGCTACTTCGGGTCTTCGGACTCCAGATGCATATTTGATTACAAATTCTCCTTGTTTTAATGAGGTATTGTCAGGGATTGCTCCATATCCAATGACCTTACCCTTTATATTCATGGAAGGACATAGTAGATTTATAGAGTTCATAAAGACAGATCATTCTCGATTCAATAGAGATCCTAGATTTAATGCTTATATGTTCTAGCTTTGCTGTCGTGAGAGGTTGCATAAGTTAGGATTGGTAGATTCTATTGTGGTGTATTTCACTTCCTTTCAGTTGTTTGGACTATCCAGACAGTGGTGTAGGACTTTTGTTGTGAGTAGACCAGATGGGTCACCGCCTCTCTCATGGGATCGTTTTACTTAGGAGTTTCTAGATGAGTTTATGTGAAGGTGCGAGAGGTGTGCGGGCAAGAGGCCCTATAGACTTGACAGTGGTAATGGAATTTATGGTAGAGGTCAAGCTTCTCATAGTTATTCTCAGAGATGGTTAGGCCGTGGCAGCCATTCGAATTCTTCACATTCAGTTCAGCATGCCTCTACTTCTTTGGGTTGCTTTATATGTGGAGATATCAGGCACTATTGGAGGGATTTTCCATAGCCTAGACAGAAAGATATCTCATCAGTTGCTCTGGGAGATGATAGGTCTCAGTAATATGCTCCACAAGATGGACTCGAGGCAGGAGCTTTCGGTACAGTAGTCACAAGTATGGTTTCAGTACGCCTTTGATCTATCTTGATAGTAGTTGACTGCGCGTCTACATTCTTCTATGTGTTTACATATTGGACATTGGGTTTTGATATGATTCGTGAGTTCCTTGCTGTGTCTATTGATATTGCTACTCCTTAGATGATTCTTTAATGGTGGATCGGGTGTATCGATCCTATGTTGTGACTCATTTAGAGTATGTCATTGTGCTAGATTTGATTTCTTTCAGTATTGTAGAGTCCAGTGTGTTTTGGGTATAATCTTCTTGATGATTATACTATAGAATAGTGGTGGATCAATTAAGTTTTGGTATATTTAGATTGTGGGGTGTCTAGTGATACCTATCTGTTGGGGTAAGAACTTCTTGTGATGGATTAGGCTTGTGGGTGACTGACTCGAAATATTGCAAGTAAAGGATTCTAGTTGGATAAAGGAAGATTTTCAGGTGTTCATGCCTTGCGATTTGTTACTTCCTTAGTGATTAGCCTTGCTTACATGGGAAGACTTACGGGTGTTGAAATACTCCTCGGTTAGACTTGAAGATATCCATCCTATAAGGATTTTTACTTTTGAGTTTGAATGAGTTTCAAATGGAAAATAACCTTTTTGGCAGCATTTGTTACTTTGGAAGTTAAATGACTTAATGAAATATTTTGCTCATGGGTTTTGATTTAGAGTACGCGTTATGATTTTCTTGTAAAAGATACTGAATAAGAATTGAGTTGGGAAAGGGATAAGGACCTTGCACATAAGAAATTTTGATATATTTAGAATTTAACTATGGGTTTGAGTAGAAATTCAAAGTCTTGGTAGTGTGGTTCATCAGTGGCTTGTGAGGATTCTAGTGGTGACTTTCCTGAGATTTTGATTTGTGATTTGAGCATTTGTCAGTGAGATGTAGTGATTGTTGTACTTCTTCTATGGGTTGAATTATTTCTGATATGATGGGTTGTTTGCATGTGTTTGGTCAAAATGGGTTCTTCGTTCTACCGGATCATTAAGGACATCGGGTTGATTGACACTGCATGGGTGTTGAGTACTACATCGATTATTGTGATGGATTGCATGAGATTTTGGTGCCGTGTAGAGTGTACATGCCTATGACATACATTGTTTTATGATTATTCTCAGTTTCCTCAAAAGGTTAAGCATGAGGATATGTTTATTGAATAATTATAAAAACGTGCTAAGTATGACTTTTGAGGTTTTGGGTGGCATTAATATTTAATTTTTGGCCTAGTTGCTTCAACTTGAAGAGATAGTACTATTCGATTCGACATTTATGGTATCAACCTTAATTAGGTAGATTCAGTATTGTGGTTAGTGGCTATGTGGTTCCATGGGTTCCTTGGCATTTTGTGGGTTCGGGGATGATTTTTGGTTTTGTGGCACTATCAATGACTTGTGGTGTCCTTGGCAAATTCAGCTTAGCCGGGTATGTTCAAAACTTCTATTGTGATTGAACTCAGTTTTTGGGTATAGAGGAAGTTCGAAAATAAAGGAACTCAGCTTCATCGAGTAATTTGGCTTAGATGCTAGTGGGGTGACCTTGTGAGTTTTTGTATGAAAGATTTCTGGTTCTATAGTGAGACCGGTAGTTCTATAGTTGTGACTCTGCTTGTGAGTGTTTGCATGAGATTTACGAGGATATTTTCTATCCCTTTTCAGTTTTGACACTTTTCTTACTTGTACGTTCGAGGGCGAACATGAAAATCTTAGTGGTAGATAATGTAATAGCCTTCGTTGTAATTTTTAGAATTTTATGTGTTTTGACTATTTTGCCTTTCCCCGTTGTTGATTTACATCATTTATGAGTTGTGAGAATGGTTTACGCGGTCGTCGAAGCATTTAAAAATTATTTATATGAGTTTGTGCTTTTGAGTCGCCTTTAAAGTGATATAGTGAACTTTGATCAACATTTTGTGATTCGAGTGTTGGATAGTGATTCTGTCAGTTCCAATAGATCCGAAACATCCATTTTAGGTTAGCGTAGTTGGTTCGGGTCCCCAGACTCTTTTTGTGATTTTTGAGCGTTTGATTGAAATCCTAGTTTTAATTGACTAAAGTTGATTTTGTATGAAACTTATTTATAATGATCTCTTTTGGGAAATCCGATGGTTCCGTTGAGTCCACAATGTTGAAATTAGCCTAGTAGCACTATTGGTTTGTTTCTGTGAGGTTTTGAATGGATCTCGAGGATCCGTTCGGAGAATTTTGGACTTAAGAGTTGCTGTTTCTGGTGCAGGTATATTTTCTTCTTCACGTTAGCGACCCTAGCCCCGCGAAGAAGGAATTCCTTGTGCATCACGTTCGTGAAGGATAGGATGCGATCACAATGAAGGATGATTGGGTCATTCCTTTTTGCGTTCGCGTTCGCAAAAGTCTGGATCAAGGCAGCCTCGCGTTCGCCATAGGGGAGTCGCATTCACGAAGGCCAATTGACCCCGGGACAAAATTTAATCTTTTTTCTCATCCAAAATCTTATTTCCTCTATTTTAAGAGCTTGGGAGCTCGAATTAGGACAATTTCTAGTGGGTTTTTTGAGATTTCTAATGTAGGTAAGTTTCTAAACCTTATATTTATCATTTCCCATTGATTTCTTTACAAATCTACCTTCAAATCTTTAGCTTTAAGCATGATTTTGGGTGTTTTACCAGGTAGAGTATAAAATGGATTTTTCTTTGATTTCAAGTTCGATTTTTACTCGATTTTTCTTAGATTTTAAGATTTAGAACCCTAAAAGTACGAGGAACTTAATTTTTCAATGATATCCCAATTTTACTTTTTATTTTTGAAGTCAATTTTCAAAGTGATTTTAGGCCCTGAACCAAAATATATCAATAAGGGTATTGTTGGACTCCTTTTGACTTATAGAGGTCATATTTGATTAGATTGGACGTGTTTGGCAATCATTAGTGGGAGTGGAGCTTTTGATTGATGCTTCGTATTGCATTTTGGCTTACGGATCTTCTTTAAGGCAAGTTGATATGTACCTTGATTCTTTTCTAAGGTGTTTATGTGTTGTATGCTTATTTGCTTGTGTTTAATGAACCCCTTAGGGTTTGGGGGTCCCTCTTAGGTGAAATGTTGAGCATCTCTGCTGGTACTGGAGTCTATTGATGTGTTGTAGTTATATAATTATTTATCTTGCTTATTCTCGCTACTTGTGAATATGCTTAGAATAGATTGTACATAGATGGCTTATTGATCTTGAGTAAATTGATAGTGGGTACCTATTTAAGAGCTTGAATTGTGTTTAGTGGATTTTGTTGTAATGATTGACCATTTAGGGGATATATGTGCTATTGTTGTAATAGTTGATGCAATTATTGGGGTTTAGTATCTCTAAAGATGTAATTATGTAGTTAAGAATGAGAATCTTGGTTTATTTATTAGGTAAGAGAATGAAGATGATTCTTAGAGCATGATGTTATCTAGCGTAGTTCTCCTCTTAGTAAATTTAGTCTAATGGTGTCATCTTTGGGAAAGATGAGACTTATTGTATGGAACAAGCTAGGTTCTGGTAAGTTTCACTATATATTTGCATTGCTTAGATTATTTACTATTTTTCTATGATTGTTATGTTGGGTTACCCTGTTAGGATGAGGTGGTGTATTTACTAGTTGTAGGTTGATGGGGTATTTTGGATAGTTGGAGGGGGGGGGGGGTTCTTGCCATCATTTTGGATTAGGGTGAGTTATCGATGATGCTTACTGAGTGCACGTGTTTCGTACTCATTCTTACTTTTTTCCCCTTTTTTCTTTTCTTATGCACCCCGTGAAGGTATTGGTTATTCCCCCCGTGAAGGTATTGGTTCGAGTAGCAGAGTGGAGATTGCGTTCCTTCAGTGTTGAAATTGCATAGATCGAGGTTCTGGATGACGTTCACAGAGCTTACTTGGATCTCTTTTCATTTGCCTTATGCTTCACTCACATTTAAGATACTTTAGATTAATTAACTGTATTCTATATTAGAGGCTTGTACTAGTGACAACCAGACCTGGGATGTATCTTTGAGATTGTATTTTCATTTCTATATCATTTGGGATTATTTATATTCTTCTTCTTCTTTCGTTTTTATTTCACTTTGATTATTGTGTTTGGGTTGGGTTAGGCTTACTTGTATCGAAGGATGTGATAGGTGCCATCACAGACTCTATTTTGGGTCGTGACATAGAAAGACTTGATAGATGCTTAGCCAATGACTCTTGGGTCCAACTCAACCCTGAAGCCTCAGCTACTCATCTCCCTAGAACCCATTCAGACCACTAACCCCTCCTTATTAGCCCTCTCAATAGCTTTCCCACCATAGATATCACGACCCTAGTCTACACCCTAGGTGTGACCGACACTTCAAACCATAAGTGATCCTGAACGGATCCTTAGTATAACATATGCAAGAGAATGCACTCTTTAACATGTATATTAGACCATAGCATAAGAGATGATTCGTTCTAGTCCTATAACCAAGCGATAAATCTAAAGAACAGTACAATTATCAAAGAAGCGAAAGCTGTAATGTAAAATCATGGCTATGTTCTGAAAACAAAATAGTCTTTATAGATGAGTATTGTACTTAAATGAAAGTCTATCACATACTAAATAGCTAATGTCTGAAGAAGCCTTTAATAACTGAAATAAAATAAGTTTGTCGGGACAAAGCCCCTGACTACCCATAAGAAACAAATTTCCATAAAACAAAGAACTGAAACTAAAACTAGTAACCACTCTAAGTCCCTTTGATGATAGGAAGACTCACTACTACTGAACATAGAAGTTGTAACTGCCTAACCACGAGCATGGAATTGAGCACCAGAATTTACATCAATGAAAAGATGTCGTGCAAGTAAAAGTATGTGTTTAGTACGTGGGGATGTACTGGTATGTAAGATTAAAGCTAAGCAGTTTATAACATTCCATATATAACACGCTTTGAAACTTAATAAGATCAATAGGCATAAATAAAGTTATACAAGAAAGAGATATAACTAATAATGTAAAATGAGAGTCTTTGAGAAATAAAATTTCATAATCTGATAATTTAAATCTATAACTTTTTGACTCTGAGCTAAAACATATCTATAACTACATATATGAAAAATCATCGTATTTGTGACTGCAAAAATGATTATATCAACTCAAACTATAAGATAATGCGAAGTCTTTAAGTGGGTAGTTTTTTAGAATCGACATCCATCATGTGAGCTCATGATGTCTAACGTCTAACCCAGTTGGTGGAGCTGCTCTAAACCTTGCCAGAGTGTAGAGCCTATCTATTTCTATATGGATCCACTAATTAATCTTTTGGGCTAAGAGGGATCGGCCACTTGCGGTACGATCATAAATTCTATAGTGGCACGTAGTTATGGGTCTTGAGCTAGCTAAACCCGTGCCCTCTCGGTGCTAAATAATCCTTCCAAAACTATTTATTTAATCATATGCTTATAAAATTTATAAATTTCTATCTATCTGAAGATAAGGTATTAGACTTTGCTCAAAATCAACTCTTCTATGAGTTTATACTAACTCTTTGAACTTCATGATGACTAAGGGTCTATTTGGAAAGCAACCTGGTAATTGAAATTGGTGTAATTACTAGGGTAGTAATTACCAGCCTAGTAATTACACAGCCTAGTAATTACGATGACCTGTTTGTTTGCCATAATATAATTACAAGTGTACTGTTTGGTTGCACCAGTGTAATCATGTGGTTATATTAAATTTTAAAATAAAAGTAAATTATCAAAACTTAAAAATTTATATTAAATAAATAAGGTCCTTTATGAATGATAATAACTTAAATATTTAAGATATATATTGTCTTTTAAAAATATATTAATTAATAAACATATATTCTTAACTAATATTATAAAAAAATAATTGATTTATATTTTTCAAATTAGTATATTTTAACTAAATTAATTATTAAAAACTAAAAGTGCATTATTTCTAGGAACATCATGAAATGCATGTTTGACAAAAAGATTAATATTATAAATAAAATATCATAAAATTATTAAAATATTTGATAAAAAGATAATCTATCAGTTCTAACTAAAAAATAAATAGCTTGCAATGTGAAATATCAAGTTAATACTACTAAAACAAATAGATTGAAACTGAAGATATAACATAAGTTTAAAATTCAAAACAAAAAAGTTAAAATAATACTCTTATGTCAAATTTTAACATGACGTACATAAATATGATTAAAAGAAAAGAAAAACGTAAGTCTATAACCTTATTCAACAATAAATTCTACTTTAATTTAAAATTTAGAATACTAACAAAATTATGCTAAATGAAAAAGATAAACATAAAATAAATTAAAAAATAGATAATATGAATAATTGCATGAAATCACATGAAGTAAAGTTTGGGAATGAAAAGTAAGGAAATGAAATATAAATAATAAAAAATATATTTTTAAAAAATATTAGAATAATAAAAAAAATAAAAAATAATTTAAAACAATAGAAATTTAAAAAAATTAAAAAAGGAAGAAATTTAAAAGTAACCAGCTTGTAATTACGCCATGTAATTACCAACAATTCACAGCTCCCCCCCCCCCCTTGAGAATTGGAGAGTGTAATTACCCCCTGCCAATTACATGTTGACCAAGTAATTATCTGGCCAACGAAACATGTCAGACAATGTAATTACACTCAATTACATCAAATTCAATTTCCAGAGTGGCTTTCCAAACAGGCCCTAATTTTTCTTAAAAACATGCTTTAAAACATAAATACAAGGCAATTCCGTAAAAACATATCTAAATTTAGTTGAGAACTACAAAGTGAACTTACTTAATCCATTAACCCTTTAAACACATATTAAAATATCAATAGTTGAGAAACGATTTCAAATTTCATATCTCAGTATAGTTTTTCAAGGTTAAACATTATAAAATCAACCCAAAAAATAGAACAAGTGAAATTATAGACATGAATTTAGAAACCCTAACTTTAAACTTATTCACAAGCTTTTGAAATTCATGGCGTGAGAATGAAAAGATTTCCTCACTAAATACTTACATACCTAAGAAAGATGAAAATTCTTGAGGAATAACATGGATTGGAACCCTTTAGCTTTACATTAGAGATAACTTTTGTTTTTTTGAAGTTTGAGAGGAAGATAATGATGAATTTAGCTAAGGCTTAGACATTTTTGAAGACTTTTTAATGTCGGGCTTTGGAGGTTATATGTGGGTAAAAGGACCTAAACACCCTAATAACTAATGGAGGAGTGAGACTTCATTCCTCGGAGAGGTCGGGTGCATTGAGTATCCCAGTACGGAGGCTAAACAACAGCTTCCCTCAATGCTCTTCACGGCATAGGGCCCAATGCAGGGACCCGCTCACGCGGCGCATGACACGCTTTTTCGGTCCAAAACATACTTTTAAGTACCGAAACATAATCCAAATAATTTCCAACCTTTCTAAAGGTCAAATGACTTAAATTAACGAGTCAATGATCATGGAAAATTACTAGGATCATGAGGAATCCTTAGGAGGTGTTACAATGGACAAGCCTTTCAGGATGAAGACCATGTTGTGCTCTCATCATGGCTTCATTGACATTATTAGGGATTCTTTTGGGAATAATAAAAATATCACTAAAGCTACTGCCATCTTTGAATCCAAAATTAAAATTTAGAACAAGGATATCTTTGGCAATATCTTCCACAAGAAAAAGAAGCTTCTTGACAGACTTTCTGGAATCCAAATATCAAATCACTACTCCACCAGTCTTTTTCTCCATGAAGTAGAAGAGTCCCTTACCAATGAGTTTAGTGAAATTCTCAAACAAGAGAATGGATTCTGGAAACTCCAATCCAAGATAAAGTGGCTCACTAAAGGTGATTCTAACACCAAGTTCTTTCACACTTCCACCCCCAATAGGAGGAGAATAAATAGAATAAATGCTTTCAAAGATGACTTAGGACACTGGTTCTATAATTAAAGAGAAATCAAAGAGGTTATCCAGACTTTCTATAACAACCTCTACACTTCTGAGTTCTCCTCCTCTCATCTTAGATGTCAATCCAATCCCTCTAGTCATGGATCCATTAAGAATAAAGACCACTTGGTCCTCAATGTCATCTCATTCATTGATCAGATTCCTAGAGTTGTCTTCTCCTTCAAGCCTAAGAAAGCCCCAGGCCCTGATGGCATCCACCGTATTATATACCAAAAATTCTAGAACATTGTTAGTCCTTTCTTGATTAATTTCTACAACCTTATTTTCAGTTCTGGAATTATGAATGAGAGGGTTAAATCAACCTACCTATGACTAATTCCACAACGCTCCAATGCCACCACTCTCAAAAACTTCAAACCTATTGGACTTTGTAACACTCAGTACAAAGTCATAACTAAGATAATTGCAAACAAAATCAAGTTCCGCTTGGCCAAGATTATGGGCCCTAGCTAGGCAAGTTTGCTTTTGGCAATAGAGCCTGTGACAATGCTATAATTATCCATGAGTATATCACCCACTTTTCCAAAATAAAAGGGAATAAAGCCAACATGATTCTCAAAATTAACCTTGAAAAGGCCTTTGACAGGCTAGAACGGTCTTTCATCAGGCCGATTCTGCACTTCTTTAACTTTTCTAAAGAACTCTTCAAGCATTTCATGTCTTGCATCTCCATCTCCTCTTTTTTTGCTCTTGTCAATGGGAGTAAGACTAATGCCTTCATACCTACTAGTGGCATCAAATAAGGGGACCCAATCTCCCCTTATATTTTCATCCTTTACGTGGAACTTCTTTCCAGAAGGATTGCCAATGAAGTGGACATCCTGAATTGGACTCTTATTTCTATTACTAAGGGTAGGCCCAAGATTTCTCATCTTTTTTTTGTTAATGATCTTACTCTCTTTGCTAGAGCTAACACCAATAGCTGCAATAATATCACTCATACTTTAGCTAGCTTCAACCTCTACTCTGGCTAGAAAATCAACACCTCTAAATTCAAAGTCATTTTCTCTAAAAACTGCACTAGAGAGGATATGGGAACACTTGATTTTTCTCCATCCAATCAAAACCTACCTTTGGAAAGTACTTGGTATTTCCTATATTCCACAAGAATCCACTAATAATGATTTCCAATTAATCACAGACAATCTCAACACTAAATTTGCTGGATGAAAAAACCAAGTTCCATAACATGGGTGGGAGAACCACTCTTGCTTAGGCCTTCCTAAACAATATCCCAAATCATGTAATACAATATATTCACCTTTCATTCAAAATTCAAAATCTCATTAATGAAATTTAGAGAAATTTTATCTGGGGCAAAACTAGTGCCAAGAAAAAAATGCATTTTGTTGGTTAGAATACCATCACTAAGTCCAAAAGGGAAAGGGGACTTGGCCTTCAAAGGGTTGAGACAAACAATGATGCTCTCCTTTCTAGTACTACTTGGAGAATGACTATGAATCCTAATTCCTTATGGGCTAGGGTGCTTACCACTAAGAACTATGACAAAAAAAAAACTCCATCAAATCCTTGAAAGCTATTTAGTGGGGTTGGGATATTTCCAAAAAAGCAACCCTCTAGATTGTTCATAATGGGGAAACATTAATTTTTGAAAAGATAGATAACTTTCAAACTCCCTTCCTCTGGGAAATTCATTACAGGGTCCTATTCCCCTGAATCTTATGCAAACAAAACTTTTTGAGGTTTGAAAAAACAACTCTTGGGACTTCAGCAGTCTGCCTTTTGAAATCCCTCCAGTTATCACAGCTTTTTTCCCCCTAATGTTAGAGCTGAGAGAGATGTCATCATCTATAATCTAAATAGTAATGGACAGTTCTCCACCAAGAGTGCCTACCACCTCATTCATTTGAGCCACAACCCAGTAGTGATTTAACAGGGACTAACTTCAATTGATTGTGGAATATGCATATTCCTAACATGATCAAGTTATTTTTTCTGGCTCATTCAATACAATATACTCCCTTATAATACTTCCTTAAGGAGCATGGGCATTGACATCCATTCCTCATGCAGCTTCTGCTCAAGCCATGAAGAAAACATAGATCATATATTTAGTGGATGTATTGCTACTTAAGAGATATGGAATACTTTAATCTTGAAAAATATTACTGATGTCCATCTTAATCTCAATTCCTTTACAACCTCTAATTGGAGTACCACCTGGAGTTCCCTTAAAGAGGAAAAATTGACAGATCCTCCTCCCTTACACCCTTTGGACGATTTGGAAGAATAGAAATGACAATTTATTCAACAGAGAAAGATACAAACCCTCCTTCAAAAAAACGTATTCTGAGTCTGCAAAATTCTCCCTCCTTAGCATCAATAACAAAACCAGACCATCCCTTACCACTATTAAAGTCAAGTGGAATCCTCCTCAAAGGGGGCGTTGTAAACTTTATACGGATAATGGGTGGAATTGGGGGAAGGGTGGGGGGTCATTAGAAACAGTAATGGGGACTGGGTCTTAGGTTTCTCTAAGGTCTATCTCTCAGCCACTAACAATGAAATGGAGCTTCTAGCTCTATTGGAAGTACTGGAAGTTGTCAAGGAAATTAACTTCCTCTCAATTAAGATTAATATAGACTCCAAAGAAGTTATCTTAATGTTAGAAAAAGAAAATCTTCATTATAATGTAATTATTGATGAATACAGGTGGTTGATGAGCAGGCTAGGGAACCCAGAGGTAAGGCATACTTACATGGAGTAGAACAGAGTCACTGACAGTCTAGCTAAGGAAGGATCACGATCTCAATCCTTTGGAAGCACTACTTATTTTTTAGTTCCTCCGTTATATGCCTCTGAAGCTGTTTGACCATACATCTAAGAAATTAATTTTAAAAGGCAAATTAGACTTTGTTATAGCCCTATGGACGGGAAGAGCATTGACTCTCATATTTTTGAACCAGGCTGATTGGTCAGCCTTGTAATAAATGCTATTGATTAATGAGATTAAAAAGTGAAGGGTCTTCACACCATAATCTAATATACTAAACTCGAAGCATAATAATACATATACCTAATCTCTACTGGATACCTTATCTCTACTAGAACTCATGCATCTGTATATCAGCAGGAGTAACTGGCATGCCATGTGGATGAAAGTACGTGCAAATACAAATAAAAATATCTAAAATAGCAAGACCTATAAGGACTCCAGTAATGATAAACATGGTCTGCTTCGACAGTCTAGTCTTTGGACAGCCCGGAGTATTCTAAAACTGAGCGACTATATGATGTGAAAAAGTCTGCCATATTTGTTTGTGCATCACAATTACATTGTATTATTTAGTGTAAATATTTTGAAATATTACTTACTAATAAGAGGGAAAGGGAAAGAGAGAAGCACACAACTGGCCATCAACATGTGTGCTTCAGCTGTGTGCTTCCTCAGTGTATTAGTTGCTTTGGTTTGATGGTCAGAGCTTGATATTGCATGCACAAGGTCTAGAGATCGAACCTCATATGCAGCATTACTTTTTGGTTTTTAACTTAGCTGTGTATAAGTAATTTATTGTGCCATTGAATTTTGCACTCGTCTAAAAATTAGGTCCATTAAATTTTGCATTTTCACTTTTCATTTATTTGTGAATATTATTATGGCTATAGTTTATTTTTTCATTTGCATAAAAATATTTCAATAGTCAAAAATCTTTTCCAAATAATTTATATATTTGAAAATAATGTAAAAATTACTCTAAATGACAATAATTAATAATTAAAAAAACAAATTAAAAAACAACTGTTAAAAAAAAAGTTGTTTGACTCTCAAGATTTCATTTGTGTCACATAAATTAATGTAAAAAAAGTAACATTATTTCATTGTTCTAAGTTATGTGACACAATTCAAACTTCGAAGTTAAATAATTTTATTTTCACATGAAATTTAGACATAAAATCTTTAAAATACGTAAAAAAAAATACAACAAGTCACAATAATTGGCAATTCAAACTATTTATGTCACGACCCAATTTAGAGTCATGATGGCACCTACTATGTCCCACCAGTAGGTAAGCCAAGTCTTAGCCCGGAACGACAAGTAATGGGCGCAATGGAGGAAGGATACCAAAAGTAATACAAATCATGCCCATAATACATGCACGAAAATATAGGGCTAAATAAAAGAGGGAGAAGAACAAAATAAATCCCACGACCTAGTAAGGCCGGTACAAGAGCCACTAGTAAAAGAATAAGGGTACTAATAATATCAATACACATATAGTCTCGAATGAAAGACTATCCAAAAATAGGGGAAGGAGAGGGGATCAACTCCTGCTCTGAATGCTCACCCTATCTCCAAGACCTGTATATAGCTGGCTAGAATATCAACGACGGCGGCTAGTACTCGGATCTGCACCAAAAAAGATGCAGAAGCGTAGTATGAGTACCAAAACAATGGGTACTCAGTAGGCATCATCGACCGACTGAGCTAAATCATAATAAAAGTATAATAAAATGCGAGGATGTAAAATAAGTCAAGGGAGAGGGGCAAACCTGAGAACATGCTTTGAGATAGGTAAATAGATAAAGAAACACACGATGCTGAAATTAAAGTAGCTACTACAACCCAACTAGGACCCCATAAGCCTAGAGGGTACAAACAAGAGAAGACTAATCCAAATGGACCCCCATAAGCCCGATGGATGATATCAAGGAGTATACCATTACCATACTTATGAATCCCTTCCGAACCACAACTCACCGGAATCGAAACGGTACCATAATACCATGAAATAACACATAAACACCAAACTTGAACCAGATTTCCCTCCTCATAACTCACCATAAGTGTCGGACTCGAACTAGTAATTTAGTGCCATAAATAGATAGAGTATGCCGGACTAGAACCGATGTTTAAGGCCATAAATCAATTGAACATGCTAGACTCGAACCGATCTATAAGTACCATAAATCAATAGAATGTGCGAATATGCCAGACTAGAACCGGTCTTTAAATACCATAAATCAATAGAATGTGCCGGAGTCGAACCGGTCTTTAAATAAGCTCAAGATCATTAACCTAGCCCCATACTAGGTATATATTATGTAGTATAAGGTTTAAGATTAAGGATAATGTTGCAAAAGAAACCTCCTAAGTCTACAAGGAGCTAAGAGCGATATCCCAACTCCAAAGCATCAATTTACCTAAGGAAGGGGTAAATGGGTCGATTCTACCTCCGAAACGACCTTCAAATCTGCCAAATAACCCAACTTTTAATAACTAAGCAACCAACCGTAAATCCCAAGCCCAATCTAGCATAATATTATACTAATACCATAATTAAGCTTAATCTATAAGAAGGGTAAGCCTAGCCTACCTGAATGCCTAAGAAAGCTCGATAAAGTCCACTAAAGTGGATCCTTTCCCTTTCAAGAAGCCTCTGCACAATGTCACTCTATCAAAATAACAATCTACTCATCAATATGAGAACAACGATACCCATATTCCATATAAATGCGTTGGGTCCAAAATCGAGTTGAAAATCCCATATGGGGCCCGCATACGAATTCACAAGTTTGAAACCTTCAAAACGTCCCTCAAGGTTCAAGTATCATTGACCCTCAACAATGGATAAGTTTCGAGCACAATAACATTAAAAAATCAACCCATCAATGAACTAGGGTTTTGGGCTTAAACAAAGAATTTACCAAGAAATTAGACGAAATTACAAAGATTTAGACGAGGAAAATGATGTTAATGAACTCTCCAAGCTCCCTTGAACACCTAAGAATCGCCCCTTCTCTCCCACTATCTCTCTAGAGTTTTTATGCTCTAACACTTAGAAAATATGAGAGAAAAACGAATGAAAGGGGATTAAATTCCCTGCAGGTGCCGCTTAAGCAGCTACTTGACCGCTTAAGCGATCACCACTAAAGCGGTCATCGCTAAAGCGGACAAGCCTCTGCTTAAGCGGACAGGTGGGGCCAAGGCTCCAGCCGCTAAAGCGGTACCCAAGCCGCTAAAGTGGCTCCCGCTTAAGCAGTGGCCAAGCAGCTAAAGCGGCTTCCGCTTAAGCGGTTGCACCAGCTGAAGCAGCATCAGCACTAGGCAATATTTTTCCAAGTTTCTAATGGGTCCTCGAGATTTGTTCGGATCCCCGTGAATGCAAACGAACTATGATACCCTATCAAATTCGACATTTCGAACTCAACGGCACAATCAAAATTACTATCCGAGGTCGTTTCAATGAAATATGGGTCCCACACCTAAATGACCATTTTCATCACTTTCCACCAGTAGCCCAAAATGAGTCCGGAAGCCTTGGGACTTGGACCAAGGGTTCCTCTAGCCTAAAATTAACATTTTGGAGATGATGACATTGTTAGAATTGACTTACAAGGTCGTTTACCTGGAGTTTAGGCCCGGTAGCCAATTTAAGAAGCGTCGACTTCAAAACAGGGAATTGGCTCTAAAAAACCAAACGAACTACCTGGTAACCAAACTGTCAGTTCCAGCAAGTCATAAATTACTTAGGGTAGCTATGGGAAAGCTCTAAACGTCGAAATAATGTGAAAATGGAGAAAATGACCTGGTGGGTCATTACAATATCCACTACTAAAAGAACTTTCGTCCGCGAAAGTAAAGGGTAAAAATGTACCTGAAGGCTCAAATAGGTGGGGATACTGGGTCCGCATCTCACTCTTGATCTCCCAAGTAGCCTTCTCAACTAGACGGTGCCTCCACTGGACCTTAACCACTGGAATTTCTCTGGAGTGCAACCGCCTAACATCCCTGGGTAAAATGAGGACTAGCTCCTCTACGAACTCCAACCTCTTGTCCAACTAAATCGAGTTACATCGAAGCACGTAAGACTTATCCAGGTTGTAACGCCACAACATAGATACATGGAAAACTAGATGAACAGCTGAGAAATCTGGAGGCAAGGACAATTCATAAGCTACCTCTCCAACTGTCCGAAGTATCTCGAATGGGCCAATATACCTGGGGCTGTGCTTACCCTTCCTTCCGAACATCATCACGCCCTTCATGGGTGATACTAGGAGGAAAAATCGATCACCAACCCAAAATCTCAAGGCACGAAGTCTACGATTAGCATAACTCTTCTGCCTACTTTGAGCTGCCCTCAACCTATCCTGAATCACCCGCACCCTATCCAAGGACTCACGAAGAAAGTCAGTGCCAACGGGGGATAATCTCTGAAGTCTCAAACCAACCTATAGGAGATCGACAATGCGTACCATATAATGCCTCAAATGGTGCCATCTCAATGCTCTAATGGTAGCTATTATTATAAGTTAACTCTACCAAAGCTAAGTGCTGTTCCTACTGACCTCTAAAGTCCATCACGCAAGCGCGGAGCATATCCTCAAGAGCCTGAATGGTCCGCTCAGACTGAACGTTGATTTGAGGATGGAATATGGTGCTAAGATCGACCTGAGTACCCAACTCCTCCTGACAGGTCCACCAGAAGCTAGAAGTAAACACTGAGCCTCTATTAGAAATAATGGATACAGGTACTCTATGAAGGCAAACTATCTCTCGAATATCGATACGGGCTAACCTCTCGGCACTGAAGGAGATCTGAATTGGAATAAAATGAGTTGACTTGGTCAATCGATCCACGATGACCCAAATATTGTCAGACCCGTACGAAGAACGAGGTAAATTGGTCATGAAGTTCATAGTAATTCGCTCCCACTTCCACTCAGGAATGGGTATCCTTTGAAGCAATCCACCTGGTCGCTGATTCTTGGCCTTTACCTGCTGACAATAAAGGCAACGAGCTACAAAGTTTGCAATATCTCTTTTCATGCCACTCCACCAGTAATGCTGCCTCAAATTTCTATACATCTTTGCTATCCTAGGGTGAATAGAATATCTGGAGCTGTGAGCCTCTTGCAATATCAACTGAATCAAGTCTCCATCCCTCAGAACACAGATGCGACCATCAAACCTTAGAATACCCTCTAGATCTAGGGTGGCCCGACTGGACTCACCCTTCGCCACCTGATCATGGATGTCACAAAGGCTACTATCCTCAAACTGTCGACTCTGAATCTGTTCAAATTAGGTAGACCTAGCCTCGACACTCTTAAGGATCCTCCTGGAGTCCGAAATATCGATCCAAACCAACAAGCTGGCTAAGAACTGAACGTCCAAAGTCAACGGCCACTCTGAAGCAAAAATAGAAGCCAAACTACCCATGCTCATAGCCTTCCGGCTCAAGGCGTCCGCTACCACGTTCTCCTTGCCCAGATGGTATAGGATAAAGATATCATAGTCCTTTAGCAACTCAACCCACCTACGCTGCCTAGAATTAAGCTCTCTGAGTCATAAGATGTTGAAGACTACGATGGTCGGTGTAGATTTCACAATGAACACCATACAAGTAGTGCCTCCAAATCTTAAGCGCAAAAACCAACGTCGCTAACTCCAAATCATGAGTGGGGTACTTGGGCTCGTGAATCTTAAGATGCCTCGACGCATAAGCAATAACTCAGCCCTGCTGCATCAAAACACAACCCAAACCAATATCGAAAGCATCATAATAAACTATAAACCCCTCGCCCTCAACGGGAAGGGTCAATATCGGAGCTGAAGTGAGTAAGCTCTTGGGCCTCAGAAAGCTCAACTCACAATCCTAGGACCACTGAAACGGAACTTTTTTCCTAGTCAGTCTGGTCATAGGCGATGCAATAGAAGCAAAACCCTCAACAAATAGTTGATAGTAACCCGCCAAACCAATAAAGCTACGAACCTCAGTCGGAGATGTAGGTTTGGCCCAATCACGAATAGCCTTAATCTTTGCTGGATCCACCATAATCCCATCCTTAGACACCACGTGCCCTAGGAATGTAACAGAATCGAGCCAGAACTAACACTTTGAGAATTTGGCATAAAGCCTATGATATCTCAAAGTCTGGAGCACAATCCAAAAGACATCACCAGGAACTCATAATGGCCGTACCGAGTCCTGAAGGTTGTCTTAGGGATGTCCTCAGCCCGAATCCTCAACTGATGGTAACCTGATCTCAAGTCAATCTTAGAGAACACTATCGCACCCTGAAGCTGGTCAAATAAATCACCAGTGCGAGGCATAGGATACTTATTCTTCACTATAACCATATTTAGCTGCCTATAGTCAACACACATACACATAGAGCCATCCTTTTTCTTCACGAACAAGACAAGAGCACCCCAAGGCGATACACTAGGATGAATGAAACCCTTACCCAAAAGATTCTAAAGCTGAGAATTTAACTCCCTAAGCTCTGCAGGAGCCATACGATAAGGTGCCATAGAAATAGTTCGGGTGCCCGGCTCGAGATCAATAGCAAACTTAATATCACACTCAAGAGGAAGGCCAGACAGGTCGGTAGGGAAAACATCTGAGAATGCATGAACAATATGAACAGAATCAAGTGAGATACTCTCAGTACTAACATCACGAATGTAAGCGAGATAAGACTCGCAACCCCTCGACACCAATCTCCTAGCCCGAACATAAGAAATAATTCCCGTCGGCGTACGGCTAAAAGAACCCTGCCACATAATTGGGGGTATGCCAGGAATGGCTAAGGTAATGGTTTTGGCAAAGCAATCCAAGACCACGTGATAAGGGGATAGCCAATCCATGCCCAAAATCACATCAAAGTCCACCATATCTAATACAATAAGATCAGCCTAAGTATCAAACTCTCAAACGGTCACCATACATGATCTATAAATCTGATCCACTTCTAAAGAATCACACACGGGAGTAAATACACATAATGGCACAGATAAAGGCTCCAAAGACAACTCTAACCATGGTGTATAATTAGCAGAAACATAAGAGTAAGTGGATCCCGGATCAAACAAAGCAATAGTTGGCCGACGGTACACAAAAATTATACCTGTAATCACAACATTCGAAGACTCTGCCTTTGGTATACCAAGTACAACATATAAATGACCTTTCCCGCCACCTGGCTGGGCATCTGACCTACCACCCATCCTACCTACCTGAGAACCTCCTCAAGAACTAAAAGGACCACCCCCGCGACCCTGAACACCACCTCTAGTTGGAGGCGGTACTGATCTGATCGGCTGGACACTCTGTGCTGTAGGCTGAATCATCCTATGCTGGGGACACTCTTTGGAGAAATGGCCAAACACTCTACAAATATAACAAGGTCTCAGAATACCACTCGATCCAGAAGATCAGGCAGACCTAGAATAGCCACCACGGCTAGAAAATCCAGAAGCTGCACTATTCAGAGACTGGCTACTGCTCTGGCCATAAGAATCACTGAAACTGGAATGATATTCATCAGAAATCTGAAGTGCTGCCTGAACAGGCCTACTGGACTGACTCTGGTGCCAATATGACTGACGTGGAGGGTACCTACCCTGAGAACCTCTGCCTCTGAACTGTGAGCCTTTATGGCTCCCACTGAAAGTGCCCTGATGTCGTGGTCTCTTATCGCTGCCCCATTGGGCCTCGCGATGCATCTCCTCCATAGTTGGAGCATAATCAGAAATCTTAACGAAAGACCTACCACCAGTAGCCAAACTCTGAGTAGCCATGCAAAGAGGAAGTCTCAGTCCTCTAACATAACACCAAATTTTCTCATACTCGATAGGGAAGATCGCAGTAGCATGTCTGGCCAACTCATGAAATTATGCCTCATACTCGAGAACTGTCATCGAATCCTGCTGTAACCATGTGAACTGATCTCTCAGGCACTCACAAAGACTGCGAGGCATATACTTCTCCAAGAAGACCTTAAAGAACTGAGTCTATGTCAAAGGAGGAGATCCAGCTGGTCTGGAATTAAGAAAACCTCTCCACCAATGTCTAGCAGCCAAGTCCAATTGAAAAGTAGTGTAATCGACCCCACGAGTCTAAAGTAAGCCCAAATTACTGAGCCTAACCTCGCAAGCAGCCAGGAACTCAAATGTATCCTCGCCTGGAGCCCCTGTAAACCTCGGAGGAGTTAATCTCAGAAATCTACCCAACATCTTGTGCTCATCAACAGACATAGCAGGTTGGGCAACCCCTGGCTGAGCAACTACTGGTGCTGGGGTAACCTAAACTCTGGGTGCTGCAGCTACAGGCTGCGCCCCTATATTCGTGCCACTCTGATCCGCAGACTGTGCACCATCAGATGGTGAACCACCAACTAATCCCAACAACTGGACCAAGGCATCTCTGAGCAATGACGAAGAAATAAACCCCAGTAGAGCCTGGACTTCCCTCTGGCCCACCAATGGCTGGGGTGGCTGAACCTGTGGAGCAACCTCTGCCTCTTGAGCAATAACTGGATCTGGTGAAGGCTCTCTATCCGTCCCCCTAACTGGGGCTGCAGCTCTACCCTGGCCGCGACCTCTCGGTCAGCCACGGCCTCTAGTAGGTGCCCTTGTAGTGGGCTCGGGGTCACCATCACCCATCGTCGTGACTTGCGACCTAGCCATCTGCGAAAGAGTGAAACAACGAGAACCTTAAAAACCAACACAGACTCGACGGACGAAATGAATGAAGAAAGTGAAGTCATTCTATGAATGACCTGTAGCCTCCCGAAGAAAAGATACGGACGTCATCATTCTGAAAGCTCTGGCTCTGAAAGCTCACCCTAATTTTGAGACCTGTAGATAGCTGGCTAGAATATCAACGGCGGCGGCTAGTACTCGGATCTGCACCAGAAAAGATGCAAAAGCATAGTATGAGTACCAAAATAATGGGTACTCAGTAGGCATCATCGCCCGAGTGAGCTAAATCATAATAAAAGTATGATAAAATACGAGGATGTAAAATAAGTCAAGGGAGAGGGACAAACCTGAGAACATGCTCTGAGATAGGTAAATAGATAAAGAAACACGCGATGCTAAAATTAAAGTAGCTACTACAACCCAACTAGGCCCCCATAAGCCTAGAGGGTACAAACAAGAGAAGACTAATCCAAACGGACCCCCATAAGCCCAATGGATGCAATCAAGGAATATACCATTACCATACTTATGAATCCCTTCCGAACCACAACTCACTAGACTCAAACTTGTACCATAATACCATGAAATAACCCATAAACTTCGTACTTGAATCGAATTTCCTTCCTCATAACTCACCGCAAGTGCCGGACACGAATCGATAATTTAGTGCCATAAATAGATAGAGTATGCCGGACTCAAACCGACATTTAAAGGCTATAAATCAATAGAACTTGCCAGAATTAAATCGGTCTTTTAAGTACCATAAATCAATAGAATGTACCGGAGTCGAATGGGTCTTTAAATACTATAAATCAATAGAATGTGCTGGACTCGAACCGACCTTTAAATAAGCTCAAGATCATTAACCTAGCCCCGTACTATGTATATACTATGTAGTATAAGGCTCAAGATTAAGGATAATGTTGCGAAAGAAGGCCTCCTAAGTCTACAAGGAGCTAAGATCGATATCCCAACCCAAAGCATCAATTTACCTAAGGGAAGGGTAAATGGGTCGATTCTACCTCCGAAATGGCCTTCAAATTGGCCAAATAACCCAACTTTTAATAACTAAGAAACCAACCGTAAATCCCAACCCTAAACTAGCATAATCATATTAATACCATAATTAAGCTCAATCTATAAGAAGGGTAAGCCTAGCCTAACTGGACGCCTAAGAAAGCTCGATAAAGTCTGCTAAAGTGCAGCCTTTCCCTTTCGAGAAGCCTCCGCACGATGCCACGCTATGGGTATTTATATGGAATATGGGTATTGTTATTCTCGTATTGATGAGTAGATTGTTATTTTGATAGCGTGGCATCGTGCGGAGGCCACTTGACCTCTTAAGCGGTCACTGTTAAAGCAGACAAGCCTCCACTTAAGCAAACAGGCAGGTCCAAGGCTCCATCAGCTAAAGCGGTGCCCAAGCCTCTAAAGTGGTTGCACCAGCTGAAGCAGCATCAGCACTTGGCAACATTTTGCAAAGTTTTCAATGGGTCCTCGGGATTCGTTCGGAACCCCCTTAACGCAAAAGAACTATGCTATCCTATCAAATTTGACATTCCAGACTCAACGACACAATCAAAATTTCTATCTGAAGTCGTTTCGATGAAATGTGGGTCCTACACCCAAATGGTGGTTTTCATCACTTTCCACCCAATAGCCCAAAATGAGTCCTCAAGCCTCGGGACCCGGACCAAGTGTCCCCCTAGCTAAAATCAATGTTCTGGAGCTGATGGAATTGTCAGAATTAGCATACGAGTTCGTTTACCTGGAGTTTAGGCCCGGTAGCCAATTTGAAAAACATCGACTTCAAAACAGGGAATTGGCTCTAAAAAACCAAACGAACTGCCCGGTAACCGAACTGCCTGTTCCAGCAAGTCATAAATGACTTGGGGCAACTATGAAAAAGCTCTAAACATCGAAATAATGTGGAAATACAAAAAATAATTAGGAGGGTCATTACAATTTAAAAGATATATGAAAAAAATTATGATCCAAGAAAAACTTTATTAAATCAAAAAAATTTGAAAGGTGCCACATAAATTGGGACAAAGAAAATATTATTTTTATTTACAAATACTATTAACAATGAAATTAATATTATACTTTTTTAAAAAATATTTCTACTATCTTAGTTCATATTATTGGGCTCGTGCCTTGCACGGGCGTCTCACAACTAGTATACAAAATAAAAGGAAAAAATTCATAATAGGTACATGGATTTTAAATTCATTTAATAATTTTCTATTTTATTTTGTTGGTACTAATTGCAAGTCGGTTGAAAAGATCCATAAAAGATGTTCCATATCAAAGTTTCCTATCTTAGTTTGATATAAAAGTGAAGGATCTTCACACCGTAATCTAATATACTAAACTCGAAGCATATTAATACATATATCTAATCTCTACTGGATATCTAATCTATACTAGACTTCCTGCATCTATATATCAGCAAGAGCAACTGGCATGCCACGTGGACAAAAGTACGCACAAATACAAATAAAAATATCTAAAATAGCTAGACCTACAAGGGTGCCAGTAATGATAAACACGATCTTCTTTGACAATCTAGGCTTTGGACAGCCCAGAGTATTATGAAATTGAGCAACTATATGATGTGAAAAAGTCTGCCTTATTTGTTTGTGCATCAAAATTACATTGTATCATTAAGTGTAAATATTTTGAAATATATACACAATAAAAGGAAAAAAAATTCATAATAGGAACATAGCTTTTAAATTCGTTTAATAATTTTTCTATTTTATTTTGTTGGTACTAATTGCAATTAGGTTGAAAAGATCCATAAAAGATGTTCCATATCAAAGTTTCCTATCTTAGTTTGATAAAAAAGTGAAGGATCTTCACACCATAATATAATATACTAAATTCGAAGCATAATAATACATATACCTAATCTCTACTGGATACCTAATCTATACTAGAACTCCTGCATCTGTATATCAGCAGGAGCAACTGGCATGCCACGTGGACGAATACAAATAAAAATACCTAAAATAGAAAGACCTACAAGGCCGCCAGTAATGATAAACACGATCTTCTTTGACAATCTAGACTCTGCCCAGACTAGGGTATCCTAAAACTGAGCAGCTGTATGATGTGCAAAAGCTAGCCATATCTGTTTGTGCATTAAAATTAGATTGTATTATTAAGTGTGAATGTTTTAGAATATATACAAAATAAAAGGAAAATTCATAATAGGTACATAGCTTTTAAGTTTGTTTGATAATTTCTCTATTTTATTTTGTTGGTGCTAATTTTCAACTCCTATAGATTATTCTGACTCTAAGATTCATCTTTTAATTTTCTTATTATGAACATCTTCTTTGAAAGTGTCGTCAGCATACTCACTGGTTATTTGTTGTAGTGCCTTAGTCCCAAACTCCACACATGCATTTCGTGCGATGTAAGTGCATCTTGTGTGATGTACATGCATCTTATGAATCGAATCAATATATTTTAGATTCATTGGACATCTAGAACGTAGAATCAAGAGCACATGTTACGTGATTATAGATTATAGATTAAATTAGTTTCATTTAGCTTAACCGAGAAAAAAGGAAAATTTTAGCTAGCATTTGGCCATAGATTCTCAAATATTTTTGGCAAGTCATTTTTGGGTGAAATTTCACCATGTGTTTTGACATCGTTTTTGACAAAAATATTTGACTTTTTTAAGAAATATGATTTATACCCTTAAGTTCTAAAAACTATTAAAATTATCTATAACTTTGTATTATCATTTTATAATGAACATGTTTCATGATAAAAATAAAACTCATAAATTATAAGCTCCAACCTGCTTATAAACAATTTCACACATCAGTATAGGAGCTACCGAAGTTTTCTCAACTCACAAAGGAGCATCCAATTTTTCTATTTACTTTACTTTTAATAAGTGCTATGCAACTATACTATTACATACTTGATGTCAAATAACAAGGTTTATTAATGGGGTTGATTGGCTGTCACGATTCAACTAACCGGATCGCGCGGGCACCTACTCTAATCCACCTAGATAGGAGAACCCTTACCACCCATTTCACAATATATGCGGAAGTCAATAAGAAATAATAAAATATCTTATTTATTACAATTGGTTTATCAAAACTTGAAATACAAAATGGATACTTTTCCCAAGGACCTAGTCTAAAACAGGTACAAGAGCTACTAAGAGAAGACACGAACTATACACATGATGCAACTTCCCTCGTAGGAACAATGACAGAAGCTGTTGGAGATCTTTACCGCGTCAAGCATGAAACATCTACTGATCCTGCAATCAGACTATACCCCAGAAAAGGGTATAGCAAGAGTAGTATAAGTACAAGCAACACATACTGGTAGATATCATCAGTCGACCTGGGTTAGATCACGTAAACACAATATAGAAATCATAGAAAGAAAACATGTCAACTCATATTTCAATTTAAGTCACATCACTTTCATCCGCTTGTGCTACCTAAGAGTATTTCCACTCTTATTCTTGTGACTTAGTTGTATCCAATTCATTCCAGTAGTCAATATGTACCACTGAAATTCCCCTTATACCATTCACACTTAATCTCACTAATCATGTATCACCTTTCCTATCAAATGTCATCTATCATAACTCTCACTTGTTTAACCCCAATAGTTATTAAAAGTCAATCTGTTCCACTTACACCTCAATTAAACTCAATAATAAATGAGAACAAATAACCATAACCTTGTAAACAAATACAACTATGATCACTTAACAATTACTTCAATTATGTTACCACTTAGCCTTTCACAGCAACACCAAGAATTCAGTCAAGTGTAATTTATTATAGATAATATACCAAGTCAAGACTATGACTACCAACAATAAACCCAGTCAACAAACTATGACTAAACACAATAAGCCAAGTCAATAGAACAATGACTTACAACAATAACTTACACCTTGTATCAAATACACCAGCAAGTAGACAATAACAGAATATATGTCATTCTTTTATGTTCTTAGCCTGGACCACTCAAGGATCCAATATAATCAACAATTCAGTAATCATAATTCTCGGTTCACTCAAGAACCCAAATATAATAAGTCAACACATAAATTCGATTCACTCAAGGAAACAAATATAATATCAGATAACACATAAATCCGGTTCACTCAAGGAACCAAATATAATAACGGATAACACATAAACTCGATTAACTCAAGGAAGCAAATATAATATCAGCTAACAGATAAATTCAGTTCGCTCAAGGAACCAAATATAATATCAGATAACACATAAACCCGGTTCACTCAAGAAACCAAATATAATATTAGATAACACATAAATTCGGTTCACTCAAGGAACCAAATATAATATCAGATAACACATAAACCCGATTCACTCAAGAAATCAAATATAATATCAGATAACAGATAAATCCAATTCACTCATGAAACCGTCACACTCACCAATACCTTGTACACTTATACTAAGGGTCTTATGGCTACCCACTAGCAATGATCTGTAGGGGATGAGCTATTTTCCATGTACCAAAAATCTCAGACATCTAGTGCCTGTCAACCTTATATCAACCAATCCCGTAAAGATGTCCAAATATAGGTACATCCCACAATAATAAATATAAATTCCATGAAGATGTTCAAATACTGGTACATCCCATAATAATAAATATAATCTCGTGAAGATGTTCAAATATCGGTACATCCCACAGTAGCAACAGATATCACAACAATCACATTCACAATGAAAATAAGCAATCATACTTGTACAGTCAACAAACCTTTAATATAACCTCATTAGATGTGATTAACACTTAGGATATCATTCAACAATTTACTTTCTTAAACATGCATTGCAACAAGTAGACAAGCACTCCCAACACTTGGTCAAATTCAAGTTAATCATTTCATGTAAACAATAATTATTCTTTAACACATGAAATTACAAGTATGTCCGAAGGCCAGCCAACACTTATAATTTCAGGCCTTATCAATTATTCCTCAATTACAGTATGCCCAAGACCAATCCATGGTTTATTCAAGTAAGCATTATCAAGCCATATTCATCAAATTCAAGTATTCATTTTAGGAGTGCATATTCAACCAAAAGGAGTCTAAACTCTAGTTCAACAATCATAAATTCATTAACTAATTCAATCCTCCTTTATTTCTATCGAGACGTGTGATTCCGCTATTATCTAACAACCTTTACTTTCAAGTTATCACTAGGTTCAAGTCCTAACTCCATTGGCCAATCATTCAACTTTTTATACCATTTCCAAGGGCTACTATCAATCGGTAATTATTCTCATCTAACAAGCATATGAGCAATGTCAAACCATATTCCCAACACACATAATATCAAGTTCACCCTTTTTATGATATTTGAGCCGAATCACTAGATTATAGGCTCACACAATCTATTTATCATCATTTATATTCACATAATTCACGTTACAATCCATCATGGAGTCATACAAATACAAAACACCCATCAAGGATTTAGGTCTTTGTCACATTAATCCCATGTTTTATCCATCCAAACTCCATGTTCGCAGGCCTACTCATGATTTCTCCCATCAAATCTATATTCCGAATACGTTTTCTAACCACAGTCTACTACTCACAAACCATAACCTACCTGGACACCAAGCTGTTGCAATAAGTAAGCTATACCACAGATCATCTTCCTTCTTCTTCTTCTTCATATTTCTGAAGGCTAAATCATCTAATAAACAACAAGTATAAGAGTAATTAATCAATCACTCTTCAAATAAATACTTTGGGAATTCAAACCCACTAATTCTACCCTCGTTTATGGTGTATAACAATATCCAAGGGTCAGTTAACCACTAACTAGCCCTATCATACTCAACCCATCTCCATTAATGGAACTTTAAAGCTAAAGGTCCCATCTTTATAGAATTTAAGGTCCCCAACTATCAAAGTTCATGTTTTTGAACCACAATTTCATACTAGGAAGAGTTAATTTACAATCTAAAATCAATTCTAGATGAAAATACATATACCCACAGGTTTTTCCCATAATTTCATGAACCTAGAATTCTAAACCACAAGAATTTCACCATAACTTCCCATTCTAATGATTCTAGAAGATGAACGGATTAATCAATGTTAAAAAGGAGTAAAAATCTTACCTCAACGAAAAATTTCCATCCTAACCTTGTGCAAATCGCCTTTCTGGGGCTAGGGAATGAAATATTTGAGTTTATGGACTGAAACTCGTCAAAATAAGCTCATAAACTGCTGTTGTCCCGCTATAGCGGGAAAATTCCACTATAGCGGCTCCGCTATAGCAGTCTGATCCTGCTACAACGGCCTTAGCTTTTCAGCACGGACAATGTTCAGTAAAACGATCATAACTTTTTACTCAGGAAACGCATTAACGAACGGTCGGTTACTCAAAGATCTTTAATTTGGTGGGTATTGGTTCCCATAACTCCTTATATTCTAGGAGGAGTGCTCGTTTGAAGTTGACCCTAGTTTAAACTTAGCCCGAAACTAAATCGGTAAGGACACTTCCAACTTAACGTTGTGCTAGATGTATTGTATGACCTTAATTCACAACTAATGCACTCACATACAAAGGAATTGATCCTAACACCGACGACGAATGAGATTCGTATACCTTTATTGGAGATATTTTCAGTAACGACGGAGCGGATCGTTACATTGGCAAATAGATATTAGTTAAGATTAATGCCCGATTGGGTATTTTTATAAAATATAAAATTTTGGGGTAAAATTTAAATTTTTAAAAATTCTCAAATAATAGAATTTGGCCCAAAAACTATTTTTTTCTAGTTTTTGGGAATTTGAATTATTTGCCAAAAATATTTGTCAAATAATTACAAATTGTATGGCCAAACACTTTTTATCAATTTTTTACTTGGAATATTTATGGCCAAACGGGTCCTTAGTTTGGATTTTGATATAAACTTTACGTGACTAATCCACCATATCCATTTTTGTGATGTGTACGTTGTATTTATTTTCCACTCCCCCCCCCCCCCGCCCCCCCTTCATTTTCTTCATTTCCGTTAGCTTCAAAATTCACTTTTATTCATTTAGTAGTGCAAATAATTTTTGCAATGTAATTTGTCCGACACTTATATGTGATTCTTTTTGTCTTTGCATAAGTATTTATCTCAAATTATCTTATATATGGTACTACAAAATGATTTATTTCATCATTATTTCTTCATATTATGGATTAATTTTACTATACTAATTACTTCAATAGTCACCATAATATATACTATATATATCCAATAAAAAAAATAAATAGATTACCTGTCACCCAGACTAACAAACGAGGCAAGGATGACTGTGATAGAAGGCATAATTGATTCTTGATCTTTTGTTTCATCTTTATTTATGACTGTAACAATATAATTGAAAATATCAGATGACTGTTATATAGTAGCTATTTGGTTCTTTCACTCTGACTTGCAAGTTGAATTAAACTTTTATTTGCACTAAATTTACGTCATAATAATAACATTTTTTGTTTGATTAATTTATCTATATAAATTGAAAAGACGAATAGACAAATCGAAAATCAAAGTTGATGAAATTGACAAAATATTTGGTTTATTTGAACAATGTTGATGAAATTGACAAAATATTTGGTTTATTTGAACAATGTAAATAATAAACATAAAATTACTAATTTCCTACAAAATTCGCTAAAATTTGGCTCATTAATAACGTTTACGACGAACTACCCATAAAAAAACCCTTACCAACGAGCCAATGACAGGACATCCATCGATAATTAGCGATTTTCTAATAGTAACTTCTACGTTTAAAGCAATGTGACACCCCAGAACCTCCAAATTCTGAACCCGAAAGTGTATCCAGAATTTTAAGAGGATGGGCGCACCACTATCTTTAAGATAGATAATTGATTTGATTATATATGTTCTTACGGTGACACAATATTGCTGAGTATAATTCCTTAATTGTACTCAACATTCAGTTTTACGCACATATTTCACCTCCATCCATTCAATAGAATAGACTAGTATATTAGTATTCAATTCGATTGTAATAGTGGATGATTTACGGTGAAAAGGAATGCCATGTTATTCATCATTCTCTAGGAATTATATGTAAATTAAAGTATTCGTTTCACAATTTTGTTTTAAAAAAAGACGCGTAAACCGTTGTGCATGAGTTAACTCAGTTATTTGATGATATTTGATAAAACAACACAATTATTTTGATTCAAAAAAAAAATCACGCAGTATCTATAATTTTACACGAATGAACTTATATAAATGCAAATGCGTTTATAAAACATAAATCCATGTCTTGACAAAATTTCCGCGTGAAATCAATTAAGCTAATATTATTACTCCTACAATAAACATTTAGCATGACATATATAAGTGTAAGATTTCAAAATCAACAAAGGTCTCTCTTCTTCCCTCCTATATTCTCTTTACCTACATCCACTTAAGTTCGTAAATGTAAGTTTTTAATTAAGAAATGACAATTGTAAGACAGAGTGGAGATCTTGTGTGTTAGTTTATACTAACTAGAAAGTTTGTTAAGATGATCAATATTTTTTGTAAATATTTAGTTTATCATCAATTGTTAGAGGATAATTGTTATATAACATTGATACTTGGACTCAATTGCTCAACAATTACATCGTATTTTACTTTCCAAAGAATTTTCACTTCACATTTTGATTATATTGTTATGGTTAATGGTTTATCGAGTACCAAATAAATTATACTAGGTAGTTGTGTCACGATCCAACCGGTCATGATTGACACCCACCCTAACCTATGGCGGGATAACCATACTAGTCTCACCTTTACTCACGTAAGTGTTACTCTCATATTCACATTATATAATTCCCCAAGTATTTAATCAATTCTGAAAGGTTTTCATTTAAATAAACATCTTAGTCAAACGACATCATCATCCATAAAGCGAATAGAGTGCGGAAACCTATATTTATTACAATCTCCAGGACCTGAAGTCATCGTACAAGAACATCTAAAACAACTAAGTTTGGAAATAACTAACATATCTCAAAGAAAGCAAAATAGGAAGGAATCGTCTTAGTCCCGAAAATAAGGGACATCAACATCATAAGAAGATCTGAAGGTTGCTCGGACATGGTGCTCACCCTCAAAATCGAATCTGAACTACTAACTAGAGCTGAGGTCGGGTGTCAACCGCTGGAAGATGTTCTGCACTCAACAAAAAGAAGAGTGCAAGTAGCATCAGTACAACAACAAGAACTGGTAAGCATCATAAGTCGACTAACTTAACAATGTACAAGTAAGCAAGTCAAACAAGTATAAAAGCGATCATAACAAAACTCATAACCAATGATATCAATCAAAAAAACACATTATATATCATCATATACTTACAACTCACAAGTTCACTTTCACAGGCTTTCATACTTAGTCATTTTCATCAATAATTCATCATCATATATATTCATCAAAATAGCACTCAATGCTTATGAATGAGTGCATGTATGCAAGATGTGCACATCATCTCTTACTCTTCTCATCCTCATTATCAACATCATAATGTACCGGTGTGGTACCCGACCCATTGTCATAACATATCATATTAGGGTTTTCCTATCATTTAAACTTCATGAACACTACTTGAATTAGCATAAATAATCGTAATTCTAGTCCTATTAGTATTTTCTAAAACTCTAGGATCATTATATGCTGAATTTATTCACATTTTTACCACTTTTCATCAATTTTCATGAACTAGGGTTAAACCCCAATTTCCACCATAATCCGTTTCTAGTGATTTTCTAATGTTAAACGAAGTAAATTCAAGTCTAGAATGTAATTACTTACCTTCAAAGAAGAAAAACTTCGAAATTCCTCTGAAAATTACATTTTCCTAGAGCTCTATTGCGTTTTTCGAAAAGTAGGGAATGAAAATATTTTTTGGGTTTTAAAACTGAAATTTTACTGCTCATTACCACTGCAGCGGTTCGCGCTATTTTACTGGAGGCCACTGCTGTGGTTCCTATGACCGTTACATCGGTTACTTTTTCTGTTGTAGCGGTCCGAGATAGAAATTCGGGACCTCTCCTCAGTTTTCCTCATTTTACAACACACACCACAGATTTCGACATCGCGAACCAACCCCTCCATGATAAATGCGATAACTGGAGTTCTATAACTTCATTTCAGGTGCCGGAAGTTGCTACGATTTTCTATACTCGTTGCCTATCCAACTATCATAGCAAACCCAACTATTACCAATCACATCAATACCAGATTTCGTTCAACTACCATATTTTCAAAATTTAGCCAAAACTAGACTAGCCCTGAATTCCTCAAAATTTAGCTACGGGGAGTCTAGGTGAAACTTCTACCTCTTAATTCACCGTAACGATATTTTGGGTCGTTACATTAGATATCAATTTACCACTCGTTCTTCCCCAAACTACCACTGGCTCGAAAAAGACATAAGAACTAGGATAAAGTGTACCTGAGTCAATGAACAAGTGCTGATACTGCTTACGCATGTTAGCTTCTGTCTCCCATATAGCTTCCTCAATGGTACGATTCCTTCACTGAACCTTCACACAAGAAATAACTCGTGTCCTCAACTTTCTCACATCTTTAGCTATAACAGCAATCGGTTCCTCTTCATACGACAATTCCTTATCAAACAATTTCGGGTCCTAACGAATAATATAGTCCCCATCTCCATGGTACTTCTTTAACATGGATACATGAAATACAGGGTGGACCTCAGATATATTAGGGGGGTAAGGACAGCCTGTACTCTACCGACCCCACTTTCTTCAACACGTCAAAAGGTCATATGTACCTTAGGCTTAACTTGCCCTTCTTGCCAAATCACATCACACCCTTCATGGGTGACACCTTCAAGAGTACCTTCTCCCCCGTTTCAAACTTCATTTTTCTTACCTTTTTATCTGCATATTCCTTATGTAGGCTTTGAGTCGCTATGAGCTTATCCTGTATGAATCTCACTTTACCATCGAGTCCTTGAGCATATCAGTGTCCTAAGGCCTCACCTCGAATGCGTCAAATCACCCAATTAGGGACCTACATCGTTTACCATATAAGGCCTCACAAAGAGCCATACCAATACTTGAGTGGTAGCTATTGTTGTAGGCAAATTCACACAATGATAAGTATTGGTCCCATTTGACCCCCGAAGTCCATAACATAATCCCGGAGCATATCCTCAAGCACTTAGATAGTCCGCTCAGATTGACTGTCGGTTTGTGGGTGGAAGGATGTGCTCAGGTCCAATCTAGAACCCAACTCAGACTGAAACCTCTCCTAAAAATTAAAAGTGAACTGAGTACCCCTGTCGGACATAGTTGACACCGGTATCCCATGTAGCTTTACAATCTCCTTCACATAGATTTTGGCCAACTTAGCCGCATTATAATCAACTCTTACCAAAATAAAATGAGCTGACTTAGTCAATCGATCAATAATAACCCAAATGGATTCACATTTCCTCAAGTTCTTTGGAAGACCAACCATAAAATCCATCGTTATCCATTCTCACTTTCATTCTAGATGGGCATCCACTGAAAAGTACCACTAGGCTTTCGATGTTTGTATTTGACTTGCTGGCAGTTTAGTCACTTAGCCATAAAATCTAGAATATCACGCTTCATACTTCACAACCAATAGTGTTGCCTCAAGTCCCAATACATCTTGTTGGCATCCAAATGTATGGATTACTTAGAATTATAAGCCTCTGCCAGAATGGTGGGAATCATGTTGCCTACCTGAGGTACACACAACCAACCTCGAATTCTCAAGGACCCCTCGTCATCAAGAATGTCCTCCTTCGCCTCTCCTTGTAACCTTTTCTCTGAGGTTGTTCAATTTCTTATCTTCAAACTGTCTACTCTTAATCTGATCATGGAATATGGACCTTGCCTCTATATGTGACAACACCTTTCCTTCGCTAGTTTCCTACAATCTCAGGAAATTGTTAGCCAAAGTCTGTACCTCTCTCGCCAATGGGCGTTTGGACACCTCTAAAAATGCTAAACTCCTCATGCTAACTGGTTTTCGGCTTAGTGCATCCGCTACCACATTAGCCTTACCTGGGTGATATAGGATTGAGATGTCATAGTCTTTAATCAACTCCATCTATCTCCTCTATCTCAGATTCAAATCCTTCTGGGTGAACACGTGTTGAAAGCTGCGGTGGTCTGTGAACATCACACACTTCACTCCGTAAAGATAGTGTCTCTAAATTTTTAAAGCAAACACCATGGCTGCCAATTCCAAGTCATACGTGGCATAATTTTTCTCATAGGGCTTTAGTTGTCTCGAAGCATAAGCAATCACATTCCGTTCCTGCATCAACACAACACCTAATCCCAAATGTGAGGCATCACAAATTATAATAAAATCCTTACCCTCAATAGACAGGGTTAGTACTGGAGCCGAAGTCAACAAGTTTTGAGCTTTTGAAAGCTCTCTTCATACTTGTCATCCCATTCAAACATAACTTCTTTCTGAGTCAAACGGGTCAGGTACGAAGCAATGGCAGCAAACCCCTTAACGAACCAATGGTAGTAACTTGCAAACCCCATAAAACTATGAATCTTTGTCACATTCGTCAGTCTGGCCCAACTTTTAACCGCCTCAACCTCTTGCGGGTCCACCATAACCCCCTCTTTAGAAACCATGTGTCCAAAAAGGACACCAAAGAAATCCAGAATTCACACTTAGAGTACTTAGCATACAATTGCTACTCCTTCAACAACTTCAATACAGTACGCAAATGAGCTTCATTCTCTTCCTCACTCTTAGAATAACAAGTATATCATCAATAAACATAATAATAAATAAATTCAGAAAGGACTTTAACACTCCATTCATCAAGCTCATAAAAGCAGCTGGGGATTTGGTTAAATCGAAAGACATAACTAGAAACTCGTAGTGTCCATAACGAGTTCGAAAAGTAGTCTTCGGGATGTCCTCAACCTTGATTTTTAGCTGATGATAACCCGACCTCAAATCAATCTTAGATAACACTGCAGCTCATTATAACTGGTCAAACAGATCATCTATTCTAGGTAAAAAATATTTATTACGAATGGTCACCTTATTCAACTGGTGGTAATCTATGCATATCCTCATGCTACCATCTTTCTTCTTCATAAACAATACCGGTGCGCCCCAAAGAGAGACACTTGGGCGAATAAAGACCTTTTCCAACAACTCTTGTAATAAGGATTTCAACTCTCTCAGCTCTACAGGTGCCATATGGTATGTAGGAATAGAAATAGGTCTAGTCCCCAACTCTAAGTCTATACAAAAGTCAACTTTCTGATCTGGAGGTATACCCGAAAGATCATCCAAAAACACTTCTAGGAATTCACATACCACTGGAATTGATGTTATAGGAAGGACAGGGACTACAGATTTATCTTCCTAAAGATGGGCTAAAAATGCTCTACGCCCCTTCTTTACTAATTTTTAGGCGTGAATAGTAGACACAACTCTCACAGTATTAGGTACCCTCCCACTCTAACTTCTTTCTCCCGGGCATTGCTACAGTAACAGTTTTGGCATAATAATCAAGAACAACGTGATAAGGGAACAACCAACTTATCCCCAAAATAACAATAAATTCGTCCATGTCTAGAATAACCAAATCTACCAGGGTCTTTAAGCCCATGAACATCACAGGATACGCACGATATATACCTAGTCAACACATGCAGACACCCCAATCGGTGTAGATACATACATAGGAGTATCAAGATATTCACAGTGCAAGTCCCAACCCATAGCAAATTTCACAGACACCAAAGAGAAAGTGGAACCGGGATCAAACAAAGCAGAAGACATACATCACAAATAAGAATAGTACCTGTGATCACCACATCAGAAGCTTCCGCCTCAGGACGAGCCAAAATTGCATAAAGATGTGCCTTATCACCACCCTGGCCGCCACCTCTACCACTTTAACTCCTTTTGTACCAACTTGTCCTCCACTTCGGTTGGCCTGGTTGCCACCCCTACCCTGGCCACCACGCCTACCCTATGGATGAACCCTACCATTTACTCCTCCTCCATGACCTAGCAAAACTAGAGCAGTAGAAGTTGGTTGTTATATCAGTTGACCTGCAGACAAGAAATTAGGACAATTCCTTCTGACATGTCCCAAACCCCCACACTCGAAGCATTTGGGCCCCAAAGTAGGCCTCTGAACTGAAGAGGAAGAAGGCGTGTAGTGTCGGCTCGGGAAGGATGATAACTGACCCCAGATGGGCCCCCTAAAGATATTGGCATAGCTGAATGGTAGGGCTTAGAAGAACCACGCCCCTTTGAGAAAGTGCCACTGAATTGGCCCGAGGTCCGAGCCTTCTTCTCTTATGCCTTTGCCTCTCCCTGTTTCTCAAGTGCTCAGCCTTCTTTGTAAATTCAACAATATCCTGAAAAGACTTACCAAACACAACCACAGATAAAGTAGCCAACTGAATCTCCAAATTCAAATCCTTCACAAAGTACCTGATCCACTCCTCTTCTGAGGTAATCAACTGTAGTGCAAGTGAGACATGACATGAAACTTGGCCTCATAGGCCGCTACAGACATGTTACCCTGCTACAACCTTAGAAACTCATCCTTCTTCTGGTCACGATAAGTGTGGAGAACATATTTCTCAAGGAATACATTCTGAAATTGGGCCCAAGTAAGTGGAGGTAAGGTAACCCTGCACTCCATAAATAACCTCCACTATTGCTTGGCTTCGTTCTACAGCTAAGAAAAACAAACTCCATACCATACCTTTCAACAATACCCATCTTGTGCAGACGTTCATGACAATCTATCGAGAACTCAAAAGCATTCTCAAATTTTGTACCTTGGAATATCGGGGATTCATCTTTATGAATTTGCAGAATAACCCATGTTCATCATCAGTCATCACTGGTCCAAGTACCTATTGAGGGTACACCCCTATTTCAGAGCTTACATCCATCCTTAGTGCTACAAAAACGGCATATTGTAAGGATGTGGGCAGAACAGTCGGAACAATTGAAGTGTATCCAGTGACAGCCAAGCCACCCCAAATCCCCAGCACTTGTTGAATCATCTCTACAGATAAAGGCACATGTGCTGCCTCATTTGGTATTGGCACTACATTCTTTGAAGCTATTATTTCTTCTTCCTCAACTACCTCCTCTTCATCCTGAGTATGGCCTAGAGCATCCTGCAGTGGGAGAGGGGTCGGTGATCTCTATTTTTCCAGTCTCCCGACTGCCTGTGCTCCACCCCTAACGGGCGCTGCTTTCCGTCCTCCTTTTCTTGCTCTGTCCCTAACTCGAGGCCTGCCTCGGACTGTGGCCTCAGCGACGGTTGCGGGTGCTGCTGCAGGTGCTGCCGCGGGCACTGTTGCTGCTGCTCTGGTGGAACGAGTATTCACCATATGCATACCATAGTAAAAATATTAGAAACTAATTTGGATCGCTAGATACCAATTGGAATCAAGTAATAACACGATAGGAAGAAAGAAAGGAAATTCTTTTCCTAAAGCCCTATAACCTCCCAAAGAAAAGTACAGACGTCTCTGTAACATTCCACATGACTCTACTAGACCTATTCTTATATGACGAGATCTACGAACCCGAACCCAGTGCTATGATAACATCTCTATCATGACCCAACCGGTCATAATTGGCACCCACCCTAACCTATGGTAGGAGAACCATACTCGTCTCACCTTTACTCACGCATGTGTTACTCTCACATTCACATTATATAATTTCCCAAGTATTAAATCAATTCTGAAAGGTTTTTATTTAAATAAATATCTTAGTCAAACAACATCATCATCCATAAAGCGAATAGAGTGCGGAAGCCTCTATTTATTACAATCTCCAGGACCTGAAATCACCATACAAGAACATCTAAAACAACTAAGTTTGAAAATAACTAACATATCTCAAAGAAAGCAAAATAGGAAAGAGTCATCTTAGTCCCGAAAATAAGGGAAATCAACATCATAAGAAGATCTGAAGGTTGTCCGGACATGGTTATCACCTTCAAAATCGAACTCGAACTGCTAAATAGAGCCGAGGTCGCATGTCAACCACTGGAAAATGTTCTGCACTCAACAAAATGAAGTGTACAGGTAGCATCAGTACAACAACAAGTACTGGTAAGCATCATAGGTCGACAAAATTAACAATGTACAAGTAAGCAAGTCAAACAAGTATAAAAGAGATTATAACAAAACTCATAACCAATGAACCAATGATATCAATCAAACAAACACATCATGTATCATCATATATTTACAACTCACAAGTTCACTTTCAAAGACTTTCATCCTTAGTCATTTTCATAAATAATTCATCATCATATATAGTCATCAAAATAGCACTCAATGCATATGAATGAGTACATGTATGCAAGATGTGCGTATCATCTGTTACTCTTCTCATCCTCATTATCAACATCATAACGTACCGGTGTGGTACCCGACCTGTTGTCATAACATATCATATTGTACCGGCATGGTACCCGATCCATTATCACAACATATCATATTGTACCAGCATGGTACCCGACCCATCATCTCAAGATCAATTCACAAGTTATGCTAGAAGGCAATCATAGATGTTTCAATCACAAACAAGCACAAAGCCAAGAAAGTCTAAGTGCTACAACAAAACCATACCCTACCTCAACTCTTTTACTCAAAGTCACCTTTAAGCCACACTTTTTCCCTTTCGTTCTCGTTCAATTCATTCTTGATCTATACAACCACAAGAATCTACACACATTTCAACAATTCATCCCTTTTTAACTACAAGGTATCAAAAGTCACTGATTTTAGCTATAAACTTACCCTATTTCATCATCTTAGGGTTTTTCGATCATTTAAACTTCATAAACACTACTTGAATTAGCATAAAGAATCATAATTCTAGTCCTATTAGTGTTTTCTAACACCCTAGGATCATTATATGCTGAATTTATTCACATTTCCACCACTTTTCATCAATTTTCATGAACTAGGATTAAATTCCAATTCCACCATTAATCCATTTCTAGTGATTTTTTAAGGTTAAATGAAGTAAATTCAAGTCTAGAATGTAATTACTTACCTCCAAAGATGAAAAACTTCGAAACCCCTCTGAAAATCGCCTTTCCCCAGAGCTCTATTGCTTTTTTTGAAAAGTGATAATGAAAATATTTTTTGGGTTTTAAAAGTAAAATTTTACTACGCATTACCTCTACAACAGATAATTACCGCTGCAGCGGTTTACGCTATTTTACTGGAGGTCGCTACTGCGGTTCCCATGACCGCTGCAGCTGTCCGAGACAAAAACTCAGGACCTCTCCTCAGTTTTCCTCATTTTACAACACACACCATAAATTTCGACATCACAAACCAACCCCTCTACGATAAATGCTATAATCGGAGTTCTATAACTCCGTTTCAAGTACCGAAAGTTGCTATGACTTCCTATACTCGTTGGCTATCCAACTATTGCTATGACTTCCTATACTCGTTGGCTATCCAACTATCATACCCAGCTATTACCAATCACATCAATACCAGATTTCGTTCAACTACCACATCCTCAAAATTAAGCTAAAATTAAGCTAAAATTAGACTAGCCCTGAATTCCTCAAAATTTAGCTAAAGAGAGTCTAGGTGCAACTCTACCTCTTAATTCAGCGTAACAACATTTTGGGTCGTTACAAGTTGCTTGTAGCACCATGACCATACTTAAAACATATTTACTTTGGTTTCGCTTTACTTCTTCAAGACCTTTATGACAGAAGTTAGCTCAACATCAGATCCAAAGGTTTGAAGTTCTAAAATCAACATTCAAATTCAAATCTTCAAGTGTGATGAATTGGGCTAATGCCAAAGCCTAATTTCATTACTTGATTAGAATTTAAACTTCATTCTTATGGCAAAGATCAACTTTAGACCTGTATATCTAACTTTGAAGACTTTGGATTTGTAATTTTTTATTTCAACCTCGCATGTCCGACTCATGATATAGTTAAACTCTAAAATTTTTGTAAACTTTTATTATTCCTTGATTAAGGCTACTATCTAGGGTTATTTGAAAAGTAGAAACTATTATTAGGTTTTGTTATATCACCTTTTATATAACATATATATGTTTTTTCCCTATCTTATAGGCCTTATATATGCTTGTTATCTACGTAAAGAAAAGGATTACTTAGATTTAGGCGTGATTTTTTGCTAAAATTTATAGGGTTTCACAATGTCACTGTAAATAATGATCTCTCTCCCTTCGATGGTGAACAGTGTTTCCCCTCTTCTCTCCCCATTGTCGACATTTGCAAGCGTGCGTTTTATGATATTCTTTCACGTAGTTTTTTCATTGTCTTCTCAGTCCTAAAGGTGGTAAAGAACTATAAGAAACGACGAAGATATGTGAGTTGCGTTTTGATTCCTCCTTTTCTCCGAGGAGATCTGTCTATCGTGACAACATTAACATTGATGCCTTTCTCTTCTTCTGTCAAAATTGGAAGCTATGGTGTTGGATTTGCTTGCTACTTTTTTTTTAAAAAAAATAAAAAATGGACTGATTAGGTAACTTGTGGTATTGGTTATGGTGATTTTTCTAGACAGATGTTGTGAATATTATGATTTTTGATGGTGGTTTGTAGTTGGAATCTATATGTAGTGCATATGGAAAGGGTTTATATGTATGTTGTATGTGACACTTTGTCTGGGGAAACCAGTAACTAAAGTGTGTATGAGTATCTAGGATTTTAAAAGAATGGATATATCATTATTTTTAAGATAGATATTTGATTTGATTATATATGCTCTTATGGTTGACATAAAATTGACGAGCAAACTATAATTAATACTGTCACACCCTTTTTTGAGTCAGAAGGATTTTTCCTAGGGATTATTTTTATTATTTATTTACAGAGTCGCTACTTGGAAATTGAGTTATGGTATTCCAAGTCACCTTTTTGAATCCCTAGTCAAAAGAAAGCTGACTCTTTTATTATTGGTCTGCGAAAATAAAATACCGGGTAAGGAATTCTATTGACCGAGGAAAAGGTATGAGGCACCCATCGAGTCTCATGATTCTAGTACGGTCGCTTTTATTAACTTGTACTCAACTTTTAACTATTTTGTATAATTACGTGATAGGCCATGATTTGCTCATTATTGTACCAATAATATCTGTCTATACCTCTTGGATTAGGCTAGTGAAAGTTAATTTTAGGACGATCTTTGCCAAGGTGCATAACTGCATCCTCGAGTTTCATATTTGTTATTAAGCGTAACGAAAAAGATGCATAGCTGCATTCTTAATCGAAACAAAATTTTTATCATGACTAAAACTTATCTAGCATTAAAGGCATTTGTTCGTCTCTTGTGAACTCGAGACAATTATCGTACTCAAATTTAACTCTCTTTTCTTTCAATTTTGCGACGAGTCTTGAATTGAACCGCAACTCGTCTTGCTCCCTTACAAATGGATTTTTCACTCTTTTCTTTTATCGATTATGACGGGTCTTAAATAAATTAGCAATCCATCTCACTTAAGCTCACTCTAGTTAATCAATTACTCTAGGCCTTTAACACAGTCTAGACCGTAAGGATTAATATGAGTGTAGTGTCAAGGACCCTCATGTTCATCGAGCAACCAAATAATGACTAACCCGAATGACAAGAAATCCATATTGTCACTATTAAAGTAAATTGCGCACAAAATAAGCCAAACATTATCGGAATAAAAATATTATTTAAACTTATACCAAAATAGTTCTAATATGTCATTATAGCATCAATTTATTATCTCCTAAAAGGACCAGTTTAATATAGCATCAGGACACTACATCATTATATAACAAATGATGCTAAAGTCTTTTAATTAACAACATCTTACTCGTAAACTTTTAAAACTATATATATGAATGTTTAAAGAAATTCATGAAGTCTCTTGTAGATTTTGTCTTTTACCAACAAGTGACACTTGAAAAGAAACTAAAAATAATTTTGCATGAAATACAAAAACTTCATACATGAATTTTTAGTATACATTAAAGCAACATATCATTCAAACTTTAATTAATTTCAAAATGTAAAAAAAATATGAAACTTGAATTCAACAAAAGAGTGCGTTAAACCCCAAATCTACTTATTAAATCTAAGTACTTAGTAACTTAAATGTACAACTCATATCAAGAATAAATACTCACATAATTAATCAACCACACACACTAAATAACATATGAAATTATTTAAACAACTTTATTCATGATTTGGTTCACAATAAAAACTCATAAAATAAATAATGCTGGATAGAATAAGAACCTGAGTAATGAACTAAACGAAAATAGGAATAGTAATGCTGTCACCGAAAACTTGAAACTGAAAACACAACTCAACTCACTACTCTTTTTCTTCTTTTTTCCTTTATTTCTTGTGTTTTTCCTTTTGTGTTGTTGCGTGTCTGTGTTCTCCTTTTTTGTCTTGCCTTTTGATTTTTCTTTTCTACTTCTCCCTCTATTTCTCTTTCAGTTTTTTTTTTTTAAGTGTTTTCTGTCCGTCCTCTCCTCTCTATCTTTCTGTCTCTTTTTTTTTTAAGTGTGTTCTCCTTTTTATTCTTTTATGAGTGTGTATATATAATGTATTGTGTAGTGCCGGTTGGAGATTGGGGTGGGGAACACGTGGGGGAGGGGGGTAAGTTGTGTGGTGTGTGCATGTGAGCATAGAGGGGAATGGGGTAGATTAGTGGGGAAGAGGGCATATTAGGGGACTAAGATTAGTAATTGTAGGTTTAATTATTTTCGGAAATTCAATTTTTCTTTTTGTAATTTCACTCTTTTTCTTTTCCTTCTTAAAGACTAATAAAGAATAAAATACACTTATGAAACTATTGAGCTAACTATTTTTAGACTAACAAAATATAAGAAAATTTAAATAGGTATACTAAAAAAAAAATGTAACTATGAAAATACTCAAATTACTAGCTTATTTACTAAAACCTAAATTAAAAGAAAAATATATTTTTTTTTAATTTTTTTTTATACGAAAAGTAAAAACAAAAGTTATCCTAAAATGTAACTCTATTTTTTGAATCCTTTTTTTCACAATTTTTCAAATAAAACCTACTAAACATGAAATAAAAGCTAAAATACAGATTAGACAAAAAATAGATATTCAAAGATAAAAATTCATAGTTATTAAAAATATTTTGTCCAAATACTTAATATTTAAAAAATATGAAATAAAATTAATTAATTTTTCTCATTTTTCCCTTACTACTAATTGTTTTTGAAAGTAGATAATCTTGATCACATAAATTTACACATATGTTGTAAAGAGATAATATTGTAAAGAGATACTCTCCCTGTTCCAAAGGAGTACTTGTTATGTTTACCTTGATAAAGTCAATTACATGAATTTTGATCAATATTTTAAGATGTTGTTTTTCACCATATTGATATGAGAAAAATGTAATTTACTAAACTTTTTCATATTGTTTTAATTATCTAAATTTTAATTTTAAAATATTAAATTAGTCTAATTTAATTAAACTACTAAAATTAGTCAACTTGATTCTCAAAAAACAAAATATAACAAATATTTTAAGACAAAAAAATAAAAATGAATTAGTTAAAAATACTTTTTCTTTATAGTTTTCGAAGTGATGTACAAAAGAAAAAATGACATATACAAAGGAACAGAAAAAGTATTTGTGTTTTTGGAACTCATATATCAAAAGAATATATATATATATATATATATATATAATAATAATAAAGGAGAATCAAGAGAAGGTGATGTGACACTTCTCTATGACCTTCATTCATATTTATCTTTTTCTCCTTTTTTGACCTTTTTTCTTATTTAAATTAATTATTTATTGTAAAAATAAATTACTTAATTGATTACAAATAAATATTTTATTAATGGAGGAACATTTACAACAAAAACTCTTTACATGCCAATTTACAAAAAAAATAATTAAAAGTTACTTTTTTAGCTCTCTTAATTATATTAATGTGTATTAAGTGCATTAGTAAAGAAAAGAACTTTACTCTCCCCACGTCTAGGGAGTTACTTTTGGATATACTTTAAGAAGCTTTTGAGGGAAATATATATATAAGCAAGAGGCACGAAGTACTTGAAATAAACTTTTATCAACACTTTGGAGTGGCTTCTCTTGCAACAACATTATTTTGCTTATAATGGTTTGGGTCTTAGGTCATTTCCATGCCAAAATCATTAAAGCTGAAAGGATCCGGACTAAGGTATGGTTAAAATTTTATTATTTAATTTTTTTCCCTTTATTCACACATTCACGAGAAATTTTAAATCCTTAATTTAATTTGTTTTGAATTTCAGAAGTTCATAATTATTCAAAGAGAATTTTGAGACAATGACATGATATAAAAATTGTGAGATATTTAGCTGAAAAGACGGATTTTCTGAGGAGCAATGATGGAAATAGCAAGATAGATGTGTGTTATATGTAATGTGTGGAGATTTTAGTGTTTGTAATGTGCATGCATGGAAATTTTACTTTTTCAATGTTAATGATTTTGTAATAATTTGTTATACTTCAAGTTGGGCATAAGTTAGGTGATGAGACACCTTTCTTTGGCCAAAAAATATATTTATCATTTTTTTTCTCCTATTTTTGCTTTTTTGAATTTCTTCTTTGATTTGTTGTTGTAATGTAGAAAGACAATGAAAAATTATAAAGGAAATGAATAGTTACATAAACGGAAGTTTTTTTTTAATGACATTTATTTGTCTTAGAATTTCATTGAGAATTAATGGCAATTATTTGTCTTAAAGTACTATTGAAAGTACTAATTAGTTATCTTAATTCTTTCACAAAAAAAGTTCTTCACTAATTGTCCCTAATCTCTGTAACTAAAGACAACTACTACAGATGTTCAAATGCCGAAAGAAAATGAGTTTCCATTTCAAGTGCAACCATGGATACGCATTGCAGGGTAAACTTCAAATGAAATTTAACCATTTACTTGCAAAAGGTACACATTTAATTATCATTTCAACATACCTCATCATACTTAAAATTATTCCCACAATTTATTTAATGATCTTTATTTTCATGACTTTTACAATATTTTATTATCATAACCTCTAAAATCATTAGTAGTCATATTTTATGACATTATTTGGTGTTCGATATTATAGTCCTGTAAAATATAAATGGAGACATTGTAATACTTTGTAGAAATAATCATATTAACCTTTTAAGTTGTAGTGTTTTTGGTACTTATTATATTCATGTTTTATAAGTTTAACTCGAAAAATAAGATGAAGGCTATTGAATGGTGATCGGCATGTGGGAGCGGATGTCGACAAAAGATTGGAAGATTGTGGATTAATTTCACACTTTTTTCTTCTATTTTAATCATTGATCAGGTCGTACGAACTACGAATGATGTTACATTATTTATTATTTTATATGTTTTTATATGATTTCTTTTTATTTTGTATTTTATATGAATTTCTAAATGTCATAAGTCTACAATTTTTTTTGGTTCAAAATAGTTATGACTTTGTTGGAAGTTTGTTAACTACTAACTACTAACTGAATATTTTCCTTGATAAAATCAATTATACATAGAAATAGAAGATGAGAGGACTTGTGCGAGACCTCAAATCATTTATTATGTATAACGCTTAGTTAAGAGTACAATAACTATATATAAATGTACTTATTTACATAATTAATCTATTATTAATGAAAAAACAATTAAATAAGAACGGATGGGATAAGATGAAAGGACTTATGTAAATTCTCTAATTAATTGTAGATGAGAGGACTTATATATGTAACACCAAAAAATCTTTGATTATGTATAACATTTACTTATCAGTACAATAACTATAAATTTTATTTACATAATTAACGTTTTACTTATGAAACAACAAATAAATAAAGATTGGGTAAGACAAGATCTAATTAAGTATAAGATTAACCTTTAATTATAATTACTAATAAATATTATTATTTATAATACTTGAGTAATATTTATGTAAAATATTTATGTACGAATGAGAAGTTGATGCTCTTACACTAAAAGTATCTTTCTTCTCAATAACTCATTCTCTTTTGAAAAAATAGCTCATGAGAATTTTTTATAAAAAAAATCATATAAATTCAATAAGATCTTATTAATTATCGCGCAAAGCACGGATCTATTTACTAGTATTAAAGAAAGAGATGAAAAGTGTACTCTTCGCATTAGGAAGACACGTACGGTACCAAGAAATTGAAAAGTCAAAAGAATTACCAAGCCATGAAAGAAAAGGAAAAATAGAGTGTGGTATTGTTGAAATGTGGGGTATGGGATAGATCCCCTAACCTTCGAACGTATTTAAATATTTTCAAGAGAAAAATATTATTACAGTCAGATCTCTTTATAACGTCACCTTATTATAACATCATTTAATTATAGTGGCCTAATTTTCTTCGGAATCATTTTTTCATGTTAGATTTTACTTATCTATAACGACATTCTACCTATAACATCAATGACATTTAGCGGTGCACTCTTTGTAAAATTACCTCTCTGTAACAGTATACTCAAATATTATATAATAATATTTTATAAAAAATATATTATGTACAAGATAAAATACAAAAATATCTATGGTAATCATTATTAATGTCATGCAAACAGTAAATTTCAAGTACGGATATCTAATTTTAAAAAAAAAAACTGTATTTAAATTGTGCATATCAATTATTTCATAACTTCACTAGGAAAAAGCTATTAATGTTTGACTTTTTATATTCATACTTTTTCTAATTTTGTATACTTTTATTTATAACAACTAAATGAGATCTGAAATTTTCGAACAAACGTTGTCATTATAGAAAGATTTGACTTTACTATACCTAATTTTAAGAGGGGAGCATAAGTTCGCGTGCACCCAATCATACCACATAAGTCCGCCTCTAGACTCTCTTACCTTTTTTTTTTAATTTTTCACTTCATTGCTTATGAATTTAATTAAGTGTATGGTGCACGGGGTATTCATTTTGAGTAATGTAATTTTTAACCTTTGTAGATACATATATACTTCAAACAAGACAATAAACACCAGGAGTTGGAGTTGGCATCACAATTGATTACCCTCCCTAGCTTACTTTAATTTCTTTTCGACCTCTCATCTACGGCTAACCTAGTAAAAACCCCTTAAGTTGGAGTGTGTGTAACACGAATATTTTCGGACAACGCTTGAGTGTGCTTTGAACGGTTGCACCATACTCTCAAAATTTTAAGTCCAACCTTGAAATAATATATTAAAAAATAAAAACTATGGAAAGATTTATGAAATAGTCATAAATTACATTACAACAAATATTTTTATGCATAAAATATTTTTAAAAAATGTATACATGTAATGTCGATTTGATTTGTTTCGATTTGACTTTTTTTAATTCAAACTAAACTAATTATGATCGGATTTTGTTGCAACACCAAACCAATTAAGTCAAACCATGATTTTCTAACGGAATTTTAATTTTTTTCTCGATTTGACTCATATTATCGATTTGATGCGGTTTATCGATTTTCTTTGTACGCCCTTATCATACGTTATTACTCACATCTTTGTCCTTTGAAATTCCGTTCACTGACTCCACCTAACTCAAATTTTATGTAATCATTTTCTCAAGTCATAGAATAGCAAGATCGAGCACTTAATTTGAAGGACAAAATCTTTTCTTTCCAAGTTTCCTTGTTTACAGCGGTCTGCTTATATGAACTTACGCAATCCTCCCTTCATGAGCTAGCTTTTGAGGTTGAGTTAGAACTTAGGCTCAAGATTCATTTCTTTGCACCGACGACACCATCCCGGGGAGTGTAGGGTACATGGGAGGCAATAGGACGCCATCAAGGTCCTCAAATAGCAAAAGACAGAAAGGGGCAACACATGCTTGTGTATGCATGATTTTGTAGCAATGGCTCGACGTTTGTCCTTCCAAAATCTATTACCTACTGAAGTTTATTATTGTAATCAGCAACGTTAAATATATCAATATATCAAACTTTTGGTACCCCTCTTATGATAAACTCCCCATAACAAATTGGACAAACATCTTGGACAAGTTCGTAGAGCATAGGCGACCAGCTTGCCATTGAGTCATAGTGATTTCATGCGTGAAGTGGTGTATAGAATGGTGTGTATATGGTGAATGTTGTATAATTTTCAAATAATGTGAGGACTGAATATAGGAGAACGAAACCAAAAGATTGAATTTATATATATAATAAAAATATTTGCATAACATTAGTATCATTTTTTCGTACTTATTGTTTATAACATAGTACAAGACATAAAGCGTTTAAGTTTACAACAAATATGTGACAATAATGTTATTGTTTGTAAAGTACAACATTTGTATAGAGGGATTAACAAAGCACCTGATTTGGAGGGATTATGGAAATTTTTTTCACTAACAAGCACAATACCATGAACCAAGAGATTTGGACACTCTTCACTTGCAATTGATTTTCACATTGAAAACACATACAAAAGGGAGGGTATACAAATAGAATACAGAGAAGAAAAATAGATAAGCTAACAAGGCTGTGAAGAATGTGGAATTGAGAATGGATTCTTCTCCGATGCTCCCTTCTGTTTTTCGATCTACCTAAGTCCATCCCTTTTTGGACTATGTTCCCTTATCGGTGAAGGATGCACCGGGCTAAGATAAGCTGAAGAAGAAACAAGGTTGGAATGGGATTTTAATCGACAAAGATAGATACATACACCGATTTGCTGCAAAAGCCTAAGTGTTGCTAAGTTGCGATGAGAGGACAAAAGTTTGGTTAGTTAGGTAATTTTCCCAACAAGCAAAGTTGAAAGGAATGGCACAAAAAGTACCAATATTCATTCTGGTAAAGGAAATGTTTACGAGCCCTTTAGTATATTGCTAGCTCAAAGTCGCTCGTATACTATATTTACTTGCTTGCAGAACTCAGAATTCAGCACCGTCGTTCTCTCATTATCCTGAAAAATCATTCATATATAATCCATGTGGTTTGCTGTTGAATGTTAAAGCACCCCAAACTAGCAAATTTCAAAACCAGCAGAAAATCGATATATATATATATATGCATTCCAAGCAAATCCAAAGAGGGTTTTATTGTACAATTATACACCCAATATTTAAAAGAAATTTGGTAATCTCCTCCGCCACGGCCCAAATTGTCAGCAAAAGCAGACAAGCACAAGTTTCGATTTGTTTGAGTACTGTGCATTATACATACATGTATTCACCCTCACGAACTGCATTAGCAGCCCCTTTTCTTTCTTCCTCTGCTTCCTTTTCTCGCTCCTTCCAGTTCTCATAGTGATGATCATCTGTGAGCAACTCATGCCGACAAATTGGACAAGAGTTGTGCTCGTCCTGTTAAATGAACAGTGAGAATATTGGAAGACTTAGAAGTTGTTATTGGATAGAACAAAATGAAATTGTGGTAAGTTGAATCACAATGGCAAAAATATGATAAGCAGAGCAAAGTTTAACTTTCATACCAGCCATGGCTTCAGGCAAGGAGGGTGAAACATATGCTTGCAGGGCAACTCTTGCATCTTGTCATCTACAACTAACACCTCCCTGCAAATTGCGCACTCGGCATCTGCACCAAGCTTCGTCAAGAACTCATCTGTAACAGTAGTAACTGGGAGGTTCGCCACGACTTGTTTACTGGCAGGTGGTGCTCTCGGGACAGCAGGACCGTCGTTCAGCATCTTAAATAGAACAAATTAAGATCTTTTTTAGTTCAAGCCAACTTGTACTGGTCTTAGGAATAATGAACCTATTTTCCCAATAAGAAGTCTTTCTTTTTTATTTAAATAAAGAAGAGCTAACCGCCCTGGTAAAGCTGGGTCTAGTGTTAAATAATTTTCCATTCGAGAACCTTGTTTCCCCATATAGTTATGTAAGTTTTAAAATAGTAGTTGGCAAATGAGAAATAAAACAAGAGTTCATAAAATTCATTGTTTAACTCAAATGTTTTTTAGACTGGCATGTGAGAATGCAGTAACTATGCAGGTTAAGAAACTCCAAACGACACACCCTTGACATATTTCTGCTCGACTGACTGAAAACTACAGGCTACAGTTGTGTTTAATGTGAGGACTAGAGTAAAACTAGAGGTACCTCTGGTATTATATTATCTAGTCTAGCAACCAGCTGCTCAAGTACATTGTGAACACCTTCCGTAGCATTAACATTGGCTGGATCACCTTGAGAGGATTCACCAGTAAGAAGTGCTGCAGCAGCAGTGAGAAGATTAGACTGCTCGAGCCAAGCAGGCTGCTCAGGCTCAGGGTCAACAGTAAGATGCCCCTCAAAAAGGAATCCTGAATCAAAATAACAGGATAAATATCAAATGCATGCAACATTTTTGTTGGTATACTTCTAGCAATATGGCACATGACTAATGTATTTTAAAAAAAATAATCATAAAGAGGTCTTATAAGTACTTCTATTTGAGCCATTTTCTGTTGATGTTGTATTCTGAGATTCATTCTGTACTTCAGCTAACTGCTCCCCTGCCTGAGTAATGCAACTCTGCAAATGTTTCTTCTCAGATGACCCTGACACCAGGCGCTCAGCCTCCACGAATAGCGCAAGCCCAGCATTCCAAAACCCAGGCATCGTGTATCTTGTCTTTAAAATGGTGGCAACCCGACATACAACCTTATAGAACTGCAAGCATTTGGAGTCACTCATATTTTTTCAGTATTAATAGAACTTCTTGTGCAAGTAAAAGTAACTCTTGTGATAATCCTTCACCTTTGTTTAACAAGTCTTAGGCAAGTAAAGGCACTTAAAGTCGACTTAAAGCAAAGCAAAAACTGCCTTACCAATTCTCATGTGCAGTTCCTTTTTCAAATCACCATCTACAATTCATGGTGGGAAAAAAAATTTACAGAGATATAAAGCAAAGTAAATCATATCAAACGAGATGACTTTGGGCATGCTAATGTCATTCACTAGTTACCATATAACATGACGGACATGACATTTTGAATGTTATGTATGTTTGAAGCATCCTCCCACCTGAAGGATTTGAGGTGAGGTAAAGGTGATTTAAAGCTTTGATAGAGTATTTTTCTCTAAAATATGCTAGCATGGAGATCTGATGACTATTACGGACGAAATGAAGAAACTATGTTCTTCATAGCGTTACACATATTCCAAGAATCATTTACTTGTGACTAAAAACAAATTAAGAGTATGAGCATATTAGATTAAATAATCAGTTATCAACATCTATTGTTGTAAACTCTCTCTCAAATTAGAATAATGGGTGAAGAAGTGCTGCACAAAAGAACCAGGCCCAGATATAGAGCAGCTACTAACCAGCCTATACTAATTCACTTGCTTAGTTAATGTTTCTCAGAATGAATACAACCCTTTCCCTGTAAACGAGGGTCTCTCTGAAATATAGCAATACGCTGGTCATTTTTTCACTACACTCTTTTCTGTGTTTATCAATAATAAGAATATGTGGACTAGTTCCCTGTTGTGGATTGACCTATTTTGAATTTTCTTTTCAAAAAGATCATTTGTTTAATTTGTTCATGGCGATATTTATTGGGAACTAAACTATCTAGCTGTTAGAAAGAAAAAAGTTCCATTTAATGCATGAAAGAGGTTTTGCCCTCAGCATAAAAACAACAAAATGGCTCTTCATTATAATCACGAATACGAGCTAGCTTAATCAATTGGACAGTATAAAAAGCATTTAATAGTCTTTACAGATAAGCTATCTCGTTTTTGTAATTAAAAAAACAAGACTAAGATCAACAACCTGGTCGATCATCTTCCTTTTAGGAACAGCTTATCACGAGGGTGAATGTTTTCCTAGAAAAATACCTCCTAAGTGATATCACTTTCTAATGTTTGATTACTAAGCTGTTTAAGCAAAAACCATTTCACATCAATTTGAGAAAAACAACTCACATCAGCACCTATCGTCCTTCACAGAGGCGAATTTTTGTGCTAATTTTGTTCTCGTGCCCTTTCCATAAAACTAGATATTTTTTTTTTTTTTTTTTTTTTTTGATAACCGTGGTGTCCGGTGCCCGCTTTGCGGACCCGACTATTATTCCACACCTCTGAGAGTGAGACATTGTATTGTGTCTATGTAGCGATTGGACAGAAACGCTCAACTGTGGCACAATTAGTTCAAATTCTTTCTAGATATTTTATGTATATATTTTCTAGAATTGATCTAATATTACCCGTTGGCACCCATTCTACAAAAAGACTTGATGGTGCACTTGGTTAAAAACTTAGTTATTCACCAAGAGGACAAAGATCAATTCCCACTTAATACATTTTTGCCTTCTTTTTTTCATTAGTGCACCCATACTCTAGAAATCCTAGAATCGCCTCTGGTCCTTCATTCCAATCCTTCTCCATATCACCATGTAAACCTTGTTTCCACTATTAGCTGATTATAAAGTTATCAGGAATCGCCAATCAACACTCCCCCATCCCACCGAATGCTAATATATCACATCGATCAAGTTCTTCTTTTATTTTTTAATAACTGTGGTGTCCGGACCAGCTTGCGTGCACCTTGACTAATTCCACGGGATACGTGTCACCACTCACTAGCAACACATATCAGGTAACTCTGTCCATTATGGTATGTCCAACCAAACACTAGAAAAAGGGTATTTCACATTCTATAAAACAAGGGTGATACCAAGTGCACAATCAATTAAGTGCTTAATTAGTTATGGCATACATCCCAACCCTTTATTTCCGAAACAAACCATTCTCAATAATTCATCTGCGAGAAGGCCCATGTACACAGAACAATCAATTACTTACTTAATTTGTTCTGGCATTCACCTCACTTGCTCAACTTATGTATACTCGAAAGATAAATTAAGTAATGAAAATTCCAAAAAAAAAAAAAAAGAGAGAGAAACCGATGAATCAAATATTTATTGTTTCCATTATTTTTTCTGGGTTTGTTTTGAAGAAATTCATTAGTTAAAAATGAGTAATTACATAGATGAGTAATAAAAGGAAAAGGAAGAGGTAATATTTACCGAATTACGAAGAGAAGGGGAAGCGGAAGGATAGTATTGATGAAGAAGAGATCTAATGGAGGATACTGCTTCTTCAAACATTTGTTTCTTTCCTAATTGCTTCTGCAATTCTTGAAGCTTTTGCTTTAATTCTTCCTCCATTTTTTGCTTTTGCTTAATTCAATTAACTTTCACTTTTGGATGCATTGCATTTCATTGTCGTCTATTTATATAGTATTTGTTAGGTGCGCAGCTGGTGTCTTGTGGAGGGGGAAATCAACCGCTTTCCTTCGAATCGGGTTCCCCATTTTACTTAACACCAAAATTGCCCCTTATTTTTGGTTCTAGGATCAAAATAGTTCCTTTTTTTTTTTAATATGGAGTATTAATAGTCCTCTTTCTTTGAAAATTTGTACACTTTTAGTCCACTCGAACATTTTCCGTCTATCTTTAACGGAAATCTTCATGTGCTTGCCACATATTAAATCTCTTTTCCGTCAAAACAACTTGTAGCCAAAAGTAAATCCAAGATTCGATGATAACAAAAGCGTCATTAAGGTAGATGCATGTTAGTCAAAGTGATATCACGTAACACCGTTTCGTCTGAAAATTGTATTAAACACCTATAGAACTGATGTTTTTGATGTATAAATATGAATTACATAGCATAATTGGATGAAACTTGTTTCGCGGACTGGTTGTTTGGGCACGACTTTGCATACGTTAGGTTGCATGCTCAAAACCAACCAACCTAAACCTATATGTTAGGTTCGAACGAAAATTTTAGTACACTTTAAGTCCAATCGAATATTTTCTGTCTATCTTTAACGGAAATTTTCATGTGCTTGCCATATATTGAATCTTTTTTCCGTCCAAACGACGAGGAGCTTTGTTTCTCTATACGTTGGTTGACTATGAATAGAGTAGTACAAATTCTTAAATAGATTCGAAACTCAAAAATCAAAATATCAAATCATATCCAATATCAACTGCATCAATAACAGAATCATTTATTAAGAATGACATCTCAAGGCAACGGTAAAAAAATATGTGCAACAACATATTGCTCACACAAGTAACATAACATGAAACAAAAATATTTTTATCCTGCATTTGGTTAGGGTATTAGTTAGTATCAGAATTATTTAATTTATCTCACTGTTTGTACTATAATGATGGAATACATTATTCCATATATATGGTGGGATATCCTAGTTAATGTGATAATTTTGTCTATCTTATCCTCATACCAAACAACCCTTAAAGATAATTATACTTTTCCATCTAGAAATACTCTTTGTTTTTTAAGTGGTATGGTTGGAATTCGCTGAGAACTACTAGATAAGCTATACACAATGTTTGATAAAGATTTGATGTGATTCAGACCAGTTTGGAGTTCAAACTCAGAGTTGGAAAACATCTCTATGGCAATGTAAATCACGTGTGCATATCGTATATATCACTGTATGTTGCCACTGATTTCATAGATACACACACACACTCACACACACACATATAAAGGATATACATACATATACAGGGGATATACATCGATCAAAATCATATTCCAACAAAAATCACCATAACCACTAGCCATTTCACGCTCCAAAAAGAAAAACACAACTGTAGATAAACGAACTCAAATTTGAAGAGAAGACCAAAATGGTTGACATGAGAATCTCATAACCTCAAATTGAATTCTTGAATTTGTGAGAATGATGTGGTGAGGATCTATTATAAATTTATGGCTACCATATAAGGAAAATAGAAAATGAGAAATCAATTCAATCCATCATATATAGTGACTGAAGAGAAGCAGGAGAGCAAGTGAGAGGTCAGTTTTGCAGGTGGAAAGTGAATGGAATTTGAAGAAGGAATCCGGTGATGTTGCTGTTTAGCATGATAGTGTAGTCGTTCTTTGTGAATGGACCTGTCTATTTTTGTGTGTTAAAGGTGATTTGTTTTGCCTTACCTATAGTTTGCTAATAACAACAACTTGGACCATTTTTTTTTTTTTTTTTTTTTAATCAAGGTTCGGATTTCTCAATGAATAAATTGACTATGTCAATTGAATACTCATGATCAAAGTGGAAACAATCTTGGGTACTCATTAGTATGTTTGGCTCTATGCTGATGTTCTTGATATTTTATTGTTGATTCTAAATCTGTTGAAAAAAGAGTTAAGGCAAAAAATATCTCAAAGTTTATCAAATATTTGGGATTGTTTTCATATTGCACTTCAAGAGAGATATTTTGGCGATCACAAATGAGCTTAATGAATCCTTAAAAAACAAAAGATAAGATATTGCAAATGCCATTATGTTTGTTAAAGTGGGGAAGAGACTATTGCAGGATCTAAGTAATGAAGGATGAGAACCACTTAATCGAAAATGTGTTTGCTTCTTGTATTAAGTATGACACTAATTTTGATATCTAATTTTGATGAGTTGTGTGTTAATTTTGGAAGATCTCAAAGTAAAGTTACTGAGTATACTATTTCATATTATTGAGAAGGATGGAAAATAGCTATTACTAAAGAAGGGCAATTCTGTCATTATACCAGTTGGTTTAGTGTCCATTTATTAGTTGTAATAATAGTTAGTTGTGTAGTCAAATTAGATGGTTAGAGGTAATTAAGTATACTGTTAAGTATGATTTGGAAGGGGCCTATATAAGGCAATGTACTACACTTTCCACAAAAATAATAAGAAAGAATAATATTCATCTCTCTCATTTTCTCTCCCCTCTTTGGCAGAACCCTAAATTAGGGATTCTGTTTCTTCTCCTTCTCTCATTTTACAACATGGTATCAGAGCTATTGAGTTAGATCAGAAAATCTAGCTTCGATCTTGACACTGTCTTCAGTTTTTAGTTTCTGAATTTTCTTGGAGAAGTCGTAGTTCTTGAGCTTAGAACAATGGCGGCTGATGGAAGTCAAGGAAATGGCATTGGACAGACCTCTACTGCTTCAGGAAGCTCTGGGATGAACATGTTTCAAGCACCTGGAGTCGACTATAATCACCCATTGTTTCTTCATTCTTCTGATGTAAGTGGAATACAAATAATCTCTTTTCAATTAACTGGTTTAGAGAATTATGCTATGTGGTATAGATCTATGCGAATTGCACTATTGGGAAGAAACAAATTGGGTTTGGTGGATGGTTCTTGTTCAAAAGACAAATTCTCTGACTTAGGTAATCATTGGGAACGTGTGAATGCAATAGTACTTTCTTGGATTTTGAATTCAGTTGTTAAGGGACTATTAGGTGGTATTATGTATGCTTCTAGTGCCCAAGCTGTTTGGGAAGAGCTGTATGAAAGATTCAATAAAATTGATGGTTCTCGAGTCTTTAATGTTCATAAGGAAATAGCCACACAAGTCCAAGGCACTTTGTCTGTTTCTGTTTATTACTCTAAGATGAAGGACTTTTGGGAAGAATTTGAGGCTTTAGTCCCTACTCCGACCTGCAACTGTGACAAATCTAGGGAATTTGTGCAACATCTTCAAAAATTGAGACTATTTCAGTTCCTTATGGGCCTAAATGACTCATATCTACAAGCTAGGAGCCAGATTCTGCTTATGAACCCCATGCCTTCAGTAAATCAGGCATACTCTATGATACTAAGTGATGAGAGCCAGAAATCCATGGGGTCTAGATCTGGAATTTTGGGAGCAAATCCTGCAATAATGCAAGGATCCTTTGATGCTGTGATGTATTCAAGAACTGCAGGAAATCAAAGATTCAAAAGAAATTTCAATCTACAGTGTGACTATTGTAAGATGAAGGGTCATGTTAAGGAAAACTGCTATAAATTGGTCGGATACCCACAAGATTCCAAGTATAAGAAGAAAGGTGGTGGTGTGAACAACTTAGCATACAATGTGCAGGCTGAAGATTCTGGTAACTATGGTCAACAAAGTCAAAAGGGAAAATCAGATGGTCAGGCATCTTCTCGAAATGCAGGACAATATGGAGAAATGAATCAACTTAATCATCTGACATCAGAACAACTCAAACAGGTTGAAGCTTGTCCCTACACCAAAGATCAGTACCAACAGTTTCTGCAGTTTTTGAACAAGTTTGATAGTTCCACACATATGGCTAACACAACAGGTATCAATGTTGTTCTAACAGCTCATAAAAGTGCACTTAAGTGGATAGTTGACACAGGTGCCACTAACCACTTGGTGTCATCTCTAACTATGTTAGATACAGACTCCATCTGCACATCAATTAATCCAAAAAAGGTTTATCTGCCTAATGGGGATATTTCTATGGTTACACACACTGGTGCTAGTACACTTTCCAAAGGGAATACCATTACTAATGTGTTTCATCTACCACAATTCAAGTTCAACCTTTTATCAGTTGCTAAACTAACCAGGGAGTTACATTGTTCAGCTTCATTTTTCCCTGATTTTTTTGTTTTCCAGGAACTCTACAGTGGGCAGGTGAAGATGATTGGTAAACAAGATGATGGCCTATACATTCTCACAACTACTTCTGATGCTGACAAAGATTTATCTCTAATAGCTACAGTTTCTAATTCTGTTTCTGATTCTAGTACTGAAGTTGATATAGCTATATGGCATAAAAGATGTGGTCACACTTCTAGTAATGTACTTAAGAAGATCTTGCATGTAAACACTGACTGCATTGTTGAGAGTGTGAATAAATGCCACATTTGTCCTTGTGCTAAATTGACTAGATTACCTTTCCCCTCTAGCTATATTAAAAGTACTGAAATATTTGATTTACTTCACATGGACTTGTGGGGACCCTATAAAGAACCTACACTTGATGGCGACAAATTTTTCTTAACTATAGTAGATGATTACTCTAGAATGACTTGGGTGTTCTTACTTAAACTTAAATCAGATACTTGTGTAGTTATCAAACAATTCATTACACTGGTACAGACTCAGTTTAACAAAAGAATAAAAATGATTAGGACTGACAATGGCACTGAGTTTGTTAACTCAGTGTGCACTACTTTATTTAACACTTTAGGCATCATACATCAAAGAACATGTGTCTATACCCCTCAACAAAATGGTGTTGCTGAGAGGAAGCATAGACACATACTTGAAGTCACTAGAGCTATAAGACTTCAAGCTCATATTCCCATCAAATTTTGGGGATATTGTGTTTTAGCTGCAGTTTACATTATCAACAGGCTACCTAGTACTGTGATCAACAATATAACCCCTTTTGAGAGATTTTATAACAGGAAACCTTCTATAAAACATCTCAGAATCATAGGATGTTTATGTTATGCTAAGACCGTCTCAGAAACTGATAAGCTAAAATCCAGAGCTACACCAGCTATTCTTATAGGGTATGCTGAGGTACAAAAAGGTTACCTCTTATATGATATGACTAACCATCTGTTCTTTGTCAACAGAGATGTAACTTTCAAAGAGGATGTGTTTCCATTCAAGTTGAAGAAAATGGACAGTACACCTATCTTTCAAAGCTTTAAGAGTTATGAATATGATGATTCAGATCATTTTGTTGATGGTATACCTGTATCCTCTCACAACACAAATGAGCATGTAGAAAATCAGGGGCCACAAAATAATTTATGTCCTGCTGAGCAAGAGATAGTTGAGAATGGACATGTGGAACATAATCTAGCTGAACATCAAGATGTAGTTCCTCCTATACAAAATGTCATAGCTGAGAATCAAGTGATCGATGCAGATGCTAATAATGGTCAAAGGAGATCAAGCAGGGATAGAAGACCTCCATTATGGATGAAAGATTTTGTTTCTCTAAATGTACAGGATACTCCATATGCTCTGAATAAGTATGTCTCATATGGTAGTCTATCAGGATCTTATCAGGCGTACCTGGCAAACATGTCTGCCACAACTGAACCTAGATCATTTATGGAAGCCTCAACTGATCCAGGGTGGATAAAGGCAATGCAAGAAGAAATTACTGCACTAGAACAAAACAACACTTGGACTGTGGTGTCACTACCTAAGGGTAAGAAACCTATAGGCTGCAAATAGATTTACAAGATCAAGTATAAGTCTACAGGGGAAGTAGAAAGATTGAAGGCCAGATTAGTGGCAAAAGGTTATAGTCAACAAGAGGGGATAGACTATCAAGAGACATTCTCCCCGGTTGTCAAAATGAAAACAATTAGAACTGTCTTGACGCTTGCTGCACAAGGGAAATGGCATGTACATCAAATGGATGTATTCAATGCCTTTCTCCAAGGAGATTTAGATGATGAAATCTACATGGATTTGCCTTAGGGATTTGTGAGTCAGGGGGAGAACACTGTATGCAGACTCAACAAATCATTGTATGGGCTCAAACAAGCACTAAGACAATGGAACACAAAGCTTAAAGACAGTCTACTAAGATTCCAGTTCAAACAGAGTGACCTGGATCATTCTCTATTCATCAAGAACACATCTAAAGGAGTTGTTATTGTCCTAATATATGTTGATGATATGCTCATCACAGGTGACAGTCTTGAACTGATAGAAGACACCAAAGACAGTTTGAAACATGCGTTTAAAATGAAGGATTTGGGAGAATTAAAGTACTTCCTAGGTATTGAGTTTGCAAGGTCTAAACATGGCATTCTCATGCACCAAAGGAAGTACTCTCTAGAGTTAATTGCTGAAGCTGGTCTAGGAGGGGCAAAACCATGCAACACTCATATAGACACAAATACCAAGCTCACTACAAAACAATATGATGATCATTTTAAGCCTACAGATTCCAAGACAGACTGTGATCCTTTGACTGATCAAAATGCCTATCAAAGAGTGATAGGAAAACTACTTTACCTTACTATGACAAGGCCTGATATAGCCTTTGGAGTTCAGACCCTGAGTCAATTCTTACAACAACCCAAAAAATCACATATGAATGCAGCTTTGAGAATTATAAGATACATCAAGAATCAGCCTGGTCAAGGAATTCTGCTATCCAGCAAGCAAAACACTAATGTCTCAGCCTTTTGCGACTCTGATTGGGCTTCATGTCCACATACAAGAAAGTCTGTCACAGGGTATTGTGTAAAACTAGGAGATTCTTTGGTTACTTGGAAATCAAAAAAACAAACCACAGTATCAAGGTCCTCAGCAGAAGCTGAATACCGGAGCATGGCAACAACTATCACTGAACTGATTTGGCTAATAGGTCTACTGAAGGAACTGGGAGTGCAGGTCAATCAACCAGCTATGATCTATACAGATAGCAAGGCAGCAATGCAAATTGCAGCCAATCCAGTCTATCACGAGAGAACTAAACATATAGAAGTGGACTGCCACTTCATCCGGGAAAAAATCAGTCTAGGAATTGTTACAACTAACTATATCTCAACCAAGGATCAACCAACTGACTTGTTGACAAAAGGACTATCCAAAGTGCAGCATCACTATCTTAACTCCAAGCTAGGAATTCAAGACATCTTTACCATTCCAAGCTTGAGGGGGAGTATTGAGAAGGATGGAAAATAGTTATTACTAAAGAAGGGCAATTCTGTCATTATACCAGTTGGTTTAGTGTCCATTTATTAGTTGTAATAATAGTTAGTTGTGTAGTCAAATTAGATGGTTAGAGGTAATTAAGTATACTGTTAAGTATGATTTGGAAGGGGCCTATATAAGGCAATGTACTACACTTTCCACAAAAATAATAAGAAAGAATAATATTCATCTCTCTCATTTTCTCTCCCCTCTTTGGCAGAACCCTAAATTAGGGATTCTGTTTCTTCTCCTTCTCTCATTTTACAACACATATCACTATCGCTTTGAAATTTGTTAGAATATTGATTGACAATTTCAAGAACTCACTAATCGTTTTGATGAGGTTAGAATGGAGTTTCTTGCTTGAATTCAGTTGACTTGTTTTCTAGTTTTGACATCAAGAAAACATTAAGAATGATTGAATTATATCCTGATGATTTTGGTGAAAATAAAAGGATTACTCTTAAAAATCAGCTAAAGACTTATATTGTTGATGTCCATGATGTTGATGAAAAATTCTCCAACTTGAAAGGACTTGGTGATCTTTCTGAAGAGCAAGTTAAGGTAAAGAAGCATTTAAATTATTTTCATGTGTTTTGTCTTGTAAAATTTGTGTTGCTCCTGCCTGTCGCCATTGCTATAGTTGAAAGAGCTTTTTCTGCAATGAAATTAATCAAGAGTGAATTGCGAAATAAATTGGATGATGACTTCATGAGCTGTTGTATGATGTCTTATATAGAAAAAAATATTTAGTACTATTTCATATGACAGTATTATGAATGGGTCTCAAATAAAAACTTGTGAAATATTATTATAATAATATATTTTAATTAATCAAATTTTATTTTATTTGCTTCTTTTGTGCATTTTTTTTTAAATTGAATTTGCTTGGTGAAAATCATGGATCCGGCCACTGATGATGGCTATAGGTTGCGAAAATGCAGTGGAGCTATGCTCGACTATATCTATATCTATACTACCTTAAAAACATGAACTTCAAAACTTTAAAGTGAAATTATTAAAATACCCCTAACCTGATTAACCTACTTAAAAAATTACCTAATCACGCTGCCACACAAATACATGACCGTTTTCACAGAATTGCTCAACAAAAAGTTGCATCCCTTCAGTATTCTATAGCAAAAGTTACTCTCACATTACTTACCCTCCTCATCCATATATGTTAACGAATTACTAAAACCTATTTTCCCTAATTAAAACCAGATCTTAACGAATGGTTGTGTTCCTTCAAAGAATTAGATCATTGTACCCCTTCAGAAAAGCAATAGTAATTAAACTACCTAATTAAGGTTTTATACCTTTAAAATTGTTGAAGTAAAACTTCCTCATTCAAAAACCCTGTCAGTGCATATGTTTTTCCATAAACAGCTTTTTTTTCTTTTTCGAGTGTCAATATTTGGATAAATTTGATTAAAGTCCGCTGCAATGTGGTTATTTTTATCGCATTTTGAAAAGGTATAGCTTTCATCTTCTCTTTTCTATTGCATGTATTTTTCCTAGAGTTCATAGTAAATTGATTGAACGCTACATAACACCTTGTTTGGTTGGCTGTTACCCATTGCATTGTACTGTATTGTTAGTTTAAATAAAATATTGTTTTGACTTAAATTTTATTATATTATATCGTTAAATCCATCTTTAGGTAAAACAAATTCATTTTTTATAACGTTCGATTTAGTTTGATCGCGTCGTTACCTTAGTTTTTTCTTCTCATTTTGTTATGTCTGCATGCTTGATGTTTTAGACAAATTGCACTCCGTTTTTCGGCATTAGTCATCAATGTGAAATTTTTTTGGCCAATTTATCCACTTTTAATCCCCTTGACTGTTGTTTTCTTTTTTCTGGCATATGTATAATGTGGTGATGTTTTACATACTTCCTTTTCTTCTATATATTCTTTTGTATTTTATCCGCAAGGAGAGACTGTACTAATGACATATTAGTTTTCTATCTAATTTTTTTTAACAGACGTGGTCAAGGCATAAAATTGCTCTCAATTGTGTTCTCTTCATTGTCCAATTCAAGATACATTACATTTTCTGGATCAGTCATAGTTGAGTTTAGTCATTCAATTACCTTTTAGAAATATTTCTCAGGATGTAATTGTTCATGTAATTGTTCGCAATAAATTTTTGTAGTGCTGAAAATTAACTGCATGCAAAATAAATATAAGAAAAAGATAATTTTATTGATGAATCTTGTAAGTACAATTCTGTTGTTCTCTTGATTCTTCTCTCCTAATATTTCTTCGTGATTCGAGTGCCGTTAGTAGCATTATTCTCGAATGTAGGATGATTCAGACCCCCTTGAGATGTGTTTGATCTCCGAGGACATCGTGCAACACTTCATCGTTTTGGGTTGATTTCTGGGAAGAACTCCGTTGACTACTCCTTTGAAGAACTGTGTAGTTGATGTTGTGGCTTTCTCGAATGCTTGCTGAATTATCCTCAGAAAATTATGTAACCCTCCTATTTATAGTTGTAGGGGGTAGGCAGTCCAAGTGTAAATAACCTCTTCTGCTTCATTTTGATTGGTTCATCAAGTCATCAAGTTTATAACAAATTCTATGTGATAAGGTTGCTTGTGATTGGCCAAAAACATATCATTTTGGACACTTGGCGATGTTTTATTAGCTCTTGAATTTGACTTGGCTTACCACGTCATTTGAACGCATGACCTTGTCTGATTGGTCTTTAATATGATTGGGATGCCACGTCACTTGACACGTGGCATAGGTTTTAATAAAAAATGGACTTATTATTTTTTTAAAGAGCAAATTAATTTCAACCCCAAAGAAGATGGACTCAATCCAAATTTGGTATGAATTTGATCCATTAGCTTTTATGTGTCCATAGATGCCCCCTACTTCAAGGCTCGTCAAGGTGTTTGATTTGTCGGACCTTTTAGAGACGAGACCTGAAGTATTCATGAAGCTTTTTTTTTTTTTTTTGTAATTTGATCCTTGCAAAGTGTTTGAATTTTGGCAAGAAGCAACTATGGTCGAGCTCTTCAATCGTGTCGTAATTTACTCATTGACGCACTAAAGCTAACAAATTAATTCACACCGAAGGCTCCTTTTTTTTTTTTTTTCAAAAATACTTGAGCATTTTCCCAAAACTCAACTCCTCAAAGTCATGATAATCCGGGTAGAATAACGTGACTCCCTTGATTAGGAGTTCAAATTTTATTTGAAACTAAATATACCAAAATCATATAGGATTAGTGTATTAGTCTTATATCGAGTTTAAATAGGATTGAATAATGACGTTATCCAACTTCAAAGAGGATTAGGACTTTGACTTATTTTTGACACTTGGACGTCCAATTTTTTTTTGAAAACAACTTGTCCAGCGGATTCCTTATTGAAAACAAACTAGAGTCCTTCAGATTTATATAAAGACATCATTGCCTCCTTAATTCGTCATAGTTCAGCTTGGGCAATGCCTGAAATTTTGGTTATTTATCACGTTCTTTTTTTTTTGTAACCAAAATTTTCGGCAGCTTGGAGCATCTGTGGAAAAAAAATTCATAACGCATCGCGGGAGTGACTAAATCACAAACGGCTTATGGTGCTGGGTAGTAAACTCGTAAAGCTACGCTATACGTGAAAACCACGCTCATATTGTGTCCTAATTTACCCAATTATCCTTCTGAAATCAGCCTTTCAGTTCTGGTTCGTCACTTTTTTCCTGTTTTATGCAGCCTGACGAAAAGTTTCGTCTCTTGACTTGGGAATATTGAAATCAAGAGTGTTTTTTGCATTGGAAAGTAGACTCACAAATCTATGTCTTACACAGAAATCACGGCTAGATTGTGTCTGAATTTGCCTAGGTATCCTTCTGAAATCAGTCTTTCAGTTCTGGTTAGTCACTTTTTCCTGTTTTGCGCAACCTCATGAAAAGTCTCGTATCTTGACGTAGGGATATCAAAATCAGGAGCGGTTTTTTTCTTTGGAAAGTACACTCATAAACTACATCGTACGTGAGAACCATCTTGCTCAACATCTTGGCAAATTTTGTATCTTGATCTAGGAGCCTTGGAACTGCAAGACGTTTTTTTCGTTGGCAATATAACTCTCAGAACTACAATTCCTGTAAAACCACGGCCAAACACATTGTGGATTTATATAGATATTGTTTTGAAGTTGACCAAAACAACTGTCAACCTTTGCGCGTCGGTGGCAGAAAATTCATAACTCAACATTGGCGCCTTTAAACCATATGCCGCCTTTTTTGTTGCGAAGAGGACTCCAATTAATACTAAACATGTAAAAATTATGGTCAACACCTTTACAGATTTGTACAAATATGTCGTCAAAGACATCTTTCCCTTGCTTTCCTCTTCACCTTTGTGGAAAGCTTAGCAAAGGAACGTCTAATTCATGTGATATCTATGTCACTCCAAAGTGTTATTGTGGTGCTCAAGTAATGACATGATTCTTCTCTTTTACTTTTTTTTTAAACTTATATGGCTGAACTTAGAGTAAAAATACTCTAAACTGCCTACGTACCTCAGAAAAGGGGATCAAGTCATAATGTAGTTCAGGAGGATGAGTTTAGTTTAATTTTTTTTTATTCTTTTTGCTATTTTTTTGATTTTTTTTTCTAATCCTAATTTTTGCCTAGGCCGCCTATTTCAGGATTTTTAACCTACCAGAATTTTTTGGAGTCGTACACAGTATAACTCATGTGGGTCAGGATTGACATGCAATTTATGCTCGGACCTTAAGAAGCATTTCAACTTGCAGTTTAGGCTCGTGCGTCGAGGAGAAAATTGACTTGCAGTTTAGGCTCGTGCATCAAGGAACATTTCAGGAAAGAATTCTAGTAATGTAACTGTCCTTCCAACCCTTTGTGATGAAGTACTGTTGTACTTCAATATGGTGTTGGATTTTATGTTTTTGCATAGTTGGAGCTGATTTGCACTTGATCTTATGTCGACTTTTGAAAGTCAAAGTTTAACAATCCCTTGATGCTTTTGTCTTTTACGGGTACCAAAGTTCAAGTATCACCATTCTTATCATTGGAGAAATCAACCATCTGGGACGTATTGGTTGTTTTCTTCAAGGCAGGAACTCGAACTTGTTCAAAGGTCCCAAACTGTAGCATGACAATTCCTTCAATTTTAGTGATGCCACAGAGCACATAGGTCATAGAGTTTTTAAAATTAAACCTTTCTTATGGTCCATCTTGGCTCTAACATGGTTTGAATCAACTGTATCACCATCATCAATAATGACCTTTACCTCTCGCATTAATGTCATGATCTTTTCCTTCAGGATAAAACATTTTATGGTGTGATGACCAACAATGCGGTGAAATTTATAATACCTGGGATCGTCGACTTTGTTAGATTCTTCAGGTCACTTTGACTTATGGAGTTCAATGACTTCTTTAGAGAGCAACTCGTCAAGAATCGCAGAAACATCAGAGTCGGGAAAAGGATATACCTTTGCTTGTAACTCCTTCAAATTTGATTGATTTTTCAATTCGCGCATTTGATGCTTTGGAGCTTTCTCTTTTAATTTTTGTTTTGTGGAGGCCTTCGTAGAACTCACGGTTATTGCCATGGATTCCCTAATTTGATCTTCTGACGAGTCCTTGAATTTTATGACTTCTTTCCTTGAATCAAAAACAGGTGACGCCATTCCATGACTTGCAATGCTTAGCTCCATGTCATGAGCGAACGTAGCTAATTCTTCAAAAGTTTGAGGTTTAATCCCTTGGAGGATATAGACAAGGCCTCAATGCATCTCTTGAATGCAAACTTCAACCGCTGAAGTTTCACATAGTAGATCCTTGCAATTTAAGCTCAATGTTCCCTAATGATTGATATAGTCCACCGCAGTCTCATCTTTACTTTGTATTGTGTTTGTTAACTCCATCATGCTGACCGTACGACGGGTGTTGTAGAAATGATCTAGGAGCTGAATTTCAAGTTGATCCTAATAATTAATTGATTCAGACTCTAAGTCTGTATACCAATCAAAGGCGTTGCCTTTCAAAATGCGAACAAACTACTTGACAAGAATATCACCATATGTACCAGCACTGCTACAAGTCTCAACAAAATGTACGATGTGTTGTCTGTGATTTCCTTTCCCATCAAATTGTTGAAACTTTGGCGGTTGATATCCAATTGGCATCGATAAGCCCTCGATCCGCTTAGAATACGGATCTGAGCATCAGTATTCTATTGTTCTCTTGATTCTTCTCTCTTAAGATTTCTTCATGATTCGAGGGTTGTTAGTAGCGTTATTCTCAAATGTAGGATGATTCAGAAATCCTTGAGATGTGTTTAACCTCTGGGAAAATTGTGTAACACTTCATCTTTTTGGGTTAATCTCCGAGAAGAACTCCGTTGACTACTCCTTTGAAGAACCGTGTAGTTGATGTTATGGGTTTCTTCAATGTTTGTTGAATTATCCTCAGAAAATTATGTAACCCTCCTATTTATAGTTGTAGGGGGTAGGCATTCTAAGTGTAAATATCCTCTTCTGCCTCATTTTGATTGGTCCATCAAGTTATCAGGCTTATCACAAATTCTATGTGATTGGCAAAAAACATTTCATTTTTGACACTTGGCGATGTTTTATTGGCTCTTGAATTTGACTTGGCTTACTACTTCATTTGAACACATGGCCTTGTCTAGTTGGTCTTTAATTTGAATGGGAAGCCACATCACTTGACATGTGGCATGAGTTTGGGCTTCAAGGTGAAATGAACCTTGAACTTGAATTTAGTAAAAAATGGACTTCTTATTTTTTTAAAGCCCAAATTAATTTCAACCCAAACAAACATGGATTCAATCCAAATTTGAAATAAATTTGATCCAATAACTTTTATGTGTCTACAGATGCCCCTACTTCAAGGCTCGTCAAGGTGTTTGATCTATCGGACCTTTTAGAGACGAGACCTGAAGTATTCATGAAGTATTTTTTTTTTTGTAATTTGATCCTCGCAAAGTGTTCAAATTTTTGCAAGAAGCAACTATGGTCGAGCTCTTCAATCGTGTCACAATTTACTTATTGACGCGCTAAATCTAGCAAATTAATACACATCGAAGACTCTTTTTTTTTTGAAAGTACTTGAGCATTTTCCCAAAACTCAAACTCCTCAAAGTCATGATAATCCGGGTAGAATAATGTGACTCCCTTGATTAGGAGTTCAAATTTCATTTGAAACTAAATATACCAAAAGCAAGTAGGATTCGTGCATTTGTCTTATATTGAGTTTCAATAGGATTGAATAATGACGTTATCCAACTTCAAACTTGTTCAAATGTTCCAAACTGTAACATGGCAATTCCTTCAATTTTTAGTGATGCCACAGAGCACATAGGTCATAGAGTTTCTAAAATTGAACTTTTCTTATGGTCCAGCATGGCTCTAACATGGTTTGAATCAACTGTATCACCATCATCAATAATGATCTTTCCCTTTCCCATTAATTTCATGATCTTTTCCTTCAGGATAAAACATTTTGTGGTGTGATGACCAACAATGCGGTGAAATTTGCAATACCTAGGATCGTCGGCTTTGTTAGATTCTTCAGGTCGCTTTGACTTAGGGAGTTCAATGATTTCTTTGGATTTCAAATAGTCAAGAATCGTAGGAACATCAGAGTCAGGAAAAGGACTTTGCTTGTAAATCCTTCAAAGATGGTTGATTTTTCACTTCTTGCATTTGTTGCTTTGGAGATTTCTCTTTCAATTTTTGTTTTGTGGAGGCCTTCGTAGAGCTCACGGTTATCGCCATGGATTTCCTAATTTGATCTTCTGACGAGTCCTTTAATTGTGGCTTCTTTTCTTGGATCAAAGATAGGTGACATCATTCCATGACTTGCAATACAGCGATTGATGTAGTGTACCACATTCTCATCTTTACTTTGTCTTGTATTTGTTAACTCCATCATGCTGACCGTACGATGGGTGTTGTAGAAATGATTTAGGAACTGACTTTTAAGTTGTTCCCAATAATTAATTAATTTAAACTCCAAGTCTGTTTACCAATTAAAGGCGTTACCTTTTAAATTGCGAAAACCAAGCTCATATTATGTCCGAATTTACCCAAGTATCCTTCTGAAATCAGCCTTTCAGTTCTGGTTCGTCACTTTTTTCCTGGTTTGTGCAGCCTCACGAAAAATCTCTTATCTTGACTTGGGAATATTGAAATCAAGAGTGTTTTTTGCGTTGAAGAATAGACTCGCAAATCTAAGTATTACACAGGAATCACGGCCAGATTGCTTTCGGATTTGCCCAGGTATCCTTCTGAAATCAGCCTTTCAGTTCTGGTTCGTCACTTTTTCCTATTTTGCGCAGCCTCACAAAATGTCTTGTATCTTGACTTAGGAATATCAAAATCAAGAGTGTTTTTTTGCGTTGGAAAGTACACTCATAAACTATGTCGTACGTGAGAACCACAATCAAATTATTCTCAAATCCTCCCAGTTATTCCTTTAAAATTAGTCCTCAAATCTTGATTCGTTGATTTTATCGGCATTGCGCAACATCTCGACAAATTTTGTATCTCGATCTAGGAGCCTTGGAACTATGAGACACTTTGTTTTGTTGGAAATATAACTCTTAGAACAACAATTCCTATAAAAACCATGGCCAAACACATTGTGGATTTATACAGATATTACTTTGAAGTTGACCAAAACAACTGTCATGCTTGTTGTCCAGCGTTGTGCATCGGTGGTAGAAAATTCATAACTTGGCATTGGAGCCTTTGAATCACAAGCTGCCTTTTTTGTTACGAAGAGGACTCCAAGATCTACTGCACATGTAAAAATCATGGTCAACACCTTTACGGATTTGTACAGATATGTCATCGAATTCAGCTTTGCCTTGCTTGTCTCTTCACCTTTGCACATCTGTGGAAAAATTGGCGAAGGAACGTCTAATTCATGTGATATCTATATCACTCCAAAGTGTTATTGTGGTGCTCAAGTAATGACATGACTCTTCTCTTTTGTTTTTTTTTCTTTTTAACTTATATGGCTGAACTTAGAGTAAAAATACTCTAAACTGCCTACGCACCTCGGAAAAGAGGATCAAGTCATAATGTAGTTCCGGAGGATGAGTTAAGTTTAATTTTTTTGATTCTTTTTTCAATTTTTTTTTGTCCTAATTTTTTCCTAGGCCGCCCTTTTCAGGGTTTTCAACCTACCAGACGTTTTTGGAGCCGTACACAGTTTAAACTCATGCGGGTCAGGATTGACATGCAGTTTTTGCTCGTACCTTAAGGAGCATTTCAACTTGTAGCTTAGGCTCGTGCGTCGAGGAGCAAATTGACTCACAGTTTAGGCTCATGCATCAAGGAGCATTTCGGTGAAGAATTCTAGTAATGTAACCGTCTTTCCAACCCTTTGTGATGAAGTACTGTTGCACTTCAATATGGTGTTTGTTAGTATTTTGATTTTAATGATTGACAACTACTATGCAGAAAAATATAGAAAGCCAAGATTAAGGAACAAGTCAGGAACATATCAATATGGGAAAGACCAAATTATAACTAATATGAAGACGACTGAAAATCAGGAGAATGATTATAAGATCAATTCTATATGGAAGGAAAGCAAATCAAATCTCAATGAAGGAAACCCACATAAATGGGAGAATATTCAGCTTTCTGTATGGAAGGAAGGCAAATCAAATCTCAATAAAGGAAACTCAACATTCTATATGAAAGGAAGAATATTCAAAATGCTACCAGATCTCACTTCATAAGGAAAGAAGAAGCAGTCACCTCAATCAAGATTACAGATGCGGCTTGAGTCAAGAGAGTCATTTATGACCACCCTTATTCTTAGAAAAGTATATTTAATTTTCTTTTCCAAGGATCAAATCTCTTGGGTTGCACATTTCCTTCAAACGGTCACATATCACGCAAGCTATTTAAAGGACCTTAAAGGCAGAAGAAATTTATACTTGCAGTCTATACCATCACTTGTTGTTTGCTCTACTTTTACCAAGCATTGTAATTCTTAGTGACTTACTGTGTATCCAACAAAAAGAGAAGATAAAATTCATAGTTAGTGAGGTTGTTGTATCAAAAGATTTGAGAAAAAAAAAGAAATGAGTACAAAAAGAGAGAGTGTTGACAAAAAAGAGTTACACTCAAACAAAATTGTAACCAAATTCATTTGAGCAAGAACTAGTAGAACACCCTTGCAACCCAAGGGGACTAGAGTAATATCTATTAGGGATCCCAACCAGTATAAAAGTTCTGGTGTCAAATCTTTACTTTCAGTATTCTTCAAATTCTGCATTATTACTCCAATAACTGTTGTATCAAGTCAACTACCTGGTAAGGCAGTCAACTGAGAAAAGTTAAAAAGGAGCAATTCACCCCCCCCTTCAATTGGTATCAGAGCAAGGTCTCACAAAACATTGCTCAACAACAAGTGAGTAAGATCATGGCTCAACAAGCAACTATTGGTGCACTATTTCAAGAAGGTACCTCTCAAACTAGGCATCCTTATTTCAATGGAAAGCATTTCTCAGGATGGAAACATTCATTAAGTCCTACGATGTAAAGGTTTGGAGAGTCATCAAACTTGGCAACATTTCGATTCCTCCCACCAAAAAGGATGCAAATGGTGAAGCAACCACTACTGTTGTCCCAACTCTGAAAAATTATACTGATGAGCAAATGGCAATTATTCAAATCAACTCTAAGGAAAAAAATGTTCTTTACAATGCCATAAGCGGTGAGGAATATGAAAAATATCATGTTGTGAAACTGCTAAGGAAATGTGATATAAACTAGAGGTGACCTATGAAGGGACGGATAAAGTGAAGCAAACCATTATAAGCCTGCTGGTTTATGAGTATGAACTATTCAAAATGAAAGAAGGTGAATCTATAGAAGATACCTTTGCTTGTTTTGGAAAGATCATTGGTGAACTCAAAGCTGCCGGAAAGATCTATCATGTGTCTGATCATATCACTAGAATTCTCAGAAATCTTCCCCCTCAATGGATATCTAAAGTAGTAGCTCTGGAAAGCATGGACATAAATACTCTAGCTTATGATGTGGTTAGAGGTGACCTTATCGCTTTTGAAAGAGCATATCTGAAAAGTCTAGAACAAGAGGAACATAAAAAGAATGTTGTTGCATTCAAAGCAACTGAAACAAAAATAGAGGATGAATATGAGTTTGGAGAGGAAGAAGTTGCACTAATCACCAGATCAGTAATGGACAACATGAGAAGGTCAAGAAACTACAGAAGAGGAAAGTAAAAATTCCCCAAAGATAAATATATGTAACACCCCGTACCTTCCTAACCCTACTTGACGACATTAAACAATGTTTACATAGGTGTCGAGAGCCATACGTATGTATTTTGTAATGCTATTGGAGAGATAATTGACTTTGGCCCTCTTATATGTGATTAAACCTTCGTAGGAGGTGTTTTGTGATTTAAGTGGAGCAGTTGTGGGGTTCAAAATGAGGCTAAGAGGACCTCCAAACAAAGGATATTAAGGGTAAGAAGTAAGTTAAAGAATAGGACTTGAGGTATCTAACCAAACCCGCAAAGAAAAGTAAAAAAAAAATAAATTCAGTGCCATAGGAAGCGCCAGGCGCCTGTTTTGGCACCCAAACCAGAAAGATTCTGAAGCTCAGTGCCCTGGGGGGCGCCAGACGCTTGCTGGAACGGCCAAACTAGTAAGCTTCCAAAATTTGTTCTAAGTGTTCAAGGGTGCCCGGGGACGTACCGGGCCGATTTTTGCCACGTTTCTTCTACAACCATGAGCATCTACATGAAATGAGTAAAGTATTATATTGGTATGATAAAATTACTCGAGAACAAATTTGGCATCAAAATGACAGTTTTACCCTTTTGGTCAAAATAGGCCATACGTGGCTAGAATCGCTTGTTTTTGGGATTGGGGATACAGATATGAATAGCGTGAGTGGGAATATTGTTGTAACACGTATGAGATGATTTAAACACGATAAATTATTGATTTTATTGGGTTAAGTGAATTGGGCCCAAAAAGGACCCAAAAATGAAAAGAATACATGGCCCAAAAATGGGTCAAAAGACCCATTCTTGCCTTGACCTTCTAGAACCCAACATTAAATGTTAAAGAGTGGCTAAGTATGGACTTGAGGGCCTATATAAAGGGAAATAAATCTGATTTTTATTGCTTTCAAAGTCTCATGCCTTTTAGACAAATATACAAGATATTTTCTTCAAACCCTAAGAGTTCATAGCCAACTTTTGGAGCAAGATCACCATTTTTCAAGCTTGGGTAAGTGATTATTGTTATGGATTAATATATTATATGCATGAGAGAGTATGTAAATCATGTTGGTTGTGCTTGGAAATGTTGGACATGGTACTTTGTGTTTTTATATAAGATTTGTGATCCATGAGATTCAAGCTTGAATTATGACTTGTGCCTTTGATGAAAGAGCATGGTATGGAGAAAATATGAACTTGTATGGTTTAATTTTGTTATTAAACTTGTTATTTTTCTATAAGTGTAAATTATGGGATTTTAGCCGATATGTGCTATGGGGTGTATTAAGGTAAGTTGATGGATTATTTGTGATGTGGTGTGAATAAGAAAGTGTAAAGGAGAAGTGTTGTGGTGAAATGTATTGATTATCATGTATTGGTCAATGTTGGGAATATTATGGTATTTTTGGAATAATAATTTTATCAATGGTTTTGCCAAGGGGAAATGACATGTTTAAAGGCAAACATGTAACTCATTGACGTTATATGCATTTGTAAAGTAATTGGTGGTTAATGTGAATTTCATTATGTATTTGTGTTGTAGAGTGACACATAAAGAAGGAGCGGGACTATTGTATACGCATCTAATATTGTATATCCTTATTGAGAATACAAGGTATGTAAGGTTACTCTGTCCGTATCTTTTTGCGGCAAATAGTATTCACATTGACATTATGCTTGTCCCATCCCGAAATGTGCTAAGGTACCCTATATCCGGTTATCAATGGTCATTATCATATGTTTCCTACTCATTGATCAATTGAGAATCTCATGTCTCATATTCATAGTTAATGTTCCAAAAGCTCAATAAGGTTATGTTCCAATGCTCCAATAGTGATTATACTCGTGTCTCTTGTTCATGGATTATTGTCCAATGGTGTTATAGTTCTAATAATGTTATATTTCTCACAATGTTTATTTACATGTCTCTCACTCATTGGTTAATGATCCAAAGCTTAAAGTAAAGTTATGACTTTCATGGTATCAATCTCAAAGTAATGAACAAAGTAATGCATATGTGGTCAATGATCAAGTACGGGTGGCATCTTTGGGGGCGAAATGCATAGCTCAAGCCGATCCCAAAATAGGGAGCAGTCCTAGAGGCATAAGCCTAGCTCGGACCTATCCTGACAGGGGGCATCTCTAGGGGTAATAACCTAGCTCGAGCCGAACCTGAAATGTTGTATGGGTGGCAGCTCTAGAGGTACCAACCTAGCTCGAGCCGATCCCGATATATATATATTGATTCATAGGGTGGCAGCTCTAGGGGCACAAGCCTAGCTCGAGCCGATCCCAACATAACATGATGTTATGTTAAAACCCACTGTTCAGTCGGGGCCCAGGTATCACAGGTCACAGGCAAAGATGAATAATCATAGAAGCAAAGATATAAAGAAAGTAATGAAAGCAAAACACATGGTTTCCAAAGTACAGAATAGTGACTCATCTACATTGTGACTTATCTATATTGGTTATGCATTTGAACTTGAGTTCTTTGACATATTTACATATCTTACAAGTTTCATATGGCCTTACATACTCAGTACAATCTTCGTACTGACCCCTCTTGGGGAATTTACCTTAGTTGCTGCAGGCACAGGTACTAGTAGGCCTCCACAGTAGGTTACCAGTTGTTGCAGATCTTTGGTGAGCTCCAGTTAGTTCGGGGCTTCTCCGAGTCACGGTTGTACATATGTTTTGGTGTTGTACATGTTGTATAAAGCGGGGACTTGTCCCGACTTTTAGTTCATTTTGGTCAATGCATCTGTTAGAGGCTTTTGTAGATGGATGTGGGTGTATAAATGTAAAAGGTATATGTCGTTTTTGACTTGGTGGCCTCAACGGCCAAGTTTCGCATATGTATATATATATATCACATGTTCCATGAATTCCATTGTTGATGTCCAAAGCTATTATGTGATTATGGGTTTCTTATGGCATGTATATGATTGAATAGAGGCAAAGCTTGGTTCTCTCGGGCCTTGTCGGCTACGAGTGCCAATCTGTCCAGATGGGATTCGGGGCGTGACATTATATTATTTATCAAAGCAGAAATGAAGGCAAATGCTATGGATGTGGAAGATACGGACACATTGCAAGTGAATGTCCTGAAGCAAGGAAAAAATCATCAAGAGGATATCCTATGAACAAAACTCTAAGTAGTTGGAGTGATGAAGACATCACTGATAATGAGCAAGAGGATAACTCAAATGTTTGCTTCATGGCCATTGCAGAATCCAGTAAGGTAAGTAGTGACTCTTGTGAAAATTGTGAAAATCTAAAAAATCTTTTAAATCATGCAATAAATGATTTAAACAATCTCTTCAATGATCTCAAAGATATTCAAAAGGAAAAGAATGATTGGATGACTAAACTAGAAGTAGCTGAAGTTGAAAGAGAACTTCTTCATGAAGAAATCTTTGAACTCAAAGCTCAAATCAGTGGATTAAAGAAAACTTCAAGTCAAGGCTCTTTAAAGTCAAACTAGTCAACTTATTCATATAAGTCAGCTGGAAAGAACCACATCAATGATCTCCCTGAGTCCAGCAGAAAAACTTCTAAAAAATCTACTAGTAATTCAAATCAGTGGACATCTAAAAAGAAGTTAATTGATCTAAACTCCTCTAGTAGCCACTCATCTGCACATAAGACTCAAGGAACCATTGATCAAGAGTCTTCTTCATATTCTTGTCACTACTGTGGAAAAAGAGGTCATAAATATTTCAGATGTAATTTTTGCTTTACAACATCTCAAAATTGGATTTGAAAACCAAAGAAGTTTTCAGATGATATAACAATGAAGGACCTAAAAAACCTTGGGTACCTAAAAGAAAGTAATCTGTTTGCCTTGCAGGAACACCACAAGAAAAGATCAAAAGGTAAATGGTATCTTGATCGTGCGTGTTCTAATCACATGAAAGGAAATAAATATTTGTTTAAATTAGTTGTTGACTATAATGGTAGAGCCATTCGTTTTAGGGATAACTTAAAGGGAATGGTCATTGGTATAGGTACTATTATTTTTAATGAATCTTGTGATATCACTAATGTTTATCTTGTGAAGGGTTTGAAGTATAATTTGTTAAGCATCAGTAAACTATGAGATGCAAATCTTGAGGTACGCTTAAGAAGAAATGGATATATTATAGAAGATGCTACTGGAAAAACACTTCTACCAGGAAGCAGAAATGAAAATTGTATGTTCTAGATTCAATGAAGAACACAGATAAGCATATTTGTTTGGCATCAATTATAGAAGACCCTTGGATTTGGCATAAAAAATTGGGACATGCTAGCATGCGTCTTATTGAGAAACTTGCAAAACATGAACTATTTTTTGAATTGCCAAAATCAGATTACAAAAAAGATCACATATGTGATGCCTGTCAAATGGGTAAGCAGACTCGTAATTCTTTTAAATCGAAAGAGATTGTGTCTACCTATAAGCCTTTGCAGCTTTTACACATGGATCTGTTTGGTCCCACTAGAACAACAAGCATTGGTGGAAAAAGGTATGCATTTGTTATTGTTGATGATTTCTTTCGATTTGTTTGGGTTATATTTTTAGCTAACAAGGATGATACTTTAAGAAATTTTGAATTCTTTTGTGAAAAAGTTCAAAGGGACAAAGGATACTACATTACTTTCATCAGAAGTGATCATGGAGGAGAATTCGAGAACAAAGTATTTGAGAAATTTTGCGACGAGCAGGGACATTTCCATATCTTTTCTTCTCTCAGATCTCCTCAACAAAATGACATGGTGGAATGCAAGAATAGAACTCTTCAAGACATGGAATGAACCATGATCCTTGAATATTCTTTACCCCATCATTTTTGGGCAGAAGCTGTAAGTACTGCTTGCCATATGTTAAACAAATGTCTTATTCGACCTATTCTCAAGAAAAATCCTTATGAATTATGGAATGGAAAAATACCCAACATTAACTACTTTCATCCATTTAGGTGTAAGTGTTTTGTACACAATAACGGTAAGGAAAACATTGGTAAGTTTGATCCAAGAAGTGACGAAGGCATTTTTCTTGGATATTCAAATAGTAGCAAATCATATATAGTGTTTAATGAACGAACTTTAAGTATCGAAGAGTCTATTCATGTTGTTTTTCATGATACTAATCGCTTGGTCGAGAAAGGTACAGGTTTGGATGAAGATGAATATCAAAACTACCAAGCTATTATCACAACTACAACTGAACAAGTTCTATCAAGCGAGTCAGCTAACAAGCCAAATGAGTCAACTAGTCAGGAACAGATCATTCCAAATAAATGGAAAAGTGAACCTGATTATCCTAAAAATTTCATCATTGGAGATCCAAAGGAAGGAATGAGGACTAGAGCATCAAGTAAAGCAAATGTAGCTCTCATATCTCAACTTGAGCCAAAACAAATAGATGAAGCTTTGAAAGATAATAGTTGGGTTGAAGCTACGAAAGAAGAACTAGATCAATTTGAAAAGAATCAAGTTTGGACACGTGTTCCAAGACCTGATAAGGTGTCTATCATAGGCACTAAATGGGTATTCAGAAATAAGATGAATGAAGCTGGAAAAGTGGTAAGAAACAAGGCTCGTTTAGTTGGTCAAGGATATTCACAACAAGAAGGAGTCGACTATGAAGAAACCTTCGTACCAGTAGAACGGTTAGAATCCATACGTATTTTACTTGCTTATGCTTCTTTTAAAGGTTTTAAATTATTTCAAATGGATGTCAAAAGTGCCTTTTTAAATGGATTTATTGAATAAGAAGTTTTTGTAAAGTAGCCTCCTGGATTTGAAAATTCAAAATTTCCTTACCATGTCTTCAAATTATCAAAATCACTTTACGGTCTCAAACATGCTCCTAGAGCATGGTATGATCGTTTAAGTACTTTCCTAATTAATCATGGTTTTTTAAGAGGAAAAATTGACACTATCCTTTTTATAAAAAGAACTTTTTCTGATAATCTAATAATTCAAATCTATGTAGATGATATTATTTTTGGTAGTACTAACCCTCTCTTGTGTAAGGAATTTTCCGTACTTATACAAAGTGAATTCGAGATGAGTATAATGGGAGAGTTGACTTTCTTATTAGGATTGCAAATCATGCAATTAAATGAAGGAATTTTTGTATGTCAAAGTAAGTACACAAAGGAACTCATCCAAAAATTTGAAATGGGTAAAGCCAAAGCTCTTGGAACTCCAATGAGCTCCACTTGCTCTTTATATTCTGATGATGAAGGTAAAGCCGTTGATGAAATAAAATATCGAGGTATGATTGAATTATTACTTTACTTAACTGCTAGTCGACTAGATATAAGTTTCAGTGTATGTAAATGTGCTAGGTTTCAATCTGCCCAAAAGAATCTCATCTCACTGCTGTAAAAAGAATTATTAGATACCTCGTGGGAGTTATACATTATGGTCTATGGTATGAAAGAAGAAAAGTATTTACACTTGACGATTTTCCAGATGCAGATTATGCAGGTAACAAGGATGATCGGAAAAGCACTAGTGGATCTTGTCAACTCTTGGAAAAATCCTTGATTTCATGAAATAGCAAAAAACAAGGATCAGTTTCTCTATCCACTACTGAAACAGAATACATTGCAATCGGACAATGTTGTGCTCAAATCTTATGGATGGTACATCAATTAAGTGATTATGACATGATTTTTAAAACTGTTAAATTTTTTTGTAATAATTCAAGTGCCATTTGTTTAACCAAAAACTATGTGCATCATTCTAGAGCTAAGCATATTGACATTAAACATCATTTTATTCGTGATCATGTATTAAATGGCAACATTGAGTTAGCTTTCATTGGAACTGATCTTCAACTAGCTGATTTTTTTACAAATCCCTTTTAGAAGAAAGATTTTGTTTTCTTCTAAATGCTCTTGGAATTATTAAAAATTCTTCTTTAAAATAATTTTCCTTAATGCTTTAAATTTTTTTACCATATTTTCCTTAATTAGTTTGTATGCATTAATTATATTCCCTTCATTAAAATCCTCTTTGCCGCCTATTTTCTCCTTTCTTCACTCAATCATCATATCACCGCCTTGTTTCTATCTCTTTGTGTCAGCAAAGCCACATCTTTTCCATTCAAGTGTATCTCCATTTTCTTTCTCTTTCTTTTTATTCACATTCTTCTCTTTCATTCTCCATCCTCTCTTAAATGGCTATGTCTTAGAAACCCTCTTCTCTACCATCTCACAAAAGCTCCCAAAATAAAGGAAAAGGAAAGGCTCACTCTCCCGTACATGTCGATTCCAACATCTCAGAACATTCCTCAAATTCCTCATATATCAAATCTCTGCCTAAGTATTCTGGTAACCTAGAATATCTGGAGAAATCTAAGAAGAAATGCAAATTCGATTTTGAAAGTTACTTGGTGAGCAAAATTGATTTCAAGGGCCCCGATAATGAAAGTCTTTTTCAATCTCTAAGGGATAAGACTCTTGCTCATGGGAGAATTATCAATCTCTATCTACTCTCTTCTATTCACTCGACCTGAAGGAATTTTTTGAGTTCTAAGGCTGGAAAATATTTTCTCTTCTTCTCCCGCTATTGTGTATGAACCACTAATTTGATTATTCTACTCAAATCTTCATTCCTATAATACCAATGAACTCGAAACCCTTATCTTGGGGAAACATATCTTCCTTGATTCTTCTTTCTTCGATGAAGTGTTTGATGTCTATTGTTCTGGTCTCTCTATCCCTTTCAAAAGGTTGTGGCCCTCTGATTTTGAAGTTACTCTAGATCAAGCTAGAAAATTGCTTGTTGTGGACAACCCTCGTCCTCTTCCATCTCACTTAGGACCCAAAGATCTATCTTTTGAGACCAGGGTCCTTTCTCACATTATTGCAAAAACTCTAAGTCCTCGGGCTGGCTCTCACTCCACTCTTACTTTGAGAGACACTCTGCTCACTTACTGCCTCATCTTCAAGCGTAAGTTTAATCTTGCCTCTCTCATTATCAAGAATATGATTGTATTTGCCTCTAATTCCTCTAGCTTGCCTTATGGGATGGTTATCACTCATATCTTGGAAGCCCACGACATCAATTTTTCGGATATTCCTCCTACCTCTGTTCAACAGTGTTACAATAACAGGGCCTTTGGTAGCATGGGGTATGTGCTTATTGATGACTCTTGGGTTCTCAAGCATGAATCTGATATTCCCCTTCCTACTAATCCTTCCTGTTTTGCGTCTTTCTCAACTCCTGTGCCTCCTATTGATCTGTCCGAATTTCTTTCCAAACTCGCTGCTACTGATGATAAGATTGAATCTTTTAAAGATATTGCGATGGGAACTCAGTTTCAGGTAGCGCGTGTTCGTGACATTGTCAAAGAGACTGGAAGTGATGTTGCCAAAATTTTTCTCAAGGTTAACAAGGTAATTCAGAAATCTATCAAGGTGGCTACAAAGATTCAAGCCAATGGTTATCGTGTTGTCAGTTCTCTTAATGCAAATTTCGAGAACCTAAAGGAAGCCACTGTCAACACTGTCTACTATCTCTTCAATATTAAGAGAGGATCTCCTATGTTTTGTGTTTAGTACAATATTTTAGTTTTTAATGGTCTGTATTTTGCTAAACTATCCTTTTCTTTGAACATCCAGATATCTCTTAACTAGTTTTATGCTATCTATGTGTGTTTGTATGTTGTCTGTTTGCATTGCATATTTTTCTTTTTGATTGATGTCAAAGGGGGAAGGGGAGAAATCTATAAGAAACTAGTTCATATAAGTCAACTAGACAGGGGGAGCAACTGAGATGAGTCAAATATGCAGAGGGAGAAATTGCAACAGTTGCAAGTTGCTCATACAGATCAGGGAAATTGACTATATAAAATTTAGTTGTCATCATCAAAAAGGGGGAGATTGTTAGTGTTTTGATTTTAATGATTGACAACTACTATGTAGGAAAATATGGAAAGCTAAACTTAAGGAACAAGTCAGGCATATATCAATATGGGAAAGACCAAATTATAACTAATATGAAGACGACTGAAAATTAGGAGAATGATTACAAGATCAATTTTATATGGAAGGAAAGCAAATCAAATCTCAATGAAGGAAACCCACATAAATGGGAGAATATTCAGCTTTCTATATGGAAAGAAGGCGAATCAAATATCAATAAAGGAAACTCAACATTCTATATGAAAGGAAGAATATTCAAAATGTTACCAGATCTCACTTCATAAGGAAAGAAGAAGCAGTCACCTCAATCAAGATCACAGATGCGGCTTAAGTCAAGAGAGTCATTTATGACTCACCCTTATTCTTGGAAAAGTATATTTAATTTTCTTTTCCAAGGATCAAATATCTTGGGTTGCACATTTCCTTCAAACGGTCACATATCAAGCAACCTATTTAATGGACCTTAAAGGCAGAAGACACATATACTTGCAGTCATACCATCACTTGTTCTTTGCTTTACTTTTACCAAGCATTGTAATTCTTAGTGACTTACTGTGTATCAAAAAAAAAGAAAGGAGAGGAAATTCATAGTTGGTGAGGCTGTTGTATCAAAAGATTTGAGAGAAAAAGAATCGAGTACAAAAAGAAAGTGTTGACAAAAAGAGTTACACTCAAACAAAATTGTAACCAAATTCATTTGAGTAAGAACTAGTAGAACACCCTTGCAACCCAAGGGGATTGGAGTAAGATCCATTAGGGATCCCAACCAGTATAAAAATTTTGGTGTCAAATCTTTACTTTCAGTATTCTTCAAATTCTGCATTATTACTCCAACAACTGCTGCATCAAGTCGACTACCTGGTAAGGCAGTCAACTGAGAAAAGTTAAAAAGGAGCAATTCATTCCCCCCCCCCTCCCCCCCCCCCACATATTTTTAGTGTTGGATTTTATGTTTTTGCATAGTTGGTGCTGATTTGTACTTGATCTTATGTCGACTTCTTAAAGTCAAAGTTTAGAAGTCCTTTGATGTTTTTCTCTTTTACGGGTCACCAAAGTCTAAGTATCACCATTCTTGTCATTGGGGAAATCAACCATCTGGGACGTATTGGTTGTTTTATTCAAGGCGTGAACTCAAACTTGTTCAAAGGTACCAAACTGTAGCATGACAATTCCTTTAATTTTTAGTGATGCCACAGAGCACATAGGTCGTAGAGTTTCTGAAATTGAACCTTTCTTATGGTCCATCTTAGCGCTAACATGGTTTGAATCAACTGTATCGCTATCATCAATGATGATCTTTCCCTCTCGCATTAATGTCATGATCTTTTCCTTTAGGATAAAACATTTTGTGGTGTGATGACCAACAATGCGGTGAAATTTTCAATACCTAGGATCACCGGCTTTGTTAGATTTTTTAGGTCACTTTGACTTAGGGAGTTCAATGACTTCTTTGGAGAGCAACTCGTCAAGAATCGCAGGAAAATCAGAGTCGGGAAAAGGATATACCTTTGCTTGTAACTCCTTCAAATTTGATTGATTTTTCAATTCGCGCATTTGATACTTTGGAGCTTTCTCTTTTAATTTTTGTTTTGTGGAGGCCTTCGTAGAACTCACGGTTATTGCCATGGATTCCCTAATTTGATCTTCTGACGAGTCCTTGAATTTTATGACTTCTTTCCTTGAATCAAAAACAGGTGACGACATTCCATGACTTGCAATGCTCGCGTAGCTAATTCTTCAAAAGTTCGAGGCTTAATCCCTTGGAGGATATAGACAAGGCCCCAATGCATACTTTAAATGCAAACTTCAACCGCATAAGTTTCAAAAAGTTGATCCTTGCAATCTAAGATCAACGTTTGCCAGCGATTAATGAAGTCCACCACAGTCTCATCTTTACTTTGTCTTGTGTTTGTCAACTCCATCATGCTGATCGTACGACGGGTGTTTTAGAAATGATTTAGGAACTGACTTTCAAGTTGCTCCCAATAATTAATTGATTCAGACTCCAAGTCTGTATACCAATCAAAGGCATTGCCTTTCAAAGAGCGAACAAACTGCTTGACAAGAAGATCACCATGTTTACCAGCACTGCTACAAGTCTCAATAAAATACGCGATGTGTTAACTGGGATTTTCCTTCCCATCAAATTGTTGAAACTTTGACGATTGATATCCAATTGACATCCGTAAGCCCTCGATCCGCTTAGAATATGGCTTTAAGTATCCTACAAATCTTTGTAATGGATTGTCATATTGTGTCTTGATAGTGTTTACAATCATATCTTGCAGTTGTTGAACTGTTAGAATGACCACAGAAACTAATTGATTAGCACATTGAGTGTCAATGAGAGATTCACCATCAACTTTTTCTTACGGTGTTAGATTATGACTTGTTTCTCCACGATCGTAGAGATCTAACTTGCTCATAAGTTGGGTGATTTGAAGATCTTTCTCATCAACAGACTTCTTCAAGGTTTCAATGGTTTGCTCCATCATTGCAAACTTCTCATCCATGTCAACTGCAGCAACCATGAAGGTGTTGACTTCTATTGAAGTTGGAGAATTCGTTGAGTCCTCAGATTCGCCAAAGTAGAAAACAGTTTGATATAGTTCGTCAAACAACATAGATACAAGGCTGCCCGCCCCAGGGGTTGTAGTTTCAGCCGTAATTTGAGATTTTCTCCTTTTTACCATCTCCAAAGAGGTGAAGTATTGAGATCCATCCAAAGCACAAGCCTTGATCTTGCGTCGAGTGATGGGTCCAACATGTCTGATCTCAAAAGATATGGCAACAGTAGACTCCTTGCACAAAACGTTTTTTCGAAGTCTATTACAGTAGTTGAATTTGTAGTTTTTCGATTTGCAGAAGGAAGAGATGAAGAGCAAAACTGATCCCACTAGGTGTGCCAAATTTGTTCGCAGTAAATTTTTGTAGTGCTGAAAATTAACTGCAAGTAAAATAAATATAAGAAAAAGATAATTTTATTGATGAATCTTGTGAGTACAATTTTGTTGTTCTCTTGATTCTTCCCTCCTAAGATTTCTTCGTGATTCGAGGGTCGTTAGTAGCATTATTCTCTAGTAAGGATGATTCAGACCTCCTTGAGATGTATTTGATTTCCGAGGACGTTGTGCAGCACTTTGTCATTTTGGGTTGATCTCTGGGAAGAACTCCGTTGACTACTCCTTTGAAGAACTGTGTAGTTGATTTGTGGCTTTCTCCAATACTTGCTGAATTGTCCTCAAAAAATTATGTAATCCTCCTATTTATAGTTGTAGGGGGTAGGCAGTCTAAGTGTAAATAACATCTTCTGCCTCATTCTGATTGGTCCATCAAGTCATCAAGCTAATCACAAATTCTATGTGATAAGGTTGTTTGTGATTGACCAAAAACATGTTATTTTGGACACTTGATGATGTTTTATTGGCTCTTAAATTTGACTTGGCTAACCACGTCATTTGAACGTATGGCCTTGTCTGGTTGGTCTTCAATTTGACTGGGATGCCACGTCACTTGACATGTGGCATGAGTTTGGGCTTCAAGGTGAAATGAACCTTGAACTTGAATTTAATAAAAAAAATGGACTTATTGTTTTTTTAAAGCCCAAATTAATTTCAAAACGAACATGGAGTCAATCCAAACTTGATATGAATTTGACCTAATAACTTTTATGTGTCTACAGTAATAACTTATTACTGTGGAAGCCTCTAATTAAGTCCTCCAAAAAGAATTATAAACTTGAACCTGGACGCGTAGGTAATATTTTTCCACTTTTAATAAGTTATTTTGGAGAACTTGAACTGAGTTTCAATTTTCTATGGCATTTTAAGTTTCTTAGTGTTAGGGAAGCGAAGCAGTATGAGAACGAAATATTTTTTACATCTATTTCAGTTGTTCTGCATTTGTATCATTGTTCCACATTTATAATCTGATTTTACTATTTATAAATAAATTAGCACTAATTGATACTTAAATGCTTACGGTAGTTTATTCACTTTCTTAGAATTATAGTCATCTTCCATTTTATATTAAAGTTGTACAATTTTGTTTGCTTATTACTTTTCTTTGCATTCCATCAATTAAAACGTTTGTCACCAATTTGAAAGAACTTATCATAATAGACATACTTCCTTCATTTCAAAATTAATGGTAATTTTCCCTTTTCAATTTATATTAAAAATAAGTGTTTTTTCACATAATCAAAAAAGACATTAACGATGTTCTTTCAATTTTACCAATTTTTAAATAAACTGAGTGATACATTTTCCAGAAACTACTAAAGAACTATATCTTTTTCAAAATATTTACGAAACGTAAGTTAGTAAAAATACAACTTATTTTCTAGGAATAGTAATTTTCTTAAGGGAAATGTCCAAGCTAAAAGCACCACACATTTTTAAATGATTAGAGTCTTTCTCAACGTTTTCTTTTCTTTAAATTATCTTCGCAGAATTCTCTTCAAAATGACATGCTCATTTGATTTTTTATCAATCACAAATTTCAAGTATTTGATTTACAAGTTGTGAACCACATAGTACTAATGCTACCTTTGTTCCTACTTTTACTTGAGTTATTTTTCCTAATATAATTGACTCAATCTTCATTAGCTATATTCTTTTATATCCCATGTCTTTTGGTGTAAATCATGGAATGTACACAGTTAATCAAGCAATTATCAGATTCTCAATTCTTACAAGCAAAATTAGGTATGTCTTATCATACTAATTAATGATCATTTCTGATGGGAAAACAAGTTCTAAAGTCCTTTGGGTTTTTCAAAATTTCTGTTAGAAAAAATTGTGGGGGTGTAACCAACATTTCGCATACACATCTCCTAGGAGAAACCAACATTCCATAATTTTTAGTTTTACTATAATATTTTTCTTCTCTTAGATACTTGATGGAGCAAAGTTATTTGGAGAATTATAAGCAAGATAAGAAATCTGGTCATTCAGACCCAAAAAATATTGAGGTATAATTTATTTTTTATTGGAGTTCTAAATTTGATAATGGTTGAATATTGAAGCAAATTGACGTTAGGTGGTAAAACGTCTATCTGTATTTCTTCAAGTAAATTAATTTTGATTTCTTAGCATGTTTTCTAACAAGTTTGATTTGACAATTTATGTGCTTGGTTACTCAATAAACTAAATTTGATTGATTATTTTTGTGGACCTAGAGTAATCATGGACAATTTACTTGACATAGTTATTGCTAAACTTTTGCCTAGAGTATTTAGTGATTTGAATTATTTCATTCTTTACTCAGTCATAATAAAGCAATTTGATGATTTGCTTGCGTTTTTTTTATTACCATATATTTTAGATATTGATTTTTCCTATGGTCATTCAATTAATAATTATTTTTTTTGGAATCCCAGAATAACCCGCAGCCGCTATAAGCTTCACGCATCTTCGTCATCCTGAAAATGATGTTAAACAACCCAGTCAACCACTTCATGCCTGCCCCTCCTGTGCACTTTCAAAAATCCACCGGAATCTCGTCCGGCCCAGTCGCTCTACCCCTATTCATCCTACAAATGGCACCCTTAACCTCCTCAACCTTAATGCGCCTACAAAAATCATAGTCATGAAACCTCTCAGAGTGCTCCAAATCCCCCAACACAATGCTAGTGTCCCTTTCTTCGTTCAAGAGTTTATAAAAGTAAGACTGTCATCTCCTCTAATAAGAACCTCCTCCTCTAAAACTTTGCTTCTGTATCTTTTATGCACTTCACTTGGTCAAGGTCCCGAGCCCGCCTCTTCCTAACCATGGCTAGCCTGTACAATTCTTATCACCACTTTTACCCTCTAAAACTGTATACAAGCTTTCAAAAGCTGCATTCTTCGTCGCTGTAACTACCAACTTAGCCTCTCTCCTAGCAATTTTATACCACTCCATATTCTTCCATTTCTCCTTCTCATCCTTATTCTCAACCAACTTCACGTAAGCCCTCTTCTTAGCCTCTCGAGACACCCAATACCTCTCTAGCCGTCTCCTTGATGCAACTGGCAGTCATATCCCACATAATATCCGCATCTCCACTACTCTCCTAAACCCTTCTAGCCACCAATTTCTCCCCTATCTCGAGCGCACTGTCCATAGTCAGGCTACCCCATTTAATCCTCGGCCGGTCATCCACACCCCTTTTCTTCCTCTTCTTCTTGATCGCCAAGTCCATCACCAAAAGCCTATGCTGGATCAAAAGATTCTCATTTGGTATAACCTAAGAATCTCTACAAAAACCCTTATCACCCTCCCTAAGGAGCAAAAAGTCAATCTGAGTCCTGGCCACTGAATTACGGAAGGTAACAAAGTGGACCTCCTTCTTCGGGAAGCTTGAATTAGCTACCCTCAACACAAAAGCCCGAGTAAAATCAGAAAGCGTGACTCCTCCTTCGTTCCTCTCACCAAAACTAAAGCCTCCATGCACATCGTCACTATCAATTGAAAGTTAAATATCTCAATATATTGATTTCTTATGCGTTACCTATTGACTATGCAATCTAGATTATGCTAAATTATTTCTTCAAAAGGAAAAAAAATGCAGTGTTGGACAAAAGAAAAATTTTCAATTCAAGTGAATTCAGGAGTCTATTACGTTTTGAAAAAACTGATTAAACTCAAATATAATTTGGAGAAAGAAGCTCAAATATGATACTTAGGAATATTCAAATTCCAAATCATACAAGAAGTGCTCATTCTCCAGAAGGAAATTGTCCATAGACCATGGTTAATCTTAAGGCAAATTAATACAAGTTACTATGCAAATTTACTATAGAGAGTATAATTTTAATTATAATTTTCATACTTTACAAAGCGTCTTTTTGATTCAAAGCACATTCTAATTGGTAGAAACTAGTATATATTAAAAATGCCGAATTGAGTTGAACCTTGCTACTAACAGTAAATTGGACTATTTAAGCTTAAGAAATTCTTGGGCGTATCACTTTCATTTCGAATAAGAAATTTCCAGCAATTACATCAATTCATTTAAAGAAACAATAAGTAAATAAATATCACCAACTATATAAATTATTCCAAAGTAGCAAGAAAATATCCTAAAAGAATAAAGTGAAAAGTAGCAATAAACTAGAGAAAAAAAGAATGAAGAATCCCACTACATTTTCCTCCTGTCAAATCGAATAATTTCTTATTTTTAGCTTTGAAAGGGAGCGTCAGCGTAACCGGTAAAGTGACTCTCGCTGTCTGGTCCTTCCCGGATTCCGCATATAGTAGGAGCTCAGCGCACCAAGGGGGGTTTGTTCTCTCACACAGAAGCTTCAATCCTAGGCTGAAAAGAGAATGCACAACTGAATTTCCTGGAATAGCCATCAACACTACTACAAGAAGCAGGCAATTCAGTCCACTCATTTCCATCCAATTTGCACAAGAAATACCTACAATTCTCATCATCAGTAGAACTAGAAATGCACACAAACATGTGTTCACCGGCTCCTCCAGTGCAGTTGATGTCCACTTTCTTGCCATAAAATTCATGTGAAATTGCTGCTGGCATTGCTAACACCTGATTCCAAGTCCATTCTTTTTCATCAAATTTCCATACTCCAAGGCTTGCTGTTTCAAGGAATTCGGATAGCACAACCGTAAACAACTCCCCTCCACATTCAACTAAGTCAATTGAGTATTCGTGATGAAGTGGGAGCAATCTTGGGTACTCGAAAAAGTTCTTTTCAGTAAGATTGCAAGCCACCACTTTCCCTGAAGAGTTCAAGAAACAGAGGATTTCTTGGCCATCTCCGCCTTTCGTGGTGGTGGTGGTGATTGAAGAATATTGTTTACATGGGTTTTTTTGTATTTCTGTTGCTACTACATTCCCACATTTACTCAAGAAATAGATCATTCGATCACCGTCTTCTTCTTCTTCATCATCGTCAGCACTGCAGGATTGAGCTGCAGGGCAGCTAGGAGATTTTCTGCTCAACATTGCAGAGTCTTCCCAGCTATCTGTCATGGAATTGTATACACTGAAGGAAAGATTCGGAATTTCTCCGAAAATCAAGAAGAGTTTGTACGATTCCTGAGTGGAAATCATTCCAATGGCACAAAGGGTATCAGAATAATCCAACGAAGGAAGCTTACGACACGAGGAAGTAACAGGGTTACAGATAATGAATTCGCCATTTTCGCCGTTATGGAAGCAGAGGAGTCCACCAGAAGCAGCAACAGGAATGAAATTGGACTCATTTTGATGCTTTTCTTCAAGAAAATTAGATGGGTAGTTGAGGAATTTCCAGTTCATTTCAGCAGAATCATATACAAAGTGTTGTTGATTCATGAAATGGGATGATTGTGAAGAATCAACCATGTAAAACCAAGGTTCTCTTGATGAAATTTGAGAGCATGCATGGTGGAAAGCAGGAGAAGTAGCAGCAGATTTCCACCTCTTGCATACAGAAGTTAATCGAAGAAAAGTTGAAGTTGGTAGCCGTGAAAGAACCCTTTCAAGAAGATCTTGATTAAGTTCATCCAGAGGAAAAACAAAATTATAATCTTCACCACATATGTATTTTGACTTCCTCTTAAGATTTCTTGTAGAGGCCATTGGAATTGGGAAGAATGAATGGCTTAGTTTGGTATAGTGAGAAGCTAATTTTGTAGTGTGGACTGAGGAGTTTGACATATGGGGGTTGGACTTGGATTATAAAGTGGTAAAAGAAAAGGAAGAAAAGGGAGGGGTGGGGGCGGGGGGGAGGGTTAAGGGGTGTGTGGGGAAGCTTCGTACAGGATCTTTTTTTTGTATTTTATTTGCGTTGACAATTGAGTAAAAGTAAAAGTGAGTTGGAACACTTTTGGAATTGTTGTGTTTTGCATATTGACAAAGAGCATCTCATATTCCCATTCGATGTTGGTTTCCTGTTTCTCAACCATTCACTATCTAACACTCCGTCTGTTTCAAACTAAGCATTGCTCAGGTGTGGTTCAAGCACACTTGTAGTCTAAGGTCTGGTTCAAGCACACTTGTAGTCTAAGGTCAAAATCGAATAAAGAACTATCTTAAATTTTTAAGAAAAATTAATAGATATTTTTATAAAATCTATTTTTTAAATTTTCTTGAGATGTAATGTTGTTAATAACTTTTTTGAAATCGATTTCTTATAATAACTTTTTTTCAATTAGTAATATAATCAATGTATTTGATTTTTCTTGATATATAATAGTACTTTAGATATATCAAATTTATTTTAATAATTCTTTCCTTTTATATAAAAAAATTATTTTTTCTATAAATAGTATTTACTATTTTTTTTAATAAAAATACCTATAATATATTAATGCTTAAAAAAAATGAGGCCCTTCAAATTTGGGCCCCAAGGCAGTTGCTTTTTTTCCACATAGGTAGAGCCGGCACTGGTATTGCTTTAGGTATTCAAAATAAGAAATAGTAATTGTTTTTTACTATATCCTTATATTAAAGAATTAAGTACTTTTTGATAGTATTCAATAGTAACATCTAATAAACATGGGTAACTTAGTAATTGCTTTTCTTAATTGACATGAAATGAGCTAAAATGATACTTACTTTTAAACGAAGGAGTACCCACCAACTCGACTGAATTAGATTCGTATTGCTCTTAATTCGTAAAAAAAAAGCACTTTCTATCATAAATTTATTACAACTCAAAATTGACAAATTTAGTGAAATTGTCTGAAGAGATATAGTGTATAGAGGCACATTAGGCAGAACTTATACCTGTCGTAAATTTATCAATTTGCAAAATTTAAACCCAAAACCGCTGTTAAAAAATGAAGAGATCTTGTTAATATATCACACTCCTTGATGGTAAGGTGTTTGTCTGACTAGTAGAATAAGAGCTTAATGATAAGATGAATATTTAAATTTTCTTTTTTAAGAGTATTTTTACACACGTGGTGGGAATATATTGGGTATGTTGTTGTTGTTGTAAGAGTATTTTTACACAAAACGATTTGAGAAGTGGGATAGTCTTGGATGATCAACATTCCTGTAATGAATAATTTTGATTTTGTCTTGAATCAAACTAGCTTTAAGTTTAGTTCACTCTTAATTGTTTAAAGATTTAGGACCGCTATTTCTATAGGACTCTGAACCATAATATATGAAGTTTAAAGACTTCATTACAGATTATAATCTCACCAATTAACATTATAGCATGGGCACAACAGGTTTGACATCTATTATAAAAGAGAGAATCCACTTCAGATAACCACGTCTCTGCTAGGCAGCTTGTGGTCGTTAAGGCTATTACCAACAACAAAATTATGTTTGAGATGTCAACTTGAAATCTCGATGAATCGAAGAGAAAAGCATCTACCCTTTCGAAAAAGGATGGCATGACGACAATTGTTGCAGCCTGCAGGATAACATTCTAACAAGTGATATAGAGAAAAAAAAAAAGATTACTGACATAGAGGAAAAGAAAGTGGAATAAGGAAAAACGAAAAGAAAGCAACCAATTCTAAGTGGTCCTTGGATATAGATTTGGTTGAAACTGATAAAAAAAGGTTTTTTGAGCTAAAGCTAAAAAATAATACACTTTTAATTTTAAAATATTTGTCACGTTTAGCTTATTAAGAGTTAAATTATATGATTTTTTTAATAAATATTTTAAGATGTATTTTTTTTAATTATATTAATATGAAAAAGATAGCAATTTATAATATTTTTGTATAGTTTTTAAATATTTATATTTTAATTTAAAATATTGAATCAATCTAATCTAATTTAGCTTAAAAAATTAATCACATTGACCCTCCTGAAGTGAAACATGACAAATATTTTGAGATGAAAGGTAAATTAATTAAAATTCTGTGAATATGAAAAGTAATTTCTCAAAAAATTAACAGAATATGAAAAGTAATTTCTCAAAAAATTAACTTTGACCAGTTGTCATTCCTGGAAAACCCATTTTCAAAAAACACTAACTCCAAAATAATTTCAATATATAACCAAACAGTACTTATTGAGAAAAGAAAAAATATATGTCCAAAATGGATTGACAATGTGAAATTCCGACAGACTACTCATTCCAATATATATTACTGAATTGACTAATATTAATTGTGGTATGATAGAACTCAAATCATGCTTCTGCATTTTCCCACTCCAATCTCATCATTGTGATGTAACACCACCCCCCCCCCCCCGGCCCCCCCAAACCGATGAGAATTTTGTCCGTTCTCTTTGTCACGGAATAATGAAAGACCTTGTTACAACCGATATCCTCAACTCTGATGAATTGTTTGATAGACTGACTCATGGGTCATGAAAATAAAAAATATATTTACTTTGTTTTAATATTTTTGAAGTTGAAAATAAAGTTGAAATTGTGTTTGATCATAGTATTTTGAAAATGGGGTATTTTTGAAGTTAAAAAATAAAAAAGTGAAAATAAATTTTAAGAAAATTAGAGTTTTATGAAAATTGAGTTATTTTGTGAAAGTAAAAAATTTTAATTTTTTTTTTTAAAAAAAATATTAAAAAATATAAAAAGTGAATCCAAAAATAGTGAAAGGTGATTTCAAAAATTCAAATATTGTGAAAACGTATTCCGAAATATTTATGACTAAACAAGTATTTCTGAATAAAGTGAAAACGTATTCTAAAATATTATGAATAATATTTATGGCCAAACGCATATTAAGGCCCCATTTGACCATAGATTGTATTCAGAATACTTGTTTGGCCCTACGTATTTACACCTCTCACTTTATTTGGTTTCACTTTTTTCACTTTTTCATTTTTTTAAAAAATTTAGATTTTTTATTTTCATAAAATAACTCCATTTTCATAAAATTTTAATTTTTTTAAATTTATTTTCACTTTTTATATTTTTTTAAAAATACATTTGAATTCTAAATATTAACTCCAAAATACTATGGCCTGACACTACTCCGACTCTATTTTCAATTCAAAAATTTCAAATAAAGTGAATATGTTTTTTATTTTCATGGTCACACGCCTACTAGATAAGTATAGATAGTTTTGGAATGAGAATTTAATATTATCTTGTTTTTTTTATCTGGTTATTAATTTTATGATAAGTTATATTAGAATTAATAATTATTACCAGGGTAAGTTATTTTTATCATAGGATGAAATAATAATACTTATTAGTTATTTCGAAATAAAATACAATAATGATAGAAATACTCTTAAGGTTCGTCAAATCCCCTTTCTACTAAATATGATGAAGGATATTTTTATGAACAACAATTCTTATTAAAAATTATGCAATATATGTTATTTATAATACAACAAGCAAAACAATCAATAAAAATAACCTCAAAATAACTAATTACAATATAATTAATCTCATAACTTGTCTTCAAACCAAATGAGATCGTACTGTGAAGACTCCAATGTAGTTGAGAAAGTATGTTCTGTAAGAAACAAGTAAAATAATTCTTCCAAAAGAAAAGAAGAAAGCACATGGACAGAGAGAAAAGAGAAGAGTGAAATTGTTTTTAATAATGTGTCACGAGTGGGCTAAAGTTAAAAAGAGAGGGGGTAATAGGCCCTACCATTGAAGGGAACCATAAACTAACGAGGAAAAAGTCTTTTATCCCTTTCTCTCTGTGGATGGCATTGTCATGCAAAAACAACATATATACAGCTGACTTGGGGTTGGCGGTGGTTGAGCTATGGGTGGGTAGGGGTTGGTTTTCCTATATTTTTCTTTAAAATAAGAAATCACAAACACAATGTGTAAATCCAAATATAAATTTGCTACCACTTCTATCTCAATTGATATCATGCATGGAGTTTGATTGAGTACAAAATTTTAAAAATATGAAAAGATTTTTGAAATTTATGGTATAAAATAAGTCATACGTGTTTATATTGTTATAAATCATTTCGTTAAGGATGAAATTAGTAAATTGTTATTAAGTATTGAAATGTGTCATGTTTTTAAAATTTACTAAAAAGGAAAAATGCGTCATATAAATTGAGCCAGAAGAAATAATATCTTCAACATAAACATTTTATAAAGTTTGAACTATATGCTTACTCTTTCGTTTTGACACATGATCTTTTCTTTTTCACCCTTGCTTGTGTCCAAGAGTAGAAAGAGAATAATTTTTCCTAGAGCTTTTTTGTTCTCCGCAATTATCTCCGGCTTCCATTATCAGAAGTTTTAATTAATATTACTAATAGTTAGAGGATGTTTTACAAAATTATAGTAGAAGAAAAACAGATTAGGTGATAATGGACGTCTAAAAAAGAAGCTCATGTTAACACACACAACATAATTGTGTAAACTTTGATCGAATTTCAATTTAAACATCTAAATTATGTTGTGCCTGTGTTACATGAACCTTTTTCTTTTTAAATGACGTCTATTATCATCTTAATTGTTTTTCTTCGACCATATTATGCTCACTCTTTTCTTGATATTTATGCTGGTGGAAAGTATAGCATGCTAGCTCATAGATAACAATTGCCGCATCTTTCACCACCCATTGACTCTATGTCCATATCTATCGAGAAAAGAAAATGATTTTTGATATGTAATCGCATGGTGGGCATAGAAAAGATTATTGCAACCCCAAGGGACAAGGGTTTCTTAAAAAAAGAAAAAAAGTTCTAATTAAGTGGTTTGTTCAGGGTAAATAATCAGATCCATTAAAATTTAAAAGCAATTTCTTGTAGTACAGTGGTTGCAAATTACAATATGTCAGAGATCAAGTGAATATCAGTAAATAAAAAGTCTAATTTAATTGCATTTGACTCGAGAAAAGGAGAAAAAAAAAAAACGAAGTAAAGCCAAACCTAAAATTTGTCAATTCCAAGTAAAGCATACTCTTTGCCTGCAGTTGAGGAATCTATGCCTCGTGTTGAACTTAACTTTTTTCCATATTATACTAATGTGTGCACTTTGGTAGTTGTCTTTTGGTTTTGTCCATTCTTGTGCTTTTAAAAGTCAAATACTTGGACAGCAGAATCCAAAGCTAACCCATAATTTCCTTTTTTCCAATTTCTCCTTCTACTATATAGTTTGTTTATTAGCTGTTGTTGATTTATAATTGACTTTGGATGCTCGAGGCTGAAGCTGAACAATTATATTTTATTTATTGAATTGGAATAAAGCCGTCAATTACGATGCCTTTTTTTCCCCTTCCAGATAGATAATTTTTTCTGTTTTACTTTTGCTTCGGGGCGTTTCGGATTGAGTTTTGTAATTAAAATAATTACTAGGCTGAATCATTTGGTCATTTAGTTTATAAAATACATACAAAGTGTATATATTATATAAACTAATTAGCCAAAGGATATATATCGTAACTTTCCTTTAAGATATTTGGTTGTAATTGGCTTAATGGATTTGTACGTTACCTAAATAAATCACTTTTGTTAATTGATCAGATATCACATTCCATTGACAATTTCTGGTTCAATAAAATTTGTTGATACCTCAAACCGGTCATGAGCGTTGCAGCGGGGTTAAGCGATAGTTGGCGTTGCAGCACACAATGTTGGGGAACCAGGGTTAAAATAACTCAATAATAATATAATTTGTTCTTAACAAAAATAACAATACTGAATATTAGATCATAATATACTACTACAATAATATAGTAAAAAAATATAACAATAATAATATTATTATATCGATATAATGATACGGATAAATTATAAGAGTAATATAATTACTTATTACCAAAATTATAATACTGAAAATAAATCAATTGCTAAATAATATTTATATAGGTTAGTATATTAGTAGCAAAATAATAATATAACGATAATAATACTTGAGTTGTGCTGGGCACTGTCCTAAGAAATTATTTCAGCACTTTAAAGTCCAGTGGAGGAACTGTCCTATTGACGAGGCCACTTGGGAGACTGAAGTGGACATGCGCAAATGTTATCCCCGGTTGTTCATTGATTCAGGTAATTCTCTATATTTTCCCTCTTTTATTTCTAGTTGTCATTCGGGGACAATTGCTTATTTAATTGGTATCCGATGTAATGACCCATCTCGTTGTTATAGCATTACTTGTGGTGTAAGAGCTTGGGTAGAGTTGTCTCTAGGATGAGAGTTATGAAAATCTCAGGATAAGATCAATTCAGACGAAATCTGAGTGTCTTATGGTGGTTAGTGTGATGGTTTTATAGGTGAGATATGATAGATAAGGAGTGTAGTGATCGATAGAAACTTTCAGAACTAAATTTGGTATAGAACTCTGGTTATAGTGTTTGTCACGATAGGATAAATCCACGAAGTTGAAAAACAAAGTTTGCATTGTAAAAGGGGGAAAATCTGGAAGTTCTCCCTAGCTACCTTTTTATGCTCCGTTGTAGCGGCCTTAGGGTTGCTATAGCACAACCGTTGTAGCGGTAGGGTGGACCGACGTAGCGGTCAACAACATAGCATGAGGGACTGCTATTAAGGGCCCCTTAGCTGCTATAGCGGGACCGCTATAACGGGTGGGGGTGCTATAGCGGACGTTGGGATGTGTTAATGCCTGGGTTCTCCAACTTTTGACGTTACTTTCTCCCAATAACATCCAAAATTCATCCTAGGGTTGTGTGAGGCAATTTTCTCAAATTTTGGGCGATTTCCATCATTGAGCTAAGTTTGTTCCACCATGCTATTGTAGATTAACTCTTTTAATCTCTAGAATCACTAGAATCATGAGCTAGGAAGAAATTCATGGGTTAAGCCCTAAAAGTGATGAACTGAAGAGAATTGCCCATCGGTAGGCTTAAAATCAATTGTAAATGGTTCTAGGTTGCTAGACTTAACTTCCCGACGTAGATTTCTTCTATGGAAATACTAAAACTCCTATTCAACATCTGTCACGCCTTAAATCCTATTGGGGCGGACATGACATCCATAGCCGTAAGGCCCGAGAGAACCAACCTATGATCATGTACATTCATATGCATGTCATTAAGTGAACAAAAATTCTACCACATGCAGATACAATATATTGACGATGAAAATCATGTAAAGACGTTCAAAATAGATACAAAACTTGGCCGTTGGGGCCACAACGTCTAAAAGGTAGAACACTTCTATGTTTGACTTTACCATGTCTACAAAGCCTCTAAAAGATACATAACCATGACTAAGGTCGGGACAAGTCCCCGCCTTATACAACTATTATACAGTATTAAAAATAAATACAAATGACTCGGAAAGCCCCGAATCAACCTGGAGCTCACCAATAGCCTGCAGATGACCCATACCCTACTGTGAAGGTCTATTAGCTCCTGTGCCTGTAGCAAGTAAGGTAGGTCCCCCAAGGGACGTTAGTACGAAAGAATGTACTGAGTATGTAAGGCTATAAGTAACTGTATGAAATATAGTAACTCAAATGGAATCAAATACAAGTGGATAAACGATACTGATATACCACCGTACTGTATATGTGGAACCATGTACCTTACATTCATTTCTTTCCTTTTACCTTTATATCAATATATCAAATATCAATCATATAATGCCCTGGACCAAATGATCAGTGGTAAATAACATTGGGACCGGCTCGAGCTAGACTTATGCCCCCCAAGCTACCACCCATAAATCAATAAATCAGGTTCGGCTTGAGCTAGGTTTTCACCCCCAGAGCTACCCCCCTGCATCCAATAATCAATCGAGATCGGCTCGAGCTAGGGTTTCACCCCAGAGCTACCACCCGTACTCAACCAAATATGCATTACTTCACTTCTTTAATTTTTGTGAGATTGTTACATCGGTGGTCATAACATTATTGGAGCTTTGGAACAATAGTCAACAAATAAGAGACACGTAAATAACAATTGCTAATAAACTTTAAATGAGATACTTGAAAATATTTTGGAGTGGAAACAAGTTTGGTAACGATGTGAACAATAGGTACGGCCAAAGGATACGGAAAAGAGTAACCTTACATACCTTATCTTTCCAACATGTGAATACAACAATTCAACTCCTTCCTTATGTGTTACTCTACAACACAAGTACATAACGGAGCTAACATTAACAACTAACTACGTTACAAGTTCACAAGACGATAAGTAGTTACTTAACGGGACGTAAAAATTATCCAACATCCCAAACACATGGTATATCATTCCACCTTCCTTGCTACTGCCATATAACTTAATTCCACCCTTCTACAATACAATTTACTACCCCACAACACAAACAATACCAAAACAGTCCACACATCAACATAGATGTTACAAACCGACAAGATTTTCCACCAAGTGCATACTTCACATTTTTACCTCAATGCAACTCCACATATTTATTCCATAGTCACATAAATACCTTCCACAATAATATACCAAAAACAGTCCACACAGTTTCAGAATTCACTTTAACATAACAAGAAAATATTCTCTTTTCACTACGCCAAACGTTCCATACACAATTACGTATAAACATTTCCACAAGTCATACTCAAGGAGTAACAAATTAGGGATAGAACCACACTTAAATATACTGAAATTTCATCCATATAATTCAATTCCTTCAACACCTTAAGTCCCCTTTCAAGTTTAAACGACATAGAGGGCAAATCCTTTACCGATTTAGCAAAAGTGGACTGCTCAACACTTTTTAAACATAACCAACATGATATACACAACCTCTTATGCATATAATATATTAATATATAAGGGTAACCACTTACCAAGGCTTGCAAGTGGAAGATTTGTCCAAAAATCCTTAGAGAAAATTAGGGTGGCTAGGGTTTGAGAGAGGAAAAAAATGTTTAATTGAAAATCTGATTTTTTTGCAAGTGAGATATGTTGAAAATGAGCTGAATTTTAGCCTTAAATACTCCCTATTAGAAGCCTCTCTCAAGTCTATCATTAGCCAAATTTTTGGTCAAAAAGTCCAAGTAAATGATGTGTAGACTTGGTCCATTTTTAATGGATCATCCCCCCTTTTGGGCCCATGTCTTTTTACTTAATTTTTGGGCCTCAATTAGGTCCATAAACATAATATTAATTCAGCCCAACAAATTTAGTGGGTAATACACCAACTATCTTAAGTTTAAATAATTTCATAAATATTAAGGTAGTCAAATAAGTTCAAAAATTTACGGGGTGTTACAACATCAATATCAGTCTACGAAGCCTCTAAATATAAAGAAACTGTCTATGCCGGAACAAGGCCCCGGTAAGTACCATAAAACTAAAATAGTCTGACATAAAACATAAAAGTAATGCCTTCCAGAGGACGGAGGCTCACAAAAGCTAGAAGTCCTGAATGAGTACTCCTACTGCTGCATAGAACCATGATAATATGCCTCAAAACCTACATCATGAAATGATGTAACGTCCAAGATGGTCAATACATGAAATGTATTGGTATGAAGAATAGGGAAGGGAGCATAATATATATATATATATATATTGGATTGAAACTGAGAGGCAATAAGTATAAAACATTTTCAACATAAATGGACTCTTTTACATTCTTTGTATTACTTCGGAACTGGATGATATGACCGACATCAAGTACCCCACGGGCTATATAGGTATGATCCATACCTGATTCGTCGGGCTCTAATTCACGTATGGCGCATGGATTGATATTGAACGTCTTATATTCCTGCATCATCATCTTCATAGAGGAAGAAACATAGGGTTGTTCAATTAAGGATCAAACCCTCCCTACGTCTTCAAACATAGGTTTTGGGTATTAATCCATAAAGATCCACACTGTCTCGGTCAATCATCTAGTTCTCTTAAGCCCATTTTTAGTTTCTTAAAATCATATGAAGAAATCATTCATGAGTTCATCGTAAATCCGTTTATAACCCTCCATTTACATAAAAAAGCAATACATAATTGGTATCGTCATACCAAGACATGTAAGTCATCATTTATCATTTATAACATCATTATGAAGGTTATGTACTTGTTTAAAATAACTAATAAGAAATAATACAACTCTTGTAATTGCCATGCAATTCAATATAAACACCCCTTGAAATCTTGTTCATAAATAATTCCGGTAGAGAAGAATTTTCTAATGAAATACCCCCTTTTTAAAACCACATTCATTCTTAGAAGCTTGGAATTCACAACAAGGAAAGAGGTTTCTTTAACACAACACTTTTGACATAATCAATCTACTTCTCAATCCCAAGTATGAATTTAAAAACCACAGTCTTGACCCATAATATAATTTATAAATAAAAGAGGGAATCGTCCATTTATTTGAATAAAACACATAAAGACTCAACCATTAGTTCAAAGTTTATTATTTGAAATATGAATTAGGAATAAGGAATATAGATTATTGAAAACCCATTAGAATTAGAGAAGTTTTGCATACCTTAAGAACGAGATTGACGGAGAATCCTTGGATTAGAGCCCTAGATTCTACTTCTTAAAGTTTGAATGTTTTGAAACCCTTGAGAGGATTTGAGAGGATGATTTTTAATCAATATTAGTGTAAATAGAAAAGTGGGAGATATTTTAGAATGGTGGGGGACAGTTTAGGTTAAGGAAAGGACCAAAAAGCCTCTAATAACAACACTGGAAAAAATCCCATCGGGGCCTTGACCACAAAAAATGGTATGCGGCTGCAAAATGCTTCCAGTAACATGCCTTAACATTTCTTCTATGTTTCATGGTATGTGTTGGGTATGTGGAGGGGAGAAAGGGGTCTGCAGCCGTAAACCAGTCTGCAAAAGCATTGTAGTGTGTCGGTTAGCTCTCTACTTTTTGGTAAATTGGTCATAACGTATTACTCTAGAATCAGATTAACGAATGGTCAGTGGAGTTGGAAAGTAGACTCAAAGACATTTAATTTAATAAGTAATAGGCCATGTAGCTCTTCATACTGTAGTAGAAATGATCATTTGAAGTTGACCTAAGTAAAATCGTATACTAAAACTCGATTGATCGAAATGCTCTCAACTCAACTTTGCACTAAATATTTCTTATGGCCATGATTCACATAAAAACCACTCACCACACTAGAGAATTGATAATGACACTTATCTAAAATTAGAAATCATTACTTTTGGGCCTATACACATATAAAGAACGAGGTGTTACAATTAGCATATAAGACCCCATACTATGTGTGTTTACTTTTCATGATAGAGTTGATGGTTGATGCATTGTTTGATATTATTCATTCATTCATTATTTAATTACATTGGTGATAAGTAGAGGGTCATAGGCTCTTCCTTTGTTTTCATTAAACTTAGCTTGAGATAGTAGTACAATGGTGTTAATAGGATAATTATTTGTACTATAGTGTTATATGGTTACATGTGAGGTTATTATGTGGATAGTGGTTTTTTTTGGTGCAATTACTTGTTATGTACTGATTGCTAGTTGCTATTATTTGATTTATGTTTATGAATGAGTTTTAAGTTAAGTCGGCCGATGATACCTACCAGTACATAGTATTTGTACTGATACTACTTGTGCTCTTCTTTTATTAAGTGCAGAAAGTGTTCCAATGACTGAAATGAAACCTCAGATTTAGTTTGTGACCAGCAACTTATGGAGCTAAGGGTGAGCACCTACCTTCAGGCAAACATTAAATCTTCTCATTGATCACGCCCACTCTGTCGTACAATGATACTCCTTTATTAATTATTTTTGAGATAGTATTCCGGTTTTGATTTTTATAATGTTCTTGTACGATGACTTTTGGGTCCTTAAGATAATGTAATCAGTAGTTATTTTCACACAGTTATCGATTGTTTGAATGATAGAGATTAAATATTTATTTAAACGAGATTATTATTTATCATTGCTTAAAATAGCTAAATGATTAGATTGATAACTTGGGTTAAATGATTCTTCCACCAGAGGATTAGCATGGGTGTCACTCATGACCAATTAGGTTGTGACAAGAAGATAAAAAAAGAAGAATAAGAAGTAGAAAAAGAAGAAGGATGAAGAGGAGGAGAAGAAAAAGAAGAAGAAAGAGTAGGAGAGTAAGAAGAAAAACAAGAAGGAGGAGAAGGAGAAGGATAAGAAAAGAAGAAGAAAAAGAAGGAAAAAAAGAAGAAGAAGAAGACTAAGGCGTAGAAGAACAAGAATAAGGAGGAGGAGTAGGAGGATAAGAAGAAGAAAAAAAAGAGGAGGAGAAAAAAAGTAGGAGAAGGAAAAGAAAAAGGAGAAGAAGCATGAGCATAAGGAGGATTAGAAGGAGGAGAAGAAGAATGAGGAGAACAAGGAGAAAAAGAAGAAGATAGAGGAGGAGAAAGAGGAGGTGGATTAGAAGAATAATACTGCTCTCCTTCTTCTTTGTCTCATTATTCCTCTTCTTATTCCTCTCTTTTTTTCTCCTTCTTTTCCTCCTCCTCCCCTTCTTCTTTTCTTTCTCTTTATCCTCCCTCTTCTTTTTCTCCTCCTCCTCAGCCTTCATCTCCTTATTTTTCTCATTCTTGAGATATATAAGGCATGGTTGTTTATTTGAGGCAACATTCGTGTTGAAGGTATTGAATTTTATGACACCATTTCTTTTGTGGTTAAGATGTACTCTATTAAGATAGTGATGTTGTTGTAATGAAAAATAAGTTTCTCTTGTTTCAATTGAATGTTAATAATATTGTTTTGCATGGTGATTTGGATGAGGAAGTCATTATTAGGTTTTCTGCTGGCATTTCTATTTCTTCTCCTTTATCTCCTAGCAAGCTGGTATGTATGATCAAAGAATCTCTTTATGGATTGATACAAGCTTATTGATAGTGGTATGCTAAGTTATTTTAGGTCCTTTTTTTCCAGGGTTACACTCACTCCTTAGATTACTATTCTATCTTCACTAGAGTTTTTGGGGCTTTCTATCTGTGGTTTTGGTAGTGTATGTAGATGATATAATATTTTTTGGTTGTGATGTCAATGAGATTTCTTCCCTCCAATCCTTTCATCATGATCAATTTAAATATAAAGGATTTAGACTTTAATATCTTTGGGCATATTTAGGTGTTATATTCCAAATCTGGTATACTTAATCAAAGAAAATTTGTTCATGACCTCCTTCATGATTTTTACTATCCAAATGTGTCATATGTTTTTTGTCTACTTGCATTATTTGTCAAGCTCAAGACTCATGAGGATAATAGTTTAACTATACTTGGAGTTTATATGTCCTTGATTAGAAAGATGAATATATTAACCCACATAAGATATTATATTTGTTTTGCAGTCCAAAATCCTAATCAGTTTATGCAATTTCCTTGTTAGCCTCATATAATAGCTGCTCTTCACCTTTTGAGATACCTGAAAGGGACTTTGAATATGAGATTTTCTTTAACAATAGTCCAGACCTCTGCATTTTTACTTCTTGAGGCAGTGATTGGGCATTATGTCCTAATACCTAAAGGTTTGTTATAGGCTACTATGAGTTATTTGGAATCGTATGGGTTGAAAAGTTAAGAAATAACCTGTTATTTCTATGTCTTTTGCTATGGCTGACTATAGGGTTGTGTAATTACTTTCTGATTTATGCTAGTCTTTCTCTTCTTTTATTTATCTTTTTTTGTGTGATATCCAGTTCACTATATACATATTATCAGATATTCAATTTTTCATGAATAGACGAAGCATATTGAATTCATTTTGTCAAAATTAAGCTTGTTGATAGCCTTATCCATTTTCTTCACACGTCTTTCTCAAAATAGTTGGATGATATCTACCCCAAGTCGCTACTTGATGCTGCTCACCATGGATTTCGTCTCATGTTGGGGTTTATTCCACCCTCTAACTTGAAGGGAGGTATTGGGATTATTCCTCCCAACCCAAATTAGGTGAAGACTAAGACATGAGGATATTTATTATAGAGGAAATTTCAAAAATGACTATTATTTGAGAACAATTTGAGATTTGTAGATATAGTTTAGGTACTGACAATTCATAACATTAATTTAATAGATAGGAGAGGTGAGAGAGATTGGAAGAGGGAGGAGAGGCTAGTGAGATCTTGGAGAGATATGAGAGAAATACTAGAGAGAAGATGAATATAGGTTATATTCAATGAAATACAATAAATAGAGTCAGATAAAGAGGTAAGAGAGATTAGGATTGAGAGAAGATAGGTGAATCTAGGGCTGAGAGAAGATAGATGAATTAGATTTTTGAGAGAGAGAAAGAAGAATTGTTGAGAGAGGATGAATAAATGCTATATTTGATGAAATACATGTTATATAAATGAATATATACTAATACATAGAAGCTCATACATGTAGGTAGAAGTTGTATTTTATACATACAAGTTGATACAAGCTGATATAGAGAGGAGAGATGCTAGATAGAGGATGAATACATGTTGATACAGATAGTATCAAAAAGTATAGTCTGATACATATATGTATATGATTTAATCTCCAATATCTCCAATATCTCCCCTAAATCTCACAATACATGTCTCCTCTCTCTCTCTCTCTCCAATATAAAGTTGATACAACCTCCGTATTGATACGACTTGTATTCATGCATCTCTCACTTCCTCTCTCTATATCTGATACACATGTACATCTATGCATCTGTGTTTTGAACTCTTTTTGTACCTACGTGTATCGGTTGCATAGACTACGCATATCATTTTTTAGTATCATACATATATCAGATATGCATGTACATTTGTGTATCTATTTTTGGTTGATGATTGATACATACGTATATTTGTGTATCTATGTTTCAGTTTCATCGCATACATGTATCTATGTTTAAATTTCAATTTTAAGTATCGTACATTATATATGATGTATGTATATGTGTATTTGTGTTTCAGAGTTTCAAATTCAAGCCTTGTATATGTGTTTCACAATTTCTATTTTAAGTATCATCATGTATCTAATACAATCTGCATCTGTGATATAGGTTGCTTTACATTTGCTTATATGATACAATATTTGAATTGATCAAGAACAATCAAAGAAGAAGATCTTTTTTTTATTTGTATTCATTCCCTTTGTATATCAAAATGGAGGCTCTCAAGCAGTTAATTCCAGCCAACAATGGTGAAATTAAAGATTGAATTGAATAGCACATATTAGTTTTCGCGGCCAAAAAATGAGAAAAAAAATTGCAAGGTGAGAGAGGGGAAGATCTGAAAAAAAATTACGAGATAGGGAGAGAGAAGAAGAGATGATAAAGAGAGAGAGAGAGAGGAAGAAGATGATAAAGAGTGGGAAGTGCTTTATTTTATCAAACATTTGTTTCTCTATTTCCAAGATATGAGCAAGAACTTTGATTAAGAATGAAGGAGTTTCTGTCCATTCCCCGGGGTTGCTTCTATCTACGCTCACCACTAAGTTGATAGATAAGAAGTTTCTCTCATCATTTGCCTCTGATATTAGAATAGAAGTTCATCGAGGAGTTTGGATCTCTTAACAAAGTCACATTATACTACTACTTGAAGAGATAAAGAATGACATTAATGAAACAAACACCACAAGGAAGGGGAAAAAAGCATGGTCAAAGTATCGAACCCTCCGCTGCCAATGCTGATAGTGAAGAAACCAAGAACCTCATTTTCTTGGAATGACATGTTTGGTTTTAATCTCTCTAATAGTAGGGTTATTCTAATTATATTTATCTCTGACCTTGTAACCTTGTGCATGTGATTAGTAAATGTTCTTTTGATTGTGCTAAGTTAATTGATTTTGGCCATTTATGTGCATCACTATACCAAAAGAACAATAAATGAAAAGAAAATATAAGTATATAATATACACGTAATGACATTAAAACTTGTTGTAATTAGTGGGGAGAAATTTCTTGTAAAAGGATGAGAATAAATCTATTGCAATATTTGTCAATGTCTGGATATATTTTGGGTTTATACCTTTAGACCCTTGAAATCTACGTTGTCCTAATCAGCATGTCTCTAGTGTTGATGTAACGACTCATCCCGTTATTATAACATTGGTTAGGATGTCAGTGCCCGAGTAGTGTTTACCCTAGGATGAGAGTTGTTAAAATCTCAAGCTAGGATGATTTTCAATGGAAATCTAGTGTTGTGAGGTTTAGAGATTGGTTGTGTCTCATGGTGTAACATTTGATTGTTTGGTGGTGATATTATATAGTCAAGGGACATTTTAGTCCATAGAAACCTTAAGAATGAGAAATAGATTCATAGAAATCCGGTTATGGCATTTACCGCAATGGGATAAATCTGGGTTGTTATATTTCCTGGTGTGTGTTGTGTAATAAGGGAAAGATGAAAGTTCCCTTGAGTTTCTGCATGTCTCTGGGACAGAGGTCCACTGACCCCATAGCGAGACTATTGTAGCAGTTGGTGAGGAGCTGGAGACCGCTGTAGCAGGCTACCACTCACCATAGTGGGACTGATGTAGAGGTCAGGTACCCGGTGTAGTGGTTATCAAAAGTTAAATGGTCAGATTCTTGATTTTAACCTTATTTCTCCCTAAAATCCAATATTTTGACCTAAGGCTTGAAAAAGGCTACTTCCTAGGGGCTTGGGTGATTTTATTATTGAGATAAGATTATTACACCTTTCTAATATAAGATTAATCTGTTTAATCCGTAGAATCATTACAACAAGGGTTATGGTAAACTTCTTGTATTTAGGCCCTAAGTTGATGAATTAGTGAGAATTACCTATGGGTAGTCCTAAAAGTACTTGATAATGATTCTATGTTGTTATGTTATACTTCCTAGTATATAGTTTCTTCCCTTTAACATGAATTATGGGCAATTAGGGCAAATTAATGAGTGAAATATCCTACCTTGATGATTTAGGCTATGAACTAGGGTAAAATCAGTGAATTTTAGTCCTTAATGCCTAGAATTGAAGAGTAGGTTATTGAATACTCTTTATTTGTTGTTTGTTTGATTGAGAATGATCCAATTCTTCGAGGAAGAGGAAGGCTCTTGCGGAGTAGGTACATCTGGATTCTTGGTTGAGGTAGGTTATGGTTTTTATTGGAGTTGTTGACTTTATTTAGACTTCATGGTTACTCATAAATTAAATGTTTGTGAATTGGCCTTCGGGCATGCTTGTATTTTGTGAGTTAGTGGTTATTGCTTGAATGCATGGGTTAAATAACAATGAAATTGACTAAGTCTATTATGATGATTGTGTACTTATGATATTGGTTCACTGTGATATATCCTGAGTGATAGTGATTGCATTTTATGAGATTATGCTATTCAAAGGGCCGGGTGTCGTCCCTGTACGGTACATATACTTTATTATTGATATTTTTAAGGGTTAAATACCATGTCGGTACGGTACATTGACGAAGTTGGTTCCCTACAGGTAATGACTATAGGACATAAATAAGTCTAGCGTGTCTGTACATATTGGAGTTGATACTTGTGATAACTTGATGTATTGTGTACATACTTGAGTTCATTAATTTATATATGACATGCATGATATGTTGTGGTGGTCGAGGTAGCATTATACTGGTCATGTGAGATTGATAATAATATTGATAATTAGGTGTTGATATTATACTTGCAGGCTTTTAGTAGACTTACGTCCCCAGTTTTATTATGAATGTTGTACATGTAGGGTGATAATACAAATTGATAGTTAGGTTGGTCTTGATTGGTCCATCCAGTTGTGGATGTTGTTGGTTGGTATTGTGAATTACATACTATGTGATGAATGCCAGTTTACTATTTGATTTATGTGTATGTTTGGGTCTGAGTTAAGTTGGTCGATGATACCTACCAGTACATAGGGTTTTATACTGATACTACCCTGTTCTCTTCTTTTGTTGAGTACAAGTTGTGATCTAGAGACTTCTACAAGACTTCACCTCTAGCGTGTGACCAGCAGTTACTGATCCAAGGCTGAGCACTTATTTTTAGGCTATCGTGGATCATCTCGGTAGATCATGTCTCTTTATTCGTACAATGATACTCTTTATATTTCATTAGATTTTGGATATTATTCTTAGACATTGATTTAGTTTTGAAGTTCTTGTATGATGAATTTTTGGGTCCTTGGGAATTGTAATAGGTTGTTTGATTATTCCAAACTTATAACAATCTATTGATTTTATTAAGATATTTATCATTAGTATTGATTGGTTGATATTTCTATCTTAAAAATGGCTAAGTATTTGGACTAGGTTTTGGATTAGATGGTTCTCCCATCGAAGGGTTAGTGTGGGTTCCACTCACGACCATTTGGATCATGACAATTGGCTTAAAGTGTTGCGATCAAAATCGATAGGGCATCATGCAGTAGCAAACAAAGAAAACTTTTGTTGATAATAAATCCGAAAACAAAGAAAAACTATAAAAAAGACTTTATGATATGATATGGGTTTGGTGAATTGACCTGCATATGATAATGTCAATAAAAAATATATATTCTAAAGCTATTGGGACAATAAATATCCCCTTAAGCAAAACTCCCTAAATTAATACATTGTGAAATCTATTGTGTTATGGTATGACAAGAAGGATGTTCAATTTATAAAGGTACAAAATTTTCCTCCAAGAAAATAATAACCAAATATGGAAGAGAATTTATATTTTTCTTTCTAAAAAAGTAAAACAAAATAGTGGTAATATGTAACACCCCATACATTTTCGAACCTATGTTATTACCGTAACATTTATGGAGTTATTTAAACATGAGATTTGTTGGGGTTTTACACATTAATTTGGTTGGGCTGAATTCACATGTGTTCATGGGCTCAATTTGAGGCCCAAAATTTACAAGAAAGACATGGCCCAAAATGGAAAAAAAGATCCATTCTTTCTTTGACTAAGTAAACCTATAAATTATTAATCAAGTGTGGCTAAGGATGAGATTTACAAGGACTATATAAGGTGGAAAAAATCAGATTTTTTTTCATTTAGACACACATGCAAATCTAAAAATTTCCACAAGATATTTCTCTTCTCTTCCAAACCCTAAGGCAACTATCTCCTTGGACAAGATCACTCCTTTGAAAGTTTGGGTAAGTGTTTACTCTTATGGTTCAGTATATTATATGCTTAATTTGGTTTATAAATCATGTTGGTTATGTTGGCAAAGTGTTGGACAGTTCACTATGTGTAAAACAGTGTACTTTTGCTTAATCGGTAAAGGGTTTTGCCTTGTAAACTTGGAAGTGGACTTGTGGTATTGAAGGAAGTTACTTTGATGGATTAAATATCAATATGTAAGATGCAGTTATGTCCTTAACTTGCTTTCTCTTTGTGTGTAACACTTGGAATTGTTGTTGTGAAAATGTACATGGAACCGGTGGCGTATTGAACGGAAAATGTAGTTTTGGTGATGTTTATATGCATTGTGAAACCATGGATGTTCGTTGGCATCTAAGATGATCTAAAATATGTTAAGAGAAGCTTAGTTATGATCATGGACCATTCATTACAAAAAGGACCCTAAAATGACCCCCGGAAGCTGAAACGGGCATCCGCCCTCGCGGGTGGGGCACCTGCGAGGGCAGATGCCAATGCAGGTGACCCTGGACCAGACTAATGGTCACCTGAGGATGCACCTCAACCACCTACAGGCGCAGGTGGCTTCGCAGGTCAGCCCAGAACTTCGTTTTGTATGTTTTTGTCTCTCTTTGACCCCCCCAAAACCCTATACCATTCATTGATGCAATTATCAACTTATGGTACCTTTTGAATGACTTTAAAGGAGTATCCCGGAGGTATTTTGAGTGGTATAAATTATGTATTGTCTTTCATGTGGTGTTGTGAAAGGTGTTTACGTGATGTAGTGAGGTAATTGTGACATTGTATTGAAGGGGAAATGTAAAGTATGAACTTGGTGTGAAATGCTGTTGGTTTATGAGGTCTTGGTCAATGAGTGGAATGTTTTGGTGTTGTTGGTATGCTAATGCAGTGAGTTGTATTGAATAAGGACGAAATGACGCTATATAGCAGTCACGTAGTTCATTGTCGTCTTATGCTTTAGTAATGTAGTTAATTGTTAACGTGAGTTCCGTTATGTACTTATGTTGTAGAGTAAAACGTAAGGAAGGAGCTGGATTATCGTAATCACATATAGGATTGTATATTCATATTGGGAATATAAGGTATGTAAGGTTACTCTTACCGTATCCTTCTGCAGCACATATTGTTCATATTGTCATTGTATTTGTTCCATTCCGAAATGCTCTAAGGTATCTCATTTCAGGTTGTCATATATTAATTCACTTTTTTCTAATTCATTGACCAATCGTTATTCATGTGTCACATAATTGGGTACATTGTCCCAAATTCCCAACAATATTACGTTCTCAAGTTCCAAAAACGATGTTATAACTACTAACGTATCAATCTCTCAAAAGTAAGAAATAAAGTAATGCACATTTGTTGGTTGTAAGAGTACGGGTGGTAGCTCTAGAGGTACAAGTCTAGATCGAGCCGATCCCAAATTTATTGGATCAGGGGGCAGTCCTAGAGGCATAAGCCTAGCTCGGGCCGAACTTGACAGGGGGTAGCTCTAGAGGTAAGAACCTAGCTCAAGCTGAACCTGATATATTGGTTTATGGGTGGTTGCTCTAGAGGTAATAACCTAGATCGAGCCGAGCCTGATATATTGATTTATGGGTGGTAGCTGTAGAGGCATAAGCCTAGCTCGAGCCGATCCCAACATAACGTTATGTTATGTTAAGACCCACTGATCAGTTGGGGCTCGGGTACGATATGATATAAGTGATGATGAATAAACAATAGAAGAGAAAGAAATAATGAATGTAAGGTACATGGTTCCACATATGCAGAACGATGGTTTATCCATATTGACTATTCTCTTATGTTTGATTCCATTGAAGCACTTATGTATGATGCAGTTTTTTTATAGCCTTACATACTCAGTACATTCTTCGTACTGAAGGCCCTTGGGGGACTTGCCTTACTTTCTACAGGCACAGGTGCTAATAGACCTCCACAGTAGACTGCGGGTTATCTACGGATTATTGGTGAGCTCTAGTTCGGTTCGGGGCTTTTCGTGTCATGTGTACATCTGTTTTGATATTGTATAAAGGATTGTATAAAGCGGAGACTTATCCCGACTTTAGGTTGGTTATGCATATGCATCGGTTAGATGTTTTGTAGACGTTGTGGGACAAATGAAGGGATGTAAGGAATGTATATTTTGACTTGATAGCCCTAACGACCAAGTTTCATATAAATCATATGATATCCATGACTTCCGCCATTGGCATCTTATACCTATATGTGATAGAGTGTTGTTCATTCATTGGCATGCATATGAGTGTACAGGAATGAGGATTGGTTCTCTCAGGCCTAAACGGCTTCGGGTGCCAGTCTGCCCCGTTGGAATACGAGGCGTGACAAAAGTGGTATCAGAGCAGGTTGTCCTAAGGGTGTCTATAAAGCCGTGTCTGAGTAGAGTCTTGCTTATGGATGTGTTGTACAACATATTTATAAGTAGGAGGCTGCGGTACATTTAGGAGATGTTTCTTTTCTTCATTTCTAGATCGTGCAATAGAGCCAATGTTGTAGGTGGAATCATATCTGACCATGGTGATTAGTTTTCTTTATTATAGCAAAATGCCGATGACAAGATGAGGTAGGGGCAAAGGTAAGCAGGTAGTTATGCTTGACGGAGAAGGATCGAGTAGATCACCACCTGACCAAGCTAGTCAAGGTGGAGCTGACACTGAATTTGCACGCGGGCTTCTTCTACTTTTCTTGCTCCAGAAGAGCCGAGAAGGAGAGAAGTATCTTCGGAACTGCCCGTTAATACTATTGAGTAGGATTTAATAAGTGCGGTGCAAATATTGACCCGTGTAGTTGCTGCACAAGCTCGAAGACAAGCTCTTGTGCAGCAGAAGGAGGGACAGAGGCAAATGAGAAGGATGCAAGAATTGGAAGGAGGATCGTCAAAGAGGGCTAAACCCATGGGATAGTTCATGGCGTCCCAAGGAGGATTTGGGCCTCGGATGTTTCACAAACCGCCTAGGCCATCATTTCCCCATTCCACAGCAAATGCTCCCCCTCTATTCCAAGGGTTTAGAAGCAACCAGTTTGGGCGAAGAAGTGAGGTTCAGGATTCACGGACAGTGGGGTATCGAGAATGAGGAAGTATGAGCCAATCGATGTCTCCTCGTCAGCAGTGTCAGCGCTGTGGAAGGTATTATTTAGGTGAATGCCGATTGGGAACAAATGTTTGCTTTTGGTGTGGCGTGTCAGGGCACATAGTGAGAGAGTGCCCATAAAGAGGCATGGGTGGTATGACACGACCTACGAGATCAGGCATTGCATTATCATCGTCAGATGTACAACCTGCTGGTCATGGCAGAGGTGCTAGAGGAGTAGCTAGTTCTAGTGGAATTCAGGACCATACCTATGCCGTGGCGGATCTGCAAAAATTTGAGGCTTCTCCTGATGAAGTGACAGGTATATTATCTGTCTTTTCACATAATGTATTTGCATTGATTGATTCGGGTTCTACCTTATCATATGTTACTCCATTGATTGCTGCAAAATCTGAAAGAACACTAGAATTACTAGTTAGCCATTTGAAGTATCTACACCAGTTGGTGAATCTATTGTAGTTAAAAGAGTATATCGTAATTATATAGTAATTTTCTGTGGTTATGCTACACTGGTTGATCTTATTGAGTAGGAAATGGTAGATTTTGATGTTATAATGTGTATGAATTGGTAGGCTTCTTGTTATGCCACAGTAGATTGCCGAGTTAAGAAGGTACATTTTTATTTTCCACAAAAGGATATTCTTGAATGGAAGGGTAATGTGGGAGCACCGAAGAAAAATTCATTTCCTATATTAAGGTAAAGAAAATGATATCCAAGGGGGATATATGTCACCTAGTAAAAGTACAGGATACCGATGTGAAATCACCAACACTTCAATCGGTTCCAGTAGTAAATGAATTCCTGGATGTGATTCCTGAAATGAAAAGTAGAGTTTGATATTGATGTGATTCCAGGAATTCCGCCTACCTCTATTCCTCCGTATAGCATGGCTCCAGCAAAAATACGGGAATTAAAAAGGGCAATTAAAAGACTTGTTGGACAAGGGGTTCATAAGGTCTAGTATGTCCCCGTGAGGAGCACCAGTATTATTTGTATGGAAGAAATATGGCACACTGAGAATGTGTATTGACTATTGGCAATTGAATAAGGTAACGATCAAGAACAAATATCCCCTCCCCAGAATTGACGATTTGTTTGATTAGTTACAGGGTGCCAAGTGTTTTTCAAAGATTGACTTGAGATCGAGTTATCATCAAGTCGGAGTTAGAGAAAAAGACATACCCAAGACAGCTTTTCGAACACGGTATGGTTACTATGAATTCTTAGTTATGTCATTTGGACTAACAAATGCACCAGCTGTTTATATGGATTTGATGAATAGGGTGTTCAAACCATTCTTGGATGTATTTGTGACCGTGTTCATAAATGATATTCTGGTTTATTCAAGATCACAAGAGGACCATGCCAATCACTTACGGCAAGTGTTACAGATTCTCAGGGATCGTTAGTTTTCTTGGATTGGCAGGTTAGTACCGAAGATTTGTGGAAGGGTTTTCTTCTATTGCTGCACTATTAACGAAGCTAACACACAAGGCAATCAAGTTTCAGTGGAACGATGCATGTGAGAAAAGTTTCCAAGAACTGAAAGATAAATTAACTTCCACACCAGTTTTAGTACTTTTCAAAGGCACAGAAGGGTATGCAGTGTATTGTGATACTTCTGGGGTTGGCCTCGGATGTGTATTGATGCAGCATGATAAAGTAATAGCATATGCCTCACGACAGTTGCGGCCACGTGAAAGACACTATCCCACACATGATCTTGAGTTAGCAGCTGTGGTATTTGCTTTAAAGATATGACGTCATTATTTGTATGGAGTTCATGTTGATATCTACACTGATCATAAAAGTTTACAATATATCTTTAAGCAGAAGGACTTAAATTGGAGGAAGCGAAGGTGGATGGAACTATTAACGATTAGGATATTGATATCCCATCCGGGAAAAGCAAATGCGGTAGCCGACGTGTTAAGCCGCAAAGCACTAGAAAGTACTGATGGTCGGTTCATGGAAAATAAAGGTATAGTCAAGGACCCACATCAAGTAGATAGCTTGGTAGCTCTTTTACTTGAAACTCCAGCTAACAAAGTTATGGCGCAAAATGCGGAAGAGTCTTCATTCGTAGAGGTGAAGGAAAAACAATATGCGAATCCTATTTTTATTGCAGCTAAAAAAGGAATGACAGTAAGGTTCGATAAAGGTATTTGAGATTACGCAAGATCCCTCTTGAGCACTTCAATGCCAAGGTAGGTTTTGGGTATCGGATATATGTGAGCTAAGAAAATGAAGTATGACAGAGCACATCATTCATGGAATTCTATTTATGCGGGAGCAACCAAAATGTACCATGGTTTGGAAGAGATGTATTGGTGAGGCAACATAAAGAAGAAGAACATTACAGAATTTGTAGCTTAATGTCCAAACTGTCAACAGGTAAAAGTAGAGCATCAGAAACCTAAAGGTTATATGAAATACAGGAATCTTCTAGCTTGAAAAGAGGGATATGATTAAGATGGGTTTTATCACAAGTTTTCCTCGTACATTTCAGAAATTTAATTCCATGTGGATGATAGTTGACAGACTTACAAAGTAGCACACTTTTTACCTGTCAGGACCACTTGTACAACTGGAAATTATGCAAGGTTGTATGTTAAAGAGATAGTACGATTACATGGGATTCCAATTTCTATTATATCAGACAGATAGACAAACAGAACGTACCATCCAAACACTTGAAGATATTTTACGAGCTTTCACATTGAACTTTAAAAGTAGTTGGGATGGTCATTTACCTCTTATGGAATTTGCCTACAATAATAGCTATCATTGAAGTATCAAAATGACACCTTATGAAGCTTATATGGGAGAAAGTGTAGATTACCAAGTGGATTGTTTGAAGCAGGTGAGACTGCTTTACTCGGGACAAATCTTGTTCATCAAGGTGAGACTGCTTTACTTGGGACAAATCTTGTTCATCAAGCTATAGAGAAAATCAAGGTGATACAACAGCGGATACAAACAACCCAAAGTCGACACAAGTCATATGCCGATATTAGAAGAAGGGAATTAGAATTGGCCATAAGTGATTGGGTAGTTTTGACAGTGTCACCAATGAAAGGGGTAATGAGATTTGTAAAGAAATGAAAGTTGGCCCTATATAACGTGCCATATGAGATTACCCAAAGATTTGGGTAAGTTGCATATAAATTAGCACTACCCCAAGAACTCCCCACAGTTCATTCAGTGTTTCACGTTTCAATGCTTCGAAAATGTATGGGAGAGATGTACAAGTTACGGAGGATATCATATATGAAGAGGTACCTAATACTATTCTTGATTGATAAGTGAAAGGATTATGACATAAATAAGTAGTTTTCGTAAAGGTACTATTGGATAAATCAGTAAGTAGACGGAATCACATGGGAAACCGAAGGAATGATGAAATCAAAAGTACTCGTATTTGTTGTAAACAGAAGAAAAAGTTCAAGGTGCGGAATTGAAGCAATAACAAGTAGGTCTCTACAATTATCATGTGTATATGAGAACATGAAGGATACACTTAGATATAAATTTGTTTCAATGAGATAATGTTACTAATATTCGAGGATGAATGTTCCTAAGGGGGGAAGGATGTAACATCCCGTACATTTCCAAACCTATGTTATTACCGTAACATTTATGGAATTATTTAAACATGAGATTTGTTGGGGTTTTACACATTAATTTGGTTGGGATGAATTCACATGTGTTCATGGGCTCAATTTGAGGCCCAAAATTTTCAAGAAAGACATGGCCCAAAATGGAAAAAAAGACCCATTCTTTCTTTGACTAAGTAAACCTATAAATTATTAATCAAGTGTGGCTAAGGATGAGATTTAAAAGGACTATATAAGGTGTAAAAAATCAGATTTTTATTCATTTAGACACACATGCAAATCTAGAAATTTCCACAAGATATTTCTCTTCTCTTACAAACCCTAAGACAACTATCTCCTTGGACAAGATCACTCCTTTGAAAGTTTGTGTAAGTGTTTACTCTTATGGTTCAATATATTATATTCTTAATATGGTGTGTAAATCATGTTGGTTATGTTGGCAAAGTGTTGGACAGTTCACTATGTGTAAAACAGTGTACTTTTGCTTAATCGGTAAAGGGTTTTGCCTTGTAAACTTGGAAGTGGACTTGTGGTATTGAAGGATGTGACTTTGATGGATTAAATATGAACATGTAAGATGTTTTTATTTCCTTAACTTTATTTCTCTTTGTGTGTAACATTTGGAATTGTTGTTGTGAAATTGTACATGGAACCGCTGGAGTATTGAAAGAAAAATGTAGTTTTGGTGATGTTTATGTGCATTGTGAAACCATGGATGTTCGTTGTCATCTAAGATGATCTAAAATATTTTAATAGAAGCTTAGTTATGATCATGGACATTCATTGCGAAAAAGGACCCTAAAATCACCCCCGGAAGCTGAAATGGGCATCCGCCCTCGCAGGTGGGGCACCTGCGGGCGTAGATGCCAACGCAGGTGAACCTGGACCAGGACAATGGTCACTTGTTGATACACCTCAACCAACTTTGGTCGCAGGTGGCTTCGCAGATCAGCTCAAAACTTTGTTTTGTATGTTTTTGTCTCTCTTTGACCCCCCGAAACCCCTATAACCTTTTTTGATGCAATTATAAACTTATGGTACCTTTTGAATGACTTTAAAGGAGTATCCCTGAGGTATTTTGAGTGGTATCAATTATGTATTTTCTTTCATGTGGTGTTGTGAAAGGTGTTTACGTGATGTAGTGAGGTAATTGTGACATTGTATTGAAAGAGAAATGTAAAGTATGAACTTGGTGTGAAATGCTATTGGTTTATGAGGTATTGGTCAATGTGTGGAATGTTTTGGTGTTGTTGGTATACTAATGCAGTGAGTTGTATTGAAGAAGGACGAAATGACGCTATATAGCAGTCACGTAGCTCATTGTCGTCTTATGCACTAGTAATGTAGTTAATTGTTAACGTGAGTTCCGTTATGTACTTGTGTTGTAGAGTAAAATGTAAGGAAGGAGATGGATTATCGTAATCACATATAGGATTGTATATTCATATTGGGAATATAAGGTATGTAAGGTTACTCTTACCGTATCCTTCTGCAGCACATATTGTACATATTGTCATTGTATTTGTTCCGTTCCGAAATGCTCTAAGGTATCTCATTTCAGGTTGTCATATATTGATTTACATATTTCTTATTCATTGACCAATTGTTATTCATGTGTCACATAATTGGGTACATTGTCCCAAATTCCCAACAATATTACGTTCTCAAGTTCCAAAAATGATGTTATAACTACTAACGTATCAATCTCTCAAAAGTAAGAAATAAAGTAATGCACATTTGTTGGTTGTAAGAGTACGAGTGGTAGCTCTAGAGGCACAAGCCTAGCTCAAGCTGATCCCGAATTTATTGGATCAGGGGGCAGTCCTAGAGGCATAAGCCTAGCTCGGGCCGAACCTGACAGGGGGTAGCTCTAGAGGTAAGAACCTAGCTCAAGCTGAACCTGATATATTGGCTTATGGGTGGTTGCTCTAGAGGTAATAACCTAGATCGAGCCGAACCTGATATATTGGTTTATGGGTGGAAGCTCTAGAGGTAATAACCTAGCTTGAGCCGAGCCCGATATATTGATTTATGCGTGGTAGCTCTTGAGGCATAAGCCTATCTCGAGCCGATCCCAACATAACGTTATGTTATGTTAAGACCCACTGATCAGTTGGGGCCCGGGTACGATATGATATAAGTGATGATGAATAAATAATAGAAGTGAAGGAAATAATGAATGTAAGGTACATGGTTCCACTTATGCAGAACGATGGTTTATCCATATTGACTATTCTCTTATGTTTGATTCCATTGAAGCACTTATGTATGATGCAGTTTTTTTATAGCCTTACATACTTAGTACATTCTTCGTACTGACGTCCCTTGGGGGACTTACCTTACTTGCTGCAGGAACAGGTGCTAATAGACCTCCACAATAGACTGCGGGTTATCTACGGATTATTAGTGAGCTCCAGTTCGGTTCGGGGCTTTTCGTGTCACGTGTACATCTGTTTTGATATTGTATAAAGGATTGTATAAATCGGGGACTTGTCCCTACTTTAGGTTGGTTATGCATATGCATCGGTTAGAGGCTTTGTAGACATTGTGGGACAAATGAAGGGATGTAAGGAATGTATGTTTTGACTTGATGGCCCTAACGACCAAGTTTCATATAAATCATATGATATCCATGACTTCCGCCATTGGCATCTTATACCTATATGTGATGGAGTGTTGTTCATTCAGTGGCATACATATGAGTGTACAGGAATGAAGATTGGTTCTCTCAGGCCTAAACAGCTTCGGGTGCTAGTCCGCCCCGTTGGAATACCAGGCGTGACATAATACTTTAACTTTCTTTCAAGAGAAAAGTAAAACTCAAATATGGTAAGAAAATCGAAGCAAAAACCCTAACAATTCTCCCCTTTTGTCCTGAATTTCTGACAATATTTGATCTTTCTTCTTTACATGAATGATCTTTATTACTGCTTCTTAACATGTTTAAAATGGAGCCATTGTGGGTTAAAATAATGGAACCCTTGTGGGTTAAAAGTATTGGAGCTTTTTCGGGTTAAAAGTATTGGAGCCCTTTTGGGTTTAAAGTATTGACGCCCTTGCGAGTTAAAAGTAGTTGAGCCATTTGTAGGACTAAAACTGAGCTCTTTATAGGGTCAAAAGTAAGCCCTTTACAAGATTAAAAATGATTCACTTGCAGGATTAAAAGTGTTTTTGTTTTTAAAACTGTAGCAACATGATTATTGAAATTATGGTTGAAAAAATGTCTCCGCATGTAGTATTTTGGACCTTTTTGGACAAAAGAACTCCTCATATCATCAAATTGGTTTCAAATTGATTTAAACTCACCGTAAACATGTTTTCAATCTTGCTCATCCCTTGGATCATTAAAGCATTGGCTCGGATACCACTTGTTGTAATCAAAATTGATAGGGTGTCATGTGGAAGCAAACAAAATAAACTTTTTTGATGATAAATCCAAGAAAAAAGAAAGATATTAGAAGGACTTTATGATATATGATATGGGTTTAGTCAATTGACCTACATATGAATTATAATCACAATAATATACCAAGTCTATTCCCACATATTGGGGTCTAGGGAGGGTAGAGTACATGTAGTCCATACCACTACCTCAGAGGTGAGATAGAGAGGTTGTTTCCGATAGACTCTCAACTCAAGATAATATACAGTCTACAAAAAGATGTAATAGAGGTACAAGAGACAACAAGGAGTAACACTAAAATACAAGCACAAAATAATACTAAAAGTGATCTACCTGAAACAACATATATCAACAAGAATCCAAGAACATTAAACTACAAGCATAACACTATGACTACTAATTATGACAACTGTCACAATCCAAACCCGTCGTGAGTAGTATCCACACTACTCACCCGGTGGGAGAACCATCTAACCCCAAACACCATCTCAAAATCAACACTTAGAAGAGTCAAGAACTAATCCATCAATAAATAAATATCAAACTAAACCAAATATAAGAACAACTAGCAACGGAACATTATACTTAAGCAAACAAAAACCATCCTTAGGAATCGAAAGTCGTCCTTACCAAAACTACTAAAGAATGTCGAGAAGGGGATGCAACACCAAAAACTAAATGAAAACATAAGTTCAGATATAAAGAACTCTGTCAATGAGGAGAGATCTCATGGTAACCTGGATATACTGCTCACTCTGAAATCTGAAGTCAACCGCTGGAATCATAAGTGAAGTCTTGTAGGAGCCGCTGGAATATGCGCTGCACTCACAAAAGTAAGAGTAGGTGTAGTATCAACACACAGGAATACAACCATGTACTAGTAGGATTATTTGGCTAACCCAAGATGAGAATATGAACATTTAGCCTAAGTGTAGTACAAGAAGTTAATCCATGCTAATACTAACATACACTTAGCACAACAAGTATCAAATAAGCCAATTAGGCTTTCAACAATAAGTCAACATATTATCACAAACTAAGTCAAATTCAATCAAGCCAAGTCAAGACAATTTATCAAGCATATAATTATTTTACCCGATTCACTCATGGAACCGTCAAACTCAGCCTACCCTCGTGCAAACACACTATGGGTGATATGTCATGCCCCGAATTCCAACGGGATGGACTGACACCCGAAGCCATTGAGGCTCGAGAGAACCAATCTTTGCTCATGTACGTTCATATAGATGTCTCTGTATGAATAAAATTCTATCTTATGTAACTTATAAAATACCAATGGCGGAAGTCATGGAAACATATGTTATATGCGAAACTTGGCCGTTAGGTCCATCAATTCAAAATGGACATACATCTCATACATTCATCTTCCCACAGACGTCTACAAAGCCTCTACATATACACATACATAACCAACGTAAAGTCGGGATAAGTCCCCGCTTAATACAACATTTACAATACCAAAACAAATGTACACAATGACTCGGAAAGCCCCGAACCAACTGGAGCTCACCAATGGTCTATAAATGATCCACAACCTACCGTGGAGGTCTACAAGCACCTGTGCCTGCAGCAAGTAAGGTAAGCCCCCCCCTCCCAAGGGAGGCAGTACGAAGAATGTACTGAGTATGTAAGTCCATATGAAATTGTATGACACATAAATACTTCAATGGAATAAAATATAAGAGAATAGTCAATGTGGATAAACCATCATTTTGCATATGTGGAACCATGTACCTTACATTCATTAGTTTCTTTTGCTTCTATTGTTTACTCATCATCACTTATCTCATATCATACCCGGGCCCCAACTGATTAGTGGGTCTTAACATAACATAACGTTATGTCGGGATCGGCTCGAGCTAGGCTTATGCCTCTAGAGATTCCGCCCATAAATCAATATATCGGGTTCGACTCGAGCTAGGTTATCACCTCTAGAGCTACCACCCATAAACCAATATATCAGATTCGGCTCGAGCAAGGTTCTTACCTCTATAGCTACCACCTGTTAGGATCGACGCAAGCTAGGCTTATACATCTAGGACTACCCCCTGATCCAATAATATTGGGATCGGCTCGAGCTAGGCTTATGCCTCTAAAGCTACCACCCATACTCTTGCAACCAATACCATGCATTACATTATTTTATTACTTTTGAGAGATTGATACGATGATAGTCATAACATTATTGGAACTTTGGAATATCAGTCCATGATTAAGAAACATATGAATAACAACATTTGATAACCTGACATGAGATACCTTAGACATTTCGAAATGGAAAAAGTACAATGGCAATGTGAACAATATGTGCTGCAGAAGGACATGGTAAGAGTAACCTTACATACCTTGTCTTCTCAATATGAATACATAATCCTATACGTGAATAGAATAGTCCAGCTCCTTCCTTACGTTTCACTCTACAACACAAGTACATAACAGAGCTTACATTAACAATCAACTACCTTACAAGTGCATAAGACGATAATGAGTTACAAGATTGCCTTATAACGTCATTTCCCCCTTTACAATACCATTCACAGCATTTTCATACCAACAATACCACAACATGCCATACATTGACCAAAACATCACAAACCAATAGCATCTCATACCAAGTTCATCCTTTACATTTCCTCATTAACACGACGTCACAATTACCCCATCAAGTCACCTCAATACACTTCATAACAACATATCGACAATAATCCCACAATTTACACTCATAGAAAAATAACAAGTTAAGAAACATAACCACACCATACATGTTGATATTTCATCCATACCATGCACTTTCATCAAAACCTCAAGTCTCCTTTCAAGTTTATATCTTATAAATGACATATCTTTTACCAAAAAATAAAAGTGCACTACTTACACTTTTATACATAACCATCATGATCTACATTCTCTCCCATGCATATATTATATTAAACCATAAGATTAAACACTTACCCAAGGTTGAAAAATGATGATCTTCTCCAAAGATATGACTTAGGGTTTTGAGAGCTTGAAGAAATATCTTGTGGAAATGTCTAGAATGGTATGTGTGCTTTGTGGAAATAAAAATCTGATTTTTTACACCTTATATAGCCCCTCAAGTCATACTTATCCACTTCTTGGCATTAAATACCATGTTTCTATAGTCAACACAAGAATGGGTCATTTTCCCCTTTGGGCCTTGCATTTTGGCTTCATTTTGGGCCTCAAATTGAGCCTATTTACACATATTCACTTAGCCCACCAAATTCAATGTGTAATACTCCAATTATCTCATATTTAAATAATTCCATAAATGTTACGACAATATTCAACTCACGAGATTTATGTTCGTAGCCTCAATCTCAAAAATAAGAAATTTTAGCCACTTATGGCTTAATTGAACGTAATTTGATAAAATACTTGTGACGAAGAATTAACCTCAACTTGGATGCCAAACTCGCTCAAGAGTATTCCTACTAATATGGAGTAATGATACCATAACTCAAAGGTCTTATTTATAGAATAATAGGCGGAGAAAATTTTTGGCGAAAAACAACCCGGCACACTGCCTGGCGCGCCCCAATGCTGCCTATGCCAGAAAAATTTCTGGCATAGGCGGCCTAGCACGCTGGTTGGCGCACCCCAGTGCTTCTTGTTCCAAAAAATTTTTGGCCAGAAGCGGCCTGGCACGCCACCTACAGCGCCCCACACTTAATTTTTGATTTGGACATTTCTTTGCTGATTTGGTTGGATCTTTCAAGTTCCAACCTTTTGCTTGCCTCTTATCTTTAAGATCTTTTGCTTGGAAGTCCTCCAAGCCTTACTTATCACTCCTAACATGCACCAAAAAGTCACAAAGTCCTCCTAAAGGGTCTTATCACATGTACTAGAACAATATCAAATGTTCCCTCAATAACAATACAAAATACGTACTTATCGCTCTCGAACCTAGGGTAAACATGGTTCAAGGATGTCAAGTAGGGTCGAAAATGTATGGGATGTTACATTCTTCCCCCCTTAGAAACATTCATCCTCGAATGTTAACCACATTTTTTCAATTACAACAAATGTATCTCTATATTAGCATATATATACATATACACTTAATGCTCATAGACACTTACTTTTTATTGCTCCACTTCCGCACTTTGAACTTTTTCTTCCATTTGAAACAGGTGAGGGTACTTGGACTTCATCATTTCTTTGGTTTCCCATGTGATCTCCTTTACTTGTTGATTTCTCCAAAGGACTTTTACGGACGCTACGTCTTTATTTCTTAACCGTTTCACTTGTCTATCCAAAATAGAAATAGGTATCTCTTCATAAGTGAGATCCTCCGTAACTTGAACATCGTCAACGGGATCAATACAAGATGGATCTCCTATGCATTTTTGAAGCATCGAAACATGAAACACTGGATGGACTGAGGAGAGTTCTTGGGGTAATTTCAATTCATATGCAACTTACCCAAATCTTCTAATAATTTCATATGGACCTATATAACGTGGACTCAATTTCCCTTTCTTTCCAAATCTCATTACCCCTTTCATTGGCGACACCTTCAATAATACCCAATCGCCTATGGAAAATTCGAGCCCTTTTCTTCTAATATTAGCATATGACTTGTGTTGACTTTGGGCCGTTTGTAGCCATTGTTGTATCACTTTAACTTTCTCCATGGCTTGGTGAACAAGATCTGGCCCAAGTAAAGCAGTTTCACTAGCTTCGAACCATCCAATTGGTGATCTACATTTTCTTCCGTATAAAGCTTCATAAGGTGCCATCTTGATACTTAAATGATAGCTATTATTGTAGGCAAATTCAATAAGAGGTAGATGTTCATCGCAACTACCTTTAAAATCCAATGTGCAAGCTCGTAGCATATCTTCAAGTGTTTGGATAGTATGCTCTGCTTGTCCATCTGTATGAGGATGAAAAGTCATACTCAAATTCACTTGTGTACCCAAGCTCTTCTGAAAAGATCTCCAAAAATGTGCAGTAAATTGAGCTCCCCTGTTTGATATGATGGAGATTGGAATCCTATGTAATCGCACTATCTCTCTCACATACAACCTTACATAATCTTCAGCTGTATAAGTGGTCCTGACTGATAGGAAATACGCTGACTTGGTAAGCCTATCAACTATTACCCATATAGAATCAAATTTCCACACTGTACGAGGCAAACCTGTGATGAAATCCATATTGATCATGTCCCACTTCCAAACTAGAAGATTGATGCACTTCATATAACCTCCAGGTTTTTGATGCTCTACTTTGATTTGTTGACAATTTGGGCATTGAGCTACAAATTCTGCAATGTTCTTCTTCATATTTACCCACCAATACATATCTTTCATATCATGATATATTTTTGTAGCTCCCGGATGAATACAATATCATGAATGATGTGCCTCCATCATAATCCGCTTCCTTAGCTCGTCTACATCTGGTACACATAATCTACCTTGGCATTGAAGTACTCCCTCTTACGTAAGATCAAATGCCTTTGTGACCTCTTGCTGCACATTCTCTCTCAGCTGCAACAAAATAGGATCCGCATACTGTTTCTCCTTTACTTCAGCTATTAAGAAAGATTCTACTGCATTCTGAACAATAACCCCTTCATCTGGAGATTCAAGCAAACGAACTCCCAATCTAGCTAGTTGATGTAAATCCTTGACTATATCTTGCTTTTCCATCAACTGATCATTAGTGCGTCCTATTGCTTTGCGACTCAGTGTATCAGCCACCACATTTGTTTTCCCTGGATGGAATAAGATATCGATATCATAGTCTTTTAAGAGCTCTAGCCACCTTCGTTGCCTCAAATTGAGTTCCTTTTGCTTAAAGATATATTGCAAACTTTTGTGATCAGTATAGATATCAACATGAACCCCATACAAATAATGGCGCCATATCTTTAAAGAAAATACCACAGCTGCTAACTCAAGATCATGTGTGGGATAGTTTCTCTCATGTGGCCGCAACTGTCGTGAGGCATATGCTATTACCTTACCATGCTACATCAATACACATCCGAGGCCAACCCCAAAAGCATCACAATACACTGCATAACCTTCTGTGCCTTCGGGAAGTAATAAAACTGGTGTGGAAGTTAATTTATCTTTCAGCTCTTGGACACTTTTCTCACATGCATCGTTCCACTGAAACTTAATTGCCTTGTGTGTTAGCTTCGTTAAAGGTGCAACAATGGAATAAAACCCTTCCACAAATCTCCTGTAATAACCTGTCAATCTAAGAAAACTATGAATCTCTATAGGCGTCGTAGGTCTTGGCCAATTTTTCACTGCTTCAATCTTTTGAGTATCAACCCGAATTTCATCTGACATAATATGACCCAAGAATGCTACGAATTTTAACCAAATTCACACTTAGAGAACTTTACATACAACTTATGATCCCGGAGAATCTGTAAAACCTGCCGTAAGTGATTGGCATGGTCCTCTTGTGATCTCGAATAAACCAGAATATCATCTATGAACACGGTCACAAATATATCCAAGAATAGTTTGAACACCCTATTCATCAAATCCATAAAAATAGCTGGTGCATTTGTTAGTCCAAATGACATAACTAAGAATTCATAGTGACCATACCGTGTTCGAAAAGCTGTCTTGGGTACGTCTTTTTCTCTTACTCTGACTTAATGATAACCTGATCTCAAGTCAATCTTTGAAAAACACTTGGCACCCTGTAACTGATCAAACAAATCGTCAATTCTAGGGAGGGGATATTTGTTCTTGATAGTTACCTTATTCAATTGCAGATAGTCAATACACATTCTCAATGTGCCATCTTTCTTTCGTACAAATAGTACCGGTGCACCCCACGGGGACATACTAGGCCGTATAAACCCCTTGTCTAGCAAATCTTTTAATTGCTCCTTCAATTCTCGCAATTCTGCTGGAGCCATTCTGTTCGGAGGAATAGAGATAGGTTGAGTGCCTGGAATTACATCAATACCAAACTCTACCTCCCGTTATGGAGGCAAACCTGGAAGATCGTCAGGAATATATCAAGAAATTCATTGACCACTGGAACCGTTTGAGGAGTTGGTTGTTCCACATCGATATCTTACACTCAGACCAAATGACATATATACCCCTTAGCTATCATTTTCCTAGCCTTAAGATAGGAAATAAATTTGCCTCTCGGTGCCCCCATTTTACCCTTCCACTCAAGAACATTCTTTTGTGGAAAATGAAAATGTACCTCCTTAGCTCGACAATCCACCATGGCATAACAAGACACCAACCAATCCATCCCCATTATAACATTAAAATCTGCCATGTCTAGTTCAATAAGATCAGCTAGTGTATCATGACCACACACAGTTACCACACAATTACGATATATTCTGTTTGCAACAATAGATTCACCAACTGGTGTTCTTTCAAATTTTGCAGCAATCAATGGAGTAACATAGGATAAAGTAGAACTCGGATCAATCAATGCATATACACTATGTGAAAATATGGATAATGTACCTATGACTACGTCAGGAGAAGCCTCCGAATTCTGTCGGTCCACTAAGGCATAAGTACGGTTCTGGACTCCACTAGTACTGGCTCCTCCTCTAGTACCTCTACCATGACCAACAGACTATACACCTCGGCCTAAAGAAGGAACCGATGATGATGATGCAACGACTGATACCATAGGTCGTGCTATACTACCTATGCTCCTCTGGGGACACTCTTTCATCATGTGCCCCGACATACCGCACCAAAAGCAAACATTCGTCCCTAATCGGTATGTACCTGAATGAGTACGCCCGCAGTGCTGACACTGCTGACGAGAAAATCCTGCTGCCTGTGATCCGTGACCACTCCCAGATTGACCACCTCTAAACCCTCAAAATTGAGAGTGAGTGCCTGTTGTGGAATAGGAGAATGATGGTCTAGGCGGTCTAGGAAACATTCTAGGCCTAGATTCTCCTTGGGACATCATAGACTATCCCATAGGTCTAGCCCTCTTTGACTGTCCTCTTTCAGATTCATGCACCCTTCTTCTTTGCCTTTGATCTTCCATCTTTTGCGCAAAAGCTTGAATTCTGGCTATATCCATGTCTTTGTTCAAGACAGCGATGGTACAGTCCCTTACCAAATATGGCTCTAATCTATCCACATATCGATGGACTCTGTCTGTCATTGTGTCCACTACATTCGGAGCATATCGAGCCAAGGAATTAAACTGAAGACTATATTCTCTAACACTCATATTCCCTTGACGTAGATTTAGAAACTAGTCTGCACGTGCCTCCCGGATCTCATATGGGAGGTAATGATCAAGGAATGCCATTTTCAATTCTTCCCAACCAGCTGGAAGTGCATCAATACCCCTCAATCTTTTCCAGTCTTCATACCACAATATAGCTTCACCTTTTAATATATAGGCCGCAAGTTCAACTGTTTCAACACCAACCACGTGCATAACATCTAGAGCCCTCTGAATTTGATCCACGAAATCCTGTGGATCTGCTTTCGGGTCTGACCTAGTGAATATAGGAGGGTCTAATTTCAGGAAGTCCTGTGTTTTGCGGCTCGCCACTCTAGCCGCATCATCTTTATTTGTTGTTGGACCAGCTCGTCCTTGACTTTGTGCAGCAACTATCTGAGTCAACATATGCACTGCATTTCTTAAATCCTGGTCAGTGGTATTCATAGGCGATTCTGCGGGTACTTCTGTATCTTTTGGCTCTTCCGGAGCTGGAAAGTAGAAGAAGACCGCGATGCAATTTCAGTGTTAGCCCCACCTTGACTAGCTTGGTCAGGTGGTGATTTACTCATTCCTTCACCAGCAGGCATATGTACTTGCTTACCTTTGCCTCTACCTCTTCTTGTCATCAACATTTTACTATATCAAAGAAAACCAATTTCAATGGTCAGATATAATTCCACCTACAACATTGACTCTATTGCACGATCTAGAAATGAAGAAACGAAACAACTCCTAAATGTCCCATAGCCTCCTACTTATAAATGTGGTGCACAACACATCCATAAGTAAGACTCTACTCAGACACGGCTTTGTAGACACCCTTAAGACGACCTGCTCTGATACCACTTTTATCACACCTCAAATTCCAACGGGATGGACTGGCACCCAAAGTCGTTGAGGCCCGAGAGAACCAATCTTTGCTCATGTACATTCATATGCATGTCTCTGTATGAATAGCATTCTATCTCATATAAGTTATAAAATACCAGTGTTGGCGGAAGTCATGGAAATATATGCTATATGTGAAACTTGGCCGTTAGGGCCATCAAGTCAAAATGGACATACATCTCATACATTCATCATCCCACATACGTCTACAAAGCCTCTACAAATACACATACAGAACCAACATAAAGTCAAGACAAGTCCCCGCTTTATACAACATTTACAATACCAAAACAAATGTACACTATGACTGGAAAATCCCCGAACCAACTGGAGCTCACCAATGGTCTGCAAATGATCCGCAACCTACTGTGAAGGTCTACTAACACCTTTGCCTGCAGCAAGTAAGGTAAGCCCCCCCTCCCTCCAAGGGAGGTCAGTTCGAAGAATGTACTGAGTATGTAAGGCCATATGAAACTGTATGACACATAAATACTTTAATGGAATAAAATATAAGAGAATAGTCAATGTGGAAAAACCATTGTTCTGTATATGTGGAACCATGTACCTTATATTCATTATTTTCTTTTGCTTCTATTGTTTACTCATCATCACTTCTCTCATATCGTACCTGGGCCCCAACTGATCAGTGGGTCTTAACATAACATAACGTTATGTTGGGATCGACTTGAGCTAGGCTTATGCCCCTAGAGCTTCCACCCATAAATCAATATATCAGGCTCGACTCGAGCTAGGTTATCACCTCTAGAGCTACCACCCATAATCCAATATATCAGGTTTGGCTCGAGCTAGGTTCTTACCTCTAGAGCTACCACCTGTCAGGATCGGCCCGAGCTAGGATTATAACTCTAGGACTACCCCCTGATCCAATACTCTCGGGATTGGCTCGAGCTAGGCTTATGCCTCTAAAGCTACCACCCGTACTCTTGCAACCAACACCATGCATTACATTATTTCATTACTTTTGAGAGATTGATACGATGATAGTCATAACATTATTGGAACTTTGGAACATCAGTCCATGATTAATAAACATATGAATAACAACATATGATAACCTGATAAGAGATACCTTAGACATTTCGGAATGGAACAAGTACACTGGCAATGTGAACAATATGTGCTGCAGAAGGACATGGTAAGAGTAACCTTACATACCTTGTCTTCTCAATATGAATACACAATCCTATACATGAATAGTATAGTCCAGCTCCTTCCTTACGTTTCACTCTACAACACAAGTACATAATGGAGCTTACATTAACAATCAACTATCTTACAAGTGCATAAGACGACAATGAGTTACATGATTGCCTTATAACGTCATTTCCCCCTTTACAATACCATTCATGGCATTGTCATACCAACAATACCACAACATGCCATACATTGACCAAAACATCACAAACCAATAGCATCTCACACCAAGTTCATCCTTTACGTTTTCTCATTAACACGACGTCACAATTACCCCATCAAGTCGCCTCAATACACTTCATAACAACATATAGACAACAATCCCACAATTTACACTCATAGAAAAATAACAAGTTAAGAAACATAACCACACCATACATGTTAGTATTTCATCCATACCATGCACTTTCATCAAAATCTGAAGTCTCCTTTCAAGTTTAAATCTCATAGATGACACATCTTTTACAAAAAAAACAAAAGTGCACTAATTACACTTTTAGACATAACCATCATGATCTACTTACTCTCCCATGCATATATTATATTAAACCATAAGATTAAACACTTACCCAAGCTTGAAAAATGATGATCTTGTCCAAAAAGAGGACTTAGGGTTTTGAGAGCTTGAAGAAATATCTTGTGGAAATGTCTAGAATGGTATGTGTGCTTTGTGGAAATAAAAATCTGATTTTTTACACCTTATATAGCCCCTCAAGTCATACTTAGCCACTTCTTGGCATTAAATACCATGTTTCTATAGTCAACACAAGAATGGGTCATTTTCCCCTTTGGGCCTTGCATTTTGGCTTCATTTTGGGCCTCAAATTGAGCCTATTTACACATATTCACTTAGCCCACCAAATTCAATGTGTAATACTCCAATTATCTCATGTTTAAATAATTCCATAAATGTTACGACAATATTCAACTCACGAGATTCATAATCGTAGCCTCAATCTCAAAAACAAGAAATTCTAGCCACTTATGGCTTAATTGAACGTAATTTGATAAAATACTTGTGACGACGAATTAACCCCAACTTGGATGCCAAACTCGCTCGAGAGTAGTCCTACTAAGATGGAGTAATGATACCATAACTCAAAATTCTTATTTATAGAATAATAGTCGGAGAAAAATTTTGGCGAAAAGTAACCCGGCACGCCGCCTGGCGCGCCCCAATGCTGCCTATGCCAGAAAAATTTTGGCCAGAAGCGGCCTGGCACGCCACCTGCAGCGCCCCACACTTAATTTTTGATTTTGACTTTTCTTTGCGGATTTGGTTGGATCTTTCAAGTTCCAACCTTTTGCTTGCCTCTTATCTTTAAGATCCTTTGCTTGGAAGTCCTCCAAGCCTCACTTATCACTCCTAACATGAACCAAAAAGTCATAAACTCCTCCTACAAGGGTCTCATCACATGTACTAGCACAATATCAAATGTCCCCTCAATAACAATACAAAATACGTACTTATTGCTCTCGAACCTAGGCTAAACATGGTTCAAGGATGTCAAGTAGGGTCGAAAATGTACGGGATGTTACATAATACAACTACCCTTTATTCATGACCTGCAGGGTAAAATTATCGTCCATGTACTAAACCCCAGACACAAGTATCTGCCAACCTTGTTTCACCAATAACCCGTGAGAACGTCTCAAATACCAAAACATTCCACATTTAGCAATAAGGTAGGTCAAATCATACAACAATGTAAAATCCTTTGCATTGACCACACCACAATAACATACACTAACAAACCACACTAAAAAGTAGTTAACATGCACATAGATCACAAATTGGATTAAACTACAATACCATCACCTACCTCAAACCAAGCTTGCACAGCTCCTTTAAGCCTAGGTTTTTCCCTTCTTGCAAGTGCTGCTTGCTCTTGGTCTAGAACATTATTGAATCCAAATGCACATGAAAGTGTACGCGGTCGTACAAGTAATAAAGTGGCTCTTTTGAGCCGGATGTCGAACCTGCAGGGACTACTACTTTAGTATTTTTCCAATTTTTCATTTCCAATTGTCCTTCATACAATTGATGAACATTTCAAGAGAGTTGTGTTAAATTTTAAGTTCCTAAGAATGTGTAAACAGCGTGAAGTAACAATTACGAGAGTAAATAAATGTGTAAACAGTATTTGGAGAGATTCTAGGGCTACGACGTTCGACACAATCATGCATAGTCGTTATTCTATTCACTGAGCTTTATTTCTCGAATTATGGGATTTGGGTCCAAGTGCTGATTCGGGAATTCTCATCCTCTAAAACATCTACTTGAACTAGTCCTCACAACTCCATCATTGAGTTGGGATGAGATTCCCTAATTCAAGTGCGTTCATTACTCATCCCGTCATAACCAAACAAGGCACCTAGGTATACATCTATACTAGTTGCAAATCAACCCTAGCTGACACTAGAGGTGATCTTGTTCCTTAAATTCTTCATCGTATTCATACAATTTCATGATCAGTTCATGCATGAATTACCCATATATTCTAATGTTGGCCAAACATTACAATAGTAAAATCCCAAACAAAAGCATAATCAAATGAGAAACTATTGTCATTGAATCGAACAACTACTACACAATCATGTTCTAGCCGTAACCCCATAACAAAGGTATTAACTACTCATAACTCTTGAAAATACGACAGTGAAAAAAAATTTCATACCAAATAAAAAAAGAAAGGAAAATAAGTAGAAGAGTTACAGAAGATGAACCCTTAATGACACCTTGTAATTTCCTCACAATAATTCCTAATGATTCCCCTTTTGTATTTGTGGCTAAGTACCCCTTTTATAGTGCTTTGAGAATTCCTTAAGCTGCTCCAATGACTCCTATGCATTTATCACTTTTCCCCTACTTAAAACCAAGTAAAAGTCGACTTTTGGGCCGACATTGAGCAGGGGCCCGTCGCGCATGACAATGCGCGTGCTAGGAGGTGCGGTGCAACATGGACGCGTGCACAATCTAGTGGCATCATGCGGAAGGAGGTTCGATGAACACCCTCTCTCGCGCGATGAGGGACGCGGCGTATAAGTCCATTCATTGCAATAGAACACACCAAATTTGACTAAAGCAATCATAACACGAGTGAGCATTCGCTAGTATTTCTTTCCTACATTCCTTTTAATCTTTTTGCTCCAAAATTTACTCAAATGCATCTCAACCATCATAAACACACGCTTCTCACATAAATGTACTAAATCTCTCCTTATGGTTCACAAGCATGTCAAATTATTCTCAAAACTAAGCTAAATACTAATGAATAATGACACTTGGGTGCATAAATACACCCAAGATTAAACATGCATATAAACACACAATTAATGAAATAATTGTTGCTTCCAACTGCACATGCATGTGTACATGGTTGTGCAAGTAATAAAGTGGCTCTTACGAGTCGGATGTCGAACCCACAGGGACTTGTTGTTTAACTATTCACTTAGACTAAACTAGTTCTTGTTGTTTATTCAAGCGATAGAACCAATGATGTGTGAAGTTCAGATGATAAAACAAAGAAGTAAACTATACTAAAAATTATAAACTTGGGGTTGAAACAATATCAAGGAGGATTGTAGGGTCAAGACATACTCACAATCATGCATAACTATGATTTCTAGCCGGTTAAGTTGTTTATCATGATTATTGATCTATGAGGTTGATAATTTAACTCAGGGATGGTCACCCTCTAAGTCATCTACCAAAATTAGTCTCACAACTACATCATTGAGTGGGGATGTGAGTCTCTAATTCGAAGGCACTAAGTTATCTTCTCGTTTCATTAACCAAGTGGGGCGTTTGGGTATATTTCTATCCTAACTGCAAATCATCCTTTAACAATTAGGCCCTAACCGATTAAAGATATGATCCACACTACCTACATTCTTTGTTCTACCCCTCAAATACTATGGTCAATTCATTTTGAGACTAGAATTTATCCTAAAGTTTGCAATTCTTTAGAATAGTTAAACAAGAACGCAAGAACAACCACATGACTTGATAAACATATAAACCAACTATAAAATCATAATTAAGAAATAATTTTGTAGACTAAACCCTATAAATAGGGTGTTTATATACTCATATTCATATAAAGAATCACAATAGATGAGTTCATAAAGTAAAACTACAAGAAAGTAAAGTTAAAGAACAAAGAACCCTAGTTTTAACTCCTTGATGTCTTGTCTCCTCTCCCAATCGTGTATGCTGCCCTAGAATGTCTATAAATGTTTCTAAGTACTCCTTTTATAGCCCAAAATTTTGGTCATAAGCATCCCCAGACGAAAATATACACATTGACCCCTTTGCCCCTCACTTAAAATAGGTAGAAAACCAAATCCTAGTCGATTTAGGAGTGTGTGTGTGTATGTTAATTTCGTGTTGTGGACTGCCCTCACTTGTTACATACTTATTTACAGACTTTTAACATGTTTATATGGAACCCAAGTCGTCCAAACCAAGTCCCATAAGGATTAGGAACAATTCCCACAAGTTTCCAACTCAAACTAGGACTTTTGGGGTCGACATTGCCCACTTCTAGGAGTTGTGTCTCGCATGTCTATCACACGCCCATTACAATAGATATATGCAATTGGGGGGGGGGGGGGATTGAAATTCAGGCGTTCTATTTTTCCTTTGGAGGTGCAGCTCATGGCCCCCTCCCTTGCTTTTGGAGGTACAGTGCATGGCCCCCTCCAAAGTGAGAGGGTGCGCTCGTTTCTTCGTCGTCTCTTCTCGTGCACTTGTCCCTTGTTTACATACTTCTTGTGGCTTGTTTGTAGGATTAGTTTAGCTTCAATAGCTCCTCCATAATTCTCCTACAACCTCATAATAAACATAAGTCCATATAACACAATATAACTCATCAAAGTGTACTAGAACAAGCATAGCTCAAGCTAGCGACACGAGTTTTCTCTTCTAAGTTCTATTTGATCCTTTTGACTCTAGACTTATTTCAAATGCACCTTAAACACCATAAACATGTACTTTAACACAAAAATACACATATACACATTTATTACTCAATAAGCACCTCAATTTATCCTCAAAACTAAGCTAAAAGCTCATAGATAATGACACTTAGGAGTATAAATACGCCTAAGATCAATAACCTACCATGTTGGGTATTATAACTCACACCTAACCCCTAAGGTCAAGTTCATAATCATTTCCTTTCTTCTAGGGACTTTCTACCGTAATCCACCTAAAACTACCAATTCCATGGATAAATTAGAGAATTAACGGAATGCAAGGATAAATTAACTGTTAATAACCAAAATCCATTAACTTTTTACTTAATTTTCCCCCTTTCATCATAAAATAACCAAAATCAGCCCTAAACCCCTCCCCAAACTCCGTAAATTAGCAATTCTAAGGCATAATTATCAATTACTAGTTAATGGGGATGAATTCCTTACCTTTACAAAGCCGAATGATGAAAAACCGATAGATATCTCCTTAAATTGCCCTTCCTTTACCCCAAAATGAGTTTTTGAAAAATAAACTGTTTTGGGGGAAGTAATTAATTAAACTGTGATTTTTGCCGCTATAGCGGGCGTTACCATCGCTATAGCAGAAATTTCTACTCTATAACATCAGGTGCTATAGAGGCATGCCGATTGCTATAGCAGGTTTGATGGGATAGAATGTCCAGTTTCTCCCAAAAATCCCACTTTTTGTAACACACCTTAAATCCGGGACATTTCAAATACTGCCCTTTACGCTACGATCAATTTTAAAAGTTCTACTTACCCAAATTCTAGTCTGTAAAATCCTAAAGGTTTTTTTTATCGTCTAAGCTAATTAGAAATCAAAACAACAACCACCAAACCTTCCCAAATTATTCTCGGATTTCCCTAGACCATACCTCGCTCCGATTTCATTCGAAACTAGCCTAGACTAAAATTTGTAACTTCAAATCTGAGAAGAATTTTAACATGGGACTTTTAACAAAAGGTTCATACATAACGACAAAAATAGTCGTTACAACATATATTAATTTACCCATCGTTCATCCCCGAACGATCAAATGAGAAAATAGGCTAAAATGAGGAGAAAAAAGATTACCTGTATCCTCAAATAATTAAGGGTACTTGTCCCACATGTTCTTCTCGGTTTCCCAAGTGGCTTCCTCAACCGGACGATGCTTCTATTGAACCTTAACTGAACGAATTTCCTTCATCCTCAATTTTCGAATATCCCAACCTAGAATTACTACTAGTTCCTCCTCATAAGCCAAATCCTTATCTAGAAGCACTGAATCCCACTTAATGATGTAGTCTCCATCCTCATGGTACCTTTTTAACATAAAGACATAAAATACCGGATGGACTCCCGACAATCTCAGAGGTAGAGCTAACCTGTACGCAACCAAACCTACATCTTTAAGAGGCTCGAAGGGACCAATATGCCGAGTGCTGAGCTTACCCCTTACCAAACCTAATGACTCCCTTCATGGGAGGAAATTTAAGAAAAACTTGCTTACTAACTTGAAGTCCATGTCTCTTACCTTACGGTCCGCATACTCCTTCTGTCTACTTTGAGCAGCCAACAAATTGATTTGAATGAATCTTACCTTCTTTTAAGTCTCCTTTACCAAGTCAGTGTTTAAAGGTTTAACATCTCTAGCCTCAAACCACCCAATAGGTGACCTACACTTTTTTTCGTAGAGTGCCTCGAATGGCACTATATCAATGCTGGAGTGATAGCTATTATTGTATAAAACTCACACAACGAAAGGAACTGGTCCTAATGACCACTAAAATCAATCATGCAGGACCTCAACATGTCCTCTAGAACCTGAATCTCCCTCTCTGACTGCCCATCTAGTTGAGGATAAAAGGTCATGCTAAATGTGAGCTTGGTCCCAACTCCTCATGCAACCTATCCTAAAATTTGGAAGGGTATTTTGCATCTCTTTCAGAAATGAGGGTAAGTGGCACCCCATGAAGTCTCACAATCTCCTTGACATAAATCTTAGGTAACCGCTAAGGGTTGGAGTCTACCCGAACCGGCAAGATGTGAGCGGGTTTCGTCAATCGATCCACTATCACCCAAAAGTCATATTTTCCCAAAGTTTTGGAAGACCCATCAAAAAATCCATGGCAATATGCTCCTATTTCCACAATGGTATAGGCATCCTCTAAAGAAACCCCATAGGCCTTTGGTGTTCATACTTTACCTGCTGGCAATTGTGACACTTGGACACATAATCCACTATGTCCCTCTTCATCTCGGGATACCAATAAGGTTGTCTTAAGTCATGGTACATCTTGGTTGTATCTGAATGAATAGAATAATGTAAACTATGGGCCTCTAAAAGTATATCACGAATCAAATCACCAACCTGAGGACCACATAACCTTCTCGCAAACCATAAAACTCCACGCACCGCTTTATTCTGGAGTACTCTCAAATTCTTGTCTTAAAATTGCTTGGCTTTAATCTGATCCCGAAATATTGACTTTACCTCAACGTTAGCCAACACTCCACCCCTATCTGTGACCCCAAATCGCATACTCTGAGATGCAAGAGTTTGAAACTCTCTAGTAAACGATCACTTGGACACCCTCAAGAATGACAAACTACCCATACTTATAGCCTTTTGGCTCAATGCATATGCCATCACATTGGCCTTACTCGTATGATACTGAATAGTCACATCATAATCCTTCAACAATTCCGTCCATATCCACTGCCTTAGATTCAAATTCTTTTGAGTAAACACATGTTGTAGGCTACGGTGGTCTGTGAAGACCTCACACTTGACACTATAAAGATAGTGTCTCCAAATCTTTAATGCGAACACCACCACTGCCAACTCCAAGTCATGGGTTGGATAATTCCTTTCAGGAGGCTTCAAATGGCTCGAAGCATAAGCAATGACATTCCTATCCAGCATCAACACAATACCCAAATCCAAAAGATAGACGCCATAGTTAAGAGAGTCTTGAGCTTTTAAAAGCTCTCTTCACATTGATCTGACCAAACAAATGGCACTTCCTTCTGAGTCAGCCTTGTCAAGTGTGTTGCAATAGATGCAAAGTTCCTGACAAACCTGCGGTAATAACTAGCAACACCCACAAACACTGACCTATGCCAAATCCAATTCTTATTTGCCTCAATGTTCTGGGGATACACCATCACCCCTTTTTCAGAAACCATATGCCTCAAGAAGACAACTGAAGACAACTATAATTCACACTTTGAAAGCTTAGCAGATAGCTATTTTTCTCTTAAAATCTCCAAAACTGTGCAAAGATGACCTGCATGCTCCTTCTTACTCTTGGATTAAACTAGAATATCATCAATAACCATGATAACAAAAGAATGCCAGAACGACTTTAAGATACCGTTCATCACACTCATAAAGGTTGCATATGGATTAGTTAGCTCGAAAAACATCACCAAAAATTCATATTGACCATACCGAGTTCTAAAAGCTATATTTGGTATGTCTTCTGGTCTTATTTTCAACTGATGATAACCCGACCGCAAGTCAATTTTTAAAAACACCATCGTACCCTGTAACTGGTCAAACAAATCATCTATGCGAGGTAAGGGATATTTATTTCGGACAATAACCTAGTTCAGCTGTCAATAATCAATGCACATCCTCATACTACCATCCTTCTTCTTAACAAAAAGGACTGGAGCACCCCAAGGTGAAGCACTTGGACGAATAAAACCCTTGTCAAGTAGTTCCTATAATTGAGTTTTGAGTTCCCTCAACTCTGCTTGAGCCATTCGATAGGGTGGAATAGATATAAAGAGAGAGCCCGACTCTAAGTTAATACAGAAATTAATATCTCTATCTGGAGGCATACCAGTAGGTCTGAAGGAAACACATCCTGGAATTCAGAAAATACCAAACTGACTCTATAGAAGAGGACCCCGCACCCACATCCCGTAGATGTGCTAAAAACACTAAACACCCCTTCCCTACTAACCTTCTGGCCTGGACAAATGATATAATTTCACTAGTTTGGCCTTATACACTCCCTTTCACTCTTTATCTATTCCTAGAATCGCTAGAGTCACTGTCTTAGCATTGCAGTTTAAAATAGTATGATATGAAGATAACCAAGTCATACCCAGAATTACATCAAAATCTCACATATCCAAGATTTTCAAGTCTACCAAAGTCTGAAAACCCACAAATAACATAGAACAAGAACAGTAAACTTGGGTTACTACCACAGACTTGCCAACTGAAGTAGACACATAAACATGATGATCAAGCATATCACAAATTGGATTCAGACCCACCACAAATTGAACAGGTACATAAGAATAAGTAGACCTCGGATCAAATAAAATAGAAGCCATCCAGTCGCAAATAGAAATAGTACCTGTGATCTCCTCATCATAAGCCTCAACATCAGTCTCTCTCAAAAAAGCATAACAATGAGCCTGGTCATCAATTTGAGCTAACTCCTTCCCTGGATGTGCTCCTTTCCATGCACTGCCATTTTCTCGACTACTCCGACCACCTGTCTGGTTTCCCTATCCACCCAAACTACAGCCCAAGTCTGCTGCTATGCCTGGCCATTTTCCTATCTCAAGGGATACTCTCTATTGAAATGACCAACAACACTATAATAGTAACACCCTCGCTCGAGAGAAGCTCAACTGGTAGAAGAGTAAGAAGCCCTTTGGTCCCTAACAACTTCCCACTAAGAAGAAACCTTAGTTGGAACCACAGTAGAAGATGAAAAGGCTGACGGAATAGGGGGAGCTAAATAGGCCTGCTAACCGTGGCCCTTAGAATAAGACCCACTGAAATTCCCAACATTGCGGAACTTCTTGGCTAACATCTTAGCCTTACCTGCTTGCATAACCCCCTCTAATTTCTTCACGTAATTTGAAACTTAATTGAAACCTTTCCCTGTAGAAGTCATATGAACACTCAAAACCTAAAGATCATAGTTCAAACCCTTGATATATAGTCAAATCCTCTCCTCCTCAGAAGTCAACAACCGAGTAGCATAGCAAGACAAGGCATGGACCTTAGCCTCATAGGCCGTAACTGATAGATCTCCATATTTTAATGCCAAAAACTCATCCTTCTTGCAATCACGAAGGGTCCATGGCACATACTTATCTAAGAACAAAGAATGAAATTGCTTCCAAGTCAATGGAGGTAAAATCGGTGACAAACATTCAACATACCCCCTCCATTATTGCTTAGCATCCTTTTCCAATAGAAAAGTGACAAACTCATTTCCATGCTGCTGAACAATACCCATCTTATGCAACCTCTCATAACAATTAATAATGAACTCAAAAGCGTCCTCACACTCAGATCCCTAGAAGGTAGGTGGTTTCATCTTTAGAAACTTAGTCAGCAGATCATGCTCCGTACCTGTCATCATAAAACCCAAAATTGGACAAGGAAAAGCATCAGTCCCTGAAGCCTCATCCATACTTGGAGCCATAGCAACAGTAGGGTGAACAACCGTAGCCTAAAATACTAGCACAGTAGGAGTGGCCCAGTCCCAGCCAACCCACTCAAAAAGGCTAACACCTATTGAACAACCTCAATAAACATATGAGGTAAGGCAGAACCGTAGTTGGTGCCGCCACCTTAAGCTCCATTCCCTGCTCCTCTACTGCTTCTTTTTCCTAAAAATGATCCTAAGGTGGTGGAAGGGATACTGATCTTTCATGAGCCTAGACAACAGCTACTCAAATTCCACCCCTGGTAGATGTGGCTCGTCCCCTTCCTCTCTTACCTCTCTTTTTCACTTGTCCTCTTCCCTTACGACTGGCTTCTCAACTGGAGAGGTTGGTGCAGGGGATGCTACTCGAGTTCTGTTAGACCTAGTATTCACTATCTACGAACAAAAGAGTGAAAAAATTAGATACCAATTTAGATCACCAGATACCAATTGGAATCGAGTTATAGCACGAAAGAAGCAAGAATGACATATTTCCTGAAGTCCTATAACCTCCCAAAGAAAAGTACAGACGTCTTCATATCGTTTCGTGAGACTCTACTGGACTCATTTTGGTATGACGAGATCGATGAACCTAGGCTCTAATAACAACTTTGTCATGACCCAAACCCATCGTGAGGGACACCTATACTACTTACCTCATGGGAGAACCATCTAACCCCAAACACCATCTCAAAATCAACACTTAGAAGAGTCAAAAACTAATCTATCAATAAATAAATATCAAACTAAACCAAATATAAGCACAAGTAGAAGTGGAACATTGTACTTAAGCAAATAAAAATCATGCCTAGAAACTGAAAGTCGTCTGTACCAAAACAGCTAAAGAATATCGAGAAGGAGATGTAACCACAAAAACTGAATGAAAGCATAAGTTCAAAAATAAAGAACTATGCCAATAAGGTGAAATATCATGGTATCCTGGATATGATAGTCACTCTGAAATCTGAAGTCAACCACTGGAATCACAAGTGATGTCTCACAGGAGCCGCTGGAATATGCATTGCACTCATAAAAGTAAGAGCAAGTGTAGTATCAGCACACAAGAAAACAACAGTTTACTAGTAGGGTCATTTGGCCAACCCAAGATAAGAATATGAACATTCAACCAAAGTGCAGTACAACAAGTTAATCCATGCTAAAAACTAACATACACTTAGCACAACAAGTATCAAATAAGCCAATTAGGATTTCAACAACAAGTCAACATATTATCATCAACTAAGTCAAATTCAATCAAGACAAGTCAGGACAATTTATCAAGCATATAATTATTTTTCCTGGTTCACTCATGGAACCATCAAACTCACCTGACCCGCATACATAACCGCTATGGGTAATGCGACCACCCTCTAGCCATGACCTGCAGGGGACAATTACTGTCCATGTACTAAACCCCAGACACAAGTGTCTACCAACCTTGTTTCAAAAATAACCCGTGAGAACGTTCCAAATACTGAAATATTCCATATTTAGCAATATTGTAGGTCAAATCATACAATAATGTAAAATCCTTTGCATTGACCACACCACAACAAAATGTACTAACAAGCCATACTACAAAGTATTTAGCATGCACATATAGCCCAAATTGGATTAAACTACAATACCATCACCTAGCTCGAACCAAGCTTGCACACCTCCTCTAAGCCACGTTTTTTCCCTTCTGTGAAATTTTTGCTTGCTCTTGGTCTAGAACACGCATCTAAACACATAATTAATGAAATGACCTACCATGTTGGGAATTATAACTCACACTGAACCCCTAAGGTCAAGTTCATGATCATTCCCTTCTCGATCTTGCGCCTTTCTACTGTAATCCACCTAGAAATATCAATTCTATGGATAAATTAGTAAAGTAACGGAATGCAAGGGTAAATTAACTGTTAATAATCAAAACCCATTAAATTCTTACTAAATTTTCCCCCTTTCACAAGAAAATAACCACCCCAAACTTCATAAATTAACAATTCTAAGGCATAATCATCAATTATTAGCTAACGGGGATGAATTCCTTACCTTTACAAAGCCGAACGATGAAAACCTAGTGGAAATCTTTTTAAATCTCCCTTCCTTTACCCCAAAATGCATTTTTGAAAAATAAACTATTTTGGGGGAAATATTTAATTGAACTATGATTTTCGCTACTATAGCGGTACCTACCGCTAGAGTGGGCATTACTGTAGCTATAGCGGGAATTTTTCTATTATAGCGGCAGTCTCTATAGCGGTGTGCCAGTTTCTATAGCGATTTCGATGGGATAGAATGTCCAATTTCACCCAGAAAGCCCAGTTTTTGCAACACACCTTAAACTCGGGACATTTCAAAAGATGCCATTTACGCTAAGAGTCTGGGAGTTCTACTTACCCAAATTCAATTTCGTAAAATCCTATGGTTTCCTTATCGTTTTGTATAACTAGGAATCAAAAAAACCACCACAAAACCTGCCTAAATCATTCTTGAATTTTTCTAGACCATACCTTACTCCAATTTTGTTCGAAACTAGCCTAGTCTAAAATTTGTAACTTCGAATCCGAGAAGAATTTTAATATGGGTTTTTCAACGGAAGGTTCATACATAACGATGAAAATGGTCATCACAACAACACTCCTACCTACTATCATGGATCACTTTGTCCTCCTAAATTTTCACCCTAATTTGCATTCATCGCCTCTTCCTATCTAAGGTTATGTCCATGGTAAGCTACAACTGTGCAATATCCTGTCTAATCAACTTTCTCTAATATTTTTTCACTCTACCTCTACCTCTCCTGAATCCATCCATAGTCAATCTCTCACACCTCTACATCGGAACATTCGTGCATCTTTTCATTACATACCTGAAACATCTCAACCTCTTTTCCCTCATCATGTCTTCTACTGAAGTCACTCCCTCCTTATCATGATGTCCTTATTTTTAATCTATCTCTCCTAATAAACCCATATATCCATCACTTTATCTCATCTGATGTGAGAATTCTTGATTGGCCAACACTTCGCTCTATACAATATTATTGGTCTAAACACCACTCTGTAACACTTTCCCTTATATTTAGGAGGCATAATCTTACTACACAAGAATCTAAAAGTGAGCCTATATTTCATCACCTTACACCAACACGGTAAGTGAAATCCTTGTCAATCTTTCCATTTCCCTAGATAATAGACCCAAGATATTTGACACTGCATCTTTTTTAAAATGACCTGAGTACCAAGCCTCACCTCCATACCAGCTTCCTGTGTCTCCTCACTGAAGTTGAACTCTAAATATTAAGTCTTGTTCCTACTCAATCTAAGGTCTTCCTCCAAACCTCCAATTTAGCATTAACTCCATTATGAGTCTTGTTAATTAAAATTATGTCATCCGCAAATAACATAAACCATGGTATCTCACCTTGAATTTGTTGTGTTAATACATCCATCACCAAGGAAAATAAAATGGGCTAAGGGTAGATTACTAGTGCTACCCCATTAATATGGGAAAGTGCTCCGAGCCTCCTATCATATTTCTTACTCTAATCTTGGCTCCATTGTACATGTAATTAGTTGACCTAGTGTACAGAACCAATATACCTTCGGCCTCAAAGCACCTTCATAGAACCTTTGGCGTCTAAGCACCCCATTTAACCCTTGGTCGGTCAGCCATACCCATTTTTTCTTCTCTTTCTTGATCTCCAAGTCCATTACCAAAGCCTATGTCAGTCAAAAGATTCTCACTGGGTATAGCCTTACTTTTTTTTAAAAAACCTCTATCACATTTTCTAAGGAGAAAAAAGACTATCTGAGTCTTGACTAATAAACTAGAAAAGTTAACCAAGTGACCCTCTTTCTTTGAAAATCTCAAGTTATAGTAACGAGAAAAATGCCCCACTCCTCCACAATTTCCACAAGCACAAATTCTGCTTTCTATATTTTGCTACCATTAACCCAAGGGCTCCAAAAAAATCCTAAAGTGAGGCTATATTTTGTTTCTCTCATCGAAACCAAAGCCTTTATGTACATCATCATAACCCCTCGGGAATTACCCAATGTGCCCATTAAAATCTCCTCCTATGAAAATCTTCTCAGTGGTTGGTACACCTTTCACCACCTCATCTTAAACCTTCCAAAAATCATTTTCTCCTTCACATCCAAGAACGCATGCGTTACCTAGCCACTAATATTATTCAAATAGATCCTCCAATTACTAATTTAACCAACATCAACCTACCTTTACCCCTTCTAACCTCTACTACTTTCTCCGTAAGCTCTTTAACTATTAATATTCCTATTCTATTCCTATTCCTAAAACTTCCTAAGTACCATAATTTATACCCATCGAATTTCGGTGCCCTAGAACTCATCCATTTGGTCTCCTAGAAACAAGCTATATTAGTCTACCTTTTACTTAGAATCCTTAGTAGTTATATGGATTTTTTCGATAAAATTACTATGTTTCAAGACCCTATTCTCAATCTAGAGGCTCCCTTAATCCACTAACCTCTTCTTCCCCTGCCTCTACCTCCATCCTAAAACCAAACCCTAAATCCAACCCCAACACTAACCTTAACCCCAACCCAACCCTATCTCTACCCCATCCCCTGACAATGGCATTATCATAGTCTATAATCATCCACCAAAGTTACTAATGAAATTATAAACTAATCAGGGATATACAAACTAATCTATAAATAAACAACTACAATATAGTAGATGCAAAACAAGAAACAAGGGACTACTGCTAAACAATCCAAGAATAATCAGGGGCTAAAATACACTATCTCACTCTTGGTCAAATAGTATAGAACAATAATAATCAAAAACCAAAATAATCAAGAATTACAATGCCAAATGAGATCAACTAGGCTGAAAAGAAAGGAGTGTGGAAAGAAAATAACGAGGCAGTACTACATTGCAGGATATAATACAAGCAAGAAGTAGTACAAAATGTTAAAAAAATCAACAAATAGATATATCAAGTATACTTAAATGGAACAAACTTTGTACTGTATAGCATCCGAAAAACCACAAATTATAAGTAAGAAAGAAAAAGCAGAACAATCAAAGAAAGAAAAATAAAAAAATTCCACTATAAATAGTCTACTAAGAATATGACAAGATTAAAGAAAATGTAAAATATTGGAAGTGATGCTAAAATTAAAAGTTGAGAGAAAATAAAGATTACAAAATAGAAACAATTAGGGTTTGGGTAGTTTTCTTGATCGATTTGATGAATTCCGGAAATATTTGTTGTGGAAATTAGTTTTTGGAATCTTTTTACAACCCTCCCAGTTATTATAGAGTGGTTACGACCAAAGTACTTTGTTAGAGTTCTCCTAGTGAGTTGAGCTAATAAAATCTCATAGTGGGGTGGTTTTTAAAAATGAAAACTTATGTTGTGTTTATTCATGGTGAATTATGATTCACGGTGTCGTGTTTTGTTTTTTGGTATTCCATTAGGGGGTGACCTAGTATCTAGACCTACATAGAAAATTCTGAAACTATGAGTGACAATTCGTAGCATATGGTTTTAGTTGTTGTTGTATTGGGACTGCATCATGATGTCTTAAGTATAAAATCTATGTTGTGATATATGTCTAGAGTTTAGCTTTCCCGAGCTACTAGTTAAGGACCATTGCAGCGGTGGGATTCTCGCTACAGCAAAACCACAGTAGCGATTGGAGTCCCACTGTAGCGTAGCAAGGTAAATTGCTAGGGCTTGCCATAGTGAGTCCTATTTTGTCGTAAGATATTCCACAGTGAGAAAAAGGTCCATTACCATGGATGACACGAGGTAAAATTTCTATTTAAGTCATTTATTTCAAGTTTCATATCATTAACTCCAAAACCATTATTATAGAGCTCCAAAGAGGCATTTTACCAAGGCTACGGTGGATTTTCTCATTGAGGTAATTTTTTCTGTCAATCTCTTTGCCTAGTAATCCATTAACATCATAGGATCATTAGGGAGATTGTAATGATGACATTATGGGTTAGGATTCTAGGTTCATGAAAAGTTGGAAAAATCTATGGGTAGATGTAATAATCATCTATAATATTTCTAGGTTGTAAATTAACACTTTCTAACATGAATTTTTTGCTGTTAAATATGAATTGTGGTGATTGAGAACCTCGAGTTCAATAAAAATGAGATTTTTAGCGTAAAAATGGCTTAAAAGGGGTTAATTGGAGTAGAAACTACATCAATTAAGATGGTGAGTATTATGAAACTAGTTGATGGTTGATTGACCCTTAAGTAATGTCATACATCATGAATAAGGGTAGAATTTATGGGTTTCAATACCAAAGTGTATATTTGAAGAGTAGATTATTAATTACTCTTATAATTTTTTGTTTAGACTTTGAACATTCTGAGGCGTTGAGGAAAAGAAAAGCTCTTGTGATTTAGGTTTCTTGGTTCAGGTTCTTTGGTTGAGGTAGGTTACAGTTTATGTGGAGTTATACTTAATATATTCTTTTGTATATGTTTGAATTGATAAGCATGTTGGTTGGTCTTCTGACATAAACTATGATTGATTATTTATTTGGCTTGACAATTCTTTTTTGAATAAGTGTATAACTGTTGAAGTTTGTCTTTAAATGACTTGTGAGAATGATGTACACTTATTAAAACTATTATATACTTGCTGATAATATCCTGAGAGATAGCTGAATATGAGAACATACTGAGATATAGTTAAAGAGGTTGACAATATACATATTATTCTATTGTTATGGGGCTTGAGTTCATTGTGAGCTTACAAATGAGCAGTTATGTTGCGTTACAATACATGGATTCTAGGTTGTCACCTGTAGGCATGACTAGTTGGGTAGAAATAAGACGTTTTAGCATGTGTGTACCAATGAATGATTCTTGTGAGTTTTGATATCGTATAGAGTGAGCTGATAAGATACAAAATTATACAGATGTTAGATCAGTATGGACACTAATATATATTGATGATGCGACTACATTTTATTTATAGAGTTCTTAATGTTTTATTATATCTATTGGGTGACTTATATGTCCTTTATTTATTGACATTGATGTGTCCAGATCTGGGTGATTTATCTAGATGATGTAACTACTTGATTATGTGATGATGTACCTATCTACTTACCTTACTTGATTTATGAGATATACTTGCTACTGTTTTGAATCGGCCTAATACCTACCAATACATAGTGTTAGTATAGATGTTACTTCTGCACTTCTTTTTCTGAGTGCAGACTGTGTTCCAAAGATTTCTACAAAACCTTACATCTAGCGATATTCAGTTGACCGATTTAAGGGTGAACAACTCTCATTCATTCTGCCACAGATCTTCTTAGTTACATATTTCTATTTCTTTGAATAGTGTTTATTTATTAGTGATTTTGGATTACTCTTAGATACTATTTTGTTAGCATTCTTTGCATAATGACTTTTCAATCTTGGGAGTATAATACCTAAATTTTGGCTTGTTATTTTATTAAGTTTGAGATTTTGATTATTAGTTCTTGAAAATTGCCTTATTTTTCTAAATGAATTGGTTAAGGCTTGGTTTAGATGGTAATGTATGGTTCGCCTACCGAAGTGTTAGTGTGGGTTCCACTCACAACCATTTGGATAGTCATAAAGTTGGTATCAGAGCTTTAGGTTCGTTGAACTTATCGTACAAGGACATGTCTTGTAGATTCTTGCGGAATGGTATAGAAACATATGTACTTTTCTTTGAGAAGCTACTTAACACAAGGAAAACTCCATTCTTTCATTTTTTTTCATGTTATTACTTGATTCCAATTAGTATATGACCTTTTTCTTTCTTATTTTCCTCTCACAGATGGTGAGAACACATGAAGTAGAGATGAGAGCAGAGGCACCTGAGATGACCTCTAGGGCCACGATGAGAGGATATGGTAGAGGTAGGGGACAAGGAGACATGCCTGCTAGGGGTATGGCTTAGGCTGCTAGAAAGGTTTGTGATAGGTTAGAATCTTCTCTCCTCTAGAGGATCATGCTGGGGTAGCAGCAGAGAAGGTAGCAGTACCAGTCTAGGAAGGTGTTGCACTTGCTCTGGATTCTTTTTATGTGATACAACAGGTTTTGACTCTACTGAGTGGTTTAGCAGGGACAAGGGCAGTACCGACAACTCTCATAGGTTAGTATCCTAGGGTTTAGAATGCTCCTGCTGCGACTCCATAGATGGACAAGGATTTTTAGATAGGGATCTTTCTGAGATCAATGGTAGGGTCACTGATGACTGGAGAAGAGCATGATTTATTTTGAAGGATCACATAAATGCAACCTCTAATTTTCTATGGTATCGAGACTAAGAATACTTATGATTTATTATGGATTATCATGAGAGGTTCCATAAGATGGGGGTAGTAGAGCAATATGGGGTGGAGTTTGTTACTTTCCATCTATATAAGGATGCAATGCTATGGTGGAGAGCTTTTGTAGAGTGTAGGTCAGTTGGTTTGCCTTTGTTGACTTAGACACAGTTTTATTCCATCTTCTTAAAGAAGTACTATCCTCGTACTTTTTTAGATAAGAGGCAAGATGAGTTTACTAGTATTAAGAAGGGTAGTTCCTCTATTGCAGCCTATGGGGATGGATTCCACTCACTTTCCAAGTATTCATTGCAGTTGTTGAACACAGAGATGAAAAGTATTCGTCGTTTCTTCAAAGGGTGCAATACGGGACTTTAGCTATCAGTGTGTCAGATAGTGTCTTCTATTAAAAATTTTCAAAAGTTGGTTGAGTATATTAGGAGTATGGAAGGGATGAAACAGGACGGTTACCCAAAGTATGCAGAAAAGAAGGACCGAAAGAGTGGTGGCTATAGTGGCTCTTTAACTAAGTATCCAATTTCTTAGGGGTATTCTGGGTGCCCCATTTAGTCAGCCATATAGGTATCAGTTGGGGTTCCTTCAAAGGCTAGCCAACCTTCTTTAGATCATAGTTGGTATATAACTTATTTGGCTTTAGCTTAGAGGCCTACTTTGGATAAGGTATGTTATGAGTGCAGTGAGGTTGGGCATATTTAGAGATGGTGTCCCATATTTATATAGATTGGTCAGTCATCTCAACTGCAGGCTCTTAGGCCTCTAGCTTTAGTAGCAAAGAGAGGTGGTGCACATGGTAAAGATTGTCCTCAGGTGGGCATGGTGGCCATGTAGAAGGTAGAGGTGGCACCCAGCCTAATTGAGGCAGTGGACATACTAGTAGAGGTAGTACTCATCCAGGTCGGGATGATGCATAGACAGGTGGTTGGAATCATTTCTATGCTTTCCTAGGCTGACCCGAGGTAGAGGTATCTGACATAGTGATCATAGGTACTAATCTAATCTGTGACCAGATGGATACAACCTAATTCACCCAGGTTCTATAGTTTCTTATGTGTCTACCTATTTTGTTGTGGGATTGGAAATAATATATGATTTTCTTAATATTCCTGTCCATGTATCCACCCCAGTTGGTGATTCAATGATTGTAGATAGAGTATACCATTCCTGTCTTGTTATATTTATGGGGTATAAAACCTGGGTAGACTTAGTGACTCTTGACATGGTTGACTTTGATGTCATTTTAGAGATGGGTTGGTTGCATGTGACATTAGATTGTCATACTAAGAAAATGAGTGTCGCGATGCCAAGTATGTGTAGGCTTGAGTGGCAGGGTGATTCTAGCCCTATTCCTAAAAAGATTATATCCTTTATTCGTCCTAAGAAGTTGATAGAGAGGGGGTGTTTGTCATTTTTAGTGCAACTTTGGGACACTAGTGCAAAGGTCCTGCCTATTAGGTTAGTTCCTATGGTCTATGGTTTCTTAGAGGTGTTTCCCGTGGATTTACTTGGCATGCCACCAGACTGCGATATTAATTTCTACATTAATTTAGAGCCTGGTACTTGTCCTATTTCTATTCCTCCATATAGGATGGCACCAGCTGAGTTAAGAGAGTTGAAAGTTCAGTTGCAGGACCTTCTTAGTAAGGGGTTTATTTGTTTGAGTGCATCCCCATGTAGTGCTCTTATTTGTTTGTGAAGAAGAAAGATGGAAGTATGCATATGTGCATTAACTACCATCAGCTAAACAAGGTTACTATCAAGAATAAATAACCTCTTCCCCGCATAGATGACTTGTCGACCGATTTTAGGGTGCGTCAGTCTTCTCTAAGATTAACTTGAGATCTGGGTATCATCAGTTGAAGATTCAGGCTAAAGATATTCCTAAGACTGCTTTTTGGACCAGGTATAGGTATTATAAGTTTTTGGTGATGTCTTTTGGGCTTACTAATGCCCTAGCTATTTTTATGAGTTTGATGAATGGAATTTTTAAGCCCTATTTAGATCCTTTTGTAATTGTGTTAATTGATGACATTTTGGTGTATTTGAAGAGTAAGAAAGAGAACAAAAACCACCTGAAGTTGTGTTGGGGTTATTAAAAGAGAAGTAATTGTATGCTAAATTTTCTAAGTATGAGTTTTGGCAGACTTTTGTGTCCTTCTTGGGGCATGTGGTTTCAAAGGAGGGAATGATGGTTGATCCACAAAAAATAAAAGCAATTAAGAGTTGGGCTTGGACTACTTCCGTGACTGAGATTCATAGTTTTATGGGGTTGGCTAGCTACTACTGTAGATTTGTGAAGGGGTCCGCTTGTATTGCTTCCCAGTTAACTCATTTGACTCAAAAAGATGTACTATTTCAGTGGTCTGGTGAGTGTGAAGAGAGCTTTCAAAAGCTCATGAATTTGTTGACTATAACTCCCATTGTATTACCTATGAAGGATAAGGACTTTGTTGTTTATTATGATGGATCGCATTTTGGTATGGGTGCTATTTTGATGCAGGATAAAAAAAGTCATTACATATGCTTCTAGGGAATTGTTGGTGCATGAACAAAACTCTCTTACGTATGACTTGAAGTAGGTTGTGATAGAGTTTGCTCTCAAGATTTGGAGGCATTGTCGTATGGTGTCTGTTGTGAGGTGTTTACTGATCACTGCAGTTTGCAACATATGTTCATGCAGAGGGATTTGAACTAGAGACATCGTAGATGGATGGAGATGCTCAAGGACTATGATGTTACTATCTTATATCATCACGGTAAGGCAAGTATAGTAGCTGATGCTTTGAGTAGGATGTCTGGGAGTATGGGTAGCATGGCTTTTTTAGGGGCTATAAGGCATTCATTGGCTAAAGAGATTCAGACTCTAGCTAACAGCTTTGTGGCTTAAAGTGGCTAAAAAAGGTGGAGTTTTAGCTTGTGTGGAGGCAAGATCTTCATTCCTAGAGCAGATCAAGGCTAACTAGTTTGAAGATGCTAAGTTAAGCAAGATTCGTGATAAGGTCTTGCAGGGAGAGGCCAATGAGGTCGTGATTATTGACGAGGGGGTCTTGAGGATTAAGTGATATGTAATCCCCGTGTTGATGATCTGATTCAGAATATCCTTACGAAGGCTCATAGTTTGAGGTAGGGGTGGGCATAAACACCGAAAAACCAAAAAACCGGACCGAACCCAATTGATTCGGTTTTTTGGTTTTGTTTTTTCGGTTTATTTTTTTCTATCATTTCGATTTTCGGTTCGGTTTTCGGTTATAGGGTCCATATATTTCGATTTTTCGGTTAAACCAAAATTTAAAATATAATTCTTTTTTTTAAAATTTTTTTATACATATATAATGAAATTTATTATTTATTTATATACAACACCAACAACTCACTTAAATGAGTTAAATCTAAGCCCAACACCAATAGCCCACTTAAAACATAAACCTAATTACCTAAGTCCTAATTCTGTGAATTCACTACACACGAAAAAACTCACCAACACTCGAACAACGGCGATTCAAAACTCACCTACACTAGAACAACGACGATTCCAAACTCACCAACACTCGATCAACGATGCAACCGGTGGTGATTCCAAACTCACATCGAACGACGATTCCATTTCCAAATACCGTTTTATTTTTTTCTGTTTTTCCTCTTCTTCTTCCAAAACTGAAAAAACCGAATTTATAAACCGAAATCGAACCGAACCGAATTAAATCGGTTCGGTTTTCGTTACACACATACCTATAACCGAAAACCAAAAAAACCAAAATAAATAAACCGAAACCAAACATAATTACCGAACGCCCACCCCTAGTTTGAGGTACTCTATACATCCTGGTACGACTAAGATGCATCACGATCTAAGACAACATTATTGGTAGAGTAGGATTTTGTTGCCCAATGTCCAAATTGTCAGCAAGTGAAGTATGAGCAGTAGAGACCTGGAGATAAGAGAACGCCTATTCTTGAATAGAAGTGGGATAGAATTGCATTGGACTGTGTGGTTGGTCTTTCAAAGACCTTGGCAAAGTTTTATTCTCTATAGGTGATTGTTGATAGGTTGACTAAGCCTTCACAATTCATTTTGATTCCTGTAACTTAAAATGCAGAGAAGTTAGCTAAGCTTTATATCCACGAGATTGTCAATTGCATGGAGTTCCAGTGTCCATCATCTAAATTAGAGGTAACACAATTTACTTCTAACTTTTGGAGGAAATTACAGATTGAGTTAGGTACTAGGTTGGACCTTAGTATAATATTTCACCCTCAAATCAATGGGTTGTCTGATTGGATGACTCATGTTTTGGAAGATATGCTTCACGTGTATTAATAGACTTTGGTGGTTATTAGAACTAGTTTTTGCCATTAGCAGAGTTTGCGTATAATAATAGTTATTACTCAAGTATTAATATAGCTCCATTTGAGGCATTGTAAGGAAGGATATAAATATCCCCCATCAGTTGGTTTGACGCTTTTGAGGTAAGACCATGGGTACCAATCTTTTAAGGGAATCACTAGAGAAGAAGAAATTCATTCAAAAGAAGATCCTAGTAGCCCAGAGTATGCAGATTAGAGGTCAGGGATATGTAATTTATGATAGGAGAGCATGTGTTACTCAAGGTTTTACCCATGAAGGGTATGATGAGATTTGGTTAGTGAGGCAAGCTCAATCCGAAGTTTATTGGGCCTTTTGAAATTCTCAAGTATGTGAGGAGGTAGCCTATGAATTGTCTTTGACTCAAGGTTTTTCAAGATTTCTATCGGTGTTCTATACGTCTATGCTAAATAAATATCATGGTTTTGGAAATTAAATCATTTGTTGGGATTCGATCTTGTTTAATGAGAATCTTTCATATGAGATGAACCTGTGGCTATCTTAGATAGAGAGGTCCATAAGTTGAGGTCAAAAGAGATTGCGTCTATGAAGGTCTAGTGGAAGAATGTCCTATTGAGAAGGCTACTTGGGAGACTAAATCAGACATGTGTAGCATGTTTTCCCAACTTTTCACTGATTCAGGTAATCTTCTCTTATTTTAATTTTTTTTCCATTCGTGGACGAACGATTATTTAATTGGTATTTGATGTAACGACTCTCCCAGTCATTATAGAATGGTTAGGGACTAAGTACACTATTAGAGTTCCTCTAGTGAGTTGATCTAATAAAATCTCAAGGTGGGGTGGTTTAAAATTGGATACTTTATTGTGTTTTTTCATGGTGAATTATGATTCACAGTGTTATGTTTTACGGTGTCGTGTTCCATTAGGGGTTGACCTGGTGATCTACACCTCCATACGAATTCTAAGACTGCGAGTGAATTTGAAGAATGTGGTTTTATTAGTTGCTGCATTATAATTGCTTCTTGATGCCTTAAGTATTAAATATTTATGCTGAAATGGGGCTAGAGTTTAGTTTTCCTGAGCTACTGGTTAAGGATCGCTGCAGTGGTGAATTTTCCCCTGTAGCGAGACTCCTGTAGGTTTTGTATTCTTTCCATATTAGAGCTAGAAAAATCACCAGAGAATGACATAACGAGTCCTATTTTGCCGCAGCAGCAAAAAAAAGGTTTGCTGCAACGGATGATGTAAGGCAGAATGCCTGTTTAAGTCACTTATTTTGATTTTTATATCATAAACTCCTAAACATCATTCTAGATATGTAACGACTCGAGTCATCGTTACACTCAATTCGGAGGTAAAATTTTCACTTAGTCCATCCTTAAAACAATTTTTGAGAAATTCAGGGCTAGTCTACTGTTGGACAATTTTTGAGGGTGTACTAGTCTAATAAAATTTGGCACTAATATGAGTATTCATGGTGATGTTTGATTTAATTTTTAGGTAGACGACGGGTTTAGAAAGTCGTAGCAACTTCTGACACGTAAAATAGAGTTATAGAGCTGTGGTTATTGAGTTTACCATAGAAGGGTTGGTTCACAATGTCATATTTAGAGGAATGTGTTGTAAAATGGGAATAGTTAGAGAGAGTCCCCGAGATTCTGTCTCGAAACCACTGCAACAAAAATGGAAATGACTGCATAGGTATCACTGCACCGAAAAAAGGTACTACTGCAGTGGAAGCCTATATAACGTTGCGAACCACTACAGCGGTAATTTAACTACTGAAGCGGTACCATTTTAGTGGTAATATAACCTCTGCAGTGGTAACATACAGTATTTTTACAGTTTTAAACCTAGAAAATGTTTTTCACTCCCCACTTTCTGAAAAATGGGAGAAAGCTCTGGGGAAGGCGATTTTCTGCAGAATTTTGATGTTTTCATCTTTGGAGATAAGTTTATTACATTCTAAACTTGAATTACTCCTTATAATCTCTGAAAACATTAGGAAACTTGTTCATGGTGGAATTTGTGGTTTAACCTTAATTCAAGAAATTGATTTAAAATCACGAAAATGAGTATAAAATTAGTAGATAATAATTCTAGGTTGTTAGAAAACACTAATAAAAGTAGAATCATAGTTTTTCATGCTAAATAAAATAGGGTTCATGAGGTTTAAGGATGGAAAAACCCTAAGATGATGATTTAAGACAGTTTTATTGTTAAAATGGTTAGATATTAATCCCTAGTGGTTAAAGAGGGATGAAGTTATTGAAATAGGTGTGTAATCTTGTTGTTATAGATCAAGGGAAAGTTGAAAGGGAAAAGAAAGACAAGCTTGTGGCCTGTAAGTGTTGTTGAGTAAGAAATCTAGGTAGGTTACGGTTTACTATAGCAATTAGACTTACTTAACTCTATGTTTATACATAAATTGAGTAGTCGTGATTGTCTTTAAGCACTGCTTGTGATTATTGAATACATTGCATATTAATGCATATTGATATTGTTGAGTTGATGATGACGATGATGATGAAATACAACTCATAATGTTCATAAGTTTGTTGATGATTGTGATCTTGATGAGATGTTGATGTTGTTATTGAAATCATGATGTGCATGATAATGATGATGATGTTGATGAGAATGAGAAGAGAAAGAGATGATACGCTTATCTTGCATTCATATATTCATTCATGTGCATTGAATGTTAGTTATAATAATGTGTTGTGATGCAACTTGTCATTAAAAATGGCTAAGTGTAAACATGTGTAATGTGATCCTGTTATTCTTCTTATGTGAAGTTGTATTGATGTCTTTAATTAAGGGTTCTGTGTTGATTTTTTTTGCTCTTATTTGCATATTATTGAGTTTAGTAGATCTATGATGCCTACCAGTACTTGTTGATGTGATGATGCTACCTGTACTCTCCTTTTTATTTAGTGCAGAGCGTATTTCAGTGTTTGAGTCGAGACTTCGACTTTAGCCAGTGGTACCAGATTTTGATTTAAGGGTGAGCACCATGATCTGGCATCCTTTGGATCTTCTTATCGCTGTTCATGTCCCTTGTTCTGGGACTAAGACATTTTGTAATTTACTTCCTTATTCTGGATAATCATTTAGTTTTAAGATTTGAGTTCTTTTAGATGTTCTTATATGGTGACTTTTGGTCCTGGGGATGTAATAAATAGAGGATTCCACGTTCTATCTTTGACTTAATGAATTATTAGTTTGACATTCTTATTTAGTTAATCAATAATGGATATTGAGGACTTGTTAATGAGAAAGTTAGTATAATATTAAGGTAAATGTGGCATTAGTTAATTGAGGGTTGGCTTAAACATGGTTCTCCTGCCATAGGTTAGGGTGGATGCCAATCATTACCATTTGGGTCTTAACAAATATGGCATCAGAGCACTGGGTTCGTAGATCTCATCGTACAAGAACATGTCTAGTATAGTCCTGTAGAATGGTACAGAAACGTCTGTACTTTTCTTCGAGGGGCTATGAGGCTTTAGGAAATGAATTTCTTTCTTTCTTCCTTTCGTGCTATTACTTGATTTCAATTGGTATCTGGTGATCTAAATTGGTATCTAACTTATTCATTCTTGTTTATAAATGGTGAATACTCATTCCACCTGAGCAGCAGCAACAACAACTGTATAGGTAGCAGCACCAACAGTGTAACACCTGAGGCATTCGGATCACTTGAAAAGTTCAATAACTTTTATATGAGGCTAATTGAAGGAAAGGGTAAGGAAACATGTACTGGGATGAGGCATGCGAAAAAGAAACGAACCAAGTCACAGAAGTGACCCACGGCAGGAGTCACTTGACGTGACTCCCACTCACATGACGTGACTCCCACTCACGTGACGTGAGTGAGTGCCGTGGATGAACTTTAGAGACTTGGAAAATGTTGTCTGATTTCCACGACACTCCCTACGTGGCGTGACTGGGTCCACGACATCAGTCACGGTACCGTGGAAATTTGTCGTCTTTGTTGACCTTTTTTGATCGGATGGAATGTTTGAGTGTATGATCCATTAAATGTGTTGGGCTGGATTTATATTCTGTATTTGAGGCCCAAATATCATGTAATAAGACATGGGCCTCAACAAGTAAGGGAATGACCCATTTAACATAGATCAAACATGTGGCCAAGGATCAACTTGACTTGAGGGGCTATATAAAGGCCAAAAATCAGATTTTATTCACATAAACACACATGCCATTTCTAGATATTTCTACATACATTGTTATCTCACAAAACCCTAAGGCAACAACACTTGTTGGAACAAGATCATCTCTTTGCAAATATTGGTAAGAGTCTACTCTCATGGATTACTAAATATGATATGCTTAAGATGATGTAGATCATGATGGTTATGTCTAAAGATCTTGAGAGTAGTGCATTTTTGCTTATGTTAAAAGATGTGTCATCTTTGTGATTAGAACCTAAAAGGGAGCCTTGAAGTTTGGATGCAAGATGAGATATAAACGTGATATAAGATGTGATTATGTCTTCAACTTACTTTTTATATGTGTATATTGAGATCAATGAATGGACGGATTGTGACATAGTGTTAATGAAGCGTAAAGGACAACCTTAGTGTGACAATATTATAAAGGGTGAAATGTAACTCATTGTCGTCTTATGCACACTAGTAAGGGAGTTAGTTGTTAACGTGAGACTTATTATGTACTTGTGTTGTAGAGTGAAAAGTAAGGAAGAAGCGGGACTATTGTGTTCACGTACAGGACTGTGTATTCATATTGGAAGGCTAAGGTATGTAAGGTTACTCTTTTCGTATCCTTTGGCAGCACCTATTGTTCACATCGTTTCCACACTTGTTTCCATTTCAAAATGTTCCAAAGTTCCAATAATGTATAAACACCAATGTATCAATCTCACAATAGTAAAGAAATGAAGTAATTCATAGTTGTTTGTATTGAGTACGGGTGGTAGCTTTGGGGGCGAAAGCCTAGCTCAAGCCGATCCCGATTGTATTGTATACAGGAGGTAGCTCTAGGGGCAGAAGCCTAGCTCGAGCCGAACCTGCTTTGTTGATTTCTGGGTGGTAGCTCTGGGGGCATAAGCCTAGCTCGAGCCGATTCCAATATTGTTTACCACTGATCAGTTGGTCCCGGGTATTTGATGATTGATATTGACATGAACGTAAAAGAAAAGAAAGTAATGAACGTAATGTACTTGGTTCCACACATGTAGAACAGTGGTTTATCCATACCGTATACTCACTTGTCTATGATTTCATTGAAATTCCTATATTTCTTATATTTGGTTATAGCCTTACATACTCATTACATTCTTCATACTGACGTCCCTTGGAAGACTTCCCTTACATGCTGCAGGCACAGGTGCTAGTAGACCTCCACTGTAGGTTGCGGATCATTTGCCGATCATTGGTGAGCTCCAGTTGGTTCGGGGCTTTCTGAGTGTCATATGTACATTTGTTTTGGTATGGTAAATATTGTATAAAGCGGGGGACTTGTCCCGACTGTAGGTTGTATATATGTATCTGTTAGAGGCTTTGTGGACCATGGTACTGACAGTCATAGAGGTGTCGTATTCTTTTTGGACTCGATGGCCCTAACGGCCAAGTTTCATTTATCTATATCATATGTTTCTCCATGCCTCCCGCCATTAGCATCTTGTATCATATAGTGATGTTCACTTAGTGACATGCATATGAAGGTAAGGTACAGGAATGAAGATTGGTTCTCTCAGGCCTTAACGGCTTCGGGTTCCAGTCTGTCCCGTTGGAATTCGGGACGTGACAAAAGTGGTATCAGAGCAGGTTGTCCTAAGGTGTCTACAAAGCCACTTCTGAGTAGCGTCTTACTTATGGATGTGTTGTGCACCACATTTATAAGTTGAAGGTTACGGGACATTTAGAAGTTGTTTCTTTTCTTCAGTTCTAGATTGTGCAATAGAGCTAATGTTGTAAGTGGAATCGCATCTAACCATTGGAATTGATTTTCTTGTATTATAGAAAATGCCGATTGCAAGGAAAGGTAGAGGTAAAAGTAAAAAGATAGACAGGATTGCTGGAGAGGGAACAAGCTAATCAAGGTGGTATTGAACAGGAGTTTGCATCGTGGGCTTCTTCTACTTTACCCGCAGAACTGCCTATGAATGCCACTGACCAGGATTTAAGAAATGCAGTGCACATATTGACTCAGATAGTTGCTGTACAAACGCAGAGACGAGTTGGTACAATGACAAGTGAGGATGATGCGGCTAGAGTAGAGAGCCACAGAACACAGGTTTTTCTAAAACTAGACCCTCCCACATTCACTAGGTCAGACCCACAGGCAGATCCAGAGGACTTCGTGGACCAAAACCAAAGGGCCCTAGATGTTATGCACGTGATGGGTGTAGAAACAGTCGAACTTGCGGCTTATAGATTGAAAGGTGAAGCGATATTGTGGTATGAGGTCTGGAACCGATCGAGGGGTATTGATGCACTTCCAGCTGGTTGGGAAGAATTTAAGACGGCTTTCCTCGATCACTACCTCCCATATGAGACCCGGGAGGCACGTGCAAACCAGTTTCTAAATCTGCGTCAAGGGAATATGAGTGTGAGAGAATATAGTCTGCAGTTTAATTCTTTGGCTCGATATGCTTCGAATATAGTGGCCACAATGACAAACAGAGTCCATCGATATGTGGACAGATTGGAGCCATATTTGGTACGGGACTGCACTATTGCTGCTTTGAACAGAGATATGAAAATAGCCAGAATTCAGGCTTTCGCTCAAAAGATGGAAGATCAGAGGCAAAGAAGAAGGGTACGCGAGGCTGAAAGAGGGTCATCAAAAAGGGCTAGGCCTATGGGACAGTCTATAGCGTCCTAAGGGGAATTCAGGCCTCGGGGTTTTCATAGACCGTTTACGCCTAGACCATCATTTTCTCATGCCACGATAGGCACTTTATCTCACTTCCGAGGGTCTAAAGGTGGTTACGTTGGGCAAAGCAGTGGCTCTGGTTCACAGACTGCAGGGTTTCCTCATCCGTCGTGTCAGCATTGTGGAAGGCTTCACTTAGGTGAATGTCAGTTTGGTACAAATGTTTGTTTTTGGTGCGGTATGACCAGGCACATAATGCGAGACTGCCCACAAAAAGGTTTAGGTGGTGTGGCGCAATCTACGGGATCGACCGCTGCATCTTCATCATCAGTTCCTTCCTTCAGTAGAGGTGGAAAGCCTATGGGACGTGGTAGGGGTGCGAGAGGAGCAGACAGTTCTAATGGGGTACAAAACCGTACCTATGCTCTAGTGGACCGGCAGAATTCAGAGGCTTCTCTAGATGTCGTTACAAGTATATTATCCGTTTTATCACATCCTGTATATGCATTGATTGATCCGGGTTCTACATTATCATATGTCACTCCATTGATTGCGGAAAAATTCAAAAGAACGCTGGAATTGTTAGCTCAGTCATTTGAAGTATCTAAGCCTGTCGGTGAATCCATTATAGCTAAGAGGGTTTATTGTAACTGCATAGTCACTATTGGTGGTCATGATACGTTGGCCGACCTTTTTGAATTAGAGATAGTGGATTTTGATGTTATAATGAGCATGGATTGGTTAGCTTCTTGCTATGCCATGGTGGATTGCCAAATGAAAAAGGTATCTTTTTATTTTCCACAAAAGAATGTTCTTGAGTGGAAGGGTAATGTGGGGGCACCGAGAGACAAATTTATTTCCTATCTTAAGGCTAGGAAGATGGTAGCTAAGGGGTATATATGTCATTTGGTTCGAGTGCAAGATATCGATGTGGAATCATCAACTCCTCAAACGGTTTCGGTGGTCAATGAATTTCTTGATGTATTTCCCGATGATCTTCCAGGCCTACCCCCAGAACGGGAGGTAGAATTTGGTATTGATGTGATGTCATACACTCAACCTATCTCTATTCCTCCGTATAGAATGCCCCCAACAGAATTGTGGGAATTGAAGGAGCAACTAAAAGACTTGCTAGACAAGGGGTTTATACGGCCTAGTATGTCCCCGTGGGGTGCACCAGTGTTATTTGTATCGAAGAAAGATGGCACATTGAGAATGTGTATTGACTATCGGCAATTGAATAAGGTAACGATCAAGAACAAATATCCTCTCCCCCGAATTGATGACTTGTTTGATCAGTTACAGGGTGCCAAATGTTTTTCAAAGATTGACTTGCGGTCGGGTTACCATCAAGTCAGGGTGAGAGAAAATGATGTACCCAAGACAGCTTTTCGAACACGGTATGACCACTATGAATTTTTAGTTATGTCATTTGGACTAACGAATGCACCAGCTATTTTCATGGATTTGATGAATAGGGTGTTTAATCCATTTTTAGACGTGTTCATGACAGTGTTCATAGATGATATCTTGGTTTATTCGAGATCACAAGAGGACCATGCTAATCACTTACGGCAGGTGTTACAGATTCTCCGGGATCGTAAGTTGTATGCAAAGTTCTCCAAGTGTGAATTTTGGTTAAAATCCGTAGCATTCTTGGGTCATATTGTGTCAGATGAAGGAATTCGGGTTGATACTCAAAAAATTGAAGCAGTGAAAAATTGGCCAAGACCTACGACGCCTATAGAGATTCGTAGTTTTCTTGGATTGGCAGGTTATTACAGAAGATTTGTGGAAGGGTTCTCTTCTATTGTTGCACCATTAATGAAGCTAACACACAAGGCAATTAAGTTTTAGTGGAACGATGCATGTGAGAAAGGTTTCCAAGAGCTGAAAGATAAATTAACTTCCACACCAGCTTTAGTACTTCCCGAAGGCACAGAAGGTTATGCAGTGTATTGTGATGCTTTCGGGGTTGGACTCGGATGTGTATTAATGCAGCATGGTAAGGTGATAGCGTATGCCTCATGATAGTTGCGACCCTATGAGAGAAACTATCCGACACATGATCTTGAGTTAGCAGCTGTGGTATTTGCTTTAAAGATATGGCGCCATTATTTGTATGGGGTTCATGTTGATATCTATACTGATCACAAAAGTTTGCAATATATCTTTAAGCAGAAGGAACTAAATTTGAGGCAGTGACGATGGTTAGAACTCTTAAAAGACTATGATATCGACATCTTATACCATCCAGGGAAGGCAAATGTGGTAGCTGACGCACTAAGTCGCAAAGCAATAGGAAGCACCAATGGTCAGTTAAGGGAAAAGCAAGATATGGTCAGGGATCTACATCAATTAGCCAGCTTGGGAGTTCATCTGCTTGAGTCTTCAGACGAAGGGGTTATTGTACAGAATGCAACAGCATCTTCCTTAATAGCTGAAGTAAAGGAGAAACAGTATGCGGATCCTATTCTATTACAGTTGAGAGAGAATGTGCAAAAAGGGTTGACCAAGGCATTTGATCTTACATAAGAATGAGTACTTCTATGCCAAGGGAGGTTATGTGTACCAGATGTAGATGAGCTGAGGACGCGGATTATGACAGAGGCACATCATTCACGGTATTCTATTCATCCGGGATCCACCAAAATGTATCATGATTTGAAAGATATGTATTGGTGGGGCAATATGAAAAAGAACATTGCAGAATTTGTAGCTCAATATCCAAACTGCCAACAGGCCAAAGTGGAGCATCAGAAACCAGGAGGTTACATCCAATGTATCAATCTTCCAGCCTGGAAATGGGACATGATTAATATAGACTTCATCACGGGTTTGCCTCGTACACTGTAGAAATTTGATTCTATATGGGTGATAGTTGACAGACTTACCAAATCAACGCATTTTCTACCAGTCAGGACCACCTATACAGCTGAAGATTATGCACGGTTGTATGTTAAAGAGATAGTAAGATTACATGGGACTCCACTCTCCATCATATCAGAGAGGGGGGCGCAATTTACTGCACATTTCTGGAAATCCTTTCAGAAGAGCTTGGGTACACAGGTGAATTTAAGTATGGCATTCCATCCTCAGACAGATGGACAAACGGAGCGTACTATCCAAACACTTGAAGATATGCTACGAGCGGGCACATTGGACTTCAAAGGTAGTTGAGATGATCATTTACCTCTTATTGAATTTGCCTACAACAATAGCTATCACTCAAGTATCCAGATGGCTCCTTATGAAGCTTTATATGACAGAAGATGTCGATCACCAGTTGGATGGTTTGAAGCGGGTGAAACTGCTTTACTTGGGCCCGATCTTGTTCACCAAGCCATAGAGAAAGTTAAAGTGATCCAACGGCGGCTACAGACGGCCCAAAGCGGACACAAGTTATATGCTGATGTTAGAAGACGAGGGCTCAAATTTGCCATAGGCGATTGGGTATTCTTAAAGGTGTCGCCAGTGAAAGGGGTGATGAGATTTAGAAAGAAAGAAAAGTTGAGTCCACGTTATATAGGCCCATATGAAATTGTTAAAAGATTTGGGCAAGTTGCATATGAGTTGGCACTACCCCGAGAATTCTCCACAGTTCATCCAGTATTCCATGTTTCGATGCTTCGCAAGTGCATAGGAGATCCATCTCATATTGCTCCCAGTGCAGATGTACATATTACAGAGGATCTCACTTATGAAGAGATACCTATTGCTATTCTTGATAGACAAGTTAAGAGGTTAAGGAATAAAGAAGTGGCTTCCGTAAAAGTCCTTTGGCGAAATCAACAAGTAGAGGAGATCACATGGGAAGCTGAAGAAATGATGAAGTCCAAGTACCCTCATCTATTTCATATGGAAAAGAAAATTTCAGATGCGGGATCGACAAAATAACAAGTAAGTATATCTCCATATTGTGTAAATGTGCATATGTATGTGTAGACAATATATGACAAATGAACTTAGACAAGTATTTGTGTACCATGGACACTATTACTAACATTCGGGGACGAATGTTCCTAAGAGGGGAAGAATGTAACACCTGAGGCGTTTGGATCACTTGAAAAGTTCAATAACTTTGATATGAGGCTAATTGAAGGAAAGAGGAAGGAAACATGTACTGGGACGAGGCATGCAAAAAAGAAACGAACTAAGTCACAGAAGTGACCCACGACAGGAGTCACGTGATGTGAATCCCACTCACGTAACGTGAGTGGGTGCCGTGGATGAACTTCAGAGACTTAGAAAATATTGTCTGATTTCCACAACACCCTCTACGTGGCGTGACTAGGTCCACGACACCAGTCACGGTACCGTGGAAATTTATCGTCTTTGTTGACCTGTTTTGACCGGATGGAATATTTGAGTGTATGATCCATTAAATGTGTTGGGCTGGATTTATATTCTGTATTTGAGGCCCAATATCATGTAATAAGACATGGGCCTCAACAAGTAAGGGAATGACCCATTTAACATAGATCAAACATGTGGCCAAGGATCAACTTGACTTGAGGGGCTATATAAAGGCCAAAAATCAGATTTTATTCACATAAACACACATGCCATTTCTAGATATTTCTACATACATTGTTATCTCACAAAACCCTAAGGCAACAACACTTGTTGGAACAAGATCATCTCTTTGCGAATATTGGTAAGAGTCTAATCTCATAGATTACTAAATATGATATGCTTAAGATGATGTAGATCATGATGGTTATGTCTAAAGATCTTGAGAGTAGTGCATTTTTGCTTATGTTAAAAGATGTGTCATCTTTGTGATTAGAACCTAAAAGGGAGCCTTGAAGTTTGGATGCAAGATGAGATATAAACGTGATATAAGATGTGATTATGTCTTCAACTTACTTTTTATATGTGTATATTGAGATCAATGAATGGACGGATTGTGACATAGTGTTAATGAAGCGTAAAGGACAACCTTAGTGTGACAATATTATAAAGGGTGAAATGTAACTCATTGTCGTCTTATGCACACTAGTAAGGGAGTTAGTTGTTAACGTGAGACTTATTATGTACTTGTGTTGTAGAGTGAAAAGTAAGGAAGAAGCGGGACTATTGTGTTCACGTACAGGACTGTGTATTCATATTGGAAGGCTAAGGTATGTAAGGTTACTCTTTTCGTATCCTTTGGCAGCACCTATTGTTCACATCGTTTCCACACTTGTTTCCATTTCAAAATGTTCCAAAGTTCCAATAATGTATAAACACCAATGTATCAATCTCACAATAGTAAAGAAATGAAGTAATTCATAGTTGTTTGTATTGAGTACGGGTGGTAGCTTTGGGGGCGAAAGCCTAGCTCAAGCCGATCCCGATTGTATTGTATACAGGAGGTAGCTCTAGGGGCAGAAGCCTAGCTCGAGCCGAACCTGCTTTGTTGATTTCTGGGTGGTAGCTCTGGGGGCATAAGCCTAGCTCGAGCCGATTCCAATATTGTTTACCACTGATCAGTTGGTCCCGGGTATTTGATGATTGATATTGACATGAACGTAAAAGAAAAGAAAGTAATGAACGTAATGTACTTGGTTCCACACATGTAGAACAGTGGTTTATCCATACCGTATACTCACTTGTCTATGATTTCATTGAAATTCCTATATTTCTTATATTTGGTTCTAGTCTTACATACTCAGTACATTCTTCGTACTGACATCCCTTGGGTTACTTCCCTTACATGCTGCAGGCACACGTGCTAGTAGACCTCCATTGTATGTTGCGGATCATTTGTCGATCATTGGTGAGCTCCAGTTGGTTCGGGGCTTTCTGAGTGTCATATGTACATTTGTTTTGGTATGGTAAATATTGTATAAAGTGGGGGACTTGTCCCGACTGTAGGTTGTATATATGTATCTGTTAAAGGCTTTGTGGACCATAGTACTGACAGTCATAGAGGTGTCGTACTATTTTTGGACTCGATGGCCCTAACGGCCAAGTTTCATTTATCTATATCATATGTTTCTCCATGCCTCCCGCCATTAGCATCTTGTATCATGTAGTGATGTTCACTTAGTGACATGCGTATGAAGGTAAGGTACAAGAATAAAAATTGGTTCTCTCGGGCCTTAACGGCTTCGGGTGCCAGTCCGCCCCGTTGGAATTCAGGATGTGACAAACAGCAGCACCCACATCGATCGCTAGAGCTACAGTTCGGGGTAGGCCTCCAGTTAGGGGCAGAGCTAGAAAGGGAGGACAGAGGGCAGCACCTGTTAGGGGTGGATCCTAGGCAGCCAGAGGACCGGCAAGACAGAGATCACCTTCCCCTCCCTTACAACAGGATGCCCCAGACCTTGCTTAGAATGAAGAAGTGGTAGTTGAGAAGGAAGAGATGGTAGTCCCAGAGAATGTGGTGCCAACACCGAATGGTGCAGCCCTGGTGACTTTGACTGCAAAAGTGATTTAACTAATGTTGGGATTCTTGAGTAGCTTGGCTATCACCGGCCACACTCCAGTTATTTCAGTTTCCCACCCCCAGCTTAACAACACCCTGTTGTCGTAGCACCAAGGATAGATGAAGGCACTGAAATGGAGGTATATCCCCAACAGGTACTTAGGCCAGTGATGATTGATGATGAGCATGGACTATTTTGCAAGTTCATGAAGTGAAACCCCCAGTATTCTAGGGTATAGAGTCTGAGGATGCATTCAAGTTCTTGATAGATTGTCATGAACATAATCATAAGATTAGTATTATTGAAAGTATGGTGTGGAGTTTATTTCTTTTCAGCTACAGGCCGAAGCCAGGCAATAGTGGAGGTCATTTGTAGAATATAGGGCTACCTTACCTCTGTTTACTTCGGTATAATTTTAGAATGTATTCCTTGAGAAATATGTTCCCTGCACTTATCGTGATCAAAATAAGGATAAGTTCTTAAGGTTGGAGCAAGGTAACATGTCTGTGGAGGTCAATGAGGCCAAATTTCATGTTTTGTCTTGTTATGCACTATAATGATCACCTCAAAGGAAGAGCAGATCCGATACTTTATGAAGGGTATAAATTCTGGGATTTAGATGGTTACTTTATCTGTGGTTATCTCTGTTAAGTCCTTTCAGGAGATAGTTGAGTTTGCCAAAGAGGCTGAGGCACTTGAGAAACAGAAAGAAGTAAAAGCATAAGAGAAGGACTGTACCTCAATCCATTTTAGCGGTACTTTCTCGAAGGGGCGTGGTTATTCTTAACCTTATAATTCATCCATACCTATGTCTGTAGGGTACCCGTCTGGGTTCAGTTATCAGCCTTCACGGATAGACATCTATACACTTTTATCCTCTTCAGTTCAGAGGCCTACTTTGGGTATCAAGTCCCATGAGTATTAGGGTTTGGGCCACATTAGAAGGTATTGTCCTAATTTTTTGTCTGCATGTCAGTTGACTCAGCAACTGGTTTTTAGTGCTCTAGTTCCGACAGGTTGTAGTGGTGGAGAAAATAGTAGCGATCGTCTACAAGGTGGGCATGGTGGCTAGGCTGCAGGAAGGTCTGGCAACCAAGCCAACCAAGGTAGGAGACAGGTCGGTAGAAATGGTACTCAGGCTAGTAGAAGTGGTAGTCAGGATGGTGATAGGGCTCAGATTTATGTTATCCCGGCTCGTCCGAAAGCAGAAGCTTCTGATGTTGTGATCACAAGTACTATTCTTATTTGTGATCGTATGGCTTTTGTATTGTTTGATCCTAGTTCCACTTTCTCTTATGTGTCTGTGAAATTTGCTTTAGGTTAGGACTTAGACTGTGAATATCTTGCTACTTCTATGAATGTGTCCACGCCAGTTGGGGTGTCTGTATGTGTTGATCAGGTGTATCGTTTATATCCTGTGATGCTTATGGGGATTAAAATCTTAGCAGACTTAGTGATTCTAGACATGGAGGAATTTGATATTATCATGGGGATGAGCTGGTTGTCCCGTTTATCGTGCCATTCTTAATTATTATGCTAAAAACATCACTACAGTGATGCTAGAGATGGAGAAGCTAGAGTAGGAGGGTACTTTTAAGCCTACTTTCGTGAGGATTGTGTTAGCTAGGAGGGTACTTTTAAGCCTACTTTTGTGAGGATTGTGTTAGCTATTTGTGGCCAAAAATTAGTAAAGAAGGGGTGTAGGGCATATTTAGCCAATCTTCGAGAAGATAAATCTATACTCCCTCCTATAGCTTCAGTCCTAGTTGTTTGTAAATTCTTAAAAGTGTTTCCTGAAGACCTTTCGAGTATATCTCTAGACTGGGAGGTTGATTTCTGTATAGATTTAGAGCCCAGAACTTGATCCATCTATATCACTTCTTATCATATGGCACCAGCAGAGTTGATAAAGTTGAAATCTTAGTTACAATAATTGTTAAAGAAGGGTTACATTTGCTGAAGTTTTTCACCTTGGGGTGCACCTGTTTGATTTGTGAAAAAGAAGGACTGTAGCATGAGGATATGCATAAACTACCGCCAGTTGAATAAGATGACCATTCACAACAAATATCCCTTGCCTAGGATAGATGACCTATTTGAGCAATTATAGGGGGTTGCGGTATTATCCAAAATTGACTTGAGGTCAGTTATCATTAGATCAATATTAGGGCACTATGAGTTTCTAGTTATGTCTTTTGGCTTGACCAATGCCCCAGGTGCTTTCATGAGTCTAATGAATGGTGGTTTTAAGTCGTTTTTGGATTCGTTCATTATTGTGTTTATTGATGACATATTAGTTTACTCTAAGAGCAAAGAAGATCATGAAGCTCACTTGCGTATAATATTAGGTTTGCTTAAGAAGAAGAAACTATATGCAAAATATTCCATGTGTGAGTTCTGGTTGTCTTCGGTGTCTTTTTTGGGGCACATGATTTATAAGGAAGGGATTATGGTAGACCCACAGAAGGTTGAAGCTATTAAGAATTAGGCTAGACCGACGAATATGATAGAGATTCATAGCTTTATGGGGTTAGCCAGATATTATTATCGGTTTGTTTAAGGGTTTGCTACTATTGCTTTGCATATAACCTGCCTTACTCAGAAGGAAGTTCCATTTGTGTGTGATGACAAGTGTGAGGAGAGCTTCCAAAAGCTTAAAACTTTGTTAACCTCAACCTTAATTCTCACTTTGCCTATTGAGGGTAAAGATTTCATTGTATATTGTGATGCCTCATGATTGGGTTTAGGTGTTATTTTGATGTAGGATCAGAACTTGAGTTAACTGAAGCCATATGAGAAAAACTAACCTATACACGACTTAGAATTGGCATCCGTTGTGTTTTCTTTAAAGATTTGGAGACACTACCTTTACGGGGTGAAGTGTGAAGTGTGAAGTGTTCACAGACTACTGCAGCTTGCAGAATATGTTTACTTAGAGAGATCTGAATCTGATACAAGACAGAGAACGTGGATGGAGTTGATAAAAAACTATGGCATCTCAATTCTATATCAACCGGGTAAGGCCAATGCGGTAGCAGACGCTCTGAGCAGAAACCCATGAGTATGAAAAGCTTAGCATTTCTAGAAGTGTCAAGGAGCCCATTAGTAATAGAGGTACAGTCTTTGGCAAACTATTTTATGAGATTATAGGAGAACGGCGAGGTAAGAGTATTAGAACATATGGTAGTTAGTCCACATACTTCGACCAAATCAAAAGCAGGCAGTTTGAAGACAAAAAGTTGAACAACCTCAGGGAAAAAGTATTGCAGAGTGAGGCTAGGGAAGTTGATTTTGACGTTGAGGGAGTGTTGAGAATTCAGGAATGCTTGTATGTACCCCGAGTGGGCAATCTAATTTTAACTATTCTTACAGAGGTTCACAACTCTAAGTACTCTATACATCTCAGTGCTACCAAAATGTATAAGGACAACATTATTGGTGGCAAAGAATGAAGCGGGATATTATAGACTTTGTGACCAAGTGTCAAAATTGCTAGCAGGTTAAGTATGAACATAAAAAACCTAGTAGTACCTTCCAAAGAATGCCCATTTTGGAATTGAAGTGGGAAAATATATGTAACACCCCGTACCTTCCCGACCCTACTTGATAACCTTGAGCCATGTTTACCCTAAGTTTGAGAGCAATAAGTATGTATTTTGCATTGTCATCGATGGAACATTTGATATTGTGCTAGAAAATGTGATTAGACCTTTGTAGTGGGTGGTGTTTGTGACTTTGTGGAGCATTTGTGGGGTGAAAATTGAGGTTTAAGGGACATCCAAGCAAAGAATATTATAGCTAAGAGGTAAGCAAAAGGTTGGGACTTGAAAGATCCAACCAAATCCGCAAAGAAAAGTCAAAATTAAAAATTTGGCATGGGGCACTGCAAAGGGCGTGCCAGGCTGCTCTAGCCCAAATTTTTGTTTCCACAGGCAGCAAAGGGGCGCGCCAAGCGGCGTGCCGGGGTAGTTTTCGCCAAAATTTTTCTTTGACTATTATGACGTATATAAGACCTTTGAGTCATGGTATCATCACTCCATCATAGTAGGACTATTCTTAAGCGCGTTTAGCATCCGAGTTGGGGTTAATCCTTCGTCATAAGTATTTTAACAAATTATGTTCAAATAAGCCATGGGCGACTAGAATTTCTATTTTGCGATTGAAGCTACGAATGGGAATATCGTAAGTGAATATTATCGAAACATTTATAGAATTATTTGAATATGAGATATATGGTGGATTATACATTACATTTGGTGGGTTAAGATGACATGGGTTATTGGGCACAATTTAAAGCCCAAAGAGAGACCAAAATGCAAGGCCCAATGGGGAAAATGAACCATTCTTCCACTTTGACCAAGTCAATTGCATTTAATGCAAGGAAATGTCTAAGGATGACTTGATCACTATATAAAGGCTCCAAAATCAGATTTTTAATTCATTGGAACTCTCATGCCTCTTTAGATATTTTCTCAAATATTTCTCTCAAACCCTAAGTCCTCTTCATGGGTAAGATCATCATTTGGTAAGCCTTGGTAAGTGTTTATTCTTATAAATTAATATATTAGATGCATGAGATATTATGTAGATCATGTTGGTTATGCTTGGAATTGTTGGATATGGCACTTTTGCTTTTTGTAAGAGATATGTCATTTATGAGATTTAAACTTGAAAAGTGACATGGGATTTTGATGAAAGGGCATGGTATGGATGAAATATCAACATGTATGGTGTGGTTATGTTACTTAGCTTGTTATTTTTCTATAAGTATGAATTTTGGGGATTTTGTTGATATGTTGTTATGAGGTGAATTAAGATGACTTGATGGAGTAATTGTGATGTTGTGGTGATGGAGAAGTGTAAAGTATGAACTTGGTGTGACATGCTATTGGTGTATGATGTATTGGTAAATGTATGGAATGTTGTGGTATTATTGGTATGATAATTTCATAAATGGTATTGTCAAGGGGGAAATGTCATGTTAAGGCAAACATGTAACTCATTGTCGTCATATGCATTTGTAAGATAGTTGGTGGTTAATGTAAACTTCGTTATGTACTTGTGTTGTAGAGTGAAACATAAGGAAGGAGCTGGACTATTGTATTCACATATAGGATTGTATATTCATATTGGGAAGACAAGGTATGTAAGGTTACTCTTTTCGTATCCTTCTGTAGCACATAGTGTTCTCATTGACATTGTACTTGTTCTATTCCAAAATGTTCTAAGGTATCCCAATTTCGGTTATCAATTGTTATTAATTACATGTTCCCTAATCATTGATCAATTGTGATTCACATGTCTCATGTTCATTGACTAATGTTCCAAAGATTCCATGGTTCCAATAATGTTATGTTCCAAGGTTCCAATAGTGTTTATACACATGTCCCTTATTTATTGATTATTGTTCCAATACTTCCAATAATGTTATGACAAGTGAAAGTAACAATCTCTCACAAGTGAATATATCAATCTCTCACAAGTAAAGGTATCAATCTCAAAAGTAAAGAATAAAGTAATGCATATATGTGGTTAATGATTGAGTACGGGTGGCAGCTCTAGAGGCATAGGCCTAGCTCGAGCCGATCCCAAGATTATTGGATCAGGGGGCAGTCCTAGAGGCACAAGCCTAGATCGGGCCAAACCTGACAGGGGGCAACCCTAGAGGCAATGACCTAGCTCGAGACGAACCTGATATGTTGATTTATGGGTGGCAGCTCTAGAGGTAATAACCTAGCTCGAGCCGAGCCCGATATATTTATTCATGGGTGGTAGCTCTAGAGGCCTAAGCCTAGCTCGAGCCGATCCCAACATAACGTTATGTTATGTAAAGACCCACTGATCAGTCGGGGCCCGGGTACATAGTGACACAAGTGACGATGAACAAGCATAGAAGTAAAGAAGCAAAGAAATAATGAAAGCAATTCACATGGTTTCCAAAGTACAGAATGGTGACGTACCCATATTGACTATTCATTTGTATTTGAGTTCATTGAAATATTTATGTAGTATAAAGTTTCATATGGCCTTGCATACTCAGTACATTCTTCGTACCGACCCCCTTGGGGGGATTTACCTTACTTGTTGCAGGCACAGGTACTATTAGACCTTCACAGTACAGTGTGGGTTATTTGCAGATTTTTGGTGAACTCCAGTTGATCTGGGGCTTTTCGAGTCATAGTGTACACTGATTTTGGTATTGTAAATGCTGTATAAAGTAGGGACTTGTCCCAACTTTAGCTTGGCTATGTATATGCATCTGTAGAGGCTTTGTAGACATATGTGGGATGAGGGATGTAAGAGATATATGTCCATGTTGACTCGATGGCCCTAACGGCCAAGTTTCTTATATGTACATCTCACATGTTTCCATAACTTCCGTTATTGACATTGTATACCTCTATGTGATAGTGCTGCTTATTGAGTGACATGCATATGAATAGACATGAGCAAAGATTGGTTCTCTCGGGCCTCATCAGCTTCGGGTGCCAGTACGGCCCGGATGGGATTCGGGGCGTGTCAAGATAACCATGGACATTATAGTTGGTCTTCCTAAGACCTTGAGGAAGTACGACTCTATATGGGTCAATGTTGATGACTAAGTCGACTCACTTTATTATTGTAAGAGTGGATTATAATATGGCTAAGCTGGATAAAATCTAGGTAAAAGAGATTGTAAGGCTACATGGGGTACCAATTTTGATTGTGTTAGACATAGGTACCCAGTTCAACTCTAATTTTTATGAGAAATTCCAGTTAGAGTTGGGATCTATATTGGATGTAAGTACAACTTTCCATAGACTGACGATCAGTCAGAGCAAACTATTAAAGTACTTGAAGACATGCTTCGGGCATGTGTAATGAACTTTGGGGGTTAGTGAGACCAATATCTACCTTTGTGTGAATTCGTCTACAATAATAGCTACCACTCTAGCATTGACATGGATCCTTTTGAAGCCTTATATGGTAGAAGATGTAGGTTTCCAATCGAATGAGCTTTTGAAGTGAGGCCTTGGGGCACTGACATGCTCAAGGATTCGATGAAAAAGGTAAGTTTCATACAGGAAAAGCTTACAGAAGCTCAGAGCCTACAGAAAGAGTATATGGATAATAAAGTGAGAGATATAAAGTTTGAAAGGGGGAAGAAGGTGCTCTTGAAAGTGTTACCCATAAAAGGTGTAATGCGGATTGGCAAGAAGGGAGAGTTGAGTTCGAGATATGTTGGACCCTTTGAGGTTTTGAAGGGAGTGGGGTCAGTAGCATACAAACTGGCCTTGCCTCCTAGCATGTTTGGGGTTCACCCGATATTCCATGTATCTATGCTAAAGAAGTATCACAGGGATGGTGATTATAACATTCATTGGGATCCCGAGCTATTTGATAAATAGTTATCTTATGAAGAGGAACCGATTGCCATATCAGATAAAGACGTGAGAAAGTTGAGGACTAAGGTCATTTCGTATGTAAAGGTTCAATAGAGGAATCGTATTATTGAGGAGGCAACTTAGGAGATAGAGGCGGACATGCACAAAAGATATTCAAAATTGTTCATTGACCCACGTATTCTTTTATTTCCCTTTCTTAGCTATGTTATTTCGGTATAGCGGTCATTCAGGGATGAATGAGTGGTAAATTGGTATCTAATGTAATGACCTAAATCATCATTATGCTAAATAAGGAGGTAAAATTTGCACCTAATCCTTTCTTAAGCAATTTTTGAGAAATTCAGGGCTAGTCTAGTGTGTATGATGTTTGAAGGTGTACTAGTATAAAAAGATCTGGCTCTACTGTGAGTATTGGTGGTGATAATTTATTTAATTTTTAGGTAGACGACGAGTTTAGGAAGCAGTAGCAACTTTAGACATGTAAAACGGAGTTATAGAACTCTAATTATTGAGTTTAACATGGAAGGACTGATTTGCGATGTCATATTTTGAGGAATGTGTTGTAAAATGGACATAGTTGGAGAGAGGCTTCGAGATTCTGCCTCGAGACCACTGCAGCAAAAAAGGAAATTGCTACAACTATATCACTGAAGCGAAAAAAGTACTACTGCAGCTGAATCCTGTATAACGTCGCGAACCACTGCAACGGTAATTTAACCATTGCAGTGGTAACACACAGTATATTAACAATTTTAAACCCTATTTTTTTTCATTCCCCACTTTCTGAAAAATGTGAGAGAGCTTTGGGGAGGCCGATTTTCTGTAGAATTTAAAAATTTTCATCTTTGGAGGTAAGTTTATTACATTCTAAACTTGAATTACTTCTTATAATCTCTGAAAATCAAAACTTGTTCATGGTGGAATTTGGAGTTTAACCCTAATTCATGAAATTAATGTAAAATCAATTGATAATGATTCTAGGATGTTAGAAAATATTAATGAAGTAGAATCATAGTTGTTCCTGCTAAGTAAAATAGGGTTCATGATATTTAAGGAGGTAAAAACCCTAAAATGATGATTTAAGACAATTTTATTGTTAAAATGATTAGATATTAATCCCTAGTGGTTAAAGAGGGATGAAATTATTTAAATGGGTATGTAATCTTGTTGTTATAGATCAAGAGCAAGTTGAAAGGGAAAGAAAATGCAAGCTTGTGGCCTATAAGTGTTGTTGAGCAAGGAATTGAGGTAGGTTATGGTTTATTGTCGTAATTAGACTTACTTAACTCTATGCTTATACATAAATTGAGTAGTTGTGATTGCCTTTGAGCACTACTTGTGATTATTGACTGCATTGCATATTCATATAAATTGATGTTGTTGAGTTGATGATGATATACAACTCATCATGTTCATGAGGTTGTTGATGATTGTTATATTGATGAGATGATAATGATGTTGATGATGTTATTAAAATCATAATGTTCATGATAATGATTATGTTGATGAGAATGAGAAGAGAAAGAGATCATGCGCACATCTTGTATTCATACATTCATTCATATGCATTGAATGTTGGTTATAATCATGTGTTGAGATACAACTTGATGTTGAAAATCGCTAAGTTTAAATATATATAATGTGAGCTTATTGTTCTTCTTATGTGAAGTGTTATAAATGTATTGATGTCTTTAATTACGGGTTTTGTGATGATTGTTATTGCTCTTATTTGATTTACTTATTTGCATATTATTGAGTTTAGTCGGCCTATGATGCCTACCAGTACTTGTTGATGTACTGATACTACCTGTACTCTTCTTTTTGTTGAGTGAAGAGCATGTTTCAATATTTGAGACGAAACTTCGACTTTAGCTAGCAGTACCAGATTCTGATTTGAGGGTGAGCACCATGACCGAGCAGCCTTTGTATCTTCTTATCATTGTTCATGTCCTTTAGGGACTAAGACATTTATTTATTTACTTCCTTGTTATTGATAATCATTTAGTTTTAATACTTGAGTTCTTTTAGATGTTCTTATATGATGACTTTAGGTCCCGAAGATGTAATAAATAAAGGATTTCGCACTCTATCTTTGACTTAATGAATTATTAGTTTGACATTCTTATTTAGTTAATCAATAATGGAGGTTGAGAACTTGTTAATGATAAAGTTAGTAAAAGATAAAGGTATACATGGCATTGGTTAATTGAGGGTTGGGTTAAGCATGGTTCTCCAGCCATAGGTTAGGGTGGGTGCTAATCATGATCATTTGGATCATGACAAGAGCTCTAGAGAGGTAATTTTCCCACGGCTAGGATGAATTTTCTCATTGAGGTAAGTTATTCCATCAATCTCTTTGCCTAGTGATTCGTTAATGTCATAGGATCATTAGGGATATTATAATGGTAAAAGTGTGGGAAAACCTATGGGTAGATGTAGTAATAAACATCTAGAATACTTCTAGGTTGTAAATTAACACTTTCTAGCATGAATTTGCTGTCCTTACACATGAATCATGGTGATTGAGAACTCAAGTTTAATAAAAGTGGGATCTTTAACATAAAAACTGCTTAAAAAGGGTAATTGGAGTAGAAACTTCATGAATTAAGATAATGTGAGTATTGTGGAACTAGATGATGGTTGATTGGATAATGTTATAGATCATGAATAAGGGTAGAAATAGTGGGTTTAAATTCTCAAAGAGTATATTGAAGAGTAGATAATTAAATACGCTCATAATTATTTGTTTTAGACTTTGAACGTTTTGAGGCATTAAGGAAATAAAAAGCTCTTGTGATTTAGCTTGCTTAATTTGGTTCTTCGATTGAGATAGGTTATGATTTATGTGGAGATAGACTTAATTTAGTCTCTTGTATGTGTTTGAATTGATAAGAATGTTGGTTGGTCTTCGAATATAACCTATGGTTGATTATTTATTTTGCTTAACGATTCTTGCGTGAATAGGCTTATAATTGTTGAAGCCTATATTTAATGACTTATGAGTATGATGTACACTTATTAAACTTATTGTGTCCTTGCTATAATATCTTCAGAGATAGTTGAATATGAGAACATACTGAGATTTTTTGAAAGAGGTTGACAATATACATATTATTCTGTTGTTGAGGGGCTCAAGTCAGATGTGAGCTTACGGGAGAGTGGTTATGTTATAGAACAGGTACCAGGATGGTATTGTTCATGGACCCTAGGTTGTCCTCTGTATGCCATGACTAGTTGGTCATAAATAAGTTCTCTAGCATAAGTGTATAAATTGGTGATTCTTGTATGTTTTAATATGATACAGAGTGAGACTGATGAGATACAGAAACTATACAGCTGTAAGATCAGTATGGATAGAAATCTATGTTTTTTATGTGACTGCATTGTATTTGCAGAGTTCGTAATGATTTATTATATATGTTGGGTGACTTATATGTCCTCTATTTGTTGACATTGATATGTCTGGATATGGGTGATTTACTTGGATGATGTAACTACTTGATTAGGTGTTGATGCACCTACCCACTTGCCTTACTTAATTCATGAGATATACTTCCTACTATTTTGAGTCAGCATATGATACCTACCAGTACATAGTATTTGTACTGATGCTACTCCTGTACTTATTTTTCTAAGTGAAGACTGTGTTCCAGAGACTTCGGTGCGACCTCGAATCTAGTGTTTGTTCCATTGATCGATTCTAGGGTGAGCTACTCCTATTCAGATTGCCATGGATCTTCTATGTTACCTATGTCTCTTTCTTCGAACAATGCTTATTTATTAGTGATTATGGACTACTTTCAGACACTATTTTGTTAGCTTCCTTTGTACAATAACTTTTAGATTTAGGAGATATAATAACTAGATTTCAGCACGTTATTTTATTAAGTTTGAGATTTTGATTACTAGGTCTTGCAAATTGCCTATCTTGCTAGATGAATTGGTTAATGCTTGATTTAGATGGTAATGTATGGTTTGCCCATGTAGGATTAGTGTGGGTGCCACTCACGATCATTTAGATCATGACAGCTGGGCACTATCCTTATAGATGTTCCTGCTATAGTTGAGTCACTGACGAGCCATCAGAGTAGGTGTGCCCGGTCTGGACTAGTAGTACCTGAAAGGGATTGGAAAGAGAATAAAAGAGAAAAGATAATATAGCAGAGATCTAGAAAAATAGAGTTCTTCCAGAGAAGTTAGCGATATTCGTCAACGTGAGCACTGATAGGCACTGTGAGAGTCGCCAGAGATTTCACCTGTGTAAGAAGGGTGTGAGAGTTGCCAAAGATTTTATCAGCATAAGCAGTTGTGTGAGAGTCGTCGGAGATTTTGTTAGATGCGACTGTAGCGGTTTTCGACAGAGATGCAGATTTCCCAATTCAGCGCCAAAACACCTAATATTTTGAGTGAATTCCACTATGGTATGTTTTTAAAACTAATAATCCAATCCAATTTCATCAAAAATATGAAAAATTTGATTCTTTCGGTGATCGAAAAACAGTAACGGAATATTGGTAACCGTCAAAGTGAAATGGTTCTTCTTCTGAATAAAAAAATTGTGGCAAATTATCAAACACCTTATGTAATGAAGGTTCTTGTTGATTTTGGTATTGTAGATTTCAAGAAAATGTCATAGATGCAAATGCAGATAGCTGGTTTTGTTTCTAGCTACTTTGGGGGTTTCAAAGTCGATTTTTTCTACTTGAAATGGATTTTTCGAGCTGCTTTTCTAGATTTTCTGATCGGTTGATGGTGGTTTCCAGTGATGGTTTGTGTTAGGATCGAGAACCCGATTGTTGCGGAATTTAGCCAAACAATGTTATATTGACAATAACAAAGACACTAATGAGTTGATAATAATGATAATTAAAGAAAATAAAGAAGGTACAAATTTAACGTGGTTCGGTCGGTGTGACCTACGTCCACAAGCGGAGAGGAGTTATTTCACTATATCAACAAGAGTACAATAAAGAGAGAGAAAAATTAGAGTAGATACTCTAATTAACCCAAATATCCCAAAAGAACAACCTCATAAGATCACTCTGAAAGAAGGGTTCACACAAGTGTTTCCCAACACCCACTCTCTAAGTAAATACTCTAATAGTAAGGGAGAAGAAAGACAAGAGAATGAAAGAAAGCTCTTGAAAATTGATGTGTTATAAATGAGAAAAAGCTCCCTATTTATAGAGATGAGGATGGGCTTGTTGATTTCATCCATGATGTTAATGGAGGATACAAATTTCAACATTTCAATGTGAATGAAGAATATTCATCTCTAAAATTCTTTGGTAGCACATTAACTTTGACAATGGCAACAAACAACCTTCCTTAAACCTTGGGCTCTCTTTTACCAAATGTGAACCAAAGAAAAAAATAAAGGCCACATTACAAATCTCCACCTTGGCCTGAGTTTGGTTAATATAGTAAATTTTGCTTCCTCTTCGCAAAAGCCCATATGGGCTAAATCATTCTTCACAAATGGCAATCAAGTTCAAGCAAAGCTTGAACTTGCTGACTGGTAGAGACTTCGTGAACATGTCAGCAGGATTGTATCTAGTGTTGATCTTCTGAACAGAGACCTTTCCTTCAGCAATAGTTTCCCGAATAAAATGATACTTGATGTCAATATGCTTTGTCCTCTCATGATACATTTGATCTTTAGTCAAGTCAATGGCACTTTAATTATCACAAGAAATAATAATACCACCTTGGTGTGGACTGAGTTCAGCAAATAGACCCTTCAACCATAAGGCTTCTTTGATCGCCTCGGTCACTGCCATATATTCTGCTTTGGTAGTAGATAAAGCTACTATGTGTTGTAATGTAGCTTTCCAACTGATAGCACAACCACCAATGCAAAATACGTAGCCAGTCAGTGATCTTCTTTTGTCAAGATCACTTGTATAATCTGAGTCTACAAAACCAACCAAAGTGTTAGTATTTCTTTCAAACTTGAAACATGTGTTTGAAGTACCTCACAAGTATCTGAGAATCCATTTCACTGCCTGCCAATGTACTTTTCCAGGACAGGCCATATATCGACTTATAACACTTAGTGCTTGTGAAATGTCTGGACGTGTGCATAACATTGCATACATAATACTGCCAACTGCACTAGAATATGGTACCTGTGCCATATACCTTTCTTCTTCCTCTGACTGTGGTGATTGAGCAGCTGATAACTTAAAATGACCAGCAAGAGGAGTACTTACTGGTTTATCATCTTTCATGCCAAACCTTTCCAAGACCTTCTTCATGTACTTTTTCTGGGTCAAGAATAGCCTGTTGGCTTCTCGATCTCTTCTGATCTCCATGCCAAAGATTTTCTTAGTTGCTCCCAAATCTTTCATTTCAAATTCACTTTTCAGTTGACTTTTCAAATTGTGAATTTCTATCAAATCCTTAGCAGCAATGAGCATGTCATCAATATATAATAGTAAGTAAACGAATGAACCATCATTCAACTTCCGGAAGTAAACACAACTATCATACATGCTTCTTAAATAACCATGACCCAACATAAAGGAATCAAACCTCTTGTACCATTGTCTTGGAGACTGTTTTAATCCGTACAAGGATTTCTTCAACAAGCAAACATGATCTTCTTTTTCTTCAATTTCAAATCCTTCAGGTTGATGCATGTATATTTTTTCCTTAAGTTCGCCATGTAAAAAAATAGTCTTAACATCAAGCTGTTCTAATTCCAAATCATACATGGCAACTAAGGCAAGCAAGACACAAATAGAGCTATGTTTAACAACAGGTGAGAAAATATCATTAAAATCAACTCCTTGTACCTGACTATAGTCCTTTGCAACTAATCGTGTCTTATACCTTGTATCTTCAACCCCTGGAATTCCATCTTTTTTCTTAAAGACTCATTTGCAACCAATGATTCTATTTCCTGATGGCGGTTTCACAAGAGACCAAGTAACATTCTTATAGAGAGATTCAATTTCTTCGTTCATTGCAATCAACCACTTGGCTGAATCATCACCAAAAACTTCTTCTGAATAATTTGATGGTTCTCCAATTTCTTCAGTTTCCTGTGCAACTAAAAAAGCAAATACAACATAATCTCCATACCTTCCTGGTTTGTGAATTTGTCTCCTTGGTTTATGTGTTGCTATGGAATACTCATTTGGTTCAACTTCAGGAGTTACAACGTCTGGCTCAACTTCTGGAGCTTCAACTGTATTTTGTTCCACGGTTAATGAGCTTGGCTCAGAAGGTATGCCAAGCTCAACCTCCACCTATTCATACATATCTTGCTCTTTGTTCTTGTTACAACAATTAGAAGAATCTTTTCTAGAATGTAACATAGAGGATTCATCAAAGGTTACATCTTTGCTAATTATATATTTTGGTGACTTGGGATCAAGGCACCAAAGTCTATATCCTTTCACCCCAGATGCATATCCAAGGAAAATACACTTTTTAGCCCTTGGCTCTAATTTTCCATCATTTACATGCATGTACGCAGGACAACCAAAACCTTTTACTTCAGAATAATTAGCAGGTGTACCTGACCATATTTCCTCCGGAGTCTTGAAGTTCAAAGGTGCAGAAGGAGCACGGTTGACAATATAACAAGTTGTAGAGATAGCCTCTGCCCAAAAAGTATTTGTCAACCCAGCATTTGAAATCATGCAACGAACACTTTCCAAAAAGAGTCCTATTCATTCATTCTGCAACACCGTTTTGTTGAGGTGTCATCCTCAAAGTGCAATGTCGAGAAATTCCTTCATTTTTGGAAAATTCATTGAACTCATCATTATAAAATTCCAAGCCATTATCTGTTCTAAGTCGGTTGACCTGTTTTCCTGTTTGCTTCGCAATTAAAACTTTCCATTGTTTGAAAGTTAAGAAAACATCACTTTTGTTTTTCAGGAAATAAACCCAAACCTTCCTTGAATAATCATCAATGAAAGTTAACATATACCTGGTACCACCTTTTGATGGGGTACGGGAAGGACCCCATAGATCTGAATGAATGTAGTCCAAAGTACCTTTTGTTCGATGAATTGCTGGAGATTTGAAGCTGACTCTTTTCTTCTTCCAAAACACACAATGTTCGCAGAACTTCATTTTTTTGGTACTTTGTCCACACAGGAGACCTCTTTTGCTGAGGATGGAAAGTCTTTTCTCACTTATATGCCCCAATCGCATATGCCATAATTTGGTGATGTCAGAATCAGATTGATAGAAGTGGAAACTGCAGCAGCACCTGTAACAGTGGATCCCAATAAAGTATACAACGTACCTGATCTGCATGCTTTCATGAGCACAAGAGCACCTAGAGAGACTTTCAGAACTCCACCTTCACCTGTGTATTTGCACCCAAGAGATTCTAGAGTGCCCAATAAAATAAGATATTTATTCAAGTCAGGAACATATCTAACATCGGTGAGAGTTCTCACCACACCATCGTGCATTCTAATTCGGACTGTACCTTTACCAAAAACTTTGCAAGGAGCATTGTTGCCCATCAAAACAACTCCACCTCTAACAGATTCGAATGTGGTAAACAAATCCCTATTGGGACACATATGATAAGAACAACCCGAATCCAAAATCCACTCATCGTTAGATTTAAAACTATTATTAGTAGCTAAAAATATTATTCCCTCAGACTCATCAGCAGCTACACTTGCTTCGGTGGGGTCAGCATTTTGGTGCTCATTTTTGATTTCCTTATGCTTTTCTTTGTTTTTTCAACTTATAGCATTCAGAAATAACATGACCTTTCTTATGACAGTATTTGCACACTACATTTTTGTCACGCCCCGAGTTCCAACGAGGCGGATTGGCACCCGAAGCCGATAAGGCCCGAGAGAACCAATCTTTGCTCACGTCCATTCATATGCATACCATAAGAAACATCACCAACACGTAAGGACATAAAATGCTAATAGCGGAAAATCATGAAACATATAATGTATACATTAAAGAAACTTGGCCGTTAGGGCCATCAAGTCAAGATGGACATACGTCTCTTACCTTTACATACCCACATATGTCTACAAAAGCCTCTAACAGAAGTACACACATAACCATCCTAAATTCAGGACAAGTCCCCGCTTTACATAACATTTACAATACTAAAACCAATATACAACTGTGACTCGGAAAGCCCCGATCCAACTAGAGCTCACCAAAGATCAGTAGATGTCCCGCAGCTTACTGTGGAGGTCTACTAGAACCTGTTCCTACAGCAAGTAAGGTAAGTCCCCCAAGAGGCGTCAGTACGAAGAATGTACTGAGTATGTAAGGCTATATGAAACTGTATCAGTACATAAGAACTGTAATGGAAAAATAATTATAAGAGAATGCCCAATATGGATAAGCCATCAATCTATATATTTGGAACTGCGCATATTACTTTCGTTACTTTCTTCGCTTCTTTACATTACCTTACCTTACTTTATCCATCATTAATCATATACTACCCGGGCCCAACTGATTAGTGGGAAAATAAGATCGTCATGCAGGTGTTCATTTTACCCCATGGATACACCCATAATGTTGGGATGGTCATCATGCAGGTGTTTCCTTCACCCCATGGATATCATTATGCAAGTGTTTATTTCATCCCATGGATATAACTAATTATACATTACTTCATTCTTTTAACTTTAAGATCGATACATCGGTAACAGTACTTTATTGGAACCTTAGAACTTTAGAACGTAGCATTATCGGAAGTTTGGAACATAAGCCAAAGAATATGAGTCATGAAAATCATTATTTATCAATGAATAAGGAGTACATAACTAATAATAATTGTTATCCGGAATTGGAATACCTTCAGACATTTCGGAATGAACTAGTACAACATCAATGTGAATACTATGGGCTGCGGAAGGATACGAAAAGAGTAACCTTACATACCTTATCTTCTCAATATGAACACTCAATCCTATACGTGAATACAATAGTCCAGCTCCTTCCTTACGTCTTACTCTACAACACAAATACATACCGTAGCTTACATTAACAACTAGTTACCATACAAATGTACAAGACGACAATAAGCTATATGACTGCCATATAACATAATTTCACCCTTTACAACACAGTACATTGCATTATCATACCAACAATACCATAACATTCCACACATTGACCAAAATATCATACATCAATATCATTTCACACCAAGTTTACCCTTTATATGTCCACATTAACACTACGTCACAATTACCCTATCAAGTCATCTCAGTACCTTTCGTAACAACACATGAACAAAAATACATACTTGATACCATTCAAAATACTTCCGGGATACTCCTTTAAAGTCATTCAAAAGGTACCATAAGTTGATAATTGCATCCATGAAGGGTATAGGGGCTTCGGTGGGCCAAAGGAAAGCAAAAACAAGCAATTCGGGATTCTAGGCTGGCCTGCGAAGCCACCTGCGCCCGCAGGTGGCTGAGTTGTGCCCTCAGGGGTCCTTTGGTAGTATCCATAGGAACCTACGAAGTCACCTGCGCCCACAGGTGCTTCGTCTGCGAGGGCGGGTGCCAGTTTCGGCCAAAAAGGGTCTCTTTTGGGTATTTTTATGCAATGAATGGTCCATGATCATAACTAAACTTATATTGACATATTTTAGATCATCTTGGATGCCAACAATCATCCATGGTTTCACAACACACATGAACATCACCAAAACCACACTTTTTCTTCAATACACCACCAAATCTATGCATAATTTTGCAATAACAATTCCAAACATTATGTACAAAATTAAAACAAGTTAGGTACATAATCTCATCTCACGTGTCAATATTGAACCCATAAAGTTCACTTCCTTCAAGACCACAAGTCTACTTTCAAGTTTACAAGACAAAACCCTTCACCGATTAAACAAACATAAATTGTTTCACACATAGTGAACTTCTCACACTTCACCAACATAACCAACATGGTCTACACCATATTAAATGCATATAATATATCAAACCATGAGATTAAAAACTTAACAAAGCTTTCCAAGGAGTGATCTTGGCCAAGGGAATGAAGCTTAGGGTTTGTGTGAGACAGGGAAATGTCTTGAATACTCTACAAAATGGCATGTGGGTTTTGATAAATAAAATCTAATTTTTCTTGATTTTTTATAGTGCCTAATAGTCATCCTTAGCCACATCCTTTAGCATTAAATGCATTGTTGGTTGGTCAACACAAGAATGGATCATTTTCATTTGGTTTGGCCCATGTCTTCTTATGATTTTTGGGCCTCATTTGGGCCCAATGTCACAAGACTCATTAATGCCCAACAAATTAATATATAATTCATCAAATCTCTCATGTTTAACTAATTCCATAAATGTAAATGTAGTCGTATAGGTTCGAAAACATACGGGGTGTTACATTCTTCCCACCTTAGAAACATTCGTCCTCGAATGTTAGTAACATTATTCAAAGCAAACAATCACAAGTCTAGGAGCATTCTTCATGTTATCATATATATATACATACTCAATGCTTATTAATACTTACTTGTCATTGTTCCAATCTCATATCGTGAACTTGTTTTTCCCTTTGGAACAAATAAGGGTACTTGGACTTCATCATCTCTTTAGCTTCCCATGTGACTTTTTCTATTTGTTGATTTCTCCAAAGTACCTTTACGGAAGTTACGTCTTTATTCCGCAACCTCTTCACTTGTCTATCCAGAATGGTAATAGGTATCTCCTCATAGGTAAGATCCTCCGTAACTTGCACATCTTCAATAGGAGTAAAACGAGATGGATCCCCTATTCACTTTCGAAACATGAAATACTGGATGGACTGTGGATAGCTCCTGGGGTAGTGCCAACTCATATTCAACTTACCCAAATCTTCTAACAATTTCATATGGGCCTATATAAGGTGGACTCAATTTTCCTTTCTTTTCGAATCGCATTACCCCTTTCATCGGTGACACCTTTAAAAATACCCAATCACCTATGGTGAATTCAAGCCCTCTTCTTCTAACATCAGCATAGGACTTGTGTCGACTTTTGGCTGTTTGTAGCCTTTGTTGAATCACTTTAACTTTCTCCATAGCCTGATGAACAAGATCTGGCCCAAGTAAAGCAGTTTTGCCCGCTTCAAACCATCCGATTGGTGATCTATATTTCCTTCCATACAAAGCTTCGTAAGGTGCCATTTTAATACTTGAATGATAACTATTTTTGTAAGCAAAATCAATAAGAGGCAAATGGTCATCCCAACTGCCTTGAAAATCTAACGTGCAAGCTCGTAGCATATCTTCAAGCATATGGATAGTACGTTCTGCTTGTCCATCAGTCTGAGGATGGAAAGTCGTACTCAGCTTCACCTGTGTACCTAGATTCTGCTGAAAATATCTCCAAAAATGCGAAGTGAATTGTGCTCCTCTATCTGATATGATGGAGATCGGAATCCCATGTAACCGCTATCTCTTTCACATACAATCTCGAATAATCCTCCGCTGTATAGGTGGTTTTGACTGGTAGGAAATGCGCTGACTTGGTAAGCCTGTCAACTATAACCTATATAGAATCAAATTTCTGCAGTTTACGAGGCAAACCTGTGATAAAATCCATATTAATAATAGCCCATTTCCAGACTGGAAGATTGATACATTGCATGTAACCTCCTGGTTTCTGATGCTCTACTTTCAATTGTTGACAATTTGGGTATTGGGCTACAAATTCTGCAATGTTCTTTTTCATATTTCCCCACCAATACATTTCTTTCAAGTCATGGTACATTTTGGTAGCTCCCGGATGAATAGAATATCACGAATGATGTGTTTCTGTCATAATTCGTTTCCTCAGCTTGTCTACATCCGGTACACATAATCTTCCTTGGCATTGAAGTACCCCTTCTTGTGTAAGATCAAAGGCCACTGTCAGACCTTGTTGTACATTCTCTTTTAGTTGCAATAATATAGGATCTGCAAACTGCTTCTCTTTCACTTCAGCTATTAAGGAGGATTCTGCTGCATTTTGTACAATAACCCCTTCATCTGAGGATTCGAGAAGACTAACCCCCAAGCTGGCTAATTGATGTAAATCTTTGAATAAATCTTGCTTTTCTTTCAATTGGCCACTAGTGCCTCCTATTTCCTTGTGGCTCAATGCATCAGCTACCACATTTGCTTTTCCTGGATGATAGAGAATATCAATGTCATAGTCTTTTAAGAGCTCTAACCTCCTTCGTTTCCTCAAATTGAATTCCTTCTGCTTAAAGATATATTGTAAACTTTTGTGATCAGTATAGATATCAACATGAACTCCATACAAATAATGATGCCATATCTTTAAAGCAAAAACCACCGCTGCTAACTCAAGATCATGTGTGGGATAGTTTCTCTTATGTGGCCGCAACTGTTGTAAGGCATATGCTATGACATTACCATTTTTCATCAATACACGCCCTAGGCCAATTCCGAAGGCATCACAATATACTGCGTAACCTTCGGTGCCTTTCGGAAGTACTAACAGCGGTGTAGAAGTCAATTTATCTTTCAGCTCCTGCAAAATTTTCTCACATGTGTCATTTCACTGAAATTTGACTGCCTTGTGTGTAAGCTTCGTTAATGGTGCAGCAATGGAAGAAAACCCTTCAACAAATCTTTGATAATAACCTGCCAACCCCAGGAAACTAAGAATTTCCATGGGCATTGTAGGTCTTGGCCAATTTTTCACCGCCTCAATCTTTTGGGTATCAACTCGAATCCCTTCATCTGACACAATGTGACCCAAGAATGCTACGGATTTCAACCAAAATTCACATTTTGAGAACTTCGCATACAACTTACGCTCTCGAAGAATCTGTAACATCTGTCGTAAGTGCTTAGCATGGTCCTCTTGTGACTTTGAATAAACCAGAATGTCATCTATAAATACCGTCACGAACACGACTAGAAATGGCTTAAACACCCTATTCATCAAATCCATGAAAACAGCTGGTGCATTTGTTAGTCCAAATGACATAACTAAAAATTCATAATGGCCATACCGTGTTCGGAAAGCTGTCTTGGGTATGTCTTTTTCTCTCACTCTGACTTGATCGTAACCCGACCTCAAGTCAATCTTTGAAAAACACTTGGCTCCCTGTAACTGATCAAACAAATCGTCAATTCGAGGGAGAGGATATTTATTCTTGATTGTTACCTTATTCAATTGTCGATAGTCAATGCACATTCTCAATGTGCCATCTTTCTTTCGTACAAATAATACCGGTGCACCCCATGGAGATATACTCGGCCTGATAAAGCCCTTGTCCAGCAAATCTTTCAATTGCTCCTTCAATTCACGCAATTCTGGTGGAGCCATTCTATACGGGGGAATAGAGATAGGCTGAGTGCGTGGAATCACATCAATACTAAATTCTACTTCCTGTTCTGGGGGCAAACCTGTAAGATTCTCTGGAAATACATCAAAAAATTCATTGACCACTGGAACCGACTGCGGAGTTAGTGGTTCCACATCATTATCTTTCACTCGTACAAAGTGACATATGTACCCCTTGGCAATCATTTTCCTTACTTTCAGATAGGAAATAAATTTTCCTCTTGGTGCCCCTACATCACCCTTCCATTCAAGGACATTCGTTTGTGGAAAATAAAAATGTACTTTCTTTGCTCGGCAATCTATCGTGGCATAAAAAAACGCCAACCAATCCATGCCCATTATGACATCAAAATCCACCATGTCCAATTCAATAAGATCGATCAGTGTATCATGACCACACACAGTTACCACACAATCACGATATACTCTTTTTGCAACAATATAGTCACCAATTGGTGTAGATACTTCAATTGACTTAATTAGTAGTTCCGGTGTTCTTTCAAATTTTGCAGCAATCAATGGAGTAACATATGACAATGTAGAACTCAGATCAATCAATGCATAGACATTATACGAAAATATGGATAATGTACCTGTGACTACGTAAGGAGATGCCTCTGAATTCTGCCGGTCTACCAGAGCATAAGTACGATTCTGAGTTCCACTAGAACTGGCTGCTCCTCTGGCACCTCTACCACGAACCGTCGGTTGTACACCTCTTCCTAGGGAAGGAAACGATGATGATGATGCAACGGTTGATCCCACAGGTCGTGCCACACCACCCAAGCCTCTTCGCGAGTACCACACCAATAACAACCATTCGTCCCCCGTCGGCATTCACCTAAATGAAATCGTCTACAATACTGACACAGCGGGCGAAAAGATCCCGCTGTCTATGAACCACGACTCCCGCTACTTTGCCCAGCTTGATTAAAACCTCTGGACCCTCAAAAGTGAGATGATGTGCCTGCCGTGGAATAAGAAAAAATGAAGGCCTAGGCGGTCTATTAAAACTCCGAGGCCTGAACTCTGCTTGGGATGCCATAGGCTGTCCCGTAGATCTAGCCCTCTTCAACGGCCCTTCTTCCAACCCCCGTGTTCTGCTCTGTTGCCTCTGATCTTCTATTTTCTGCGTAAAGGCCTGTATTCTAGCTATGTCCATATCCCTGTTCAGGGCAGCAATGGTGCAGTCCCTTACCAAATATAGCTCTAACCTGTCTACATATCTATGGACTCTGTCTGTCATCGTGGCTACTACATTTGGAGGATATCGAGCCAAAGAATTAAACTGCAGACCCTTGACATAGATTCAAGAATTGATCCGCACGAGCCTCTCGGATCTCATAAGGAAGGTAGTGATCAAGGAAATCCGCTTTAAATTCTTCCCAAGTAGGTGGGTTTGCGCCAATACCACGAGCTTTCTTCCAATCCTCATACCACAATATAGCCTCGCCCTTAAATCTATAGGCCGCAAGATCCACCGTTACTACACCCGACACATGCATAACCTCCAGAGCCCTTTGGATTTGATCTATAAAATCTTACGGGTCTTCATTTGGATCTGATCCAGTGAATGTGAGAGGATCTAGTTTCAAAAAATCCTGCGTCCTTCGACTAGCTGCTCTCACTGCACTATCATCACTTGTCATTGGACCACCTTGTCCCTGAACCTGTGCAGCTACTATTCGGGTCAACATCTGCACTATATTTTTTAAGTCCTGGTCAGTAGTATTTACTGGTGGTCCTGCAGGTACCTCTCTTCCTCTTGACTCTTCTGAAAATGGAAGAGTAGAAGAAGCCTGTGATGCCATCTCTAGTTCAGCGCCGCCTTGATTAACTGGTTCAGGCGGGGCTCTACTAGTTCCTTCTCCAGCAATCCTGTCTATTCTCTTACTTTTACCTCGACCTCTTCTTGTCATCGGCATTTTGCTATAATATACAAGAACAACAATTTTTAATGTCAGAAACAAGTCCACCTATAACTTCGGCTCTAATGCACGATCTAGAAATGAAGGAATGAAACAACTCCTAAATGTCCTGTAGCCTCCTACTTATAAATGTGGTGCACAATGCATCGATAAGTAAGACTCTACTCAGACACGACTTTGTAGACACCCTTGGAACGACCTACTCTGATACCACTTTTGTCACGCCCCGAGTTCCAACGAGGCGGATTAGCACCCAAAGCTGATAAGGCCCGAGAGAATCAATCTTTGCTCACGTCCATTCATATGCATACCATAAGAAACACCACCAACACGTAAGGACATAAAATGCTAATAGCGGAAAATCATGAAACATATAATGTATACATTAAAGAAACTTGGCCATTAGGGCCATCAAGTCAAGATGGACATACGTCTCTTACCTTTACATACCCACATATGTTTACAAAAGCCTCTAACAGAAGTACACACATAACCATCCTAAATTAGGGACAAGTCCCCGCTTTACATAACATTTACAATACCAAAACCAATATACAATTGTGACTCGAAAAGCCCCGATCCAACTGGAGCTCACCAAAGATCAGTAGATGTCCCACAGCTTACTGTGGAGGTCTACTAGAACCTGTTCCTGCAGCAAGTAAGGTAAGTCCCCCAAGAGGGGTCAGTACGAAGAATGTAGTGAGTATGTAAGGCTATATGAAACTGTATCAGTACATAAGAACTTTAATGGAAAAATAATTATAAGAGAATGCCCAATATGGATAAGCCATCAATCTATATATTTGGAACTGCGCATATTACTTTCTTTACTTTCTTCGCTTCTTTACATTACCTTACCTTACTTTATCCATCATTAATCATATACTGTCCGGGCCCAACTGATCAGTGGGAAAATAATATCGTCATGCAGGTGTTCATTTCACCCCATGGATACACCCATAATGTTGGGATGGTCATCATGCAGGTGTTTCCTTCACCCCATGGATATCATTATGCAGGTGTTTATTTTACCCCATGGATATAACTAATTATACATTACTTCATTCTTTTAACTTTAAGATCGATACATCGGTAACAGTACTTTATTGGAACCTTAGAACTTTAGAACGTAGCATTATCGGAGTTTGGAACATAAGCCAAATAATATGAGTCACGCAAATCATTATTGATCAATGAGTAAGGAGTACATAACTAATAATAATTGTTATTCGGAATTGGAATACCTTAGGACATTTCGGAATGAACTAGTACAACATCAATGTAAATACTATAGGCTGCGGAAGGATACGGAAAGAGTAACATTACATACCTTATCTTCTCAATATGAACACTCAATCCTATACGTGAATACAATAGTCCAGCTCTTTCCTTACGTCTTACTCTACAACACAAATACATACCGGAGCTTACATTAACAACTAGTTACCGTACAAATGTACAAGACGACAATGAGCTATATGACTACCATATAACGTCATTTCACCCTTTACAACACAGTCCACTGCATTATCATACCAATAATACCATAACATTCCACACATTGACCAAAACATCATACATCAATATCATTTTACACTAAGTTTACCCTTTATATGTCCACATTAACACTACGTCACAATTACCCTATCAAGTCATCTCAGTACCTTTCGTAACAACAGATGAACAATAATCCATACTTGATACCATTCAAAATACCTCCGGTATACTCCTTTAAAGTCATTCAAAAGGTACCATAAGTTGATAATTGCATCCATGAAGGGTATAGGGGCTTCGGGGGACCAAAGGGATGCAAAAACAAGCAATTTGGGGTTCTGGGATGATCTGCAAGAGGTACGCCTGCAGGTGACCTTTGGAAGTATCCATAGGCACCTGCGAAGTCACCTGCGCCCGCAGGTGCTTCGTCTGCGAGGGCGGGTGCCCGTTTCGGCCAAAAAGGGTCTTTTTTGGGTCTTTTATGCAATGAATGGTCCATGGTATTAACTAAACTTCTATTGACATATTTTAGATCATTTGTATGCCAACAATCATTCATGGTTTCACAACACACATGAACATCACCAAAACCACACTTTTCCTTCAATACACCACCAAATCTATGCACAATTTTGCAATAACAATTCCAAACATTATGTACAAGAATAAAACAATTTAGGTCTATAATCTCATCTCACATGTCAATATTGAACCCATCAAATTCACTTCCTTCAAGACCACAAGTCTACTTTCAAGTTTACAAGACAAAACCCTCTACCGATTAAACAAACATAAATTGTTTCACACATAGTGAACTTCTCACACTTCACCAACATAACCAACATGATCTACACCATATTCCATGCATATAATATATTAAACCATGAGATTAAACACTTACCAAAGCTTTCCAAGGAGTGATCTTGGCCAAGGGAATGAAGCTTAGGGTTTGTGTGAGATAGGAAAATGTCTTGAATACTCTACCAAATGGCATGTGGGTTTTGATCAATAAAATCTGATTTTTCTTGCTTTTTTATAGTGCCTAATAGTCATCCTTAGCCACATCCTTTAGCATTAAATGCATGGTTGGTTGGTCAACACAAGAATGGATCATTTCCATTTGGTTTGGGCCATGTCTTCTTATGATTTTTGGGCCCAATGTCACAAGACTTATTAATGCCCAACAAATTAATGTATAATTCATCAAATCTCTCATGTTTAACTAATTCCATAAATGTAAACGTAGTCGTATAGGTTCGGAAACATACGGGGTGTTACAATTTCTGTATTTAGACTTTGACCTTGATTTAGACCTCTTGCTATTTGATTCTTTCTTATTAGATCTACCTCTTACAAACAATCCTTCCCCATGGGTTGCACTACTTTCCCCAGTAATATCTCTATCTATCTGTTCCTTTGATTTTAAGATAGATTTGATTTCTCTATAAGAGATATTATCCTTCCATAAAGCATAGTATCTCTAATATGCTTAAATGATTGGGGTAGGGAAATAAGTAATAAGACGGCTTGATCTTCATCATTAACTTCAGCGTCTATATTACTCAAATTCATAAGAATAGAATCAAATGCATCAAGATGTGAGAGTATAGAAGTACCTTCAACCATACGAAATGTGTAAAGCTTTTGCTTCAGATAAAGTCTATTTTCCACTGTCCTCTTCATATACAAGGTTTTTAGTTTTTCCCACATGCCTTTCGCTGTGGTTTCTGCAGATACTTCACGTAAAACCTCATTTGTGAGATTTAGAATGATAACTGATTTTGCCTTTTTGTCTATGATGGCAAACTCCAAATCCGTCATGCTTTCTGACTTTTTCTCCTTTCCTTCAAGTGTCATATCTAGACCATCCTGAATTAGGATAGCTTCCATCTTTAATTGCCACATCCCGAAGTTTGCACTTCAATCAAATTTCTCAACGTAAGTCTTTGTTACAGTCATTTTGGCTACTTAAAATAACATGGTTAGATCCGATTCTGATACCAATTTGTTAGGATCGAGAACCCGGTTATTGTGGAATTTAGCCAAACAATGTTATAATGACAATAACAAAGACAATAACGAGTTGATAATAACGATAATTAAAGAAAATAAAGAAGGCACAAATTTAACGTGGTTCGCTTGTGGACGTAGGTCACACCGATCGAACCACGTTAAATTTGTGCCTTCTTTATTTTCTTTAATTATCGTTATTATCAACTCGTTATTGTCTTTGTTATTGTCATTATAACATTGTTTGGCTAAATTCCGTAATAACCGGGTTCTCGATCCTAACAGTTTGTGTGGACGGTCGGCCCTGTAATGAGATTGGAGAAAACATCTAAAGGTGTAATAAATGAAAGTGATTCTAGACTTATATATGATAATGCCATTAAAAAATATATTCTAAAGCTATTGGGAGAATAATTCTCCCCTTAAGCAAACTCTCTAAATGACTACATTGTGAATTTTATTATGTTTTGGTATGTGAAAAAGGATCTTCAATTTTTAAAGGTACAAACTTTTTCTCCAAGAAAATAATAGCCAAATATGAAAAAGAATTTATCTTGTTTCCTTTCAGAAAAAGTCAAAGTATTAAGTAAAAACAATTATGGTAATACTTTGACTTTCCTTCAAGAGAAAAGTAAAACTCAAATATGGTAAGTAAATCTGAAAAAGAACTCTTATAACATAAAGGAGTTTGAACTCCTATAAATTTCTCATTCACAAATATTATTCATACAACTCAATACTCCAATCCTATTTGTTTGTTAACCAAAAAACAGAATACAATGATATTTAGGTACAATATCTTTATTGTACTTGTTGCTGTGCTCTCCATTTGGGCCAGCATTGAAGGTCGAAGTATTTCTAGATTCTTAACTGAAGAAACGGTAGGGACCAAATGGGCTGTCCTAGTTGCTGGCTCTAATGGATGGTGGAATTATAGGCACCAGGTTCCCATCTATTTATAAAACTACATTTTCCTTTAAATTTTCGTAGTTGTTTTTGAATTGAACTAGTCTAATTTGCAATTTTTCCAATGCACTAGTAAATTATTGTGCACTTTATTCGTTTGCATCTAATATATAATATTTCTTAGTTTCAAACAAAATCATGTACCAAGCATATATGTATTTCAGAGCTTTGTCATAAAAAAAGTAAAATAAGTAGTTATAGATTCTATTAGATATAAGTAATGAATTATAGTATCCATAATTTTCAATGGAGAACTCCCGTAATCAGCCTACGGTGAAAGATAAAACCACGGAAAAAAATGAATCTCATCTTTGATATTTTTAATCAATTTGTAGTTCAAATAATCAATATCCCTATCTATATTATATTTGTGCAAAATTTTGGAGCTAAACTTTAGTATTGACTTTCACAATTAATGTTACCTTTCAAAATAGAAGAGATCAATGAATGCTAATTATATCTGATTAGTTTGGTCATTATACTGGTTGATTTCAGGCTGATGTATGTCACGCTTATCAAATACTCAAGAAAGGGGGTCTTAAAGATGAAAACATTATTGTGTTCATGTACGATGATATTGCTAAAAATACTATGAATCCTAGACCTGGGGTTATCATCAATAATCCACACGGCCAAGATGTTTACAAAGGTGTCCCCAAGGTCAGTTCTTTTTATCTCTCTCTCTCTTCAATTCCTTGAAAATATTTTCAAGATTATAGTGTATAGTGCTGATGAGGGGTTATTTTTTATTGAGACAGGATTACGTAGGTAAAGATGTTAGTGGTAACAACTTTTTCAATGTTATTCTTGCGAACAAAAGTGGTATCACTGGAGGAAGTGGGAAAGTTTTGAACAGTGGTCCAAACGATCATATCTTCATCTACTATGTTGATCATGGTGGCCCTGGTGTTCTTTGTAAGTATCTTCTTCATATTATTTTTCTCTCTTTATTTAGTTTTAGGTTTCCATAATTAATGAAGTGACAATGTGACAGAGGTAAATTAAATAGGTTCAACTTGTCACGCCTCGAATTCCCACGGGGCGGACTGGCACCCGAAGCCGTTATGGCTCGAGAGAACCAATCTTCATTCATGTACATTCATATGCATGTCTTTGTATGAATATCATTCTATCTCATGTAACTATAAGGTATCAATGGCGGAATTCATGACAAATATATGCTATATATGAAACTTGGCCGTTAGGATCATCAAGTCAAAATGGACATACATTTCTTACATCCCTTCATCTGTCCCACAACATCTACAAAGCCTCTACAGATACATAGACGTAACCAACCTAAAGTCGGGACAAGTCCCCGCTTTATACAACATTTACAATACCAAAACAAATGTACATAATGACTCGAAAAGCCCCGAACCAACTGGAGCTCACTAATGATCCGCAACCTACTGTGGAGGTCTACTAGCACCTGCGCCTGCAGCAAGTAAGGTAAGTCCCCTAAGGGACGTCAGTACGAAGAATGTACTGAGTATGTAAGGCTATAAGAAACTGCATCATACAAAAGAACTTCAATGGAATCAAAATATAATAGAATAGACAATATGGATAACCCATTGTTCTGTATGTTGGAACCATGTATATTGCTTTCATTACTTTCTTTGCTTCTATGTTTATTCATCGTCACCTGTATCATATTGTACCCGTGCCCCAACTGATCAGTGGGTCTTAACATAACATAACGTTATGTTGGGATCGGCCCGAGCTAGGCTTATGCCTCTAGAGCTGCCACCCATAAATCAATATATCAGGTTCGGCTCGAGCTAGGTTCTTACCTCTAGAGCTGCCACCCATAAACCAATATATATATCAGGTTCGGCTCGAGCTAGGTTCTTACCTCTAGAGCAGCCCCCTGTCAGGTTCGGTCAGAGCTAGGCTTATGCCTCTAGAGCTGCCCCCTGATCCAATAATTTCGGATTCGGCTCGAGCTAGGCTTATGCCTCTAGAGCTGTCACCCGTACTCTTACAACCAACAACTATGCATTACTTTATTTCTTTACTTTTGAGAGATTGATACATTGATAGACATAACATTATTAGAGCTTTGGAACATCATTCCATGATTAAGAGACATATGAATAACAATATATGATAACTTAACATGAGATACTTTGAGACATTTTGACAACTAACTACTTTACAAGTGCATAAGACGACAATGAGTTACATGACTGCCCTATAACATCATTTCACCCTTTACAGTACAATTCACTACATTACCATACCAACAATACCATAACATTCCACACATTGACCAAGACATCATAAACCAATAGCATTTCACACCAAGTTTACCCTTTACGCTTCCTCATTAACCCTACGTCACAATTATTCCGTCAAGTCACCTCAATACCCTTCATAACAACATATTAACAACATTCCATGATTGATATAATCCAACATGCCTCCAAACGACTTCTTAAAGTCATTCAATAGGTATCATAAGTTGATAATTTCATCCAAAAAGGGTATAGGGGTCTTCGGGGATCAAAGAGAGACAAAAACATACAAAACGAGATTCTGGGCTGACCTGTGAAGCCACCTGCGGCCGCAGGTGACCCTTGGCCCTGTCCAGGGCCACCTGTGTTGGAATCTGCGCCCGCAGGTGCCCTGTCTGCGAGGGCGGGTGCCCGTTTCGGCCAAAAATGGTATCTTTTGGATCCCTTTTTGTAATAAATGGTCCAAGGCCATAAGTAAGCTTTTATTTACATATTTTAGGTCACTTGGATGCCAACAAACCATCGTGGTTTCATAACACACATGAACATCACCAAAACCACATTTTTCTTTCAGAAACCACTAATTCCATGACCAATTTCATAACAACAGTCCCACAAGTTATACACATAAAGAAAGCAAGTTAAGAACATAAGCACATCTTACATGTTGATGTTTAATCCATCAAGTTCACTTCATTCAAGACCACAAGTCCATTTTAAAATTTATAAGACAACAAGTTCACTTCATTCAAGACCACAAGTCCATTTTAAAGTTTATAAGACAAAACCCTTTTCCGATTGCAAAGGTAGACAGTTTTACACATAGTGAACTGTCCAACACTTTGCCAACATAACCAACATGATTTATGCACCATATTAAGCATATAATATATTAAACCATGAGAGTAAACACTTACCAAAGCTTGCAAGATGATGATCTTGTGCAAGGGAGTGATGGCTTAGGGTGTGGAAGATAAAAGAAATATCTTGGATAATTCTAGAAATGGCAAGTGTATTGATATGAATAAAAATCTGATTTTTCTAGCCTTATATAGTCCCTGAAGTCATCTTTAGCCACATTAAATGTGTGTTTACTTGGTCAACGCCAAGAATGGGTCATTTTCATTTGGGTCATGCCTTTTTGCTTCATTTTGGGCCTCATTTGAGCCCCAAATCACAAGATTAAATTCAACCCATCACATTTAATGTGCAATACCTCCACAATCTCATGTTTAAATAATTTCATGAATGTTACAGTAATTAAATAGGTTCGAAAATGTACGGGGTGTTACATAACTTTTCATGTCCTTAGCTCTAATCTTCTACTTTAAAATTATGAGTCTCTAACCTTCTACTTTAAATTATGAGTTTATACTTTGATATTTATCAAATTTTAATGGATTTTAACACATATATCTGTTCCATATCAAAACTAACAGCAATGCCAAGTGGATTTATCTACGCAAAGGATCTGATTAACGTGTTGAAAAAGAAGCATGCTTCTGGGACATATAATAAACTGGTAACTTGCTTTTTCAGACTTAAGGCATTCTCTTCCTTTGAAGAAAAATAATTCGTGAAGCTTCGATTTAATACGATGTTGGATGCTATTTTTAATCTTTAGGTATTTTACTTGGAATCTTGTGAGTCCGGAAGCATGTTTGATGGTCTTCTTCCTAAAGGTCTAAATATCTATGTAACGACTGCATCAAAACCTGATGAAGATAGTTGGGGAACATATTGTGGTCAAGGTAGTGCAGATGATCCTTGCTCAGATGAGTGTTCACCTCCAGAATTTAAGGGTTTGTGTTTGGGAGACTTATATAGTGTTGCTTGGATGGAAGATAGGTATGTGCAATTTTTCATGTTCCTAAAGATGACAAATGAATAGGTGGCTCAAACTTAGGCGAGTCAAGCTTGATCAAATTAATAAACTGGTTATTACAATTCATCAAAAATTTATTTGGATTAAAATGAATTAGATCAAGATGCATGAAATATTGGGTTGTAACATGTTGATATAAACATGAACAAACCACTCTTCTTTTCCTATTTTGCTTTTTGAAAATAATGTGTCGTGTATTTTTCATAATTACTAATTTAGGTAATTCTAAATTTTCATCATTCTCAGTCACCGAATTTAATTTAATTTGGAATTATGAATTTTTTGTCGCATTTTAACCTGTTATATATGTTACACTAATTTGATCCGTTTTGACTCAAAATTCTACCATTGAATCAAGTTAATAGAAGAGTCATTATTCTAACGCATTTAAACTTGAAAGTGTTACTAAAAAATGTTGTTTTTTCACCTCTAACCTTTCTCTTATAATCATTTTTGTTAATTACATCCAAATTATTGATGTTTGCACTTGTCAACAGTGACGTCCAAGATCGACGAACTGAAACTTTGGGTGACCAATATAACGTGGTAAGATCTTCTACCACTCTCAATTATGTATATATTTTATGAAATTCATTCGATTAAATAGATCATACTGTCACTAGTTCAGACACTAGAAACCGTATTTATGCTTTCTTATAAATTATTTAGCCTATTCTAAAGAATGGCTAATAATTTAATTGTGGACATGTTGCTCAGATTGCGAAGAGAACTGCTGCCAATCTAGCATATGGCTCACATGTCATGCAATATGGTGATACAGTGTTAAGCGTCGATGCTCTTTTTCAATATATGGGTGCTGCTTCTATAAACCATAGCCATGTTTCCATGAATTTTAACTCATCGTCACAGAATGTTAACCAGCGTGACACTGAACTTTTCTACCTGACATCAAAAGTATTTTTCTTACTTCATGTGATTAATTTTTATTTCATTTTAACTGTTCACTTGGTATTTGTGTTGCACGTATAATTATCTGATATAGAAGCGAAAAATTCTTATTTATTCCTAACCTTGGCAGTATCAAGATGCTCCTGAAGGCTCTGATGAGCATTTTAAAACTCGTGCCAAACTTATTGAAACTATAGCACAGAGAAGTCAAGTGGACCATAGCATCAAACATCTTGCAGAGCTTTTGTTTGGAGTAGAAAAAAGTAATGAGATACTGAAAAACGTTCGACCTGCTGGCCAGCCTCTAGTTGACAACTGGGATTGCCTAAAATTCCATGTAAGTAGAATTTGTCTTTTTTTTTTCTTTTGACGAGAATGTAACTAATCTTTTCACATGTATAGGTCAAGACATTTGAGGCACATTGTGGAAAATTAACCTCATATGGAAAAAAACATATACGTGGCATCGCAAATATTTGCAATGCTGGAATTGAGAGTGAGCAAATGACTGCTGCAACAGCACAAGCATGCTCCCATTAAGTAGAAGAGTATACTTTTGGCTCAAGTAATTAATCTATGTTTAGCTTATTTATATCATGGTTGCATAATTGCATTTTCAATAAATTGCAACAATGAGAATGATATGATTGTTGACAAGCTCATCTTGTCCCGTCACCATGTAGTAAATTAAATCAAATAAAATTTCTTTTCAGTTATTATATGCAAATCACATCCTTCTTATTTGAATAATTTTGGATCAAAACCATGAAAAATGAAATAAACACAAGCATCCAAAAGTTTGAAATTATCATAGAGAATATATGAACGTATTGCCATTTTCACATTTCATTAAAATGTTGGTATCTGTTTATCATGAAGAGAGAGAAAAACAAAAAGGTAGTAAAAACATAAGCCAAAAACAATAATAATGATTTAATACGCCGAACAAAGAAATGTTATGACGGAAAGAGGTAAATAAGAAAACAAGAAAAGTAAAGAACACCAAGTTGGTAACAACTACGGGATCACAGAGATCCAAACAGCTCCACTATATCAATAAGAGGGTTACAAATATTCTCCCAAATGGCTACACAACAAGTGTCAAACACGGAGAAACAATAGCGACACCAACAGAAGAAAATCAAGAGAAACCACCCGAAACAGAGCTACTGTTTGGGACTCAAAACCAGATGCTTACAACCTCCAAATCCGATCTTCACCGTTCAAATCAAACACCAAGATGTTAGGAACACTCAATCAAAATTCCAGTCCGATCCAACGGTGAACAATCTGGCAAACGCGATCTGAAGTTGGCTGGTTGGAGAGTAAAAACTGCAGCAACTAAACTCTCTCTCTCTTCTCTCTTTGGTGAAAGCTCTCTCAAAAACCTCACTTATGTGCTAATGTCTCTCAAAGACAAAACTAATGAGCATAATTAATTCTCTCTCAAATTGTCCTATTTATAGATGACGAGTGGTGTTTTTTCCTAAAGCCAAACCAACTTCAAATAGGAATAGAAAATCCGAATCCTTTTCCAAATAGGATTGGAAACCAAAAGAGAATAGGATTAGGCCATAAGCCTTTGGCTGGAACATAGGCTACAGCCCAACAAACTCCCCCTCCAGCCAAAGGGCTAAATGGATCTTCAAGCGGAGAAACTCAGGGCAGGCTTCATGCCTGCCAAAGTTCTGCAATACTCATGCTTCTCTACAACCACCACTTTCGTTAGCATATCTGAAGGATTTTCATCAGTGTGTATCTTGTCAACCTCAAATAATTTCTCTTCCACGGCCATTCTAATCCAATGATACTTTCTACTAATATGCTTGGACTTAGAATGAAAGGTGGAGTGTTTGGTGAGATAAATAGCACTTTGATTATCACAAAATAAGACCAACCTTGACTGCTCAAAATCAAGATCTTTCATAAATTCCTTCATCCAAAGCAATTCTTTGGCACCTTCAGTGATAGCAATATATTCAGCTTCTGTGGTGGATAGAGCTATGCACTTCTGTAGTCTTGATTGCCAAGAAATAGCTCCCCCTGCAAAAGTGATCAAATAACCGAAAGTGGATCTTGAATTATCAAGATTACTCCCAAATCAGAGTTTGTGTAGCAAACAAGTTCAGGCTTGCCACTACCAAAGCACAACTCCATGTCTGCAGTACCCTTCAAATATCTTAGTATCCATTTTACAGCATCCCAATGTTCCTTTCCAGGATTAGAAAGAAATCTTCTAACAGTACCAACTACATGTGCAATATCTGGTCTAGTGCAAACCATAGCATACATCAAACTACCAACTGCAGAGGAGTAGGGAATACAAGACATCTCTTTCTTCTCTTCGTTAGTAGATGGACTCTGAGTCGTACTCAATTTGAAGTGTTTAGCAAAAGGAGTACTAACTTCTTTTGCTTCTGTCATATTGAACCTCTTCAATACCTTCTCAATGTACTGCGTCTGAGATAATGATAACTCCTTTTTACCTCTATCTCTGTGTATTTGGATGCCTAAAATTTTCTTTGCTGGCCCCAAGTCCTTTATCGCAAAAGATTTGCTCAACTCCTTCTTAAGGACTGCAATTCTAGATTTATTTTTGCCAACAATCAGCATATCATCCACATAGAGTAGTAAAATAATGAAATCATCATTCGAGAGCTTCTGAAAGAATGCACAGTGATCTAAAGAAGTTTTCTTGTATCCCTGTTTTTCAATGACAGATTCAAACTTCAAGTACCATTGTCTTGGAGCTTGTTTCAAGCCATACAAGATCTTTCTCAATTTGCAGACATAATTTTCTTTTCCTTTGACTACAAAACCTTCAGGCTGCTCCATGTAAATCTCTTCATCTAAATCACCATGAAGAAAAGCAGTCTTGACATCCATCTACTCAACCTCTAAATCTAGATTTGCACCTAAGCCTAGCACCATACGAATAGAAGACATTTTCACGACAGGAGAGAAAATTTCATCAAAGTCAACTCCCTTTCTCTGGCCAAAGCCTTTGACAACTAACCTCGCCTAATACCTAGCCGCAGAGGTATGTTGCTCTTGCTTTACTCTAAAGATCCATTTGTTTGTTAGAGCTTTCTTACCTTTCGGTAATTCCACTAACTCATATGTGCCATTCTCGTGGAGTGACTTCATCTCATCTTCCATAGCTTCTACCCACTCATCTCTGTGAGTATCTTGCATGGCTTCATCATAATCTCCAGGTTCTCCCATATCAGTCAAAAGTACATACTCATTTGGAGAATAACGAGTTAACTTTTGCTTCTCCCTAAAGATCTTCTACAAGAGGTTTCAGGAACATCTGAAGTAGTTACCTGAGCAGGAGTTGGTTGTTGACCAACCACAATGTCACGACCCGAAATCCCATTCGGGTCGGACTGGCACCCGAAGCCGATATGGCCCGAGAGAACCAATCTTTGCTCCTATTCACTAGCAAGCATATTTTAGAATGCATCTTATTATACTTCGTACAACTAGGCGGAAGTCATGGAAAACTTAACAATATATTAACTTGGCCGTTAGGGCCGTCAAGTCAAACAGAATACACATCTCTTACATTAACCTTCCCACATATGTCTACAAAGCCTCTAACCGATACATAAACACAAAAACCTGTAGTCGGGACAAGTCCCCGCTTTATACAATAAGTACAAAACCAAAACAATATACACATGTGACTCGGAAAGCCCCGAACCAACTGGGAGCTCACCAATGATCCGCAGATAACCCGTAGCCTATTATGGAGGTCTAATAACACCTGTGCCTGCAGCAAATAAAGTAAGTCCCCCAAAGGGGTCAGTACGAAGAATGTACTGAGTATGCAAGGCTATAAGAAACTTCATGAAACTTAAAAACCTCAATGAACTCGATTTCAAGAGAATAGTCAATGTGGATCAATCATCACTTAGTATGTGTGGAAATAGGTACTTTATGTTCATTACTCCATTTGCCTTTATGCCCGTTACCGTTAACAGTTAGAACCGTCAATAATGTATAACCGTTAATATGCAACCGTCAATATGCAATGCATCCGTCAATATGCAACCGTCAATATGCAATGCATCCGTCAATATGCAACCGTCAATATGCAATGCATCCGTCAACATGCAACCGTCAATATGCAATGCATCCGTCAATATGCAACCGTCAATATGCAATGCATCCGTCAACATGCAACCGTCAATATGCAATGCATCCGTCAATATGCAACCGTCAATATGCAACCGTCTCAAGTTCGACATCAAGCTAGGCTTTTACCCCACTGAGCTTTCCCCCTGCTACCACCCGGAAAACAAGGAAGCAGGTTCGGCATCAAGTTTGGCTTTTTCCCCCAGAGCTATCACCCGCACTCAAAGAACCATAAAGTCGTGATAAAGTGATTATAAAGTACTTGATAAAATAATGTTAAAGTAACCATAAGGAAAATTATAAAGTAACCATGAGGGAATATATATAAAGCAACCATGAGGGAATATATATCAAGTAACCATGAGGGAAATTATTTCTTCCATTACTTCATTGCATTACTTCTCTCATTTACTTTTATGAGATTGGTACATTGGGGGAACATAACCTTTTTGGAAACACATAAGTGCATTACTTCAATCTTTTATGTTCATGAGATTGATACTTTTGAAGTTGTAACATTATTAGAAGCCTTGGAACATAATATTATTGGAGCTTGTGATCATGTCCATAATTATGTGATACATGAGAATAATAACATATGACAACTTGAAATGGTATACCTTTTAACATTTCGGAATGGAACAAGAACAATGACAACATGAACAATATGTGCTGCAGAAAAATACGGACAGAGTAACCTTACATACCTTGGCTTCCCAAGTATGACTACACAATCCTATCAGTGAACACAAGTCCCGCTTCTTCCTTACGTTTCACTCTACAACACAAACGCATAATGGAACCAACATTAACCACAAGCTACATTTCAAGTGTATAAGACAACCATGAGTTACATGATTACCCTATAACATCATTTCACCCCTTTACAAAACCATTCATAGCATTACCATACCAACAATATCCCAACATGCCCTACATTGACCACAACATCATAAACCAATAGCATGTCACACCAAGTTCATACTTTACACTTCTCCATCATCACAACATCATAATAATTCCATCAATTCACTTCAATACTCCTCACAACAACAAATCGGCCAAAATCCCATTATTTACACTTATAACAAAATAACAAGTTTAAGAACATAATCACACCATACATGTTGATATTTCATCCATACCATGTTCTTTTATCAAAACCACAAGTCATATTTCAAGTTTAAATTCCATAGATGGCACATCTTTTACAAAAACACAAAGTGCCATATTCAACACTTCCAAGCATAACCAACCTGATCTACATAATCTCCCATGCATATAATATGTTAATCCATAAGAATAAACACTTACCTAAGCTTGGAAAATGATGATCTTGCTCCAAAGATGACTTAGGGTTTGAAGAGCCCAAAGGAAGCTTTCTTGATAATTCTAGAAAAAGGATAGAAAAGCATGTGTATTCTTGTGGGTTAAAATCTGATTTTTTTCCTCCCTTTTATAGGCCTTGGAAGTCCCTTGCTCAATGATTGCTTAGTCAAAGAAGAATGGGTCATTTGACCCATGTTTGGCCCATGTCTTTTATCTCATTTTGGGCCCTTTTTGAGCTCAATTTACTTAACTCAATAAAATTAATAATTTCCCATGTTTAATTCATTTGATATGCATTACGACGATATTCCCACTCACGGAATTCATATCCGTAGCCTCAATCCCAAAAACAAGCAATTCTAGCCACGTATGGCTTATTTTGACCATAAGGGCAAAATTGTCATTTTGACGCCAAATTCGTTCACGAGTAATTTCACCACACCAATATAATACTTCACTCATTTCATGTATATTCTCATGTTTGTAGAAAAACGTGGCAAAAATCGGCTCAATACGTCCCCGGGCACCCTTGGGACTTAGAAAATTTTCCAACATTTGAAAGGTGGCCAAAACCAAGGTGGCACGCTACCTGGAACGCCCCCTTGCTGCCTCTGGGCTAAAAATTTCAGCCCAGAGCGGCGTGGTACGCCCTCCAGCGCGCCCCACACTTATATTTTTATTTTTTATTTTTTTTTAATTATTTTTTTTTTAACTCTCAAAACTAAGGTAAACATGTACGGAGTGTTACATTCTTCCCCCCGTTAGAAACATTCGTCCTCGAATGTTAACGATGTCTCTTCAATTACAACTAATGCATCTCTATATTAGCATATGTACACATAAACACTTAAGGCTCATGAATATTTACTTGTTATAGGTCTACTTCCACACTTTGAACTTTTTCTTCCATTTGAAACAAATATGAGTACCTTGGTCTCATATGTTGGATAATTCCTCTCGGTGGTCACATTATCTTGAGGCATAAGATACTACGTTACCATGCTACACCCTATAACTTGTCAAATAAATCATCAGTTTTGGGGAGTGAATATTTATCCTTGATTGTCACCATATTTAGTTGCCAATAATCCATGCACTCTCAACGTGCCATCTTTCTTCCGTACACGTAAGTCTGATGCATTCCAAGGGAACATACTAGGTTTGATGATGATTCCCCTTAGATATCATTTGCCTTATCCTAAGATAGGAACTAAATTTACTCTTTCGGTATTCTAACATTGCATCTTCATTCAAGGACCGTTTGTTTGTAGGAAATGAAAATGGACTTTCTTAGCTCGGCAATCCACCGTAGCATGCTCACAAATAGGTTCTATACAGTTACGACGTACTTTCTTAACTATAGTAGATTCATCAACAGGTGTAAATACTCCAGATGGTCTAACTAATACTTCTGATGTTCTTTCAATTTCGTAGCGGTCAATGGAGTAACACATGATACTGTAGAACCCAGATCAATCAATACATTAATGAAAATAACAGATCATATACTTGTAGCTACATCAGGATAGGCCTCCACATTCTGTTGACCTGCTAGAGCATAAGTATGGTCCTGTGTTCCACCAAAACTGGCTGCTTCTCGAGTACCGTTACCACGACCAACAGGTTGTACATCTTGACCTAAGAAAGGAACCGATGATGATGGTTCAATGGTTGACCCCGTAGGTAGCATAATAACGCCCGTGCCCCTTCTCGGGTAATCTCTTACCATATGCCCGGACATACCACACCAAAAGCAAATATTGGTCCCAAGACGACATTCTTTTAAATGAAGCTTTCCACAGTGTGGACACGGTTGGCGAGGAAACCCCGATTGGTCCATACTCCCTTGCTCTAATCCCACTGGTTGTGCACCTCGCATTTCACTACTTTGCCCAACGTGACTGCCTATAGGATGAGAAAGTAATGGTCTCGGCAATCTACTAAAATCCTGAGGCCCAAATTCTCCTTGGGACACCAGGTACTGTCCCATAAGTCTATCTTTCTTTGATGGCCCCTCTTCAGCTTTGTGCATCTTTCTTTTGTCCCTCTGATCTTCCATCTTCTGTGCAAAAGCCTGTATTCTGGCTATATCCATGTCTCTATTCAGAGCAGCAATGGTGCAATCTCTGACCAATGATGGATCTAATCGATCCACGTACCGATGAACTCTATCAGCCATAGTGGCTACCATATAGGGAGCATATCTGGCCAAGGAATTAAACTGGAGACTGTACTCCCGAACGCTCATATTTCCTTGACGAAGATTTAGGAACTGGTCTGCGCGTGCCTCCCGAATCTCATATGGAAGGTAGTGATCCAGGAATGCCATTTTAAATTCCTCCCAACTAGCTGGGGGTGCACCAACTCCCCTAGCTCGCTTCCAATCTTCATACCATAATATCGCCTCCCCTTTCAATCTATACGCCGCGAGTTCAATTGTTTCTACACCAAATATGTGCATAACATCCAAAGCCCTTTTTATTTGATCAATAAAATACTACGGGTCCTCATTAAGATCCGATCCAGTGAATATAGGAGGGTTTAATTTTAGGAAATCCTGTGTCCTTCGACTAGCTGCCCTAGCCTCACTGTCATTACTTGTCATTGGACCAGCTTGTCCTTGATTCCGTGCCGCAACTATCTGAATCAACATATATACTGCATTTCTCAAATACTAGTCAGTGACATTAATGGGTGGCTCAACAGGTTCTTCTCTCCTTCTCGGCTCTTCTGGAGCTGGAAAGGAAGAAGAAGCCTGCGATGCAGACTCACTTTCAGCTTCATTTTGCTCAACCCGTTCGGGTGGTAAGTTACTAGGTCCTTCTCCGCCAATCCTATCTAGCTTCTTCCTTTTTCCCTTGCCTCTTCTTGTACTCGGCATTTCTTACTATACCAAAGAAAAACAATTCCCATGGTCAGATACAATTCAACTTACAACTGGCTCTATTGCACGATCTAGGAGTGAAGAAAAGAAACAACATCCTAAATGCCCCATAGCCTCCTGCTCATAAATGTGGTGCACAACACATCCATGAACAAGACTCTACTCGGACACGGCTTTGTAGACACCCCTTAGAATGACCTGCTCTGATACCACTTTTGTCACGATCCGAAATCCCATTCGGGTCGGACTGGCACCCGAAGCCAATATGGCCCGAGAGAACCAATCTTTGCTCCTATTCACTCGCAAGCATATTGTAGAATGCATCTTATTATACTTCGTACAACTAGGCGGAAGTCATGGAAAACTTAACAATATATGAAACTTGGCCATTAGGGCCGTCAAGTCAAACAGAATACACATCTCTTACATTAACCTTCCCACATATGTCTACAAAGCCTCTAACCGATACATAAACACAACAACCTGTAGTCGGGACAAGTCTCCGCTTTATACAATAAGTACAAAACCAAAACAACATACACATGTGACTCGGAAAGCCCCTAACCAACTGGGAGCTCACCAATGATCCGCAGATAACCCGTAGCCTGTTATGGAGGTCTAATAACACCTGTGCCTTCAGCAAATAAAGTAAGTCCCCCAAAAGGGTCAGTACGAAGAATGTACTGAGTATGCAAGGCTATAAGAAAATTCATGAAACTTAAAAACCTCAATGAACTCGATTTCAAGAGAATAGTCAATGTGGATCAATCATCATTTAGTATGTGTGGAAATAGGTACTTTATGTTCATTACTCCATTTTCCTTTATGCCCGTTACCGTTAACAGTTAGAACTGTCAATAATGTATAACCGTTAATATGCAACCGTCAATATGCAATGCATCCGTCAATATGCAACCGTCAATATGCAATGCATCCGTCAATATGCAACCGTCTCAAGTTCGGCATCAAGCTAGGCTTTTACCCCACTGAGCTTTCCCCCTGCTACCACCCGGAAAACAAGGAAGCAGGTTCGGCATCAAGTTTGGTTTTTACCTCACTGAGTTTCCCCCTTGATCCAGTGAATATAATAAAGTTCGGCGTCAAGCTTGGCTTTTGCCCCACTGAGCTTTCCCCCTGCTACCACCCGGAAAACAAGGAAGCAGGTTCGGCATCAAGTTTGGCTTTTTCCCCCAAAGTTATCACCCGCACTCAAAGAACCATAAAGTCGTGATAAGAACTACTAGGCGAGTCTCGGACGTTGGGCGTTAGGCGTGTTCAGGGCGTACAGTCGGGTGCTTAGGACATAAGCCTCACAGAACTAAGTCCCACACATGAGCCCCGATGCGTTTTGTCAGTGCCCCGCCCCGGGGCGAGTCCGGACTCTGTCTTTTAAAACACTGGTTCTATTTTCACTTGTAGATGTCAATTTTGCCATGAAGTAGTTAGCTTCCCTATTAACAACTCACAATGTCCACGTCTGCATTATTCAAAATCTGAATGGTGTTTCTAATATTATTTTTGAGCTTGAGGTTGTTAGTATCTTGACCCCTGATCATGTCAACAATCGTCAAAGAATCAAGTTCCAAGTACTGCACTTTTCTGAAGTCACTATGGACGTACCATTCACTACCATATAAAGAGCCGCTTTTGCTTCTGCTTGATTATTGCTAGTGCATTGAGCAGATATTGAGACAGAGATAAGGAGATCCACATTCGCACTTATGATAACTCCACCAATGCTAACTTTTCCATTATTAATATCGAAACTATACCATCTGTGTTTGCCTTAACCATACCTGTTGGAAGTTTAATCCAAGTGACTTGCCTCAAATTTAACACATGCTTTATCTTTTCAAGAGTCATACAAACCTGAGCTCAACTTGCATTGATCTTCACTCTCGGATAGGCAGTGTTGATAGCAGTTGTGATGAGCCATGTAATTCGATGCATCATTTTAAACTTGTTGAATTTAGTATTCTCCTTGTACTTGAAAGATGACCAGCTCCTTCATATTTCCTAGAAAATAATTACAAGAGTGACATGAAGGATCATTTTATATACATCATTCTTTAATGTAAAACCCATCCACATTCTGAAGACTCTTTTGACACACCACTGTTGGTGAATGATACTAAAAGGTGTTTCAAAATAGCTCCATATCTACTTTGTGATCTCCCCCTCAATGAATGAATGTTGTATGCTAACTTAATTGATTGAACATGGCTTCCACAATAAGGAAAAACTTACTCCCCTCTATTTCAAATTGATTGACCTGTTTTGACTTGACACAGAGTTTAAGAAATTAAAGAAAACTTTTGAATCTTTTGATTTTAAATTAAAGATATGTCAAATGTACAAAAATATTCTTTAATCTTGTGGTCTTAAACATATCATGTAGAAAATTAGAATTAAATTAAAAAGAAAAAGGGTCATTCATTTTAAACAGACTAAAAAAAAAAGTAGGTGAAATAAATTGAAAGATGGAGTAATTGTTAACTTCAAGGAACAGAACGTCACTGTCCTTGTGTCCTTCTAAACCATACAACTTTCCGTTGATACAATGTTGATTTGACTTCAAAAACTATTCTTATGAGAATTTATTTGCTTCGAATGATTTAATTAATTCTTTCTTAACATTATATTCATCGATAGCTAGCTGCCATTTCATTTTCTGAAAGCAAAGGATTGACTAAGAAACATTCATTAAGTACAAAATAAAGAAAAATCCTAGAAAACAGAATTATTTTAAAACATGGTATCGTTGTTTTCTTAAAGTAATCATTAGTCCTTTTTAAAAGGAAAAAAGTTTTTTGGGTGGAGTGAGCTCGTAAATAGCAAAGGGAGAAAACATATAAAGTCACTATTAAAGTTGTTCCGAATTTGCAAGTAGACACTTAAAATTTGCGGGGATGCTATTACCCCTTAAACAATTTGAAAGTAATATTATTACCAACTTTAGTGATGGCTTTATGTGTTTAAGGGGGAGAAAATATGCATAATAGGAGAGGGAAGAAAATTTCGTTACCTATACATATGGTAGTTTCATGTATATGCCTGAATTTTTTCAATATTATACTAATTTTATCATAATAAAGTAATAAATTAAGGTGGGATATGTATTGACTAGGTAACATCCACAATGTAGTCCAAAGGGCTCCGAGAGTCTTGTTTAGGGGAGAATTTGTGAGACACAGGTATTAGATTGCCACTTGTGTGAATCTGTTTTTATTCTTAGTGGATTTCATGACTTTATTTCCATAGTTTGTACTTCCTTATGTATAGTGGATTGCTCATCTCCTCTTGTGGTTAAATTCTTGTGTCTCTTTTGTCTTCTTATTTATGGTCTTCTGAGGTTTGTCTTGCTAACTTCCGCATGACAATTATTTTCATCCTAACACGATTCGTTTTCTTTAACATCAAGAATATATCTCTTCTCCTCTCTCAAATCTTAGTACGATTTAATTTCTTTCGATTTTGTCTCAATTTGCGCTGCTAACAAATAGATTGAGAAAAGCTGACCAATAAGCAATTTACATGGTAATAATGATTCAACATTTCTAGGACTTCACAATTGTAATTTAATTATTCATCTGCGTCTAATTAATAATTTTTATGGATTGATTTTAGAGGATCTGGTCCTAGTCTTCCTACTTCTTTTAAAAAAAGAAATTCAAAAATTGGGGATATGGGAAGTCATAATAATGGGGAGGAAATCACAAGGTGAGGAATCGAACTCTCACCAACAAAATGAAAGTTCAGGTAGTGAACCAACTGAGCTACTAAGATTTTCTCTAATTTTTTTTCTTACTTTTATAAATTGGTTTCTTTTTTTCCGGTTGCAGAGGATGTCTGAGAAACGCCCTCTTGTCAACCTTTTGGTATTCAAAATTCATTGGTTTGACATGAAGATTTGTCGTAATTAGTGGGGAGAAATTTCTTGTAAAAGATGGAGAATAAATCTATGCAATATTTGTCAATGTCTAGATATGTTTCGTGTTTTTCTTTTCCTTTAGACCTTTGAAATCTACGTTGTCCTCATCAATATGTCTCTAGTGTTGGCTTAAATGAGTTTGAACTCCTTTAAATATCTCATACGCCAATATGATTCATACAACGCATGCAATAGTCCAATCTTGTTTGTTAGTTTGTTTGTTAACCACAAAAACACAGTACAATGATATTTAGGTACAATGTTGGTATTGTACTTCTTGTTGTGCTCTCAATTTGGGCCAGCGTTGAAGGTCGTAGTATCTCTAGATTCTTAACCGAAGAAACAAAAGGGATCAAATGGGCTGTCCTAGTTGCTGGCTCTAATGGATGGTGGAATTATAGGCACCAGGTTCTTATCCGATCCAAACTACATTTTCCTTTAAATTGCCTACTTTTTCTAGTACAATTAGTTTTGTAAAGCTTTATAAATTATAATGTTATACATGTACTTATGGTAGTTAAATGTCAATATGAGAAACTAACCCGTCGCTAATCCTATATAGCATCGTCAGATTATCAAAAAAAGTTTTGTTAGGTCTGAGTAAATTATCGATGAAACTCATTACTAATTCCATTTTTTTGGTAATGTTACAATTGAGTGATAACTTAATAATAGAGTTGCTATCTTTTATCATACAAATTTCTATTTGTTTGATTCTTGTTAAATTCTTTTATTAATCTTTCAACTCCTTATAACATCACTAGCTCAACAACTCACACACATATACACGCAAAAAAGATCTCTCTGTTGAAATACCTTATGAGGTTTTGTCCTTGATTCTTTATTCTCCATTGCACTAGTAAAATTAGTAATGCATTATAGTCCTCTGTATATAATAGCTCATGGTAAATCCTAACTTCAACCACTCTATACCCCTCCACTTGTTTTTTGTATAGTACGTAAAAATAAGAAGAAGAAAAACTTGTATTGTGGCGTATTTGTTATTGTATAGCATTGGAAAATATAATAGGTGAACTTCAAATCCTAATTTTCATTGGAGAGTTTTTTGTAATTAGCTTTACTTTAGAGGACAAAACCATGCACAGAAATGATAAAAAATCATCTTTGACCTTTTATTCTTCATATGACTAGAAAAATTAGGAACATATTTTCAAAGGCGTCTCAATAAAATTAGTGACCTAAAGTCAAATTTCAATAAAAGGCCTTAAATATAAACACATACTTATAAAAATGATAATAATTTAAAGTTTTGTTTTTGTTCTTACATATTACTACTTGATTTTAGTGTAGTATTTTTAAAAAAATATTAAGCGTTTAACTCACATAGTAATATTATTATTTATAAAAGTAAGGATTAATTCTAGTTAATAAGATATTAGTCATTTATTTGCTATGTATTACCTTGGATGTTATTGTAAAAGTTTCATTTATTAATATGAATATTTGAGTTGTTTAATTCAAAGTTCTAAAATATTTTTGATAAAAATTAAATAGTTTTTTTTCCTTTTTGACTTAAATTTTGTACTTTTTATCTTTTACCATCTTTAATATTGTTTTAAGTGACATTAAAATCATAAAATTCACTATTAAACTTTTTTGGGCCCCAAAATTTTGAGGGCCTAAAGCAAATGCTTTATCAGTCTCACCCTTGAGCCACCCCTGCGCATTTTATTTCTCTAAACAATCCGCACTTTCAAAATATCAACATTCCCTGTGTTTTATTCTTGTATAAACTTTAGGAGCTAAAATTTAGTGGAGACGCTCTTAATCAACGTTTAAAAGGTTAAAAAAAAAACAAAATACTATTTCTTATTTTTGGTCATTGATTGATTTGATCAGGCTGATGTATGCCATGCTTATCAAATACTCAAAAAAGGGGGGCTCAAAGATGAGAATATCATTGTATTCATGTATGATGATATTGCTAACAATACTATGAATCCTAGACCTGGGGTTATCATCAATAATCCACATGGACAAGATGTTTACAATGGTGTTCCTAAGGTTTGTGTTTTTTTTTTTCTCTTTTCAAGCAATTCAATTGGTGAAAAATATTTATTCAAGATTACAACGTATGGTGATGAGGGGGTTATTTTTTGTTGAGGCAGGATTATGTAGGTGAAGATGTTAATTCTGATAATTTTTTCAATGTTATCCTTGGAAACAAAAGTGGTATCACTGGGGGAAGTGGGAAAGTTTTGAACAGTGGTCCAAATGACCATATTTTCATCTACTATACGGATCATGGTGGTCCTGGTATTGTTTGTAAGTTGCCTCCTCATCAAATTATGTTGCTCTGTACTTTAATTTGCATAACTTTTTGCTTAGTTGCTGGTCTATACGAATGAGTCGTGATAATTCACTCCCTAAATAGAAGGGGTTTCTAGTGGATTAATATCAATATATACTTTTCTATACTAATTTCATGCTATTAACAATTATCAGCAATGCCAACTGGAGTTGTCTACGCAAATGATCTGATTAACGTGTTGAAAAAGAAGCATGCTTCTGGGACATATAGTAAACTGGTAATTAACTTGTTTCTTTCAGTCTGAAGGCCTTTGCTTCCATCGAAGAAACATACTTAATGGAGCTTCGGTCTAATATTATGTTGGATGCTGTTTTTTTTTTTTATCTTTAGGTATTTTACTTGGAAGCTTGTGAGTCTGGAAGCATGTTTGACGGTCTTCTTCCAGAAGGTTTAAATATTTATGTCACAACTGCATCAAAACCCAACGAAAACAGTTGGGGAACATACTGTGGTGTGGGTGATGCACGTGATCCCTGCTTGGTAGAATGTCCCCCTCCTGAGTTCAAAGGTGTGTGCTTAGGAGACTTGTACAGTGTTGCTTGGATGGAGGACAGGTACATACAACTTGTCTAGTCCCCTCTAAGGGAATAATTTGTGATCTAAAGTTTTCGAAATTATGGATTTAAAATATAATAGTTGTTGAAACTTTAATAATTAATAAATTCACATACTGAGTTTAGTTAAACACAATAAATAATGTAGGGAATTAATAAGTCAAATGGTTACTCAACTATGGACTTTTATCCAAGAAAGTCACTCAATTTTGGTCTTTACTTCAAAAGTCACTCAACTATTACATTTTTACTCAGAAAGTCACCTAACCTATTTAATTATTTTTTAAAATAAAATTTGCTTATGTGGAATTTTTATTTAAAAATAAATTTCTAAAAAATAAAAAATATTCCTTTAATGACCCTTTTATTTTTGTTCCCCTATATTAATTTCTCATTTTTATAGTCAAAGACTCGAGTATTCCTCACAATGCACATTGATCAGTTGGGCCATATGACTTCTGCCTTTGGTCTTCTGTATGACAGTATGAGCCACTAGTGCAATACTACATATTGATAGGTTGCCTGCTACATACTCTAAATTTACATGCAATGATTCACAGTTTTCGATTCTTTATTTTTTTTTTTTTTTACAAAGGCTGCAGATATCATTAACTTGCACGCCTTATTTTCTCAGTTTGATCAAAGTGAAATTCTTTTCACTCATAAAACTTTATCTTTTCTCAAACTAAATAATGTCCAAGCGTATTTTCAATTATACTATTTTAACTTCAAAGAGGAGGAAGAGATATTATTTAGGGAAATAAGGATAAAAAGATCATTAAAGAAATACTTTTTATTTTTTAGAATTTTGTTTTTAAATAGAAATTCCACTTAATTAATTTTATTTTAAAAAATAATTAAATAGGTTGAGTGACTTTCTAAGTAAAATTGTGATAGTTGAGTGACTTTTGGAGTAAGGACCAAAGTTGAGCGACTTTCTGAGATAAAAGTCCATAATTGAGTGAAACATTTGAGTTATTAACTCATAATGTAGGCTAGCTAGATCCGCTCCTGATCCCATCTCTTATAATGAATGATAAAAAAATGAGTTAATGTAATTTATTGATTTTAAGCTTAACTAATTTTTCCCATATATATATGTTGATTTATTATCTACAGTGATGCTCAGGATCGACAAACTGAAACTCTAGATGACCAGTATGATAGGGTAAGGGCTTGTACTATTCTCGATCATGTACTACATATGTTTTAATCAATTTGTTCAAATAAAAGAATCTCATATTGTCACATGTTCAGATCCGAGATGCCATAATATATTTATGCTTTCTTATAAATTATAGATTAATAATTTAACTGTGGACATGATGGCCAGATTGCAAACAGAACTGCTGCTAACCTAACATACGGCTCCCATGTCATGCAATATGGTGATATGGTGTTAAGTGTTGATGCTCTTTTCCAGTATATGGGTGTTGCTTCTATAAACCACAGCCATGCTTCCATGGATTCAAGATCATTCTCAGTATACTCACAGAATGTAGACCAAAGAGAAACTGAGCTTTTCTACTGGCAATCCAAAGTATGTCCATACTTTTTTTGCAACACAAATCATAAAGTGCAATAACATTTAACTTAGTCGTAGCCAAATAAAAAAGGTGATTTTTTTTTTATTCATTTGTGTAATGTTGGCAGTACCAAGATGCTCCCGAGGGCTCTGATGAATATTTTCAAGCTCATGCCAAACTTATCAAGGTTTTAGGACAGAGAAGCCAAGTGGACAATAGCATAAAACATCTTGGAGAGCTTCTGTTTGGAGTTGAATATGGCAGTAAGGTACTACAAAGTGTTCGACCTGCTGGAGAACCACTAGTTGACAACTGGGATTGCCTTAAATCCTATGTAAGTATTTAGACTAACTATAAAATATTATTCTTATTGTTCTTTTGTACAGAATGAGATTGTTTTGTTTTTCATGTATAGGTTGAGAAATTTGAGGTACATTGTGGAAAATTAACCTCGTATGGAAAGAAACACATACGTGGTATCGCCAACCTTTGTAATGCTGGAATTGAGAGTGAGCAAATGGTTGTTGCAACTGTACAAGCATGTCGCCCTTTGTAGAGCTGAGAGCAATCTTAGCAAAATTTACTGTATCTTTAGCTTGTTTATGTCATGTCATGGCTGCAAAATTTCACCTTTTGTAGCTTACAAATTAATAATGTAAGCCCTTCCTATTTGAACGATGTTTGATTCAAAACCCAGAAGTTTGAAATTAAATGGAGATTGTATGAATGTTCAGTATTTTGCCATTTTCACATTTGATAAAATGTCATGCAAGAATCAATTCACGGCAAAAGGAGCATGAAGGAGAATCCTGAAAAATATAAACGCTACTTCTTATTCAATCTACGGTAGTTATAGGATACATAATATACACGTTAAGAACTAAGTGTAGCGTCCAAACGCACATGCAAGTATGCGATTGTACAAGTAATAAAGTGGCTCTTGCGAGCCGGATGTTGAACCCACAGGGACTTGTTAATTAACTATTCACCAAATTAGACTAACATTGATTATTTATTCAAGAGATCTTACTCCCTATATTCTTCGTTCTATCTCACTGATTCTTCTTTCGAGTTCACAGTAAAAATATAGATTTATTTTAATGGTAGCTAAGCACTAAAATAGTAAGTACAAGAATATAAGAATAACTATGATCATAATCAAATAGATCGAATCAAGAAGTTACCAAACAATCATGTAGTTAGCTACCATAATCCTATAACAGAAGTTTAACTCCACATATACATGTAGCAATTACAACAAATCATTCAGAGAAATAATGTAAAAATAAATAATAAAGAAGAAGAAAAGATGAAACCAAAATTCTCCGGCCTCCACGGCGGCTCCTAGCTCTCACTAGGTCAAAAGTTGTGTAAAAATTAATTTTATGAAATATTTATAGATGTAGAAGAAAACTCCAAATAAAATAAAACCCCAAATAAAATAACTAAGTCCAAAATAGACTAGAAAAAATTAACTACAGAACAATCCTCTCCGTGGCACGGCTTGAACGCGGCTAGCGAATACAGTGGCACGTCAATATCGCGATGGCTCACTGGATTGGTTGCTTCACTTTGAGGGTCAAATATGAATGTTTTAATAAATTTATTCCATTAAGTTGTCTGCTTGATGTAACACCCCATACATTTCTAACCTTATTTGGTAACTTGGGGTCATGTTTACTTGATGATTAAGGTCACTAAGTATTTATTTTGTAGTGTTTTGATGGGGCATTGGACGATATACTAGTATTAGACGGAGTAGGAAAAATTTCAGCAGGGTGGCCAGACTTGCGCCACTCCCTGTTTCAGGGTGTGTGGCGCAAGCCTTCAGGTTCAGAGGGCAAGGAAATCTCGCGCCACTGCCTTGTTTTGCAGCAGTGGCGCAAGGCACAACAAGTTGGCCTTTCAGTGCTTGTTTTGCGACGCAATGCTACGTTGATTCTTCTATGGTTTCTTTTGGTTCTTTGGAGTTCTTTGAGCATTGTTAAAGCTTCAAATACTTCAATACACTCCTACATACTCCTACATGATCAAGTCATGAAACACAAGTAGTTATCGAATTAAGTTCAAGTAAGCCATGGGTGGCTAGAATTCCTATTTTTGCGATTGAGGCGACGAACATGACTCTTGTAAGTGAATATTGTTGTGACATTATGGAATTATATAAACATGAGATATATGATGAATTACATGTTAAATTGGTGGGCTAAGCTAACATGTGCAATTGGGCCCAAATTAAGGCCCAAAATGAGCCAAAAATAAAAGGCCCAAAAGGGAAATAACCCATTCTTCCAATATTGACCACTTGTACATGGCATTTAATGCCAAGGAGACTTGAGGGACTATAAATAAGTGGAAAAATCAGATTTTATTCAAAGGAGTACACTTCACATTTCTAGAAATTTCCCAAAATTTCTCTCAACTCTCAAGAACCCTAAGCCAACTTCTTGGAGCAAAATCATCAATTTTCAAGCTTAGGTAAGTAATTATTCTTATGAAATAATATATTATATGCATGGGAGAGTATGTAAATCATGTTGGTTATGCTTGGAAATGTTGGATATGGCACTTTGTGTTTTTGTGAAAGATGTGAAATCCATGGAATTGTAACTTGAAATATGACTTGTGACTTTGATGAAAGAGCATGGTATGGATAAAATTATGGAATTTTGGCCGATATGTGCTATGAAGTGTATTAAGGTGAATTGATGGATTATTTGTGATATGGTGTGGATGAGAAAGTGTAAAGGAGAAGTGTTGTGGTGAAATGTATTGATTATCATGTATTGGTCAATGTATGGAATATTGGGGGATTTTGGGAATAATAATTTCATCAATGGTTTTGTCAAGGGGAAGTGGCATGTTTAAAGGCAAACATGTAACTCATTGACGTTATATGCATTTGTAAGTTAGTTGGTGGTTAATGTGAATTCCGTTATATATTTGTGTTGTAGAGTGACACATAAAGAAGGAGCGGGACTATTGTATGCACATCTAGGATTGTATATTCGTATTGAGAATACAAGGTATGTAAGGTTACTCTGTCTGTATCCTTCTGCAGCTCATATTGATTACATTGGCAATGTCCTTGTATTATTCTGAAATGTCCAAAAGTAGTCCAACTCAAGTAGTTATCTTGTTACTCACATGTTCCTCATATGTTGATCACTTATTATTCATGTGTTACATAGATGTTCCAATATTATTCCAAATATTCCACTATTGTTCCAAATGTTCCAATAATGCAATAGTAACTAATGTATCGATTTCTCAAAAGTAAAGAAGTAATGCATAATTGTTCAATTGGGGAGTGCAATCTAAGGGACATAAGTCCGGTTGGAACACTCCCACTATTATTATTCATGGATCGCACTCTAAGGGGCATAAGCCTGGCTAGAATGATCCTATTGATATATCATTTATGGGTGTCACTCTAAGGGGCATAAGTCTGGATGGAACGATCCCAATGATATGTTATAACCCACTGATCAGTTGGGGCCCGGGTATCACGTGATAATGGTTAATGACAAATGAATGCAAATGCAAAGAAAGCAAAGAAAGCAAGATACGTGTTTCCAAATGTACATAGAATCATGGTTTATTTTACATTAATTATTCACTTGTACTTGAACTCTTGAAAGTTTTTATATCTTACATACTTACTATTTGCCTTACATACTCAGTACATTCTTCATACTGACCCCTCTTGGGGAATTTACCTTACTTGCTGCAGGCGCAGGTACTAGTAGACCTCCCCAGTAAGCTGCAGGATATCCACTGATCTTTGGTATGCTCCAGTTGGTTTGGGGCTTTCCGTGTTAAGTTGTACATTGGTTTTGGTATTGTAAATGTTATGTGAAGAGGGGACTTGTCCCGAATTTAGGTTGGTCATGTATGTGCTTCTGTTAGAGGATTTTGTAGACATATGTAGGTACATGAATGTAAGAGGTGTATGTCCTTCTTGACTTGATGGCCCTAACGGCCAAGTTTCTTATATGTATATATATCATGCTCCACGATTTCCTCTATTAACATTTTATATACTTACGTGGTGGTGATGTTCTTATGGTATGCATATGATTGGACGTGAGTAAAGATTGGTTCTCTCGGTCCTTATCGGCTTCGGGTGCCAATCACGCCTCATTGGAACTCGGGGTGTGACAAAAGTGGTATCAGAGAAGGTCATCCTAAGGGTGTCTACAAAGCCGTGTCTGAGTAGATTCTTACTTATCAATGTGTTGTGCACCACATTTATAAGTAGGAGGATACGGTACATTTAGGAGTTGTTTCATTCCTTCATTTCTAGATCGTGCATCAGAGACGAAGTTATAGGTATACATGTTTCTGACCATAAACATTGTTGTTCTTGTATATTATAGAAAATGTCGATGACAAGATGAGGTCGAGGTAAAAGTAAGAGACTAGAAAGAATTGCTGGAGAAGGAACTAGTAGAGCCCCGCCTGAACCAATTAATCAAGGCGGCGCTGAACCAGAGATGGCTTCACAGGCTTCTTCTACTCTTCCAGTTTCAGAAGAGTCAAGAGGAAGAGACGTACGGGTAGAGCCACCAGTGAATACTACTGACCAGGACCTAAAGAATGCAGTACAGATGTTGACCAGAATAGTTGTTGCACAGGTTCAGGGACAAGGTGGTCCGATGACAGGTGATGATAGTGCAGCGAGAGCAGCTAGTCGACGGACCCAGGATTTCTTGAAATTGGATCCTCCTATATTCACTGGATCAGATCTGAATAAAGATCCACAAGACTTTATAGATCAGATTCAAAGGGCCTTAGATGTTATGCATATAACCGGGGTAGAAACAGTTGAACTTGTTGCATACAGATTGAAAGGATAGGCGATATTGTGGTATGAAGATTAGAAAAAATCTCGGGGTGTCGGTGCAAATCCACCTAATTGGGAAGAATTTAAAGTGGCCTTCCTTGATCACTACCTTCCTTATGATATCCGTGAGGCTCGTGCGGATCAATTCCTGAATCTGCATCAAGGGGATCTTAGTGTCAGAGAATACAGTCTGCAATTTAATTCTTTGGCCCGATATGCTCCAAATGTAGTGGCCACGATGACAGATAGAGTCCATCGATATGTGGACAGGTTGGAGCCATATTTGGTACGAGACTGCACCATTGTTGCATTGAACCGAGATATGTACATAGCCCGAATCCAGGCTTTTGCACAGAAAATGGAAGACCAGAGGCAGAGAAGAAGGGTACACGAATTTGAGAGAGGGCCTTCAAAGAGGGTTAGACCTATGGGACAGTATATGGTGTCCCAAGGAGACTCTAGGCCCCGAATGTATCCTAGACCGCCTAGACCTTCATTCTCTTATTCCCCGGCGGGCGCTCAACCTCAATTTCGGGGTTCAGGGGCAGTTACAGTGGGCAGAGCAGTGCTATGCCAGGATCACAGACATCGGGATCTTCTCGTTATCCATGTCAGCGTTGCGAAAAGTATCATGTAGGTACATGTCGTATTGGGACGAATGTCTTCTTCTGGTGCGGGTTGTCAGGGCATATAGTGAGAGACTGCCCACAAAGGGGCACAGGTGGTGTAGCACGACCTACAGGATCAACTGTTGCATCCTCATCATCGGTTCCCTCTCTAGGCAGGGGTGTACAACCTGCTGGTCATGGTAGAGGTGCTAGAGGAGCAGCTAGTTCCAGTAGAGCTCATAATCGTACTTATGCTCTGGTAGACAGGCAGAATTCATAGGCGTCTCCTGACGTAGTCACAGGTACGTTATCCATATTTTCGTATAATGTCTATGCATTGATTGACCCGGGTTCTACATTGTCCTATGTTACTCCATTAGTTGCTGCGAAATTTACAAAGGCACCAGAATTATTAATTAAATCAATTGAAGTGTCTACATCGGTTGGTGAATGTATTGTTGCAAAAAGAGTATATCGTAATTGTGTGGTAACTGTGTGTGGTCATGATACACTGGCCGACCTCATCGAATTAGACAATGTGGATTTTGATGTGATTATGGGAATGGATTGGTTAACCTCTTGTTACGCCACGGTGGATTGTCGAGCCAAGAAGGTACATTTTTATCATCCCCAAGACAATGTTCTCGAATGAAAGGGTAATGTAGGAGCACCAAGAGGAAAATTTATTTCCTATTTGAAGGCATGAAAAATGATTGCTAAGGGGTACATATGTCACTTGGTACGAGTGAAGGATAATGATGTGGCACCATTAACTCCGCAGTCGGTTCCAGTAGTCAATGAATTTCTTGATGTATTTCCAGAGGATCTTCCAGGCTTACCCCCAGAACGGGAAGTAGAATTTGGCATTGATGTGATTCCAGGCACGCACCCTATTTCTATTCCTCCATATAGAATGGCTCCAGCGGAATTGCATGAATTAAAGGAGCAATTGAAAGATTTTCTGGACAAGGGCTTCATTAGGCCTAGTATGTCCCCATGGGGTACACTGGTATTATTTGTATAGAAGAAAGATGGCACGCTGAAAATGTGCATCGACTATCGGCAATTGAATAAGGTAACGATCAAGAACAAATATCCCCTCCCTCGAATTGATGATTTATTTGATCAGTTACAGGGTACCAAGTGTTTTTCAAAGATTGACTTGATGTCGGGTTACCATCAAGTCAGAGTTAGAGAAGAATATGTACCCAAGACAGCTTTTCGAACACGGTATAGCCATTATGAATTTTTAGTTATGTCATTTGGACTAACAAATGCATCAGTTGTGTTCATGGATTTGATGAATAGGGTGTTTAAGCCATTTATAGACGTATTCGTCACGGTATTTATAGATGATATCCTGGTTTATTCAAGATCGCCAGAGGACCATGCTAATCACTTACGGCAAGTGTTGCAGATTCTCCGTGAAAGTAAGTTGTATGCCAAGTTCTCTAAGTGTGAGTTCTGGTTAAAGTCAGTTGCATTCTTGGGTCACATTGTGTCAGATCAAGGGATACAGGTTGATACACAGAAGATTGAAGCAGCGAAAAATTGGCCAAGAACTACGACACCTACGAAAATTCATAGTTTTCTTGGACTGGCGGGTTATTACAGAAGATTTGTGGAAGGTTTTTCCTCCATTGCTGCACCGTTAACAAAGCTTACACATAAGGCAGTTAAATTTCAGTGGAATGATGCATGTGAGAAAAGCTTCCAAAAGTTGAAAGATAAATTAACCTCTACACCAGTTTTAGTGCTTCCCGAAGGTACCGAAGGTTATGCAGTGTATTGTGATGCTTTCGGGGTTGGCCTCGAATGTGTATTGATGCAACACGGTAATGTCATAGCATATGCCTCACGACAGTTGCGGCCACATGAGAAAAATTATCCTACACATGATCTTGAATTAGCAGCGGTGGTTTTTGCTTTAAAGATATGGCGTCATTATTTGTATGGAGTTCATGTTGATATCTATACCGATCATAAAAGCTTGCAATATATTTTTAAGCAGAAGGAACTCAATTTAAGGCAACGAAGGTGGTTAGAACTCTTAAAAGACTATGATATTGATATTCTTTATCATCCAGGCAAAGCAAATGTAGTAGCTGATGCATTGAGTCGCAAGGCAGTAGAAAGCACTAGTGGCCAATTGATTGAAAAGCAAGAGATAATCAAAGATCTACATCAACTAGCCAGCTTGGGAGTTCGTCTTATTGAATCTCCAGATGAAGGGGTTATTGTGCAAAATGCAGCGGAATCCTCCTTAATAGCTGAAGTGAAAGAGAAGCAGTTTGCAGATTCTATGTTATTGCAGCTAAAAGAGAATGTGCAACAGGGTCTAACTGCGGCCTTTGATCTTACACAAGAAGGGTTACTTCAATGTCAAGGAAGATTATGTGTACCAGATGTAGATAAGTTGAGGAAACGAATTATGACAGAGGCGCATCACTCGCGCTATTCTATTCATCCGGGTGCTACTAAAATGTACCATGACTTGAAAGAAGTGTATTGGTGGGGAAATATGAAAAAGAACATTGCAGAATTTGTCGCTCAATGCCCGAATTGTCAACAAGTGAAAGTAGAGCATCAGAAGCCAGGAGGTTACATGCAATGTATCAATCTTCCAGTCTGGAAATGGGATATGATTAATATGGACTTCATTACAGGTTTGTCTCGTACGTTATGGAAATTTGATTCTATATGGGTTATAGTGGACAGGCTTACCAAGTCAGCGCATTTCCTACCAGTCAAGACCACCTATACAGCTGAGGATTATGCAAGATTGTATGTTAAAGAAATAGTGCGGTTACATGGTATTCCACTTTTCATTATATCAGACAGAGGAGCACAGTTTACAGCGCACTTTTGGAAATCTTTTCAGAAGAGCTTGGGTACACAGGTGCATCTGAGTACGGCTTTCCATCCTCAAACAGATGGACAAGCGGAGCGTACTATCCAAACACTTGAAGATATGCTACGAGCTTGCACATTAGATTTTCAAGGCAGTTGGGATGACCATTTTCCTCTTATCGAATTTGCTTACAACAATAGCTATCATTCAAGTATTAAAATGGTACCTTATGAAGCTTTGTACGGAAGGAAATGCAGATCACCAGTTGGATGGTTCGAAGCAGGTGAAACTGCTTTACTTGGGCCAGATATTGTTCATCAGGCTATGGAGAAAGTTAAAGTGATCCAACAACGGTTAAAAAAGGCCCAAAGTCGCCATAAATCATATGCCGATGTTAGAAGAAAAGGGCTTGAATTCGCCATAGGTGATTGGGTATTTTTAAAGGTGTCACCGATGAAAGGGGTAATGCGGTTCGGAAAGAAAGGAAAATTAAGTCCATGTTACATAGGCCCATATGAAATTATTAGAAGATTTGGGCAAGTTGCGTATGAGTTGGCACTACCTCAGAAACTTTCCTCCTTCCATCCGGTATTTCATGTTTCGATGCTTTGAAAGTGTATAGGTGATCCATCTCGTGTTGTTCCCATGGAAGATGTCCAAGTTACAGAGGATCTTAATTATGAAGAGGTACCCATTGCTATTCTAGATCGACAAGTAAAAAGATTGAGGAATAAAGACATAGCTTCCGTAAAAGTCCTTTGGCAAAATCAACAAGTAGAAGAAATCACATGGGAAGCGGAAGAAATGATGAAATCCAAGTATCCCCATCTATTTCAAATGGAACAAGAAGTTCACAATACGGAGTTAGAGCACTAACAAGTAAGTATCTAAGAGCATTATGTGTAAATGTATATGTATGTTAAATTAGAGATGCCTTTGTTGTACATGAGACGATGTTGTTAACATTCGAGGACGAATGTTTCTAAGGGGGGAAGAATGTAACACCCCATACATTTCTAACTTTATTTGGTAACTTGGGTTCATGTTTACTTGATGATTAAGATCACTAAGTATGTATTTTGTAGTGTTTTGATGGGGCATTGGACGATATACTAGTATTAGACGGAGTAGGAAAAATTTCAGCAAAGTGGCAAAACTTGCGCCACTCCCTGTTTCAAGGTGTGTGGCGCAAGCCTTCAGGTTCAGAGGGAAAGGAAATCTCGCGCCACTGCCTTGTTTTGCAGCAGTGGCGCAAGGCACAACAAGTTGGCCTTTCCATGCTTGTTTTGCGACGCAATGCTACGTCGATTCTTCTATGGTTTCTTTTGATTCTTTGGAGTTCTTTGAGCATTGTTAAAGCTTCAAATACTTCAATACACTCCTACATACTCCTACATGATCAAGTCATGAAACACAAGTAGTTATCGAATTAAGTTCAAGTAAGCCATGGGTGGCTAGAATTTCTATTTTTGCAATTGAGGCGACGAACATGACTCTTGTAAGTGAATATTGTTGTGACATTATGGAATTATATAAACATGAGATATATGATGAATTACATGTTAAATTGGTGGGCTAAGCTAACATGTGCAATTGGGCCCAAATTAAGGCCCAAAATGAGCCAAAAATAAAAGGCCCAAAAGGGAAATAACCCATTCTTCCAATATTGACCACTTGTACATGGCATTTAATGCCAAGGAGACTTGAGGGACTATAAATAAGTGGAAAAATCAGATTTTATTCAAAGGAGTACACTTCACATTTCTAGAAATTTCCCAAAATTTCTCTCAACTCTCAAGAACCCTAAGCCAACTTCTTGGAGCAAAATCATCAATTTTCAAGCTTAGGTAAGTAATTATTCTTATAGAATAATATATTATATGCATGGGAGAGTATGTAAATCATGTTGGTTATGCTTGGAAGTGTTGGATATGGCACTTTGTGTTTTTGTGAAAGATGCGAAATCCATGGAATTGTAACTTGAAATACGACTTGTGACTTTGATGAAAGAGCATGGTATGGATAAAATATGAACTTGTATGGTGTGATTTTGTTATTAAACTTGTTATTTTTCTATCAGTGTAAATTATGGAATTTTGGCCGATATGTGCTATGAAGTGTATTAAGGTGAATTGATGGATTATTTGTGATATGGTGTGGATGAGAAAGTGTAAAGGAGAAGTGTTGTGGTGAAATGTATTGATTATCATGTATTGGTCAATGTATGGAATATTGGGGGATTTTGGGAATAATAATTTCATCAATGGTTTTGTCAAGGGGAAGTGGCATGTTTAATGGCAAATATGTAACTCATTGACGTTATATGCATTTGTAAGGTAGTTGGTGGTTAATGTGAATTCCGTTATATATTTGTGCTATCGAGTGACACATAAAGAAGGAGCAGGACTATTGTATGCACATCTAGGATTGTATATTCGTATTGAGAATACAAGGTATGTAAGGTTACTCTGTCCTTATCCTTCTGCAGCTCATATTGATTACATTGGCAATGTCCTTGTATTATTCTAAAATGTCCAAAAGTAGTCCAACTTAAGTAGTTATCTTGTTACTCACATGTTCCTCATATGTTGATCACTTATTATTCATGTGTTACATAGATTTTCCAATATTATTCCAAATATTCCACTATTGTTCCAAATGTTCCAATAATGCAATAGTAACTAATGTATCGATTTCTCAAAAGTAAAGGAGTAATGCATAATTGTTCAATTGGGGAGTGCAATCTAAGGGACATAAGTCCGGTTGGAACGCTCCCACTATTATTATTCATGGATCGCACTCTAAGGGGCATAAGCTTGGCTGGAACGATCCTATTGATATATCATTTATGGGTGGCACTCTAAGGGGCATAAGCCTGGCTGGAACGATCCCAATGATATGTTATAACCCACTGATCAGTTGGGGCCCGGGTATCACGTGATAATGGTTAATGACAAATGAATGCAAATGCAAAGAAAGCAAAGAAAGCAAGATACGTGTTTCCAAATGTACATAGAATCATGGTTTATTTTACATTAATTATTCACTTGTACTTGAACTCTTGAAAGTTCTTATATCTTACACAGTTACTATTTGCCTTACATACTCAGTACATTCTTCGTATTGACCCCTCTTGGGGAATTTATCTTACTTGCTGCAGGCGCAGGTACTAGTAGACCTCCCCAGTAAGCTGCAGGATATCCACTGATCTTTGGTAAGCTCCAATTGGTTTGGGGCTTTCCGTGTTAAGTTGTACATTGGTTTTGGTATTGTAAATGTTATGTGAAGAGGGGACTTGTCCCGAATTTAGGTTGGTCATGTATGTGCTTCTGTTACAGGCTTTTGTAGACATATGTGGGTACATGAATGTAAGAGGTGTATGTCCTTCTTGACTTGATGGCCCTAACGGCCAAGTTTCTTATATGTATATATATCATGCTCCACAATTTCCTCTATTAGCATTTTATATACTTACGTGGTGGTGATGTTCTTATGGTATGCATATGATTGGACGTGAGTAAAGATTGGTTCTCTCGGGCCTTATCGGCTTCGGGTGCCAATCACGCCTTGTTGGAACTCGGGGTGTAACACTTGATTTCCTTCTATAATCTTTCGTTTTTAATTTGTTTATGCTCCAAATCTCTTCATCTTTGTACCATTTTAATCATACACATTAAAGTATAATATTAGGGATAATCCGTAAAATCAATGCTCAAAAAGGACAAATAAAAATTACTAAATGTAAGGCAAATAATAACAAAAAACATATAATTTTGGCCTCAAATCAATAAGTTAGATGTAAATATAAAAAATAAATCATAACTGAATAAGGAGATGAGTCCTAAAAAGGGGACGACTTGGATGCCTCGATACCCCTTTGCAAACTAAAAGTGGCTCTCGCACCTAGAGTTTGTCTTGTAAAAAATGAAACCAAGACAATGAAAAAGGATTAGTGAATATATCAGCTACCTGATCCTTAGAGGAGAGGAATTGAACCATTAGATCACGTCGCGCAACCTTATCCCGGATAAAGTGCAAATCTATTTCAACATGTAAAATGAAAGAAGGGATTGATGGATAAATAAGCAGCACCGATATTGTCACACATAAAATAGGATCCCTGGGAGTGAGACCTCAAGTTCAAAGAGAGTGTCCGTGTTAGCTGGAAAAGAACATTAGCTAAAACTTTTTACTCCAATTCAATAGACGACCGAGCAATAGTGCATTAATTTCTGGAGGCCCAAGATATCAGTGATGAGCCAAGAAAAACAGCATACCTTGTGGTTGACTTAAGATCATTAATGTCTCCAACCTAATTAGAATCAGTGAAGACATAAATGTGATGTCTAGAGCTCGGGAGACGAAGAATGAAAATGATTTGAAGAATTAAAAATAGAGTAAAATATGTTTAACCGCAACCCAATGATTTTCTGAGGAACTATACATATATTGACATACTTTATTGACCACAAAGGGGATATTTGATTGAGTAAACATGAGATATTGGAGGGCCCAACAATCTGCCGATATAAAGTTAGATCACCAAAGGGTGAGCTATCACCCTTATACAGTTTCACATTGGTCGCCATGGGAGAACTCAGCGGCTTGTATTTAAGCATACCAACCTTGGACAAGATATTATATGTATGTATTGGTGTTGAGAAAGTTGTATGCCAATTATATCCCAAGAAAGTAGTGCAACGACCCGAGATCTCGAATGAAAAGGTATGCCCAGGCGGTCGACAAAGGATTAAAGAAAGGAAGAGTTACTTCGTATAAGCACAAGATCATTAGCATACATGAGAAAATACAACAATATCATTGTGAGAGTAATAAATAAAGATACATCAGTCTTCCAGTTGTGAAGCTGGTGTGAGAAGTAATTGTAGTAACTTAGGGGTCGTTTCGTAGCTGATCTGGAGGTGACTTATTTAGGTATTAAATCCTGCATAAGTAATACCACATTTGGTAGCTAGTTAGGAGATAAATTATTCATGTACAGTGTTTGATTTGCAATTTGGAAACCAAACATAACTAATACATATATAACTTAAGAGGAAATCTATGCATTGTCTTATACATGATAGAAGGTGGAATAAGTAATACATGTATAACTAATTTCTACATAACTAATACCTACATAAATATTATATAGATTCCCTCATAACTAATCCCCATATTAATAATACATGCATAACTCTAACCAGTTATCAAACGACCTCTTAGTGTATAATGCCCAGGGCGTATGTTTGGGGTCATAAAGAAACTTATGAAGCTTACACACATGAGCGGGGGATGATGGATGAGCAAAACTGGGTGGTTAAGTCACATAAACTTCTCTTTGTATGTCACCGTGTAGAAAGGCATTTGAATATCGAGTTGGCACAACAGCTAACCATGAAAACTAGCCAATGTTAAAATTATGTGAATGGTGGCAGGCTTGAAAACTGGGCTTAATGTTTCATAATAGTCATATCCTTCAACTTAATAAAGGCCCTTTGCAACTAGAAGAGATTTGCAGCGTCCAATGTTCCTGACTAAATTTCTTTTGATATGAAAAACTCATTTGCAGCCAAAGAATTTAATAGAGGGTTGAGAGGGACCAACAACCAAGTGTAATTCTTAAATAGTATTGTCATTACAGAAGTCATGGCATCATGCCATTCCCAATACTTGGATGATTCTGTAATGTAAGTTGGTTCGTTGAGAAGGTGGGAGGGGGACGATAGTGTGGATACATCGGTAGTATAGAAGGATGGTTTCTTTGGTCGGAGCTTTATATAATACATTCTTTGTGGAGGTTGGGTGTTATTTATAGGCAGGGGATTGGGACTACAGTGACAGGCATTGCAGATTGCAATACAGCTAGAGAATAGCTCGTGAGATAAATGACTAAAGGAATAGTTGGTTAGGATTTTAATGGCGTAGAGGACACATCTGAGGTAGATGAACTCGCGATGGGATTGATTGAAGTGGGCGATGGAGATTTGATACGGGAGGCGAGGTAGGACTCGAAATTGGTAGTGATTGAGGAGTAAAAATTTGGGCAGATTGTAGGCAAAAATTTGATGGAATATTCACTGAGATGATATCCAAGGAGTTTGAGATTGAGAAGATTGTGGTGGAGGTTCGAGAATGGATCCCAGGCAAACGAAAGACATCTTTATCAAAGTGGATTTGTATCATAATGTAAATTTTCCAAAAAATTGATCAAGACACTGATAGCCATGGTGTGAGGGATTATAACCTAGGACAACACAGGGCTAACTACAAAATTTCATCTTGTGAGGATAATAAGAATGGAAACAGGGAAAGTAAGTGTAATCAAAGACCCAAAAAAAGTGATAGTCTAGAGAGGTGTTGAAAACTACTTCATAAGGTGATTTGCCATGATTAATTAATTCAATAAACGACACATTAGAAAGCAAAATGCTAGAACTTTGGTGGAACTATGGGACATTAAACTGAGATTGGTTTCAACTATGTGGAGATGTTTAGCCTCGACTTTTTCATATTGGATCAATAACTGGACTTAACTTAACCTCCTATATTACTTGTACGATTGTGTAGACTTGCGTATGTGTTATGCACAGTAAGTTTTTGACTCCGTTGTTGGGGACTTGAGAAAAATTGATATACCATTTTGAATTGCTATTACACTATTCAGATTTTATTTGTTTTGTTGTTTTGTTGCATCACAGGTTACATGTTAGTTTATGCACAACACTAGGAGTCGAGGAAATCCCCTGGTGTCACGATCCAAAAACTCGGGTCATGATGTCACCTAATTCAACATGCCAGTAGGTAAGCCAAAATCATAGTCTAGAACGACGAGTAACGGGCTATCAAGCGGAAGAGAGATAAACAGGGGTAAAATAGTAATTAAAGGCAAATACAAGGGAAATACACAATCATAACATACAAAAAGAGGAGAAGGGACAAAATACATAAAAATGATTTTTTCATGACCTGGTAAGGACGGTACAAGAGCCACTATAGATAAAGAGTACTAGACAGGTGCAAAAAAATATAAGGTAGTCTCTGAAGCTACAAAATAAGACTAGTACTGGGACAGAAGGAGATGGATTAGCTCTAGAAGCTGAAAGCTCACCCTAACCTCCAATCAGCGACTCCACTCTAGGTCGGCTTCAACGACGATGATTTATACTAGGATTTGTATAAGGGAAAAAAATGTAGAAGCATAGTATAAGTACAAAAACATGGGATACTTAGTAGGTATCATAGGCCGACTGAGCTCAATTAAAGTAAAGGCATAATAAAGTGTGAATCTATACTAAGAGGCAATACAAGAGGGTCAGAAAGGATATAACAGGCTATGCTAAGAAATTGCGAGAATCGTACGTAAATACTTCAAGAGAAAAAATAAATGTCTAGCTATAACCTAACTGGACTCCCATAAGCCCGGTGGGTGCAAACAAGAAATAATATTAATATAAAGCCAAAGTACAATAGTAAAGAATGTGAAAATTAGCCAAGATATATGATAAGTGTACCGTACGCTCTCCCTCCATCCATAGCCATAATCATACAGGCCTCGTACCGAATTTCCCACCAGAGATCAATGATAAAGAATACCAGACTCGAACTGAAACTAAATAGACAATAATTAGTAATACAGGTGCCAGACTCGAATCGAAACTAAATATGCAATACGAGGCAACAATCTAGGGCTCATACTCAAACCAAGCCTAACTAGTCCTTTTCCCCATTTTAATAGACTGAATTCCTTAAAGGTTTTACGAGATTCCATTTATTAAATTAAAAATAATGGTTTAAGGCTAAAATTTCTAAAATACCAGGATACCAAGACAACAGACACCATACAATGAGAAAACCAATCTAATTTCGATAAATATCTCACACAAGTGTTTAGTAGCTATTTACAAAAAGAAAGGACACTATCCGATGGTACTTTATCTTTAAAAGGAGCGATCAAGCCAACTACAAATCCCAAAAACCCAACCTAAGGCAAGCAACTACCTGAACCTAGACTAAGAAATCTAAATCTGAACCCAAGGTCCTAAGTATGCTAAGTCAAGCCCTAAAGGAGAAGCAACTACAAGATTAAGGGATTTCAAGACCAAAGTTTATCCTAAAGCCCTCTAATTGGCTAAATAATCAGGAATTGTCTAAACGGCTATCCGAGGCATAGTAACCCACTAATAATTAGTACAATACCATAAAGGAAAAAATTCTAAAGAAAGTTAAGCCTAGCCTACCTTGACGTCGTCGAAAGCACTCAAAATCTACTAAATCGGAGCTTTTCCCTTCCTAGAAGCCTCCGACCACTGTCACGCTATCAAAATTGTAATCTAGGCATTAAGATAGAACAACGATACCTATTGTGAAAATACACGTTGGGTCAGAAATCAGGCTAAAAATCACCCGTGGGGCCCGCTTACATAATTTGAAAATTGAACTCGCGGTTTTGTCCCTCAGGGAAAAAGGAGCTTATGCTTAAAAATTGAGTATCACCAGCTCACTAATCGTTCACCTAACATCCTCAAACAAAGTCAAAAATCCAAGAACAAATTAGAGAATTAAATTGAAATTAGACCGAAAACATAGGTAGAAATGATCGCAAAATGATCACCTTATCGGCTCCTAACTAATCCCAGCTTTAATTCAATGATCCAACACTAGTTTTTGAGCTCCCACTATTAACATTGGTGTTAACACTTAGAATTTATGAGCAGAAAAATGAAGGGAGTTAAACAACTAGGGGTCCCTTCTTTGGAAATGCGGGACCCCTGTCACGATTGCGAGGACAGACTGGGCCAGGCCTTCTGATATGCTAGCTATTGACGACACATTTTATGCTTTTAACCAATAATAAACATGAGTTTTTAAGAAACTTTTGTTAGATTTGATGGTTTTTTATGTTGAAATATAGGAAATAGAATCAACTTGAAAGAATAAAGAAACTCGGCTTAAAGAAGGTCGAGTGACGGTTCACTTGAAGAACCATTAAAAGTGTGACTAACTGTCACTCTACCCGTTGCACTAAAAAAGATCAATAGTTGAAGAACTCCATGTGACAGGCAAGCTTGACGAACCGTCATGCCTGTGATGAGCCGTCACACTAATTCGTCATAGCTAAAAAGTGTAGAAGCCCATGCAGAGTTGAGTGACGACTCCTTGTGACAAACTATCACATGCTTGACTAACCGTCAAGTGAGTCGTCAGGGTCAAAGCAGTCATATCTGGTTCAAAGTTGGATTCAAATTTTTCTACAGCCTATAAATACCTAGTTTAGGGTTTAGAATAGACATCTTTCATTATTTTGAAAAACATTACATTACTTTTCTCCAAGTATAAAGAATTTGGGTTTTGAAACTTCTACTGTAGTTTTTGTCAAGGATTAAAGGCTTGAGTTGCATCTTTGTAAGAATTCTTCTTTTAATTATGAAATATTTTACTTTCTTTATCTCAAGAACTATGTATGGCTAAAAACCCTACCACCAGGGTTGTGGGATTCATGGCAAAACAATAACTCCTGGGATGATTTCTTGTTGGATTAAATTAGTATTATTGATGTATTGTTAATCTTTTCATCTTAACAGATTTCTAATAGTTGCAAACATTAGAATAAGCCCTACGTGTAACTTGTTTGAAATAAGAGGTTAAACACCGGGAAAAAAGATTAACAAAAAGGATTCAAAGCTTCTAACCTCCGTCTAATGGGTAATGCTTTAGCAAGATTAACCAACTTGAGGCTAAAATGAGTTTCATATTTCAATCTATTTAAGTTCAAAGGAATTAAAGAGATAGTTGTCTAATAAGGTTGAGACATGTTTAGACGTACATTAGAGTTCCATTGCCTTACATTAGCTGTATTAAATGAATCTATTAATGTTATTAGCCCAAAGGTGTTATAGAGATATGATGAACACAATCTTAGTTTACATATTTCCTTAATTTGATGATTGTTACTTAAAATAAGTTAGATATTGATTCCAAATCACTCTTTACAAACCCCCATTTTAACGAAAATCATAGACTAAAAGTCATCTTTCTCACAAATGACTTAGTATTTACCATATTTCCTGTGGGATTCTACCTCAACCTTTGTTGGGTTATATATTTGACAACGACCACTTATATTTCTTAAGGGAGGTGTAATTTGGGCATATCAATTTTGGCGTTGTTGCTGGGGAATACAGTTGCCTATTAAGTCTGTTTTGTTTATTTGACTGTTAGTCATATTTCCTAATTTTACTTTTGTTGCTGATTTTATAATTGCAGGGTACATACTTGGGTATGCCAAGTACCCAAAGCTCGGGTGAAACGTTATTACTTTATGACCCAGAGCTTGTAAAGACTTTAAGGCTAAATATGAATGCACAAGAGCGTGAAACAGCAATTCTTCAATAGCTTGCTTTTAATCAACTGAACCAACATAATCTGAATGTACCCTAGAATGAAGAAGACAATGCTTTGGGTGATGATGTTGATGAGCAATAGGTTTACAATGTTACCCCAGTAAATAAACATCAACGACAAAGGGTGAGAGGTCGACAACAACCAGCCATGCATTTTGACCTCGATGATAAAGATGAGGCTGACTTAGATGGGGTTGGTTTCACTGGGGCATTGTTCTCCTACCACTAGCCCCTAAAGCAATGTTTAATATTACCAGCACCATGATCCAACTGTTGAAAATCAAAGGTATATTCAGAGGGGTGGCTTGTGATAATCTGTATATGTACTTGATGAATTTCATCGGGATATGTAAGTCCTTCAATTTCCCAGAAGTTAGTCAAAACGCCATCCAATTGAGGTTATTCTCATTGTCGTTGTCTGGGGATGTGACATTGTGGTTGACTAAGCTACCGCCTGATTCTATTACAAATTGGGTTAGTTGAAATGAGCTTTCTTAGAAAGGTTCTTTCCACCTCCAAGATGTTACAGTTAAAGGATGAAATCATTAATTTTAGGCAGCAATCGGGTGAAGCCCTACATGAAACATGGATGATGTTTAAGAAGAAGTTGACTCAATACCCCAATCACAAGTTGAAAGATGAACACTTAATGGAGACTTTCTACAGGTCTCTAAATTTGGTAACCAAACCGACGATTGCCAATACTGTAGGAGGAGCTTTTATGGAACTTACATTTGCATATGCTACTATGATTCTGGATAGGCTGACAAAAACATATAGATCTTGGCATACCATAGATTCTAAAGTTACAAGCACTACTTATGCTATGGGCATGTAGTATGAACAACGCCGAAGGGAAGAAGAGTGTGTCCAGGAAATATCTCACATGAAGATGCAGATATACTTGCTTATAAAGCACTTGTTGGAAGGTGGTGTTGAAAAAGTGAAAGTTGTTCATTCACAAGGTAAGGTAATTGAGTCTGACTCCAAAGAAGAGGAAAATTACTTGAATAATCGGATGAGGTGTTTTTGGGCCAATGGCCAAGAAAACCAAGGTAGAGGTGATTTAAAAACTACCTCCACCAATCTCGGTAAAGGGAGTTAGAAGTTTTCTTGGCCACACAGGGTTCTATAGGAGGTTTATTAAGGACTTCTCTAAAATTGCTAATCCATTATGCAAGTTGTTGGAGAAAGAAGCAAAGTTTGTGTTTGATAGTGACTGCTTGAAGGAATTTGAGTGCCTTGAAGGAAAGTTGATAGTTGTACCCATTATTATTGCTCTGGATTGGTTCAAACTGTTTTAAGTTATATGTGATGCGAGCGGAGTTGCACTTAGGGCTGTTCTTGGACAAAAGTGGGAGAAAATTTTTCACCCCATATATTATGCTATCTAGGCATTGAATGGGGCACAGAAAAATTACAATGTTATAGAGCATGAGTTATTTGCAGTTATTTATGCTTTTGAGAATTTTTGGGCATACTTACTTGGCACAAGAGTGATTGTGCATACCGATCATGCGGCCTTGAGATATCTCATGTCAAAGAAAGATGCCAAGCCTCGGTCAATTAGATGGGTATTGCTGCTGCAAGAGTTTCATTTTGAGGTCAAAGATCACAAGGGTTGTGTAAATAAAGTAGTAGACCATCTTTCTATACTCGAGGATGAAGGAAGGATTCAAGTTGAGTTGGAGATCAATGACTCTTTTCCATATGAACATGTATTAGTTGCATCTCTCAATCTTGTACCTTGGTATGCTGATTTTGCTAACTATCTTGTCAATGATATGATGCCGGAAGAATTGACTTTTCATTAGAGAAAAAAATTCCTCCATGATGTAAGCAATTTTGGGATGAGCCATATCTATTTCGTTTATGTGCTGACAATATAATTAGGAGATGTGTACCAGAAGTGGAGATGTTGAGCATTATGCAAGCTTGTTATTCTTTTCTAGTGGGGAAATATTATGCGGGTGATCGTAAAACCCAAAAGATTCTACAATATGGTTACTACTAGCCCACCATCTACAAAGACACTCAAGACTTTGTCAAGGCATGTGATCAATACCAATGACAAGGATCTATTTCTCGGAGGAAGAAATTACCTATGTCCACTGTTCTGAAAGTTGAGTTATTTGATATATGTGGTATCGAATTTATGGGCCCATTTATGAGTTCTTATGGCCACAAGTATATCTTGGTGGCGGTGTATTTTGTATCGAAATGGGTGAGAGTCGTGGACTTGGTAGACAACGAAGGTAAGAGTGTGGTTGTGTTCTTAAAAATAACATTTGCTCTCAGTTTGGAACTCCATACACAATCATAAGCGATGGGGGGTCACACTTTTGCAACAAGGTGTTCTGTACAACTCTATCCAAGTACGGAGTGAAGCAGCACAAGGTAGCTACCCCCTATCACTTATAAATAAGTGGGCAAGTAGAGGTATTAAATTAAGAAATCAAGATGATACTGCCTAAGTCAGTAAATGCCAACCAAAGCGATTAGTTTTGAAAACTTGATGATGCACTGTGGGCTTATCGAACGGCTTTCAAAATGTTGATAGGTATGTCTCCTTACCAACTGGTCTTTGGTAAAGCTTTTCACTTGCCAATAGAGCTTGAGCACAAAGCCCTTTGGGCGCTCAAAAAGCTAAATTTGAGTTGGTGCGATGCTGCAGATTTGAGGTTGGAACAACAGAATGAGATGAATGAATTTCGATTATAAGTATATGAGAGGGTTGCCCTTTATAAGGAGAAAATAAAATTGTACCATGAAAAGAGAATTGAGAAGAGAGAGTTCAATGTCAGAGACTTGGTATTTCTATTCAACTCAAGGTTCAAGTTGTTTCTGGGTAAGCTCAAGTCCAAATGGTCTGGGCTATTCAAAGTTACTCAAGTGTTTTTATCCAAAGTTGTTGAATTGGAAAACAAAGAAGGAGAGCATTTCAAATTAAACAACCAACAGGTAAAACAGTACATCAGAGTTTTGGAAGAGGTACATGTGTTGGTGTATCTTGATGAAGTCTGAGTAATTAATATACCCGAGTCATGCTGCAATGTTAAATCAGGAAATAATGGGAGGCAACCCATATGTTGTTGTAAAAGTTATTTTAGAGTAGTTTATTCTTAAAAATGGTTAATGTGGGTATGTAAGTGTGCAGGAAAAGAAAATATAGGTGCAGGCATGAAGGATTGCATTCTGGTTGAGGATGATGGTCCGCATGACGAATCATCAGAGCTCTAACAAACCGTCACCTCAAGTCATCAAAGGAAATAGAAAAAAGTGTCAATATGGTTAAGGGTTGATGGATCGTGTGATAAACCATCACAACTCTAACGAGCCGTCACCCTGACTCATCAAAGAGAGTATGGAAAGATAACATTCTAGATAAGGGTTGACGATTGTCGTGATAAGACATCACAGTTTTGATGAGCTGTCACCCTGACTTATTAACCATGAGCTTCAAACAACATATTCTACTTAAGTGTTATGGCCCGTGTGATAAATCGTCACATGGTTGATGAATCATCAAGTCTTTGGCAACACAGGTAAGTCCAATTTTTAATTTTATTAAGTCGATCCGACCCAATGCCCATATAAAACCCTAGTCCTAACCTGATCCAACACTCCAACTCGCATCCAACTAATCCCCAACACTTTAAGAGAGCCGTTTCAATTTGGATCAATTTTCTTCCTTTCTTTTCCATCTTTAACTCCTATTACCCATGATTCAAAACCATTACTCCCTCATACCTACGTTCTTAAATCCATTACCGCCATCACATAAAATCCATTACTCTTTAAATCCCATTACCAAACCATTAAGACCTCATAAATAACAAACTCTACAACCTCTCAACTGTAGTTGTAAGTTTTGTGTCGGTAAGCGAGTCAAGGACTAGAAGTATTTCATTCTCTTCACCATATCTTCTCCAAGTATGATTTTAATTTACCCCTTAGCCATGTTGTTGTTTGTTAATGATATGTTAATGACCTACAATGTGAGACAACACAACCCTTGAAGTTTAATGTTTAAATTCAAGTGGGTTGTGTTGTGCTCTGATTCGAATTACGATCAAGAAGTTAATAATGGGTGAAATCTGAGAAACCCGAATATGACTTAGACATTTTTTCAACTTCTAAATCACTACGAGATGCATGTCTTGTTTGAGTGTGCCCAAGTCGAGGAATTTAGATGAAATTAACTAATTCAACAAATAGACACAAAAGGTGTTTGAGGAAATGCCTTCGTAAAGAAAAGTTGACTGACTAGCTGTGACGGTTCATGTGATGAAACGTCACAAGTGTGATGAACCGCCCAGGCTTGTCATCACAAGAATAATGTTGTCTCAATATTCTATCTCAACCTGACGGTTTGTCTAATGAGTCGTTAAGGTAAGCCATCATAGAACAATTTTTTAATGGAAAACCCTGACGACTGGGGTTGACGAGCCGTCACAAGTGAGATGAGCCATCACCCCAACCCGTCAAGACTAAGCAGTTCATGTTCATTGAACACCTTGCCTAGTTTTTCTTATATGTTGACTGACTTATTTCTTCTACAGGTACGATGTCTCAAAAGCTTCAAGTAACACGTGGTGGAGCATGAAAAAGGCAAGACAGGTCTACCTCGACTTGAGACTATGAGATGAACCAAAAAATATAGTCGAGGAGACTGACGCACCAGCCTACTACACCAAGTAAAGTGCAAAGAAACAAGCTCATGCCTCCCAGTTTGATGAGGAGGATGAGTCATCAAATGGAGAATACAACAGTGATAGGGAGAGTAGTAACAGTTCAAGCTTGGACCCCTATAGAGAGAGTGGTACTACGACCACGAAGAATCTAGAAAAGGAACCTGATCCTGAGGGGGGTAAAGTAATCAAAACTAAGGCCCCGAGATTCAGGATATTATTCGATGGAAAATCGAGGGTACAGAGAAACATTATCAAGATGGTCTCCTTCTAACTAAGACGAGAAGCTTAAAGAGACCTATGGATGAAGAGGCCCAGATCATAACGACAGAGTTACTTGAATACCCAGATAATGAGAAGCAGTTCAAAGACTATGAGTTGGATTGGATGAGCACACGGCGTAGGAGTTACTACCCATCCATGGTTCATGAATTCAACGTGAACTACACAGACACTCTTAAAAATTTATGCAAGAAGGGAAAAAACCATCGGATACATAAGTGGTGAACAGGCTCCCGGTTCTTGGGGTTTCAGTTAATATTTATGAATATACAATCAACAGGATCCTATATGGACAAACCTATATACCCCAGCAACCACTCCAGAGTTCAAACACCAGATAATGTCAGTATCATGACAATGACCATGGCTAGCATAGGTGTTAACTGATGGTGAACCTTCATGGTTGACAAATACGAAGAAGAGGATAGCCAAGTCATCATTAAATTTTATAGCTAAATTTTGGTGGGCTGTTGTATGATTGTGATTAATGCCTACGGGTGGAGATGCCAACTTGGATGAGACCAGGGTAGTGATAATTACTAGTCTGATGTCAGGATTTAAGGTTAACTTTAGACTTGTGAGTGAGGATGAAATGCATACGAGGTCCAGAAAGTCGACAACATCTTTGTATTTCCATGCTTAGTAACCAAATCGTACAACAATTCAAGAGTGCCAATATTAAGTGGGGTTGATGATAAAGTAATAGCCTTAAAGAAGCAAAATATCGACAAAACTCGAGATAACTCAAAGTTTGAGTTGATGTTGCACAAACCTCCATCGTTTGGACCTCAAACTCAAACAATTAGAAGCATTCAAAACTCCTTCACGTATGAATCTAATTATCATTGCTTCTAAACCAAAAGGTGTATCTACTATATCTAGAGTTGTTGTGTAGTAACCCAAAATATTGTTACGTGTAAAAACACCTCAGATGAATTTTATGATGAATAAAATGCTCTAAATGGACCTGGGGGAATTTATTTTGCAGGGAAAAATAGGTCCCAACATAATTAGGCCAAGAATTAAAAAGAAATTTAGCCAACCATCCACTACCACTGCAGTGGTAAGCTAACTACTGCAGTGGTAAGCTAATCGCTGCATCGGTAACTCGGTAGTAGCCAGCCTGAGTTATTTTAAAAACCCTCTCTTGTTCAACTCTTCTAGGTCATCTTTTTCCCCCAAAAACACCTTGAATAAACCCTATTTCCATAGTCATGAGATTTTAAAGGCCAAGCTTCATGAGGGCAGTTTTGAGGCACACCCGGTGAGAAATTGACATGGGAAGATGCTTAGCACATGTGGGACAACTCTCTCCTCTTAATAGGAACATGTTTTTTCTATGAGGTAGATTATGGTTAATTTATAGTACACTTGGGCTAGATACATGTAATGTAATAGTAATGTTGAGACATTCCATGTCTTAGGCCTTTGGGCATGTCATTTGGATGGACAGAACTAATAATAATCCGGTTAAGCTTGAATATTATAGAAAATGGTCATTGTGCCCAACTGGTGTTAAACTAATGTAGATATTTAGTCAAATCATATGAGTATTAGGATCCATTGAAAAAATGTAGGTGCTTATGAGTAAAGCGGGGGTTCAATATGATAAAAAGGAGAGGAAATGTAATGAACTAAGGTTGCATTGGGCTATTCTTAGTTTTCCCGATAACTAATTGTCGTATTGACAATGTTAATCAGGTGTAAGTATAAAGTAGAAGCTACATTAGTAAGGTGACTTGAGTGGTATCAATCGGTTTGTAAATATTATTAAAGAGGGTGAGGAAGACTTAAGAGCGTGAATAAGCGTCAGGATTTAAGAAGTGGGCATTGTCATTTAAGTAATTACATGTAAACTAGAGGGGGTTAAGTGAGTATAAGCATAAAAGGTATACACAAGCATAATACAAATGAATCCTTGGTTAACTAAGAAAAAGGGGTAAAAAGGGTAAAAACGACGTGATAATGTGGAGATCCATACAGGTGAAGAGGGTGTGGTAGTCCCTTTGGGTTTGTACATATATTTATAATCAAATGTACATAATTTCTTTCAGACACTATTTGTGATTGTGACTGCATTGCATACCTAGTCATGATATTATTGGTGATAAGATGATGATGTTGATGATGATGATAATGGTACTAAGCTCATGATGTTCATGATGTTGATGGTATTGATATTGATATTGATGATGATGAGTATGATGTTGTATCATGATGTCTATGATGTTGATGTTGTTGATGATGATGGTGATGAGTTGAGAAGGAAATGAGAAGTTTTGCATTGCATATATTCATTTCTCATATGCATTGTGTGTACTTTCCTATTCATGCATTGTGATTATCTGATTTATGGAAATCTGTAATTATGTTTGATGGTTGGGCCCTTCTTGTCAGTATCGAGGGAATATGTTATGATTATATGTATCTAAAACTAAATGATTAGATTTACTACACTATATAAGGATTAAATAATAAGGAACCCGTTTGCCGTCGATAGTTCTAAGTATTGATATAATGAACCCAGTAGAGTTGTTTGAACTAGGTTAGAAATAGGGTTGCATAAAATAGAATAATAATATTGGGTGAAACGAATTGTTAAGGACAAAGATATACAAAAATGTTAAACTACAAGTAGGTCACACAGAGACTAAGTGTTGATAGTAATGCATGTATAAATGAGCTTTAGTAACCGGAGTTTTACTAAAGGTCATGGCTTCTTCCTATTTGTTATTGTTATTATTTGTTTCTAACCCTGATCGTCCTATGATACCTACCATTATGTATGGTTGTATGATAATACACTTACTATATCTCCTTCTGGGCATATAGCCATGTTGTACGTCAGTTGGAGTTTCTATAGCAGTGACGATGATCTTCTCAACTGCTCCTGCCCTCTCTATCTTGCATTTATGTTGTGTCATAGATTCCCCTACTCCTTATCTAGTGCTCTTGTACCAGTTTAGGATAGTTTTGGGGATTCACTTTTGATTATTTTCCACATCAGTTTTACTTATCAAATGTATTAAAAGTGATTACTATGTACCAACTGAATTGAAAGAGTTTGAAATAAGTACTATTTTTAACGTCCGCATGAAATGAATAATTAGGTAGTAAGGGTTCTCCTATCTAGGATAGTGTTTGGTAGGTGCCCGCACAAACCGTGGATTGGGTCGTGACAAGATGGTATCAGAGCCCAGGTTACTGGTCTCCTAGTACAAGAGCAAATGTCGAGTAGAGTCCTACGTATTAGTGTGTTGACATCCACATCAAATCGGTAGGAGGCTACAAGGAATCTAGGAAATTATTTCACTTTCATCTCTCCTATCGTGATGTCTCAATGCCATCTCCTCGGGTTGAGTCCAATTGGTATCTAGCCTATTCCAATTGGTATCTCAACCATCACAATTGGGACTAGTCGACCCCAATTGGTATCTTTAACGTTTGAAAGGTTGGAACAGAACATTCCAACCAGTAGAGGAAATATTTCCCCAGGATTAAACAAGCCTTCCCTAATACTAATTGGAGGATATAGGAATCAACAAAATATGAATGATACAAAACCAGCAAGTTAAATAGGGAAATAAAGGATAACAAAACTATAAATAATTAACAATGTAAATGGAAGTCAAAGAGAGAGGGTGAGAACGTGAGAGCAGAAGTGAGGGAAAGAAGAATGTTTATTTGTGTGTGTATTTTCTACAAAATTGGAAGCTCATATATATAGAGGGGTTGAGGCGGTGGACTTAAGTGAAACAATAGAATATTAGTGGCTATCTTTGGCACCAAGTAAAGATAATACATAGCCATCAACTGTTGTGAAAGGCACGTGTACTTGTCCACAAAGAAACCAAAGTGCTTGGCCACAAAGAAACTTAACCAATCAAAAATATTTTAATTAATCTTTTGAAATATTATCATATAGACAACAATCCCCGCTCATTTCAAAAAAAAATTGGAATAAGATCATCAGACTTGCTGGTTTTGTATGATTAAAATGCAATAGGTTTGGTGTCTTTTGGACTATAAACCAAATTTAAATCGATAAAATTTAACTTACAGAATTACATGTGAAATATAATATTTCTATGAACCAATAATTCTTATTGTAAGCCTGAGACTTTATCAATCACATTTTGATCCTCATATTTGTTGTTCAATAAGGTTTTGCACCAATAGGTCATGCGCGTGCCTGGTTATTCATGAGAGCTCTAGAGATTAGGCCAAAAATCTCATAGGAACAGCATAATTTCACTTCTTATATAGGTGAATTCATCAAGTGTACACTGCTTTAAAAACACCATCTGTAAGGACTATGAATTCATTAAGAGTTAATAACTCATCCTTGAATTTTAGTAGCTGTTCAATCACTTTCAGCTAGTGTACAGTGTAAATATCGACTTGTTATTATCCATATGAACCTACTTCATGGGATCTCTAATCACATAGATTGAGTTACCATCTTTATTGACAATCATATTGGTCTTAGACCCATTTTTTTTAAGTTTGAAGAACTAATTTTGTTCCCACAAGTTTAGTAAGTGAATCAATCGAATTCAATTCTGACTTCACATAATCAATGAAAATTATTCCATATCTCAGCAGGTGCTTAACGACATCATGCCTCAATTTCATGTGTCTGCTCTTATAATTATAAGATTTATTCTTTGCAACAACAATTGCGGCTAGACAATCACAGTGCATATACACAAGAGGCACCAGATCATCCCCTTTAAAAGGGATATGAGGCAACAAATCATTCTTTTTTAAAGGGATATTCACTAAGAAATTTCTTAGCCACTCAGCCTCAGAACCAACTAACTCTAGAGCCACAAACTTTGATTCCATAGTCAATCTAGCATTGATCATTTGCTTAGCAGATTTCCACGATACTGCACCCCCACCAATGGTAGACACATAGCCACTAGTGGATTTCGTTTAATCAAAACCAGAGATCCTGTTTGCATCACAATATCCTTCTAAAGTGGAAGGAAATCCACTATACAGGATACCATAATTTATGGTTCCTTTCAAATATTTCATCAGTCTTATTAATGCAGATCAATGCTCTTTATTGGGAGTATGAGTATATCTACTCAGTTTACACACAACATAGGCTATATCAAGCCTTGTAAAATTCATCAAATGCATCAGACTCCCAATAATTTATGCATATTTAGACTGATCAATGGGGGAACTACTATTCCTTTTCAATCAAGAGTTAGCATCATAAGGAGTGGCTACAGGAGTTACCTCCCAACATTCGAAATTTTTAAGAAGTCTCTCAACATAATGTTCTTGTGTTAATATTATACCATCTTCACTTCTTATATCTTTAACTCTCAATATCATATTTGTTTCACCCAGATCTTTCATATCAAAGTTAGTAGACAAAAATAGTTTGGTACTTTTTACAATATTTAAACTTGTACCAAATATAAGCATGTCATCAACATATAAGAAAATTATCACATAATAATTATCTACCACTTTAGTACAAACACATTTCTCCACTTCAAGAAAAGAAAAGTCGTCTTTTATTAAGACTTGATCAAATTTCCCATCCTACTGTTTAGGAACTTGTTTAAGGCCATAAAGAGATTTAATTAATTTACAAACTTTATTTTCTTGTCCAGGAACTACACATCCTTCAGATTGAACCATATAAATTTCTTCTTCTAAATCACTATTTAGAAAAGTTGCTTTTACATCCATTTTATGGATAAAAAACTTATGAAAAGAGGATAAGGCAATTAAAATTTGAATAGAAGAAATTTTAGTCACTGGTGCAAATATATCAAAATAATTGATATTTTATTTTTGAGCAAATAGCTACTACACGAGCTTTATATTTATATATAGATACATCAGGATTGAGTTTCTTTTTGAAAATCTATTTAAAACCAATAGGTTTTGCACCAGGAGGTAAATAAGTTAAAATCCATGTATTATTTTTCATGATAGAATCAATTTCGACTTTTATTGCCTCTTTCCAAAATTTAGCATCAGAAAAAGATATCGCTTCAAAATAATTTAATGGTTCCTTATCGACAAGAAAAGTTTGAAAATCATTTCCATAAGAAAAAAAATTTCCTATACCTTTTGCTCCTCCTCAATTCTTCAATATTAGAGGTAGATTCATTTTCTCTTTCAACAGGTGCATGAGAAATTTTATCACACAGTGGACAAAATATGTTCAAAGAATTTAGCATTCTTTGTCTCAATAATAGTATTGCAATCAAACACATCACTTTTCAAAACAAGAAATTTATATGCAATACTTTTTTCAACATATCCAATAAGCATGCAATCAGCAGTTTTAGAACTAATTTTCCTCTTTTTAGGTTCAGGCAGAAGAACTTTAGCAAGGCACCCCCATACTTTTAAATATTTCAAATTAGGGTTATAACCTTTCCACAGTTCATAAGGTGTTTTGCCAGCTCTTTTATGAGGAATCCTATTTTGTAAGTGCCATGCATATAAGATAGCATCACCCCACAAATTATCAGGTGCATTAGGGATAATTAACATGAAGTTCATCATTTCTTTTAAGGTTCTATTTTTTCTCTCAGCTACTGTAACACCTCGTACATTTTGTTTACCTTAGTTTTGAGCGCAATAAGTACGTATTTTGTATTGTTTTTGATGGAATAATTGAGATTGTGCTAATAAATGTGGTTAGACCCTTGTAAGAGGCATTTGCGACTTTTTGGAGCATTTTTGGAGTGAAAAGTGAGGCTTGTAGGACTTCCAAGCAAAGGAACTTAAAGATAAGAGGCAAGCTAAAGATTTGAACTTGAAGAAACCAACCAAATCCGCAAAGAAAAGTCGAAGAAAGGAAGAAAATCAAAATTTAGGTGTCAGGCGCGCCAGGCAGCGTGCCAGGCCGCTTTTGACATAAATTTTTATGGCATGGGCAGCAGAGGGGCGCGCCAGGCAGTGTGCCAAGCCGTTTTTTGCCAAATTTCTTCTCCGACCACTAGTCTCTAAATAGGGCTCTTGGGTTATTGTACCATTATTCCATATTGGTGGGACTACTCTTGGACAATTTTGGCATCCAAATAAGGGTTAATTCTTCTTCCTTTTTATTTTTATTTCTTTTTTTATAATTTTTATCAATTTATGTTACATTAGGCCATGAGTGGCTAAAATCGTTTATTCTTGGGGATGAGGCTACGAACATGCGTGAGTTGAATATTGTCTTAACATTTATGGAATTATTTAAACATGAGATGGTTGGTGGATTATATATTAATTTTGTTGGGCTAAATTAATCTTGTGCTATTGGGCTCAATTAAGGCTTAATAATTAGGCAAAAGACATGGCCCAAAATGGAAAATGACGCATTCTCAATGTTGACCAAGTAAACACTTCAATTATTGACCCAAGTGTGTCTAAGGATGGCCATGAGGGGCTATATAAAGTGGGAAAATCATATTTTTATTCATTTAGACACACATGTAAATCTAGAAATTTCCACAAGATATTTCTCATCTTTCACAAACCCTAAGCTACTAACTCTTTGGACAAGCTCACTCCTTTGCAAGCTTGGGTAAGTGTTTATTCTTGTGATTTAATATATTATAGGCATGAGATATTGTGTAGATCATGATGGTTATGTCTAAAAGTGTTGAATAGTGCATTTTTGCTTTTTGCTAAAAGATATGTCATCTATGTGATTTGAACTTGAAAGGAGACTTGAGGTTTTGATGGAAGTGAATGGTATGGATGCAATATCAACATGTAAGATGTGGTTATGTCCTTACCTTGTTTTTTTCTATGTGTATAACTTGTGGGATTGTTGTGATGCAACGTATTGAGGTGATTTGATGGAGTAGTTGTGATGTAGTGTTAATGAGGAAGCGTAAAGGATAAACTTGGCGTGAAATGCTATTGGTTTATGATTTTTTGGTCAATGTGTGAAATGTTATGGTATGGTTGGTGTGACAATGCCGTGAATGGTATTGTAAAGGGTGAAATGATGTTATAGGGCAATCATGTAACTCATTGTCGTTTTATGTACTTGTAAGGTAGTTAGTTGTTAACGTGAGCTCCGTTATGTACTTGTGTTGTAGAGTAAAACGTAAGGAAGGAGCTGGATTATTGTATTCACATGTAGTATTGTGTATTCATATTGGGAAGATAAGGTATGTAAGGTTACTCTTTTCGTATCCTTCTGCAGCACATAGTATTCACATTGTCATTGTACTTGTTCCATTCCGAAATGTTCTAAGGTATCCCATTTCAGGTTATCATCTATTTTTAATCACATGTTCCTTATTCATTGATCAATTGTTATTCATGTGTCGCATAATTGTGGACATGGTTCCAAATTTCCAATAATATTATGTTCCAAAGTTCCAATAATGTTTCAACCACCAATGTATCAATCTCACACAAGTAAAGGTATCAATCTCTCACAAGTAAGGAATGAAGTAAGGTATATATATACATATTATAGCCCACCGATGAGGTGGATGATTGTTGATATAATACATATATATATATATATATATATATATATATATATATATATATATATATATACTATGGCCCATCGATGAGGTGGATAATTGTTGATATAATACATTATATTATATTATGGCCCACCGATAGGGTGGATGATTGTTGATATAATATATTATACTATATTATGTCCCACCGATAAGGTGGATGATTGTACTATAGCCCACTGATCAGCTGGATGAATGATATATGTGGCCCACTGATCAGCTGGATGAATGGTAATAAGGATGAATGTAAATGCAAAGAAATTAAAGCACTTGAATGAAAGTATATCACTTGAAGTATATATGAATGAATGATCGAAAATGAAAATAACGAAAGCAATGTACGTGGTTCCACATCAACAGAACGGAGGTTTATCCATATCGAATACCCACTTGTACTTGATATCATTGAAGTACTTATGTATCATGCAGTTTCTTACAGCCTTACATACTCAGTACATTCTTCGTACTGACATCCCGTGGGGGACTTACCTTACTTGATGCAGTCACAGGTGCTAGTAAACCTCCACAGTAGGTTGTGGGTCATTTGCGGATCATTGGTGAGCTTCAGTTGGTTCGGGGCTTTTTGAGTCACTATGTACATTTGTTTTGGTATTATGGTATTGTAAATGTTGTATAAAGCGGGGATTTGTTCCTACTTTAGGATGGTTATGTAAATGTATCTGTTAGAGGCTTTGTAGACTTTGTCATACAATGAAGGCATGTATGTCCATTTTGACTTGATGGCTCTAACGACCAAGTTTCATATATATATCATATGCTCTCCATGATTTCCGCCATTGGTATTAGTTATTTGCATGAGATGAAATATTGTTCACTCAGGGATAGTCACATGAATGTACATGAATGAAGATTGGTTCTCTCGGGCACGGCTTCGGGTCCAGTCCGCCCCGTTGGAACTCGAGGTGTGACAGCTACTCTATTAGACTGAGGCGAATATGGCAGAGTTAATTCAAGAATAATTGCTTCTTTTTCTCAAAAAACATTTAAAGATACATATTCTCCACCCCTATCAGATCTAATTCTCTTGATTTTTCTACTAAGTTGATTTTTCAACTTCAATTTTATAAGAAATAAAAGCATCAAATGCATCACCTTTATTTCTAAGTAAATATAACTTGGTGAATCTATAAAAATCATTAATAAAAGTCACATAATATCTTTTTCCACCTCTAGTCATAGTTTGTTTTAAATCACCCAAATCAGTGTGAATCAAAGATAATAATTCAGTTTCCCTATTAACTGAAAAACATGACTTTTTAGTAATTTTTGCTTCAACATATATTTCACATTTATCAAAATTATTTGAATCTAAACCAGATATTTAACCAAGTGATTGCATATTCTTTATATAAGAGAAATTAACATGTCCTAATCTAGCACGTCATAAAGAAATAAACTCAGTAAAATAGGCAGAAGTAGACACGTTTTAGAAATATCATCATGAGTATTAAGCACAAATAAACTATGGTTACAAAGTCCCTTGCCCACAAAATTATTATTTTTGGTTAATATGAACTCATAATTTTCAAAAGTAACCTTCATCCCAACTTTCATTGAATGATAATAATAATATCGAGAATCTCATGCATTAGGCCTTCGGGCACGGAGTTGGAAGGATGGATACGTTAAAATTCGGTTAGGCTCAAATATGTCGTGTGGCTGTATATTATGTTGATACTTATTGTGATAGGGGACAGATAGAATTGTGTAGCGAATGTGCATAACTAAATATCTTCCAGGGATTTTGAGTATAGTGGGAAGTTAGATGATACAGTGAAGGATAGTAAAAGGGAGCTAAGGAAACTTGATTAATTCTAAATGGCATACATGTTCGGATTGCACTAAATTAAGTGGCTAAAAGGTGAGGTATAGCAAGTTAGGGTTGGTAAGTAGCATAACCGGATACCGTGACTGATGAATGGACATAAAAGAATAATGTTGTGATGTAAATAATAGGATTCCCATTAGAAGTAGTTAGGAAAGATTAGAAGGTAATGTGAAAAACTTAAATTTAGGATGTGGATAGAGAGAAAGTGCATGATAATGTGAACTTGGGTTATGCCAACCCCATAATGGTATAGAGTAAATCATGGTTGTGAATATATATATATATATATATATATATATATATATATATGTATGTGTGTGTGTGTGTGTGTGTGTGTGTGCATACTAATGTCACTGATCAAAATGAGTTAGACGGTTGATGTAACATTAGACTGGATTGATCTGTGTTGGTTTGTGAACTGAACATCTGATATTATCTTTTGTATGACTTATGATTTATTGATTTCATGCACACATTCATATGCATTATACTGATATTATGTGATGACGGGTCGGGTGTCACGCCGGTATAAATATGACATGATTTGATATGGATTGGGTACCATGCCGGTACAGATATGATATATTATAATTTGGGTCGGGTACCACGCCGATATGATATGATGTGGTTGATGTTGATATGATGTGGTTGACGTTGATGTTGATATGATATGATGTGGTTGACGTTCATTCATATGCATTTCCATGTGTTTCCACTATATATATATATATATATATATATATATATATATTTACATATGTTCGTATTGTGGTGGATTGTGAAAAAGATTCTATAAGAGTATAAAGGGGTTTCTTGTGCGGACCAGCTATTGACGAGAGTTCTACAGTCCCTTGGGTTGGCCAGTTATGGTAAGGTAGATTTTTTGAAACTCTGAGTTCTTAATGGTGGTAGAGTTCGTGGTGCCTTGCGGTAGACAAGTGGTTGTAATGATTCTGAACTTACCATACCTCCAATCGGGGGTACATCCATGGTGCAGGTTAGTTGGAGTTTCTATAGCAGCGATGCCAATCACTCAGCAGCAGTTCTTGTCATCTCTATTCTGCATAGATGATGTGTCATGGATGTTCTTACTCCTTGTCATCTCTTGTACCGGTTTAAGCTAGTTTCTGGTGATTTATTGTTGCTTATTTTCCACTTTTCTTTTATGCATAAAATGTATTGAACAAAATTGTATAATGAGTAAATTGAATAATCATAGTTGGTTTCAAATTGTTAATCAGACAATTAAGTTTAAGGGCTATCTTTGAAAATTGTTAAAATTCCGCATTTGATTAAGTAATGAGGTATTCAGAATTCTCTTATCTGGGGTAGATGTAGGTATGTGCCAGCATGATCTGGTGGGTAGTGACAACAATGTAAATGGAAGGTAAAGAGAGAGGGTGAGAACGTGAGAGCAGAAGTGAGGGCAAGAAGAATGTTTAGTTGTGTGTGTATTTTCTACAAAATTGGAAGCCCATATATATAGAGGGGTTAAGGCGGTGGACTTAAGTGAAACAACAGAATATTAGTGGCTATCTTTGGCACCAAGTAAAGATAATACTTGGCCATCAAGTATTGTAAAAGGCACGTGTACTTGGCCACAAAGACACCAAAGTACTTGGCCACAAAGAAATTTAACCAATCAAAAATATTTTAATTAATCTTTTGAAATATTATCATATTGACAACACACAACACATGCAACTAACATTTTTATTATAGGATAAAGAGTATTAAGGCTATATATTTTCACATTATTTAGCACAACTAATTGAATAATCCTTAATAGATATGAACATAGACATTAGCAATAATATCTGAGTGCTCAAGCATTCAATCAATTAAAATGAGAGACAAAAAAAAAAATAGAACCTATTATTCTTACATGCACGATTAGAACATTCCCTTTAATGATTGAAACTTTATGTAGAAACCTAGGATTTTGATAAGAAAGGGATTGATTGATGAAATTGGTGGACTAAATGGTCTGAAATGTGGCCAATGATGGTTTTGATTCACTCAATGGTAGAATTCAATGAGCAAATCTAAAATTTCACTAATTGGGTGGAATTATCCAAAGTTATTGATATGAGTTTTATTTTATATATCTTTGTAAGATCCCAATTTTCTAGATTCTAGTGATTTGACTAGATAAAGTCTTTGCGTTGTTTGTGTGATAATTCTTGCTCGTGCCAGTTGTTATCCTTTAGGAATATGTGATTGGAATAATGGATTGCATGTTTATAAGTTCACTATTTGTAACACCCCGTACTTTATAACCTCACTTGATACCTTGGGATCATATCTACATAGGTGTTGAGATGCCATGCATATGTGTTTTATAGTGTCATTGGTGAAACATTTGATATCGGACGTAACATGTGCGATTAGATCGTCGTAGGAGGTGTGTTGTGATTTCGTGGAGCATTTGGGCATGAACTCGTACACATTCTAACCTCATTTGGTGACTTTAAGTCATGTTTCCTTGATGGTTAAGATCACTAAGTAAGTATTTTGTAGTGTTAAAGGATTGGACGATACGAAAACGTCGGATTAGTGGCCGGCAATTTCAGCAAAATGCTGAAACTTGCGCCACTACCCTGTTTCAGGGGTGTGGCGCAAGCCACCAGCCTGCATAAACTTCAGAGCAGGCCCAATTCTTGCGCCACTACCCTGTTTCAGGGGGTGTGGCGCAAGGAACAAAAACTAGGCCTTTCCGGAGTCGTTTCGTAACGCAGTTCTACGACGATTTCTTGATGGTTTCTTTTGGTTCTTTGGAGTTATTTGAGCATTGTTAACGATTTAAACACGTCAATACACTCCTACATAATCCTACATTATCAAATCACGAAAGGTGAATAGTGATCCAAAATGTCCAATGAAACCAAGGGCGACTAGAATTCCAATTTTTGCGACCGAAAGGACGAATGAGAATCTTTTAAGAGAATAGTATCGTAACGTTATGGAATTATGTAAACATGAGAGATATGGTGATTAATACATAAAATTGGATGGGTTGCATGGATATGAGTTCTTGGGCCCAAAGTTAGGCCCAAAATGGAAATAAAAGAATTGGCCCAAAGGGCAAAAAGATCCATTCTTCCACTTTGACCATATTAAATGCCAAAGAAAAGGCTAAGCTTGACTTGGGGTCTATATAAAGGCCCCAAGATCAGATTTTTATCATCAAAGTCTCTCATGCCTTTTGGATATTTTTCACAACATTTCTTTACTCTTCCAAACCCTAAAGCAAATAAACCCTAAGGCATATTTGGACAAGATCAACATATTCCAAGCCTTGGTAAGTATTTATTTTCATGGATTAATTTATTATATGCATAAAAGAATATGTATATCATGTTGGTGGTGCTTGGAAAAGTTGGTCATGGTACTTGGTGATTTTGTATGAGATTTGTGGTATATGGAATTCAAGTGTGAATTAGGCCTTGTGCCTTTGAAGACAAAGCATGGTATGGACAAAATATAAACATGTATGGTGTTATTTTTGGTATAAAACTTGTTCTTGTCTAAAAGTGAAAATTATAGGATTTTGGCCGATATGTGTTATGAGTTGAATTAAGGTGCTTTGATGGATTATTTGTGATGTGTTATGGATAAGAAAGTGTAAAGGAGAAGTATTGTGGTGAAATGTATTGATTTTCATGTATTGGTCAATGTTGGGAATTTTATGGAATTTTTGGAAGAATGGTATATCAATAGTTTTGTCGAAGGAAAATGACATGTTTAAAGGCAAACATGTAATTCATTGACATTGTATGCATTTGTAAAGTAATTCATGGTTAACGTGAATTCGTTATGTATGTATGTTGTAGAGTGAAGGAGAGGGATCATTGTATACGCATCGAAGGTTGTCTATTCGTATTGTGAATCCAAGGTATGCAAGGTTACTTTGTCCGTATCTTTCTACGGCCAATAGTGTTCACATTGACATTTCTCTAGTTCTATTCCGAAATGTACTAAGGTATCCCATATGCACTTATCTATGGTCATTGTCATATATTTCCTACTCATTGATCACTTGTGAATCTCATTTCTCATATTCATGGTTAATGTTCCGAAAGTTCAAATAAGGTTATATTCCAATATTCCAATAGTGCCTATACTTGTGTCTCTTGTTCATGGATTATTGTCCAATGGTTCCAATGGTATCATGGTGCTAGTAATGTTATATTTCTCATTGATATTTATTCACTTGTCCTTCACTTATTGGTCAATGATTCAAAGTTTCCAACAATGTTATGTTCCAAAGTAATGGTATGACTATCAAAGTATCAATCTCAAAGTAAAGATCAAAGTAATGCAAATGTGGTCAATGATCAAGTACGGGTGGCAAGTCTAGGGGCGTAAGCCTAGCTCGACTCGATCCCGAGATATGGATTTATGGGTGGCAAGTCTAGGGGCGTAAGCCTAGCTCGACTCGATCCCAAGGGTGGCAAGTCTAGGGGCATAAGCCTAGCTCGACTCGATCCCTATATGATGATATGAAAGACCCACTGATCAGTCGGGGCCCGGGTACATTGTGATATGTAATGACATGTGAGCATTGAGATAAAGAAAGTAATGAAAATAATGAAAGCAATCCACATGGTTTCCAAAGCGTAACATGGTGACTTATTCACATTGATTATTCATATGTTTTGAGTTCATTGAAATATTCATGTGTTGTACAGTTTCATCTGAGCCTTGCATACTCAGTACTTATTTCGTACTGACCCCTCTCGGGGGATTTACCTTACTTGCTGCAGGCGCAGGTCCCAGTAGGCCTCCTCAATAGACTGCCAGTGTTAGCGGTTCTTTGGTGAGCTCCAGCTCATTCGGGGCTTCTCCGAGTCAAAGTGTATATATGTTTTGGTATTGTACATGTTGTATAAAGCGGGGACTTGTCCCGACTTATGGTTCATTTTGGTCAATGCTCTTGTTAGAGGCTTTTGTAGACCGATGTGGGTGCATCAGTGCAAAAGACACATGTTGTTTTGATTGGATGGCCTCAACGGCCAAGTTTCATATGTATGCCTAAATATGTCCCATGTTCTCCTTTATTCGTATTTTGTAATACTATGCAACGGTGGTCATGACTATTATATGCAAATGATTGAGCATAGGCAAAGGTTGGTTCTCTCGGGCCTTATCGGCTACGGGTGCCAATCATGTCTCGATGGGATTCGGGGCGTGACACTATTGAGGTAATGTCATGACCTACTTGTTCTAATTGGAAATTTAATATATAAAGAGGAAAAAAAATAAAGAAAACTATTTTTTGATTTTTTCAAATATGAGGAGTGATTTTAGAAACTATTTTGCTAATTAAAAATAGATAGCGAGTTGTTGTATATTGTGCTTATGATAGAATTGGACGGATTCATGTAAGAGTTTATCTCCTATCGAAGGTTTTGACACAAAGGGTCAAATTCGCTAGAGAATTGGATGGATTCACAGAAAAATATATGAACTTCATTCATATGTAACTTCAGATATTGTATGAAATCTAGTTTTGTTAAGTAAAGAGATTTGTGGAAATATAAGCCCTAGTTCATATAGAAAGAAAACTGGAAAAGATCATTGAGTCAAAATATCTCATTTATGTGAGAATGAATTCGATTGATTGAAACATCCACTGTACAACTATTTATATAAAAAAGCACAACTATCTAACTGACTACTGCAGCTAACCGACCTATTAATTATAACTAACTGAATTAACTAATTACAAGACTACCCCTGTACATTCCTTAATAAGTAATTCCTATTACTTTACTCCCCCTCAAGCTTGCAGGTGCAAAAACATTGAGCACTCCCAACTTGTCAACCAGAAATTCATGTTGAGTTCTAGGTAAACCTTTCATCAATTTATCTACAATTTGTTCTCTTGTGTCAACATGTTTGGTCTCCACCAATCTTTCTTGAATCTTCAGTCTAATAAAATAACAATCAATTTCAATGTGTTTTGTTCTCTTATGAAACACTGAATTTGCTGCAATCTGCAATGCTACCTTGCTATCACTAAACAATTCAAATAGATACATTAACTTAATCCCCAGTTCTTTCATCAAAGTTGTAATCCATACTATTTCTTGGACTGCACTAGCCATGCTTCTATATTCAGCTTCAGCTAAACTTCTTGATACTATGGTCTACTTTTTTTACTTCCATAAAATTGGTGTGTCTCCATGTTAAACCAAGTACCCTGATACTGGTCTTCTGGTATTTGGGCAAGATGCTCAGTATACATCATAATAAACAGTGAGATTATTAGGTATGTTGCTGCTTATTAGAACTCTGAGACCTGGTTATCTCTTGACATATCTAATTACTCTCATAACTGCATTCCAATGAGAGTATCTAGGTTGTTGCAAAAACTGACTGAGAGTCTGTACTTAGAAGGCTATATCTGGCCTTGTCAATGTCAAATACAAAAGTGTTCTAATCACCCTTTGCTGCTGACTCTTGTCCTCCATTAGATGATCATCTGAGGTTTCAGTCAACTTGTCAAGTTCTTCAGTTGTCAATTTTTCATTCATTTCCAATGGAGTCCAAGCTGATTTTGCAGCTCCTAGTCCTGATTCAGATATGATCTCTAATGTATATTTTCTCTGATTGATCCAAATACTTTTACTTGATCTGCTGAACTCCATGCCTAGAAAGAACTTAAGATCACCTAAGTCATTTATCTTAAAGGATCTATGCAAGTCTTCTTTAGTGCTTCTGATCAAGTCCAGGTTGTTTTCTGTAACCAATATATCATCAACATAGACTAAAATCACAACAATATTAGAACCTTGTCTTTTAATGAACAAAGAATGATCCATGTTGCTTTGATGTAAATTAGATTCGAGTAGAGCTTTAGTAAGATTCAAATTCCACTACCTATTAGCTTATTTGAACCCATAAATGGATTTAACAAGTCTACAAACCATAGTTCACTTCCCTTGACTTGAAAATCCCTCAGCAAACTCCATATACACCACATCATAGAGATCCTCTTACAAGAATGCATTGTACACATCTAATTGATGGATATGCCAATGAAACTGAACAACAAGAGATAAAAAAGTCCTCACAGTGACAATCTTCACTACTGGTGAGAATGTCTCATTATAGTCAAAACCTTTCTTTTGGTTGTAACCCTTAGCCATCAGTCTAGCCTTCATCCTTTCCACATTACCATTGGCCTTAAGTTTTCCTTTGCACACCCATTTGCAACCAATGGGTTGTACACCTTTTGATATAGGTACCAAGTCCCATGTGTGATTGTCCTGCAGAGCCTTAATTTCATCATCCATGGCCTGCACCCAACCTGGATCCTGAGATGCCTTTTGTCTCTGTAATGGAGGAGAAACTACTCAAGCAAGCTTGATAAGCAGGACATAAATGATCAGAAGACAAATAATCCTCAATGGTATAGATGACATAGTTGGCATGCTTCTTGGCGACATAATCAGATAACCAAATAGGTATTTTACAAGACTTTTGGGATCTTCTCTGAAGAGTAGCTATCACGAGTATAAATATAGTAGGATATGATAAGGTGATGCGTACAACTGCATACGTAAGTGTATGTGGTCGTGCAAGTAATAAAGTGGCTCTTGCGAGACGAATATCTATCCCACAGGGACTTGTTGTTTAGCAGACGATCCAACTTAAGTACTACTATTGAAGTTAAACAAGTGCGTTTCATAATCAAAAAGAGTTTGAGTTTTGTTTTTATAAACTAAAGAATTGAAATAACAAAGATACGAAAATCGAATTGTCAACAATATAAGGAGAGTTACAGGGTTGAGGCATTTACTTCACATTCATGCATAACCATGGTTTTTAGCCGGTGTTGGTGTTTATCATGATTATTGATCTATGAAGTTGATATTACAACTTGGGAATGGTCATCCTCTAAGTCATCTACCCAATTTAATCTCACAACTACATCGTTGAGTGGGGATATGGGTCTTTAATTCGGATGCATTAAACTGTCTTCCCATTTCCTTATCCAAGTGGGGCATTTAGGTATATCGCTATCCTAACCGTAAATCATCCTTTAACAGTTAGTATCTAACAATTAAAGATATGATCCACACTACCTACTTTCTTCATTCCATCCCTCCACTCTTATGGTCAATTCATTTTGAGACTTAGATTTATCGTAAAGTTCATGACGCTTTAGAATAGTAAAACAAGAACGCAAGAATAATCACATAACTTGATAAACATATAAACAAACTATTAAACCATAATTAAACAATTATGTTGTAGCCTTAATCCTATAAATAGTGTGTTTATCCACTAATATTCATACAAAGAATCACCATTAATGAATTCATAAGTAAAAGTACAAAGAAACTAGAAGTAAAGAAAGAAAAATCCTAATATAGAGCCTTTGTTACCTTCTCCTCTTCTCCAATTCATCTATATTACCCAGATGTCTTATAAATGTGGCTAATTACTCCTTATATAGTCCCTTATTTCATCCATAGGCTTCCCCAAATGAAACATATGCATTTGCCAACTTGCCCTCAACTTAAACACTTGAAAAAACAACTTTTAACAGTTTAGGGGGGGGGCGCAGGCCAATTGCACGGCCAAGGGGGTTGCAGGGAAGGCCCATAGTAGGTCCAAACCAGTGTGACCTATCCCTATGGGGTGGGGCATATGCACCCCTCCCATGCTATGGGGGGTGCGGTGCATGGCTGCCTCCCTAAGGAGGGGTTTCGCCCAATTCTTGCTCTATTCTTATCGTCCTCTCGTTTCTTGTTTCTCCACTCCTTGTGGCTTGTTTGTAGGCTTGATTTGGCTTCTATATTGTCATTCCCTGAATCCCATTGGGACGGATTGGCACTCGTAGCCGACAAGGCCCGAGAGAACCAAGCTTTGTCTCTATTCAATCGTATGCATGCTATAAGAAACCCATAATCACATAATAGCTATAGGCACCAACAATGGAATTCATGGAGCATGATAAATATATACATATGTGAAACTTGGCCTTTGAGGCAACCAAGTCAAAAACGACATATCCTTTTTACATTTATACACCCACATTCGTCTACAATAGCCTCTAACAAGTGCATTGACCAAAATGAACCAAAAGTTGGGACAAGTCCCCGCTTTATACAACATGTACAACACCAAAACATATGTGCAACTGTGACTCGGAGTAGCCCCGAACTAACTGGAGCTCACCAAAGATCTGCAACACTGGCAACTTACTGTGGAGGCCTACTAGTACCTGTGCCTGCAGCAAGTAAAGTAAATTCCCCAAGAGGGGTCAGTACGAAGAATGTACTGAGTATGTAAGGCCATATGAAACTTGTAAGATATGTAAATATGTCAAAGAACTCAAGTTCAAATGCATAAGCAATATAGACAAGTCACAATGTAGATGAGTCACTATTCTGTACTTTGGAAACCATGTATGTGCTTTCATTACATTCTTTGTATCTTTACTTCCATGATTTTTCACTTTTGCCTTTGACTTGTGATACTCGGGCCCTGACTGAACAGTGGGTTTTAACATAACATCATGTTATGTTGGGATCGGTTCGAGCTAGGCTTATGCCCCTAGAGCTGCCACCCTATGAATTAATTTATATATCGGGATTGGCTCGAGCTAGGTTAGTACCTCTAGAGCCCTATTCTACATTTCAGGTTCGGCTCGAGCTAGGTTATCACCTCTAGAGCTGCCCCCTGTCAGGATAGGTCCGAGCTAGGCTCATGCCCCTAGGACTGCCCCCCTGATTTGGGATCGACTTGAGCTAGGCATTTCGCCTCCAAAGCTGCCACCCATACTTGATCATTGACCACGTATGCATTACTTTGTTCATTACTTTGAGATTGATACCATGAAAGTCATAACTTTACTTGAAGCTTTGGATCATTAACCAATGAGTGAGGTACATGTGAATAAACATTGTTGGAAACATATCACCATTGGAACCATGAGACAATAATCAATGAACAAGATATATGAATATAGCCACTATTGGAACTTTGGAACATAACATGTTGAGCTTTTGGAACATTATTCATGAATATGAGACATGAGGTTCACAATTGACCAATGAGTAGGAAATATATGATAATGACCTTTGATAACCGGATATAGAATACCTTAGCACATTTCGGGATGGGACAAACATAATGTCAATGTGAATACACTTCATAGCACATATCGGCCAAAATCCCACAATTTACACTTATAGAAAAATAACAAGTTTAATAACAAAATAACACCATACACGTTCATATTTTATCCATACCATGATCTTTCATCAAAGGCACAAGTCCTAATTCAAGCTTGAATCCCATGGATCACAAATCTTATACAAAAACACAAAGTACCATGTCCAACATTTCCAAGCACAACCAACATGATTTACATACTCTTTCATGCATATAATATACTAATCCATAACAATAATCACTTACCCAAGCCTGAAAAGTGATGATCTTGCTCCAAGAATTGACTTTGAGTTTTTAGGGTTTGAAGAAAATATCTTGTATATTTGTCTAAAGGCATGAGACTTTGAAAGCAATAAAAATCAGATTTATTGCCCTTTATATAGGCCCTCAATTCCATCCTAATCCACTCTTTAACATTTAATGAGGGGTTCTAGAAGGTCAAGGCAAGAATGGGTCTTTTGACCCATTTTTGGGCCATGTTTTCTTTTCATTTTTGGGCCCAATTCACTTAACCCAGTAAAATCAATAATTTCTCGTATTTAAATCATCTTATACGTGTTACAACAATATTCCCACTCACGCTATTCATATCCGTAGTCTCAATCCCAAAAACAAGTGATTCTAGTCACGTATGGCCTATTTTGGATCAAATTATGGTCAATTGAAAGAAAGGGAATAAGCTACATATGAGGCTACCAAAAAATAGACTAAAGGCTCAATAGGGCTAACTAAGATCATGCAGAAAGGGTAGACAAAGCAGGTATAAAGCATGGCTATCAAAGAAATGCATATATCATCTCCTAAACTCAACATTCTTTATTTTTCTTTGCAAACACACTGGAGAAGTTATAGATATCAATATGCAAACATGGAGTATAACAAAAAAATCACTCATACTTGGCACATGTTCAAATCAAGAAGGATCCCTATAGACTCTCAACCAAGCAATTGCAAGAATTCAAATTTAAGTCAACACCACACAAGAGTCAGATAAAAGAGCCTACGTGTCTCACAGAAGTCATTTAATTTTTTACATCATGCCTTAGAATTCAACACCAACTTGCATCAAGTTACATGTGTAGCACCCAATAAGATCATCAAATGACAAAAATTTTAAATTACTCCTAAAAATCAAAAAGGATACTAGATTCAAAGGGCTCCCCCTCAGAAAAGAACCAAAAAGAAAAATCGAGAGGTGGGTGAAGTGTGCTTCTACTAAATGAAAAAACAAACAAAAACTAAAAATAAACAAAGATAAAATCTTTTTATTTTTTTAAAAAATTTTAGTCAGAAACTTGCAAATAAATCAAAACCAAAATCTTATAGCGCACTTCACCCTAAGAAAATTGGAAGACTCCCACCCCACACTTAAAATCATACTTTGTCCTCAAAGTATAAATCAAAGAATAAGAATTAGAAATACTCCCTGCGGCCTCTAGGCCTAGCTAGTCGCATCATATCCATCAAGGAGGTCCAGAGGACCCCACACTTAGTTTTTGCCATGCTTCTTAGCTTAGATATCAGGTACTCAGACTTCCCCTCAACCTGTCAACACAAATAAAAACAAAAAACAAATGTGATACCAAACAATAAAAGGAATAAAAGCAAACTACCTTAACTTGGGTTGCCTCCCAAGCAGCGCCTGATTTATTATCGCGACATGACTCATATCACAATTATCATCCACAGTCTCTCATTCTTTTTCTTTCTTTCAAGGCCCATTTTCTCCTCCTCTTATGAACTCCTGAGTGCTCACACTCAAGGTCTGCATATTCTCTTACATTCACCTTTTTAGGATTTCATTCTGGTTTTTCAAGCTCAGGCTTGTTCATCAATTTAGGCAACTCTATGAAAGAGTACGGTCAGGTAATGGGAAGTTTTCACTCTTCCACCCATACTCATCCACTTCTATAGTTGTGATCATGCATAGATCGTTGTAGTGTGAGGGTTTATTGAGTACTTTGTATACTCTATAGACCACCTCTTCATCATTCAATCTCATCTTTAGCGTGCCCTCCCTAACATCTATGAAAGCTCCACCGGTAGCAAAAAATAGACATCCCAATATGATTAATACCCTTTTATCTATATCATAGTCAAGAACAATAAAATCAGTAGGAATAATGAATTTACCAACCTTAATGAGAACATCCTCTATAATTCCTTCAGGGACCACTCTAGTTCTGTTCGCCTTCTGGATTACAACTGATATGGGCTTTGACTTCCCTAGTCCAAGAGTATTAAACACATAAAGGGGCATCAAGTTGATGCTTGCCCGTAAATCACTCAAAGCTTGAACAACATCGCCTTTACTAATTTGTATGGGGAGGGTGTAACTTCCAGGGTCCTTGAACTTTTTGGGCATCTTGCTCATAACCATAGAACTGCACTCTTCGATGAGTGTTATAGTCTCAATATCACTAAGCCTCTTTTTGTTCACCACTACATCCTTCAAGTACTTAGTATACTTGGGCATTCCCTACAAAACATCTAACAAAGAAAGGTTAATATGAAGTTCTCTAGAAGTGTTAAAGAACTTCTTAAAATAAGCATCCTCTTTGGGCTTTTAAAGATCTTGAGGGAATGGTGGTGGTGGTCTGTTTTAGGTTTGATCAGCTGGCTTTTTACTCGGGTACTTAGACTTCTCCTTTTTGTTAGATTCTTTGGACTAAGCTTGCTTTTCTGTCTGCTTAGGTGTGATTAACTCTGCTTTCACCTCGTGATTTTTTGGAGGTGCATCAATCAAATCTCTACCGCTCCTCAAGGTGATTGTCATAACTTGATTGGGAGCTTGCTCTGTATCACTAGGCAGACCCCCTTGAGGTTTTGTGTTTTATGCCTGAGCTAACTGACCCATCTACGTCTCCAAATTCTTTTGAGCCAATTACTGATTTTTAATCTCTGCAGCCATTTGTTCTTGGTTGGCCAAAATATTTTTCAAAGATTTTTCTATATTACTAGTCTGAGTGTTGTTTTAAATACCATGGCACTACTGAATTTGTTAAGGTTGAACCTAATTATTTCCCCAAGAGTAATAGGGCTGACTCTGCCAGTTACGATTATAGGTATTACCATAGTTTTGATTACCTTTTTGTGCATTGCCCACAAAATTTATCGAATCTGGATTTGTTCCATATAAGTCTGTAGAATGACCACTATTACCACAAGTTTCACACCAAGTTTGAACCTGATGCAATGCATTAACCTGGACCTGAGGTTAAGCCACACTCAACTTGTTGAATTGAGTTATCATCTGGTTCTAAAAAGAGGCCAACAGTGCAGCCAATGCCGTGACACTTTCTACCTTGATCATACCTGCAAGATTTTTCACCATATTTCTAGATACATTACCCTTCCACTCTATATTACCTTGTGCAATACGGTTGAGGAGAGTATACAGCTTATCATAGGTTTTCTCCAAAGCTTGACCACCCACTGTTGAATCGAGCAAAATCTTTGCGTTATGGTCTAGACTTTCAATAAAAGTATGAGCTAGTACCTCATTTGTCTGTTGGTGATGCGGGAAATCTCTGAGAATATACTTGAATCTCTCTAATAAATGATAGAGATTTTCATTTGGCTTCTACTTGAAACTTAAGATCTTACTCCTCAATTTTGCAGTTTTGCCAGATGGAAAGAATCGAATGAGGAACTTTATTTCCAAGTCATCCTAAGTTGTGATTGAATTTGAAGGTTCTGCCATCAACCATTTCTTTGCTTCACCCAAAAGTGAGAATGGGAAAAGAGTGAGCCTCACGTAATCTATGGAGACTCTTGCGGGAATGAATGTGTCACTGATCTCAAGAAAATTCTAAACATGGACCTATGGATCCTCATGTGACAAGTTTGTAAACTGCCCGCTTGTGTACAGCAATTGCACCATGTTCTGTTTAAGCTCAAATCTTTCTCCTGCATCTAGTTTTTGGATATTGGAGGTCATATTAGTTGCGAGTGGGATTACCACTTCACGCACTGTCCTTTAAGGTGGTTGTTCATCACCCATGACTGCAGGAATGGACTCGTCCTATTGAACTTGTGGGATTGGATAGAGAAGTGTTGCTTCTCTCCTCAATTGGTGCAAGCGCGCTCAGGTTCGGGGTATGGTTCAACCAATTCCCTCTCCCTTGCCAACTTGCTTAAGATTCAAACCTATACCTGTAAATTCAGTAGCTAAGACCAAGTTTTCAGCACTTATCAAACAAAATAGTAAAACTAGAAATTAGAAGGTTGCTAATTTTTCAAGTCCTCGGCAACGGTGCCAAAAAATTATTGTGCCCAATTTGTGTATATTCCCCAGATGTCTTGTAAATGTGGATAAGTAATCCTTATATAGTCCCTTAGTTCACCCATAGGCTGCCCCAAATGAAACATATGTATTTACCAACTTGCCCTCAACTTAAACACATGAAAAACCAACTTTTAGACGGTTTGGGGGGGAGGGGGGGTATGGCGCAGGCCCATAGTAGGGCCAAACCAGTGTTCCCCCTCCCAAGGGGGTGTGGTGCATGGACCCCTCCCATGCTATGGGGGGTGCGGCGCATGGCTGCCTCCCTAAGGAGGGGTTTTACCCAATTCTTGCTCTATTCTTCTCGTTCCTTGTTTCCCCACTCCTTGTGGCTTGTTTGTAGGCTTTATTTGTCTTCCATAGCTCCTGTAATGTTCTCCTACAACAACTCATAACAAACATTAGTACATTCAACACAATAGAGCTCATCAAAGTATACTAGAACAAGCATAGCTCAAGCTAGCATCACTAGTTTTCTCGTCTAAACTCTATTTGATCATTTTGACTCTTGACTTGTTTCATATGCATCTTAAAAACTCTAAAAATGTAACTTAGCACAAAAATATACAAAGAACACTTTAAACTTCATTAAGCACACCAATTTATCCTCAAAACTAAGCTAAACGCACATAGATAATGACACTTAGGTGTATAAATATGCCTAAGATCATAAGGCAGGAGTAGTTGAACTAATAAGAAGAGCAGCAAGATCATCTAAAAAAGGTGCTAAATCAGGAAAAGGATCAGTAGAATAATCTGCAGTAGATATGTTAGGAAAACCAATAGTCTCATCAGATGAATCTGCAGGTGAGGATGAGTGATTATCATTAGGAGAAAGAACATGTGATATTTGTAATAAAACTGCATCATAAGAATATTGTATGGAAAGAAGGAATTCACAACATCATCAGGTTGAGAAGTAGAGTCAGGATCAGTTTTGAAAGGGAAAATACTTTCTCTGAATATCACATATCTATTCAAAAAGAATTGTTGTTTCTCCAGATCAAAAAGTATGTATCCATTGGAAGTAGATGAATATCCCATAAGTACAACCTTAATTTCTCTACTAGCAAATTTTTCTGGCTTAGGCAACACACTTCCATAACAAAGACAACCAAGTGTTCTCATGTGATCAAGGTTGGGCTTTTTGTCAAAAAAAACTCCATATGGTGACTTGCCACCCAAAACACCAGATTGTAATCTATTGATCACATAAGCAGCAGTCAATACACAATGCCCCCAAAACTTCAAAGGGATATTAGCCTGAAACCTGAGTGCCCTGGCAACCTCCAACAAGTGTCTGTGCTTCCTTTCAGCTACCCCATTCTGCTGAGGGGTATAGACACGTGTTATCTGATGGATAATACCAAGATGTTGTTGATAATTCTTCATCTCTATATTGACAAACTCACCACCATTATCTGTCCTAATAGATTGTATTACAACATTGAATTATGTCCTAACTAATTGAAAGAAAGACTTCAAAATGATCAAAACATCATGCTTGAATTTTAGAAGAAAAATCCAAGTGATTCTAGAGAAATCATCAACAATAGTGAGGAAAAATCTATTGCCATCATAAGTTTGTTTAAGATATGGTCCCATACATCCAAGTGCAATAGTTGAAAGGCTTCACTAGATCTAGAATTACTAACAGGAAAAGGCAATCTCACATGCCTTGCAAGAGGCCGGACAAAAATCACAGTTAGCTATGACAGACTTACAATCATCCAAACTGTAATCTAACAACTCCTTTACTGAAGTACTTGAGGCATGAGCCAATCTTCCATGCCATAATAACACATCATCCTTCATTGCTTGTGCATTAAGTGTTCTAGTAATTTTTTGCTCTGTTGTACTTGTTATAACATTAGTCTTTGGGACAAACAAGTATAATCCTTCCATCTCTCTACCGATCCCAATGACCTTCCCATTGAATAGTCCTGTAATAAATAGAAATCAGGGTATAATGATACAAAATAATGCAGTTCCTTAGTAAACGTAGACACTGATAGTAGGTTGTATTTAAAGAATGGAAAAAATAATACATCATGTATCTCCTTTTTTCCTATGAGCTTGTACTTTTCAGTATATGATACTCTAGTTATACCTCCATTTGGCAAATGTTCTTTGCTAAGACTGATAGAATTAGCCTTTCTATTTCTTATAAATTCAACTTAGAACTCATGTGGTTAGTTGTTCCGGTGTCAACTATCCACTTATCATGACTATCCACTTGTCATATAGCCATGGCTTCCTGAGGTAAATCATTATTGAGATCTTTCACTATCTTGTTCTATTGATCAGGTGCAAACTGAGGAGCTCTAGGCATATGTCCTCCTTTTGTATTCCTGAACTGATCAAGTTGGCCTGCAGTTCCATCAAAATTGTTAGGATTTATATTCTCAGTTTGAACATTATAAGTTATATTCATGTTCTCATTATTCTTCTGTCTAACATTTGGAGGCTTAACATTTGAAGAGTAACCAATGAGCCTACGATACTTCTTTTGTACATGTCCTCACATCTTGCAATAGTTGCAAAATAAATGTCAATTCTTTCTAGGCTTGTTGTAATGTCCTCCTCCACCAGCCATAAGCGCAGTCAAATCACATCCTTCTCCTTTCATAGAGCTTCCAGCTACGCTTCTTTGGTTTCCCTTTTTATCAACATTGGATAAGCCTTGTTTACACTTGGAGTCGGATTAGTCATCAAATTGTGACTCCTCGCTTGATCATAATTCTCATGTAGCCCCATTAAAAATTGCATTAGCTTTTATCTCTGCATATGTTCTGTTGCATCCTTGGAATCAAGACAACCATATGGTGGTGGTATCATACTATCAAATTCGTCCTATAAATCCCTAAGTTTTGAGAAATAGGTCGATATATTGTTTGTGCCTTGCATAATTGTTTCAATTGATCTATGGAGCTGATAAACTTGAGAGGCATTTACCTTATCAAAATGCTCTTTCGGGTCATCCCAAACAGTTCACGCATCCTTCACGTACAAGATTTCTGTCCATAACTCCTTTGCTACTAAACTCATGATCCATCCCTATACAATTGCAATACAGCGATCCCAGTTATCACTCATATCTTTGCCAAATTTCTCCTTTGTCCATGTGCCGTCAACTAGCCCCAATTTGTACTTCCCTAACAATTAGATTCGCATTGCTTGACTCCAAATGGAGTAATTCTCTGATCCTTTCAACTGAATCGAGATGATTGGAGCACCTGTAGTATCTGCTAGATGAAGATATAATGGATGAGCGTGATCGAAATCTGCCTTCGCCATTGTTGAATCTTTTGCCATAGTTAAACCTTTAAAGGTAAATCAAATTCTGGAGCTATTCCCTCAATTGGATTAAAAAACAAACACACAATTATGGTTGTTATGCTCTGATATCATAAAGAGATTTGCGGAAATATTATCCCTAGTTCATCTAGAGAGAAAAATGAAAAAGACCATTGAGAGAAAATATCTCATTTATGTGAGAATGAATTTGATTGATTGCAACATACAATGTACAACTGTTTATATAAATAAAGCACAACTGTCTAACTGACTACTGCAGCTGACCGACCTATTAATTATAACTAACTAAATTAACTAATTACAAAACTACCCATGTACATTCCTTAATAAGTAATGCGCCAAAAAATTACATCGAATGTCCCTCATAGTGGATGACTTTATATTTTTGTCCCCTATAAGAAAAACCTTTAAAGACTAGCTTTCCTTCATTTTTATGTATACAACAAGTACATTTTTGTCCCTCTACACCTCAAATGTTTACTCTTTACATGCTCATTTGTCTCTCAACTTTTTTTTTTTCTTTTTTTTTCTCTTTTTTACTGTTACTTGATTTTTATTTTCTCTTTTCTCTTTTTTTTTCTTGTTTTAATTCATTTGTCTCAACCTTTATTTTTTTTTTTTTCTTCTTTTTTTTCTTTTATTTCTCAAGCATTATTTATTTTTCATTTCTCTTTTTTTAATTCATTGTCTCAACCTTTATTTTTTTTTATTTTTTGTTTTTTTCTTTTCACATTTTTTTAAATTTTTCTCAAACTTTATTTTTGTTTGATTTTTTCTTCTCATTTTTTTCTCAACTTTTATTTGTTTTTTGTTTTTTTTTTGTTTTTCTCTTTTTTCTATTTTCTTAATCTTTATTTTTTTTTTCTTTTTTCTCAATCTTTATTTTTTTCCTTTCTCTTTTTTCTTTTTTCTCAGCTTTTATTATATTTTGCTAATGAACAGAAAGTTGGATAATCCGCAAAAAAGATCTTATTTCTTTGACATCAAAGTAAACTTAAGGGCGTGACTTGCCTTTTGGAAGTCCTTTGGGATAAGTCTTGCCTCTAAGGAAAGAGTTATAGAACATTAACTTGTTGTTTGTAAATTCTTGAACTAAGTCTTGCCTCTAGGGCAAGAGTTATAGAGTATCTCATAAATTAAGACATAATAAAATAGTGTTAACTCTTGCCCATGGAGAGTAATTTATTTTTTGGGGAGATTCTTGGGCTAAGTCTAGTTTTAGAGGCAAGACTTATAGAGGATCTCATAAATCAAGACACAATGTGGTAATGCCAACTCTTGCCCATGGGACATAAGTTGTTGTTTGAAAGTCATTGGGCTAAGTCTTGCCTCTAATGCAAGAGTTATAGAGCATTTCATAAGTAAAAACATAATGTGGTAGTGTAAACTCTTGCCCATGGGACGTAACTTGTTGTTTGAAAGTCCTTGGGCTAAATCTTGCCTCTAAGGCTAGAGTTATAGAACATCTCATAAATCGTCTTGCCTCTAAGGCAAAAGTTACAAAACATATCATAAATAAAAACACAATATGATAGTGTCAACTCTTGCCCATAAGGCGTAACTTGTTGTTTGAAATCCCTTGGTCTAAGTCTTGCCTCTAAAGGAAGAGTTATAGAGCATCTCATAAATCAAGATACAATGTGGTAGTGCCAACTCTTGCTCATGGGGCATAACTTCTTGTTTGAAAGTCATTGGCCTAAGTCTTGCATCTAAGGAAAGAGCTATAGAGCATTTCATAAGTCAAAACACAATGTGATAGTGTCAACTCTTGCCCATGGGGCGTAACTTGCTATTTGAAAGTCCTTGGATTAAGTCTTGCCTTAGAGCATCTCATAAATTAAGACAAAATGTAGTAGTGCCAACTCTTGCCCATGGGCGTAACTTGCTGTTTGAAAGTCCTTGGGCTAAGTCTTGCCTCTAAGACAAGAGTTATAGAGCATCTCATAAATCAAGACACAACGTGGTAGTTTCAACTCTTGCCCATGGGGCATAACTTATTGTTTGAAAGTCCTTGGGCTAAGTCTTGCCTCTAAGGCAAAGTTATAGAGCATCTCATAAATCAAGACTCAATGTGGTAGTGTCAACTCTTACCCATGAGGCATAACGTGTTGTTTGAAAGTCCTTAGGCTAACTCTTGCCTCTAAGACAAGAGTTATAGAACATCTCATAAATAAAAACATAATATGGTAGTGTCAACTCTTGCCCATGGGGCGTAACTTGTTGTTTGAAAGTCTCTGGTCTAAGTCTTGCCTTTAAGGCAAGAGTTATAGAGTATCTCATAAATCAAGACACCATATGGTAGTGACAACTCTTACTCATGGGGCATAACTTGTTGTTTGAAAGTCATTGGGCTAAGTCTTGCATCTAAGGCAAGAGTTACAGAGCATTTCATAAGTCAAAACATAATGTGATAGTGTCAACTCTTGCCTATGGGGCGTAACTTGCTGTTTGAAAGTCCTTAGGTTAAGTCTTGCCTTCTAAGGGAAGAGTAATAGAGCATCTCATAAATCAAGACACAACATGGTAGTGTCAACTCTTGCCCATGGGGTATGACTTGTTGTTTGAAAGTCCTTGGGTTAAGTCTTGCCTCTAAGGCAAAGTTATAGAGCATCTCATAAATCAAGACTCAATGTGCTAGTGTCAACTCTTGCCCATGGAGCATAACTTATTATTTGAAAGTCCTTGGACTAAATCTTGCCTCTAAGGCAAGAGTAATAGAACATCTCATAAATCAAGATATAATGTGGTAGTGTCAACCCTTGTCTATGGGGCATGACTTGTTGTTTGGAAGAAATCAAAGAAAAGAAAAAAAATAAAAAAATTAAAGTTATGGAAAATTAAAAAAATAAAGAGAAAAATAAAAAAAAATAAAGGTTGATAAAATAAAATAAAAAATCAAAGAAAATGAAAAAGAAAAAAAGAAAAAAAATAGAAGTTGAGAAGAAAAGGGAAAAAAAAAAAAAGAAAGGTTGAGAAAAAATTAAAAAATAAAGAAAAAGTTAAAATAAAAAATAAAAGAAAATAAAGGTTGAGAAAAAAAATGAGAAAAAATAAAAACCAAAGAAAAATTAAAAAGAGAAAAAAAAAATAGAAGTTGAAAGGAGAAAAGGAAAAAAGTAAAAAAATAAAGGTTGAGAAAAATTTTAAAAAAAAGAGAGAAAACAAAAATAAAAAATCAAAGCAAAATAAAACAGAAAAAAAAAATTGAAATTGAAAGAATGAGAATGGAGAGTTGTTTGAAAATATTTGATACATAGAGGGACAAATATTTTTGTTTCATATATGAAAAAGAAGGAAGATTAGTTTTGTAGTTTACCCGTAATGCGCGAGCTTGTTATTGCCACGAGCTTGATAGGCCCGCAGTATGATTGAGCTTTGTAGCCTTAGCCCAATATGCAATCAAATAGAATGTCTTCAAGGATAAAACTCTTGACACAATCGAACAGTGGATTGGGCCTATTTAATTGCCCAGTTCTCAGTATCACATCTTATACTGCGATGGATATCATCCAATCCAATCAATCACTCAAATTCTAGTATCTATTTTTCAAACATTCCTAAAGAAACAAAATAAAAAGTCTTATGCAACAATCGACTTTTGAATAAACGAATAATAAAATTATATTATATAATATTTATCCAACAGATCATATTGGACAGATATGTGAAAACTCAAATTATTGCTGGATAAACAAAAGGAAATTAAACAATAGAAAAACAGTTGGCAATGGAAGAAATAATGAGGTTCATCCACCAAATCTGAACCAAATAATGTGAAGAAATAAATTCTTAAAAAGAAGGCCATTGTACTAAGTTGTGTCGAATAAATCTTACATTGTGCTAATTTGATTAGCAACAGATTCATTCTCATGCATATTAAACTCCTTTCTTAATCACTACAAAGGAAGTGATAATATGAATAAGATTACTTCATTATTAACCACAGGTCTCTAATTCGAAAGTGCTTCTCCTTGAATGAACCTTACGCGACACGAATTTGGAATAATCAGTCCAGTTGGTATCGAATACCAGGATGATTATTAAACAAAAATATCTTATTTGATCACATGAATTCGTGGCCTTCCACTAAAGCACCTCGCATTATTTCCTTTATAATATTGGTTTTAACTCCAAAACTAGAATAAGTAATAATAATTGCTACTATCCTCTAATTTTAAATACAATTTACTTCATTATATTGTAGTTATTTTGGTGAAGGTAGACATCAAACAACTTGTGACTTTGAAAATTCAACTTGAAGCCACTTTGAGGCACACAAATTAGGAGAGAAAATGTCATGCTAAGGACAGCAAGCTGTCTTTTCCCTTATTCAAATTTCTACTTCTTATTGAATTGTTCAAGAAATTTCTTTTTATGTGATATTAAAAGGTCAATAGATATTTTTGAAATTTTTGTTACATCCTCTATTATGTCTTAGCTGCTTCTTGAAAATCTTCCTTCCCCTCTTCTTCTTTATTTGGTAATAGTCTCTCTCAACATTCCACTTGGAAACAACTTTTTAAATGTGCCCATTTTCTTGATTACTAGCATCTTATTGAAATTTCCAAAAAAAAAAAAAAAATCAGTCTTTTTTGAAAGATCTATTATAGTAATATGGAGGAGAGGCAATTGCTTTTTGAGAAGTATGAAGTAGGGAAGCTATTAGGCAAAGGGACTTTTGCAAAAGTGTACTATGGGAAGGAACTCGAAACAGGTGAAAGTGTAGCCATCAAAGTGATAAAAAAAGATCAAGTCCAGAAAGAAGGAATGATGGAGCAAATCACACGAGAAATCTCAGTGATGCGTCGCGTTCGCCATCCAAATATTGTTGAACTAAAAGAAGTGATGGCTACAAAGTCCAAAATCTTCTTCATTATGGAGTATGTTAAAGGGGGAGAGCTTTTTAAAAAATTAGTGACCAAAGGCAAATTTAAGGAAGAAACAGCAAGAAAGTACTTCCAACAATTGATAAGTGCTGTCGATTTCTGTCACAGCCGAGGGGTTTATCACCGCGATTTGAAGCCTGAAAACCTCCTCCTTGATGAGAATGAGGACTTGAAGGTATCTGATTTCGGGTTATCGGCTTTGCCTGATGAGCAGTTAAGTAGAAATGATGGTTTGCTTCATACACAGTGTGGGACACCAGCATATGTTGCTCCTGAGGTTTTAAGGAGGAAAGGGTATGATGGGGCAAAAGCTGACATTTGGTCATGTGGGGTAATCTTGTATGTGCTTCTTGCTGGCTACCTTCCATTCCAAGATGAGAATTTGAATAACATGTACAAGAAGATTTTCAAGTCTTATTTCGAGTTCCCTCCGTGGTTTTCCATGGATTCGAGGCGTTTGGTATCTAAACTTTTAATGGCTGATCCAGAAAGGAGGATCACCATTCAAGGTATCATGAGGATTCCATGGTTTAGGAAGGATCTCGCATTGCCACGGGCGTTTTCGATCCAAGATTTGCAAAAGTTAGAAAAAGAACAAGAAAATGATCATGGTGAAGAAGGAATGAGCAGCAAGCAAGGAGGGATCATTAGGAAATCCCCTTCATCCCCTGCCTTTTTCAATGCATTCGAGTTGATTTCATCGATGTCCTCTGGTTTCGATTTGTCTAGCTTGTTTGAGATCAAAGGGAAGGCGTCATCCATGTTCACTTCAAGGAGCACTGCCCGGGATGTCATCCGGAAATTGGAGAAAATGGCTAAAGTTATGAGGTATAAGGTTTATAGGGTAAAGCCATTCAAGTTAAAGTTGCAATGCCCCGAGGAAGGCCGAAAAGGGCAGTTGCTTGTCACCGCCGAGGTGTTTAAGGTGGCGCCTGAAGTCACTGTCGTCGAGCTCTCCAAGTCCTCAGGTGATACCTTGGAGTATAACAAGTTTTGTGAAGAGGAAGTTAGGCCTGCCTTGAAGGACATTGTTTGGACATGGCAAGGGACTGGTACTGGAAATGCTGATCTTGATAACAAACAGGACTTGGAACAATAGGATTTGGTACATGTGCATCTCCTCCCTCCTCTTTTGTGTTTGTGTTTCGCTCCCATCGGCCAGCTGATGGAAATAGATTGATGACCGAAGATATTCGTGTTACTTTGTCAATACTGATTTGTACATAAATGTGTGTTATACTTGACCACTTGGGATTTCTATTGCCAGTGGGTCATTTTTTGAAATTGATTTTGAATATCGTTTGCATGCGATGGTTTTTTAATATCCACTAATTACCTCAAGCACAATTAATCCAAGCTTGTAGAAATCTTGTTCAAAGGGATTATATTTCACCTCCCTTAATTTTATTTTATTTTTGGGGGGCCATAGGTGCTTAGCTGGATTTATAAGTTGTAAGTTGCAAGTTGAAGTCACATGTATTTGAAATTTGCTTGGTTCACTGGCATGCTTCCCATTGTAGCGTTTACTTTATCACCTCATTAGTCTTAAATTTCTTTAGATTTTTATAGAATTTAATTACTATGCATGGATGTTGTAAAATATTTACAAAATGAAGTGATTTATAATTATATATAAATCTTTTAGTAAACATTAAATGATAATCTGATAGAAATAGTAATTAATATACTGCTCCCTCTGTTTATGTGATACAATTACTATTTTCAGAAATTTTTTCTTTGACCGTGATATGTCATGTCTTTTAAATATATATTAAATTGTTACTAACTTTGCATCATAATTCTTTTTCTACAGTTTTTAATTACGTGAATTTAATTTTAAAAAACTTAAAGATTTATATCTAAATTCACACCAAAATCAAATAATTTAGCCCGATATGTCAAATGGTATAACATAAAGTGAGACAATTGTACTTGAAGGCCATGTAAAGAAGCCTGAAGCAGAAATGTAAACAAAGATGAGGATTGTAGAGAGAGAATAAGAAGGAAAATATCTGATTTTTGTATTGGAAAAACTAAGTGCTGAATACAATGTACATCTATGATATCTGCGGCTAACAAACTGCTTAGCTAACTAAACCTACTTACTCACTTAACTAAAAATAAGTGTGTTTGGTATGAAGAAAATGTTTTATAAAAAAAATAAGTGTCTTTATTTTTTATTTTTCAGTGCTTGATACTGTTGGGGATAAACCCCGCCACAGAAATAATATTTGAGGTAATAACAGCGGAACAATAACGTAGCACCGTGATACGATAATCAACAAAAGAAATAACAAAAACACAAAGATTTTAACGTGGAAACCCTTCTGAATAAGGGAAAAAACCACGGGCCCGAGAAGAGCAAAATAATCCACTATAATGAGGAATTTTACACTTTGTAGGTTCGAGTAAATACTCCAGGAACCACTACACACTCAAAAGAAATAACCCTCTTTTGATCTTTTCCACCTCAGTATAATACCGCTCACACTCTCTATTTTTCCTCACACACTATTTTCTCACACTCTCTATGAGATTCTCTCCAAAACTACTTCTTAGTTGTTGTTTTTGGATGTGTTACAAATGAGGAAATGATGCCTCCTATTTATAGGAAAGATGGCCAACATATCATCCAATCAAAATGCTTGGATTTGTTGCAAGTTGTGCAACTTGACAATTTGCAAATCTTGCTTGGATTGGTTGCAAGTTGTGCAACTTGACAATTTACAAATTTTGCAAGTTGTGCAACTTGACAATTTGCAAATCTTGCTTGGATTGGTTGCAAGTTGTGCAACTTGACAATTTACAAATTTTGCAAGTTGTGCAACTTGACAATTTGCAAATCTTGCAAGTTGTGCAACTTGGCAATTTGCAAATCTATCCACAACAAGCTTATACAAGTTGGCAAATTGTCACCTACCAAAAAACAAGTGTTGTTGCCCACAAGCTACTTGAATTTTGTTATTCATTTTTATTTTCCTTTTCCATTAAATGGGTATGGACACTATCAATCTCCCCCTCCAGACCCATTAACCGGAAGGAGATAGCATCGAGCTTCTAGTTTGAGTGCATGCCGACAAGTTCCTTGCATAACTCGAACTTGTCTCTTCGCACCACCTTGGTCAGCATATCCGAAGGATTCTCACTTGTAGGGACCTTCTTGACCTGCATAGATCCGTCCTCTAGCTTTTCCCGAATCCAGTGATATCTCACGTCTATGTGTTTCGTCCTTGCATGATACATGGAGTTCTTGCTCAATTCTATTGCACTTTGACTGTCACAATAGACGACATACTCCTTCTGATGCAAGCCAAGCTCTTGAAGGAACCGTTTCAGCCATACCATCTCTTTGCCAGCTTCAGTAGCTGCAATATACTCTGCTTCAGTTGTAGATAGTGCAACACACTTCTGCAACCTTGACTGCCATGATATAGCTCCCCCTGAAAAGACAAACAAATATCCAGTAGTGGATTTTCGATTATCAAGGTCACCTGCCATATCAGCATCGGTATAGCCCTTCAAAATTGGTTCAGATCCTCCAAAACACAAACAGTCTCCAGAGGTACCTTTTAGGTACCTGAGTATCCACTTGACTGCTTCCCAGTGTTCTTTTCCAGGATTTTCAAGGAACCTACTAACAACACCAACTGCATGAGCAATATCTGGTCTGGTACACACCATTGCATACATCAAACTCCCGACCGCTGAAGAATAAGGAATTTTTGCCATATTTCATTTCTCCTCCTTTGTTGTAGGACACATCTTCTTGTTCAACTTTAGATGACCCGCAAGAGGTGTGCTAACAGCTTTAGCACTTTTCATGTTGAAGCGTTCGAGTACACGTTCAATGTACTTATCCTGAGATAGCCACAACTTTCTATTTACTCGTTCTCGAACAATCTTCATCCCCAGAATTTATTGTGCTGGGCCCAAGTCCTTCATATCAAATGACTTGGACAAATCTCCCTTCAACTTGACAATCAGCTTTTTGTCCTATCCTACAGTTAGCATGTCATCCACATACAACAACAAAATAATAAAGTTGTTGTCAGAAAATCTTTTGAAGTATACACATGGATCAGAATAGGTCTTTGTGTAAGTTTGACTTTGCATGAATGAGTCAAACTTTTTGTACCACTGCCTTGGTGCCTGCTTCAACCCATAAAGACTCTTATTTAGTTTACACACCATGTGTTTCTTTCCAGCTACTTCAAATCCTTCTGGCTGCTTCATATAAATCTCTTCTTCCAAATCTCCGTGAAGAAATGCAGTTTTCACATCCAACTGCTCCACCTCAAGATCTAGGCTAGCTGCTAAGCTCAAAATGATTCGAATAGAAGTCATTTTGACAACAGGTGAAAAAATTTCATCAAAATCAATACCTTTCTTCTGTTCGAAGCCTTTTACCACCAATCGAGCTTTGTATCTGACCAGTTTGCCATTTCCATCTTTCTTGAGTTTAAAGACCCAATTGCACTTAAGCAATCTTTTACCTTTTGGAAGTTCAACCAGCCTGTACGTGCCATTTTCTGTAGAGATTCCATCTCTTCTTGCATGGCTTTCATCCACTGGTTCTTTTCTGGATGGGACAACACCTCCTTAAGACTTTCTGGCTCCCCCTCATCATTGATAAGGACATACTCTGAGGAAGGGTACTTGGATGACTCTACCCTTTGCCTTTCTGATCACCTCAGAGGTTGAGATTGATCTTCTTGATTAGGGTACTCTTCTTGCTCGGTATAATCACCAAGTTGCTCCCCCTGTTCGGCAACCTCATTGGTTGTACTTTTTGCATTTCTGGGATGGCTAGAAGTAGAAGGAATGGTAATAAGGTTAGGGACTATACCATTCTGTTTCTTGTCCTTCAGATCATCAGCAGTTCCGACTTCACTTTCTCGGAAGACTACATCTCTGCTTCTGATGATCTTCTTCTTTACAAGATCCCACAATCTGTACCCAAACTCTTTATCTCCATATCCTATGAATATGCAGGGAGCCGATTTATCATCCAGCTTTGTTCTCTGCTCTTTAGGTACATGTGCAAAAGCTCTGCAATCGAACACCTTTAGATGTGAGTAGGACACCTCTTTAATGGTCCAAACTCTCTCTGGAATATCAAACTCCAATGGAACTGATGGACTGCGATTGATCAGGTAACAGGCCATCTGAACTGCTTCACTCCAATGGAACTGATGGGGTTCCAGGGACTGTTTTCTCATGTCTGATCCCATGAATTGAACAGTACCCTTCAAATTCCCTTGAAGTGTACTCACCTCCATTGTCAGTGCGGAGACGCTTTAGCTTTCGACTCGTCTCCCTTTCCACCAGAGCATGAAACTTTTGGAATACTTGAAACACCTGATCTTTGGTTTTCAAGATATAAACCCACAATTTTCGTGAAGCATCATCAATAAAAGTAACAAAATATTTTTTACCGCCCATCGATTCTACCTCCATTGGACCACAAACATCCGAATATACCAAATCAAGTATATTCAACTTTCTTTCAGACGATGTCTGAAATGAGACTCTCTGTTGCTTACCAAATAAGCAGTAGTCACATGGTTTTACTGTTGTATCTTTGGCAAAAGAGATGAGTGATTTCTTAGCAAGAATCTGCAATCCTTTCTCGCTCATATGACCCATTCTTTTGTGCCACAAATCAGCAGAAATCTCTTCTCGAGCCGCATTCAATTCACCTCGGCATATTTCTGCATTTGTCTTGTACAACGTGCCACGAGCAACTCCTTTTGCAATCACCAATGCTCCCTTGGTGAGTCTCCATTTTTTATTTACAAAATCTTTCTCGTACCCATCTCGGTCTAAAGCAATTCCCGAGATCAAGTTCAACCGCAAATCAGGTACATGGCGCACGTCTTTCAAAAATAATGTGCATCCCATATTAGTCTTGATACTAATATCTTCGATCCCTACAATCTTTGAGTAACTTGTGTTACCCATTTTCACATTGCCAAAATCACCTGCTACATATCTGCAGAATAGATCCCTTACAGGTGTAGCATGGTAAGATGTTGTTGTATCAACCACCCATTCCGACTCTAGACCTGCCAAGTGCATGCACTCCTCTTCATCATTTATGAAGAGAACAATATTATCATTGTTTTGCACTGTGGCAGTCGTGTTATCGTCATTCTTCTGGCCACTACTTTCACCTTTGACCTTTTTTAGAATTGGACAATCGCTTTTGAAGTGACCTGGTTGATTGCAATTGTAGCAATTTCTGGCTCTTGATTTAGATCGGACCTTGGACTTTCCACGACCTTCGGATCTGCCATAGTTACTTGAACTTCTCTGGTGACTCCTGTCTCTACTTTCTGAGATGAGAGCCTGACCATGATTTTCAAGCTTCTTTCTCATCTTCTCATTAAGTATAAGAGCTGACGTGACATCCTTCAGCACAATAGAGTCCTTACCATGCAAGATGGTTGTTGCCAAAGTATCATAAGAAGGTGGCAACGAGTTCAAAAGCACAATGGCTTTATCTTCCTCCTCGATCTTTACCCCGAGGTTAGCCAGCTGCGTGATTAGTCCGTTGAGCACATTTAAATGTGACAAAAAATTCGTACCTTCACCCATATGTAGGGCGTACAATTGCTTCTTTAGGTACAATTTATTTGTCAGTGTTTTGGACATATATAGATTTTCTAACTTTGTCCAAATGTCACATGCACTATCTTCATCGATGATGTTATTGACCACATCATCTGTTAAGTGCAACCTGATTGCACTAGCAGCCTTTTCATCCATTTCTTCCCAATCCTCCATTTTCATGGATTCGGGCTTTTTGGATATGTCACTTAGTGCCTTGTGTAATCCTTGTTGGATGAGTAGATCCTTCATCCTTCTCTGCCATGTTGAGAAACCGCTATCACCGTTAAATTTTGCTACCTCATACTTTACTCCGGACATTTTTATTTCTCCGAGTATAGTACGACCCACCGCAAAAAATTATTTCCGTGAATAAGCAGAACTTGTGCTCTGATACCAGTTGTTGGGGATAAACCCCGTCACAGAAATAATATTTGAGGTAATAACAGCGGAATAGTAACGTAGCACCGTGATAGGATAATCAACAAAAGAAATAACAAGGACACAAAGGTTTTAACGTGGAAACCCTTCTGAATAAGGGGAAAAACCACGGGCCCGAGAGGAGCAAAATAATCCACTATAATGAGGAATTTTACACTTTGTAGGTTCGAGTAAATACTCCAGGAACCACTACACACTCAAAAGAAATAACCCTCTTTTGATTTTTTCCACCTCACTATAATACCGCTCACACTTTCTATTTTTCCTCACACACTATTTTCTCACACTCTCTATGAGATTCTCTCCACAACTACTTCTTAGTTGTTGTTTTTGGATGTGTTACAAATGAGGAAATAATGCCTTCTATTTATAGGAAAGTTGGCCAACATATCATCCAATCAAAATGCTTGGATTTGTTGCAAGTTGTGCAACTTGACAATTTGCAAATCTTGCTTGGATTGGTTGCAAATTGTGCAACTTGACAATTTGCAAATCTTGCAAGTTGTGCAACTTGGCAATTTGCAAATCTACCCACAACAAGCTTATACAAGTTGGCAAATTGTCACCTACCAAAAAACAAGTGTTGTTGCCCACAAGCTACTTGTATTTTGTTATTCATTTTTATTTTCCTTTTCCATTAAATGGTTATGGACACTATCAGATACGTAAGTAAAAATATAATATCCCAAGGAATATACAATCTAGGAAAACACTATTAAGATGGAATGAGATGAAAAGTAGGAGTTTGTAGGATAGTGGGGGTGAGATTGTCAAGAGATGAGGTTGTGGTTCTTGGGGATAGAGAGCATACAATGAGCTTGGAAGTTACTTATAAAACTTATTTTTTATACTTTCACTAATGAAGTCATTTTTCTCATTTTAAAGGAATATGGTTTTCTAGGAAAATATTATAAAAATATTTTGATCAACCAACTATGAAAAAATTGAAAAACATTTATCAAATACATCCAAATTGAACCTTGTAGAACTTCACAACTTAAACACCCTTCTGTTTAAATTTGTTTGTCTTACATTTCCTTTTAATACGTTTAAAAAAGAATAAGTACTCTTTTCTTTTTTGACAACTCTTTAGTTTTAACTTTCGATGTCATGATTAAGATCACACGATTAAATGGTATTTTGGTATATTTTATATATTTTAATTTAAAATCATAAGATTCAATTTTTTTTAATTTTTTTAAACTTCATATCAAGTTAAAATCAGATAAATTAAAGGAATTTGATGAAGTAACATTATGACAAGTAGTTCCATATTTCAATAGAGTCCCACACCCCACACTCCATCCACGGAAAGATAATGTGGCTTCAACTATTTAATTAAGCAACATCTCATTTTCCATGACAATATGGCACCTTGTGTTTAAAGAATATTTTAATAATTAATTGTGAATAAGTGCTTCCACGTAGAAACCGATTGGTATCCATGAAAGGATGTCACCTACGATTTAATTGGTCATTTAATCAGAACCTAAATTTGTTTGGCTGAGTTTAGGTACCACACCAACTAAAACAATCCAATTGGAATCAATTGATTGGTTACAAGAATATGATTTATTTTTTTTTATTCTATCATTTTGCTAATTTTGGAAGCTAATGGGGTTGCGTATGTCTTTTTGGTGGAGTTAGTTGATTAGTATATGAGAAAATAGAGGCAACTTTGAGCTTCAATAAATACTTTTATATATTTATAGTATATATATAAAAACGACCATATTAACTATTAAGCAAGAAAATTCGGGAATAATTATTTACTTTTTTTGTTTTTGAAATTAGTTTTTTTATTTAAAAATTAGTATTTGGCCATAACAAATTAAACTTGAAGTTGTATTTCAAATTTGAAAAACAGTTTATAATCTATTTTCGGACGCATTTTCACTTTTGAAGTGTATTTCAAATTTTGGAAAGTACATTAAAACATGAACATTATTCCAAATGTTTTTTGCAAAAAGTGTGACTAAACACAACTCTATCTTCAACTCCAACTTGATAATTTAAAATAAAGTAAAAACTTTATAAAATTTATGGTCAACCGTCTACTAAAATGATTCTATCCCGTATTTGATTAAATTTATAATTATGTCCCTGCTGGTTAAGAGTGTCATGAGAGCATTTAGTCTTTTCTATGGGATTGTACACTCGTATATTCTTAATCAACTATTTTAATAGGGGATTTTCTCTTCTTTTTTCCTTTTTACATGATCCATGATATGAGAGCATATACAACACAGGCAGAGAGACTAATGATATAATTTCCACCTAGAAGCCACAAAATAAAACTTTATGCAAATACATCTAACCTGATAATTCAATCTCATACTACGTATAGCAAAATGTAAATATAAAAACATATGAAACTACACAATATTAGAGATCAAATAAAAATTCATATATAATCTCCAGTAATTTACAATAGCTTGCTTTACAGGGATATCAAACAAAATAAAATACTAGAATTGACTCTATTTTAAGAACTTCATTTTCCGGGAACAAAGTTTGTGGCATAAGCCCATGCGTTGTTGTTAACTGGGTCAGCAAGGTGGTCTGCAAGATTTTCCAATGGACCTTTTCCAGTGACAATAGCTTGGACGAAGAATCCAAACATGGAGAACATAGCAAGTCTACCATTCTTGATCTCCTTCACTTTGAGTTCAGCAAAAGCTTCTGGATCATCAGCAAGGCCCAATGGGTCGAAGCTACCACCAGGGTAAAGTGGGTCAACAACCTCTCCGAGAGGTCCACCAGCAATACGGTAACCCTCGACGGCTCCCATAAGCACAACTTGGCAAGCCCAGATGGCCAAGATGCTTTGTGCATGGACCAAACTTGGGTTGCCCAAGTAATCAAGTCCACCCTCGCTGAAAATTTGGGATCCAGCTTTGAACCAAACAGCCTCACCGAACTTTACACCATTACGGGCCAAGAGCTCGGGAAAGACACAACCAAGAGCTCCAAGCATAGCCCATCTACAGTGGATCACCTCCAACTCACGATTCTTGGCAAAAGTTTCTGGATCTGCTGAAAGTCCAGCAGTGTCCCAACCGTAGTCACCAGGAAACTCACCAGTCAAGTAGCTTGGGGATTCACCAGAGAATGGGCCCAAATACTTGACACGGTCAGGACCATACCATGGACTGCCTGCAGAAGAGATAGGCTTGGCCTTAGTGGCAGTCTTCCTCATAGTGAATTTTCCATTTCCGGTGATTTCAGAGGAAGATGGGGAGAGTTTTACTGCCTTTCCTGCAAATGTAGAGGAAGAAAGAGCCATTGTAGAAGCAGCCATTGGAGAAGTTGAGTGAGAACTCTTGAAATGCACCTTCTACACAAAAAGAAGAGGAGAGTTGATTTGAGGCTTGAGTTTTATGGACCTTGCACCAACCGTATATAAACGACTCGAAAGGCCCATATCCTTATCCTTGAATATCTATATCTGCTTTCTCATTGGTGGATGTCAATTTGTATCTTTTGCAGTCTTGTCCATTTGGCAAAGTTCTGCACCGTTAAAGATGAGTATATATATTTTAGTTACTTAAATATGTTCAAAAAAATCTAACTCAATGTTGATTTTCTCTCATACCGCCAATACATAGTTGCCACGTGTGATTGTGGATTATATTGCAATATAATATCCACTTGACCAAAAACATATGAGTAACTCATGGCCATGCAATATAGTTCACACACTTGTGAAAAATAGGACCACTTGTATGAGTGGCAAATTGGCAACGAGACAATTAAAACAATTGAAATTAAAGATGATTGCTAGTCCAAGTGTCCCAAGCTAATTAGTTTCATGATCAATTTTGATGTTTTGATTAAGTTATCCCGGGATTAATTATTTCGGGATTAGCTACTCAGGGATAAGTTATCTCACCATGTATACAGAAAAACTTATCCCATCACTATAGTATATATTGTGAGATAAATAATCTCAGGACTAACTAATACCTTCAACCAAACACAAAATAAAATAATTCTGAATTTTATCTTTAAATTATTTTATCGTATACCTCACATGTCCAACAACTCATACATATACAATAACTTTTCTTTACATTTGAAAAAAAAAAAAAACTTTCGGGTGGGACTTAGTAGTAATGGAGAGAGGTAGAATGAAGACGGTATAATGTCTAGATAGTTCAAGGCAGGTTCAAGGGCCAAGCAGTTGAAGCGATTACTTTAGACCCCTAATATTTTTAGGCCTTATTAAATATAAAGAACTTTTAACATATTTGGTTTCTAGATAAAAAATAATTATTATCTCTAGTCAATATATATTTTATTATGTATAAAATATGTATATTTATTTATATTACAATTAATACACAAAATTATATATTTAATGGCTATTATTTTGATGGGGGACTATATAGTATAGAAATCCCTAAAAATAGGTTTTATATGTCAATTTTTTTATGAAAAAATATTGAATAATTTAAAGAAACAAAAATAAGATCCGTAGAACTATTTATTAGGTGATTGAAACTTGAAAGTGAAAGTACATATACTTGGGTTAATTTGCATATACAATACATATATTTTTTTAAAAAAAAAGGGGACCTCAAAAAAGTAAAAGTGTACTGTAAACCCGAAACAAGTACGAGGGTATCTTTATACACTTTCCCTCATATCAAATGTTTATACGTCGACTTCTTTTTCCAAATTTTCTTATATATTAAGATGGAAAATTTTCAATTATATACAGAAAAATAAAATATTTACAAAAAAAATAATTCACTTTTAATTTACAAAAAAAATAGTTAAAAAGGGTCATGGGCTCAACAGAGCTCAATTTGGCCCAAGGCCATTAGGCCATTTTTGTTTCATTTATTTTTTCAACGTTAATTTTTTTTTTAAAAAAAACTTTTTTTTGCTGTATTTTTTTTTATAAGAAAAAAACTTTTCCCATTTTTTTTCAAAACTTTCTCCATGCAATTTTTTCATGTATCAATATTGTATAAATGATGTATAAACATGTATATATGATATACAAATAGTTATGTAGTGTATACTATTTATACACGTTTATACATTATTTATACAGTATCAATAAATTAAATATACACTACATAACTATTTATACAATATCGATACATTACATAACTATTTGTATATCATATATACATGTTTATACACTATTTATACAATATTGATACATGAAAAAATTGCATGGAGAAAGTTTTGAAAAAAAAGGGATTTTTTTTTTATAAAAAAAAAAACGCAGCAAAAAAAGTTTTTATTTTAAAATATTAACGCTGGAAAAAAAAAGAAGCAAAAATGGCCCAATGACCTTGGGCCGAATTGAGCTCTGTTGAGCCCATGACCCTTTTTGGCTATTTTTTCTGTAAATGAAAATTGAAAAGTGTGTTATTTTTTTTATAAATATTTTATTTTTCTATATATAATTGAAATTTTTCCCAAAAATATTCCTCCAAAAATGGCCTAGGAATTGCAATTCTATATTGTAGCTATTTAGCTGAAGTGTACAGCTGACGCGTGTCCTTTCTTTTTTTTTTTTTTGTTTTTTTTTGTTGCTTTGTTACTCTTTTGTCTATGCTTCTTCTTTCTTTTTGTTTTTTTGGCCACTGCTTCTTCATCTTCTTTTTTTTTCTCATTTGTTTAAAAAACAACTGATCTAATTTTTTTTTTTTAAAAAAAAACTACCAAAAAGAACCATCAACAATTATAAAAACTGTATAATTGTTGTATAAAAGAGTTTTTTTAAAATACAATTAAAAAAGAATGTATCAATGCATATTTGATACCAAATACATATATACATATTTTATACAACAATTATATAGTTTCTATACACATCATATACATATACATATTCTACCTAACAATGATACAGTTTCTATACACATTGTATACAAATACATATTTTATACTTCAATGATATATATACATATTTTATACATCAATGATACAATTTCTATACGCATCTTACACAGATACATATTCTATACAATAATGGTACACTTTTTATACATATCATATACAATAAATATATTCTAAACAACAATTATACAATTCTATACACATTTTATACAACCTTTAGCTACAATAATTATTTAGATACATATTTTATACAATAATTATACAGTTTCTATATACATCTTATTCAGATAAATATTATATACAATAATTATACAGTTTCTATAAACATTCTATACAATCTGTAGCTGCAATAATTATTCAGATACATATTCTATACAATACTTATACAGTTTCTATACATATTATATACTTATACATATTCTGTACAATAATTATACAGTTTCTATATAAATTTTATACAACCTTTAGCTGCAATTATTATTTAGATAAGTATTTTATATAATAACTATACAGTTTCTATACACATTCTATATGGTTTTTATATATTTCTTATACAGATACGTACTTTATAGAAGAATTATACAATTTCTATATAATTATATTTAATTATTTTTTAAAAAAAATCAGATGTTTTTAGCCTAAGAAAAAAGTAGCGATTTTTTTTTTTAAAAAAAAAACTGTATAAAGGGCTAAAGGGCCCGAAATGGGCCAAACTGGGAAATGACCAATAATTGGAATTAAAATGACCGAGTGGTCTAATTTGTTCAAAAGCCCAAACTTGAACCATTTGTTTTGAAAAAGATCATGCAGTGTCCTTTCCCCTTTTAAATTTTTTGTTGAACCTTAATCTCTCCTTGTTTGCTTGAATTGTATAGGGCCCAATCAAATCATCGAGGTACTTTGCATATGGAGGATAAAGAATTTTACTTAATAGGCGAAAGTGGACTCGTAATTATCACTATTATGGATATTTTGCATTTAATTATCTCAAATAAAAAGATTTTTTAAATAATATTCTCTCAATAACAATTTATGTGGCACCATTTGACTAGCCAAAAAGTTTAAGAAACAAAGGAAGATTTTTAAAATTTGTGGTCTAAAACAAACCTTAGACATTTGTGTGACTATAAAATATTTCATTAAAGGTAAAAGAGGAATTCTATAGTTAAAATTTGTGGTCTAAAACAAACCTTAGACATTTGGGGGTTTTGCCCTGATTTTCTTACCAAATTTAAGTTTTACCTTTCTTAGAAGAAAAATAAAAGTAATACCATAATTACTTTTGCTTTTCCTAAAAGGAAAATATAAAACTTTTCCATATTTGTCTAACCTCTTTCTAGGAGGAAAGGTTTTGTACCTCTATAAATAGAAGACCCCTCTTCTCAAACCATAATACAATAGCATCCACAATGTAGTCATCAAAGAGTCTTGTTTAGGGGGAGATTTCTCCCAATCGTTTTTATGCTTTTTTAATATTAGGTTTTTATATGTAAGTCGTTTGACCAAATCAAATAATAATATTAAGTTTTTTAGTATTGTTTTATGTGTCATCTGATTTGTCACATTGATGGTTTGCAACTATAAGTTTTCGCATGACGCCCTCTCGATTTCGAACCCAACAAGTGGTATCAGAGCCTACCGTTCAAAGGTCCAATGATTTGGAGAAACGAGATTAAAAACAAGTTCAAAGCGGTTTCAAATCAAACTGCAACCAATTTGATGATAATGAAGATTTTTGTCAAACTACATGTGGAGAAGAAGTTTCAACCATATTTTCAACATACCTTATAGGTGTCAACCGGGCCGGGTCAACCCGGCTCCGGTTCGGTATTTTTTACCGGGTCTGGGCCGGGTCCGGTCCGATCTTCACTTTAACTGGGCCGGGCCGGGCCGGGCCCAATAGTAATTAAAGCCCAAACGGCCCAGCACCGGCCCATTAGTGCATTTACATGGGCTGGGCCGGGCCGGGTCCCGACTAAAAAAAAAAATTGAACTTTGATTATTTTTTAATATAATACTACTTAGAATACGATTTTAAAGAACATACATATATATGTACATTCAATATATACTACTTTAAAGAATATACATACATATATACATTCAATATATACTACTTTAAAGAACATACAGTCATACAAAAGAATATACATTCAATATATACTACTTTAAAGAACATACAGTCATACAAAAGAATATACATTCAATATATACTATTTTAAAGAATATACATACATATATACATTCAATATATACTATTTTAAAGAATATACATACATATATACATTCAATATATACTACTTTAAAGAACATACATATGTATGTACATTCAATATATACTATTTTAAAGAATATACATACATATATATACTATTTTAAAGAATATACATACATATATATACTATTTTAAAGAATATACATACATATATATACTATTTTAAAGAATATACATACATATATACATTCAATAAATACTACTTTAAAGAACATACATATGTATGTACATTCAATATATACTACTTTAAAGAATATACATACATATATATACTATTTTAAAGAATATACATACATATATATACTATTTTAAAGAATATACATACATATATATACTATTTTAAAGAATATACATACATATATACATTCAATATATACTACTTTAAAGAACATACATACATATATATATATACTACTTTAAAGAATATACATACATATATATACTATTTTAAAGAATATACATACATATATATACTATTTTAAAGAATATACATACATATATACATTCAATATATACTACTTTAAAGAATATACATACATATATATACTATTTTAAAGAATATACATACATATATACATTCAATATATACTACTTTAAAGAACATACATATGTATGCACATTCAATATATACTATTTTAAAGAATATACATACATATATACAATATTCAACAACATATACTTTTATACAATTATATTAATAGTATTGAATTCATACAAGATATTCAATTTAAATTTTAAATGGAAAAAATATATAAAGAGAAAATGAATTTAATATTTGATTGATTGCAAAATGTTTGAAACCTTACAAGTTACAAGGTTGCAATTACATTTTACTAATTTCACAAAGTTAAATTGAAAAAATGAAAATTCAATTGATTAATTGTAAATTCTACAAATTTTTCATCATTTTTTCCAATTCACGCCTGTTAACATTAATGGGAATTGGCTGTGGATTGTCAAAATCAATGGCACTAAAGCCATGCATTGGACTTGATTGTGCTGAATTCTCTCTTGAAGTCATTATTTCTTCAAGATCTTCTTCGTCTTCCGGCTCCACGAACATTCCTTGATTTCTTCGTTCTGCTCTAATCCAGTCTCTAAGGCAAACTAAAACATTCATGGCATTGCCTCCCAATGTGTGTCGGTTGTCTCCAATCTGCTGCCGTCCTTGACTAAAAGCGCTCTCTGATGCAACGGTTGACATTGGAACATTCAATATATCTCTAGCTAACATTGAAAGTACAGGATATTGTCTTTCATTATTCTTCCACCATTCCAGCGTGTTGATTCTACCTCTAGGATCCTCTGTAGGCTGCATAAGATAATACTTAAGCTCTTCCCGACTTACGGTTCTATGCGATGAAGGCTGCAATCTATTCCAAACAGATAGATCAGAAACACAATAAGCAGGCATATTATGTGCCTGTCTTTTAGAAGATGATGGTTCCTCAGAAGGATGGGGAGCGGGGGTCGGTGTAATGTGTGACGGTAAAGCATTGTCAAGTAAATCAGCATAATGATTGTATAATGTGTCCATGTAACTATTCGCATCAGACATAGACGTATACAAAGAAGGTTTTTCATTAGTTTTTACTCCTAAAGCAGAATAAATAAGAGAAGTAAATTCGGACATAGTATTAAATTTCATACATGGATTTATTATAGCACCAACTAAGAAAATAGGGGGAAGCGGAAAAAAATATTTTTTAAATTTATCAATCATTGCCTCAATAGCATATTTGTAACCTGGTTTAGACTTATACTCGTTAAGCAATAAAGAAATGTCGGCTAAATAAGCTAAAATATTACAAACAGTAGGATAATAAGCTCCAGAAAATTCAACCGTAGCTAGATAAAATTTTTACAAAAAATTAACAATATCATCAATTTCAGCCCAGTCTGAATTTTGTAACGTACAATCGGGAAAATCACTAGCAAATTGGTTAAAAGTCATAGTAATAAGAACTTTATAAATATTGCAAGTATTTAAGAAATCATACGTAGAATTCCATCTAACATCTATTTCTTCAGGCATTAATCTCGGTCTAAGTCCATTTTCCTGACATTTTCTTTTAAATTCAGTAAGTCTAATTTTTCTATTATTTCCTTGAATAAAGCCAACTGCAAGTCTAACTTTTTCAATAGCAGTCTCAAAAAAAGCAAGACCATCCTTTATAATTAAATTATATATATGGCAAGCACACTTAACATGAAATGTTTCGGGTAACAGTGGAGAAAGTTCAGTTTTTAACAACTCAATAGCAGCGTTGTTGTTAGATGCATTATCAAAAGATATATATAAAACTTTGCGGTCAATACCATAATATCTTGCAACTTTTGTAATAGATTCAGAAATAAATTTTCCAGTGTGTCTACGGTCTTCATCATACAAAAATGCTAAAATACGTTTTTGCATAACAAAATTACTATCTACCCAATGACAAGTAATTCTTAAATAATCATTTTTATTAATAGCACGACCAAGATCAGAAGTTAAAGCAACTCTACATGAAAGATTTTTTAATAATGCAGATAAATATTAAACATATTGTGCACGGAGTCTAAAAATATCAGACCGACAAGTACTTCTAGGAATACCCTTAAACATAGGATTATAAATTGCATGAATATAATGAATAAAAGCATCAGAAGAAGCAAAAGAGAAAGGCAAACAACCCACAACTATCATTTTGGCTATTTCTTCACGATCTTTCGTTTTATTATAATTCTTAACTAATAGACCGGTTTTTGGGTTCAATCTAGTTTGACTTGGGCCCCCAACTGTCTCACCACCAGTTACCTGAGCTAGCTCTATTGGGTGTTTCTCCTTCAAATGTCTCGACAACTGACCCGTACCTCCTTTATTACCCCCGGTCTTATGCTCGTATTTTATCTGACAAAGATCGCATTCAACCTGAGTGGTTCCTTCTATTCGGGTATAAAAATTCCACACAACACTAGTTTTTTTACGAGATCTTACAGGGGGCCGGGGAGGAAGATTAACTGATTCAGATTGAACATTAACATTACCAGATTCGGGTGTAACATCAACATCATCATCATCATTTTCATCTAAATCAACAGAGTCTACTTCATTCTCTTCTTCTATACCATAATTTTCTTGCCTCAAAATAATTCATATCGTGAGCACCTACACGTATTTCATTCTCAAATGGTTCGCTAATTGGTATCGGAGGCACACGAGTATATCGAGCATTTGAACTACCTCTACCGGAACCAATTTGTTTCTTACTACCACTACCACTACCACTTCCGGGACAAAAATTTCTAACACTTTTACCGACTTTCCTTAATTTATCCATATTACCAATTAAACTAACAATTATTCAAAAAACACAAAAAAAAATCCAAATAAATATTCAACAAATAATACACTAATTAAAAATTAAAAGTAAGAGATGGAACGATAATACCAAATTTTTGAAGTACTCGAAAGTTGGTCAATTGAGTACTTTTGAAAACTTCAACGTAGTATTTGTAATTGCAAAATAATAAAATATATAGAACACTTTATGAGATAATTTTAGCAAATTTGAGAGAGAATAAGAGAATGAGAATTGAGATTGTAGGAAATATTTTTTGAAATGACATGTATTTATAGGAAAAAAAAAATTGATTTTTTTTTTTTTTTAAAAAAATTAAAGCCTAAAAAGGTTGTTTGGCCGTTGGGCCAACGGCATTATAGCCGTTGGGCCTCAACGGACCAAAACAGCCTTTGCAGGCTGGGGCCCAACGACCCAGTCATTTTAAAAAAAAAATAAAAAAGTATTACCGGGCCGGGCCGGTGCACCGGTGGACCAGGTCCGGTTTTCTAACTGGGCCGGTCCACCGGTTTCAATATCGTGTCCGGCTCAGCCCCCTAAAACCCCCCCAGGCCCATTACCCATACCGGGTCCGGTCCGGTCCGGTCCGGGCGGTAAATGGGCCGATACCGGGTTGACCCGGCCCAGTTGACACCCTTAACATACCTGCTGCTGCATTTTTAAAAATAAAAACAAAATATTGATTTTTAACCCATTTTTAACCATGATATTTTAAACCTTATTTTTAACCATGACAAACAGCAGTGATGAAGATTATGTGAAGAACAAAGATCATATATGCAAGTGAAGAAGGCGGATCAAATTTTGTCAAGAAAATCAAGCCAAAAAGGGGAGATTTGTTGGGGGTTTTGTCCTGATTTTCTTACCAAATTTAAGTTTTACCTTTCTTAGAAGAAAAATAAAAGTAATACCATAATTACTTTTGCTTTTCCTAAAAGGAAAATATAAAACTTTTCCATATTTGGCTAACCTTTTTCTAGGAGGAAAGATTTTGTACCTCTATAAATAGAAGACCCCCCTTCTCAAACCATAACACAATAGCATCCACAATGTAGTCTTTAAAGAGTCTTGTTTAGGGGTAAATTTCTCCCATAGATTTCATGTTTTTTCAATAATATTAGTTTTCATATGTAGGCCAATTGGTCAAACCCTATCGATAATATATTTTTAGTATGTTTTTATTTGTCGTCTGAATTATCGTTTCTATGGTTTGCAAACTATATGCTTCCGCATGACGCCCTCTCAATTTCGAACCCAACAATATGTCGTGTTCAAATGCTTAAAAGGTGAAAATAACAGGAGCAATAGAAAGGTGACAGATCAGATATTTTAAACGATGTTATTAAGAACAAAAAGTGATTCAAAATTCTTTTATCATCTAACAAAAAGGAGAATTCAAATTGTTTTGGACCATTACTTGAAATTAAGAAGCTTCGCTAACTGAATCCTCTCTGTAACTTGAGACATCATCAACAACTCCATTAGATGAAAAATAGTTGAGTTAATGCAATTGATTTTTTCTTCAATTCTGTTATGTACTTCTGAATTTTTGATTTTGTGGTTGAGGAAAGACAAGACTTTATGATCGAAAAGGGATTGCATTAAGAATTGGTATTTAAATTATCCCATGGTGCTAGATTTGAAGGTACTAAGTTTAACTTTGCCGAAACATCTTAGTGTTGGAAAATATATTCCATGAACACAAAAATAAGAAGAAGAACACACATATGAAGGTTTGACAAATACGAACAACGAGCATAGGATTGGAGGCTTGAAACACAAGTGAAACCCTTTCCTAAAAATGATATTTGCTTCCTCTCCTCTGCGATATTGTTATGGGATTATATGCAAATAGTTTTAGTGGATATGTAGCAACCTGATATGTGAAAATCTCCTTTTTATGAGATTTGACCATTTTCCCCTTCCTCGTAGTTGTTACATGTTGAGTTTGGGTGTGGGGATGGTTGGCACGATTCCCAATGCTTTCAGGAATGAATTGGGAGAGTTTGAGGCTTTTAGAGACTTTGAAAAGCCACTAGTTTAACTTTGGTCAACATATTGTGTTTCGAGTGCCGAATGATGATTTGGACAGTTCCATTAGATCCAGAATGTCAAATTTAGGTTAGTAGCGGGGTTGGCTCGCGTTCGGAACCTTTATTTGTCACTTCGACCCTCCGTTTGAAAACTAGCGAAATTTGCTAAGAAGGAGTCCCAGAGGTTAATTTGTTGAAAACGATTCTTTTTTTTAAAAAAAATCCAATGTTGCCATTGAGTCCGAAACGTAGAAAATCCTAGTAGCTTAGTTCGTTGCGTTCACAGGATCCTGAACAAATCCCAAAGGGCCGATAAACAACTTTGCAACTTAGCATAGTTGCTGATGCAACTGAACCTAGTGCAGCCTCTTTAGCTGCCCAAGATCGCTTAAGCGGTAGCCGCTTTAGTGGCATAACACCGCTTTAGCGGTCAGCCGATTGTCGCCCCAATTGCTAAAGTGGGCACTTTACCGCTTTAGCAATGATGGGCTGCTTTAACTAAGCCAAGCCACGGAGGCCATGCCGCTTTAGCGACCACCAGCCGCTTAAGCAGCCATCGTTGTATATATACCCAAATTTTCTTCTTTTATTTCATTCTTCCATTTCCAAGACTTGTAGCTTCGGGTAGGGGAGATTTTGAAAGATTTCTCCACCATTTGAGCTTGGGTAAGCTCTAAACTCTTATTTTCATTGATTCCTATTGATTATGTCTTCGAAAACACCTTTTAACCTTGATTTCGAAATGGTTTTTTGGGGTTTTCGCTGGTGAAGCTTAAAAATAGTTTTTCTTCGATTTGAACCTCATTTTTAACTCATCTTTGCGTGGATTTTCAACTGTAGACTCCTATAACCCTGGAGAACTTATTTTTAAATTAAAATTTTGATATTACCCTTTTTGCTTTAGAACTTATTTTTTTGAATCCATTTTGGACCCGTCTTAAATAGGGTTAATATGGGTATCATTAGCTTTTTTTTTGACGCGTAGATGATATTTTTGATACTTTTAGCTCATGACGAGGCCATTTGTAAGGGAAAAGCTCTGTGTAGAAGGTTCTAATGCTTGGATTTCGACACTTCGAGGTAGGTTATGGCTTAACTTTCTTTAGACTGGGCTGAGTAGTTAATAAATAAGTAAAGCATGCTATGAGTTTGGAGAAAATAACCATGAGAATTATATTTTGTGATTATTATTATTGTTGTGTTCCCGTGTGGGGGCTTATATACTTAGTGTTGTTGGTTTGAGATATTATATATTGTGTGTTGCCCATGTGGGGGCTTTATTTGACATCATTGACCTTATTTGTGCATTGAATGCCTTTATTCTTGTTCTGATCCACGTGTGGGGGCTTGAAAAGATATTATTGTCCTTATTGAGCATTGTTTGCCTCTATCATGACAAAAATGTTCGAGTTAGGGCTTGATATGATATTAATGATGCCTTACATGAATATATACATTCCAATGGTACAAAATAAGAATTGATATCATGAATTATTGACATATTTAGTCGATTTCTGAGCTCAGTTATACATGTATCGAATGGATTATTATCTTCATACTAATTTGATTGTGAGAATTATATCCTTATTTCATGCATACATATTCATGAGTTTTTGATACCATTGAGGAATACTGTTTTTGAAAAAAAGAGATATTTTATAGGAACCTTGATCTGTGAACACAAGCCGGAGAGATGAGTTGAGGTTTGAGATAGTATATAGGTTGCGAACCCCCATAGGTCCTATTTGGAAGCACTGAGGCTCGGTAGGTGTATACAGAAGGTCATGCAATGACTTTCAACTGCTTATTTTACCATCATTGCATTTCATTTGCATATGCATCTTCTGTGTTCCTTTATGTTTCCTTGATGTGTATTTAGCTTCTGTATACATTTTGTGTGTATCTGTTTCTATTTTGTTTTCATATTTATTAGAACTATTAGTGGAGACGGTATGAGCTATTGTTTGGGAACTTTTATGTTTGCAGGTGATGTGTTCATATTATTTCTTTACTTGTATTATTTTCTGCTTTACTTAGCCGGCCTATGATACCTACTGAGTACAAATGGACCGTACTCATCCCTACTGTACCCTTTCAGTGCAGATCCTAGTTCGAGTATGAGACGCGACAGTTGATCATGCTATTTGGTGGTTGAGTCGAGGTACTGGTACGCTCTAGATGTCCAGAGATAATTCTGGACCTCTTCGTATCTTCATCCTGTATATACTTATGTTCTGAGAAATGTTCTGTATTTCAAATTTCAGTCTTACTTTAGATGTTCTTTTAGTTATGACACCAGGTTTGGGGGGGGGGGGGGGTTATGACATTTTCTTTCAGACTTTCGCTTATTTATGTATTGTGTTGACCTGACTTCACTCTTGAAGTCTTGTTTATCTTACTTTATTTTAAAGTTTCATATTTCTTTCCTCTATGAGTAATTGGCTTGCTTACCGAGGCTGGGTCTCGAAAGTTGCCATCATGACCTCAACTTTTAGGTCGTGATAAATTGGTATCAGTGCGCTAGGTTCACCGGTCTCATAAGTGTAAGACCAAGATATCTAGTAGAGTCTCGTGGATTGGTACGTTGACGTCCGTATCTATCTTTGAGAGGCTATAAGATGTCTTTAGAAAAAAACTTCTCTATTTTGATTCCTTATAGTGCTGGTTATTCATACCCAACGTTCTAAACTCGTATTCTATTCTTTTCTGTGCAAATGGTGATGACTAGATCCAGGATGCTAGAGATGCTGAGCCAACACCCGATATGGGAGCCCTAGTCAGAGGTGAAGCAGCGGTTTTATTCTGCCCAGAGGAAAAAATGAGCATGAGGAGTTGCCCAGCCAGAGGACGTGCTAGAGAGGCCTCTTCCGAGCCTAATCTTGAGTATGATGGGGGTAACTATCAGATAGGGGGTTCGGGGCCAACTCAGGTTCCACAGGGTTCAGTTGACACATCAGTGCTATAGGGTCTATTGATTCGTCTCTTGAGTCATTTAGAGGGTGCTCCTTTGAGTGTACTTGATTTTTCTCATACTTTGAGTGGTGTTCCGACTTCAGTACCGACTTCTGCTTATGGTATTCCTACTTCAGGGGTACAACCATCATCTACGGTACCCCTACATATGGATTCACTAAGGTATCGGTCATGTGAGTGGAGGTTCCAGCTCTAGTTCTTCAGGCCAGGGCAGTCGTTCTAGTTTATATGTGCCCTTTCAAATTGATTCAAGCCGTAGAGGATGCTATATTTGTGAGAAGGTTGGTTATTTGGCCAAGGATATTCCTCGGAGTGTGTATGGATCGGCCCAGCAAGGTTCTCAGCTTCAGCTTTGCCCTACCCCTATATCTGGAGTGAGAGATAGTTCACAGAGTGGCAGGGGTGGTTCTAGAGGTGCTCGAGGTAGAGCTAGGAGTGCTCGTGGTGGCGGTTGCAGGGTTTCTCAGTCTGGTAGCAGATGTGGACAATGTTAACCAATACTTGGGAGACCCTAGGCAGGGGCCTCTGATGCAGTCATTATAGGTATTATCCTAATTTGCTACAAATCTGCTTCCGTGTTATTTGACCCTAGGTCTACATTCTCCTAGGTGCCTACATATTTTGCTTCTAGTTTTGATGCTTCCTGTGAGCCCCTTACTATGCCTCTTCATGTTTCTACCCCCGTAGGAGATTTTTTAGTAGTGGATCGAGTGTACCGATCTTGTGTAGTGACCTTTGTGGGGTGTGAGACTTGGGTAGACTTGATTATCCTAGATATGGTTGATTTTGATGTTATCTTGGGTATGGATTGGCTAGCTCCCTATCCTCCTATTTTGGATTACTATGCCAAGATAGTGACCTTATCCACGGCAGGTGTGCTAAGGATATCTTGGAAGAGTACGCCTAATTTGGGTTCGAAGAGAGTCATTTTTTTCTACATGCTCGCCGCATGGTAGAAAGGGGTGCTTGTCTTATTTGGCTTATGTTCGTGATATTAGTGTTTCCTCGCCACCTCTTTTGGATTCTTTTCGGGTCGTTCGTGAGTTCCAGGATATGTTTTCTACAGATTTGCCAGGTATGCCTTCGGATCATGATATTGATTTTTCTATTAATGTGGAGACGGGCACCAAGCCCATTTCCATTCCTCCTTATAGGATGGCCCCAGTTGAGTTGAAGGAATTGAAGGAGCAGTTGCAAGATATGTTCAGTAAGGGATTTATTAGACCTAGTGTATCTCATTGGGGGTGCTCCTGTCTTGTTTGTGAAGAAGAAGGATGGTTTTATGCGTATATGTATCGACTATCGATAATTGAATAAAGTGACGGTTAAGAACAAGTATCCTCTTTCTCTCATTAATTATCTTTTTGACCAGTTTCAGGGTACTTTCGTGTTTTCCAAGATTGACTTGAGATCTGGGTATCACCAGTTGAATATTATAGCTTCTGTTCTGAAGACAGTTTTTCAGACTCGATAAGGTCATTATGAGTTTTTGGTTATGTATTTTGGGTTGACCAATGCCCCAACAACGATCATGGAGTTGATGAAACGGGTATTTCGACCGTATCTCACTCTTTTGTGATTGTATTTATAGATAATATCTTGGTTTACTCCAAGAATGAGGCCGACCATGTGAGGCACTTGAGGACTGTACTTTAAAAATTACAAGACGAGAGGTTGTATGCTAAGTTCTTCAAGTGTGTGTTTTGATTGGATTCTATCTCTTTCTTGGGCCATGTAGTGACCAAAGATGGCATTATGGTTGATCCATCCAAGATTACGGGGATTCGCTATTGGGCTAGACCACTTCTCATATCGAGATTTGAAGTTTTATAGATTTAGCGGGTTATTATCAGTGTTTTATCTAGGGTTTCTCGTCTATTGTGGCTCCTTTGACCAAGTTGACTCAGAAGAAGATTACCTTCCAGTGGTTGGATGCTTATGAGGCGAGCTTTGAATAGCTCAAGGAGTTGTTGACTTCGGCTCCTATCTTGACCTTGCCCAAGGACAGTGTAGTTTTTACCGTGTTTTGTGATGCTTCGGGTATGGGTTTGGGTGCAGTATTGATGTAGGAGGGTAAGGTGATTGCTTATGCTTCTCGTCAGTTGAAGCCTCACGAGAAGATTTACCCTACCCATGATTTGAAGTTGGTCGCCGTCGGGTTTGTGTTAAAGTTGTGGCAATATTACTTGTATGGAGTCCATTGCGAGATTTTCTTGGACCATCATAGTCTTCGGTATTTCTTCACCCAGCAAGATCTTAATATGAGACAGTGATGTTGGCTTGAGTTGCTTAAGGATTATGATCTCACTATTTTTTATCATCCGGGTAAGGCTAATGTGGTTGCAGATGCCTTGAGTCGGAAGTCGACTAGAATAGGAAGTTTAGCCCATCTCTTGACTCAGGAGCGACCTTTGGCCTTAGAGGTTCAGTCTTTAGCTAACCAGATGGTTAGGCTTGACATTTCGACACCTGGGCGTGTACGAGCCTTCGGTGATGCTAGATCTTCTTTGATGGAGCAGATTCAAGCTCACCAGTTTGATAATGATAACTTGAGGGTGATTCGAGATAAGGTGTTGAGTGGCGAGGCTAAGGTGTGATCTCTTGACTCTGATGGTGTGCTGAGGATTAGTGGTCGATTTTGTGTTCCGAGAGTTGGTGGATGGGTGAGATTGGTTTTAGAGGACGCTCATTGTTCCAGATATTCCATCCACCCAAGGGTGACCAAGATGTACCAAAATTTAAAACAACATTACTGGTGGGGTGGTATGAAGAAGGATGTAGCAGACTTCGTAGCTCATTTCTTGTGTTGTCAGCAGGTAAAGGTCGAGCATCTCAAACCCAGTGGTTTGCTTTAGAGATTAACCATTCCTGAGTGGAAGTGGGAGCAAATTACTATAGACTTCATGAGTAGGTTGCCTCGTACTTCTCGTGGTTCGGACAATATTTGGGTCATCATAGATCAATTGACCAAATCGGCTTATTTCATCCCTATTCAGATTTCCTTCAGTGCCTAGAGGTTAGCTCGTATCTATGTTCGAGAGGTGGTTTGTCTTCATGGGGTACCCGTGTCTACTACTTCAAATAGAGGCTCAGTGTTCACTTTTAGCTTTTGAAGGACATTTCAGGAGGAGTTGGGTACTCAGGTTGACCTTAGCACAACTTTTCACCCCCAACCGATGGTCAGTCGGAGCGAACTATTCAGGTTTTGAAATATATGCTCCATGCGTGTGTTATGGACTTCGGAGGGCAGTGGGAGCAACACTTAGCCTTAGTAGAGTTTGCTTACAATAATAGCTACCATTTGAGTATTGAGCTGGCACCCTTTGAGGCATTGTATGGTAGGCGTTATCGATCCCCGATTGGTTGGTTTGACACTTTTGAGGTTAGACCCCATGGTACAAACTTACTTCGCGAGTCTTTGGACAGAGTTCGGGTGATTCTGGATAGGCTTCGGGCAGCCCAGAGTAGACAAAAGAGTTATTCTAACCACAGACTTCGTGCCTGAAAGTTTGGAGTTAGTGATCGAGTCTTCTTTTGAGTGTAGCCCATGAAGGGAGTGATGAGGTTTGGAAAGAGGGGCAAGCTCAACCCGATGTACATCGAGCCTTTTGAAATACTTCAGACAGTTGGGGAGGTAGCCTATAAGTTGGCTTTGCTCCCTGACCTTTCATCCTTTCACCCAGTCTTTCATGTATCTATGTTACGACACTATATCCCGGATGAGTCTCACGTGCTTCATTGGGACTCTGTTCAGTTGGATGAGAGGTTGACCTTTGTAGAGAAGCCAGTGCCTATAATAGCCAGGGATGTTAGACGGTTGCGTTCTAGAGATATTTCTGTGGTTAAAGTTCAATAGGGACACCGTCCCGTAGAGGAGGCTATATGGGAGGTCGAGTTCGAAATGCGTGGTAGTTACCCCCAAGCTCTTTACCGATCCAGGTACTTCATTGTTTTTAGTTTGAGGAAGAACTAGAGTCTTAATGGTGGATACTGTAACAACCTCATATGTGAAAATCCCTTTTTATGTGATTTGACTAATTTACCCTTGCTCGTAGTTGTTATATATTGAGTTTGGGGTGTGGGGATGATTGGCACAGTTTCCAATGCTTTCGGGAATAAATTGGGAGAGTTTGAGGCTTTGAAAAACCACTAGTTTGACTTTGATTAACATATTGTGTTTCGAGTGTCGGATGATGATTTTGATAGTTTTATTATATTCAAAATGTTAAAGTTGGGTTAGTAGCGGGGTTGGTTCGAGTTCAAAACCTTTATTTTTCATTTCGATCGTCCATTTGAAAACTAGTAAAATTTGCTAAAAAAAGGTCCCGAGGATTAATTTGTTGAAAACAATTCTTTTTTTCCAAAAATCCGACGTTGCCATTGAGTTCAGAATGTCGAAAACAGCCTAGTAGCTTAGTTTGTTGCATTCACGGGATCCCAAACGAATCCCGAGGGGTCGATCAGCAACTTTGCAACTTAGCACAGTTGCTGATGCAACTGAACCTGGTGTAGCCGCTTTAGCGGCCCAACACAGCTTAAGCGGTAGCCACTTTAGCGGCATAGCACAACTTTAGCGGTCAGTCGATTGTTGCCCCAGTCACTAAAGCGGGTACTTTACCGCTTTAGCTACAGTGGACTGCTTTAGCAAAGTCAAGCCATGGAGGCCAAGCCGCGTTAGCGACCACCAGCCGCTTAAGCGGTGACCATTTTAGTGGACATTTAGCTACTTGAGCGGCCATCGCTGTATATTTTCCTAAATTTTCCGCTTTTAGTCCATTCTTCTATTTCCAAGACTTGTCGCTTGGGGTAGGGGCAATTTTGAAAGATTTCTCAACCATTTGAGCTTGGGTAAGTTTCAAACTGTTGTTTTCATTGATTCCTATTGATTATATCTTTGAAAATACCTTTTAATCTTGATTTCGAAATGAATTTTTGGGGTTTTCGTTGGTGAAGCTTAAAAGTAGTTTTTCTTCGATTTGAACCTCATTTTTAACTCGTTTTTGCGTGGGTTTTAAACTGTATAATCCTATAACCCTGGGAAACTTATTTCTAAATTAAAATTCTGATATTACCCTTTTTGCTTTCGAACCTATTTTTTTGAATTCGTTTTGGATCCTTCTTAAATAGGGTTAATAGGGGTATCATTAGCTTCTTTTTGATGCATAAATGATGTTTTTGATAGTTTTAGCTCGTGACAAGGCTGATCGTAATGGAGATGCTTCGTGTTTAAGGTTTTAAGGCTTGGATTTTGACACTTCGAGGTAGGTTATGGCTTAACTTTCTTCAAATTGGGCTGAGTAGTTAATAAATAAGTAAAGCATGCTATGGGTTTGGATAAAATAACCATGGGAATTATATTTTGAGATTATTATTATTGTTGTGTGTCCGTGTGGGGGCTTATTTACTTAGCATTTTTTTTTAGATATTATACATTGCATGTTGCATGTTTGGGGGCTTTATTTGACATCATGACCTTATTTGTGCATTAAATGCCTTTATTTTTATTATGATCCACATGTGGGGGCTTGAATAGATATTATTGGCCGTATTGAGCATTGTTTGTCTCTATTATGAGAAAAATTCCCGAGTTAGGGGTTGATATGATATTAATGATGCTTTACATGAATATACACATTCCAATGGTGCAAAACAAGAATTTATATCATGAATTATTGACATATTGAGTCGATTTCTGAGCTTACTTATACATGTATCGAATGGATTGTTACCTTCATACTGATTTGATTATAAGCATTATATTCTCATTTCATGCATAAATATTCATGAATTTTTGGTACCATTGAGGAACACTGTTATTGAAAAAAATGAGATGTTTTATGGGAACCTTGATCTGTGAACACAAACCGAAGAGGTGAGTTGTGATTTGAGGTAGTATACGGGTTGCAAACCCCCCATGGGTCCTATTTTGAGAGCATTAAGGCTCGGTAGGTGTATACAAAAGATCATGCGATGACTTTCAATTGCTGATTTTACCATCATTGCATTGCATTGCATTTGCATATGTATCTTTCGTTTTCCTTTATGTTACCTTGATATGTATTTAGCTTCTGTATATGTTTTGGGTGTATCTGTTTCTATTTTGTTTTCATATTTATTAGAACTGTTAGTGGAAACGGTGTAAGCTACCGTTTGGAAACTTTTCTGTTTGCAGGTGACGTGCTCATAGTATTTCTTTACTTGTGTTATTTCTGCTTTGCTCAACCGGCCTATGATACCTACTGAGTACAAGTGGATCATACTCATCTCTATTGTGCCCTTTTGGTGCAGATCGTAGTTCGAGTGTGAGACGCGATAGCTGATCGTGCTATTTGGTGGTTTACTCGAGGTACTGGCACACTCTAGATGTCCATAGCTGATTCTGAACCTGTTTGTATCTTCATCCTGTCTTTACTTATGTTCAGAGATATGTTATGTATTTTCTTCAGATTTCAGTCTTACTTTAGATGCTCTTGTACTTATGACACCAGGTTTTGGGGTTTTTATGACTATTCTTTCAGAATTCCACTTATTTATATGTTGTGTTGATTTGACTTTACTTTTGAAGTCTCGTTTATCTTACTTAATTTTAAAATTCCACATTTTTTTTTCCTCTATGAGTAATTACCTTACCTATCGAGGCTGGGTCTCATTAGTTGTCATCATGACCTCAAATTTTGAATCGTGACAAGATATGACAAGCCTATGAAATTCTGCACTAAGCGAATAGCAAAGAAATTCTTCTGAAATGCAAGAACCTGAACTTGATCTTTTGGAGAAGAAAATAATTCTTTTGGGGAGAGTTGTAAAGAAAAGTTCTCGGTGAAAGATGTAAAGACGCTTCCGATTAAAAGTTACTTTGAGATCTTCAAAAGTTGTATTTAAATAGAACATGTGGAAACTAAAAGATGAAAGGACACAACTTTTCACTAAAAGACACCTCTTCATAAAATACATTTATTAATTTAATTTAAACAAAAAATTCAAAAATTCCCCACTTGTTTAAATATAAATTAGGACATAAAGATCAAGTCATGTTCACACGTAGAGTAATGTATCTTTCGATTTGAACAGTATCTTAGTGCAATGCCATAAAACAAAATTGAAATTCCACGTAGTACAATAGCCTTGAACGTGTTATTCCTTGTGATAACATTGGTAACACTACATACGTAAACATTTCATTCCTGATTTTTACTCAAGCATGCTTAGAACTTTTATGCCCATGTGCTATCCAAAATTCATAAACATTTATGAGAGCAACTCCAACTCTCAATCAAAGCGGCACTACTTCTATGTTCATATAGGTGAAGTTCTTTCAGTGTCTTTGTCATATTTTTCACACTTGTTCCTTGAACTGAACCTCATTAAGAGTATTAGAACTCAACCCTCTAATCTATGACAATTAGTACTGGTATATCTCTTACTTAAGTACTGAAACATCCACGTATCAATAACTTATTGGTACCCTTTGAATCCATAACTATTCATTTCACAGTGTCGGGTAGGGTCACCATTATTGGTGGATCTAATTAAGGAGTTTTAACATAATCAAACTTAAAGTTGTATTCAATAACTTCCTTTTACGAAACTTAGTAAATAGATTAGTCAAATTCTTTTGACTCCACCAATGTGATAGAAGTTATTCCACTTTGAATTAACTTTCTCACATAATCATGTCAATAACTTATGCGTTTTGACTTCCCATTATATAATCTTTATATGCTCGAGTTAGAGAGGTTTGACTATCACAAAATTGAGCTAATATGTTGCAAAATCAATGGATTCTCTTAAAATCCCTCAACTTCTCAACTCCTTTGCTTGCTTCGACTTATGCAAATTTATTTCTTGATTTCAAGAAATTATATCTCCTCCCTAGGTAAACACCAGTCATGTGGTAAATTTAAATTTTCTCATAGTTTCGATATCCAACTTGTATCTATATATTCTTATAAATTAATATGAAACTTAGAGTTTCGTAAATCTTTAGTTTTCTAATGAAAATCAGGAACTCGGCTATTGGCCCTTCCAATAGAGCTTGCTTGCACAAGTTAATCCATAATTTTTTCATCATTATTAATTAATTCGATCTAGCACTAATAGGGTATTGACCTCTTTTATGTTTAAGTGACTAAATTTATTTAGTACTTCCTCAATATAATGAGATTAACTCAATATAGCTCCCTCACTCTTTTGTTTCATATTGATACCCAAGATAGTATCAATATGTCCAAGATCCTTCATTTGAAATGTAAAAGATAAAAACCTCATTGTTTCTAGTGTAATTTTTTTTCCGATCAACATATTGACAAGCTATCATATAAAATCACAATATTCATTAAGAATTATAAAGTGAAGGCATACTAACTATCTCAAATAGTTTATATTTTTTAAAAATATATTTTAGATACATACTCATTCTGATGTTGTATTTTAATCACATGTTTACCCCCGTACTTTAAACATATCAAGTCCTTTTCATATTACATATAGAGAAAACTCAATTCACTAACTCATATTCTCTAGATCTCATATTCACTTATAACAATTTTCAAGTATAGACACACACGTGTAAACAATGTAATATTTCATATCATTATACAACTTGAAAATAAACTTCGCATATGATCTTTATGCAAGAATAACGAATCACATTGATCACAATAAGTAAATATTATCTCTAAATTATTAAGCATTTGAATATCATCACAAGTATATCATCTACCCTAATATTTATGGAAATAAATTCACAAAATCACAAAGGATAAAAATTTATAAATAAACAATAAATAGAGTTAAGAAAATAGAACCCGATTTTTATTTCCATTTCTCCAAGATTCATCCCATTGTTGTAACTCTGCAAACACGCAAAATCCATTACAAGGAGAACCAATTTAATTTCTTGAGAAATTGAATGAATTTATGGAATTCTGATATTTTTGAAACCAATTTCCTTGCCCACCAAATTCCGTTGATAGACTTGAAAAGGAATTAAATTTCCATCCGACTTCAACCTAGTGCCCCCGATCGATACTTATCCTTCTTCAAATTCATCTGTCACATTCATATATCATGTAAGTTGTCGAGGGATGGTAAATTTTTTTAGCTAGCAGCAAATCGACAACAACCTCCACTATGTTATTTAGAAGTTGATAAATATCTCCCTACTATCTTTTTAAATCCTACTGCATGAAAAGCAAAATTTCTTAATATACACTCTATTTGTCTTTCTTTCATTGTAGCACTAATCCACAGTGGAAACCAACTACCAGTCTTTGAGTTTGTGTAATTGTACGACTTCTTCATCGATCTTTAAACTTTTCCTAATAAAATCTACAGTTCATCTTGCTTCGAAGAAGAACACATATATAAAGTTTTGGCAAATGTGAACAACGATCATAGGATTGAAGGCTTGAAACACGTGCGAAATGCTATCCTAAAAATGAGATTTGTTCTCTCCCCTTTGTGAGATTTCTATGAGTTTATATGCAAATAGTTTTAGTGGATATGACAAGCCTATAGAATTCTACACTAAGGAAATAGTTTTAAAATTCTTCTGGAAAGCAAGAACCTGAACTTGATCTTTTGGAGAAGAAAATAATTCTTTTGGTGAGAGTTGTAAAGAAAAGTTCTCTGTGAAAGATGTAAAGACGCTTCATGTTAAAAGTTACTTTGAAATCTTTGAAAGTTGTATTTAAATAGAACATGTGAAAACCAAAAGATGAAAGGACACAACCTTTCACTAAAAGACACCTCTTCATAAAATACATTTATTAATTTAATTCAAATAAAAAATCTAACATTTAGTACCAAGAGCAATTACTTAATTAGTTTACTTGCTTCAAGAAAATTTTTGTTGTAGTTTGATCGATATGAAGATTTTATACTAGTTTTATCTCGCTCAGTTAAGTACCTTTTATAAAATAAAGAAAAATACCATTATAGAGTATTTTTATGATCCATTGGATATACTCTTCAGGAAGAAACAACTTTGACAGTGGTATAAATTTTTTTTACCTGATTTATCTCCTATTTTGTTTGCAAAGAAGTTTCTACTGTCTATCTTGCCGAAAATTGAAAAATTAATAACCATTAATAAAGAGACTCAAAAAGTCAAAACCTAGCACAACTAGGGTCAATGTTATACTTAATCTAGTGAATAAGCTTTCAAATCGTATAAGGTTAGAATTTGTGGATGAAAAAATTGGTAAATTGATTGAGGTTTTTCAGGAGATTGTATATGATAATTAGCCTTTGTATTGCAATTATTTTAAGCACCAATTAGGTCATGATGAAGTTAGTTTTCATTTGACCTTGAAAAAAATTAAAACAACAAACAAGCTAATGATACCATTGAAGCTGCTTCCAAAGGTACTGTCAATATTGAAAAATATCAAGGTAATGCAAGAAAAATATTTAAAAAAAATTATAGGTGTCGTTCAAAGTAATGCTACTATTTTATATCGGTAATTGATTGCTTCCACTTTTGAGAGAAATCATGCAACTACAATAGAGGTTGATACAATTAATATTAGTCATCAAATAGTTGCTGAAAACTGAGGTGTTTTACAAATTTTAAATGTTCGAGAGTTAGCTCTAAGTCCTCAATCTTGAGAGATATTGGAGCGATAAAAAATTATGAATACTTTTGGTGTTTGTACTAATCAGCAAACTACTCATGATGAGGTGAAATCAAGAGAATTTGAGCTTAATTTAATGTCTAATACAATTGAAAATAAAGGCAAGTACAACAAGAGTTGGGGTTGATGAGTCCCGAATTGATTCAGGACAAAAAATAATTGATAAATTTAATGTTAAGGATGCTAAAAGCTTTGGACAATATATTTTGCAAGTTGAAAATGAGATTGCATCTGAAAATTGGACTTTGATTGCACACAATAAAGATTTAACTAGCAGTCAGATGCTTTCCTCGACTAGTTAAATAATTCTCCAGGTCATGAAAAATGTGCGACTTAGAATTTTTAGGAAATTGATAGTTCATTATTAGTATCAATTCAAGAAAAGGATTTGAACAATGCGAGAGAATCTAGCAGTAAAAATGTAACAATCCTCACTGTGATTTTTAGTTTTTCTGTGTTTTGACCGTTTTATCCTTTTCCATAGTTATTTTATATTATCTATGAGTTGTGGGATGGTTGACACGGTCCCCAAAGTGTTCTGTAGTGATTCATGTGAGTTTGAGATTTTTAGTAGCCTTAAAGTGTTATATTTGATTTTAGTCAATATTTTGTGATCCAAACATCGGATGGTGATTCTGTCAGTTCCTTTAGATTTAGAATGTTGTTTTGGGTTAGTAACGTGGTTGGTTTGAATTTTGAGTCTTTGTCTTGAGTTTTGAGCATTTGGCTGAGAAGCTAGTTATTTTAGCCTAAAGGGGTTACCGGGGGTAACCTGTTGAAAACAATCTCTTTTAGTAAAACAGATGGTTCCATTAAGTCCGAAACATTGAAATTAGCCTTGTAGTATTATTGGCTTATTTTTGTGGGGTACCGAACAAATTTCAAGGATCCGTTTGGAAAGATTATTCTCCTTGGACTACTGTTGGTTCAGCTGTGCTGGTGCAACCACTTAAGCGGATACTTAGTCTCTTTAGCGGGTGTCGCTTAAGCAGACTATGGGTCGCTTTAGCGGACATGGGCCAGCTGGACCGATAAGCAGTCGCTTTAGCGGTAATCCGCCCGCTTAAGCGACCTGCCACGTGGCAAGTGACTACCGCTAAAGAGGTAGTCTGGCCGCTTAAATCTGATCACTTAAGCTGTGATTGCTATAAAAAAACTCCTTTTTCGTAATTCTTCTCCATTTTCACCATTTTGGAGCTTTGATACCTCGGGAAAGGCAATTTCAAAAGGACTTTTTCATCAAACTTTCTTAGGTAAACTTCTAAATCTTATTTCTATCATTACCCACTAATTTTTTTCTCAAAAAACAACATCAAAACCTGAATTTTAAACTTGAAATTTTGGAATTTTACGGGGTGAAGTGAGAAAATTCAATGATTTCAAGCTCGATTTCACCTTATTTTTGATGGGTTTTCATATTTAGAACCCTTAAAGTATGGGTAACATGATTCTTTAGTAAAATTTCCAGTTTTATCTTTTTATTTCGGGGTCGATTTTCAAAGTATTTTTAGACTCAGAAGGAAAGTAGCTAATATGGGTATCATTAGACTCCTTTTAACTTGTAGATTATATTTTTGATAGATTAGGTTCATTCCGAGGTCGCGCAGAAGGGAAAGTCTTCTTGTTAAGGGGTCCAAGCTCGAGTTGTAGCTTTTGGGGTAGGTTATGGCTTAATATTCTTCAGACCGAGCTGGGTAGTAACCATTTATATAAAGTATGATATGTGTTGAGAATTTTATCATGAGATTCATCTTTTGAGACTATAATTTTATTGTGCTGCCCGTGTGGGAGCTTATGTGAACCTTATTATTGACTTGAGAGATTATTATCATTGTGAGATTATTATCATTGTAATGCCCGTATAGGGGCTGGTATTGGTCTTGTTTGAGTATTATTTACCTTTATTATTATTTTAATGTCAGAGTGGGGGTTTGGATTGATATTATTGATGTCTTACATGACTCTTTACTACTGTGTTGTCATGCGATGGCTTGTATCATGGTCTATTGAGAATTAAGGAGACTTGAGCTCATTTCATACCATTATTGATTTGATTCATTATATGATGTTGACTTTATTATGAGCGTGCATTCTCGTTCATTCATCTATATTCATGGAACTGGTGCCACTCAGAAATACTAATTTAAAGGAAATGAGACACTTTATAAAAAGTCTTAATCGAGGGATGTGTCAGTAAAATTGATTGATGAGATTTGTGATAGTATATGGGTTGTGAACCCCCATGGGTCCTCTCCTAGAAGCTTATGCTTGGAAGGAGTATACGAGGTGATATTGAGACATTCCACGCTTATCATATCATTGCATTGCATCAGTTCATTCCTCTTATGTGTTATGTTATCGTGTAATTTAGTATTTCTTTTGTATATTTGTGTATAATTACTCTTATACTGTTATTGTAGTCGTATTATTTATACTTTTAAGAGATGTACGGCTTGAGCTACCATTGAAAACTTTTCTGTATACAGGTGGAAGCGTGCTCATAGTATCCTTTATATGTTTAGTCTTCTACTTTGCTTGGTCGGCCTATGATGCCTACTCAGTATAAGTAGACCGTACTCACTCCTACTTTCTGTATCTTTTTGGTACAGATTTCAGTTTGAGTGCGACCTGCAGAGTCTGAGTTCGTGCTGATTGAGAGTGTTTGGAGTACTGGTGAGCTCCTGCTAGGAGCATGTTCCAGACTTCCTCTCTATCATTATCTTGTCTCTATTTTATATACAGAAGTAGAGTTTTATGTATTTTCATACATTATGTCGATTTTTAGAGTGCACTTTACTCATGACACTAGATTTTGGGATTCCAGTAGTGTTTATTTCTGATTTTGGAGTTATTTATATATTTGGCTTGACTTGATCCTAAAAGTCTTGTATGTGATTATTATCCATTTTCTCTTTGTATTTCATATCTCTTGTGGAGTTAGGCTTACCTACCAAGGTTGGATTGGGGTAGGTGCCATCATGACCTCAGAATCTGGGTCGTGAAAAAAGAAGATCGAAACATGATAATAGTAGGAAGGCAACATCTAATGCTTTTCCATGTCTTTTGAAAAGAGACAAGATATTATAACGGAATCAGGTCCACGAAGTAATGACTCAAAATATCTATTATGCTTGAATAACATTGACGCTCTCTTAAAGGCTACTGCAAAGATGTAATATTATGACTGCAACGTTACATATTTTTAATCCTGAAGTAGCTAAGATTAATCAAGAAATTAGACAACAATTTTACTCAAATTCAATCCAGCAATCAAGCCACTCATGATCACATTGAATACCTCAGCTCATGAAAATCCTTTTTAATCTTTAAAGTTGTTGGGTGAACATCAAGGTGAATCTCGACAGCTCTTATTGTCAACAAGGAATGAAAAGGATTTGGTGAAAGTCTTGTCATCACTTTCTCAAGATAATTTCACAAACAATTTGATTATTTCTAAGAAAAAAAAAAAAGATAATTCCTTCTAAGTGGGTTGTTCTTGTTGATAAAAAGGAGCAGGTTTCATCTCATCCTTTGAATAATAAATTAAGTCCATAAACTCTCATATTTGTGTCTAAAAGTGTGATTGCATAGAAGAATGAGTCAATGCCTTATCATCAGGATTTAATTCAACTAATACTTATGCAATTAATTTGAGAATTTTTATTTTTTTTTATTAGAAAGATAATAGGATGATATATATTTTGATAAAGTGGCTAGAGAAGAAGATATCTCACCTAGGGAACAAAGAAATGGAAGCAACAAAATTCTAAAGAAGACACATGAAAGGTAACATAGTTGTGATGGTAAAGTGACTGACGGGTTTATTCTAAAGCACCTAGCAATGTGAGTGGCACAACAAAAAATTATGATAGTGCCAATAAAGCTTCAACAAGATCCAATTAATTCAAGAGGAAGTGATGAACTATCAGGTGTTGTTGGGTAGATTTGAAGAAAAAGACAAGAGAAAAATACTTCAAGTTACATTAGATGGACAATCTATCTTTTATAATTCATGCATTTGTGAAAGGAAGTTAGAGGTTGATAACTCAACTTTCTTCTTTGCTTCTATATTTTTCCATCATTTAAGCATTATCATTTATAATATCATCAAAGAGTATATTGCAAACTCTGTGATGATCATAAAATAGCTAGTTCTCTCTAGCTCTTTTTTTTCTCTCCATGCTTGTTAATTACTCCCTCCGACTCATTTTATGTGGCACCTTTTCCTTTTTAGTTCGTCCCAAAAAAAAATGTCATCTTACTATAACTAGAAATAATCTAACTTTAAAATTTCCCTTTGACCTTTCATGAAATGATTTAGAGACACATAAATATCCAAAAATTATATTAGACCACAATTTTAAAAGTCTTTCTTTTTTTCTTACACCGTGTTAAGTCAAAGATGTAACACCTCGTACCTTCCCGACCCTACTTGACAACTTTGAACAATGTCTACTTAGGTGTCAAGAGCCATAAGTATGTGTTTTGTAGTGCCATTGATGAAAGATTTGATATTGGGCCTAATATGTGTGATTAGACCTTTGTTGGAGGTGTTTGTGACTTCGGGGAGCAATTGTGGGGTGAAAAATGAGGCTTGGAGGACTTCCAAGCAATGGATATTAAGGTTAGGAGGTAAGCAAAAGACTTGAACTTGAAGGATCTAACCAAATCCGCAAAGAAAAGTCGAAGAACGGAAAAAAATCACAAATTGGGTGTGGGGCGCGCCCAGGGGCGTACCGGGCCGCTTCTGGCCAAAATTTTTTTGGCACAGGAAGCCCTGGGGCGCCTCAGGAAGCGTGCCAGGCCGCTATGGGCTGCATTTTTCAGCCCATAGGCAGCAAAGGGGCGCACCAAGCGGCGTGCCGGGGTGGTTTTCGCCAAAGTTTTTCTTTGACTATTATGATGCATATAAGACCTTTAAGTCATGGTATCATCACTCCATCATAGTAGGACTATTCTTAAGCGCGTTTAGCACCCGAGTTGGGGTTAATCCTTCGTCAGAAGTATTTTTAACACATTATGTTCAAGTAAGCCATGAGAGACTAGAATTTCTAGTTTTGCGATTGAGGCTACGAACGAAAATATCGTAAGTGAATATTATCGAGACATTTATAGAATTATTTAAACATGAGATATATGGTGGATTATACATTAGATTTGGTGGGTTAGGATGGCATGGGTTATTGGGCTCAATTTAAAGCCCAAAATGAAGCCAAAATGCATAGGCCCAAGGGGAAAAATGACCCATTCTTCCATTTGACCAAGCAACAATTGCATTTAATGTCAAGACTTGGATAAGAGTGACTTGAGGGACCTACAAATAACAAGAAAAATCAGATTCTTATTCCAAAAGACACACATCACATTTCTAGAATTCTCAAGAAAACTCCTTGTGGCTCTTCAAACCCTAAGTCATCTTTTGGACAAGATCATTATTTCTCAAGTTTGGGTAAGTGATTATTCTTGTACTTTAGTATATTATATGCATGAGAGATGGTGTAGAGCATGATGGTTATGTTGGCAAGTGTTGAATAGTGAACTTTTGCTTTTTGCTAAAGATGGGCCATTCTTTTTATTTAAACTTGAAAAAGGACTTGAGGTTTGAATAAAAGTGAATGGTATGGATAAGATATCAACATGTATGGTGTGATTATGATCCTAAACTTGTTATTTTTCTATAAGTGTAAATTATGAGATTTTGGCCGATATGTGATTATGAGGTATATTGAGGTGACTTGATGGAGTAATTGTAATGTTATGGTGATGGAGAAGTGTAAAGTATGAACTTGGTGTGACATGCTATTGGTTTATGATGTATTGGTCAATGTTGGGCATGTTGTGGTATTATTGGTATGACCATGCCGTAAATGGTATTGTAAGGTGGTAAATGACGTTATAAGGCAAACATGTGACTCATTATTCGTCTTAAGCACTTGTAAGGTAGTTGATTGTTAATGTAAGTTCCGTTATGTAATTGTGTTGTAGAGTGAAACGAAGGGAAGGAGCTGGACTATTGTGTTACGTATAGGATTGTATAGTCATATTGAGGAGATAAGGTATGTAAGGTTACTCTTTCCGTATCCTTCTGCAGCATATAGTATTCACCTTGTTATGGCACTTACTCATTTCTGAAGTGTCCTAAGGTATCTCATTTCAAGTTATCGTCTATTGTTAATCATATATATCTCATTCCTGATCTATTGTCACTCATGTGTCACATAACTATGAACATGGTTCCAAGTTCCAATAATGTTGTATTCAAAAGTTCCCAAAATGAAGTAATCCTTGATTGAGCTATTTTCTAAGATTGAAGAAGTGAGGTGATAAAGTACTTATTCTTGGGTGGTATCCCAGGGGTTAAAATACCTAGCATGGGTCGATCCCAATATCTACGGGTGGTATCCCAGGGGTGAGAAGAACACCTAGCATGGGTCAATCCCGTTACTACGGGTGGTATCCCAGGGGCAAAGGAAAAGTCTAGCATGAGTCGATCCCGAAAATTGTTGATTACCCACTGATCAGCTTGGGGCCCGGGCATTATATGAATGGATGAATGAGTAACAAATGAAGGGACGAGTGAATGAATGAATGAGCATAAAAGTAAAGAAAGTAATTCACATAATGTACACATTTCCATATATACAGAATGGTGACTTATCCATATTGAGTACTCATTTATATTTGATTTCATTGAAGTCTTTATGTAGCACACTGTTTATTATGGCCTTACATACTCAATACATTCTTCGTACTGACCCCTCTTGGGGAATTTACCTTACTTGCTGCAGGCACAGGTATTAGTAGACCGCCACAGTAAGCTGCGGGACATTCACTGATCTTTGGTGAGCTCCAGTTGGTTCGGGGTTTTTCGAGTCACAGTTGTATATTGGTTTTGGTATTGTAAATATTGTGTAAAGCGGGGACTTGTCCCGAATTTAAGATGGTTATGTATGTACTTCTGTTAGAGGCTTTTGTAGATATATGTGGGTATATGAATGTAAGATACGTATGTTCATCTTGACTTGATGGCCCTAACGGTCAAGTTTCTTATATGTACATGTCATATGTTCCATGATTTTCGCTGTTAGCATTTTATGTTCCTATGTGGTGGTGATGTTTCTTATGGCATGCATATGATTGGACATGAGCAAAGATTGGTTCTCTCGGGCCTCCTCGACTTCGGGTACCAGTCCGGCCCGAATGGGATTCGGGTCGTGACAAAAGAGTTCCACATAAAATGGGACAAAGGAAATAGTAGAGACTCGTTACCTCATTAGGTAAGGCATGGGCCCCCTGCTTGCACTTATCGCAATTGAATTTTTTAAATTTTTTAATAAAAGATCGCGAGACACTCCGTCTAGTGATGTACATTATCAAAAAAAAAAGTGACGGCGATAAAGAAGGGGCTGGGAATGGGGCAGGAAGGGTGAGGGTGGGGTGGGGCTACCAAGGCAGTGGACGTGGACGTCCATCATAAAAATTAAACTATTAAACTGGCATCTCATCATCAAAAAGTTTACCATGTAAGAGGCACACATATTACGTGACAGACAATAGATGTATGATGCCCTCTGATACTTTGCCAAGTGATATATGGATCCCACTTTCGAAGAATAGGCCAAAATCTTTTATTTCTTTCTCTATTTCTCCCTTATGCCAATTTTATTATTATTTTTATTCGTTCAACTATATTTTTTAAAAAAATTCTAGTATTTTATTATCTTAATAACATTTCCATGCACAAAAGTGCGGGAGTCAATATTTCGTGTAGGAGTATTCACGGATTGATGTTGGTCGATTTTTCACTGAAACGAAATCTAAGATATTAAGTCGTATTTCAAATATTGAAATCAATTCAAACTAATTAAAACGGTTTTTTGTCGCTTTGATTTTTATCCAATTTTTTGGTTATTCAGTTTTAGTCATTTTTTTAATATAATACTACCAAATCAATTTACTCTTTAAGAAAAGAAGGAAATACAAAATTCAAGTTATATATGTAACTTTCTCAAAAAAATTGTATACATTATTAAAAAATTTAGCCATTTCTAATGAATGTAATAAAATTTCTTACAACAAATATTTGTGCAAGCAATTAAATATTTAGCTATGATATATTTGACGATATTTGAATTAAACAATTATAACTAATTAAAGGAATACCTGTTATTTTGAAAAAGAAATAGATTCTTGGCATTGTTAAAATAAAAATTACAAATCAAACTAGAAAGTAATCGCAAAAATTCGATTACTGTAAAAACAAACACCTAAATTACGAACCAAGAGTGCAAAAAACTAATATGTACCATAAATTTTTAAAAGAATTATATAATGTGTATGTGTGTAACTATAATTTTTGAATATGTATTTATATAGTCGGTTTGATTTTGATTTTTTTCAAATATTTTCTACTTGAAATCAAAACCAAAAAATGTCTAATTTTTTCTTCTACTTGGTTCTAATTTTTTTTTCGTTTTTTCCTAAACATCCCTAATTTCTCGCCTAACTCTTCTTATTTTAACATTCTAACTGTTAAAATCTAACACTATAAATTATTTCGTTCTCTTATTCTTCTCTAAGCAATTTCATTATTTTTCAAAGGCATTAAAATCTATCAAAACTATTCAAAAAAAATCATAAAGAAAAGATCAGCACTAATTTTTACAAATAATTACGTATTGACATTGTTTTCATGAAACCTAATAACGAAAAGCAGCCACAAATAAGTCATTAATAAAGTGGATTAGGAGTAAAGTAGATGTAGGTCAGATGGGTGATGAGAGGAAGAGAGTGGTAAAAAAGTGAAATGAGTTTGAACTCCAAAAAAATAAAAAGTAAAAAGAGGAAGAAAGAAAGAAAGTGAAACGGGTAAAGTCTATGTCCCACGATAGACACTTGTCAAGCGTAGAAAGGATCACACAACTGACACTTTTTATGTCTCATACAGAATAAAAAATTTCCCTCATCGTCATAGGCAAAATCAAAGTTTTAAAAGGATGAATGCATTATTATGAGATCTTTAATTTATTTTTGGCGACTTTAATCTTTAGATTATTACCTTTAATTTATTAATATTTTTGAAATTGTAGGTTTAAAATTGTTATTATTTTTATTCTTTTAGTGATACATATATATATTATATATATATATATATATCATATTCTTTGTCAAAATTTGAAAATATTAGGATCAGTTGAATATGATACATCATCCACTGCTACTATTTCTTATATAAATATTGGTTTAATCATATAAACTATACGATAATAAAAGTAGAACATGAATTTCATTCTATCAAACTTTGAAAATTTGAAAGAATAAACCAAACAAAGAAACAACGAAAAAGGTACCCTGAGCTTAATTCTAAAAAAAAATTAAAGTATAAGGCAAACGTAAAAAACCGTCAATTTTACTTGTAAAGGTACACCCAATAATTATTACATCACATGGCACTTTAAGTTTGAGTGCACACATATATATTGAAGTGGTCTTGCAAAATAATATTGTTATACATGATCTAGAGAGAGAAGCACGGATTCACATGAATTCATACTTTTCTACCTAGATACGCCCTTCTTCGTCAGCATAGTTGTTATAAAAAGGGGAAAGTTTTCTTTATAGATATTAAGATGAGCAGAGGTGGATTCAGGTTTTGGAGGTTTCGGGTGCTAATAATTCGAGTTGAATAAACGGGTCGGGTTATTTGATTTTATACTTCGATTTGGATTATTTATCTTTTCGATTTATATATACAAATCGATTGAATATGCAGACTTGTTTAATAATTTCTTTTATATGCAATTCATTTTATTTTTATAGGAATAAGAGGCCTTATTCTCTAAAATTTTGAGAAAGAAAATACCATATTAAAATCTGAACCGTATAAACTATCTAATATTGCTACCTCAACATATTCATATTTCATTTTCTTTGTGTGTTGTTTAGGATGTATAATTGAAAATGAATCAAGAATTATAGTTTCAATCAATCATTTTTATTTAACACGAACGCTGGTGAAAAATCAAACTAAACTTTAAATTTTAAAATTCATCGTTTTAAAAAGCTTAACCCTTTTTTTTAATTTATAATTTACTAATTCAAATATATTTTTATTAATATTTATGTGATGTTTTAAAATTTAATACTCATTGGCATTATGCAAGTAAAATGCATATCAAGAGATTTTTTTTCAAAAAGAGAAGACCATAATTAATTAAAGCAAAAAAGAAAAAGAAAAAGAATCAATATGAAGAACTAAAGAATAGTATGTAACCAACAAAAATTGTGGTGGAGTGGTAAGTACTCCTTCATCCTTAACCAGAGGTCTCGGGTTCGAGTCCCCCTGGGTGTGGAGCCGCCTATGTTAGGGAGCGCTTTACCCTCCAATGTGGGACTTCCCGACACGAATCCAAATTTAGGATTTAGTCGGGCTTCTATGCTAGTATCGGACACCAGGTGGGAAATTAAAAAAAAAAAGAATAGTATGTAAAGAAGAATTAAAGAAAAAGATAAAAAGAAAATGAACAAGAATAGGAAGCATGCGTGTGAAAGTGGTAAAAGAACAAAAACAAGAAAAAATAAAGTGCTGCGTTGAGCTTTGAACTCTGATCGCTTGGGGGGAAAGTGGGGACCTTGGCCAATGGCACCACTCACTCTTCTTTTCCTCTGGGTGCCAAGCTTAATATATAGCAGAAGTGTAATACGTATACACATATATACACATAGTTTCAACCGATGGTTGCGGATGGCGTGGCACCCCAACCCTTCTTAATAGATCCGCCTCTGAAGATGTGTAAGTGGTGGTAATGATAGTGGTGGTGGTGATGGATTTGTTGGCTAGCTCGTGCAATCAAGAAAAAATATCTTTGCTGCTTTTTTTTTCAAGATGAAAAAAAACTACCTTACTAAAAATGACCTCACGTATTCATTTACCATTTGAAGAGAAAAAGTTTATTTATAAAAAAATTATTTATAGATTTACTATGTTACTTTTTAATGATCTTGTATATATATACTAGATAAGGGTGCACGGGTGTCTAATCATTATTTTCTCACGATACGTAAATAATTTTTGAGATGAGTGAGAAAGTGGATTAAATATTATCAATTTTCTAATACTCAAACGACTTATAATAATTAATTAGGGGCGATATAGCAAAATCACCTGGTTGCAGCAGGTGGGTTTGTCCCTTAATTTATCATTTTGTATTTATTTACTTTTTTAATTAAATATTATTAATTTTCTAATACTCAAACGACTTATAATAATTAATTAGGGGTGATATAGTAAAATCACGGGGTTGAAGCAGGTGGTTGGCGCCATAATTCATCATGTTGTATTTATTTGCCTTTTTTAATTAAATATTATTAATTTTTTAATACTTAAATGAGTTAAAATAATTAATTAGGACCAAGAGGTGGAGGAACGGATAAGATCCGTCCGATCAAAGGCCGTGGACGGCCGATATCTTTTTGGTCATACCAAAGACCCACACTTATTAAAAGGGATGATTAAATATTATCAATTTTCTAATACTTAAACGACTTATAATAATTAATTAGGGGCGATATAGTAAAATCACCTAGTTGAAGCAGGTGGGTTTGTCCCTTAATTTATCATTTTGTATTATTTACTTTTTTTAATTAAATATTATTAATTTTCTAATACCTAAATGAGTTAAAATAATTAATTAGGACTAAGCAGTGGAGGAACGGATAAGATCCGTCGGATCAAAGGGGGAGGTGGACGGCCAAGATCGTTAGTTGTTAATTATATTACTTTTTAACGTAATGTAATTTATCATTTTATGTCTATTTTACTTTTTTTTAATTAAATATTATCAATTTTCTAATACTTAAACGACTTATAATAATTAATTAGGGGGTGATATAGTAAAATCACCAGGTTGAAGCAGGTGGGTTCGTCCCTTAATTCATCATTTTGTACGTAATGTAATTTATCATTTTGTGTCTATTTGACTTTTTTTAAATTAAATATTATCAATTTTCTAATACTCAAACGACTTATAATAATTAATTAGGGGTGGTATAGTAAAATCACGGGATTGAAGCAAGTGGGTTCGTCCCTTAATTCATCATGTTGTATTTATTTACTTTTTTTAATTAAATATTATTAATTTTCTAATATAGAAATGAGCTAAAATAATTAATTAGGACCAAGAGGTGGAGGAACGAATTAGATCTGTCGGATGACGGAACACGTGGACGGTCGAGATCCGTTTGGTCGTCCAAATGGATCACCGCTTGTTAAATAGGATATAAAAGAAATCATATAGGAGTAACATTTATAATGAATTATAAACAAATTTCCCAGCAAAATACGTCACTATACCTACGTCACTTATATTACGTGACTTAAATATACAAAACTTAATTTCAAATTGACTCTAGAAATATCATAACGTTACACGCGTACTATGACTTATTAATATCATGTCACACGGAACTCTGTGTTTAAATAAAAAGTGACTAATCTTGAGCAACTACTATGACTTTGTCTTTCTTTTGACGTGTTATCTGACTGGCCATATCTTTCACTAACTCGATTAATATCTTTTTGAATATTCGTGATTAATCAGGAGTGGACTTTTTGTAGAATATTTTGGAGTCTTTCTTGCATTATTCTTGCTCTCATTATTTCAAAGAATATACATCATAAAATATTTTAAAAATATCCAGTAAGATAACTAGAGCTCAAATAATTTATCGAACATCAAAAGAGAATTACATCCACAATTAGTGCCTACTGATGCTCCTGACACAGCTCCCTCCTAATTTATGTGACACTATTTGACTTGACATATTGTTTAAGAAAAAAAGAGATGACTTTTGAAACTTTTGATTTAAAACAATCCTTAGATATTTGTGTGGTTGTAAATTATTTTATTAAGGATAAAATGAGATTTTAAAGTTAGATTATTTCTAATTATAATAAGGTATCATTATTTTTTAAACGAATTAAAAAGAAAAGTATGTCACATGAAATGTGACGGAGGGAGTACTATTCATCGATAATATTTCAGCTAGTTTCATTTGATTTGCCACTCTATTTATTATATTGTCATTTAATTATGATACTTTTAACTACTCACTTTTTTCTAATACACGAGAAAAGACTAGAGAAAACACGCAAAAGACACCAAAAGTTTCAAGCAAAAGTCACCAGAATTAAATCATTGAAACGTTTAGGTCATTTCAGTGACGCACGCAATGGGACGTCGCCTCTACTTGCCGTCAAAATGAGTTTTGAATCAAAATGTTATAATTTATAAATACACCTAATATATATATTTATACACTGTTTTCTTGATAAATTTGTAATTAAGTAGACATATTGTAAGAAGTTTGCTGAAAAATATTGCTGCAGCTTCCTCAGACTAACAATTAAATAGACAATTTGTAAGTAGTTCAAACAGGTAGCTTGCAAATAGCTCAATCAGAAAGTTTGCTAACAACTTCTGAAAAGCGTGTAGTAGCTTCTTGAAAAGCCTCCAACAATTTCTTTTCTTCTATGTATGGAAAGTCAGTTCAGCTCATTCGTATATCAATCAAAAGAGTAATAAAATCTTCCCCCTTTCCTCGCAATTTCTTTGTATATATCTCTTGTTATTGTGTATTTTTATTGTTATTTCATAACAATAAAGTTTTCTTTCCTGGAAAGAACCAAAGTAATGTGAAAAAAGGGACATGAATACCTATATGTGTGTGGACTAACGCCCTACCTAACAGGCATTAAGTGCACAGTGAATCCATATAATTTCATGCGCACTTTATTGATTTTATCTTCAAGTCATGTGTATTTGTCATGTGACATAGGTTCACTTCAAATGTGTAATGATTACTCTCTCCGTCCCAATTTATGTGATGTACTTTGACTTGACATGAAGTTTAAGAAAGAAAAGAAGACTTTTGAAACTTGTGGTCTAAAATGAGTCATAAATATTTGTGTGGTTATAAATCATTTCATTAAGGATAAAATGAGTATTTTAAATTTAAATTGTTACCAAATATAGAAATGTGTCATTCTTTTGAGGACTGACTAAAAAAGAAAATGTGTCATATAAATTGGGCAGAGGGAGTATTACTTTTTGCTGTTAATTTTATAACGATGTCACACATGATTACATGTACGTAAAAATAACCCGTAATAAAAATTTAGATTATATTCATTATTGAAAAAAAGGAAAAATGACTAAAATGACGTCACTATTATGGTCGGAGTTGCACCAACAGACTTAGGAGTATATTTTATGGGGGTCTATGACCCTCCCGTATTTATTTTCAAGCATTTTTTGACATTTATGGTGTGAACTGAATAACAAATTAAGGCTTTATTATTTTCTTTGTACACACTGCTAATCTAATCAAAAGACGAAAAAACAAAAGGGCTCGATCATTATTGCTCATTTACACTCTCCGAATAAAAGAAAAAATGGAAACCCTCTCGATCCTTTACATTTCAACTTTTTCACGAAGAAATAAGTTGAATCTCTTGAAATTTAATCTCGTGAATCATTATATTCTCCCATAATTGAGTTTTGGCTTCTGTGACGTCGGATAAATGCCAAAAGAATGCTTTAAAACATATCCAAGAGTATGAGTGTGTTACTGCAAATCTGATCATAGTACTAAATCCCACGTAAAGTATAAGTGTGTTACCGTAAAAAAATCTAAAATTTAACTTAGTTTGATATATACAAAGTCATTAATGTATGTTACAATCTGTATGCATTAGCCTATTTTTCAGCCTAATGATCCTACCATCAGAGGCGGAATCAGGAATTTGACGAAGAGTGTACAAATTTTTTTTCTCAGTTGCTTTAAGGGTGTGCAAAATTAAATACACACTCATAATAGCTAACATTTAGCCTATATATACAATATAATTTTTCGATAAAGGGTGTGCACCTGACCACCCTTTGATATAGGTGGCTCCGCCATGCATACCATCCCAACCACCCATAATGGTCATGGCCAGGGTCATCCCCTTCTCGCTTCCTTTTAATCAAGAGAAAAGACATAAAACCCTCCCTGAACTTGTCAGCCTGACTTACTTTAGCACTTTAACTTTACATGCAATTGTTTACCCCCTTAAATCTTCTTGAAGTGCATAAATATCCCCTTAAGGCTGACGTGGCATAAAAAAAAAAAAACAAAAAAAAACGCATGATTCTAATTTTTTTAACAAAAACTGATCCCACCAAGTAGAAAAAAGAAAAGGAAAAATACCCCCCCCCCTTCCTTTCTAATTCTGCAAACCTCCATTCCCTTTCCCCTCATTCAAACTCCACACACAGCTTCTATACCCTTTATCTTCATCTTTTTTTAATTTTTTTTTTCTTCTAATTTTCTCTTCTTCTTTTTTCATGATAAATTAAAGAAAGCAAAATTATCAATGAAAATTAGATAAAATTATCAAGATTTTATTTTTATTAAAATTGAGATTTCTGTTAAAATAAAAAAATCACATTTACATATTTTATAATTTCAAGAACTAATTAGTGTTGTATTTTATGAGAATTAGAATTTTTCTATATCAAAATATCAAAAATGGAGATTGTATTATTTTTCTTGCTTGAAAGATCTAGTCCATCTTTATTTGTTTTGCAATTTTTTTTGCCTCAAACATCAAAAAGAGAGAAATTAATACGAAATTTGATGATGAAGAATTCATTTTGTTGTAATTTCACATCAATGGATAAAGAGGAAGCAAACTTTACCTATAGAAAGTGCACAAGAGAGTTTTCTTGAAAAGAAATTGGTGAAATATTGTTTGAAGAAATTAAGATTGAAAAAAATTATTAGCGAAAATCTAATCCATCAAGAACAAAGAAGGAAAAAAAAAAAAAGAGTTGGATGGAGGTTGAAGAAGGTGAGGTGGGTCGGCCAGGGGCGGATCTAGCATATATCCAGGGGGTTCATCCGAATCCCCTTCGGCGAAATATTACACTATTTATACAAGGTAAAAATTATTTTTTATGTATATGTAGTAGATGTTGAACCCCCTTCGGCTAGTTTATGTGCGCACTTTGAACCCCCTTAATGAAAATCCTGGCTCCGCCACTGAGGGCGGCGGAGATGGGGTGGGGGGTGCGGGGTTTACAGAACAAGGAAGGGGGTGGGAGGTTTGAAGAAGAAAGTGGGGTGAAGGTTATTTTTTTCTTTTTTCTTTTTATTATATAATATATATTTATATTAGTGGGACAATCTTTTTTTTTTAAAATAATTTTTTACGTGAAATGATGTGGCATTGAGGTGGCAATGACGTGGCGCGCGTGTAATGCACCTTCCAGTGTGAGAGTGATATTATATTCTTAGGATGGTACTTAATTCATTTACAAATTGTTTAAGAGGATATATAAATATTTATAAAGTTAAAGTGCTAAAGTGAGTCAGGCTGACAAATTCAGGATTTTTTTTGTGTCTTTTCTCTTTAATCAAAGGCTCTATTACATTTTGTCGGGGCGAGCACATCTTCCCCTCTTTTCCTTTGATTGGAATGTATGTCCTAGGACAACTTGTCTGTGTCATTGCCACAAAATATGCATCGAGAGTATCATCGGGATCAGTAGGAGCATTAACATCATGTGGATCATGTGCATTATCGAAAACATTGGGACGCTCAGCTGAATGGTTAGCTAGAAAAGCAAAAGAGTACACATGTGTCGAAAAAAGTTACAAAACTATACAAAAAGTAAGTACTTATTTGTAATGACCTTCTAGGTCATTTTTCAATTTTCATGCGTTTTCGATATTTTGAGCTTCTCGATAGTTGCTATCAGTTATTTATTACCTATCAGGACAGGTGGTTCGATTTTTGGGTAATTCATTTGAGAATTTCATTAATATCGAGTTTATTCTGAAATGTTTAATTTAAATTAGAGTTAAGTAAATTTACAATTTTTATTTTTATTGCCTTTCTAAAATTTTTTTGATATTTACGAAAATTCTTTAGCTATGATATATTTATATTATTTTATAATTTACTAATATTTTAAATGGAAATAGTGAGTCTAGTTATGTTAAAAAATTCTTATTATATCATAGAGGTTGTATTCGAAATAATTTTCTATTAATTGTGATATATTTAAAAAGTTATATTTATTTTACCGCGAACTTATGCAACACCTCGTACACGTGGAATGGACATCCAAGATTGTCAATAGTTAAGGAGGGGTGGGGTGATGACACCACTCACCCTACGTGGAGGATAAAGAAAGGGACAACAAGTTACATTTTGATTACATTAATTAGTTGATTTTTAATTTTTTCTTTCATCCATTATAAAATATTTGATGACAGGTGTGTATATAGATATGTATATGTTCTACAAAATAGTAAGGTATGCTAGCACATCACTTTGGTCTATTATCTTTTCAAATTATTTTTATTAAAATAAAGTGATAATTATCTATTTTAAGGTTGGCAACACTGGCTTTCTTATATAAACTTACGTGATCTATGAGCAACTTTTTCATTTGAAACCTTAGATATATCAATTCTATATGGAAGCTGCAACACGCGCATATGCATTTGTACTAAGCAATGAGTGTTATTGGAAAATATATATTGACGATTTATTTGATTCCAAAAATAAAATTGATTATCTACACTAAATTATTTTAGCTTGGATTCTATTGCGAAGCCCGAACCTAGGGGAGGGGGGGGGATTTTTTTGATTCTTGGTTTTTTTTGACATGGCGGTTTTTGGAGATCGTATGGAGGGAATGAGCAGCTCATGGACAGTTCGAGGCTGTTGTTCGGCATCCAGGTAGGCTACGGTCTATTCTTCTCTACGAGATTGTGTATTGTATAGATTGCATGCTAGGTAAGGGATTATAGAATAGGTTTATAGCTAGTTGTATCATGATTTGACCGGTCTAGGAAATTTAGAATAGAATTGTAAATTGAGCCACCCGTCACAGCTATAGGATACCATTAAGTCTGATTATTTATGTACATGACCTTAGGTTGACATTAAGAACCTTTAGTGTAAGACTTACCATGTTACTTAGTGAATTGAGCGATATTCCTTGATTAGGTCCTCTTGTAGCTTTATGCCCTTGTTTACATTAGTTTCCTAATTTATGGTACTAACATCTTGTTGGGCCTGAGGCCATGGTTACGATATCAGTTGGATACCGGGTTAGTACTCTATCGTTTGAAAGAACGTGGATATAGTTATGGATGCGTAGACGCTTACGGTTGTATTGTTTGGATACTGGTGAAGGCATGCATACATTTAGACGCATTTACTTATTTAATAGTACAATTTTGGTTGGAACCTTGATTTTACTACTGTTTTCTAAAAAGGGATTCATTCCCACTTTTTCTTAACTTTTAAAATTAATTCTTTGAAATGGAAGTCGTACCACCCTTATTATTGGATTATGATATTTTAAACTAAATATACTACTTGAAAATTCGACCAAGGCTTATTCCTATCCATTATCGATTCACTCATTTTATCACTACTTATTTCACTATGGCCGTGGGAGATTCCAACCCTTTTTATATTATTCTATTATTTTAGTCCCAAATTCGATCTCGGGCGATGGGTTTACAGATTGATACTCATTTAGCCTCGGTTCAAGTTCGAGCAATTATTACATCATTATTTCTCTCCGGTACTAGACAAAGTAGATTGGTTATAATGGTTATTGAAAGTCCTGGTTTGGGATCACACAGTGTATATGGATATCCCGAGTTCCCTATGGGACCCTTTGTCCGATGAGTCACGGTACCAGAGAAGGATGTTCGTCGTAAGTCTTGCCTTTGTGAGCTACAGAGATGGAGGAGGTAAATATACTTGGTATATTATGGCACTCGATTGGTTGATAGTACTGGATTATCCTTGCATTCATTCATTATTATGCATTTCCTAACACCAGTATAATTGTTTGACACTTGTATCTATCGGTCTTATGGGGGTCGTATAGGTAGATGTTATGGTTGCTGTTTGATGAGTGTTTTCTTGTGCCTTCCAGGCTTATGGGGGCCCAGTTAGGTTATTATTTGTCCGGGCTAACCGGTTACATATTTACTAGTTATTATTGTATAGTTCATGGCAGGTTGGTTATGGATTGGTACCCGAGGTTGTAGGTACACTTTTGAGTTCCTTTATTCTTTTTTAAGGTAAGAATTGATTATCGTTAGAATATCTCATGCCTATGAACATTTCAGTTAGAGACCCTGATTATGCTAGTGTTAGACCCCTTATTGCTTATGACCCCGGTGTTGTTAGATTAGTTCCCTCAGAGTAGTATCTTTGTATTTGGTTATCCATATAGCGCGGTTATATATCTATATCTATCTATCTATATATTGTTATTTGGCCTACTATTTGGTGGATGGCTAACATTATTGTTACCGAAAAGGAGGATGTTGAATGGGTGGCTGGTAGATCATAGCAAATGAAGAAGTGGCAGTTGAGCTTCACTGCCAAATCTTGATAGACTATAGTCCATCATTGATTGGGTCCCATATATGGAGATAATGTTTTAAGCCCTGATCGACCTGCCTTATTAGTATGAATTATGGAAGGTTATGAGATTAACATCACCGAGTTGATTGCTTGAGAAATCCAGGATAGAGCAGTTAAGCCCGAGAGGAGCATCCCATTTCCGTGCCTAGTTACTCAAATTTGCTTAGATGTGGGTGTTCCTATGTTTTCAAACGTTGATCAGTTCATAGTGGTTCATCACACTACCAATCTTGGACTTATTTAAGATCAGATTAACCCAGTTTCACGAGCGAAGGTTGCAGTGGGGGTGGCATTGCTAGAAAGGGCCTTTCAGTCGAGTGAGCAAATAAAGATTGATACATCTGGCTTTGCTGATATTGGGATGCCATAGGTTGAGTCCCAGACTGAGACTTCGAGGCTCGAACCTCATGCTACTGCTGATTCTACCACTTCTTTTGCCTCACAACCAGTTTCAGTTTTGATCTCACCGACTCCTACTCCTGGTTCATCCATGCCTCGCCCACCTGCTAGTGGGTACATTCTAGTACTACAGGAGTTTATAAACACCATGATGAAATGGTTGGACACAGTTGAGCAAAAGGTTGACAACATTTAAAACTGGGTTCAAACTTGGGTAAAGGGTGAGATCCGGGCAAAGATGCATGGGATGCAAACCTGTTTTGACAGCTTTGAAAATAGGATTAATGACAAGCTTGAGAGTAAGTCCCTGGACCTAAAAGATATTAAAGAAGAGCTTGCCTCCCTTCATGCTGCACTTGAGGACATGTCATCTAGACAGTTTTAGGAATTTTTGACTCCAACCATGCTCATGATAAAAGAGATCGAGGTAGACAACGTACGGGGAACTAAGGGAAATGAAAAGAGTGCTGAAGATAGTATGGATCTAGAACGAATAAGGAAGAAGAGAAAAAGAGATAAATAAAATTTGAACAGAGCGATGGAGGCAAGCAACCATACCTCCCAAGACCATTTGTCCGAGATTCATGAGATGGGGAATGGAGCCGGGAGCTCTAGAGTTCTTGAGGCCCCAAGTGATGTTATTGTTTAATACCGTGGATAGTGGTGGGGGTACGATAGTTTCCTCCATTAGTTCGATAATTTTGAGTGCACCGACCAATATTGAGTTGAGCGTTTTAGTCACCGCCGAGGCTATGAGAGTGGAGATTGGGGTAAGTTCTGAGACCCCGACAACTGATGAGACCACATTCGGTACTTAGAGCACCATAAGTATGTCCTTAGCCTTCATTTTTAATATTTCTGCTTATGCATGAAGTGAGGACACTGCATGTTCTCCAAGTTGGGGGTGAGGGTGTACCACCACTCAGGGTTTTTTGTTACCGTGTTTCTTTTCTCCTGGGTGTGCCATCATAGTATAATCGACATGTTTAGTTTTTTATTTTTGTTTTGATGTGCTTTGTTATGTGTGAGTAGGAGAAAAATAAGGGAACCTTGGTTTAGTCAAATTTTTACAGTTTCGAGTTTGACTCTGATGTTTAAAGGATACCCCTACTAAAAATTTATTTTTGACTATGTGTTGTACCTGTGTTTAACTATAACCACTATTGGATCTCATTATGGCATCAACTTTATAGACATAATAACCGTAGCTTAGTAATGCATGAACTGGACAGGTAGTAGCTGATGGTGTGGACCTGTGCTATGTGCGTGTGAGATACTTACATAGTTTAGTAGTGTATGTGCGGTCTAGAACTTGCCTTGTTAGTCTTGCCCAGGTTGTAGGATAGTTAGTTAGAAAAGGATCATAGGTTGTTTATAAATAAGTCCATTTAGCCTAAATGCCCGACCAAATAGAATGAATATCCCTTGATCCCGAGTTTGAGCCTAAATTGACCTATTTCTTTCATTAGCCTCCTCACTTTTCCATTTCTACTTACAATGAACCTGTTTTGGCCCTGGTCTCTCTTTGGACACCATGCACCTCAACTTAGGCAAGTCACCTAAGTTGAGGGTGGCTATCATAGGGGTGCGTAGTATAAAATGGGTACGAAAAAGTAGTTGATAAAAGATAAGAAAAAGGATTCGGATGTGGTAAAGAAAAAAATGATGAATAAAAGTTTGCAAAAGAAAAAAAGAGAGAAAGTGTAGAAAGAGAACCGTACCTAAAATCTGAAGAAAAGCAAAGGAGAATAAGGGAGAAAACAATAAATGAGGTTGAAAAGTGGAGCCAAAAATAGTGTAGTGCCAAGGAGGGTTGAGTCACTATATCCATATGTACCATACCCGTCCCCAAGCCTAAATTACAAGCTGATAAAAGTCCGATAGTGATCCTAATCTAACCAACCGAAAGACTAATGTATAGAAAATAAGGCAAGCCTATGATATTTCACGCACATTGTTAGAACTTCTTTGTGAGAGCGAGTGTCTTGATTTAGACCCTATTTATATGTGTATATTTAGACTGTGAGCGTGCGATACTTTTTTATTGTGAGGTCACATGGGTTGCACTGTTGGTTACTATTTGTTCAGATAACGTCAATTGTGTATATTCTTGGTTGTTTGTTCATAATGTGATGCCATCTCTTGATCCTGTTGTGTTAGGGTAATGGGTTGCATGTGTACACACAATGGTTTTTTGAATTCTTGAATAGGAGGGGGGGTTGAAAATTTATGCTAAAAAGAATTGTATTGACTGTTGCAGGTCCCTTAGGTTTCTCTTAGTTAAGTGTCGTAGTTGTTGTGTTTTTTTATTTGCCTGAGGACATACAAACATTCTAAGTATAGGGTGTTAATGTGTCGTGGTTTCATGGCATTTTCGACACTTAAAATATGAAAAATATTCTAATCCTAAGGCTTGTTTAAGTGGATATGATATGTTTGTGTTAGTTTTGCAGAAAAATAGGTCTTGGTGGTAATTGGATGAAAAATGAGCTAAAATTAACCAAGTGTTGGAACTGAAGCTTGGCCATGAATCATCGGGTCATGCTACGAGTCATGGCCTGACCTGTTGCATTAACAGTGAGCAAGACTTAGAGGGTTGAAGATCAAATACTAGCTACGATTGCACCATACGAGTCGTTGGGTGAGGCAATGGGTTGTCTGATGACCCATCCTAAGCAGATTAACCAAAAGTTCCAAAGAGGTGAAATTTCTTCCCAGGGGAAATGACCACTCCATACGAGACGTCAGGAGAGGCTATGAGTTGTTTCCAAGACTCGTCTTAAGTGCATTGTCCCAAATTCCTGAAAGTTGCAAAGGTGACCCCAGTTGTAACGGATCACCTAACAAGTCGTTGGGTGTCCATACGAGTCATCACTAGCATAACATGAATACCAGACAATGGAAGCTTAGCAGCACACAAAGAGTCGGAGTCAGACCCTATGACTCATTATCAAGCTCGTCACCTCTGCCAACTTATTTTTTCTATTGTGTTTAGGACATGGTTTCTTTTGTATCTATAAATACTCCTAATAGGTTTTATGTTTGAGTTTACGTTCTATTACTACTTTTGAGTCATATACTTGCTCTTGAGAGTTGTAAACACATATTTTGAGAGTTTTAATTTATAGTTGAGATTTGTGGTTTTCATCTTCTTTGTGTAAGTGAATAATTATGTTTTCTTATCAGAATTATTATTGTGTTCTTGCAATTCTTAGTAGCTAAACCTCCATAACTAGGGTTGTAGGAACCATAACGGATTAACAAAGTAGGGTTCGAAGTACAAGGTGATTCTTGAAGGGTTTTTGTGCATGTATTATTATTCTCTTCACTTTGATTGCCTTCTAACAATGGCCAATACTAGAACTCACATTATCTTTACTTGGTTTTGAAGAAGGGGTAACTGATGGGCGAATGGAACAAACATCGAAGACTTGGAGCTATCAACCTTCACTTAATAGCTTGAGTTGTAGATGTGGGAAAGCTAATCTGAGATCTAAGATAAGGGTTAGAGTGCAAAACTCATGAGACGTGGAAGTGTAATTGAGAATAGTCATCTAATAGGGGCCTAAGGTCATTTAGATAAACTTGACTTATCCATTCTGCATGCCAAGCACCGGGAGAGATCACTAGTATGAAGAACCTACAGAGTTATGAACGTATGGGAAACACAGTCCTAGTGTCTCTCATCTATTGATCACAAACTTGGCAAAATTTGCAATTGTTACTTGTTCAAAGGCCAATTTACAAAAACCCCCAATTTACGAAAATTCTTTACTAATAGCTTAGATAACTGCATCAATCAAGATTCTAGCTATTCCCTGTGGTATCCACCCTAACCTTTGTTGGGTTATATACTTGATACAGTAATCACTTTATACTTCATAGCGAGGTGTAATTTGGGCGACATCAGTCTATACTTATCCCGACTCCCATATCTACTTAAGGATGCTATAACCCTAACTCTTTTCCCTTTTTATACACTACTATCAATCCTAATATACGTGACTAACCCTAATTTGGTTTCATACACCCACAAACTTCTTCTATTTCTCTTAACATCACCAAGACTAGCCTTCAAATCTACCGACTCCTCCTTCGAACCTCAACATCACTCCTACCCTCTGTTTTTGACTCGAAACACACACAAGGCAACTTCACATCCACTTCAAGGTTCATTTACTAACCTACCCCATTTAACAAACTCATAACAACCCTCATCTACCGACCTACCCCTAGTTCGCACAAATATCATAACCTCCCAGCAATTAGCGGGTTAACATAATTCAATAACTCAACATGGATTGATAGATTCATTAATTCATTATCCTAGGTTCAATTTGTTATCAAATCCATCCAAACTCTGTTCTTGTAGGCCTAAGCATGAAATCTCCTGTCATAACTATAGTTGTTACATGCGTCTAGCCTGAGTCTACTACAATTAAACCATAACATACCTTGTAGACGAGTTGTGCTGCTACAAAGAGTGAAGAGTCTTTCTTCATGTGCCTTTTCCTCTCCAATCCATTGGAATCTTCGTCGGGAATTCTTGAAAATGTCCCTCTCAGAGGTTGGCCTCTAAAACATTATCATTCTAAGCTTAAGGTTCATCTGGGGTGTTTTTGGAGGAGGCAAACGAAATAAAAGTGCTCAACTAGGGGGAGGGTTTAAACAAAACTCGGGTAGCTAGTTACCTTACCATCGCTACGGCGATGGAAGTGTCGCTGCAGCGACAAAACTGCTATTGTAGATCGGCAGGCCAAATCCAAAATCAAGGATTCAACCTAAATAAATTTGGGCCATGGGCCTTTCCCTATGAAAATTATTTCAAAAAGGTCCGAAACTGATTGAAGTATTTTTTTGGAATGATTTTTAGCATAATGATGACTTGGGTCATTACAATAGATACTAATTTACTCATCATTTGTCCTCAAATGGTTATAAAAATAAGGAGGAGAAGTTTTTAGCACGATTCTTGGGATCTCAACCAACACAATGGTTAGGACTCTTCGCTACCTTCTATCCATATTAATTAAATCGATAACACGTTCCCGAGCCGCGATCAATTAGATTTACTACCACCATTATCCAACCAGTCTACGCATCACAAGTCACTTAGCTGTAGCATAACGTAAGATTACTATAACCCAAGGAATACGATTCATAATAAATTTTATGTAACGGGTCATTCAAAATACCCGAAACACTTTTTATTCACAGCAACGAGGGTTTAGCAGTTTCAAAAGTAGGGAAGTGGGATTCATTTTCCCCACTTCCAACTTTCAAAATTCTCTCAAATTCTCTTAAGCAATTCACTTTTTGGCGTCACTTTTAAGGAAATTCTTCATTCCCACTATTTTATTTATGCACTTATCATCATAGAATCATACAAATTTTGATAGAAGATGGATTTTTCGATTGGTTTTGACTGAAACTTGAAATTTTGAAACTTTTGCCTCTTTGAACGGATTCATGAAGCATGCTAGACTATCTTACGTTTCCAACACTACTATAACATTCTAGGCGTAAGATTCACAATGTTCATGGCGAGTTTTGGACTTGAAATGGGTAAAAGAGGAAGGGTCATCTTCCTAAGATTTTTAATCGATTGGGGCATGTATTGGGTGTTAATCACTCCCAATCTAGTGAAAAAGAGTTCAAAAGTACTCTACCAAGCCTGATCTATGCCTAAAACTCAAAATTTAACAAAAAAATTAAAAATCCGCCATATGAGGGGTTGGAACTGGTTGGGGATGAAGGTATTGCTGCAACAATGGATTTTTCATTGCAACGACGCCACTGTGGTGATGCTCTGTCATTGCAGCAATGTTGTTGTAGTGACAAAAGCATCGCTGGAGAGATGGTTGGGCAGTAACTTGGCCATAAAATTTTCAGACTAAGTTTTTGATTCTTTTTCTTTCCATAGCATTCCTAATTGGTTTCTAATTACTACTCCCTCCGTTTAAAAAAGAATGACCTACTTTCCTTTTTAATATGTTTCAAAAAGAATGACCCTTTTCCTTTTTTAGCAACACTTTAATTTCAACTTTCCACATGACATGTTTATGACAACAAGATTAAAGGGCATTTTGGTACATTTGACATAACTTTAATTTAGGACCACAAGATTCAAAGTCTTCTTTATTTTCTTAAACTCCATGCCAAGTCAAAATAGGTAAGTCTTTTTAAAACGGAGAGAGTTTAATGGATTTTTGCACGACTACCTACCATGGCTAACCCAAATGTTAACCAAACCTCATACCAATGATTCCCCAACAGTTTTTACCGTGTTCATTATGAGGAGGTGTTGAGTACTAGGGGCTTCATCCATGAGAGGGGATTCATGATGAAAGACGTGACTGAATTTTACAACCAATAGAGGGCCTTTGGATGGGAGATATTGACAAAGCCCGTCCGCACATGAAATCTGGTGATAGTCTGGGAGTTCTATGACATACTCCCGACTGTGGACTATTTCTTGCCTCAACCTACCATCCGCATTCGAGAGAAGAATTTTTTGGTGGATGCTGTCACAATCAATGACACTTATGGGGTGCCAGACCCCTCCAATGCAGCCTTTGAGGCAAAGATTGATGAGTCCGACTCGAAGTGGCTCGCAAGGACCTTGGCGCTGGAGGGAAAGGTGAACAAGGTTTGGTGGACAGGCATTAGGGAGACCAAAAACAACCCTTTTATAGCAGAGGTTCATAGGTGGCTAAACGTGGCATCTCGAAGGATCCATCCTTAGGAAAATATTACATATGAGACCTTCCGTTGGGCTATGGTGGTGGCTTGTACTCTGTCAGGGATTATGATAAATGTGGGGATGGAGATCATCGACGAGTGGAATCACTTCTATATGAGGGGAGGGACTTCGAAGGATTTCTTTTCGCCCTCCTTGATCACTAAGTTGTACAAGAGGGTGGACGTGCCGAAGGAGGGAGGTGACTCTTTAAAGGAGTGTGACATGCCCTTCAACCCACTGAAGGTGAAAGGTTTGTAGGGACGAAGCAAGTAAAAGAGAAAGATAGGGTCGGAGAGGGTGAGGAGACTAGTACCCCTCCCACCCATAACCCCATATCCTTTGAGAACTTGGAGGCAGACATGGCTGCAGTGCGGAGCTACTTAGAGCAATACGACTTACCTCCTCCAGGTTTGGATCCTTCGATCTCTACAGCTCCATCAGACCTGACTTGGGCCTATGCAGAGTTCCAAAATAAGTTAGATAAGGAGAAGAAAAAGAGTCTCTCTCGGTATTGCATGCTAGCCCAGATGTGGAAGACCGTGAAGGTCATGTTCAAATGTGCAGTCCCCAATCAGAAACTCCCTAAGTTGAAAAGGAGGAAATTGATGAGTTCTCGTTTTTGAGTGGCATGGATGAGGAGGGCTCCGATGCGTCGAGCCTGAATGACAATGTGGTCTCCAGCTAGATCCCCCCTCCAAGTGAACATTAGCCTATTTCCCCCCTTCCCTAGTTTATTACTATATCTAGTCTTGGGTTGCCCCAGTTTGGGGCAGGTAACAAAAAAACTTTTCTTTTTTTCCGCACTTTAGAATCTCTTATTTCATCGCACTTTAACTTAATAAACCATAAGCTTACTATTTATGCAGGGTAAACTATTTCTATTCATGCGTGTTATGATTACAGGATTATTTTTATGAAGCACGAAAGATCACAAAAACAGGGGGAGTACCACTGGCAGTATTCTGCCTAGGTGTCGCTGCAACAATGGATCTACCACTGTACCAATATTCCAAAAGTGACAAGGAGTCTCTGTGGAGATGTCATTGCATCGACGAATCTATCACTACAACCACTGCCAACCAGTGACTGAGGGTCCAACTTTTTTCCCAGTTCTTTCTAGCATGATGCTATTCCACGAACACTTTATTATCCCAATTCCTCACGTTATAAAAGTTTTTGATGAAGTAGGCCCAACCACATTATTTTATACTCATTTATCATGCGACCTTTCCAAATTTCTCGCCCTATTTATGCTTAACCAATATCTCAAAAAAACCGTACGTCTAGAAATTCCCTAACATGATAAATATAGATTGACCTCACACAAGGATATCCAAGTAAATTGTCAAGGACCAAATAGAGATCAAGGCATACTTCAAATCAAAAAAATCAAGATCACTTATCTCAAATCATAGAAATGAAGGCATACCTCGAAATCACATCCGGCCATTATGATTCCCGAATTTATCACATCCGACCATTATGATTCCCGAATTTTCTTTTGTAACAACTCATCCCATTTTACTTATAATACTCAATTATACTCAAGAACTACAGCCATCAAAACAATAAGGTAATAATATAGTCAATGCGATAAGATCCATATAAGGGATACACGTAACAATCTGTCATAACATCACAAAAATACTTACAACACAAGTATCCTTTTGATAAATATAACTTATCGACTAACGAAAGGATTACGCTCACCAGCTGTACCAAAAACTCCAATATTACTTAATTAAACAGCATAGCCACCTAAAGGATGCACACAATTCATAACTTTAAACTACAAGTCCCATGCTTCTCATTGACCTCTATCGGTTAGAATAACACTATTCCAACCTTTTGAACATTACCAAGATACCAATTGGAGCCAAATAATCTCAATTTTGACTATTGAGATACCAATTGCAATTTCCCAGATACAAATTGGACTCAACTCAGAGAGACAACATTGAATCAGCACGATGGGAGAGAAGAAGTGGGACAAATTCCTAGATGCCTTGTAGCCTCCCTAGGATTAAGTGTGGGCGTCAACACATCAATTCGCTGGACTTTACTCTAAATTTGCTCTTATACTAGGAGAATGGTAACCTGGACTTAATACCAACTTATCACAACCCAATTCATGGATCGTGTGGGCACCTACCCAACTCTACCCTAGATAGGAGAACCCTTGACACCCCACTTTTAATTCTTGTGGAAGACATGTAAAATAGCCTAAAGTATAAATAAATAGACCTACCTTCTCTTTAAAACACACTTATTGCATTATTACATTGTGGAAGTAACTACACAATTTCACAGAACCTAACTTAAACAGGTAAAAAAGTACTAAATAAATGAAGGATGACTCCAGACAAAAACATCCATGTAAGAATAAAATGATAGGAGCTGTTGAATAATAGCCACCACTGTACCTATAGAAACTCCATCTGACCTGCAATATGGCTATATCCTTAAAAGGAGATATAGTAAGTGTAGTATCAGTACAACCACACGTACTGATAGGTATCATCGGTTGACCAGGGTTAGAAACAAATAATAGCAATAAAAATTAGGGAGGGATCATGACAGTAATAAATACTTAAATAAATGAACCTTACTAACCTCTCTCAACACACCCCAACTCCCAACCTTACCACCTTCTTTTTATGAAAGCCCAATTTATCTTCTCCTAAGCGATCAAGTAACCGCAACCCCATAACATTACCAAAGTCCATACTATTTACATACTTACCTTTCTTAGACGACATCTAATGCTTCACAATCACGATAATTCTGATCCACTGCTCTATGTATGAATATCCACTGACAAACAACTATCCCCGCCCTAAAGTAGGCAACACAATCTAGAAAAAGTAACACAATGCCCTCACACATAAATAATATACATACAGGAATAAGATTTCCATACAATGAAGATATACCTTATATTCACTTACTCATGTCCATCACTTATAGTTAAGCAATTTAGTCAATGAAAATCACACGAAAACCACGGGAGCAATGTAGTAATATGATTGCCTGTATGCAAGGTGTACACACATACTAGGGTCAGCAGGAACCCTCAACCATGACCTGCAGGGGACATGCTCAGTCTATGTACTAGTGTCGGTGTGACAGCCAATTTAATAACAGTATTTGCATGAAACCCGTTCTAATAACAGTATCGGTGCTATACCCGATCCCAATATCATCTCAATATATAAGCTCAATATACCATGCTCAATACATAATGATAATCAACAATTACAAGTAATGTCCAAAGGCTAATCACAAATACTCAGCTTACATATAAGCACATAGTCAAATCAAGTATAGAACTACATTTAAACTACTCATATGTACCAGAGCATCAAGGATCATTGCCAACCTATTATTGTTTATACCTATCCAGACTCCCATATCTACTTAAGGATGTTATAATCCTACCTTTTTCCCACTTTTTATACACTACTATCAATCCTAGTACACGTGACTAACTCCAATTTGGTTTCACATACCTACAACCTTCTTCTATTTCTCTTAACAACACCAGGACTATCCTTCAAATCTACCAAATCCTCCCTCCAACCTTAACGTCACTCCTACCCTCTATTTTTGACCCAAAACACACACAAAGCAACTTCATATCTACTTTAAGGTTTACCTACTAACCTGCACAACCCCCATCTACCGACCTACCCCTAGTTCGCAAAAACTTCATAAGCTCCTAATAACTAGTGGGTTAACATAATTCAATAACTCTACATGCATTAATAAATTCGTCAATTCATTATCCTAGGTTCGGTTTGTTATCAAATCCATATAAACTCTATGCCAGTAGGCCTAAGCATGAAATCTCCTGTCATAACTACAAATCATAACCTACCTCATAGACAAGTTCTACTGCTACAGAAAATGAAAAATCTTTCCTCTGTGCCTTTTCCTCTCAAATTCCTTGGAATCTCCATCGGGAATGGTTGGAAATTACCCTCTCGGAGGTTGGCCTCTAAAACCTTGTCGTTCTAAGCATAGGGTTTATCTGTGGAGTTTTAGAGGAGGCAACTGAAATAATAGGCCTCAGTTAGAGAGAGGGTTTAAACAAAACCTGCACTACAAGAAACTGGTCTTTTAATGGCGATGAAAGTCGCCACCGAAACCCATAATATCGCCCCTAAAGCTTTTCAGCAGCGACCTTTGTGTGGTGGCAATTACTTTCATAGCTAAAAGTTATTTGTCACGACTGCAGAGGGTCGCCACTAAAGGGGTACATTTTATTGAGTCTTTGTTTGCCACCAAAATAAATGAATATGCCAATGAACCGATCTCACTTCGATAGAGTCGCCACTATATTGTAATAGTTAGTAGTGATCTCACTTGCCACGAAAAATATTATATTTCCAGCAGCAACACTTGTTGCTGCAATACCAACTGGCATTTAGTGGAGACTACAGTTGCCACAAAAAAATTATTCCTTCAGCAGCAACACATGCCGCTGTAATAGCCTCAAAGTTTTAGTGGTAGCTAAATGTCGCCACTGAATCATAGTTTTTCAACAAAAAAATTATATAAAAATGTTGATAGATTTTCAGCTACAATTTAATTTTCTAAAATCAATATACATGTATTTTCTGTCAATATTCAATACTATTACAAAACACACCAACAATACTTCTCAACTCAAATATCACAAATACTTCAGCCAATAAAAAATTTAATTACATACATACTCCTAGACAATACCTTATTTTACATCTTAGCATCTATGTATGACCAAAAAGCAAACCATATAGTGTCTTCAAACTCCTCCTTGATCGACCTCATTTGCGATTGTTTAACAACATTATCCCTGTCACACAAACTCATCAAATGCTCTAATAGAAAAAGAGGCAATCATAGAAATATTGAAGTAAAAGAATGCAAAATGCATCTAAGAAAGTATAAAAATATTGCGGTTAAAATGAAGGTTTTACTGTGATGAGAATTAGAGTTTGTAACTGAAACACTAGCAAAAATTAATTAACCTACAAAATAATAGCTTCTTTAGAGCTGGTTGTGCTAGAATAGCTCAAATGAAATATTGATCATCACAAAAAAGATAATGTGATAAAACAATCAAATAGAAAAAGTTCAGTTCTTTTTCTCTGAACGTCTTACACAACCACTAGAACCAAATAAGTAGTACATATCATCAACACAAAAATAATTGAGATTTAATTGTACTCACCATGATTTGATTTCCATAAGCAGCAGCTAGACCGTGACAGCAATGATACAAAAGCCTAAGGAAGGCCAATGAATACATAATATTTTCTAGAGATTGCATATAAGTAGAAATAGGAGAAAACTAACTTAATGAACTCACAAATTTTTCTGATAGGTATTGCAAGTCCAAACATGCTCTTGACTTTGGCACACTTTGAAAATCATCAGACTTTCCACTACTTCTAATTTAACAAGCAAAAGATTGTATTCTAGTTTTTAAAATTTTCTCTGAGAACTTCAATAGGTTCACTTAGCATAGGCACCGTGGAAAATTGAGACACAGAGAGAAATGAGAATTTCAAACAAATGTGGATTAAAGGAGTACCATTTAAGATATCTTTTTTCCTATGGAAACTGTGAAAATTTAAGTTATCCACTGATCAACATCAAGATGTTATTGTTGTACAGTACCACAAAAGGAGACCATGTAGTACCTGTTTCTAACAAGCAACTTTGTTGTAGAAGTCTGTAAGGTATTCTTTAATGCAGGAGGCATACAGATATATATGATTCAGATCGTCAAGTTATTAGGACGTTTTGGAGAACAGGATGTTGGGAGAAATTAAAGCCTATAATTCAGACAGTCCCATCTACGACCGTTTGGAAATTATGGAAAAGAAGAAATACTACATAAAAATAGTACATGAAGATGTTGTGACTCAAGTATTTATCAGGCGTAAATTTGTGGTATTACACATGGCTCGTCCTACTGAAGAATAAACAGCACATGTGGTATTTTCATACCAGAGCAACCAATGACTTTGACCTTGATGGAAGACCAGAGTCTCTTTCTTCCCTTGAAGGATCTGGATGTATGAAAATACACAAGTAAAAATGAAGAAATCAGAGTGAACTGTGAATAAGAAATTATTGGAGTATTTAGGCTTATCACTTTCCAGCAAATGTCACAGTATGAATAAACAAAAATTTATATAATCCTGACTATTCATGCACTCACATGTTTCAATATATATTGTAGTTCAATCACACATTATAACTATTTCACTAGATATATCTACTAAATCTCACTAATACAGATATCGAGTATGTAGGACTGCCCAAGGTATAATATTAAAGTGAGATGTTTGAGGCACAGAGCAAAAAGTTGTGTTCTTTTCTTTCCTCTGGTCACCACTTAACAGATTAAAGACTAAAGCAGTTAAACTTACAACTATTTTACTTTCCTTCCTTTTTTATTTTATTTTCTTTTGCTTTTTGAGGGATTGATAACAATTTTTCTTTTTCAGTTGTAACTACTTTTCTTTCCCTTCCAATCCATAGAATTTCTCACATGTCCTTCCAATTATTGGTCTAGCTTAACCGCAGCAGTCAGAAGTGGAAATTGTCATTTGCTAGTATAACTTATTTAATTCTTTCTGAATTGTCCCATGGAGAGACAGGACATTTACAGCAAACATCAAGATGGAGGCCGAGAAGAGGAGAGAAGGTGAAGATGGAGGCACGATCATGCGAGTTATTGACATAAATGGACAGGTTAACTCATCATGGAAACTACAAAACTTCCAACAAGTGTGTTAGATAAGATGAATAATTAGACAACATAATTGGACACATATCAAGACATGACTCAATTATGACACCGGAAGACTCCAAGCCTTGATAATCAGATAGCAGATTGCCATCTGAGAAATCATCAGATGAATCTACACTAAAACTATGACCTTCTGTGGCAACCTTTTGAAGTCGCCACTAAGGCACTAACTTTTGTGGCATCTATAGGTGTCGCCACTAAAAGTCATCGCAAAAAATCACATTTCTAGTAGTGCTGGGTAGCTCACTACCTTGCCATCACTGCAGCAACAGAAGTGTCGTTGCAGCGACATTGCTGTAGTAACAAATTTGTTGTTGCAGTGACGGATCGGTAGCTGGCCCAAAATTGAGGATCTGACCCAAATTTATTTTGGCCATGGGTCTTTCAAAGTATTTTTCTGGAATGATTTTTAGCATAATGATGATTTGGGTTGTTACAAAATGCTTTAAAATAACTATCATTTCAGATTTCAACTCTAATAGAAGTATACAAGTATATCTAGTGTGATCATCCACAACAACAAAAATAATGCTTTTTATCAAAAGTAGAAATTTAATAGGGTCCCAAAAAATCTATATGTATAAGAATTGAGAATCAACTCTATAGATACTGAAAGAAAATTTTAGCTTAGTTTGCTTAGCTAATGGACTAACAGGACAATTATTCATTATTCTATTCTTGACACCTTATTCCTCAGCTTATTTATATGCTACATTTTGAGATGGATAGATGTTCTAGTCTTATATACCATAAACTACCTCATCCTAAACAATTGGCTAATGTCTTAGGCTTGACTCCTTTATTGGTCCTTCTACTCCTTGTCTTTTACCTGATGACATATAGACCTTCATTTTCTCTACTAATTCCCTTCATTTTGACATTGTAAAGGTCTTAAAGACACAAAAAATCAGGAAAAAATAGACAGAAGAAGAGAGGGCTCTAGTTAATTTGGACACTGACAATAAATTAAACCTAAAATCAGGCACATATAACACATTTTCACCTTATCATTCTCAAAAAAATAAGTACTACCAACATGAGTGATATCAATATGTCCTTCAATAGGCAAATGTATTATAGTTCCCTTCGAAGTATATGTACACCTATTATCTTTCAGCTTGTCTAAATTAGCTGTGATATGAGGTACAACCCATGAGTCAACAATCTAATCATTTTGTGTAAGCTTCGACATGAAACAAGTCATACTACCTACCATGTTAGTATGATATTCTCCTGGATCTTTAAGCAAACCTAGATTCTACCTATATTGCTCATCTGTAAAGTAGTTTCCTCTGACTTTAGAAGAACCATCTCCATCTCTAAGTGTTGTGATGTAGTACATATTTTTGCATTGTTTAAAATTACTAGTGTCCTTTGTTTCAATTATTTGAGCTCCCTGCAATGTACCTCTTTTTAGCCATGAAGTCAGATGGATAACTAATTATTTTGTAGCAATTCTCCTTTGTCTAACCTTTCATTCGACAATGCTCATAGTAAATGACTTATTTCCTTTCTTTGAAGCCTTGACTTCTTCCAACTCGCATTGCCATTGGATCTAGTTTATCTAGCACAACCAATGCAACCATAGATTTCTGTCTCTCATCTTGTAAAATTATAGTGGAAGATTGATTGAGAGTAGGTGCAGTCCACTTCATGAAAATCTGTCTCCTTGCTTGATCATAGAAGTCACTCAATCCACTCTAAAAATACGTTATTCTCTATTGGTAAGGATGATATACGTAATCCTTGGACTTTGCACACTCACAACCAGGTAAAGGAACTAACTTATTAAATTCATGCCAAAGCTCCCTTGAGCTTTGAGAAATACACCAAGATTAGACTCTAGTGCTAGTCCACACCTGCATTTCCCCACATAAATATTCTTCCAGTTTTTTCCTCGTGATAGGGCCGGCCCAAGAGTCCTGATTCCCTATTCTCACATGCTCCGCTACTTTGAAAGAAATACCCATGGCATCAAGGTGGGACCATGCAAAATAATCAACATTGTTCTTAAGGTGATCAACATGCATGAGTCTAAGTTTGGGAATCATCCCTTTGCCCAAATACATCTTTCTCCTGAGCGAACTGGGGAAAAAGGGATTTGATCGGGCATTTCTAGCGATAGCCTCATAGTGTCTCCCTTATTAGGGACATAGCAAGGCTTCTAGGTTCTGCTCCATACTCGTGGGGGACATTTGACGCCCAGTTGACGTCCATCCTTGCCTCAAAATTTCAGCATATGTTGGCAGTAGCATGAGCACTATCACCCCCTTGGGGAGACATTACAGAGAACAACATAAAGGAAAATTTGCAGGAGACAAAGACTATAAAATATCATAAAAGTCACACACGATGTTGAGTAAATAAAGTTTTCTTTCCATTATAACACAACCCCCAAATGGGCTGCTCAAGAAATGCACTGCTGTCACAACAAAACATAAAAGGCTAGACTAAAGGAGACTCAAGGAAGGCACAACTATCACATGATCGAAACAAACATGGATCGATAATTCATGACTCACGAAAATTCCAAATAAGAAAGTTGGGTGGCTCAGCGAACAAGGGATGCCCTACGAACAAGCAGGAGTTTGCCTCGCCTCAGGTTTATGGGATAACCTCAGATCACAACCTCTACGCAACTTCCAGTTCCCTTGAATACTACGTGCAAGGTACATATGAAGACATGATTCTGCCACTCCTGATAATGACAGTGACCTAAAGGTTGACACCCTCAGTAGGGGTCAGAGCCGCTGAAGGGGAGAGTGGTTGTCCAAGGTGAGACCTTCTACTTTCACACTTGGACTTTCTCGTAATCCTAAACTCACTCTTATCGAATGCCCAACCATATGTGCTAAGGGTAACTCGCCAGGATCAACGATAAGAATGATGCAACGACTATAGGTAAAATGAAGGGCAAATACGACATCCTAGGAAAGGCTTTCCAATGGAAAGGTCGTTATTTCTTTTTCTTTCTCCCTTGTTTTTCTCTCTTCTATAATGTATAACCAAAGGGAAATGAATAAATGAAGAAAGGACTAAGGAGCACAACTTTTTACAAGCCGAGATTCATTTAATAAGGGGCCTCAAATCCTCACCACGTGGATGGTCAGCAACACAGGACGTGATAAGTTGTGGTAGTCGAAATCTCGGGAACAACCCCTTGGTTCCCAAAAATGGCAGTTCAGATATCAAGGGAAACTATTCAAGTTATACCCTTAATCACCGTATAAACAAAAACAAGGGTGGGATTGTGAGGAACAGACTAAGCGTTTGTAGGGCCGCTATGTCATGAAAAAAAGCAGCAAGGGCAAAGCCTTAGCATTAAAGGCGCAATCTCGAAAACAACTCATAAAAACTGCAAAGAGCTCTATCATTTGACAATAAGAGCCGAAGCCACGGAAAGGAGGCAACAAGCAACTTCGAAAGAGGGATGTAGAAGTAGAATGGAATGACTCACCGGTTCGAGCAAAGACATCCTTGGTTTGAAGGAAAAAGGTTTTCCAAATTTGCTTTTTCATCTCCCATCCATAATAGAGTGTTGCACCCAAAATACGAAGTTACTTTCTATATAGGAAAAAATAGTTTTAGCAAGTATGGGTCGTCATGGGTCGGGTAGAACTGGAGCCAACCCATGAATGGTGTTATTTCGGGAGCACTACCAAAATGGAAGAATGTTCTCTCGGGCTACACAGAAAGGGCACGAGACTACCAGTGGTGGCAACCGCGTACGAAAGGACAGACAGGGACCATTGTGTCAGAGCTCTCAAGTGCGCAGACGATCCTCGACGATATTTGGTTGGCATCCACAACGATTCGTCAGCAAGTGACACTTGGTCATTGGTCACGGTACTGTAGGGTTTGGGTGGCACTCGCATATTGGTCTTAGACCATCCTTTTACACTATAATTAGGCACCCCTTTCCATTGTAAAGGCATTTGGTTTTCTCATCTCTATCTATAAGCAATAAAATATCCTTTAGCTTCGCTCTTATATTTTCTTTACCGTCTTTTGTCTATTTTACTCGCTAATTGTAGTATCATCTCTGGTCAAGGCCGGCTCGGGACTAAGGAACCTAACTCTGTTTCGTCGTTCCAGATTTGTTTTTTCAAGCTTTAGTTTGTGGATTACATTATTTATGATATTTATTTATTGTTTTGCAAACTCTTGCTACTAATTACTTGAAGTTGAGCTGTAACACGTGCTTTTGACCCACCTACAGATTCAAATGTCCCAAATCGACGATAAACAAACTCCCCATCATGAATACATAGTGTTTTTATCATCTCAATCATCTGGAATCAACTAACGCCCCAAACAATCATGAATACATAGTGTTTATATCATCTCGATCATCTGGAATCAACTACCGCCCCAACCAAGACTAGTGTGGTCTTGTCGCGGTACTAATATTAGGATATGCACATAGAACAAATAATAAAAATGAGAAAGTAGAACACAAATACTCGGAACAAAAGGGTTGGATTATTATAGAATGTCCATTAGAGTCGGATAAGAGTAAGTGACAGAGAGAAAGTAGAGCAGGAAGTGAGAGTCGAGATAGGAGTTAATTAATGTATTGAATTTTGAAGAGTACTTTTGCCCGTTTGATCATGAGAATTTTTTCATTTTTTCTGATTTTTTTTTATTCTAAATATAACTCCAAGTTGATGTTTGACCATGAGAATTCGAAATACAACTTGTTTTCACTTTTTTTATTCTCACTTCTCTCACAAAAATTTAAAAACAACTCCAATTTATATTCATGGCCAAACACAAGTCCAACACCAACTCCAAATAATTTTGGTTTTCATGGCCTACTTAAAGTTGTCGATTTTTTTTTTCTTAGTCTAAATTAGCCCTAGCTCACTTAATATCCTTTTTAATAGTGACCCATAAGATATTCTTTATTGAATAAAAAAAGAAAAGAAAGGACCAACATGGGTTGTGGTGCAGTAGTGGGCCTGCTTCACTCTAAACCAGAAGTTTCGGGTTCGAGCCCTGGATATGGAGAAAATCCTGTTGGGAGCGCTACCCCCAGAATGGGCTCTGCAGTGCGCGATCCGAATTAGTCGGGGCTCCAATGTGGGTACCGGACATCGGGTGGGAAATTAAAAAAGAAAAGGAAAGAAAATGTAGGTTAGATTCTAGAAGTACACGGTCCTTAAGGTTAACAGTTCTCGAGTTTGTTAGTATGATAAAACAGGAATATTTAGATAGGAAAAAAGAAGTTTTGGAGTATTCAAGCAATAATTAATTCTTGATCAATTAAAATGAGATTGACCAAGACTTGAATCTTGACTTTCTTGAAAGTATTCAGTTTCACCAAGTCTTTCTAAATGGCCACCTCAATTTGCTTGAGTGATAGTGAAGTCTTTTAATACGTAATTACAAGTACTAGTAATACTTTTATAGACCCTCAATTTCCTCGCACTTTCCTTTCCATCCCTACACCAAAAAATCAATTCAATTACTTCCACTTGGTCCCTTTTAAATACCACCTTACACCATTCATCTCTTCATTCCTTTCATTAAAAAATGATCAATTCTTTCAATAAAAGATAACAGAGAAAGAAAAAAAAAAAAAAAGACTTAAAATTAGATTTCATGGACGCGAGTATGGGAAACAAGTTTTTTACTATTGACCTTAACACAAACCCTTCATTGCAAAACCTCGATAGAAATTCGATACCAGTAAGTAGATCTATAATTCACTTCTTTCATAAATTTGAGTATTTTTTATTTCCGATGGGATGAGTTTATTTATTTATTGTTGTGGTTATTATTTTCTAATTACTATTATGTTTATTATTATAGTCTTATTATTTATATTATTATCTTGAAAATAAGGTTCTTTAGACTGACCGAGTATATAAGTTAAATTGTATGTTTATTATTATTGGGCAAAATACTTGATTTTTTGGATGTATTTTTAAAGTAATTTAATATGTGCAGCATGAGATGTTGGATGAGGAAGTGAGGAGGATGAAAGAGGAGAACAAGAAGCTTGCAACGATGCTAACAACTTTGTGTGAGAACTACAATTCCTTGCAAACTCACCTAATTGAGTTGCAGCAAAAACACTCCACTCATGAAGAGGAAAAGAATTCCAAATTATTACTATCAAGGAAAAGAAAGGTTGAAGATGTATGTTGTGTGAATAATTCAGACATTAGTTTTGAAGAAGCATCACCAAAGAGGCCAAGAGAAATCACAACCAATGTTTCAACTGTTTGTGTTAAAACCACCCTCTCCGATCAAACCTCAGTAAGTCAACAATTTTAACTATCAAATCATAACCTTTAGATATTGATTTAGAAGTCAAAGGGATCACTAAAAAGGAATCAATAATCCTGAGAGTACAAGGGTCAAATTAGTTTTTTTTTTTTTTTAATGTAAATTTTGACATAAATTTCATATATATTTTTAAAATTAGAATTTTTCATATTTGAAAAGTACAAAAAAAGTACTAAGAACCTCTTGAACTCTCTAACTAATCATATATTATTTACATAATCAACGAATATAGAATAAAATATAAAATAGTAGCTGAATTTTAATTATGTGGAGAAAATATTATCAGTTAAATTTCTATTATTAAAACATATGAAAATTGTATAACTTGGTTCTTAAATAAAATGTCTCAACAGTTCTAAGAACATGTAAAGGTGCAAGAGTATCACATAAATAGAGATAATTAGTGTAGTGATTCAAGTATTACTCTAGCCCAGTAATATTTTTTTTAGTGTTGTCCTTTTTTAATACTTTTTTTTATTGCTTTGGTTTACAGGTGGTAAAAGATGGATATAACTGGAGAAAATATGGTCAAAAGGTGACAAGAGATAACCCTTCTCCAAGAGCCTACTACAAGTGTTCATTTGCACCAACATGCCCAGTCAAGAAGAAGGTCAGTTTACTAAATGTGTTGGAAAACGTACGATAATATTGTTATATACTATTTTGTCTAAGTGAAATTCAATTTATAGGTACAAAGAAGTGTTAAAGATCCATCAGTTTTAGTAGCTACATATGAAGGGGAGCACAACCACCCTCACCCATCCCAAGCTGAAATAACAGTGCCATTAGTTAACCAAGATGTTACAACAGATCCAACATTTTTTAACAAATTCATGAAAGACATCAACACAAGTTCACTGCAGCAAGATTTAGTCGATAAAATGGTGTCTTCCTTGCCCAAGAACCCTAGTTTCGCAGCTACAGTTGCTACAGCCATCTCTGGAATATTTTTTTGAATATGATTTACAGTCACTCAAATGGGTGTTGAGAGGATAAAATGGTCATTGTACTATTGGAGGTTAATTAGTTGGTAAATTAGCAATATTAGTTGCAGTTTTTAGTTAGTTGTTGAGATTTACTAGTACATAACCATGCGGTATGTATTTTGAGAAATTAATGCATCACATATTTTTTTTGATTATTGAAATGCCCAAGCACCCAAAATTGCCTGAATTACTACGTTTCTGTTTAGAGGAAGTTGAACCAAGTTCAACACCCTGAACAGAAAGCAACGTGAGATAGTAATTAAAGAACATGAAGAGATTTTACCGTGGAAAATCTCTTTGATCAAGAGAGTAAAAATCACGATCTACAGTGTGTAAGATTTTTACAACCTTCACTAAATTTCATGAGCGGTTTTAGACTTATCTCATCAAAGTGACTAGAGAAGATTTAGAATGCTACCCACCCCTAAAACTTAATTCACTCCATACCTGTTGTAATTTTTTTTTCTAAGGTTAAGGTTTGAAAAGGGGGAAAAATGGGGTAGGGTTGTGGGGTCATGGGCCTTTTCAACTTTTTAAAAAGTTGTGACCAAATTTTAACTTCTTTAAAAAATACACTAAGGCCCTTACTATTTCCTTAAAATAAATTTCAACTCATTTTTCTTCCACCTCATTTCCATTCTTTTTTCTTCAAACACTAAATATTTCCATTCTATTTATCTTCTTCTCCAATTTCGAAACTCTTTATTCGTTGTTATCAAATATTTTATCTTTTGATTTCAAGATTTTTGAGCTTCATATTGATATTTTATTTTATTTTTTAGATTTTTTTGATCAAGAAGAAAATCAATGCTTATTTTTCCCTTAAAATCTCCATTTTCTCCCCTTTTTTGACCAAATTTGTTGGCTCTCATTAGAAAATCACTCCATAATTGATAGAATTTTTACTACTATAGTCATTATTATCCATAAGCTTTCAAATTTTTCTCCATTGTTGCTAAAGCTCTCATTTTTTGATATAATTTCTAGCCTCAATAGTTACAATATTGATGATTTTATCACCTTTAACTTAAGCATACACAAGATCACTGTTATCATCCTTAATTTCAGCTTCATTCAAGTAGTTCATGTGGTCATTTGTAAGAGATCCAGTCAGCTCTTTCTATTCATTGTACTGCAATTTTTACAGTCATCGACTAGACAACCAATTATAGACCACACTCACAATCTAGGCATCAACTAATTATAAATCATAACCACTATATTAAATTTTTTACAGCCATTGTATTCCCTTTGAAAAGACCAAACAAATAGAATTACCTAAACACAACTTTCATATACCCTTTCTTTAGAAACCCACAGAGTAATTATCTTTAACGAAAAAATAAATTTTTTTCTGTTTTCATTTTTTCTCTTTTGGTATGTTGATGCTTGAAGTATGTCTAAATTTTTTTCAAGAAACCTCATAGAATGACCTATCAAATGGTGTTCGTTCTTCCAAATTCTCTTTCTGATGCTGACATTTCAAGTTCTCAACATTTTTGCCTAAATATGTGTTATTTCAACTCATTTTAATTATTTTGATTGCATCTTTTCTATTTCTGCTCTGCAAATTTATCTTGATCTATTAATAGACTCAAAATTTTAGCCCCTTTTTTATCAAAATATGTGTTATTTTTACTTATTCTGTTTGTTTCAATAGTATTTTTTTTCATATATTTTTTCTCAAATTCATCATAATAGATTACTTTAAAATACTATTGTTTGTATATAGATCACAAAAATGATTAATAAAAGAGAGGAGAAAAGTCCTTAAAGATTCAAACTTGAAAAAGAGCATCCGTCATTATCCTAGACAAAAAAAAGTAAATAATTAGATGATTTTATTACTTCAAAAAAAAAATCATTAAATTAAACACACACATACACCTATATATATATAAGCACTCGCCTTCTCAACTGCACAGTTAAAAAATTTGCAACCTGAATTTGTATCGGTGTGTGACGTCCTCAAGACAGTCGGATTACCACAATGACAAATGTAAGACTTTTTTGCATTGGATGTTTGAGATGCTTGAGACATTATATATAGTTGTTTAAACAAAATAAAATAGAGAAGTTAATGAAGGAGATAAAACAAGTTTTGCCTTCCACTTATATAAAAAAGAACACTCAGATATTGCCATTGAAAAAGTAACAACTTGTACTTTGTTACCGTTGAAAAAGTTGAATACTTGTACTTTGTTACCATTGAACATAATTAATAGACCATCAATATAATCGATGCTTTTCATTTTGCATAGTAGATTGATCTAGACCATCTAGATCGCCACTCTATCATTTGTAAGGTATATACAGGTCGATATAAAGGTCCAAAAATATTACTCCCTCAGTTTAAAAAATAATGACCTACTTTCCTTTTTAGTCCGTTTCAAAAAGAATGACCTCTTTCCTTTTTTAAAAACAAATTAATTTCAACTTTCCACATGACATGTTTAACACCACAAGATTCAAGGGTATTTTGGTACATTTGCCATAACTTTAATTTAGGACCACAAGATTCAAAAGTCTTCTTTATTTTCTTAAATTCCGTGCCAAGTCAAACTAGGTCATACTTTTTGAAACGGAGGGAGTAGTAAATAGTAAAAAATATGATAATTAAATAAATTATATTGAATTAAGGACCATCGACTGAGTCCACGGTAGATCCTAGACTATACGCTTAGTAGTATTGGATGACTATAGTCATTACTAGTATATTGTAAAAAAAAAAGAGAATAATTAATTAATAATAAATTAAATTATTCAAATTTACACAGTTCAAGGAGTTTAAACAAGTCATATGATCATATAAGAGTCCACATAAATTAGGGGTGATGATCAAAGATGTATTAGGATAAGTAATGGTTGAACAAACAACATCCTCAGAGTAATGTTTGGCAAAGCATAAGTATGTTGTGAGGATTTCATTTGTTCAATCATTACTCTTCCTCATACATCTTTGATCACCACCCCCAATTTATGTGAACCCTCACATGATCATATGACTTTTTTAAATTTCTTGAATTGTATAAATTCCTACAATTTATTTATTTTTAATTAATTATTTGATGTCGCCCAAGATATGCCTCCTAAGAAGTATAAATCGGTCGCTGTATCAAATATAGAACCCAACTAGGTTGGGGTCGATCCCACAGGGGATAGGTCGAAGTTATGTCGAATGCTAGTCTGAGTAACTGGTATGAAAGTAAAAATGGGGGGGGGGGGGGTTGTAAGTTAACAATAACGGTAACGATTTCTGATTATAGAGTTTGTAGTCAAGATTAGAAACACACTAGGACTGTGATCCCCAATGATTCCTTAACTCCACTGGTTACTTGTGCTAACAAAACTGTCCCGCTATGTTGCATGCAAAATCTGACAAGATATGTTCATATAAACGTCTCTCGACCTTGATTAGATGAATTTCGCTCTTCTCCTCTCGGTCTCCTAGTGTCGCACTACTAACCCTTGTCCTGGGTCTCAGATAACTATTCCCGCTAAGGCTCAAGTTATTAGATAAAGGTTGATAGCTTCAAATCTCTGTTGTTATTTCCTTTTCCCAATCTCTACCTTTCTCTTGAGCAAGTCTAGAATATAGGCTAATTTCTAACGTTTGCAACCGTTAGAAGATCAATCACAACGAAGGGAATAACAATACATGCATTCACAGCGGTTCAGAATTGCTTTACACTTAACTCGTTTCATTAATTCCTCATGGTTCACACAACCCTAGTTAATGAGTTTATCTACTCATGTTCACAAGAGCACAAGAAGAATTCAAAGATGAAAACATAATTGTAAACTCACAATAATGAGGAAAAACTGAAATCTCAATGATGAATAAAACTCGAATCTAGGGTTTTTGATTACAAAACCAATAATATGTTTATGAACTCAGAAACAATAGAAAATATCTCTCAAAACAATGTATTGACTCACTCCTGAACATAGGAATATACAGGGGTATTTATAGATACAAGGCTAATCCTATCCTAATCAAAACAAGAGAACAAAGTTGGTAATTTTCCACGGTGTCGTGACTTGGTGTCGTGGAACCAAGTCACGTCACGTGGATCTCTGTCGTGGAAATCAGGCTCAAATAGACATCTTCAGAAGTTAACTCACGCCACCTAGTCACGCCACGCGAGTGCAGTCACGCCACGTGACTGCCTGTCGTGGGAATCAGACAATATTCAGCATCTCTGGAGATGACTCACGGCAGCCAATCACGTCACGTGAGTGGACTCATAGCACGTGAGTGCTATCGTGGGTCACTCTTCTGGTGTAGCTCCTTGTTCTTTTGTCTTTCGATACTTCGTTCTCGGGCGTGATTCTTCCTTTTTGATCATTTTGCTTCAAAACCTGTGTTCCTGCAATGTAGGACAGAAAACACATCATACCAACCAAATACACCCAAGTTATTACATATTTTCCTTGTTTTAAGCATCGAAAGTGCCATGTAACCATGGCTCATCAACACCCTCAACTTAGAACATTTGCATGTCCTCAGGTGAACAAAACAACACAAAGATATACGATGCTTAATTAAGAAAAACCTAAGGGACCTACAACAGTCAACTCATTGCTTTTGACAAAACTTTTCTAACCCCTCCTTCTTGCAAATCAAAAACCACAGTGTGTATCCTTGCAACATATTATCATGACATACAAGGGATCAAGTGATGGTATAAGATTATGAACAAACAACGAAGCTTACATGCAAATGACATTATCCGAACAGATAGCAGCTGATAATACAACCCATGTACTCTCACAACAAAGAAGTTCCATACACTCACAGTATACTAAGGAATCTCAAAGTAGGGACTCGATCAAAACACTCTCTCTCACAAAGAAGTTCAAACAGTGTGCATGAAATACCATAGGCTTGCCCTCATTTTATATGCCTTAGCTTTATGGACAATTAGAGTAGGATAACTATAGGACTTTCGTCGGCTGTAATGTAGGCTTGGGGACGGGTATGGTACATATGGATATGGTGACTCAGCCCTCCTTGACACTACACTATTTTTGGCTCCAATTTCCAACCATTCTTATTTTTATTCTCCCTTATTCTCCTTCATTTATTTTCAGATTTTGGGTGTGATTTTCTTCATATTTTCAAAACACAATAATTTTTTTTCTTTTTCTGCAATTTCTATTTATTTCACTCATTTTTTTTTCTTTTTTTCTTTTTTTTTACACCCAAATCTGTTTTCTTTTTTTTTTTTTTTTACTAACCCCTTCTGCATACCCAAAACAATCTACGCACCTCTATAATAGCCACCCTCAATTCAGATGATTTTCCTGAGTTGAGGTACACAATGTCCAAGGAGGGACCATGGACAAGACTGGTTCATTGTAAGACAGAATGGGAAGGTGAATAGGCTAATGCAAGAAATAGGTCAATTAAGGCTCAAAGTTGAGATCAAAGGATACTTATTTCATTTGGTCGGGCATTTAGGCTAAAAATGGACTTGTTCAAAAATGGCCTATGATCATTTCCTAACCACCTATCCTCTAACCTAGGCAACACTAATCGAGTAAGTTCTAGATTTCACACACAAAGTTAACTAAGTAATGACCTCACACACACAACCCAGGGTTACATTATCAACTACTATCTATCCAGTTCATGCCATGCTAGCTACAATTATTGTGCCTATAATACTAATGCCATAACAAGATCCATCAGCTGTCACAAACTAACATACTACACATATAATTCAAAACCAAAATTTTTCAGGAGGGGTATCCTTTAGATAATCAAAAAGCATCAAATTCAAAATTGGACTGCACTAAGGTTCCCCTATTTTTCTCCACAAAAAGCATAATAATATAAATAACAACCTAAACATGCCGGTTCTACTATGATGGCACACTCGGAAGAAAATAAACACATCAACAAAAATCCCCAAGAGAACATATAGACCTACAAGTACCTCCTCCCCCACCAAATAAGAATGCATTGTCCCCAATGCATTAGAACGAAGTAAAACAAGAGAGTTAGAAACACACCTGTGGCACGCTAAGTGCGTGGGTCTAATGTCGATTAAAATCAAAAATCAAAGCAAATGTAGGAATAGTAAGACACCTTGGGTTGCCTCCCAAGCAGCGCTTGATTTAACGTCGCGGCACGACGCGAGTATCTTGATTACTCATACTTCATCAAGATATCCCCTGAGTTGGCCTCCAGGGTCATCTAAAATATTTATTTCTGAATGTCCTTTGGTTGCTTCATAGTTCTGCAAATATTGAATGTGACTTCCTTATTATCCAGCTTGAATTTCAGCTCACCCCACTTCATATCTACCAATGCTCTGTCGGTGGCTAAAAATGGTCTCCCTAAAATTATGGGCATCTCAAAATCGACCTCACAGTCCAAGACCGCAAAGCCAGCAGGGAAGATGAAGTTTTCAACCTTGACCAAAACATCATATATTATGCCCACGGGCTTTTTGATCGTACGATCAGCCATCAATAACCATATCTTTGTTGGCTCGGGGGTTCCCAAGCCTAATTTCTCGAATACTGCCAGTGGCATCAAGTTAATACTCGCACCTAGGTCACACAAAGCTCTGGCGAAGTTAACTGACCCAATTATGCATGGAACTGTGAAGGCACCTATATCATCTTTCTTTTGCACCAGAGAACGGGATGCAATTGTACTACAATGGTGCAAATCATCAACAGACTCATAACTGACAGTTCTCTTCTTCGTGACCAAGTCTTTCATGAACTTCGCATAACCTGGCATCTGCTCCAATGCCTCAACAAGAGGGATGTTTATAGAAAGTTGCTTCAATATGGACATGAACTTATGAAATTTTGTATCCTCATTCTTTTTCTTCAAGCGCTGAGGGAATGGAGGTGGCGGCTTAAGAATGGGGTTTAGCATTTGTGGAGATTCATTTTCTTTCTTATTTTCAACATTCACCTTGTCTTCATCAGTCTTAGGCTTTTCAACTTCTTTCATGATCTCCCCACTAACAATTTTATTTTTATCCACTTTTTTCTTTAAAAATTGAGGGAAAGGTGGAGGAAGTTTTGGGAATGGAACATATTTCTTTAGATCATCCTTTACCTTTTTCGTGGCATTTTTTTGTTCTTCCAGTGGAGCATGAACACCCTCAATGAGAGTTATTCCACTTCTTGTTGTGATAGCCATACAATGAGCATCATTTTTTGGGTTTTGGATGGTGTTGCTCGAAAGTGTACCTAGTTGACGCTGGTTCAGTGCCAACGGTATCTGCCCAAACTGTTGCTCCAACTGTTTAATGGTAGTCGAATGGGAATCTACTTTCTGACTTATTCCCAAAATATCTGTTTTGATCTCCTTTAGACATTTTTCTTGGCTTTTTGACCTCGTAACCAGTTTATTCAGAAGGTCTTCAATCCTTGAATTTATCGACTCAGTATTGCGGCTACTTGGTGGTACGTAAAGACCATTTTTCTCTCCATAATCATCCTTTCACCTCCAATCACCGTCACAATCTCGTTCTCTATCTCTATACCCTGACTTGTTGTAATTGTCTCCATAATAGTTCTGACCTTGATTCCCTTGCCTTGAGTTCCAAGAGTCTTAATTAGACCCTTGGCCCTTGGCTCAAAAATTCGCCAGTTCTCGATTCAGATACTTAGCCTCTTCATCAGATTCACTATCATCATGCCTAGGCGTTTTGCCGTGTGCACCTACGACATGCACCTTCTCAACATATCTGGCCTCAATCTGTTTAGACAACAAACCAATTTCTGTCCTCAGTTGTGCGACCTCTTGAGCTACAGATTCATTCAAAGCCTGTTGTGCTACTGAGGATCCAATAGCATATGTACCAGCAGGTGTATCTGCTTTCCGAGTGTGCCACCCTCGGTTGGTCTTAGTGATACGATCTAAAATCTCAAAAGTTCGTTCCCACCTCAGACTCATAAATGCTCCGCCAGTGATAGTATCTTCCACCGCCTTGGTATTGGCATTCAAGGCCCTGTAAAAGATTTCAAGTAAGTTCCTACCACTCATCCTATGATTTGGCACATTCTGCAACTTCTTCTTAAATCTTAACCATGTCTCGTAAAGTGCTTCAGAATGTAGTTGTCTGAAGTTGTAAATTTCATCCTTCAACTATAGAATCTTGGAAGGTGGGAAAAATCTTTCTAGAAATTGATTTCTTAATTCTTGTCAAGTAGTGATGGACCCTCATGGTAATTCTGCCAACCACAAAGTTGCTTCTCCTGTTAGAGAGAATGGAAACAATCTCAATAGAATAGCCTCTTGGTCAACTCCAGGAAAATTATATGAGGTGCAGACCCCCACAAAATTCATCACGTGCATGTTTGGATCATTAGTAAGAAGACCGATAAACACACCCTTTAAGTTTAGCAGGTGAATCATGGCACTGGTAATGTCAAACTTAGTGCCCGGAGGTAACTCTGGTGGAATAATGGCACCAGTCTCTATTAGCTCGAAGTAGGCCACGTCTTCTTCCTCAGGATCAGCATAAACTAGAACATGCGATCTTTGAAGTGGTTGTTGAGCTCTCAATCTTCTTTGTCTCTCTTCAGCTTCAGTCAGTCACTGAGCTACCTCTTGTATGGCTTGATTATCTCTCTCTGCTTTTCTAAGAGCAGTTTGTCTAGCATATTCCCCGGCAACGGCGCCAAAATTTGCCTCCTAAGAAGTATAAAGCGGTCGCTATATCAAATATAGAATCCAACTAGGTTGGGGTCGATCTCACAGGGAATAGGTCAAAGTTATGTCGAATGCTAGTCTGAGTAACTCGTATGAAAGTAAAACTGGGGGGTTTTTGTAAGTGAACAATAACGGTAATGATTTCTGATTATAGAGTTTGTAGTCAAGATCAGAAACACACTAGGATTGTGATCCCCAATGATTCCTTAACTCCACTGGTTACTTGTCCTAACAAAACTATCCCGCTATGTTGCATGCAAAATCTGATAAGATATGTTCATCTAAACGTCTCTCGACCTTGATTAGATGAATTTTACTTTTCTCCTCTCGATCTTCGAGTGTCGCACTACTAACCCTTGTCTTGGATCTCAGATAACTATTCCCGCTAAGGCTCAAGTTATTAGATGAAGGTTGATAGCTTCAAATCTCTGTTGTTATTTCCTTTTCCCAATCTCTACCTCTCTCTCTCTCGAGCAAGTCTAGAATACAGGCGAGTTTCTAACATTTGCAACCGTTAGAAGATCAATCACAATGAAGGGAATAACAATACATGCATCCACAACAGTTCAGAATTGCTTTACACTTAACCCATTTTGTTAATTCCTCATGGTTCACACAACCCTAGTTAATGAGTTTAGCTACTCATGTTCACAAGAGCACAAGAAGAATTCGAAGATGAAAACATAATTGTAAACTCACAATAATGAGGAAAAATTGAAATCTCAATGATGAATAAAACTTGAATCTAGGGTTTTTGATTACAAAACCAATAATATGTTTATGAACTCAGAAACAATAGAAAATATCTCTCAAAACAATGTACTGACTCACTCCCGAACATAGGAAAATACAGGGGTATTTATAGTTACAAGGCTAATCCTATCCTAATCAAAACAGGAGAACAAAGTCGGCAATTTTCCATGGTGTCATGACTTGGTGTTGTGGAACCAAGTCACGTCACGTGGATATCTGTCGTGGAAATCAGGCTCAAGTAGACATTTTCAGAAGTTAACTCACGCCACCTAGTCACTCCACGTGAGTGCAGTCACGCCACGTGACTGCCTGTCGTGGGAATCAGACAATATTCAGCATCTCTGGAGATGACTCACGGCAGCCACTCACGTCATGTGAGTGCTGTCGTGGGTCACTCTTCTGGTGCAGCTCCCTGTTCTTTTGTCTTTTGATACTTCGTTCTCGAGCGCGATTCTTCCTTTTTGATCATTTTGCCCTCAAAACCTGTATTCTTGCAATGTAGGACAGAAAACACATCATACCAACCAAATACACCCAAGTTATTGCATTTTTCCATCGTTTTAAGCATCGAAAGGGCCATGTAACCATGGCGCATCATTATTTTCTTTTTTAAAATTATACTACTTATGGTCTATAAACATGTATCATATTCTATTAGGTATAATATAGAGGTAGGCCTTCGTATAGGCTAGATAAGTCGATGATTCACTGTATAGATAATAATACATGTTTATAGACTATTACTAGCATATTGTAAAAAAGGAATAATTAATTAATAATAAATTAAATTATTAAAATTTATACAAGCCAAGGAGTTTAAACAAGTCATATGATCATAGAAGAGTCCATGTAAACTGGGGGGTGGTGATCAAAGATGTATGAGGAAGAGTAGTGATTGAACAAATGAAATCCTCAGAACATACTTATGCTTTGCCAAACATTACTTTGAGGATGTAGTTTGTTCAACCATTACTCATCCTTATACACCTTTGATCACAATCCCCAATTAACGTGGACTCTTATATAATCATATAACTTGATTAAACTCCTTAAATTTTATAAATTCCAATAATTTAATTTATTATTAATTAATTATTTATTTTTTAATAATATATTAGTAATGGCTATATATTCATACAGTATATTATAGACTAAGTGTATAGTCTAGGATCTACAGTGGACTCAATCGATGGTCCTTAATTCAATATAATTTATTTAATTATCACATTTGTTACTATATACTAATTTTTTGGACCATTATATCGACGCGTACACTGAAAACTATTGATTATATTGATTGTCTAGCATTGACAATGATCCCATTCGATCATAGACCCTATAGACCATTCATTTTTTTCTAGTATATAACGATCTAATCGATGTTAGACCAGAGCCATTATCTATGATAATATATGAATTTGTATATATATATTATGAATTTAATTAATTATGAAAGCAATCAACTGTTGCATTCATCTACTAACAAATTTGCAAAATTCAAAAATCATAAAAGGGATACTTTTAACAGATTTGTAAAATTAGTTATTAAAGCAATCAACTATTGCATTCAAAAATCGAGACTTTCCTTTGGTATGTTCCACATTGCAACTGTGATCGCCAACGTACTTGTAGATGCAAAATTTGCTCGAGCATTCATACTTTTTAAACTGCAACATCCAGACGCAACTAGGACATACACATTTCACCTTAAAGTATTTATTACAATCCTTCAACGTAGTAAAATCAAAAGATTTCCTCGTCGACGCTTGATCCAATAACATTTTCAACTCTTTCTTGCTACTGAATGTTTGTTCTTTGTAGAAATTAGTTTCATCGGAGAAGTAATGGTTAGGTTGTGATCACGATCCACACTCTCCGCACTCTTCTTGAAAACATTAGAGATCTTCCGCATACATTAGATGATCTTCCATATCCATTGGATAATAAGCCATATTCATTGAATGGGCATCCAGTTGGCTCTCATGTTCAACCGAATCGTCGTCGTTGATTGTCGAGTGTGGTGGTAGGGGTGGGGCTGAATTCATTAGTTCTACCGGAGACCTTGCGACGATATTTATATATATACATACATTTAATGTCTCCCATTAATTAATTATTAAAGCAATCAACTGTTGCATTCATCTTATAACAAATTTGCAAAATTCAAAAATCATAAAAGGGAGACTTTTAACAGATTTACAAAACTAATTATTAAAGCAATCAACTGTTGCATTCAAAAATCGAGACTTTCCTATGGTTCCCATGGTATGTTCCACGTCGCAACTGTGATCGCCAACGTACTTGTAGATGTAACAGTTGCTCGAGCATTCATACTTTTTAAACCGCAACATCCAGACACAACTAGGACATACATATTTCACCTTAAAGTATTTACTACAATCCTTCAACGTAGCAAAATCAAAAGACTTTCTCATCGGCGCTTGACCCAATAACATTTTCAGCTCTTTCTTGCTACTGAATGTTTGTTCTTTGTAGAAATTAGTTTCATCGGAGAAGTAATGGTTAGGTTGTGATCCCGATCCACACTCTCCGCACTCTTCTTGAAAATATTCGAGATCTTCCGCATCCATTAGATGATCTTCCATATCCATTGGATAATAATCCATATTCATTGAATGAGCATCCAGCTGGCTCTCATATTCAATCGAATCGTCGTCGTTGATTGCCGGGTGTGGTGGTAGAGGTGGGGCTGAATTTATTAGTTCTACCAGAGACCTTGCGATGATGTTTATCCTCAATATAAGCCTAGAGCCATCGACAGAAACATCCAACATGTACATAGCCACCTGCCTATCATTTTTTATGAATGTGAGATGTTTTTTTTTCCTCCCATTCATTACATAGCTAATCACCAAGTCTCTTGGCTCGCAATCTAATTCCCCGCTCTCAATTGTGTTTGCAATCATGTCATCTCATGAATCATTTGCGATGCAACGCAATGGGTAATGTCACCTTATTAAAAGATTTCCAATTCCAACATTTGATAGTCTCCTCCTATACTCGCACATAATCACCACCAGCAATAACAAATTCTGCTACTGTCATTATAGACTACACTGGTCAATCCTAGATTAAGGTCTCAATCTATACGGGTTGATGACTGGTAAGAAATCCGTTTAAAAACATGAAAGAATGAAATCAGGTTCTTGTCGATGCTCTCCTAGCTACTGAAATGGAGAAAAAAATTTATAGTGCTTCTAAACTACTGTAATCTATCTAATAACAAGTTATGGAGTGATTTTGAAAGCTTCTCAAGCTTGTAACAATGATGGAAAAATATTTTTTGAAAATATTTGAAAGATAATAGGATAACAATGAGCAAGATAATGATAATTTTCAGTTATGAGGAGAAAAAAGCCATCGTAAAAGTCGCCAGAATCAGAGAAATTAGGTAGAAAATGGGAGCAATTTTGGTGGATTGTTAGGGAATTTTTTTTCTTAAAAAAAATTAAACATCCAAATTTTGTTGGATGAAAGGGGGGGAGGAGACTAAAGTGTAATATTAAAGACTTGTGTCCTAATTTTGGATGGTTTTTGAAAGTTAAATAGATGACATCATAAATGTGTCTATCCACTATATTTTATCAAACTTGTGTCTAAGTATTACATTATGTTTTGAAAGTGGCTATTGAGCCAAAACTCCCAAGTGACTAACTCTAGTACCTCAACACATCATTTTACTCCAACTGATTGGCTCTACTAAGACTAATAACTTTCTAGTCTTTAACTCACCGCTATATCAAATCTTTACACACTAACACTCTGTTAATCAGGAACAAAAACATCAATTCACAATCATACAGACTCAATCACAACCTAACAACTAGTAGACAAGTTCGAATGTTGTCGCGATGATGTTCTTCAGGTCTCTTCAATGACCATTGCTCTCAAATGATGAATTATCTTCAGCAATGACGTATCTCTATTTGTAATAGGTGCGGCTTCGAACATTCATTATGCCTTATATATACGTGAGATTTCATACACCCTAGAAAATCACGAACTGGGAGTATTACTTCTCATACGGCATTGTATCCTATAAGAAAACTAGCGATTTCTTCCTTTCACACGTTTGCCTTGTTGAATCCAGTTTGAACTCAATATCTTTTCTTTATTTTCTTTTGTTATTTTTTTCAATCTTTCGAATTTGCTCATGTGCATTCATGTCTGAGTAGACCTGGTTCACCCAATAACATATTCCACTAATAGCATTAAGTAGCAACGAGTAGGGAACCAGGTTCACTTTTGACAATTATTAAATTAAAACTACATGCATAGGCTCCTATTTTCCAATAATTTTTCCCTTTTTTGATAATGAAACACAATGCACCATATGAACCTAACTGCTCATACTATAACTTCCCCCTTTTGAAATCATTGAAAACGGACAATCAGAGAACCTGATGAGCATATATTGAGTGCAATTACTTTTAACTCATGGCCACTTAGAAAACACTGTCCAGTACACTCCAACTCAAAATTAATTCAGTTAATCTGAGAATATTAATCATTTTACAGACACACAAACAAGACATATATATATATAGAACTTATATAATAAGACATGTACAAATTTAAGCAAATCATGCCACAAATAAAAAGCATCTTATATCATGAGTACGATGTTGAAACAGAAGCACAAGAAAATAAGGACAAAGACTGGTAAGGGTACAACCAAAGCTGGGAGGAGAAGAAGGCAGAATGCTTGTCTACGAGCATCAACAATTTGTGAATATGCCTATTGTGCTCCAAGTGCCACTGTATCATTTTCTCCTTAAGACACGAGATCTCCTCCTGGGCATTTTTCAGGTCCACTTTCAGTTGAGTATTTTTAATTTAGGGAATGCAATGGATTGAGGGAATCACTATGGACCTGGTTATTTTCTGAACTATCATCTATCCTGATGGTATCCTAACTATCTCACCGTCTGTATACCTGTGCTCTTAGCTTTTTTAGCTCTGCTACATTTGTCAACAAGTGCCACTTCGTTAATTTCTTTTTTCTTTTTCTTCTAGAAAAAGGTTAACGAACACTTTGGGCTTCAATGTGTTTCCTATATTTTTAGGTCAGACCACTTAAAGATCCTTAAGTCTAGTTCCAATAGTAAATGGAGGTGTAGAGACTAGGGTTTATGGACCTAGTATGGATGATAAGGGTAACACTAGAGAGTCAGACTGGGTTCCTCCTGAACTTGTGCATGTTTGTTTTAGCGATGAGTTCCTCTTCATCAGAGTAATCTTTCACAGATAGTTTAGGAACATAGGAGGCCATTGCCAGAGAGAGTTCTTGGTTTTTTTGGAAAAAATAATTTCCATTTTAAAATTTGATGCGAGATGTGAAGTAATTTCAGTGACATGATTTAAAAATGAAGGTCGTTAGTGATTTTCCCACTAAAACCAAAATGGGTAAGAGAGAATGAGGATGTATCAGGTTCACCAGTGTTTGAGTTCAACATATACTCAGGAAAATTTAAAAAAAAAACATTAAAGGAGATTATACATACATGAATATGAAGGGTGGAACTGAATTCCTCCTCCTTTTAGTTTTCCAATGATTGCTTGATGTAGTCAGTAAGAAAGTAAGAGCAATATCTGCAAATTTTCTAGACACTATCAGAAAATTATTCTAGGAAAAATGTCTATTACAGTACAAGATTGAGTCAAAATTAACACTATTCAGAATGTGATCAATCAAGCATAAAATTGTCAATAATCTAATCAAAAACTAAGAAAATTCATTATGATGTGCCAACCCAAAGCTTTGGTGAATATGTCTACAACCTGGTCCTCTGATTTTCAAAAGTTCACAAAGATGTGCCCCTTCTCAACAATATCTCTAAGAAAATGATGACGAACATCAATATGTTTGGTCCTCTTGTGATGGACACAATTCTTTGCCATATTCATAACACTAGTGTTATCACACACATAGTTGGAATGTAGTTAAATGAAACACTATAATCCTTCAATTATTATTTGATCCATAGAAATTGAGCATAACATGAAGCTGCAATAACATATTCCACTTTAACGGTAGACAATGCCATTTACTTTTTAGTAGCCCATGAAATTAGATATGAACCTAAAAAATGTGTCATTCCAAAAGTTTTTTTTTTTTTTTTTTTTTTTTTTGTAGATCAATCAAATATCTGGCATAGTTTTTATCAGCATAGCCTACCAGATCAAATCAGTTTCCAGACGCATCAGGCCTTGTGTATCCTTCAAGTGTATGAGAATTCTTTTTATTGCCACCAAATATTAGATTGGGATCATGCAAACCATACCCTACTAAATATGACATCCGATCTACTAGCAGTTAGATACAACAAAAAATCTATCATTCCCCAATATTTTTTTCCTCCACCTTTGTACCAGGTTCATCAAGATCTAGTTTCATAGTATTAGCAATGGGAGTATCATTTGTCTTTACTGTTTTCATGTCAACCCCGACTTGAAGTTCCTTGATATAATTTTATTGATGAATTAATGTCCCTTTTGTAGATCACTTGACTTGTAAACCCATGAAGAAATTTAGCTCTCACACATGTTCATTTCAAGTTTACCCCACATCAAGCTTGCAAACTCATTACACATTTCGTCATCAGTTGATCTAAAGATGATCATCCACATATACTTGGACAGTCAATTGACTCTTCCCTTTGCTTCTTTACAAATAGGGCGTTGTTAATTTTTCTTCTTGAATAGTCGTCATGTTCAAGAATAAATTTTAACAATTTCTCATACCAAGCTCTAGAAGCCTGTTTCGTGTGTTGATAACATGAGACAATATGATATTTTTTGTTAGTCTTCATGTATTGTCACACCCTCTTAAAATAGAGTTTTTGAGAAAAATAATAGGCATCTACTTGAGACAACTCAGATGTTGTTGTTCCAAATGAAGGTTCCTAAGCAATTTTAGGCCAAAGTTGTCTCTACTGTCTGTTTTATGATCAAACACATGTCATAAACTGTTTCAGTTGATAATATGACGTATAGTGTTCTTTTTTTTAAATAAATCACTGTTTTTTATGGAATCTAAGGTGTTTGGGAGAACATGTTATGTTCGAGATGTTCGACCATTAATATCAAGTTGGACCCAAGGTATTAAGGTGTGTTTTCATGGGCTATTCTCGTATTTAGAAGGGGTATCAGTGTTTTTCTACTAAATTTGGTAAATATATATTTGGTGTAAATTGATGTAGTACTCTTAGAAACAATACCATTTTTCTATGTGTATCTCATTTCTACAAGTCAAGAGTCTAACCAGGTTTCTCATGTTGTAATAGAATAATTAGATGATGTTATTTCTCCATATCTCAATATTTTTATTGAGCACCAGTTGACTATTGTGACTTTAGAACCTACTCAATGTGCAATAGCAAGACCGTTAATTATTCAATACTCAAGGAGGTGAGAGTCTAATGATACATATCCTATAACAAGCCTTTCATCGTCAGTTCCTTCTCCACTTGATCATTCAAAAAATGTGGACCTTTCTATTGCTCCTCCGAAAGGTACATGCCAATATAAATCCAAATATTCTATAGCTAACTTTGTTTCTTATGATCACTTATCTTATGCATCTAGTTATTTTATTGGCTCTCTGGACTCTGTCATTAGCCCTAAAATAGTAAAAGAATCCTTGAATCATTCTGGATGGCATGTTGCAATGCTCGAAGAGATACGTGTGTTAGATGAAAATCACCTTTGAATTAGTGGATTTACCCCCCCAAAAAAAGCAGCAGGATGCAAATAGGTCTTTACAGTCAAACTTAATCCTGATGGTTTTGTCATAAGACTTAGAGATAGACTTATAGCTAAAGGCTATGCTTAAACTTATGGGGTAAATTATTTTGATACTTTCTCCATAGTAGCCAAGCTCACCTTTGTTCGTTTGTTTATTTCATTAGATGTGTCTTAGTATTTTCCTTTATATCATTTAATATCAAGAATGTGTTTCTTTATGGTGATCCCCATGATGAGGTATATATGGAACAACCACCTGAATTTTGTTGCTAGGGAAAGTGTGGGAAAGTTTTTAAATATCTGAGGAAATCTTTATATGGTCTAAACCAGATTCCTCGTGCCTGGTTTCAAAAATCGAGCAATGTAGTTCAAAAATTTGGGTTGAAAAAGAGCAAGTGTGATAACTCAGTCTTCTACAGACAATCAACGACTGGTATTATTATTTAGTTGTCTATGTTGATGATATTGTTATTATAAGAGATGATTGTACAGGAATTTCTTCTTTGAAGAAGTTTTTCATATCAAGTTTCGCAGTAAAGACTTGGGACTGTTGGAATACTTCTTGGGTATAGAAGTAGAAAGAAGTAAGAAAGGGATTTGCTTGTCCCAAAGAACATATGCACTTGACCTACTTGCTGAAACAGAAAAGTTAGAAGCATGTGGCACACCAATGGTTCTTAATGTACATCTTACTAAAGATAATGTTGATCCATTTGATGATCCAGAAAGATACAAAAGGTTAGTTGGGAAACTGAACTACCCCACTGTGATTCGTCCAGATATTTTCTATGTGATCAGTATTGACAATCAATTCATGTTTGTAGCAACAATAAAACACTGGCAACCTTGAAACAAATCTTGTGCTATTTGAAAGGAGCACCTGGATTTGACGTATTGTATAGCGATTACGAGCATAATCGTGTTGAGTATTTGCAGATGTTGATTGAGCTGGATCAAGAATTGATAAAAAATCCACTACTAGTTGTTGTGTATTTGTTGGTGGAAATTTGGTATCTTGGAGGAGTAAGAAATAAAATGTTGTATATCTCGATCCAAAGCAGAATCCGAGTATAGAGATATGACTTAATCTACATGTGAAATACAATGCATAAATCCCCTTTTAGCTGAGGTTGGTTTGAAGCCTTCTTCTCCCGCAAAACTTTGATGTGATAATTAGTCTGCTTTGTACATTGCCTCAAATCCAGTGTATCATGAACGGATGAAACATATTGAAGTTGATTGTCACTTTATCCGTGAGAACATTCAAGAGGACATGCTTTTCACTTTCTATGTGAAGACAAGAGAATAATCGAGTGATACATTTATGAAGGCTTTAAATAGAATCGGGTGGAATAACTTTCTAACAAGTTGGGCATGATTAATATCTATGCTCCAACTTAAAGGGTAGTGTTTCAGAATGTACATAAACATGTTTACATATAGTATAAATAGCACAATAGGTAGAGATATTTAATTTAGGGATGTATTGTTTTATTTTCTTGGATAGATTTACTTGTACACCTACAAATAGTTGTTATTCTTGAAATAATACTACAAGGAAATTGCTTCATTCTCTTTGTATTTTATAATTTTTAAATAATTATTTTTAATAACTATGATAACTAAACCAGTGTTTTCAAAGGCGTTTTCGGGGCGAGGCATAGTAAAAAACGCTCCGGGGCACAATTAAAAAGCGTAGATCCATAAAGCGTAAGTCCTAGAATTTGGAGCGTAAGCCCTGAGCGTAAAAACGTAAGTCCCAGGCATAAAAACGTACGCCCAGGCGTTAAATTTGATTTTTATTATTTTAAAAGTAGTTTTTGCTATAATTATATTTTTTAATTATTGATGTAATGATATTTATACCTTATGTTATCATATTGTAGCGATTTTTTCTAAAATATGTAAATAAAGAAAACAAGTTTCATAGAAAATGACACAACCATAAATAATTTTTTACATAATTATGCTTGAAAATTGACAAAACAGAGTTTTTCCAAGTGACTAGTTTCAAAAAGAAATTGATAGGATAGAGAGTCCATAGCACTATGTTCCTGAAGTAACTTTATTCATTTTTTGTCAGTGATTTTACATTTTTTATCATTCTCCTTCTTTGAAATATATAAACAATAATAAGTGTAATATTAGTTGACAGTAGGAATGACTAGTAGATTTAGAGATGAATGTTGGATTTTGATTTTCAAGATTATCTCGGCTATATCATTTTTTATATTGTTACCTTTCTCAAATAATAATTGCAATATTTTTTTCTATATTATTTGGTGATTTATTTGAATTATTTGTAGAATCATTGAAAAATTTGTTTTTACTTATATTTTTAGTACTCCCTCCGTTTCAAAAGAATGATCCAGTTTGATTTGACACGGAGTTTAAGAAAATAAAGAAGACTTTTGAATCTTGTGGTCCTAAATTAAAGTTATGGCAAATGTACCAAAATGCCATTGAATCTTGTGGTTTTAAACATGTCACGTGGAAAGTTGAAATTGAAGTATTGCAAAAAAAGGAAAGGGGTCATTCTTTTTTAAACGGATTAAAAAGGAAAGTAGGTCATTATTTTTGAAACGGAGGGAGTAATAAAATTATAAAAATGAAGATGCATGAGATATACGTCCCGTAGATTCATGGGACTTATGCCCCATGTCTCGAGGCTTATGCCTCGTCCCGTGCTACGTAAAACGCCTCGTCTCACGCTCCCGCCTTTTAAAACACTGAACTAAACTAACTAAAATGAACAGTACGGAGTACTACATGACTTAAATATAGAATAATTTCAACTTTACTTTAGGAGAAGTATCACAGACTTGTACTCCATTATACAGTCACTAAAGTGGAATACCAATTGGAAAATGAGGAGAAAAAAAAGAAAGGTCGATCGCTTGTACGCAGATGATGATGTTATGAATACCCACGTCACACTTGTGTGTGAAAGAGTTAAAGAGAAGATCAACTACTGTGACTCTTGTCTTCTTCTTCAGACACTGACTTCTTTGAAAATTCTAAATTAATCAGATGTCTTTGCACGGGACATTATTTCAACAAAGTTAAATGCGCTAGAGACAAACTTGACAACAAATCCCATCGGCCCCGCTCCGTTGTCATCTCTAAATTTAATAAAAACTATCCTTGATTTTTCTTTGCAACAATAGAAAAGGGGCCTTATAGTATTAATTTGATGTTGCTTTTATATTATATAATAATTTAGACTCTTCTAGATTGTTAGAAGATTACAAGATGGGTAATCAAACTCTCAGCAACAGAAAGAGAATCCAAATTGCCATCCAATTGATCTACAAAAATTCCCTTTTGATTTTGAAACATTGGTTGTGTCATGTGTGTTCCTTACTTTGAGTTTTGTCAAATATATAGCTGCAAAAGTAATTACGGAAGATTAATATAGATTTAAAAATCTGTGTACTAGCTGGTAAACCATATTACGAAATGTTGTTTCTAGTCGTATAAATTGTTTAAGGAGAAAGTTAATTACGAAAGATGGGCTCGTATTATTACGCAAGTATGAAAATTTACACTTTAGCTAGTACTCTTTAATCTCAATTTATGTAATATATATTTTTCTTTTTAGTCTATCTTAAAAAAGATTACCTTTTATACTTAAAAATAATTTTAACTTTAAATTATTTATTTTACTTTTAATAAGATGATTTATAGTCATATATTTTAGTTTCTTTCAAACACATGATCTTAAAAATAGTATTTCTTTCTTCCTTAAACTTTCTGCTGAGATAAAAGAACAACACAAACTTGGACGGAGGGGGAGTAGTACTATTATTTGTTTGAACTATGTTCAGCGGTGGATTCAGGGGGTTGGGTGGAGGTTCTCGGGAATCTAGTAATCTTTGTGCTGATCTTGTATTTATATCGAGAAATCTAGTAAATATATAATAATTATAAGTTGAGAACCCATGAATGAAGTGTATTATTGATTTAATGGCGAAAAAGAAACTTGCTAAAGCTTTGTTGACCTCTTGGTCATGGTTTCAATTACATTAATCTTGCTCTAAATATCTAAAAATAAGTTTACATCCGTAAAATATCTTAGAAATACCAAGTATAATTAAAGCTCAAATAGTTTCTTTGAGAAAAAAATTGAGATTAACTTTATCTCATTTTTAATTTGAGGTATTAGCTAATTCAGAGATTATTATCTCACTATTTATATTAAAATAATAAAATTACCATTTCATAGAAAAGATGAGTAAAATAATCTCATAAAATATTCCAACCTATGAAATTTTCTTGCTTATTCCATCCGCGTATGTGCACATATTCCACTTTCAGGAGTTATATACCTCAACTAAAAAAGTATTAGCTAGTTCCATTTGATTTCCCATCCTTCTACCACTATTATATTAGCTATTCACAAATACCAGAATACTTTTAGAGGTCGTTTGGTAGGAGGTATAAGCAGTGGCGGAGCCACCCTTTGTTCAGGGGGTTCATCCGAACCCCCTTCGACGAAAAATTATGCTATTTATACATGTTTATACATGGTTAAAATTATATTTTATGTATATATAGTAGATGTTGAACCCCCTTCGATTAGTTCGTATGTCTACTTCTGAACCCCCTTAATGAAAATCCTGGCTCCGCCACTGGGTATAAGGTGGGATATCTCATGGAGAAGTTTAAGTTATCCCATAGATAAAATTTATAGCATATTTGGTTGATAATATAAATTTATCCTAGGATTAATTTACACCATCAATTAAATATGGTATAAAACTAATATCAAAGTTAGTCTTGGTATAACTCATCAACTATGAGACTATTTTATACCACCTTCCATATAGTGTAAAATAATCCTAAAATTATAATCTTGTGATAATTTAATTTACTTATCAAACGACCCTTACTACTAGCAAGTACTTTTCCCTTTTTCTAATACACGAGAAAAGACTTTGAAGAAACCAAGCAAGAGGGAAGAGGGTGAAGGATTACATTTCTGCTATACGTCATATGAATGATGCTAAAAAAGAAACGTCACCGGCGTCCGATGTCACTATCAAGTGATTAGACACTTCAACATGTTGTGGCATTAATTCAATAATGGCTGACTAACAATTTGACTTCTAAATGTTAGGCTGCGACGAACTTCACACCTTTACCAACCTTTTTCTTCATCTTGTACTTACTTCTCCTTTAGTTTCAAAAAGGCAAATTCAGAATTTAAATTTTTTAAATTTTTAATATTTATAATTTATCATAATTTTTATATTTTTTTATACATAAATTTTATTCTGCGTTGAAAGTTATGGATTCTATTAAATCCATATATATAATGGTACATTCACCCTTGGTTGGTTCCTATTTATGAGATAGTATTTAGGCTTCAAGGGTTAAATTGTTTTGTATCTATATAATGGTATTCGCCCCTGATTCCTATTTATGTGTTGGTGTTCAGACTTCGAGGGTTAAACAAATTGTTCTCTGGCTGTAATTTTTTTATATGTCTTTTCAATTATTAATTATAATTATGACTTGTAGCCTTTTTACATGGTGGTTTCCAAATATGTAAAATTCATTTTCAAAAATTTAAAGATTCTAATTGGACATAATTAGAAATCTATAGTCATAGTTTGGGTATTAACAATTCATAAAAACGATTTGAGAGAGGAGAGAGGTAAGCGATATTGGGAGAGAGGGGAGAGAATCGAGAGTGATTTGAGAGAGAGAGAGAGAGAGGACAAATACAAGTTGTATTCTATGAAATACAACGAATACATTCTGATAAATAGAAGAGAGGTGAGCGAGATTTGGGAGAGAGAGGAGAGATGCTAGATAGAGGATGAATACATAATGATACAGGTTGTATCCGATGAAATACATGTTGTATCAGTGAATATAGTTTGATACATACATGTTGATACAAGTTGTATTCTATACATACAAACTGATACTATCACATGTATTCATTCACTCTTATATCGTTTGTATTCATTCTCGATAGAAAAATACAGGTTAATACAGGCTGATACATATAGACTGATATAGTTGTATCACTTGTATTCATTCACTCTTGTATGGCTCGTATTCATTCGTGATACATAAATTCATGTTATATTTGATACATACAGACTGATACAACATTGTGTGTTGATACAATTGATGAAGTTGATCAACTATCTCTTCTTCTTTTTTCTATGTATTCATTCCATATATTTGACAGAATATAATTGAATGAATTGTATGTCTCTGCTATGGATTCCCACTGTTGGATACAATCTGGAGAGGGTAAAAATAGAGTGACCCATTGATACAACCTACGAAGAGGGGTAGAGAGAGGAAGAGGGACGAGAGGAGAGAGGAGAGAGGAGAGAGGAGAAAGGCGAGCGAGAGATGGAGAGAGGTAGGTAGGAGAGAGACGAGCAAGAGAGAGAGAGAATAAGATGAGAGATTTGCTATAAAATTCTAATTTATAGTTATGTTTTATAATATTTTAAAACTATAGCTATGTTAAGTAAAGAGAGTAGTTATGTTTGCTTGATTATGTAGTTTTTCAATTTTATTTTGTTTTTGAAGCCTGCTACTTTAGATTTGCATAGTAAATTTCTTTTTGTTTTTGAAGCCCGTCTATTAATTAATTTTGTGTATTCTTATATACTAACATTAATTATTATGTTACATTATTGAACTTGTCATGAAAAAAAATTTCTTGAGCAGAACTCATGGTTTACGTTAGAAATTTATTATTTGAAAATCGTTTAGAAAGTATTCAATTGAGAGTTATGGAAGAAATGTTTAATCACATGAAATCAATTGACACCTTATTTGAGTGTTTATGTTTATGCAAATATATGAACAATTTTTTTTTAATAAATAAGAGTTTTATATTTTTGTATTTTAGTATCATAACAAAAAAAATCTTTAGTCAAAAAGAGAAAAGGCTCACCAAAAAATATGCTTAACGTTTCACCGTTCTCATTCAATATGAAGAGAGTATTGTTTTCCACCCTAAAATAATTAATTTGACTAAAGTTTGCAATTAGAGAAAAAAATGGATTGTTGTAACTTGTAAGTTTGTTTAAGTTCAGTTCGACTTGTGTCAGTTTGGTTCGATGCCATGACCTATTTCCAAATTGTTCAAGTGGTTAAAGAAACATGTTATAACATAATAGAGTTTGTTGAAAATAGATTGTGATGACTCGATTGAAAAAGCCTTATAATTACTAAAATGGTTTATTTCATGGAGCATCAGCCATCAGGTATATTATTTTCAATAATAAATGTAAATTATGAGTTCTTTATCTATTTTATTTTTCTATAAGTGTAAAAGCAAATTAAAGTGTGGTTGGCAGTCAAGCACCACCTGCCATTTTATAAGGGGTGAAGGGGCAAAAATGCTCATCAATATTGCGAAATGGTATAATTTTGCCAGCAGTTAGTTAATAGTTGAATTACCACAGTCATCGTCGTTATCAAAGCGGTTCAAATATACCATTATTTTCCAAGCAAGCAAATGAAACCATTTAAAATAAATAAATAAAAAGGAAGTTAGAAAATGAAGTTTTTTAAAAATGCCCAACTTATTCAAAGTGCAATCGTGCCACTATAATAGTTGTATGTCACATCTACATAGAAGAAGAAAAAATGAGCAGTTAATATCGATTATTCAAAAAAAGGAGTTTTTCTAAAATATTTGAGATAATTATGTTAGCGTATAAGCATTGAATATTCTTTATTCTAAACGAAAAAATGCAATTGCATGATAGACTAGTCACAGAAAATTCCAAGAAAGTTTACTAACAAAACTTGAGTTGGCTCTTTCAAACTCAAGAATCCTGGCTATGAAATATTTTCACTCCATTCCCACACAAAACTGTCATAATAATATATCATTTGTACATCTGCCATAATACTATATCATTGTACATTGTCTTGCATCTTTAGTGTAATGATTTGATGACTTGAACTTCTCCAAACTTTGACATTTATTCACTTTAAACACAATTACCTAATTAAATACATATCATATGTAACTCAAAATCTATCAATTTTTTCTTTAATTAGAACGAAGGATAATTTTGAAATTTTGCAGATTAAAAATTGCTGAAAACACTGATGATAGATTTCAGGAGTAAACTTTATTAGGAAGCTAATGTTTGTTACTTGGTGGCCAAGGATTGACAAGTTGGATTTTTTTTGGACCTAAGTGATAAACCTAATGAATTGAATAACTCGTTATGTCTAAAGTTGAAAAAACAGGCCCTTAACTTAAAGATTCAAAAAATAATAATTAACCTTGGAAGTTGGAACTATTCAAAAGTACTAACAAAGAATATTTCTTGTGTAAGGAAAATTCACACAAGAATACTGAGAATTTGTTTGGATGAAAAGGGAAAATTTAAAGAAAAACAAATAATTAGGGAATAGTATTGAAGCAATTCTTGATCAATTAAATTGAGAATTGACCAAGACTTGAATATAGACATTCTTGAAAGTACTATTCAATTTCATATATGCCCACTCTGATAGTAAAGTCTTTGAATAGGCAATTACCAATAATATCTTTTATATACCCTCAATTTCCTCGCAATTTCTCTTCTATTACAAAACCACAAATTCAATTTAACAACTTCCACTTTCTTCTATAAATAACCGTCTTTTCAATTTCTTCTCTTCATTCCTTTCAACAAAAACCCAATCAATAAGGACAAAAGAAATATAGATTCAATGGATACAAATTTGGGAGACAAAACTTTTTCAATTGACCTCAACACAAACCCCTCATTGCACAACACCGATAGAAGTCCGGTAGGTAGATCTGATTAAGTTCTTTCATAAAACTGAAATATTTTTATTTTCATGGTATGTTATTATTTGTTTATTTAATAATTATTGTTGTTGTTGTTGTTTCTAACTATTATTATGTTTATTTTATTTTTAGTATTATTCTTTTCGTTATTATTTTTCTTATTACTATTATTACCTGCTATAACAAGTAAATGATAATCTGGTAGCATAAAAGTTCTTTACACTGATTTGAACTAGTTTTTAGATAACTTACTTGTTTCTTTGGATATATTTTAAACTAGTATTTTGATTTTTATGCAGCGTGATACGTTGGATGAAGAGTTGATTAGGATGAGAGAAGAGAACAAGAATCTAGTAACAATGCTAACAACTTTGTGTGAGAATTACAATTCCTTGCAAATTCACCTGATTGAGTTGCTTCAAAAATACTCCACTCATAATGATCAAGAGAACAATTCCAAATTATTGTTGTCAAGGAAAAGAAAGGCTGAAGAAGAGTGCTGTGCGAATAATTCAGACATTAATTATGAAGAAGCATCACCAAAAAGGCCAAGGGAAATCACAACCAATGTTTCAACTGTTTCTGTTAGAACTAATCCCTCTGATCAAACCTCAGTAAGTTCAAACGATTTTCAACTCTAAATATACAGTCAGATCTCTTTATAATAGTCATTCTCTATAATCTTGTTTTTTTTTTGGTGAACCAATCTTCCATGCTATGTGAATATATAACGCAACATATGATCTGTATAACAACATTTTGCTATAGCAACTAGAAAATATTCAGACAAACGATGTCGTTATACAAATTTGACTGTATTTTCAAACCATACCAAAGGTATAAATTGACTTTAAATAAATGGTCTCAAACTTTTTGGAAACACGTTAAAATGAAAGAGTATCACATAAAAAGACAGACTATTTTATTAGTAACAAATTTCAAGAATAACTTTGTTTCTGGTGTTGATTTTTGAAAATATCGTTCTTATTTTTTTTTTTCTTCCTATGTTTTATATAGGTGGTGAAAGATGGATATAACTGGAGAAAATATGGTCAAAAAGTGACAAGAGATAACCCTTATCCAAGAGCCTACTACAAGTGTTCATTTGCACCAACATGCCCAGTCAAGAAGAAGGTCAGTTCATGCAATCTAAGTCTTCTTTAACTAAAATGATGTGCCTACTCTGATGGTCCACTGTTCCATCTACGTGAATAACATAACTGAACCAACAAGTTCTGAGTATGGAGAAAATTCCGTTAGAGAGCGCTTCCATTCTTAAATACGTCTTGCGCGATGCGAATCCAAACTAGTTAGAATCCCAATATAAATACGGGCCGATAACAGATAAGAAACCCAAAAAGAAAAAAGAGAATAACATAACTGCATGAAACAAGCATTTAATCAACTTTAATTTGTTATTTGGGCAGTCCAAAATAGAGAGAAAGAATAACATGTACGTCACAAGTACTCTTTCTTCTAATGATTGATAAAAACGTACAGTGGTGTTCACTATGGTAGGTTGATACTTGATAGTATGTACTTAATTTGTACTTGCACTTGTATAGTTTGAAGTTTGAATGATAAAATTTACTTAGATTCGGTTGACGTTGAAAAAAAAAAGTATTTGACCCTCAAGTTAAAAATAACTAGTTGGAAGCTAAAGTTATGTTTAAACATACTCCCTCCGTTCGCTTTTACTTATATATCACTTTTTGACATGACACACCCATTAAGAAAACATTATTGATATGACTATTTCACCATACTACCCTTATTAATTGATGTTTAGAGTAATATGTCTTGAAAATGGTTTGGAGAATAAGTAATTAATGATAGGGTAAAATAAAAAAAATTCTTTTGTCTTTTCTTGATATGTCAAAAATAACAAGTAAAAATGGAAATTCAATTTGGAAAATAGTGACAAGTAAAAGCGAGCGGAGGAAGGGAGTAAGATTTACTTGAAAATAGTTAAGAATTTGTGACGGAAAACAATTATTTCACTTGAGATATTTCTCAAGTAAATTTTTCAAGTATTCAATATTTCTGAAGGCTCAATATTATTTGTTGTCAAATGATCATTCAGACGTATATAGCTCTTCCATTTTCACACTTAGACTACAGAAATAAGATAATAATGTTGAAGTGTGTAATTATTTTAATACAGTTCTTCACGTGACTTAATGTTTTTCATAGTCAAATACAATAATAATAATAATTAAAAAAAATAAAAATTAAAATGGATGATAATGAGACTCAAACTCAAGATCTCCGTCTATTTTGATAATCATATTGAAATTTTTCATCTAAAAGTTTAAGCAGTTAAGAGAACAAATTTTGTTAGTCTGTCACATCATAGCGGATGGTGGATTTTGTATCCTTATATGATATTGGACAATACTCACTTCATGAGCGAAATTTGAAGATTGAGTTGAACCCAAAATTCATTTTCTTATTACATTCTTAAATTATGTCTTCAATAAATAATACTATAACTCAATTTATAGGTACAAAGAAGTATTGAAGATCCATCAATTTTCGTAGCAGTATATGAGGGGGAACACAACCACCCTCACCCATCCCAAGCTGAAATAACAGTCCCATTAGTTAGCCATTGTGTTACAACAGATCCAACATTCTTGAACAAATTCATGGAAGACATTGATACAAATTCACTAAAGCAACAAATGGCATCTTCCTTGACCAGCAGCCCTAGTTTCACAGCTGCAGTTGCTGCAGCCATCTCTGGAAAAATTTTCGAATATGATTTACCTTTCAAATAAAGAAAAATTACAGTTAATCAAACGGTTTTAGTTTCTTTATTGAGATTGAAATGAGTCTAATGTAAATTTTACCAATTTGAGAGCGATATTTTCTGTTATAATATTTTCCCTCTTAATTAATACTATGAAGGTGTTTGATTGGACATCAAAAATAAAAGAAAGATTTTTAAAATTTGTGATAAAAAATAAGTCATAAGTATTTGTTTAGCTATAAATTATTTCAGGGTAAAATTGAAAGTTTAAACTTAAATTTTTACAATTAAATTTAGAAAGATGCCCTTTTTTTTTAAACAAGTTAAAAAGGAAAGAATGTAACATAAATTGAATTGAGGAAGAAATTGTTTCTAAATATTATACACCCTCAATTTCAATATGTTTGTCTGGTTTCGACTTGTCACAGAATTTTAAAAAGTAAAGAAGACGTTTAAGGTATGGATAAGGTATGTGTACACTCTACCTTCCCCAAACCCCACTTGTGGGACTACACTGGGTATATTGTTATTGTTGTTGCTTCGAGAAATGCATTAGGAAATAACTATGTTAAATAATAAGGGTAAATTAGGAACTAAGTAATAAATTATCTATTTGTATTGGATGGAAATAGGGTTGTTCAAAACAAACTGTTACCGATAAGCCAACCACAAATTTGACGTATTGGCTTATTGGTTGGGTTATTGGATAAGTGGTTGGTTAACAGATTAAAATTTTATAATTAATGGTTTATTGGTATGGGGGTAGATTACTCAATTTCCTTATTGTTGAATAAATCGTTAACACGTTAAGAATTATCATACTTACACTTTTACCACAAGGTATATAAAGTACTCCACATAATATTATTAGTATTTAACCCTAATGCCCCATTAACTAATTTAGTATTCTGTCGCTCCTTTCATACTCTCTGTTTTGGTGGTTTTCATGTTTCTTTGCTTGTTTTTTCTCTCATTGGCGATCGTATTCTAAGGGTTTCAACTCTTCATATCTCCTTTATTATTATTCAATCTTTTTTGTTTTAAATCTTTTGATTTCTTTTTTATGTTTATCTATTTATCTATATATCTTTCTAGTGAGTTCACTATTAAAAAAACAGGAAAATCGACCACACAAAGCTACCACATGTAGTCGGGTTTCCCTATTTACCTACCACAAAACCGACCACAAGCTGTGGTCGGTAATATAGTGGTAGCTTTCCAAAAATTTATTTATTTATTTATTTATAAATCGATATTAGTTATTAAAAATAATTTTTTAAAATTAAAAAATACAATTAATATTTTCAACCACAATGTGTGATTGATTTTATATTTTTTTTATTTGAGATACCGACCATGAGTGGTCGCTTTTATTTATTTAATTAATTAATTTTTTAAATAAAATCCAACCACTTGTGGTTGGTTTTATTTAATTATATTTTTAATAAAATGGTCGGGTTTTGTATAATTATATATAAATTTTTTTAATAAAACCGACCACTTGTGGTCGGTTTTATTTAATTATTTTTTTAATAAAAACAGACCACATGTGGTCGGTTTTTGTATAATTATCAATTAATTTTTTTTAATAAAACCGTTGGTTTTTGTATAATTATCTAATAATTTTTTTAATAAAATCGAACATTATTTAATGAAAAACAATAATTTTATTTAATTATTTAATTCACATTTCAAGTAACTACACTTAATCATTTTCAATGCACAATTCAAGTAACTACACTTAACCATTTTCAAGTCACAAGTTCACATTTCAAGTAACTAACCTTAACCATTTTCAAGTCACTAATTCACATTTCAAGTAACTAACCTTAACCATTTTCAAGTCACTAATTCACATTTCAAGTAACTACACTTAACCTTTTCAAGTCACTATTTCACATTTTAAGTCACTAATTCACATTTCAAGTAACTACACTTAACCATTTTCAAGTCACTAATTCACATTTTAAGTCACTAATTCACAATTCAAGTCACTAAACTTAACCATTTTCAAGTAACTAACCTTAACCATTTTCAAGTCACAAATTCATATTTCAAGTAACTAACCTTAACCATTTTCAAGTGACTAATTCACATTTCAAGTAACTACACTTAACCATTTTCAAGTCACTAATTCACAATTCAAGTAACTACACTTGACCATTTTCAAGTCACTAATTCACAATTCAAGTCACTACACTTAACCATTTTCACTCACTAATTCACATTTGAAGTAACTACACTTAACCATTTTCAAGTAACTAATCACATTTCAAGTTACTACACTTAACCATTTTCAAGTCACTAGTTCACATTTCAAGTCAATGCACTTAATCATTTTCAAGTTACAAATTCACAATTTCAAGTGACTACCTTAACCAATTTTAAGTTACTAGTTCACATTTTCATGTAACTACACTTAACCATTTTCAAGTTTCTAGTTCACATTTTCAAGTGACTACACATAACCATTTTCTAAGTCACTAGTTCACATTTCAAGTCGCAACCCTTAACCATTTTCAAGTAACTAATTCACATTTCAAGTAACCACACTTAATCATTTTCAAGTCACTACACTTAATCATTTTCAAGAAACAAGTTCACAATTTCAAGTCACTACATTTAACCATTTTCAAGTCACAAGTTCACATTTCAAGTAATTAACCTTAACCATTTTCAAGACACTAATTCACATTTCAAGTCACTATACTTAACCATCTTCAAGTCACTAGTTCATAATTCAAGTCACTACACTTAACCATTTTCAAGTCACATGTTCACAATTACAAGTCACTATATTTAACCATTTTCAAGTCATAAGTTCACATTTCAAGTAACTAACTTTAACTATTTTCAAGACACTAATTCACATTTCAAGTCACTACACTTAAGTATTTTCAAGTCACTAGTTCACAATTCAAGTCATTACATTTAATCATTTTCGTGTCACTTGTTCACATTTCAAGTCACTACACTTAACCATTTTCAAGTCACTAGTTCACAATTCAAGTCATTAACACTTAATCATTTTCAAGTCACTAGTTCACATTTCAAGTAACTACACTTAATCATTTTCAAGAAACAAGTTTACAATTTTAAGTCATGACTATATTTAACCATTTTCAAGTCACAAGTTCACATTTCAAATAACTAACCTTAACCATTTTCAAGACACTAATTCACATTTCAAGTCACTACACTAAACCATTTTGAAGTCACTAGTTCACAATTTAAGTAACTACACTTAACTATTTTTAAGTCACAAGTTCACAATTTTAAGTCACTATATTTAACCATTTTCAAGTCACAAGTTCACATTTCAAGTAACTAACCTTAACCATTTTCAAGATTTTAATTCACATTTCAAGTAACTACACTTAACTATTTTTTAAGAAACAAGTTCACAATTTCAAGTCACTATATTTAACCATTTTCAAGTCACAAGTTCACATTTCAAGTAACTAACCTTAACCATTTTCAAGACACTAATTCACATTTCAAACCTTAACCATTTTCAAGTCACTAGTTCACATTTCAAGTAACTACACTAAACCATTTTCAAGTCACTAATTTACGTTTTCAATTAACTACACTTAATCATATTTAAGTCACAAGTTCACATTTCAAGTAACTAACCTTAACCATTTTGAAGACACTAATTCACATTTCAAGTAACTCCACTTAACCATTTTCAAGTCACTAATCAACATTTCAAGTAACTAGACTTAATCATTTTCAAGTCACTAATTCACATTTCAAGTAACTAACCTTAACCATTTTCAACTCACTAATTCACATTTGAAGTAACAACACTTAAATCATTTTCAAGTCACTAATTCACATTTTCAATTAACTACACTTAACCATATTCAAGTCACAAGTTCACATTTCAAGTAACTAACCTTAATCATTTTAAAGTAACTAATTCACATTTCAAGTCACTACACTCAACCATATTTAAGTCACTAGTTCACATTTCAAGTCAATGCACTTAATCATTTTAAAGTTACAAATTCACATTTTCAAGTGACTACCTTAACCATTTTCAAGTTACTGTTCACATTTTCATGTAACTACACTTAACCATTTTCAAGTTTCTAGTTCACATTTTCAAATGATCACTACACTTAACCATTTTCTAAGTCAGTAGTTCACACTTCAAGTCGCCACCCTTAACTATTTTCAAGTAACTACACTTAATCATTTTCAAGTCACTAATTCACATTTCAAGTGTTCCTCTTCGGCTCTTCTTCTTTTTTTTTTGGTTCCGTGGAGGTTAGCCGATACACCGCCCGATAACCGTCCCATAATAGTTAACTCATTACCGAACCAACCGATATCTTACTGATTGGATAGCCAATGACGTGGCAAAAAAGGATGAATAGAATACGTCAGATACAGCCGTACAAAGGTTCTGACCACTGCTGAGGAATATTAGCCTGCATCATTAACAACATTTTTACGTGAATAACAATCATTGGTCAAATTACTTTAGGTTTCGAGTGAAGCTTTTCAATTGGTTAATGTATTACTTTTGCAACATATATATAGGAGTTTTTACATTATTGTAAGACATCTGATTCAAAGGAATACAATAACAATAAACTCATATTCTTGCCTTCCAAAACTTTCATGTTTGCTCTTTCTTTAAGTTTTTTTTGCATTTACTTGTCCTATCATTTTCGGATCTGGAGTTCTTAATGTTCAAGTGACACAGGATCCCGAGCCAGAGCCCATCGTTGGAACTCTAAAGCTTCATAGGGCTTTCTTCACTTATTTTATTTCCTTTATTTCGGTTTTTATTTACGAATGAAAACTTATTTCACTGCTAATAATTGAGTCTAATGAAGTTAAACTAAGCTGCATGTTCTTGATCTTATATAAATTTATTTGTATCTTTTTACTGATAAATTTATTCAAACTAGACAAATAAAATGAACATTTGTTTTTAATATCGTAGATAAATAAATATAAGCGGAAGAAACATTTATTTACAATAACAAACTGGAATGGACGGCCCATCATAAAAAAAAAACTGGCATGTCATCATGTCTCAACTCAAGGAAACGCCACTACACCAATGTCATCCTTATTCAAATATATTACTCTATTTTGTTTGTTCTATTTATCTTTTGCATTCTTTTAAAAAAAGAGTAATAGATATTTTAAAATTATTGTTTTTAATAATTATGATAACTAGACTAACTAAAATGAACAGGAGGGAGTACTACATGACTTAAATATAGAAACTTATTGACTCTAGAAGAAGTATCACAGACTTGTACTCCATTAAATGAACTCGCGACCAAAATAAGCCACAATAATAGAAAGTGACACAAATAAACTATCTTTTTAATGTTGAACCAAAATAAGCTCCGTAGAGTTTTTATTCCTGTTGGTGAAATTACAGAAAATTACAATTGAAAAATACAAAAGAAATGAAGAAAATACAATAATCTTCTTCTTGGCTGAGGCGCGGATATCTCGCTCTCTTTAAGGAGATTCAAGCCCACTGCAGCAAATGTTTTCACCGTCCAGCAGTAAACTTCTTGATTTGTCCCCTCCAGGATACAACAGCCTTCTCACAAAGTACAACTCAACAAACTCTGGACAAGAGTTGAGTTCAAAGCTCCACAAAAAAGAACACCTCCTTTCAACTAATAAACTCTCTTGTTTACTAACTTTTGTGTACTCTATATTATCTTGTGCTTAGAAAAAAATGCAAGATCACCTCTATTTATAGGTGAGGTATTCATCCTTGTAATGAATAAGTGTAATGACCTTCCCGGTCATTTCCTTCGTTTTCGTGTGTTGTCAGCGTTTAGAGCTTTTCTATAACTGCCCCAAGTTATTTATGACTTGCTGGGACCGACAGTTCGGCTCCCGGGCAGTTCGTTTGAGAATATTATTTAGATCGAGCACATTGTAAAATATTAAATTAAATTTGAATTTGGCAAAATAACGTAGTTAATTACTTTGCGAAAATATTTTTGAAATTTATAAAATGCTTTAGTTATATCAATATGTCTATACTACTTTATAATAGTTTTATAACCTATTAATAATTTAAGCGGAGATAGGAAATTTAAATATGTTAAAATAATATTTTTATTTTATAGAGGTTTTGTTAGAAATAATTTTCTATTAATTATGGTATATTCAAAAAGTTGTATTTATTTTACCACGAGCCTATGCAATATCCGAGTGAATACATAAGAGGGTAGTGTAAGCACTACCACGTGGAGGATAAGAGTTATGGGCGTAGTACTTGTAAATTAGGTGGCAAAACTACATTAATTATGTATGCCACCTAATGAAGAGATTATTAGCTTAGGCCAATTCTTTACTTATCATTTATTTTCAGCTAGCTTAAGATTAGGATCCTTTATTCACTATACACATACATTGTTCACGTCCATTTCATTTTTGACTAGGAGAAAGTGTACAACAACCTTTAAATTCATTACCCCTTGTACGTACATATATATATATGCTACGGCTTAATGGTTTCTTTACTCACTTATTCCCTTCACCAAGTTATTCAAGCTCAGGGATCACGTGGTTAATGGTATAGCATCCTTATATCGTAAGTTTTTCGGTTAATTTTAACGTAAAATTGCGTATTTAAATTGTTATTTGGTGGTATTGTTGTTGGTTCTTATTTAGAGCTTAATATGAGCTCAGATTGGATAGCATCTGTTATGACTATTGGTCACGGGGTGATTTGGGACGCTGTGACGGTTTCAATTTTTCGATACCGCAAGCGGGCCCCACGTGGACTGTTCGGACATTTTTCCGAACTAATGCAATATAGGTGTCAATAGTCATGTTTTGACATGTAGTTTATTATTTTGGTAGTCTGGCAACAGTCAAAGGCCTCTCGGAAGGGGAAGGCTCCTGTATAGCTGGTCCTTTAGCAGACATTCGGCGGCGTCCAGGTAGGCTAGGTTTACCTCCCTTTTGCACTTAGATTGGGCTTATGTGTGATATATGTATGCTATTGTGCTGGTATTGCGGGCTGATATTATAGACTTGGTGGTGGTGGTTTGCTATGATTTAGGCCTTCTAGGCCGGATAGGGCTATTCGGATATATTCCAGGCCCGTTATCCTCGTGGTACCCCACGGATGACCTATTTGGGGTCGGATAGTATTGTTGTTGTTGTTGCTAGTCTGGGAATGTTATTGTTGGACCTTAGTCCAGTCTTAGACAGACTTAGCCCAGACTTAGACAAGTATAACCAGACCTGGTTTTCGGGACCCGGTAGCGGGCCCCGTTACCCTTTTTGGTCGACTTGTTGAAACTTTGACATCTTTGGGCTTAGATAAGCCCTATATGACTATTAGGGTTATGACGGGATTGATTCACCCCGATTATACCCGGTTGGCCCGTCTAGCTTTGTTCGTCCCTGATAGCACCGTATTTGATTGGGGTCGGCTAGTTTGACTTAGAACGCTGAACCGCCTTTCCATGACTTGTAATGTATACCCAGACTTTTATATACATATTTTTATAGTAGGTAGTTGACCTAGAAGTACCCCGAGATTGACTTATAGCATGTTGTAGAGTTAGCTTTTGTACCTATATAATAGTATTGACTTGGCACTAGGGCGTTCCCCGTTTATTTCATATGATATGACATTTGATTCTGTTCGGGTTACTGGCTATGATGAGTTCCGGTTCGAGTCCGGCTACTGATTCTGGTATGATGATTTTGGTTATTGACTATTGGGTGTTCCGATTCGAGTCCGGCCCCGGATTGTGATACACTATGAGTTCCGGTTCGAGTCCGGCCACTGATTATTATGAGTCCCGGTTCGAGTCCGGCATCTGGTTATGATATGGTTGGAGAGTTTTGGTACTGGGTACCGTGATCATGATACTGTTGTTATATGAGTTCCGGTTCGAGTCCGGCAGATATGATATATATGTGGCCTCTTGTTATTACCCACTACTTCCGGTTCGATTCCGGCGTCTGGCCTCTTGTTATTACCCATTGGTGCCGGTTCAAGCCCGGTGCACCCTTGTTGGTTATTGTGATTACTGGATACTGACACAGCTTCGAGACACTGGTGACTATGCATTTATTATTCTTGTGTGTCCCACCGGTTTATGGGGGCCAGGTTGGGTTATTGTTTTCTTTCGTGTGCCTATCGGGTTTATGGGGACCCAGATAGGTTATGGTTGACTTGTGTGTTTACTTATGCATTTATTTACTCGTTATTCAGTATCGCATTTATTTTTCTCCTGAGCATGTCTATATGCCTCAACCGCTACTTATGTACTTACTATTTATAGTTATACCAGACTTAGCATGCACCCCCGTACTTTAGCCTGTTTATATTACCTTAAGCTCAGTCGGCCGATGATGCCTACTGAGTACCCGTTGCCCCGGTACTCATACTGCACTTCTGCATCTTTTTCCCCCCGATGCAGATCCAGGCACTAGTCGACGGTGGTGACGTGACTCTTTTCTTAGCACTGACTCCGGAGCAGGGTGAGCTTACTGACGTCTGAGGCAGATCCTACTCCATCTTCTACTGTATAGTCTTTTGCTCTCGAGACTGTTGTACTTATTATACATATTTGGTTTCTGTCTTGTATTTTAGGTATGTTAGTAGTGGCTCATGTACTGACCCCACCAGGTCTTGGGAGGGGTTCTGGACTTTATATACGTTGTCCTCTTCCTTCTCAGTCTTAGCATGTTACTTCCACTTCTTCTCTGTTTTATGAGATTCCGCCCGTTAGCCCGTCGCTTGTTGCTCCGGACTAGGGTTTGGCTTGCCTATTGGTGGGTTACGATAGGTGCCATCATGACCCAAATATTGGGTCGTGACAATAAGGATGAATGAGGGGTAGTAAAGAGGGAAAATCAATGGCTTAGAGGTTACAAGAATTACAAGAGTTACAACACATAAAGAGTAGGATAATGGATGAATAAAGAATGGAAAGTTACATGAATTTCAAGATAGAATGAACGTCAAGTTCATCCATCACAATTCAGGAATCAAATGTTAAACAAATCAATTTGACTTCACGAGCCACTAACTCCAATTGGAGTAATGAAGTAACTATTGTAACTTAAGTCATTAGTAACAAATGGCAGTAAAGTGCATGTAATGCACAACAATAAAAAAAAGGAGTTACTGACCATAGAGGCAAATGCAATGACTTAGAAGAATAGTAACCTACTGCCACTAAATAAGAAGCAAATTAATATTAATAAAAACTAATATTAAAATGTTAATTCATCAATCCCCCACTCATTTTAATATTGACAAGAGAGAGTCTACTAGTTGAAAGAAGACTACCATGCATAATGAAGGTGTGCTCTGCATTGAACCTCCATTTAGTAAAACAGTAATTTTTTACTCCAGAGTCGTAGTGGTCCCAGACTTGAACTATGACTGCTTAAGGAAAATAAAATATCACTGCTTACACATAATAGTCAAGGTGTTGACATGAGCTTTATAGCCAGCACATTACGGCCTTGTGCTATCCCGGTTTCATGAGTGCATTTGAGAATGAGCCTAGTTCTCATAGGAAGCGGCCTACCTCCACACTCACATAGGTGAAATCTATCGAGAGTGCTCCTGTAATTTTAGCACCCCACTCATACGAGCTATAGATTTTCATTAAGAGTTTTTTAAACTCAACCTCACAAATCATTACAGGTAAATGCACTCACATCATAGGGAGGGAAAAAATAGTGCATTTTTTCACAACAATGCATCAAGTGATTCGTTTTTCCCATTGAGCCTGGTTATAGGAGCTCTAGTCCCCAGGTTGGGTTTCCTCACATATGACTTAGAAATTTGTAGGCTTCAATCCTATCCCCCTCGATGTGCTCCAGACCTTTTCTCTTGCTAAGGCCTTAGTCAATGGATCTGCAAGATTATCACAAGATTTGACATAATCAACATTAATGGTACCATTTGTCAAATATGATCTCACATTACTGTGTTTTCTCCTTATAGGTCTGGATTTACCATTGTAATAACGGTTTTGAACTCTACCAATTGCAGCGGTACTGCTATCACAATGAATTAAAATAAGAGGAATTGGTTTTTCAAAATAAGGTATTTGAAATAACAAATCTCTCAACCAATTCGCTTCCTCACTAGCTGAAGCTAAAGCAATTAGTTCAGCCTCCATGGTAAAGTTAGCAATAATTGTTTGTTTTTTAGATTTCCAACAAATAGCACCACCACCCAAAGTAAATACATAACCAGTAGTAGATAAAGAATCACCTGATAAAGTGTTTCAATCCGCGTCACAAAAGCCTTCAAGTACAGCAGAATATTTTTTATAGAACAAACCATAATTTTTTGTTCCTATTAAATATCTCATTACTCTCGTTATAGCATGCCAATGTTCATTACCTGGCTTGCTAGTAAACCTGCTAAGTACTCCTACTGCATACGCAATATCAGGCCTAGTGCAATCAGTCACATATCTCAAACTTCCGATTATGCTAGCATATTCCTTTTGATTTATAACATCATTTTCACTTTCAACAGGAAACAAGTGAACACTAGAATCAAAAGGAGTTACAACATGCTTGCAATCAAGAAAATTATATTTTTTCAAAATTTTCTCAACATAATGTGACTGGTCAAGAAAAATTCCATCACATGTTCTAGTAATTTTTATTCCTAGAATTATATTTGCCTTACCAAGATCTTTCATATCAAAATGGCTTCTAAGAATATTTTTAGTCTCTCTAATAACATTCATGTTAGAGCCAAAGATCAACAAGTCATCAACATATAGGCAAATAATAACATGTGAATTATTCCAAGACTTATGATATATGCACTTATCACACTCATTTGTTTTAAAATCATTATCAATCATGCAGGAATCAAACTTTTCATGCCATTGCTTAGGTGCTTGTTTCAAGCCATATAGGGATTTAGTAAGTTTACGCACTTTGCTTTCTTGGCCAGCTTCAACAAAACACTCGGGTTGTTCCATGTAAATCTCCTCATTTAGGTCTCCATTTAAAAAAGCAGTTTTTACATCCATTTGATGAATTTGCAAATCAAAAATTGCAGCAATAGCAATTAAAAGTCTAATGGATGTAATTCTAGTTACCGGAGAAAAAGTATCAAAAAATTCTAGGCCTTCTAGTTGCTTAAAACCTTTAGCCACTAGTCTAGCCTTATATTTATCAACGGATCCATCCGATTTTAACTTTTTTCGTAAGACCCATTTACATCCAATTGTTTTACAACCCGGTGGTAAATCAACTAGCTTCCAAGTTTTATTGGAAATTAGTGATTCCATTTCATCATTTACAGCCTCTTTTCAAAAAATAGCATCATGTGAAGATAAAGCTTCTTTTAAAGTGAGAGGGTCATCTCCAATATTAAAAACATAATAGTCAGGACCAAAATCTTTTTCTACTCTAGCTCTTTTACTTCTTCTTAACTCAAAATCATCATTTTCTTTATTTTTCAAAATAGAAGTAGAAGAACTAGGTAGTTGCAAAATATTTTCTTGAATCCTTTGACCCCCACTATTTTTAGAATCAAAAGGGAATTTATTTTCATGAAAAATAGCATCACCAGATTCTATTATAATACTATCTTCAAGATTAAAAAATTATAGGCTGTACTATTTGAAGCATAACCAAGGAAAGCACAAGTAGTAACTTTTTTACCCAACTTAGAGATTTTAGGATCCATCAACCTCACATAGGCTAAGCAACCCCAAACTCTTAAATATCCCAAATTTGGCTTATGACCTTTCCATAACTCAAAAGGTGTCAATTTAAGTTTTTATGAGGCACACGATTTAACACATAACAAGCAGTCAAAAGAGCTTCACCCCAAAAATTTAAAGGTGCACTAGACTCAATTAACATGGCATTAGTTAACTCAACCAAAGTTCTATTTTTCCTTTCCGCTACACCGTTAGATGCAGGTGAATAAGGAGGAGTAGTTTCATGAATTATACCCAATGATCTAACAAAAGAATTAAATTCATTAGACTCGTATTCACGACCTCTATCACTTCTTATTCTTTTTATTTTTCTATTAAACTGATTTTCAACTTCATGGAGAAAAGTTTTAAAATTCTCAAAAGCATCACTTTTATTTTTCATTAAGTAAACATATGTAAACTTAGAAAAATCATCAATAAAAGTGATAAAATATCGATTTCCTCCACGAGTTAAAATTCCTCCAAGTTCACAAATATCAGTATGAACTAATTCTAATAAATCAGTTTTTCTTTCAACTTGATAATGAGGTCTTTTTGTGATTTTGGCTTTACTACAAGCCTCACATTTTTCAAAATTCTTTTTGATCATTGGAATTAATCCTAAACTACTCATGATTCCCACATAACGATCATTAATATGACACAAACGAGCATGCCAAAAATTAGTAGAAGAAAGCATATAAACAGAAGTAGAAGTTTTATTCCTTTCAACATTCAACTTGAACATCCCATCACATGCATATCCCTTACCCACAAAAATACTATTTTTCACAATTACATATTGGTCAGATTCAATAATCTATTTGAAGCTTGCTTTATTAAGAAGAAAACTAGACATCAAATTTTTTCTCATGGAAGGAGTATAAAGTACATCTTTTAAAATTAATATCCTTCCAGAAGTAAAACTCAACTCGACATCTCCCGTTCCAAACACTTGAGTGGTATGAGAATCTCCAAGCATGATGGTTTTGGGCTCCTCAAAAGGAGTATATTTTTTAAACCAGTCTTTGTCATAGCAGACATGACGGTTTGCACCAGAGTCAGCCCACCATCCATCAACATTCTCCACCATGTTTATGTCTGTTATCACCGCCATAAATGGTTCTTCGGTAACGTTTGCCTGAGGTATAGGCCCACGTTTCCGAAATTTGCAAAATCGAGCAATATGCCCACTCTTGCCACAGACAAAGCACGGTCCCTTTTCTTGAACATGTTGATTTTTTGCTTGGTTATTCCCACCATTATTGTCCTTGGGATGTCTACCATTATTTTTCTTGAATTTTTTCTTCTTAGGCTTCAAAGAAGTATTTTTGTTAGTATCAGGAGTAGCATTATTTGAAGTAGTTAAATTTACCTTCGGTGTGATGTTGTTCTCTTCTGTTTGTAAAAGTGCATCTTGGCCCCTTGCCTCTTCTTTCATGCGGATTTTCATTATCAACGTCTCAAGAGAAGTTTCCTTTTGTTTGTGGCGTATGGTTTTTTGAAATTCCTTCCATGAAGGAGGAAGTTTATCCACTATGCCACAAACAATAAGATTATCTCCAATTTTGACCTCCTCAGACCTAAGCTCTCCAACAATCATTATAAAGTATTGAGCCTGGTCTACTACTGATTTGTTGTCCACCATTTGGAAACGAAAAAATCTGCTAGCGGCATATTTTTTCGCTCCTGCCTCCTCGGTATCATACTTACTCTGCAATGCTTTCCAAATTTTCTTTGCACTAGAGTAAGTTCTATCATAATAATCATAAAAGTTATCAGATAGACAATTAAGTAAAAAATACCGACACTTGTAGGAGTCAACATCATACTTTTCAACTTTCTCTTGAAGAGAAACAAGTTCATCATCATTCATGGAAGAGTTATCTACTTTGTTTGGATTCTTCTCAGTTAACACATAAGAAACATTGAGAAGGCTTAAGTAGAAAAGTACTTTACCCTTCCACCTCTTGAAATGAGTACGGTTGAACCGGAATGGCTTGTTTAGATCTCCCATCTTGACATCCGCGGATTTTTCAATTGTTGCCATTGAATCTCCTTAAAATTGTTGGTGAAAATACAGAAAATTACAATTGAAAAATACAAAATAAATGAAGAAAATACAATAATCTTCTTCTTGGCTGAGGCGCGGATATCTCGCTCTCTTTAAGGAGATTCAAGCCCACTGCAGCAAATGTTTTCACCGGTCCAGCAGTAAACTTCTTGACTTGTCCCCTCCAGGATACAACAGCCTTCTCACAAAGTACAACTCAACAAACTCTGGACAAGAGTTGAGTTCAAAGCTCCACAAAAAAAAACACCTCCTTTCAACTAATAAACTCTCTTGTTTACTAACTTTTGTGTACTCTATATTATCTTGTGCTTAGAAAAAAATGCAAGATCACCTCTATTTATAGGTGAGGTATTCATCCTTGTAATGAATAAGGATGAATGAGGGGTAGTAAAGAGGGAAAATCAATGGCTTAGAGGTTACAAGAATTACAAGAGTTACAACACATAAAGAGTAGGATAATGGATGAATAAAGAATGAGAAGTTACATGAATTTCAAGATAGAATGAACGTCAAGTTCATCCATCACAATTCAGGAATCAAATGTTAAACAAATCAATTTGACTTCACGAGCCACTAACTCCAATTGGAGTAATGAAGTAACTATTGTAACTTAAGTCATTAGTAACAAATGGCAGTAAAGTGCATGTAATGCACAACAATAAAAAAAAAAAAAAGGAGTTACTGACCATAGAGGCAAATGCAATGACTTAGAAGAATAGTAACCTACTGCCACTAAATAAGAAGCAAATTAATATTAATAAAAACTAATATTAAAATGTTAATTCATCAATTCCGACTTGTGTAATTTATTAAACGGAGCCGTAATTGTGATGAATAGTTTAAAAAAAGCAGAAATCGATATTAATAATTCTGTGTTACAATTCGAACATAAAACTTCCGACTTACAAATCAGAAGTTAAAGTTCCGTTTTATAAAAAATACTAGAATTGCGGCGGAGCCCTAAAATTGAATTTTTTTTCTTCCGTTTTGTCTCTTAAATATTTGTTGAAGCATGCAAGAATAATATATGAACATTTTTATAATGCTTTCTCAAAACTTACTTATAATCTTGACCATGAATGAACCGGCCATGAAAGGATCTATATCCAATTTATAAAGAGTTTTAAACCCCTATGTTTATTGTCAATATTCTGTTAAATAGATATTGGAGTAATCTAATGGTAAGACGATAAAACTAACGAGAAAAAATGCCTACTTCACCACATCCATACTTGCTTGTGAAGATTTCACTGTCAAGGTGAGGCTTGTTTTTGTATGCATAAATCCCTTATTGTCCTCATATTGCACTTCGCCATTCTATCATTGTGGCCTTAACATGGTACGTAAGATTAACAATTCTATCATTGTGGCCTTAACTGGAACCACCTCACTGCATTTTATTGATCCATACTTTAGTTCATTTTTTCTTAAAAAACTTTATAGCTCCAAAGTGGAGCTATCACTAGGAATTTATCAAATGCTAAAATTCTTGATTTAGGGTCATGTGGTAACAATTCTTTGTAGTTATGTATTTGTTTTTTTGCAAATATTAATATTGTATTTAGTTGGACGGCAGTGATAACATTAGGTACTGCATATATAGCAAAAAAAAAAATAAGGGAAAAAAAGGAATTCTTTATTTTGGGATGTCCAACAATACTTGTCCAGTTTATAAAACTAATGGATAATTTATCTATTTTTATCCATTTTACCCTTGGTATTAAATACAATACTTCACTCATTGCATTTTTTAAACTAAAAAAATTATTATATTCAAAGGATGATATATTAAAATCACTCCTCTATTTATTGTTTCTTAAGATATGTGTCAAGTGAAAAGTTGACAAGTATTTATGGATGGAGGGAATACGTAATATGATGATTACTTTCGGAAAACAAAAAAAGAAACAAAAAGAGATGAATTGTCTAAAATTGAGGGGAAAAAAGAATCAAGAATTGCTTGTGGTGTTCGTAATGTTATCTGTATTCCGAGAAGCCTATAAATCGGAATTAAATGTTCCATTTTGTAGCTCGGATTTAAAAGTTCCGGTATACAACATGCAAATAGATTTAAGATACAAAACGGAAGTTTTATTTTCGAATTGTAGCACGTAATTAATAATCTCGATTTACACTTTTTTTAAACTGTTCATCACAGTTATGGCTCCGTTTATTAAATTAATAAATTAGAATAAAAAATTTCGAATAGCCTATTTAGGTTACAACCTACAAAGTTGGCTTAGTTGTGTCGATGACTTATTTTGATCGCGAGTTCCCATTAAATCCAGCCACAAGTAGAGGACTGCGAATTGGAAAATGAGAAGAAAAAAATGAAGAGATAAGGTACGCAGATGATGACGTTATGAATACCCACGTCACACTTCTATGTCACAATTGTGTGTAAACAGTTACTATAAGAGAAGAACAACTACTGTTGACTTTGTCTTCTTCATACACTGATTTTTTTGGAAATTCTTAATTTGTCAGATGTCTTTGCACGGGAGACGGGACACTATTTCAACAAACTTAATGAGCTAGAGAGAAACTTGACAAACAAATGTTGGGATATATATTATTAATCATGGTATATATATTATTGATTATGTGTTTAGATGTAATATTTGTTATAGAATAATTATTAAATCAATTTTAATAAAAGATTTAATAGATCATGTATTCGTTTATGTGTCCATTTACTTATATAATAGATGATTTAGTATATAAAATTTTAGCTTATACACAAAGGATTAAATCATCGGTTCTTATAAGTATAAAGATTTTGTTTACAATCTAAGATGGAAATTGGACAAGCCATAGGTACGATTGTAGCGCAAGATTAAATGTAATTTATCTTGATTATGGGGACAGTGTAGTTCCGACTTCTTGTGCTAGTGCATTTTATATGTATTGAACGGGACCGAGCAGAGAGATGTTTTAGACTGACTGACAAAAACATATCTTCTAAGTTATTAAATGTACTTATATTCTCAATCTTGATATAACTATTATGAGTTGTATATATTAACTATCGTTTTAATTTATTAAAAGGTGAGATCCTGAGATGAGTCAATATACCTGGTAGATTGGATGATAATAATATATATTGGTGAAATAATAAGTTAGTTGATAGAATCCATGTCTCGGTATAGAGATTGATGCTGTCTTTTTGAGAAGCTTATAAGTTTTCATTGTATCAAATCTTGCAAGTGGATTTTATGAATCTGACACATGAAATAAGTTAAGCAGTGCTCTAAAGGAAATTAATCATTAGATTGAATTCGTCAGTAATTTAATTCATTGATTAGTATCTGTAATCTTAACATGGGGAATTACATAAGTGTTTAATGGGGAATTTCACAATATAATAGAGGAGTGCAATTATGAATTTCTAGTGGAATGATTTATAATTTATTATGGTAAGAATAATTCAAATCAGAATTAGAATTTTGAATTATTTCCATAATAGAGAGCCTCAGTAATTAATTCTGTAGTCCCTGCAGTGCTCATATTTAACTAGAACTCGAAATCCTATTTTCTAGGGGAAAGGAAGAAAACATGCGTTTGTTTTTCTTGTTAGAAAATAAATGGGTTTTATTCTCCTTTTTGGACTAGGAAAAGTATCTCTATAAGTAGGGATTCTCCTAATCTAGAAAGAGAATCAGTTTTCTATTCGATACTTGGAAGTCAGACTTGCTTGATGATACGTGTTCACGCTTCAAGAGATATTTGTCGAATTAAATTTCAGTGAGTTTATGTGATCTAGCATATTGTATGTGTTTTAGCATAAACTATGTGTTATCTATTATTCATGTAAACAGTATGTTTCTGGAATGCTTCCGTTGTGCATATGTTTTCCAACAACAAACCCATCCGTCCCATTGTGTTGTCATCCCTAAATTTAAACTACCCTAGAATTATCTTTGCAACCATATAAAGGGTAGTCCGGTGTGCTAAAGTCTCCGTTATATGCGGGATTCGGGGAAGGGCCGAACCCCAAGAATTTATTGTACGCAGTCTTATCTTGTATTTCTGCAAGAAGTTGTTTATACGACTTGAACCCATAAACATAGAAAACAGACTTTATAGTATTTGATGTTTCTTTTAATATGTACTCTAGTCTCTCCCAATTTATTTTTTTAAAAAAATGAAGGTAGAGGATTACAAGTTGGGTAATCGAACTCTCACCAACAGAAATAGAGTCAAAATTGCTATCCAATTGATCTACAAAAATTCTTTTTTGGTTTTGAAAAATTGATGGTGTGTTCCTTACTTGAGCTACTAAAATTACGGAAGAATAATATGGATTTAAAAATCTGTGCACTAGCTGGCCGGTAAACTACTTACGGAATGTTGTTTCTAGTCGCATAAATTGATTAAGAAGAAAGTTAATTACAAAAGATGGGCTTGTATTATTACACAAGTATGAAAATTTTACATTTTAGCTAGTACTCTTTAATCTCAATTTATGTAATATATTCTTACCCATAAAATTTTCTTGCTTATTCCATTTCGCGGAAACAATCCCATTTTTAGGAGTTATAAACCTCAACTCAGAAAGTGTACTAGCTAGTTCCATTTGATTTGCCATTCTATCTACCACTATTATATTAGCTAATTAAATATCAGAATACTTTTACTAGCAAGTACTTTCCCCTTTTTCTAATACACGAGAAAAGACTTTGAAGAAACCCAAGCAAGAGGGTCAAGGATTACATTTCTTTCTGTTTACGTCATATGAATGATGCAAAAAAAGAAACGTCATTGGTGTCCGATGTCACTATCAACTTCAACATGTTGTGGCATTAATCCAATCATGGCTGACTAGTAGTTTGACTTCCGAATGTCGAGCAGCGAACTTCGCCTCTTTACTAACTAACTTTTCTCTTCATCCGTCTATTCACTTTTCCTTTTAAGTTTCAAAAGACAAATTCAGGATTTAAACTTTATAAATTTATTTTTATGAAAAAATTAGTATTGAATTTATTACTATATTTCTTAAGTTATTGATTACATAATCATTATTTATTTTTATTTTTATAAATTTTTACACATAAATTTATGCTCTTCTTCTTCTTCATATTAGCTTTCGCTATTTCAAGATATCATTAAGTATCTTGTGGCTAAGTGTCACTACCCTGATAACATGAAAGCTTTAGGACGTTCTCAAAATATGTTTTAAGATAACTATATAATTACAACCTGTTTTTACTGAGTTATATATCATTTGATCTCTTTATCAGCCAAAAATTATAAATTGTGATAAAATATGTCATTGACAGATTTTATTTTATCATGAATCTATTGATTTTATATGACTTATAATTACTACACTCACCCTTTCGCACTTTATTTTTTGCACAAAAAATTTTGGGTTCAATTGCATCTGTACCAATAATGGTACATTCGTCCATGGTTCCTATTTATATGACGGTATTCAGATTTTGGGAGTTAAACAAGTTGTTCTCTAACCTTAATTTTTGCATATGCTTTTAAAATTATTAATTATAGTTATGACTTGTAGTAGTTTTTACGTAGTAATTTTTAAATATAAAAAATTCACTTCTAAAAATTTAAAGATTCAATATAATAAAAAAAAAAAAAAAAGAGCAGCCCGATGCACTAAAGCTCCCGCTATATGCACGAGATTCAAGGAAGGACCGAACTACAAGGGTTTATTGAAGCACACGATCAAATTAAAAAATTTGAATCTCAAAAATCAAAAAATGTTACCTAAATTAAGACAACCTTTTTTTTTTTTTTTTGAAGTCCGTCTACTTTAGATTTGCCTAGTAAAATTTCATTTTGTTTTTGAAGCCAGCTTGCTTTAGATTTGCTTAGTAAAATTTAATTTTGTTTTTGAAGCCCATCTATTAATTAATTTTGCCTATTTTGTACACTAACACTATTATGTTACGTACGTTGTTGAATTTATCGTGAAAAAATCTTTCTTGAACAGAGCTCAAGGTTCACGTTAGAAATTCATTATCTGAATATTTAGAAAATATTCAGTTGAGAGCTAAAAAGAAAAGAAGCTTGGTTACATAAAATCAATTGACATCTTATTTAAGTGCTTATGTTTATGCAAATATATAAGCACTTTTTATCTAATAAATAAGATTTACGTATATTTTTTCGTATCTTAGTTCCAGAATAAAAAAAGATCTTTAGTCAAAAAAAGAAAATGCTCACCAAAAAAATATGCCTATTGTAAGTGCGTTCCCATTCAACATGTGAAGAGTAATACTTCTCAACCCTTTAATGATTGATTTGACTAAAGTTTGCGAGTAGAGAAAAAAAAATGGATTGTAGTTGAGTTCATTTCGACTTGTGTTGTTCGATGCCATGACTTATTTCCAAATTGTTCGAAGTGGTTATAAAAACATGTTATAACGTAATAGAGTTTGTTGAAAAAAAAATTGTGATGACTCGATTGAAAAAACTTTATAATTACTAAACGGGTATATCTCATGGAGCATCAAGTATATTATTTTCAATAATAAATGAAAATTATGAGTCATTTATTTATTTTATTTTTCTCAAGTGAAAAGCAAATTAAAGTGTGGTTGGTAGCCAAGCATGCCATTTTATAAAGGGCAAGGGAAAAATTACTCATCAATATTTGTGAAATGGTATAATTTTGCAAACCGTTAATAATTGGATTACCACTGTCATCGTCGTTATCAAAGCAACTCAAATATATCATCGTTTTCCAAACAAGCAAACAAAACCATTTAGAAATAAATAAATAAAATAAAAAGGAAATTAGAAAATGAAATTTTTAAAAAGTAACTAAAAATATGTTGATGGCTTTTATGAATCCATCACTGATCAAGGGACCAGGTCTTTGACTAGGTACGACTACTAACAAGACAATCCAAACTACACAGACAAGAGAATGTGAAAAATATCAATTGAAAAGAGTAAAGAACACCAAATATTTACGTGAAAACCTCCTTACTCAAGGGAGTAAAACCATGACCTACCTCATAGGATTTTCACCAACAACTTTATTAAAACAAGAACAACTTTGATTACAACCTCTTGTAATCCTAAGATTAACCTTCTAACCTCCTTTTCTTGTAATAGATCTATCCCAAGCCTCACAACAATAACTCTATTGTAGTCTAATACATCAACTAACTCCAGCTGACAGCAACACGGCTAACTCTAGCCAACACCATCAACTAACTCTAGTTGATATAAAACACGACTAACTTAAGCCCACCCTATCAACTAACTCTAGCTGATACTATTGCTTACAATGGAGCAAAGTTAAAACAACCAACGCCTACACAATACTTCTCTTAACGAGGAGTAGGTTTATAACTAAGCTCAACAGCAAAGACTCAAACGCAAAGAACTAAAGACATCTTCAGTTATCACGAGCAGGTCCTTTGGTGGATGAATCTTTGCTTGAGAAAAAGGTGATGGATTTTTGCAGAGAGAAATATCAATTTTTAGGATTTGAAGAAGCTAGGTTTTCATCCCAGATAATCATGTATACATAGAGAGCTTGTGGGAAGGAGAACTTTGAGTGTTTCTTATTGGTTGAGAGGGAAGTACTACCGGGAAGGACCGCAATACTGTAAGCTGTCACATTTGGCAACACCTTTACAGCTGTCAGAGTTGACTAGTAAGGATCGGCCTGGTGCGCGTACCTGGTCCCTCATCTGGTACCTATAAAAGAAGATCCCTCTAAGAGATAGTTCCTCTTGAATGAGCATTTCCCCTTGAATGATCATTTCAATCATGCATCATGTTCCATGTTCTCTCTAGGATCTTGATTCCCTTGTTCGTCCTGAGATCGGCATGATGCATGTACCTATTCCTTCATCTGGTCCCTTAGTAGATGTTTCAAATCATCAAAACAAAGCATAGTACCACATTAACTATGCATCATCAATTTCCCCTTTTATGATGATGGCAAATATATAAAGCAAGTTCTCCCTGGGAACCAGATTCTCATATAGCTGACTATGAGAAATGGTTCAGTTTCTTTAGACAACATATCTAGTCCCTCAACATGTTTATAAAATCATCAAAACAAGGCATAGTACTTCAATGTTTATGCTTCATCAATTTTCCCTTTTTTAATGAAGACAAATACATAAATCTTGTTTCCCTTGAGGATCAAATTTGCCCAAAAATATATACACACACACGACTTCAAGAACCAGTTCCAATTCCCTGTTGTAGTGCTATCAAATATTAGTTGACCATGGACTCATGCATTTATTGTACCGGTTTCCCTCATGAGTTTTGTCAATCATCAAAACCACATATCCCATGTACCAGTTTAACACTTCTATGTCAGTTCCCCCTGTCACCATAATCTTCATCAATACCAGGTCATATGATACTTATCAATCATCAAAACCATATATACCAGGCCACCTCCTGAGGTTTTTCAATCATCAAACCACATATATGTTAATTTTTCCTTTTTGATGATGGCAAACACTTTCTGCATTTACCAAGAAAAGTCCCATATCAAGTCAGCTCTAATTCCTCCTATCACCAACAATCGGTTCCCCTTATCACATTATTCCCCCTTTCACCAAGATCTTCCCCCTTTTGACATTATTAAAAAGAACAAACAGTAAACCAAGTATAAAAGAAAATCAATATATGTTAACATATGGACACTAGGGCAACACTAACATGAGCAAAAGGAATAGATAAGAAATAGAGATATAGTCAATAACAAGATATGCAAAATGTTTCGTTAATACCATAAAAACATACTTAAAAGGAGAGAACTGTCAACTTGTCACATAGGGTCTGAAATAAAGTTTAGGCAAAAGATAGAGGATAGGAACAAATATTGGGAAGGAAGACAAAATAAGAGTTGATTCAAGAGGAGCCAAATATAGTATTGAGCTTCAAATTCTTAAGGGCATTGATATCTTCATGAGCTTGGAGTAGTTTTTGGTTCAGGTTCCTAACTTTAGTTTGCAACTGAGATACTTTAACTTTTGAGAAGATCATTCCTGATGAAGAGCACCTGGTCCCCCATTGGACTAGGAGGAAGCTTACATGTAATTCAACAATTTTAGGATCAAACATCCAGCCATGGAGAATTTTTTTAAAAGAATTTCTTACCTTTCTTCATGAGTGAACTCCTTTTTAGGCATTTTCTACTTTGATGACTCAGCAGAAGCACCAGATCCCTCAAACTTTGATGGATCCCTCTTTCTTTTGGATCCTGACTTCCTTTATTTTCGTTTTTTCTCTACAATGGACCGCTTAGATTGGAGACCCAAATTCTTGTAAGGTGAAGTAGTTTTATCACCAACACCAATGCCACTCATTCTAGTATCACCTCTTGCCATTGATGTCATGCATTGAGGTACTAACTACTCTTCTATAACCAGAATATTTGATCACTTCCCTCTTTTCTCTAGAAAACTTTCCCTAAAAAAGCTGCTTATCAAAGCCCTCGAATATCACAATATTAGATTCCATCCCTTCCTTTTGTCTGGACATAGTATAAGAACCATGCTCTTGAGTGTCTGCAGTCTGCAGTCTCCTGTATGATATTTACTTTCTCCATTTCTTGTACATTATTACTAACCTCCACTGGACTTTGTTGAGAGACCTGACCCTAATATTGAACGTTATAATTTTCATCAGAACCTTTGCTCAAAGCAATATCACAGGATAAGTCTATGAAGGGTCTGAAATTCTTAAAAAAGTGGTTCAGTGAGAAGAGTGGGGATTGGGAGTAGAGAGTTTAGAAGAAACTATTAGATCAAGGATTTTGAGGAATTTTTTATTGTCCTTTAGAAGAGGTGTTAAAATAAAGGAACAGTTAGGATTATGCCTTGAAAAAGAGAATAATCAATGTGTCGTGTCAAGGAAAAAAAGATAGCGATTGAGTTTCAAATGACATGAAAACATTACAGAAGAGTGAGAGAAAAAATCTATGTGGCATTCCAAGACAGTTTCAAAGCTTTATGAGTGCAGTTAGTCATACTAACCTATGAAGAGGAACTTGGTCCCTCTTCTGAACTTTTAAGCACATACTTTGAGCTGCCTAGATGATCTCTACTTCTTGTTTTCTCCCCTTTTGACATGCGTGCATACCTATAATGGTATAGAGTTGTGTTAGACTGTATTATACATAGTCAATAAACCCTTACCTGGATACCTGCAGTTTGTTTATATTCATGAGAGAAAGATTTTAATAAAAGGGGATCAGTTCATCTTTTATCAATCAAAGCTTAAAATTAATCTTTTCAAGTTGTTTCCTTCTCAGCGCCTTTGTGAAACTGTTGGCTACCTGGTCCACCATGAGATCCATGAAGATCTAAGAAAGTGAGTCATTCATCATGTGCTCTTTCTATCTACCAAATACCTAGAATAGTCGGCATCAACATATTCAACCAAATTAGAATTATCTCCCTATGGATAGAAAAGAATCAAATGGGAAGTTCCCTTTAGATACCTCAACATCCTTTTTATAAACTTCAATTAATCTTGGGTAGAACTGATATCTTGCACATATACCCACACTAAATATGACGTTGGACCTGCTAGCCATCAAGAAGAGTAAGCATCCAATGATGCCTTGATTTATTGTTTCATTCATTGGAGAACCAGGTCCCTCAGTATCAGTTGAGTTGACAGTTGCTATATGAGTGTTAATAAGCATGGCATTTTCTATATCAAATCTCTTCAACAGCTCTTTAATGTACTTTGTTGCTTGATAATGATCCTTTCAAACTTTGTTTGAGGAAGAAGTAATTTGTCTCACCCATCATGTTCATTTCAAATTCACTTCCCATGAGCTTGGTAATTTCTTCACAACAGGAGTAAAAGGTGGTACCAAAAGTGATGTCATCAATACAGACTTGGAAAATCAGTAGGTTCCTTCCCTTTTAGAATTTATTTTCAAGAAGAAATTTTGATATTCTCTCATACCAGGTCCTTGGAGCCTACTTCAACCCGTACAATGTTATTTGAAACTTGAAGATATGTTCAGGATGATAGAGATCTTTAAAATTCAGCAGTTGCTTTACACATACCTCCCCATTCATGTAGCTATTAAGAATTGCACTTTTTTCATCTATCTGGAATAATTTGAATTCCATATGACATGCAAATACAATGATAATCCTGATTGCTTTCATTTTGGCAACTGGGCAAGTGTTTCATCAAAATCTATGCCTTCTTGTTGAGTATAACCATAAATAACCAATCTTGTTTTATTTCTGGTAGTGTTGCAAAATTCATCCAGCTTGTTTCTGAACACCTATCAGGTCCCTATAATAGTTCTGTCAGTAGGTTTAGGAACTAGGTGTTGCACGTTGTTTCTTTCACATTAGTGAAGTTCTTCCTGACTCCAGTGGAGAAATGGGATTGTCTAAGGGATGGGATGATCTGTGCTTCCAATTTGACATTCTCACAGCAAATTGATCTTAACTGGTACCAGCTTCCTTTGCAGATCTATCTTCAAGTACTAGGCAATGAGAAAGGACACCTGAACTTTTCTTTTGCTTCTCAACTTTGAGGGACCTTGATGTGAGCCTGATCCCTAGGAGTCTACTGTTGGTTCTTCTTCAGCATCCATTTTAACATGATCAACTAAATTTCCATCATCAGGTGCCAAACTTTGTTTTTCTTAAACTGATAAAGCTCTTCTTGCATAGCCATAATTCATTCAACATGTTTTAACTCATTGATATTCCTAAGCTCAATCTGAGATAAGAAGATTGTGAAGACAAACATATTTCTAGACTTGGATCTAGTGTGAATACCTTGAGATCGGCTTGGTGCGTGTACCTGTTTCATTTGCTCCCTTAGCAGGTTTGTCAAATCATTAAAACAAAGCATAGTACCGTAGTAACTATGCATATGCCAACTTATTCAAAGTGCAATCGTGCCACTATAATAGTTGTATGTCACATCTATATTGAAGAAAAAACAAACAAAAGAAAAGGAGGATTTTTTCTAAAATGTTTGTGATAAATATGTTAAGCATATAAGCATAGAATATTCTATATTATTTTAAACGAAAAAATGCAATTGCATGATAGACTAGTTTTAGAAAATTCCAAGAAAGTTTATGCATATTGAAGTTTACTAACAAAACTTGAGTTGGCTCTTTCAAACTCAAGATTCCGGCAATGAAATATTTTCACTCCATTCCCACACAAAACTGTCATAATAATATATCATTTGTACATCTGTCATAAAATAATATATCATTTGTACATTTTCTTGCATCTTTCTAGTGTAATAATTTGATGACTTGAACTTCTCCAAACTTTGACAATTAGTCACTTTAAACACAATTACCTAATTGAATACATATCATATGAAACTCAAAATCGATCAATTTTTTCTTTATTTAGAAGGACGAATATTTTTGAAATTTTGCAGATTAAAAATTTCTTAAAACATGTCACTAATGATAAGATTGCAGGAGTTAACTTTATTAGGAAGCTAATGTTTGATACTTTGTAGCCAAATATTGACAAGCTCGATTCTTTTGGACTTAGGTGATAAAGCTAATGAAATGAATAACTTGATAACATAGTGGCTAAAGTTGAAAAGGAAGATAAAAAAATAATTAATCTTGGTATTATTCAAAAGCACTAACAAAGAATCTTTCTTGCCTAAGGAAATTTCACACCATAATTGATAATACTGAGAATTTGTTTGGATGAAGAGGGAAAAATTAAAGAAAACAAATAATTAGGGATTAGCATTGAAGCAATTATTGATCAATTAAATTGAGAATTGACCAAGACTTGAATATAGACATTCTTGAAAGTACTATTCAATTTCACTAATCTTTTTTTATGGCCACACTGATATTAAAGTCTTTGATGAATAGCCAATTACCAATAATATATTTTTATATGCTCTCAATTTCCTCGCAATTTCTCTTCCATACCAAGACCAAAAATTCAATTTAACTACTTCCTCTTTCTCCTTTATAAATAACCCATCTTTCCATTTCTTCTCTTCATTCCTTTCAATAAAAAACAAACCCAGTCAATAAGGAGAAAAAAATATATAGATTCAATGGATACAAATTTGGGAGACAAAACTTTTTCTATTGACCTTAACACAAACCCCTCATTGCACAACATCAATAGAAGTCCGGTAGGTAGATCTAAATTTAGTTCTTTAAAAATGAATATCTTTATTTTTGATGGTATGCTATTATTTGTTTATTTATTTATTATTTTTGATGTTTTTGAATTATCATTATTATGTTTATTGTCATCACTAGTATTATTCTTTTCGTTATTATTTTTCTTATTACTATTATATACCTGCTATAACAGGCAAATGATAATCTAATAGTATAAAAGTTCTTTACACTGTTTTTGTACTCTTTTTAGATAACTTTAGCTTGTTTTTTGGATATTTTTTAAACTAGTAATTGAATTTTATGCAGCGTGAGACGTTGGATGAAGAGTTGATTAGGATGAGAGAAGAGAACAAGAAGCTAGTAACAATGCTAACAACTTTGTGTGAGAATTACAACTCCTTGCAAACTCAGCTTATTGAGTTGCTGCAAAAATACTCCACTCATAATGAAGAGGACAATTCCAAATTGTTATTGTCAAGGAAAAGAAAGGCTGAAGAAGAGTGTTGTGTGAATAATTCAGAAATTAATTTTGAAGAAGCGTCACCAAAGGGACCAAGAGAAATCACAACCAATGTTTCAACTGTTTGTGTTAAAACTAATCCCTCCGATCAAACCTCAGTAAGTTCAAAAGATTTCTCAACTATAAACATATAGTCAAACCTCTTTATAACAGTCAATTCGCTATAACCATGTTTTTCGGTGAACCAATCTTTCATGCTATATGACTATATGACGTAACATATGTTCTGTATAACAACATTTTGCTATAACAACTAAAAAATAATCAGATAAACGATGCCAGTTCTACAAAGGTTTGATTATGTATTTTTTCAAACCATGCGAAAAGTATAAATTGACTTTAAACTAAATGGTCTCAAATTTTTTGGAACGCGTTAAATGAAAGAGTATCACATAAGGAGACTGTCTATTATATTACGAGTAATAAATTTCAAGTATAACTCCGTTAATAACATTTTTTTTGGGTGTTCATTTTTAAAAATATCGTTCTTATATTTTTTTTCTTGCTCTGGTTTATATAGGTGGTGAAGGATGGGTATAACTGGAGAAAATATGGTCAAAAAGTGACAAGAGATAACCCTTATCCAAGAGCCTACTACAAGTGTTCATTTGCACCAACATGCCCAGTCAAGAAGAAGGTCAGTTCATGCAATCTAAGTATTCTTTAACTAAAATGATGTGTCTACTCTGATGGTCCACTGTTCCATCTACATGAATAACATAACTGCACCAACAAGAATTCTTGTGGAATAAATAAGATTCTTTCACCCTTAATTAGAGGTTTTAGATTCTAGTTCTGATATGGAGAAAAGCCCGTTAGCGAGCGCTCCCCCCTTAAATGTATCTTATGCGATGCGAATTCAAATTAGTCAAAATTCCAATACAAATACTGTATAACGGATAATTAAGAAACCCAAAAAGAAAAAAGAGAATAACATAACTGCATGGAAGCATTTAATCAACTTTAATTTGTACTTGCACTTGTATAGTTTGAACGATGAATTTACTTATATTCGGTTGAAGTTGAAAAAAAAAAGTATTTGACGCTAGCTCTAGTTAAAAATAACTAGTTGGAAGCTTAAAGTTATGCTTGAACATAAGTTTTACTTGAAAATAGTTAAGGATTTATGAGGGAAAACAATTATTTCACTTAAGATATTTCTCAAATAATTTTTTCAAGTATTCAATAATCTAAATAGCTCAATACTTATTATTTATGGTCAAATGATCACTCACACTATCACACATATATAGCTCCTATGTTCACACTTATTAGACTACACAAATAAGATAATGCTGAAGTGTGTAATAATTTTAAAACGGTTCTTCAGGTGACACTTGATATTTCTCATAGTCCAAACTCCACATACATTTTTTTTAAAACATTACTCCCTCCGTTTAAAAACGAATGACCTACTTTCCTTTTTAGTCCGTTTCAAAAAGAATGACCTCTTTCCTTTTTAGTAACTTTTCAATTCCAACTTTCCACATGACATGTTTAAGACTACAATATTAAAGAGCATTTTGGTACATTTGACATAACTTTAATTTAAGACCACAAAATTCTAAAGTCTTCTTTATTTTCTTAAACTCCGTGCCAAGTCAAACTAGGTCATTTTTTTGAAACGGAGGGAGTATATGATAAGATAATGAGACTCAAACTAAAGACCTCCTCCTTTTTCTGTATCTTATTGAAATTTCTCATCTAAAAGTTTAAGCAGTTAAAGAGAACAAACTCTATTAGATTGTCACATTGTAGTGGATGGTGGATTTTGTTTTCTTTTATGAAATTAATGAACAATCTTCACTTCATGAGCGAATTTGAAGATTGAGTTGAACCCAAAATTCATTTTCTTATTACATTCTTAAATTCTGTCTTCAATAAATTATTGTATAACTCAATTTATAGGTACAAAGAAGTATTGGAGATCCATCAATTTTAGTAGCTGTATATGAAGGGGAGCACAACCACCCTCACCCATCCCAAGCTGAAATAACAGTGCCATTAGTCAACCAAGGTGTTACAAAAGATCCTACATTTTTGAACAAATTCATGGAAGACATTGATACAAATTCACTGCAGCAACAGTTAGTCGAGCAAATGGCGTCTTCCTTGACCAGCAGCCCTAGTTTCACAGCTGCAGTTGCTGCAGCAATCTCTGGAAAAATTTTCGAATATGATTTAACTTTCAAATAAAGAAAAAATATTGTCACTCAAACGGTTTTAGTTTTTTTAATGAGATTGAAAAGAGCTTAATGTAAATTTTACCATTTTGAGAGCGATGTCTTCTTTGTTATAATAATGGGGCAATTTTCATAAATCTCAACTGTTTAGTACTTAATTACACTCTATCCCCACTTCTTTTAAAATTACATAAAATCCCGAATTTTGAATTACTGATACATTACTTAGGATCGCGATACATTACTTTCCGATACATAACTAATCAATCAAATTCTTATGTATCAGTAACACAGATCTCATTCCGATACATAAGTCTTAGGTATCAGTAACACACAAAAAAATTCTGATACATAATTTTTATCATATTTTCAACCAGATACATCATTCTTATGTATCTTATGTATTAATATCACAGAGATACATTCAGATATATAAGTCTTCTGTATCTGTAACCTAATATTCAATAAGATACATAGCTTTTATACATTTGGTGGAGGGTCGCGTGATGTATCTTTTTGTCTTTTTCAACTAGATACGTCATTCTTATGTATCTCCGAACTACCTTAACAGATAAATCATTCTTATGTATCTCCATTAACATCATCATCTTCAACCTCCATTGATGAATCTCCGAACTCCCTCCATACTCCACCCCCAACTCCCTCTGTCTCTGTCTCTGTCTTAGGCCACTATCGCTAGTAAACCCTCACCGGCGAGCCACCTAATAGACCCTTAATTGGGAAAAGCTCTTTGAATTTTGATCAAATTTTCTCAATTTGGGGCCTAGATTTAGAGAATCTTCCCACAATCGTCAATCTACATTCATCGGCCATGATACCATAGTAATCTTTAGTTTTGAAAATCACAGTTAGGATCCCATTCTGGGTTGTTTACTTTGCCACCATTGATTCTCTTGGGTGACGAACAATGGCCGAATTGGAAAACACACTAACCTCCTTAGAAATTGAAGAAGAAATTTAAATGGAAATTGGAAGACAATTGAAGCTTGTATGATGAAGATGAAGTGGAGAGGAAGAGGAATTTAATTCAAAATCGTCAAATTGGGGGAATCAGCCTCACTTTTAGGTCATTTACGCGAGTTTGGAGTAGTGTGTTGTATTCGAATTTTGGAGAGAGAAAATAAAAGAAGGGATTTTTGAAATTACTTTATAGGGGTGGGATTTTAAGTAACTATGGTAAGTTAAGGTGTAGTATTATGTTATTTGTCCATAATGAGGTAAATATTCCTTCGGCCTGGGCACTAAGAATGAAAAATTTTTTGTTTGAAATTGTGGCAAAATAAGGCATACTTGTGTGCCTATAACCTATATATCATTTCAATAAAAGTAAAATTAAAAGTTTAAACTTAAATTGTTACTACAAAATCATTCTTTTCATAACTGATTAAAAAAGAAAGAGTACGTATCACATAAATTGAGAACTAAGGGAGTAACTTTTTCGAATACTATAATAAAACTTACAGAATTGTTAAAACAATATTGGTAGTAAATATTACAACTAATTAATAAATATAAGCCTTAATCACATGCATAAGATAACATCATATAAAAAAGAGAAAATTTCAAAAACAACGATAGTTTGAGGACTAGTTAATAAATATAACGATAGTTTAGCTAGCTACTATTTTGTATTTGTTCATTCCGTATTTGTTCGCATGGAGCTATATCTATTGTATGTGTTTGTTATGTATATATTCAATACATTGTATCAGTTCGTTCAGCCTAGTTGTATCAACACATATAATTTTTTGGGATACACTATATCTATTCGCTGAACATAATTGTATCAACACATATATGCACAGAAAAACAAACATAAGTAACAAAGGAGTGCATACAAACATAAAGAATATAACGAATCAAAATTCTATTTTTAATACATGTATTTCAAACAAAAAAAAACAGAGAACATAACGAATATAATGTATCGAAATTCTATTTTTGATACATGTATTTCAATGATATATCCACTACCAAAAATCTTACAATGGAAGAAGCACAACCAATAATACTTGTTTGAGGCTCCATTCTTCTTTTGACACTTGAATAGTGGATCCATTTTATTTACTTTACATGACATTCATCTCCACCTCCTCCCTCCCCCCCCCCTCGCCTTTCCCACACCCCAACCCTTCAGGGGCTCTTGGCAAAAGAGACAATCTCAAAACTTATTTTGACAAAAAGACACAAGTCTTTAAAAATTAGGAAAGAGACACTATTAATGACATCAATAATTGGAGTTTTAAAAATAACAACCCTAGCACACAAGTTTTAAAATATACAGTTTAGCTCCTGACCCTACCTCAACCTCCAACTTTTATAAAATAAAAATCAGTCCACTCCAATAATTATATTATACTAGATTTTTTAAGTAAAAAACAAAAATTTCCCAAAAAGCTTGTGTAACACCCCGTACTTTATAACTTCACTTGATACCTTGGGATCATATCTACATAGGTGTTGAGATGCCATGCATATGTGTTTTATAGTGTCATTGGTGAAACATTTGATATCGGACGTAACATGTGCGATTAGATCGTCGTAGGAGGTGTGTTGTGATTTCGTGGAGCATTTGGGCAAGAACTCGTACACATTCTAACCTCATTTGGTGACTTTAAGTCATGTTTACTTAATGGTTAAGATCACTAAGTAAGTATTTTGTAGTGTTTGGATAAAGGATTGGACGATACGTAAACGTCGGATTAGTGGCCGGAAATTTCAGTAAAATGCTGAGACTTGAGCCACTACCCTGTTTCAGGGGTGTGGCGCAAGCCACCAGCCTGCAGAAAATTCAGAGAAGGCCCAAAACTTGCGCCACTACCCTGTTTCAGGGGGTGTGGCGCAAGGCACAAAAGTATGCCCTTTCCGGCGTCGTTTCGTAATGCAATTCTACGACGATTTCTCGATGGTTTCTTTTGGTTCTTTGGAGTTAATTGAGCGTTGTTAAAGCTTCAAACACTTCAATACACTCCTACATACTCCTACATGATCAAATCATAAAATGTGAATAGTGATCCAAAATGTTCAATGAAGCCAAGGGTGACTAGAATTCCAATTTTTGCGATCGAGGCGACGAATGAGAATCTTTTAAGAGGATGTTGTCGTGACATTATAGAAATATGTAAACATGAGATATATGGTGAATAATACATGAAATCTTTGGGTTGCATGGATATGTATTATTGGGCCCAAAATTAGGCCCAAATGGGATTAAAAGACTTGGCCCAAAGAGGAAATGACCCATTCTTGCAATAATTGACCAATTGAAAATATCCCTTAATGCCACATGGAACTAAGAATGACCTTGGGTCTATATAAAGTCCCCAACATCAGATTTTATTATCAAAAGCTCTCATAACTTTTGGATATTTTCTTAAAACATTTCTCTCTTTTCCAAACCCTAAGGCAAATAATCCCTTTGGACTCCTTGGACAAGATCAACATATTCCAAGCCTTGGTAAGTATTTCTCCTTATGTATTAACATATTATATGCATGGGAGATTATGTATATTATGCTAGTGGTGTTGGCAAAGTGATGAATAGTGTATTTTGCTTTTGGTGTAAGATATACTATCTTGGTGAATTGAACTTGAATTAGGCCTTGTGCCTTTGATGAAAAAGCATGGTATGGACAAAATATGAACATGTATGGTGTTATTTTTGGCATTAAATTTGTTCTTGTCAAAAAGTGGAAATTATGGGATTTTGGCCGATATGTGTTATGAGTTGAATTAAGGTGCTTTGATGGCTTATTTGGAATGTGTTAAGGATAAGAAAGTGTAAAGGAGAAGTATTGTGGTGAAATGTGTTGATTTTTATGTATTGGTCAATGTTGGGAATATTATGGAATTTTTGGAATAATAGTATGATCAATGGTTTTGTCAAGGGGAAATGACATGTTTAAAGCCAAACATGTAATTCATTGACATGGTATGCATTTGTAAAGTAATTGGTGGTTAATGTGAATTTCGTTATATATTTGTAGAGTGACACATAAAGAAGGAGCGGGCTTATTGTATACGCATCTAAAGTTGTATATTCGTAATGCGAATCCAAGGTATGCAAGGTTACTTTGTCCGTATCTTTCTACGGCCAATAGTGTTCACATTGACATTTCTCTAGTTCTATTCCGAAATATACTAAGGTATTCCATATGCAATTATCTATGGTCATTGTCATATATTTCCTACTCATTGATCAATTGTGAATCTCATTTCGCATATTCATGGTTAATGTTCCGAAAGTTCAAATAAGGTTATATTCCAATATTCCAATAGTGCCTATACTTGTGTCTCTTGTTCATGGATTATTGTCCAATGGTTCCAATGGTATCATGGTGCTAGTTATGTTATATTTCTCATTGATATTTATTCATATGTCCTTCACTTATTGGTCAATGATTCAAAGTTTCCAACAATGTTGTGTTCCAAAGTTCCAAAGTGATGTTATGATTATCAAAGTATCAATCTCAAAGTAATGAACAAAGTAATGCAAATGTGGTCAATGATCAAGTACGGGTGGCAAGTCTAGGGGCGTAAGCCTAGCTCGACTCGATCCCGAAATTTGGATTTATGGGTGGCAAGTCTAGGGGCATAAGCCTAGCTCGACTCGATCCCTATATGATGATATGAAAGACCCACTGATCAGTCGGGGCCCGGGTACATTGTGATATGTAATGACATGTGAGCATTGAGATAAAGAAAGTAATGAAAATAATGAAAGCAATCCACATGGTTTCCAAAGCGTAACATGGTGACTTATTCACATTGAGTATTCATATGTTTTGAGTTCATTGACATATTCATTGAAATATTCACGTGTTGTATAGTTTCATCTGAGCCTTGCATACTCAGTACTTATTTCGTACTGACCCCTCTCGGGGAATTTACCTTACTTGCTGCAGGCGCAGGTCCCAGTAGGCCTCCTCAGTAGATTGCCAGTGTTAGCGGTTCTTTGGTGAGCTCCAGCTCATTCGGGGCTTCTCCGAGTCAGAATGTATATATGTTTTGGTATTGTACATAATGTGTAAAGCGGAGACTTGTCCCGACTTATGGTTCATTTTGGTCAATGCTCTTGTTAGAGGCTTTTGTAGACCGATGTGGGTGTAATAGTGTAAACGACACATGTTGTTTTGATTGGATGGCCTCAACGGCCAAGTCTCCTTTATTCGTATTTCGTAATATTATGCAATTGTGGTTATGAAGATTATATGCATATGATTGAGCATAGGCAAAGGTTGGTTCTCTCGGGCCTTATCGGCTACGGGTGCCAATCATGTCTCGATGGGATTCGGGGCGTGACAAAAGTGGTATCAGAGCAGTCGGTCTAAGGATGTCTACAAAGCCGTGTCTGAGTAGAGTCTTACTTATCGATGTTTTGTGCACCACATTTATAAGTAGGAGGCTACGGGACATTTAGGATGTTGTTTCTTTCCTTCACTCTAGATCGTACAATAGAGCCAATGTTGTCAGTTGTATTGTATATGATTTTGGTAATTGTTTTTCTTTGGTATAGTCAAAATGCCGAACACTAGAAGAGGAAGAGGAAAAGGTAAAAGTAAGCTGATCAATAGAATTGCTGGTGAAGGAACAAGTAGACCACCGCCTGAACAAGTTGCTCAAGGTGGGGCTCAAACTGAGTTCGCAACGCGAGCTTCTTCTACTTCTTCAGCTCCAGAAGAGCCGAGAAGAAGGGAAGTGCCCGTGGAACCACCGACAAATGCCACAGATCAGGATCTTAGGAATGCTGTACAGATGTTGACACAGTTAGTGGCGGCACAAAGCCAGGGAAGAGCTGGTGCTATGGCATATGATGATGATGAGGCTAGAATGGCAAGTCGCAGAACACAGGATTTCTTGAAACTGGACCCTCCTATATTCACAGGGGCAGATCCAAAAGCAGATCCACAGGACTTCGTGGATCAAATTCAGAGGGCATTGGAAGTTATGCATGTGACAGGGGTAGAGACAGTTGAACTTGCTGCGTACAGGTTGAAGGGAGAGGCAATACTGTGGTATGAAGATTGGAAGAAATCCCGTGACATTGGTGCAGATTCACCGACATGGGAAGAATTTAAAGTGGCCTTCCTCGATCATTATCTTTCATATGAGGTTCGGGAAGCACGTGCAGATCAGTTCCTGAATTTGCGTCAAGGAAATATGAGTGTTCGGGAATATAGTTTGCAATTTAATTCCTTGGCTCGATATGCGCCAAATGTTGTGGCTACGATGACAGACAGGGTCCATAGATATGTGGACAGACTAGAGCCATATTTGGTAAGAGATTGCACTATTGCGGCCTTGAATAGGGACATGGACATTGCTCGCATACAAGCCTTCGCCCAGAAAATGGAGGATCAGAGACAGAGACGCAGGGTACATGAATTTGATAGGGGACAGTCCAAAAGGGCTAGACCTATGGGACCACCTATGATGTCCCAAGGAGGATCTAGGCCCCGCATGTTTCCTAGACCACCTAGACCGTCGTTCTCTTATTCCACAGGTGGTGCTTATTCGCAGTCTCGAGGGTTTAGAGGTGGTTCAGCTGGGCAGAGTAGTGGGGTTCATGGATCACAGACAGCAGGTTTCCCTCGTCAGCAGTGTCCGCACTGCGGGCGTATGCACACAGGTCCATGTCGTACAGGGATGAATGTCTTTTTTTGGTGTGGTATGCCGGGACATATAGCGAGAGAATGTCCACAGCGGAGCATGGGTGGTATAGCACGACCAGTTGGGTCGGCTGTTGCGTCTTTAGCATCGGTTCCTTCACAGGGCCGAGGGGTTCAGCCTATTGGTCGAGGTAGAGGTGCCAGAGGAGGAGCCAGTACTAGCGGGGTCCAGAATCGCACTTATGCTTTGGTGGACCGCCAGAATTCAGAGGCTTCCCCAGATGTCGTCACAGGTACATTATCCATATTCTCACATAATGTATATGTATTAATTGACCTAGGCTCTACATTTTCCTATGTTACTCCATTGGTTGCTGCGAAATTTGCAACGACACCGGAAATATTAATTAAGTCAATTGAAGTGTCTACACCGGTTGGTGAATATATTATTGCAAAGAGAGTGTATCGTAACTGTGTGGTAACTGTGTGTGGTCATGATACGTTGGCCGATCTTATTGAATTGAATATGGTGGATTTTGATGTAATTATGGGAATGGATTGGTTGGCCTCTTGTTATGCTACGGTAGATTGCCGGGCCAAGAAGGTGCAATTTTGTTTTCCACAGGAAAATGTTCTAGAATGGCAGGGTAAGGTAGGGGCACCACGAGGAAGATTTATTTCCTATTTGAAAGCCAGAAAAATGATTGCCAAGGGATACATATGTCATTTGGTACGAGTGAAAGATAATGATGCAGAACTATTAACTCCACAGTCCGTACCGGTCGTCAATGAATTTCTTGATGTATTTCCAGAGGATCTTCCAGGTTTACCCCCAGAACGAGAAGTGGAATTCGGCATTGATGTGATTTCGGGCACTCAGCCCATTTCTATTCCTCCATATAGAATGGCTCCAGCGGAACTGCGTGAATTGAAGGAGCAGTTGAAAGATTTGCTGGATAAAGGCTTCATTAGGCCTAGTATGTCCCCGTGGGGTGCACCGGTATTATTTGTGCGAAAGAAAGATGGCACCTTGAGAATGTGCATCGACTATCGGCAACTGAATAAAGTAACGATCAAGAACAAATACCCCCTCCCTCGCATTGATGATTTGTTTGATCAGTTACAGGGTGCCAGGTATTTTTCAAAGATTGACTTGAGGTCGGGTTACCATCAAGTCAGAGTTAGAAAAGAAGATGTACCCAAGACAGCTTTTCGAACACGGTATGGCCATTATGAATTTTTAGTTATGTCATTCGGACTAACAAATGCACCGGCTGTGTTTATGGATTTGATGAACAGGGTGTTTAAGCCATTCCTAGACGTGTTCGTGACAGTATTTATAGATGACATCCTTGTTTATTCAAGATCACCAGAAGACCATGCTTATCACTTACGGCAAGTGTTGCAAATTCTCCGTGAGCGTAAGTTGTATGAAAAATTCTCCAAATGTGAGTTTTGGTTGAAATCAGTCGCGTTCTTGGGTCACATTGTATCAGATGAAGGCATACAGGTTGATACCCAAAAGATAGAAGCAGTGAAAAACTGGCCAAGACCTACGACACCCACAGAGATTCGCAGTTTTTTGGGTTTGGCAGGTTATTACCGAAGATTTGTAGAAGGGTTTGCTTCTATTGCAGCACCATTGACAAAGTTAACTCACAAGGCAATTAAATTTCAATGGAATGACGCATGTGAAAGAGGTTTCCAAAACTTGAAAGATAAGTTGACTTCCACACCAGTGTTAGTACTTTCGGAAGGTACAGAGGGCTATGCAGTGTATTGTGATACTTCCGGGATTGGTCTAGGATGTGTATTGATGCAGCATGGTGGGTGATAGCATATGCCTCACGACAGTTGCGGCCACATGAGAAAAACTATCCCACACATGATCTTGAATTGGCAGCGGTAGTTTTTGCTTTAAAGATATGGCGTCATTATTTATATGGGGTTCATGTTGACATCTATACGGATCACAAAAGCTTGCAATATCTTTTTAAGCAGAAGGAACTCAATTTGAGGCAACGAAGGTGGTTAGAGCTTTTAAAAGACTATGACATTGATATTCTTTATCACCCAGGCAAAGCAAATGTAGTAGCTGATGCATTGAGCCGTAAGGCAGTAGAAAGCACTAGTGGTCAGTTGAATAAAAAGCGTGAGATAATCAAAGACTTGAATCAATTAGCCAGCTTGGGAGTTCGCCTTATTGAAACCGCAGATGATAGAGTTATGGTGCAGAATGCAGCAGAATCCTCCTTGATAGCTGAAGTGAAAGAGAAACAGTATGCAGATTCTATTTTATTGCAGCTAAAGGAGAATGTGCAGCAGAATTTGACCAAGGCATTTGATATTACACCGGAAGGGGTGCTTCAATATCAAGGGAGAATATGTGCACCGGATGTAGATCAGCTGAGGACACGAATACTGACAGAGGCGCACCATTCGCGCTATTCCATTCATCCAGGTGCTACTAAAATGTACCATGAATTGAAAGAGGTGTATTGGTGGGGCAACATGAAAAAGAACATTGCAGAATTTGTCGCGCAGTGTCCAAATTGTCAACAAGTGAAAGTGGAACATCAAAAATCGGGAGGTTACATTCAATGTATCAATCTTCCAGTCTGGAAGTGGGATATGATTAATATGGATTTCATTACGGGTTTGCCTCGTACATTGCGGAAGTTTGATTCTATATGGGTCATAGTGGACAGGCTTACCAAGTCAGCGCATTTTCTACCGGTCAAGACGACCTATACAGCTGAGGATTATGCAAAGTTGTATGTGAAAGAGATAGTACGATTGCATGGTATTCCACTTTCTATCATATCAGACAGAGGAGCACAGTTCACAGCACACTTTTGGAAATCTTTTCAGCGGAGTTTAGGTACTCAGGTGAATTTGAGTACGGCTTTCCATCCTCAAACTGATGGACAAGCAGAACGTACTATTCAGACACTTGAAGATATGCTACGAGCATGTACGTTGGATTTTCAAGGCAGTTGGGATGACCATTTGCCTCTTATTGAATTTGCGTATAGCTATCATTCAAGTATTAAAATGGCACCTTATGAAGCCTTGTATGGAAGAAAATGTAGATCACCAATTGGGTGGTTTGAAGCAGGAGAAACTGCTTTACTTGGGCCAGATATTGTTCACCAAGCCATGGAGAAAGTTAAAGTTATCCAACAACGGTTACAAACGGCTCAAAGTCGTCACAAGTCATATGCCGATGTGAGAAGAAGAGGGCTTGAATTTGCCATAGGTGATTGGGTATTTTTAAAGGTGTCACCGATGAAAGGGGTAATGCGGTTCGGAAAGAAAGGGAAATTAAGTCCACGTTACATAGGCCCCTATGAAGTTATTAGAAGATTTGGGCAAGTCGCATATGAATTAGCCTTACCTCAAGAACTTTCCTCCGTCCATCCGGTATTTCATGTGTCGATGCTTCGGAAATGCATAGGAGATCCGTCTCGTATTGTTCCCGTAGAGGATGTTCAAGTTACAGAGGATCTCACTTATGAAGAGGTGCCCATTTCTATCCTAGATCGACAAGTAAAGAGATTGAGGAATAAAGACATAGCATCCGTAAAAGTCCTTTGGAGAAACCAACAAGTAGAGGAGATCACATAGGAAGCGGAAGAAATGATGAAATCCAAGTATCCCCACTTATTCCAAATGGACCAAGAAGTTCAGAGTGCGGAGGTGGAACAATAACAAGTAAGTATTTAAAAGCATTATGTGAATGTGTATAGGTATGTTAAAGTAAAGATGCATTTGTTGTATATAAGACACTGTTGTTAACATTCGAGGACGAATGTTTCTAAGGGGGGAAGAATGTAACACCCCGTACTTTATAACTTCACTTGATACCTTGGGATCATATCTACATAAGTGTTGAGATGGCATGCATATGTGTTTTATAGTGTCATTGGTGAAACATTTGATATCGGACGTAACATGTGCGATTAGATCGTCGTAGGAGGTGTGTTGTGATTTCGTGGAGCATTTGGGCAAGAACTCGTACACATTCTAACCTCATTTGGTGACTTTAAGTCATGTTTACTTAATGGTTAAGATCACTAAGTAAGTATTTTGTAGTGTTTGGATAAAGGATTGGACGATACGTAAACGTCGGATTAGTGGCCGGAAATTTCAGCAAAATGCTGAGACTTGCGCCACTACCCTATTTAAGGGGTGTGGCGCAAGCCACCAGACTGCAGAAAATTCAGAGAAGGCCCAAAACTTGCGCCACTACCCTGTTTCAGGGGGTGTGGCGCAAGGCACAAAAGTATGCCCTTTCCGGCGTCGTTTCGTAATGCAATTCTACGACGATTTCTCGATGGTTTCTTTTGGTTCTTTGGAGTTAATTGAGCGTTGTTAAAGCTTCAAACACTTCAATACACTCCTACATACTCCTACATGATCAAATCATAAAATGTGAATAGTGATCCAAAATGTTCAATGAAGCCAAGGGTGACTAGAATTCCAATTTTTGCGATCGAGGCGACGAATGAGAATCTTTTAAGAGGATGTTGTCGTGACATTATAGAAATATGTAAACATGAGATATATGGTGAATAATACATGAAATCTTTGGGTTGCATGGATATGTATTATTGGGCCCAAAATTAGGCCCAAATGGGATTAAAAGACTTGGCCCAAAGAGGAAATGACCCATTCTTGCAATAATTGACCAATTGAACATATCCCTTAATGCCACATGGAACTACGAATGACCTTGGGTCTATATAAAGTCCCCAACATCAGATTTTATTATCAAAAGCTCTCATAACTTTTGGATATTTTCTTAAAACATTTCTCTCTTTTCCAAACCCTAAGGCAAATAATCCCTTTGGACTCCTTGGACAAGATCAACATATTCCAAGCCTTGGTAAGTATTTCTCCTTATGTATTAACATATTATATGCATGGGAGATTATGTATATTATGCTAGTGGTGTTGGCAAAGTGATGAATAGTGTATTTTGCTTTTGGTGTAAGATATACTATCTTGGTGAATTGAACTTGAATTAGGCCTTGTGCCTTTGATGAAAAAGCATGGTATGGACAAAATATGAACATGTATGGTGTTATTTTTGGCATTAAATTTGTTCTTGTCAAAAAGTGGAAATTATGGGATTTTGGCCGATATGTGTTATGAGTTGAATTAAGGTGCTTTGATGGCTTATTTGGGATGTGTTAAGGATAAGAAAGTGTAAAGGAGAAGTATTGTGGTGAAATGTGTTGATTTTTATGTATTGGTCAATGTTGGGAATATTATGGAATTTTTGGAATAATAGTATGATCAATGGTTTTGTCAAGGGGAAATGACATGTTTAAAGCCAAACATGTAATTCATTGACATGGTATGCATTTGTAAAGTAATTGGTGGTTAATGTGAATTTCGTTATATATTTGTAGAGTGACACATAAAGAAGGAGCGGGCTTATTGTATACGCATCTAAAGTTGTATATTCGTATTGCGAATCCAAGGTATGCAAGGTTACTTTGTCCGTATCTTTCTACGGCCAATAGTGTTCACATTGACATTTCTCTAGTTCTATTCCGAAATATACTAAGGTATTCCATATGCAATTATCTATGGTCATTGTCATATATTTCCTACTCATTGATCAATTGTGAATCTCATTTCGCATATTCATGGTTAATGTTTCGAAAGTTCAAATAAAGTTATATTCCAATATTCCAATAGTGCCTATACTTGTGTCTCTTGTTCATGGATTATTGTCCAATGGTTCCAATGGTATCATGGTGCTAGTTATGTTATATTTCTCATTGATATTTATTCATATGTCCTTCACTTATTGGTCAATGATTCAAAGTTTCCAACAATGTTGTGTTCCAAAGTTCCAAAGTGATGTTATGATTATCAAAGTATCAATCTCAAAGTAATGAACAAAGTAATGCAAATGTGGTCAATGATCAAGTACGGGTGGCAAATCTAGGGGCGTAAGCCTAGCTCGACTCGATCCCGAAATTTGGATTTATGGGTGGCAAGTTTAGGGGCATAAGCCTAGCTCGACTCGATCCCTATATGATGATATGAAAGACCCACTGATCAGTCGGGGCCCGGGTACATTGTGATATGTAATGACATGTGAGCATTGAGATAAAGAAAGTAATGAAAATAATGAAAGCAATCCACATGGTTTCCAAAGCGTAACATGGTGACTTATTCACATTGAGTATTCATATGTTTTGAGTTCATTGACATATTCATTGAAATATTCACGTGTTGTATAGTTTCATCTGAGCCTTGCATACTCAGTACTTATTTCGTACTGACCCCTCTCGGGGAATTTACCTTACTTGCTGCAGGCGCAGGTCCCAGTAGGCCTCCTCAGTAGATTGCCAGTGTTAGCGGTTCTTTGGTGAGCTCCAGCTCATTCGGGGCTTCTCCGAGTCAGAATGTATATATGTTTTGGTATTGTACATAATGTGTAAAGCGGGGACTTGTCCCGACTTATGGTTCATTTTGGTCAATGCTCTTGTTAGAGGCTTTTGTAGACCGATGTGGGTGTAATAGTGTAAACGACACATGTTGTTTTGATTGGATGGCCTCAACGGCCAAGTCTCCTTTATTCGTATTTCATAATATTATGCAATGGTGGTTATGAAGATTATATGCATATGATTGAGCATAGGCAAAGGTTGGTTCTCTCGGGCCTTATCGGCTACGGGTGCCAATCATGTCTCGATGGGATTCGGGGCGTGACAGCTTGGGCACAACCAAGCAATTTTTCTCTCAAATTTCGCAATTTCTGAGCTTCTTGCAGGCGATTTTTTCTGGCTACCATCGGAAAATCACACCACCACTGTCATAATCCTCCCATTTTAAGCCATTGTTAACCACTTCTCCACTAATTTTATCCCTCCATTGTTGGCCATAAGTTTTCAAATCAGTCCACTTTTCTGAAAAAGATTCTAGCTTCCTTTCACTTCATTAGCTACATAGCAATTCTACAGGTATTCTTCCAAAGCTATAATTTGTTCTATTATTTTTGTGGTGGTCAAAAAATCTATTAGGTCTGATCTTTCCATTCTTGTACGAAGATCTCATCAGTCCTCGACTATTATAGTCTAGGCAGTCTAGCCATCGATTAGTCATAGACTACTGAGTTAGTCTAGTCAAGATTATCATCTAGGTCTACAATATCTATTGCACAATTTATTATTGATGGTGGTGAATTCATGAGTCAATGGGAGGATACTCCTAAATGTTGGAACTGAAAATCTGTGGTAAAGGAGACAATGCATATTGCCCTTCAGCACAATGGTTCATATGATGACATAATCACAAGTATAATGGAGAATAGGGCCTTAAGTTGCGATCCAAACTACCTGATCATTAGTTACTTGATGAATGGGAGGGGAAAAATACATCCAACATTCAAAAAAAATGATAGGCACGTGTAATTCTACATGCTTGTTGTTGGCCTCGATGGTTCTAGGCCTATTTTGAGAATTAATGTAGTTGAAAGATCTCGGAATGAGGCTTCGACATTATCTCCACCCCCACACCTACCCTCATCCTCACCAGTCGATGATAATTTGTGGAAGTGTTTCCATTTTGCTACAATTACAACTTGTAAAAGATTCTAAAAGGTGAAGTGTGTAAATTCAACTTGTATGTGGATGTTGCGGGCAAATAGGTATGAAAGCATGAATAGGTTTTGCATCTACAAGTGCATCAGAGAGCACACTTGTGGTGTTGAACATATCACAAAAAATCATAAGAGCGTCACTGCCAATGTCATTACCGCAGTTTGTATGAACCTATTTATTGACAACAAAGGTCCAAGCTCAAAAAATATCGAGAGGACCTTTTTTAGGGAACTGCATTGTAGTTCAAGTTATTAGAAGTATTGGATGGGAGGTGTCCTCGGCAAGAACATAATTCGAGGGATATCGGAGCATGGGTATGTTGTCTTGCCCACTTTTTCATATATGTTCAAAACCATCAATCCTGATTTTATGAACACTATTATGGTTGAGAAGGATTCAGGAAAGTTCAAATACTACTTCATCACCTTTGGGTCTTCCATTCATGGATATGCCCACATAAGGAAGGTTATTGTTGTTGATGACACACATCTTTATGGTAAGTACGAGGGAGTGTTATTGTCCGCTGTTGCACAAGATATAGAGAACCATATCTACTCTGTAGCATATTGTGTGGTAGACAAGAAGAACGATGCATCTATTGTTGTCGATGAACCATGGCTATGCATCATCTCTGACAGACACAGAAGCATAGTGTTGTGACCCAGCTATACACGCAAGTGTACGTGATCGTGCAAGTAATAAAGTGACTCCTTTTAAAGAGCCGGATATCGAACCCAAGGGACTTTCGTCAACAGAAATCAACTCTAGACGGCAAACTATAATTAAAAACTAGTGTTGCGAAAACGACAATGGATTTGGTGTTTAAAATTTAATGATTGCGGACTAAGAACTCCTATCTTAGCTACCGTAACTTTGGGTTTCGCAAATTCACTAGAAAAATCAATGAAAAGTAAATTCCCAGGGCTAAGGCACCCTGAACATCATCTCTTGAGCATAATTGTTGCTGGTTTAAGCATTTTGAGTAGTTTATCGTGGTTATCGATCCCAAGGTTAATTTTACAACTATATTCATCTCCAAATTATAATTGTCTACTAGAACTTAGAAACCTACCTACATCTGTGAGTGGTGATAAGCTTAACCAATTCTAGAGCATTCAAGCTTTCTTCTTGTAATTGACCAAGTGTGGGTGGTTAGGTACCTCTCGGTCTTAACCACAGGTCAATCCCTTAGAATTTCTTCTTTGAGACAGACCACACTTCATATATTCAAGTTCTATCTCTCAGTTTCTCTCTCGAGCTCACTTCAAGACAAGAGATATATTCCAATGGTGATCAAACATCAAAATAATGAATTTTAGAATATATGAATAACCACTTTATAATAAACTCCAGCAAAAACCAATACAATTAACCCAAGAGATTCATGTTCTTGGCCTTAACCCCAAGAATGAGGGATTTTAGTCACTCATAATGTTTATCAACATCCAAAATTAATAAATACTCTGAAAAAGAATTAAAAACTGAAAAGGAGAGGAAAGGAACCTAATTGAGATGCCCAAAAACGCTCAAAATATTCTAAGGATGATGGAATGTGATACAATAACTCAAAAACCCTATTTATAGACCCAAGTCGAGGAAAATATCGACCAAAAAGCGGCCCGACACGCCATTGGGCGCGCCTAGCACTTAGGCTGATTTTGCCTCAGCAAGAAGGGTGCTCCTAGGCGGCGTGGAACGCTGGCCAGCGCGCCTGGGCACTGCCTAGACAAGTGGAATATTTGCCAAACGCGGCCTGGCACGCTGCCTAGCGCGCCAGGCCCTTTTTTTGTAATTTTTTTGCTTTCGTCGACTTCTCTTAGCGGATTTGGATGGATTCTTCAAGATCAACTCTTTGGCTTGTCTCTTATCTTCAATATTCTTCACTCGTAGCTCCTCCAAGCCTCACTTTCCATGCCAAACATGCTCCAAAAAATCGCAAATTCCACCTACAAGAGTCTAATCATATTGGTTAGCACACTATCCCATTTTCCATCAAAAACTTATATAATACACAAGTATTGTTCTCAAAACTAAGGTAATCATGGGTTAAAGTCGCTACTAAGGCATATAAATACGCCTTAGATCACCACCCCACACTTAACCCTTTGTTTGTCCTCGAACAATTACTCACACTCAACTCTGGGCGACTTTAAACAATAGGCACAAAATGAGCATTCTTGCACAGCTTACACAACCACATTTATCAACTTATGCACCACATACTAGGATATTACTCAATTAAATAACAAGTTGAAACAACCTACCCTCACAAAACAACTTACTAGTTGCAAATTCATGCGTGACACATTATTAATAGATCACCAAACTTCACTAACCATGTGCCCTCACAACAAGAGAATCACCCCTCAATTCTACAACGTAATTACTAACCGGGTGCATGAATGAAAGTCACTCACTCTCAAAAAGAATTCACATGCAACACAAATATGAACCATAGGCTTGCCCTTAGTGTAATACTTCACTAATGTTAAAATTTTAAAGCTCAAGATTAAGTAGGACTTTGTAGGGGTTGTAATGTAGGCACAAGGACGGGTAGGAACTATTTGGTCAAGAATAGTGACTATCTTTCCTGAACGCTTTATTACACTACAAATTACATTCAGAGCACCTTCAACCAACCTATTTTCCACTACTTTTCTCTTCCCAACTTTTCTTTGTTTTGCCCCATAACTTTAAACTAGCTTCCGCACATTGGATAAGGAATACTGTTATCACCCATTGATTCCAAAAACAATTTTTTTTTTTTTTTTTTTTTAATATTCCCCACCAACATGCACAAACTTTTTCACACACCAATAGGAGATATGCTTGAGGCTTTAACTTAACTCTTTCCTTTTTCCCAACTCCTGTACTCCTTCACCTCTTAATTTCCTAATTAAAGCGCTTAGGAGTTATTGGATCAAATTCTGGTTCACTGAAAGAAGAGGATTGAGCTACATGTAAAGCTAACAAGGAAAAGGCTAAAGGCTCAACAGGGCTAACTAGGATTATGCACAGAGGGTAGGTAAAGTAGGTCTAAAATATGGCTATCAAAGAAATGCCTATATCATCTCCTAAACTTAAAATCTCTTATTTCGCTTTGCACACACCCCGGGCAAGTTCTAGACATCATTATGCACATGGAATATCATAACAAAACCTTACTCACACATGGCACATGTTCAGCTCAGCAGGTTCACCATAAAACCTTCGAAATCATGCATAAATTCAATATTAAGCAACTTAGCAAGTCAACTAAGTGAGAATTAGGCATCTCAACATTTGCTATTATATATCCGGGCATGTTTCACACGTGTAAGAACAATTGTATAGCAAGCAAGAACACCCGACACGACACTACATGACTAATTTGCTCTTAAGACGGTCGTCATCCATCCATCATAGAGCAAATCCCTTAGTCCTCTGACTAAGGCGACTCAAAAGTAATAAACCCCCAAAACAACACAAAATAACATCAAAAATCCAAAATTTGACAATTTTTTTTTTGTACGGTTCAAAGGGACTCTCCTTAGTAAAAGAACCGAATACAAACGCTAAGGAACCCAAAATAAAAGCATACAACAGCACACATATACATACATACAAGGGAAGTCCATCACACCCCACCCCACACTTAAAATATTAGCACTGTCCTCAATGCTACCAAAATAAACAAAGCAAGAGTAGGATGTAAGGAACTCCCTGGTCAGTCGAGGTAGTCGTCATCCTCCGGCCCACGGACCTCTAACGGTGGATCATCTGCCTCAGCTTCCTCATCCTCAGAACCACTCTGGAGGTCCTCTTCATCTGTGGGGACATCATCATCCACAGGCTCCACAAAGTCAGGACCAATCCTCAATAAGGCCATGGCATGCTCATTAAGAGGATAATATCTCTCTACCTGGCTCAGCTCATCCACCGTGGAGGGTCTACCCCCAGTTCTGTGTCGCAGCATCTCCAATCCATACATGCTGGCTAAAATCCCATCATCTCGAGCATGACGCTCTGCTAATGTCAAAGTGGGGCCGAGTGAATCTGGCGCCTTAGTCTGGGTGACATCCACAGGCGTTGTCGTCAAAGGAGGATGATAATCAAAATTTTCTTCAGGCACTTCGAATGCTCGCATTAATTCGGTCAATAGTCCACCGAAAGCATATCGAAGACCTCCATGAAGGCGAGCTCGCCGCATTGCTGACAACAAAACAGAACCAACATCAATCTCTGCATCAGTCATGAGAGCATATACCAGACAGACGCGATCTCTTGTAACTTCAGTCATGTGGCTCCCTGGAATTAAACAACAACACACAATCTTTAGCCAAATCCTAGCCTCTTTGTTGAGATGGGCAAAGGGTAGACTCTTGTGGTACCCTCGTTGGTGATGGCGAAGCCACCTCACAGTTGAACGTGGGCAGCACAGAGTGTGTCGAATTTCAGCATATGGAGGCCTGTCATTTAGCCTGAGTATGTCTTGAGGAATCGCCCGGAACCCCTAATAATCCAGTCAAGCTCAAGGAGTCAAGTATCACATCCGAACCTCGTACCACCACCGAGCATGTAGGTGCATCCGAGTTCCAATTTACGTACAATTCCCTCACCAGGTGGAGGTTGCAATCTGTAGGTCTGTTGAAAACAAAGCCCATCCCCACTTGCTCAAGCCGAGCCAAAATTCTTGGGTATGCCCGAGCAAGGCTTGCCCTATCAATACACTCATCGGAGAAATATTTAGCTTCCGGATGGCTTTTGTACCAACTTTTCCAAGCACGGGAGACCGCGTGTATCCCATACTTCCATTTTTGCCCTTTTGGGACTGGGGGAGTTGCGGGCACCTTATTACCCGACCGACGTCTCTTGTGAGAGCTAGAGACTGCTATATTAGAATCAGACATAGTACCTGTAGCATGGGTCCACAACCAAGTCAATAAAACATGTAACAAATAGCTAACCGACTTGATGCGCAATGACGTTGAGGGCCACCCCACACCTAGTCGCTTAGCACCAAGTCAAAATAAATATGGGCGGAGGGTACTCAGACTTCCCCTTATCACTTAATGCCCCAAAATCAAGTTCCCACCATAGATAAATGTACATTCTCAATAAAGAAATCCAACAATAATCATATATATTCCACACATATGAGTTGTATTAAGTGATTTCCACCACTAATTTGCTCAATTTTCACCAATAAAGATAAACCCACTTCCACTTTTTGCACCACAATAAGATTATTAACCACAAGTGCACAGGCCTTCCAAGTTCAATGTAATGCCACCCCAGAAACCCCAATCATATGATAGGACGCAAGTCAACAAACCATGAAAATATTATGTTCATAAACAAAAACAAGAGTACCCAAAATCGCATAATTCATGGCAATTTGTAGAAAGAGAAAGTGAAGGAGACATACCTTGAGAGCTTTGATTGGTGACTTGAACACAATCCCAAAGTGAGAAAGCAAAGAGTCGAACTTTGTGTGGGCAAGAAGAGAAAAATAATAGAGAAAATTTTTGAAGATGGGAGGAGAAAATCGTGAGTTTGGGTGTGGGGTGTTGGAATGTTTGTGAAGAATAAAGTAGTTTGGGGATTTTAAAAGAGGAGGGGTGGAGGTGGGTCGGTTCTCCTTTAAGAAAAGAACTAAAAAAAAAATTTACTAAGGGGTAGCGGCGTGGCACGCTGCCTAGCGCGCTACCCCACTGCCCACCTAAGCCAAAAATCGTGCACAGGCGGCGTGGCACGCTGCCTAGCGCGCCTGTGCACTGCCAACCTGAGCCAAAAATCGTGCACAGGCGACGTGGCACGCTGCCTAGCTCGCCTGTGCACTACCCATGAGTGCTGGATTTTTGGGGAAGGCAGCGTGGCACGCTGGCCAGCGCGCCTCCCCACTGCCTCAACAAAAACTTTTTTTAGCTGTTTCATCCTGGGACGCTGGGTAGCGCACCCACCACTTATCCTCATACCTGAGCGATTTTTCATATTTTTTTCATAATCATGGGGCTTTTACAAGTCCCAAGACTCGAAGCTTTGCGCCAAAACATGTCCTGCCTGCCCGGCACCTTCAAATAATCATCCATCCGCCAAATTTACCTTTTTTCTTGTGGATTCTCATACCAACATACTCCGTGCATCTGCATAAACACAAGATCCTAGCACTACGTTAGAAAACAAAAACTGTAAAAGAGATGGGTTGCCTCCCATCAAGCGCCTTAGTTTTGGTCGGGGCACGACTCTTCTTTTTGTATTTTTTTATTTATAAATCTAACTATTACAACACATACATGGGTTGCCTCCCATGTAGCGCCTGGTTTAATGTCGCGGCTCGACCAATTATAAGAGCTCAGTTATCATCAAGGCGAAGTAAGTCCTCCGTCTGCTTCTCTTCCTCACCGAAATAATGCTTCAATCTCTGGCCATTTACCATAAACCTTGTACCATCCACTTTATTCAAAATTTCCACCGCACCATAAGGTGTCGTGCGACTTACCTCAAAAGGCCCACTCCACATAGATCTTAGCTTGCCTGGAAACAACCTAAGTCTTGAGTTAAACAAGAGTACCAACTGACCTGGATCAAACGTACGAGGAAGAATATGCTTGTCATGCCATCGCTTCATTTTCTCCTTGTAAATCTTAGCATTTTCATATGCATGGGCGCGAAATTCTTCCAACTCATGGAGTTGTAACAACCTCTTATTACCTGCCAACCTCGAATCTAGATTCAACTTCTTTACTGCCCAATATGCTTGATGCTCAAGCTCAACTGAGAGGTGACAAGCTTTCCCAAAGACCAAATGATAGGGAGAAGTCCCTATAGGAGTCTTATACGCCGTTCGATAGGCCCAAAGAGCATCATCCAGCTTAAGTGACCAGTCTTTCCTCTGAGTATTCACCGTCTTCTGCAAGATTTGCTTTATCTCCCGATTAGACACTTCCACTTGGCCACTTGTTTGGGGATGATACGCTGTTGAGACCTTGTGTTTTACTCCATACTTTGCCAATACATTCTTCACCAAATAATTTATGAAGTGTGATCCTCCATCGCTAATAATAGCTCTTGGAGTTCCGAACCTAGTGAAGATGTGCTTTTGAAGAAACTTTACCACAACTTTGGCGTCATTAGTAGGAAGAGCTGCAGCCTCTACCCATTTGGATACATAATCCACTACAACGAGTATGTATAGATTGCCATTCGACTGTGGAAAAGGGCCCATGAAATCAATCCCCCATACATCAAAAATTTCAACTTCTAGGATGTTGTTAAGAGGCATCTCATGTCTCTTGGCAATCGTACCCATACGTTGACATTGATCACAATTCTTTACAAAGGCATGAGCATCTTTAAATACCGAAGGCCAGAAGAAACCTGATTGCAATATTTTTCTGGCTGTTCGTTCACCACTATGATGTCCACCATAAGGAGATGAGTGGCATCTCTCCAACACTTGCTTAACTTTCGCATCCAAAATACATCTTCGTACTATTTGATCAGGCCCTTGCTTGAATAAATACGGCTCATCCCATATATAAAAACGTGCCTCATATGCCATTTTGTTCTTCTGTTGAGGACTCGAATCAGGAGGAAATAATCCACTTACCAATAGGTTCACAATGTCTGCATACCATGGCAACTCATCGACCTCTAATACCAACAACTTCTCGTCTGGAAATTCCTCGCAAATATGCTCATCATCCTCTATATGTGTCGAGCTCTCAAGTCTAGAAAGATGGTCAGCAATTTGATTTTCTGTCCCCTTTCTATCTTTAACCTCTAAGTCAAACTCCTGTAGCAATAGGATCCATCTAATCAAACGCGGTTTAGCATCCTTTTTATTGAACAAATATCTTATCGCTGCATGATCCGTGTATACAATAACACTGGTGCCGACTAAATACAATCTGAATTTATCAAATGCATATACTAAAGCTAGCATCTCTTTTTCCGTCACCGTGTAATTCATTTGGGCTGCATCAAGGGTCTTGCTCGCATAATAAATAGAGTGAAATACTTTATTCTTCCGTTGACCTAGAACCGCACCTACTACCACATCACTTGCGTCATACATGAGCTCAAATGGCAAAGCCCAGTCAGGAGCAATGAGAATAGGTGCCTCTACCAACTTCTTTTTCAACACCTCGAATGCCTTCACAGATGATTCACAAAATACAAACTTCACATCTTTTTCCAGGAGTGCACACATGGGACGTGCAATTTTGGAAAAATCTTGAATAAACCTTCTGTAAAATCCTGCATGACCCAAAAAACTTCGCACCCTTTAACCGATACAGGTGGAGGGAGTTTTTCAATAGCTTCGATCTTTGCCCTATCAACTTCCAGCCCCTGCTTTGACACTTTATGCCCAAGAACTATACCTTCTGTCACAAGGAAATGACACTTCTCCCAATTGAGAACAAGATTAGTTTCTTCACACCGAGCAAGAACTTTATCCAGGTTTTGAAAACATACCTCGAAAGAGTTACCAAAGACTGAGAAATCATCCATAAAAATCTCTACAAACTCCTCCACCATGTCGTAGAAAATAGCCATCATGCAACGCTGAAAGGTAGCCGGTGCATTACATAATCCAAATGGCATACGCTTGAAAGCATATGTGCCGTAAGGACATGTGAATGTAGTCTTCTCTTGATCTTGGGGATCTATAGCAATTTGATTGTATCCGGAATACCCATCAAGAAAGCAATAATACTCCTGCCCGGCTAAACGATCCAGCATCTGATCAATAAAAGGGATTGGATAGTGGTCTTTCCTCGTAGCATCATTAAGTTTCCGATAATCCATGCAAATACGCCATCCAGTTACAGTTCTTGTAGGAATCAATTCATTATTGTCATTTGTGATCACCGTCATACCACCCTTTTTTGGAACACATTGTACTGGACTCACCCACGTACTATCAGAGATAGGGTAAACAATGCCAGAATCTAGCCACTTAATTACCTCCTTCCTTACTACTTCTTTCATCACCGAATTTAAGCATCGTTGGTGTTGCACACTTGGCTTGTGCCCTTCTTCCATGTAAATTTTATGCATGCATAAACCCGGATTAATACCATGGATGTCAGACATCTGCCAACCAATAGCCTTCTTTCTTTGTTTTAGAATCAACAATGCCGCATCAACTTGTTCCTGTGACAAATCTGCTGCCAGAATAATAGGAAGAGTCTTGTTCTCACCTAGGAAAACATATTGAAGGTGGGATGAAAGTTCCTTCAATTCAAGCTTCGGTGCTTCCTCAATTAAGGGCTTAGTTGGGGGATCGAGTGGACGATTTAATGGTTCCCATCTACCCTCTTTAGCATAGATACCCATAAGATCAAGAACTTGCACCATCTCACTAGCTTCTGCATCACCAAACACATCTTGCCCCATCAAAATTTTTTCCAACGGATCAGTAGACAAAGTGTAGATGCTTTCAACAGCCGAATCTATAGCTGTGATGGCCGACAAGTTCTCATAAATTTCTGGAAGCTTCAAAGCCCTATATACATCAAAGACTTCAACCTTATCATGAGCTCGCATAGTAAGTTTCCCGGCTGCTACATCAATGATTGCACCTCCTGTGGCCAGGAACGGACGCCCCAAAATAAATGGGACTTCCGGGTCAGGCTCAAAATTCAGCACCACAAAATCAACGGGAAAGATCAATGACCCCACTTGTACCAGAACATCCTCAACAATACCATCAGGTCTAGTCACAGATCGGTCTGCCAGCTACAAAATAATAGTAGTAGGCTTCGGACGACCCAAACCCAATTCCTTGAAAACCGAAGTGGGCATCAGATTTATACTAGCCCCCAAATCACACAATCCACGAGCGCAGACACGATCCCCCAGAGTAATCTTTACAGTGAAGCTTCCAGGATCTTTCAGCTTAGTAGGTAACCGGTTCTGAATGCGAGAACTAACCTCCTCATTCAAAGCCACTGTGGCATATTCTGTCAATTTACTCTTGTTTGCTACAATGTCTTTCACGAACTTGGCATACTTTGGAATACCCTGTAAGATATCCACAAGAGTCAAATTAATGTGCACTTGTTTAAGCAGTTCAATGAACTTACCAAAGCATTCATCCTCCTTCTTCTATTTGAACTTCTGAGGAAAAGGAGGAGGCAACTTCACGCTATGTATCACTTTATCATCTTTGGAGCTTTTGGTAGGCTCCACTTGTTCGTCTTCAATCACCACTACTTTCGTCTCCAATTCTTTTGCTGGTGCAACTGTATCCTCTAACTGCTTACCACTACGGGTGACGATAGCATTCACCTACTTGGGATTTGGCTCAGTATCTCCTGGAAGACTTCCTTGGGGCCTTGTATTCTGTGCATTAGCTAACTGGCCAATCTGCTTTTCCAAATTCTGAGTAGCCAACTGATTGTTCCTCACATCTGCTGCCAGCTTCGCTTGTTCAGCCATAATCTGTTTTAACATATCCTCCACACTCATATCTCCAGGCTTAGCACCCACTTGATTTCCTTGACCTTGTTGTTGGTTGTACTGAGGGGCATATCCTTGAGGCCTATATTGATTTTGATTTCCTCCCCATGAGAAGTTCGGATGGTTTTTCCACTCGGCATTATAAATGTTACCGTAGTTCTGAGCTCCACCTCCCCTTTGGGCATTACCAATAAAATTTACTGAATCTGAATTAGCACTACACAAATCGCTGGTATGATCACCATTTCCACATACACTACACATCACAGAAACCTGTTGCTGGACTGCATTCACGGGAGCTGGTTGTTGCCCCAAATTCAAACTACTAAAGTGATTGTTCATCATGTTTTGCATAGCTGAAATTTGGACAGATAATGCTGTGACTGCATCCACATCTAGTTTCCCAGCAACCTTCTTTGTAGAATTTCTCGAATTATCACTATGCCAGTCTGGATTTCCCTGTGAAATATGATTCAACAGAGCATATAATTCATCATACGTCTTCTGTAAAGCCTGTGTACCTGCAACTGAATCAAGTAGAATTTTAGTGTTGGGGTCGAGAGCCTCTATAAACGTATGCACCAACACTTCATTAGCTTGGTGGTGGTGAGGACAATCCCTCAACATGGATTTGAATCTGTTCCAAGCTTAGTATAAATTCTCATCATCTCTCTGTCTGAAACTTAGTATCTCACTCCTTAGCTTTGCTGTCTTTCCAGACGGAAAGAACCTTATCAAGAATTTTCGAGCAAGATCATCCCAATAGTGATAGAATTAGCCGGCTCTGCATCTAACCACCTTCTTGCTTCCCCCAACAGAGAAAAGGGAAACAAAGTAAGTCTCACATAATCTGAAGACACACCCACATGAATATATATGTCACTGATCTCTAGAAAATTCCGAATATGCCTCTGCGGGTCTTCATGAGCAAGACCAGTAAACTGTCCACTTGAGTGCAAGAGTTGCACCATGTTCTGTTTAAGCTCAAATCTACCTCCAGCTGCCGGTTTGAGAATACTGGAGGTCACATTAATGGCGAGTGGGATTGCCACATCGCGGACTGTTCTAGCTACCATCACTTCTGGTTCACGTCTCTCTGCACCTGGTTCTTCAATTCTCACGGGATTACCCCATATTCCTTCGCCAGCCAGTTCGACTTGTGGAATTGGGTAGTTTGCAGCCTGTCTCCTCAATCTATTAAAATATCTTTCAGGTTCAGACTGCGGGGCTACCAAATCCTTGTTCCTTGCCAGTGTTCCGATGAAGTAAGCCTGCAAAATAGAACAGCTAAGATCAAGTTGTCAACACGTAGCTGAAAATTAAAGTACAAACGTCAATAATTGAAATCTATCTATTTGAAAGTCCCCGGCAACGGCACCAAAAACATGTTGCGACCCAGCTATACACGCAAGTGTACGTGATCGTGCAAGTAATAAAGTGACTCCTTTTAAAGAGCCGGATATCGAACCCAAGGGACTTTCGTCAACAGAAATCAACTCTAGACGGCAAACTATAATTAAAAACTAGTGTTGCGAAAACGACAATGGATTTGGTGTTTAAAATTTAATGATTGCGGACTAAGAACTCCTATCTTAGCTACCGTAACTTTGGGTTTCGCAAATTCACTAGAAAAATCAATGAAAAGTAAATTCCCAGGGCTAAGGCACCTTGAACATCATCTCTTGAGCATAATTGTTGCTGGTTTAAGCATTTTGAGTAGTTTATCGTGGTTATCGATCCCAAGGTTAATTTTACAACTATATTCATCTCCAAATTATAATTGTCTACTAGAACTTAGAAACCTACCTACATCTGTGAGTGGTGATAAGCTTAACCAATTCTAGAGCATTCAAGCTTTCTTCTTGTAATTGACCAAGTGTGGGTGGTTAGGTACCTCTCGGTCTTAACCACAGGTCAATCCCTTAGAATTTCTTCTTTGAGACAGACCACACTTCATATATTCAAGTTCTATCTCTCAGTTTCTCTCTCGAGCTCACTTCAAGACAAGAGATATATTCCAATGGTGATCAAACATCAAAATAATGAATTTTAGAATATATGAATAACCACTTTATAATAAACTCCAGCAAAAACCAATACAATTAACCCAAGAGATTCATGTTCTTGGCCTTAACCCCAAGAATGAGGGATTTTAGTCACTCATAATGTTTATCAACATCCAAAATTAATAAATACTCTGAAAAAGAATTAAAAACTGAAAAGGAGAGGAAAGGAACCTAATTGAGATGCCCAAAAACGCCCAAAATATTCTAAGGATGATGGAATGTGATACAATAACTCAAAAACCCTATTTATAGACCCAAGTCGAGGAAAAAATCGACCAAAAAGCGGCCCGACACGCCATTGGGCGCGCCTAGCACTTAGGCAGATTTTGCCTCAGCAAGAAGGGTGCTCCTAGGCGGCGTGGAATGCTGGCCAGCGCGCCTGGGCACTGCCTAGACAAGTGGAATATTTGCCAAACGCGGCCTGGCACGCTGCCTAGCGCGCCAGGCCCTTTTTTTTGTAATTTTTTTGCTTTCGTCGACTTCTCTTAGCGGATTTGGATGGATTCTTCAAGATCAACTCTTTGGCTTGTCTCTTATCTTCAATATTCTTCACTCGTAGCTCCTTCAAGCCTCACTTTCCATGCCAAACATGCTCCAAAAAATCGCAAATTCCACCTACAAGAGTCTAATCATATTGGTTAGCACACTATCCCATTTTCCATCAAAAACTTATATAATACACAAGTATTGTTCTCAAAACTAAGGTAATCATGGGTTAAAGTCGCTACTAAGGCATATAAATACGCCTTAGATCACATAGCCAATGACATTGCAAAGCATTATTCGCATGCCCATTATGGACTTTGAACGAGGAATCTTGGTAAAAATCTCCAAAACATTTTTGATGTGCAAATTATCTATATGTGTACTACAATGCACCCAATGCGTACGGTTTGGAGAAGTTTACCGATCACTTCACACAATTCAAAGACAAATACCCCGATGCAGCAGCTTGCCTCGAGTATGATGTTGGATTCGATAAGTGGAGTAGGACATACTTTCCAGGCAACAGATTCAATGTGATGACCACAAATATTATCGAGTCTCTTAACTCAATGTTGAGGTATGAAAAAGTGTACCCCCGTGACTACCTTATTCAATTCAATTTCTCGGAGGTTTGTCAAAAAATTCAGAGAGTTTTATACAAAGGTAAGCAATTCAAAGACTATATTTGTGCCTGCTACTAAAAAGATCATTTGGGAGAACATGACTTAGGGAAATTACTGTCACTCAAACGGTTTTAGTTTCTTTATTGAGATTGAAATGAGCTTAATGTAAATTTTACTATTTTGATAGTGATGTCTTCTTTGTTATAATGATATTCCTTCAGTCTAGACATTAAGAATGAAAGAAATTTTGTTTAAAATTTGTGGTGTAAAATAAGGTATACTTGTGTGCCTATAAACTATATATCATTTCAATAAAAGTAAAATTAAAAGTTTAAACTTAAATTGTTACTACAAAATCATTTTTTTCATAACTGATTAAAAAAGAAAGAGTACGTGTCACATAAATTGAGAACTAAAGGAGTAGCTTTTTTCGAATACTATAATTAAACTTACAGAATGGTTAAAACAATATTGGGAGTAAATGTTACAACTAATTCATAAATACTAGCCTTAATCACATGCATAAGATAACGTGATATAAGAAAGAGAAAATTTCAGAAACAACAATAGTTTGAGGACTAGTTAATAAATATAACTATAGTTTGGCTAGTTACAATTCATAGCTACTATTTTGTATTTGTTTGTTCTGTATTTGTTCGATTAGAGCTGTGTCTACTGTAAGTGTTTTTTTGGAAACGAATGTAAAAATTAATATTAAACAAACAAGAACTTACAAACTAAAGGCACCCAATCTCATAACCCCATTCTAGGAAGGTTGTTATGATCAATTAGGCCCCTAGAAACTCAGCACTCTACTTACAAGAATTTCTGTAAAAAAAACTCAACTTCTAATTGCTCTCTTAGTGTGTTAAAGATGTTCTATCCTATCTACAATCTCACTTATAAGTTGTCCCACTATATCTGTGCTTTGTAACTGTACACCTCTAAATTATTGCCAGTTTCGAGTTTTCCAAATATAATAAACCATTGCACCCCATAGAGCTGCGGCTACTTATTTCTTAAACTTCCTCCAATGATTCTTGTTGATCACTGTCAAGGTGATCTTCAAATATGTAGCAGGTAATGTAATATTTGACCATAGTTGTACTCCAGCTCTCAGTGATTTAGCAAATTCACAATCAACAAACAGGTGTTTGTTGGTTTCCATACATGCTTGTGGACATAGGCAGCAGTGAACATCTACCACATGCATATACAAGTGATCAAGTCTAGCCTTTGTAAGCAGTCTATCATACATGAAAGCCACATAATAAACCTCTTCTTTGGCAATATATAATGATCCGTTCCATCATTACTGAAAATATCTACGGTAAAAGCATGAGAACCTCTTTCACCATAAGTTATAGGACCAATTCTTTAGTATGGAAATGGAATGGACACGTACGAAGGTCATACAATACCCCTAGCACAAAGTTAAGTTGGAAGTGTTCTAACCAATTGAGGTTTGAGCTAAGTTTAAACTAGGGTAACTTCAAATGAGCATATCTTATATAATATAAATGGTTATAGGGCAAAATACCCACTAAATAAAAGATATTTGAGTCTTCTTTCCAATGCATCCAATTGTTCATTAATCCGCATTTGGAGTAAAAAGTTATGGCCATTTTATTGAATACTCTTCGGGCCGATAAATTAACCGCCGCAGAGCTAATTGGGCAGTTTATAACTTTTTTTTTTTGACGATTTTTTGAGTTTTAACTTAAAAACTTCATCCCAAAGCCCTAGGGGGGCGATTTTCCAACTTCTTAGGTGAAAATTCTTCATTGAGGTAAGTTCTTCCATCCATCTTTAACATCCTAGAATTATTAGAATAATCTTTAATGGTGAAATTCTTGGAGATTTGAACTCTAAGTTCATGATATTTTAGAAAAACCTATGGGTTGGGGTAATATCACCTAGAATTACTTCTAGGTTGTTAATTAACGATTCCTAGAATGAATTAGTAATTCTAAAACATGAAATTGATTCTTGGGAACCTTGAATTTAATAAAAATGGAATCTTTAGCTTTGAAACTCCATTAATGGAGATGTATTGAATATGATAGAACTAGTTAAGGGTTAATTGACCTTGGGTAATGATTTAGACTATGAATAAGGATAGAATTAGTGGATTGAATTCTCAAATTAGTTATTTGAAGAGTAATAGCTTAATTACTCTTATAATTATTTGATTTCTAGATAATTGGGCTAATGAAGGCATATAGGTTATGGTTTAATAGATAGTATACTTGGATTGGTTGCATGTAATAACTTTAGTTGACGGGAGATTTTATGTCTAGGCCTACGGACATGGACTTTGGATGGATAAAACTTAGAAATAATGTAATAATGATATAATTGCATGTTATTGTATTTTGTGAGGATCCCTTGATGGGTGTTTGTATTTGTATTACTTACTTGATGATTTATAGAGTTTAATATATGAATGTGAGTAATAATAGAATAATTAGGTGACCTTCTAATCTATAAAACTAGTCTTTAACACCTTAAAAAGGGTGAACCTGATATTGTGTATATTTGAAGTATGAGATATTTTTGCTAAAAGATAGTTAGGAGGATTGATTGTGACAAGAAAAGGTGATGACATGACTTAAGAACCTAAAATTAAGTTTCGCTAAGTCCTAGGAAGTAAGATGTGTAAAAGTGTATGACTCTAGGTAGAATTATAAGTTGAATAAAACCTATTGGTTGAATTATCGACTAAAATGGATAGTGCCTTAAAATTAGTGATGACTTGAGTGCAGGGGTTATTAGTTAGTAACTAAATTTACCTATTTCAATTAGAATAAAAGAGGATTAGATTGGTGAATGAAATAGGATGATGATTTAGAGTGTAGATATCAATCTTGGTGGAATGTGAACTCCTAAAATAGATACTTGATTGATTGGTCTCCGGACATATTTGTGATTGATGATTGGATTTTATAATTCTCATTTGAGCAAGTGGTGAATTAGCCTTCGAGCATACTTGTCATTTCCTCTGTTAGTGGATATTTGTTGTTACTTGGAATGATGAACTTATGATTATTGACTGTGTTTACTTGATTGTCATTAATTGTAAGTTATATTTTGATTGTTGTTCCTAGCATCTGATTTCTATTGGGTGTTTGCAATTCCCCTTCAGTTTTGATTGTTGTTCCTTGCATCTGATTTCGATTGGATGTTTGCAATTCCCCTTCAGACATTACTTATAATTATTAAATACATCTTACATTTACATTGATGGTATTGATGATGATATTAAGATCATGATATTCATGATGTGGAAATGATATTGATGATAATGAATAATGATATTAATGATGATGTTCAGATCATGATATTCATGATGTTGAGATGATATTGATGATAATGAGTTTATGATATTGATGATGATATTGAGAATGATATTGATGATGATGAGATTGAGAAGAGAAAGAGACGATACGTACATCTTGCATACATATATTCATCATATGGATTCGAATGTACATTTATATATATATATATATATATATATGTTTTTATGTTGTGGTGAAACTTGTTGAATAATCTGCCTAAGTGTAATTGGTTCTTTGTTTGGACCGAATGTTTGATGAGATACTATGGTTCCTTAAGTGAACTAGTTATGTTGATTATGGTGATTGTTCAGTGTAGTAAAGTGTGAATATAAGGTATGTCCTGGATTATGTGTAAATATTATTCTTCTGTGTATCTAGTTATATCCATGATATATATTATAGTGTTTCTTCTTGCAAAGTTGTTGATGTTATTAATTGCCTTGGTTAACGCAATCCTAATGGTTAATGGTAGTATAATAGGGAGCGAGGATTGTCCAATAAAAGGATTAATAAGAAAGAGAGAGAGAAGTATATGGATTTATTGCAATAAGGTAAGTGTGTAAAAATTATGGGTTAGATTAATTCATAGAATATAGTTAGTTAATCACGCCCTAAGGGTAAAGTAATATTACTCAAATAAAAGAAAGGCGGTAAGTTTGGAAGTTGAAGTAAGTTAAGTATGTTCAGATATTAACCTGTATGTTTGTCATGATCTTTCTTGTTTGCTATATGTTGTTATATGTTTTCTAACCCTGGTTGGCCAATGATACCGACCAGTACATGTAGTTGTACTGCTACTAAACTTACTATATCTCTATTTGGGGATATAGCCATGTTGCAGGTCAGTTGGAGTTTTTATAGGTACATCGGTATTTATTGTTCAGCGGCTTCTGTCATCCTACTCATACCTAGATATTGTGTCTTGGGTCATTCCTTCATTTGCTTAGTGCTCTTGTACCGGTTTAAACTAGGTTTTGGGAAATTGTTTGATTTACTTACGCAATGTATTAATGTAATAAGTGTGTTTTAAACAGAAGGTTTATATAATTGTCATACTAAAGGCTATTTTAAATGTCTTCCGCAATAATTAAATGGTTGGGTGGTAAGGGTTCTGCTATCTAGGATAGATTGGGTAGGTGTCCACACAATTTGTGTTTATGGCCGTAACATAATGATACACTATTCCATACTAATTCTTCTTCTTCCAACTTGGCGTGCTCTCCAACTAAGAAAAGATATCCCTTAGTGATTGAGTTTTTCCCACTAGATATAAGAATGAACTGATCTTGTGAATACCAGTGTGACATTGTATCTTTCAAAGAGTTTAATTTTCTCTAGTACCAACTACTATCAAGTGCTACTCTATGATTCCAGATTGTATCACCTTTAAGATACACTTCATTTACCCATTTCAGCCACAATGATTCCTTGTTCAATGCAATTTGATACAGTAACTTCCCTATTGTTGCCAGGTTCCCCAATTCACACCTTTTGATATTTAAACCTCCCTTTTTTTTTGGGAAGACATACTTTCTCCCAAGATATCAATAAAATCCAACTATTCTCCTCAGTACTAATCTCTGCATTGCTTATCAACCTCTTTCACAACTCTTTGAGGAAAAATAAACACTGAGCCCCATAAATTATAGATTAAGAATAGTACAGCCAGCACTACCTAAAGTCTTCCAGCATATGAGAGTTGTTTAGCATAGGAATCCTTGATCCTACTAGTGATCTTTTCCACAAGGAGATAACATTCAATCTTATTCCATCTTTCAGAAGAAAGATGCAGCCCCAAATAACTTATTGAAAAGGTGGCTTAAGAGAAACCAGTAAGATCTAGTAATTTTTGCTTTATATGATTATTCATACCTGCTAAGAACATGGTAGATTTCTCCATGTTTGTAATACGGCTAGAGGTTGCACTAAAGTGAGCAAGTGCTTCTTGAATTCTAGTAACAGATTTTATGTCTCTCTTACAAAAAACCATTAGATCATCAACAAAAATAAGGTATGTCAATCCAAGTCCTTTGCATGGAATTGAAAATCAGGCAATTGACTCATTTTCTTCAGCAATCTAGATAGGTATTCTATTCACAACACAAAGAGTGATGCATAGGTAGGATCACCTTGACTCAACCCTCTTTTACCTTCAAAAAATCCATATCCTTCACTATTAAGCTTGATAGTGAATTTAGGGGATCAAGAATTTAGGGGTGGAAACACAGGTCATAAGTAGTCCAGTGAACTTGGTTGGGAATCCAAACCCTTCAAGTACTTCCTGCAAAAAAATCCAAATCACCATATCATATCCTTTCGTTAGGTCTATCTTTATTAGGCACCTAGGAGAAGTTTTCCTGCTATAGTGTCTCAACAAATTATGACAAATTAGTATGTTATGAGCCATAGATTTTCCTTAAAAAAAGGCTGCCTGATCATCTGCCACTAAGTAGTTCACTGTTTCCTTTAATCTTGTATAAAGTAGTTTAGAGATGCACTTGTAAATAACATTACATCATGCAATTGGTTTAAACTAACTAGCCTATTCAGGACAATCCACCTTTGGGATAAGAGCAATATTAGTGGCATTCAACTGTCTAAGCAATTTACCATTCTGGAAAAATTAAAGAAATGCTGCAGTAACATCATTTCCAACTACATCCCATGAATCTTTAAAGAAACCATTCCCATATCTATCTGGACCTGGGATTTTGATATTATCTATCTTAAACATTGCATCTTTAACATCACCCTTAGTGAATAAAGCTAATAATTTCAACTGCTGATCAACCTCAAGAGTTGGTCCACTTCTTAATACAAATTGTTTAGCTTTCATTCTTGAACCTGATTCTTGTCCTAGCAACTCCTGATAATAAGACAAAAATTTGTACAATTCTATCTGGATCAATCTGCCAATTTCCTTTTGCATTTCTAAGTTTAGTATTTGTTTTATTTAACCTCTTGTGTGTGATTACTGAAAAAAGTACCTGCAGTTATTATCACCAAGCCTTAACCAAGTCACCTTACTCTGTTGCTGAAGTTGCTCTGCTAGATAAGAGATCTTCTTAAACTAAAATTGACACTCTTTCTCATACCTCTAAAACTCCATATTAAGTGGTGTTGCTTGTAATTACCTTTGAGCCTGAGACAAATGTTCTCTACTCAGGTCCACTAATGTGTCGTGGACTTGCGACACTTTCAAGGCTTAAAACGAAGGAAATTACTAGTGTAAAGGCATGTTTTTATAGGTATGATGTGTTTTTATGGTATTTGTAGGTAAAACAGGTCTGGAGAAGTAAAGTGTAGGATTTTAGACTTAGAGTCATTAGACAAATGCATCCCACGATCATATATAGATGCTACGATCGTAAGATTGATCGTGGAAAAAAGTCTAAAAGTAAGGCTTGCAGATGTTAAGTGTGAAGAGGATCAAATGAGAAGATTCCATAGTCGTGGTATGATACCGCTAGCTCGTACTGAAGACCATAGGAGGATTAATTTGCATAGTGAAAATCAGAGGTAGAAAGCACGAAAGGGTTCTACGATCGTACAATGAAACAACAAGCTCATACTGAGCATCGTTCCAGCAAATACCTGCCAGTGTGAAAAATTCAAGTATCATACTACGAGCACTAAGAACGATCATGGTATCTACCCACGATCGTACCTTCCTTAGTCTGAGGCACCGACTCAGCAAATCTAATTATGTTTAGGATAGGTTTTATGTTTGTTAGGTTTTATATTTGTCTATAAATACTCCCTTTAGGTTTAATGTTTTAGTTTACATTTTATTGTTACTTTTGAGGTATATTGTTGTTCTTTGGAGTATTAATATTGATTTTTAGGGTTTTAATTCAAAGTGAGATTTGTGGTTTTCATATTCTTCTTCGTATGTTCATAATTATGATTTCTTCTAAGAATTATTATTGTGTTCTTACAATTATGAATAGCTAAACACCAGAAAATAGATTAATGAAGTTGTGTTCAAAGTACTACGTGATTCTCAAAGGGTGTTGGTGCATGTATTGTGATTCCCTTCGATTTGATTGCGTTCTGACGGTGGTCAATGTTAGGATTCACCTTATCCTTACTCACAACGAAAGAAGGTATAATGGATGCAAAAAGGGAATTAACTACGAGACTTGGAGCTATCAATCTCCATTTAATTAACTTGAGTTGGTAAATGGGATAGTTAATATGGGATCAATGATAGGGGCCAGTAGTGCAAAACTCATGAGACGTCAATTCGTGATTGGGGATAGTCATTTAATAGGGGACTAAAGTCGTTTAGATGAACACAGCCTGTCGATTCTGCATGTCGAGCACCACAAAATATCACTAGTACAGTGAACCTATGGAGTTATGAAGTTATGGGGAACACAGTCCCAGTGCCTCTCTCACATTGATAATAAATCCAACGATATCAACATCTTGTTAATATTTGAAGTTCTCAAAATCCCCCCTTTTATTGGAAATTAATGACTGATTTCTTATATAAACACTTGATAGATATTTTGACTTGTTCCTTGTGAGATCGACCCTAACCTAGTTGGGTTTAATATTTGATCAGTGACCGCTTTATAATTTTATTGGAGGTGTAATTTGAGAGACATCAAATTTTGGTGTCATTGTAGGGGAGTACAGTTATGGAATTAATTTATTGTGTTTGTCTGGCTGTTGGTTTCTATTTCCTAATTTTACTTTTTCTGTTGTTTCTAAGGCGCTCATCGGTGCATGCCCAACACTTAGAGTTAAGGCAATCCCTTAGTTCTACTTGATACCAAAATCGAAAGGACTCTGAGAGCTAGAATAAGGATGGTGAACGAAGGAGTTCAAAATCAAGGAGTTCATAACTATGTAATTCTAGATAAAGGATTTCTGAATCATCCACGAAATCTTTATGGGCTTTAGGAAACTGTGGAGCAAACCACTGCTCGATTAGTGGCTGAGGAGAATGCTAGATAAGAAGCTGTCAGGCAGGTAATAAGGGAAGAAAGGGCTAGACAAGCTGAAGCAGACCGTTTAGCTACACTTGAGGAATGAGAAAGTTAGAGAAAGAATAGGGTCAACAGTCTCTAGGGTAGTATCTTTCTCATTTTAATAATGCAGAAGACGAGCTAGATTTTCTATAGCCGATTAAGACAAGTTCTATTTTTCCACCGCCATTGCCTCTAGGAATTATGTTTGATATCACTAGTGCTATGATACAGTTGCTGAACTTAAAGAGGGCTATGCTGATGCAGCCCTTCATATGATGAATTTGTAGGGATTTGTTATTCTTATAATCGATGCGGAGTGAGCCAAGACACGATTAGACTGCTGTTATTTCCTTTCTCTCTGATGGGGGAGGCTATATTATGGTTGAAAGAGTTTCCACATGGATTGATCAATACTTGGAATGAGTTGAGAATTCAATTCTTAGAGCGATTTTTCCCACCTTCCAGAATATTATAGTTGAAAGACGAGATTTATAACTTTAGGCTGTTACATTTGAAGGTGTTATATGAGACCTTGTTGAGGTTTAAGAAATAGATGCAGAATGTTCCAAATCATAGAATATCAAGTCATAATTTGCTTAAGATATTCTATAGAGCTTTGACTTTGAACACCAAGGTTGTAGCAGACACTGACATAGGTAGGGCATCTATGAGGTTATATTAGGATCAGGCTTCTGATATTTTAGATCGAATCACCAAAACCAATCGATATTGGTATACTCGTGATGAACACGTGCCCGCAGGCACTTATATAATAGGGGCATCCACAGAGCAAATAGTTCTCGATGACTCAGTCTCTCAAGAGGTAGCTCACTTAAGGACTGAGCTTAGCTTGTTTACTAAGTAATTTGTAGTAGCGGGAGCAGAAAAGGTGAATGCGGTTGGTTCACAAGGTAAGGCACCTACGCATGATGACTCTAATTCTGAGAAGGAGGCTAAGTATTTAGATAATTAGGTGGCGGGTTTCCGATCTAAGGTCCAAGGGTCTAATCAAGACAATTGGAACTTTGGGTAAGGGAATTAAGGTTGGAATTACTACAAGGATAACAACTACAACAGGTCTGCGTATAGAGATAGAAGTAGGGGAAGGGATGATGATTGGAATAGAAAGGATGACTATAAGGATAGTAGTGGCCTATCTGTTCCACTGGGGAGCCGTGATGCTAATTTGAGTAATTCGAGGATGGAAGACATGCTTGTGAAAGTGGTGAAAGAGGTATAAAAGATTAACACTACCTTAAGAAGCTTAGAGAAGATATTTTAGGGATGTGTCAGAAGTTCGAATCATATACTACCCCATTAAGCATCTTGACCAGCAGTTTGGTCAGAAGTCAGTCTCATTGAATCAACGTCAACAAGGTACACTTTTGAGCAACAACATCTAAAATCCTAAGAATGAGGGTCATTGCTTGAATATTACTATGAGGAGTGGTAAGATAATTTTTGATCCACCTATGCCCGTGGTTGTTGAGAATGAGGTCGAGCCGGTGATTGTTGATAATGAGGAAATGGCCGAATCTGAAAATATACTTTCTGATGACAATGCATCTGAAAATCCCCATAGTTGCTGAAAAAGAGGATAAGCCAAAAAAAGGAAGGAAAAAGGAGGTCCCACAAGTATTGACTCCCATTCCATGACCTCCTCCTCCTTTTCCACAAAGAATGAAGAAGAATGCTAAAGAGGGAAAGTACTGCATGTTCATCTCCATGTTGAAAAAATTATCAGTGAACATCTCTCTAGTTGAGGCTTTTGAACAAATGTTGGGTTACCCAAAGTTTATGAAGGAGTTGGTGAAAAATAAGAGGACTGTGAGTTTTGAGCTCGTTGATAATGTGCACCATTGTAGTGCAATCGTTTCCCGATCTCTAGTTAAGAAGAAGGACGATCTTAAAGCTTTCACTATTCCATATACCATTGGGTCTTCAAATTTTGACAAAACTTTGTATGACTTGGGTGCTAGCATTAACTTGATGCCGCTAGCAGTTTATAGATAGTTGGAGTTGGGTTACCCAAATCGATTTTGATGAGACTCCTTATGGGAGACTGTACTTTGAAGAATCTCGTGGGAATCTTATGTGATGTTTGGTGAGGGTTTAATCCATTATATTGCCAGCTAATTTTGTCATCCTTGACTGTGAGGTTGATTTTGAGGTTTTCGTTATCTTTGGGAGACCATTCCTTGCAACTGGCAGAGCGTTGGTTGATATGAAAACTAGGCAGATGAAGTTTTGGCTAAATCATAAGAAAGTGACCTTTAATGTATGTCAATCTATGACGCAGCCAAAGGATATGAGTGTGATTTCTGTGATTGATACAGATGATAAGGATACGTTGGTAGTTTCTATTGAGGAGAGGCTTGGAGTTCGAGCACTTGCAACAGTTATTATGAATTTTGAGGGTAATGAAATTGATGGCTATGATGAGATGGTGAGCACACTTTTTGGTAGGGGTTCATGTAATTTTTCACCAAAGAAGATAGATCTTGAAATTTGAAGAATAGAGTGACCCCACCGGCTAAGCCTTTTATTGAGGATCCTCCAATTTTAGAACTCAGGGCTCTTCCATCCCATTTTCGTTACGCAATTTTAGGAGCCAATAATACTTTGCCGATTATTATTGCAGCTGATTTGGTAGATTAGCAAGTTAAGGCTCTAGTGTCAATGTTGCAGAAGTTCAAGAGGGCCACTAGATGGTCCATTAGTGATATCATTGGGATTTCGCCTGGAACTTGCACACACAAAATCCAACTTGAGCCAGATTGTGTTCCTCGTATTGAGCATTAACAAAGACTAAATATGCCTATGCAAGAGGTAGTGAAAAAGAAAATTATCAAGTGGTTGGATGTTGGTGTGGTTTACCCTATTGTCGACAAATGGATGAGCCCAGTCTAATATGTGCCAAAAAAGAATAGAGTCACTATGGTTCCAAATGAAAAGAATGAGATTATTCCTATGAGGCTGGTCATTGGTTGGTGTATATGTATGTACTATAGGAAGCTGAATACATGGACTGAGAAGGATCACTTTCTGATGCCTTTTATGGACTAGATGTTAGACCATCTTGTTGGCAGAGGATGGTATTATTTTCTTGATTGATACTCGGGTTATAATCAGATTGTGATTGCTCCTGAGGACTAAGAGAAGACCATTTTTACTTGTGTATATGGGACTTTTGCGTTCAAGAGAATGTATTTTGGTCTGTGTAATGCATCGGCGACCTTTCAACGTCGCATGATGTCTATATTTTCTAACATGGTTGAAGACACTATTGAACTATTTATGAATGACTTCTTAGTTGTTGGTGACTCATTTAAAGATTATTTGGCTCATCTTGCAAATGTATTGAGGAGATGTAAAGATTGCAACTTAGTGCTAAACTGGGAGAAGTGCCACTTCATGGTCAAAGAAGCAATAGTGTTTGGTCATAAGTTTCAAAGAATGGGATTGAGGTTGACAAGGCAAAGATTGAGGTGACTGAAAAATTATCTCCACCAATTTCTGTGAAAGATATTCAGAGCTTTTTGGGTCATGCTAAATTTTATCATAGATTCATCAAGGATTTCACTAAAATTGCACATCTCTTGTGCAAGTTGTTGGAGAAGGAGGTGAAGTTTGTGTTTGATGGTGCATGCCTGAAGGCGTTTGAGTGTTTGAAAGAGAAGTTGATTTCAACTCCTATTATTGTGTCACCTAATTTGTTCATCTATTTGAGGTTATATGTGACGCTAATGGTGTGGCGCTAGGATCAGTCCTACGCCAAATGAGAGAGAAGATTCTACATCCGATCTATTAAGCTAGCAAAGCACTTAATCCTGCTCGAAAAAATTATACTGTGACTGAACAAGTGTTGCTTGTTGTGGTTTTTGCATCTGAGAAATTTCAATCCTATTTGCTTGGCACAAAAGTGATTGTGCATACTGACCAGGCAACTCTTAGGTACCTTGTGGCGAAGAAGGATGCGAAACCTAGGTTGATTCGTTGGGTACTTCTGTTACAAGAATTTGACTTTGAGGTCAAGGACCGAAAGGGGACTGAAAATCAAGTGGCTGACCACTTATCACGCCTTGAAGAAGAGGCAATGCTAAAACTAAAGGATGAGCTTGTGATTTGTTATGTTTAGGATAGGTTTTATGTTTGTCTATAAATACTCCCATTAGTTTTAAGGTTTTAGTTTATACTTTATTGATACTTTTGAGGCATATTATTGTTCTTTGGAGTATTAAACACCATAACTAGGGTTGTGAAAACCAAGATAGATTAATGAAGAAGTGTTCAAAGGACGACGTGATTCTTAAAGGGTGTTTGTGCATGTATTTTGATTCCCTTTGGATTGATTACTTTTTGACAATGGCCAATGTTAGGACTCACCTTATCTTTACTCACAATAAAAAAAGTGTAATGGATGGGTGTAACACCCCGTACCTTTTCGACCCTACGTGGTTGCCTTAACATTTATGGAATCATGTAGACATGATATTTTTGAAGAATTATGCATTAAAGGTGATGGGCTGAATTTAGCCTAATGAATTGGGCTCAAATGAGGCCCAAAAATCATATAAAGATATGGCCCAAAAATGGGAAAAATGACCCATTCATAAAATGGATCAAGTGAGCATGCTATCTTTGACCAAGAGGGGATAAGAATGACTTTGTGGGTCTATATAAAGGCCCCAAAAAAATCAGATTTTAATCACACAAATACACATGTCATATTCTAGAATTTTCAAGAAAGCATTCTTATCTTCTCTTTCAAACCCTAAGCCTTTATTCCTTTGAACAAGATCATCCATTTCCAAGCTTTGGTAAGTATTTATTCTCATGGTTTAATATATTATATGCATGGGATATGGAGTAGATGATGTTGGTTATGTTGATAAAGTATTGAGAAATTCACTGTGTGTAAAATAGGCTAGTTTTAATAAATCGGTAAAGGGTTTTGCCTTGTAACTTGAAAGGAGACTTGTGATCTTGAATAAAGTGGAATTTATGGATTTAATATTGACATGTGAGCTGTAATTATAGCCTCAACTTGTTTTATCCTTGTACATAATGATTGGAATTTTTATTTCGAAATTGGGCATGGAATTGGTGATGTATTGAAAGAAACATGTAGTTTGGTGATGTTTATGTGCGTTGTGAAGCCATGGCTGTTCTTTGTAATCTAATATGATCTAAAATATGTTATGAGAAGTTTAATTATGATCATGGATCATTCATGGCAAAAAAGGACCCTAAAATGACCCCCAGAGGCTGAAACGGGCATCCGCCCTCAAGACTGGAGCACCTGCGGGCGCAGGTGACTCTGGCTACTGCCAAAGGGAACCTGCGGACGCAGGTCAGCCACCTGCGGGCACAGGTGGCTTAGAGGATCGTCCCAGAACTCCAAATTTATTGTTTTTGCATCCCTTTGACCCCCCGAAACCCCTATACCCTTCATGTATGCAATTATCAACTTGTGATACCTTTTGAATGACTTTAAAGGAGTATCCCGAAGGTATTTTGGATGGTATAAATTATGTATTTTCGTTCATGTGTTGTTACGGAAGGTATTGAGATAACTTGAAGGAGTAATTGTGACGCAGTGTTAATATGGGAGTATAAAGGGTAAAGTTGGTGTGAAATGTTATTGGTTTGTGATGCCTTGGTTGATGTGTGACATGTTATGGTATTGTTGGTTTGGTGATGCAATAATGGTAATATAAGAGGGTGAAATGACGTTATATGGTAGTCATGTAATCCATTGTCATTTTATGCACTTGTAACATTGTTAATGGTTGACTTGAGCTTCGTTATGAACTTGTATTGTAGAGTGAAATGTAAGGAAGAAGCTGGACTATTGTGTTCATACATAGGCTTGTGTATTCATACTTGGAAGTGAAGGTATGTAAGGTTACTCTTTTCGTATCCTCCTGCAGCATATTGTTCATGTTGTCATTGTCCTTGTTCCATTCCGAAATGTTAAAAGGTATCTCATTTCAGGTTGTCATATGTTATTACTCTCATGTTTCTTAATCATGGACCAATCATGACTCAAACGTCTCTTAATCATTGATCGAAATTCCAAAGCTTCCATAATGTTATAATTACTACCAAGTACCAATCTCATGAATATAAAAGAATGGAAGGCTATGATCCCCAATGTATCAATCTCATAAAAGTAAAAGAGAGAAGTAATCCAATGCAGTAATGAAAGAAGTAATTCCCATATGGTGACTTTATATTTTCCTTATGGTTACTTTATATTTTCCCGTATGGTGACTTTATATTTTCCTCATGGTTACTTTATAATTTTCCTTATGGTTACTTTATATTTTCTTTATACTTATTGAGTACGGGTGATAGCTTTGTGGGGGCGCAAGCCTAACTCAAGCCGATCCCCGATATTGTTGGATCAGGGGGAAAGCTCAGAGAAGCAAAAGCCAAACTTGACGCCGAACCTGCTTCACTGATTTTCGAGTGATGACAGGAGGGAAGCTCAGTGGGGCAAAAGCCTAACTTGATGCCGAACCTGACAGGGGGTAGCCCTAAGGGCCAAACCTGCTATATATATATATATATTGACGGTTGCATATTGACGGTTGCATTGCATATTGAAGGTTGCATTGCATATTGACTGTTGCTTATTAACGGTTATACATTATTGACGATTATCTATTGATGGTTATGGATATTGACGATAATGGACATAAAGGAAAAACAAAGGTAATGAACGTAAGGTACATAATCCCACACATACTAAATGATGATTGATCCACATTGAATATTCTCCTGAAATCAAGTTCATTGATGTGTTTAAGTTTCATGAAGTTTCTTATACCCTTGCATACTCAGTACATTCTTCGTACTGACCCCTTTTGGGGAACTTACTTTATATGCTACAGGCACAGGTGTTAGTAGACCTCCACAATAGGCTACGAGTCATCCACGGATCATTGGTGAGCTCCCAGTTGGTTCGGGGATTTTCGAGTCACATGTGTATATTGTTTTGGTTTTGTAATCATTGTCTAAAGCGGGGACTTGTCCCGACTACAGGTTGTTGTGTTCATGTATTGGTTAGAGGATTTGTAGACATATGTGGGAAGGTGAATGTAAGAGATGTGTATTCTGTTTGACTTGATGGCCCTAACGGCCAAGTTTCACATATTGTACGAGTTTTCCATGGCTTCCGCCTAGTTGCATGAAGTATAATAAGATTCATACTAACATATGCTTGCGAGTGAATAGGAGCAAAGATTGTTTCTCTCGGGTCATATCGGCTTCAGGTGCCAGTCTGCCTCTTTGGGATACGGGGTGTGACAATGGGAAAAGGGAATTAACAACAATACTTGGAGCTATCAACCTCTATTTAATTAACTTAAGCTGGTAAACGAGATAGATAATATGGGATCAGTGACAGGGGTCAGTAATATAAAATTCATGAGACGTTAATTCATTGTAACACCCTGAAAATCCAAGCTAAGATTAGAACCATGCTTCAAGTACATGTAGAACCAAACATCATATTTTTGTAATATGAGAAGCCGATTTAGACAAGTATTAAGGTCTCAAGTAAATCCTAGCTCATGGCTAAGTTGAAAGCTTTCTTACCGATTGAATTCTTGTGAAGGATCTTTCTATAGTCAACTTCAAATGATCATAACTCCTAGTATATAAAGAGTTTTATGGCTCAATACCCACCAAATTAAATATCTTTGAGTCTTTTTATGACTCCATCGGCCGTTTGTAATTCCGGTATCGAAGTAAAAAGTTATGGCCATTTTAGTAAAGCACTGTCAGGCTGGCAAAACACACGAGCGTCCATACAGACCATGTGTCATCCAAACGGACCATGTGTCATTCATACAAACCATGTGTCAGTCATATAGACCATGTGTCAAGGACACGAGCTCCCATAAAAATCGTGTGTCAAAGACACTAGCCGTATAAACCCACGACTCCAGCTATAATTTTTCAGTGACTTCACTGCATGTTTAATGAAGGTTATTTTGGTCTTTTTTTACTCTTTTAACACCAAAACTACATCGTTTAAGTTATCCTAAGGCTGAAATATAAGATTAAAATGCCCCAAATTCCCCATTAACTAAAAATTTAGTTAACCTATAGAGAAAAAGCAAAGAAAGAGGCAATTCAAATTAGGGTTCTTCAATTTTAAGTTCCAAGTTCAAAGAATTTACCAAGGTTTCCATCTCCAGGTGTGTGGGATTTCATTAATGGGCTCCTTTTACCCATTGAGTCCCTAAGAGAACTCAATTACTCAATTTAATTCATCCTTTAGAGTTAGAGTTTCATGAAAAATATAGGTTTTGTTGTATTTTAGTTTCTCATCATGAATAATCCATGAATACATGTTTCCCTTGAAATCTCAGAGTTATTATGGAGTTATTATTGTAAACCCTCATTATGTTTATCAAATTCTTAATTTTGAGATTGTTTTTATGGAATTTCATGTCCTATTCATTTCATAAAAATTGTCATGAGTAGTTGTAATCTTCAGAGTTGGCGGGTTATGAACACCCGATGACTTAGTTTCTCATGCATTGATAATTGAACATGCATTCCTTCAGTTTCTCATGTTTTAGGATGCTTTCAGATAAAGTGTCTTTCACTTAGTCGCGGACATCAGAATTAGTGACCTATTCTGTAATATCAGTTTTCAAACCTCCAAAGTGATTTTCGATAAAGTATATTCTAAACCGCATTTTCAAATAATGCATACTAATATATTATTAGCATCTTCATGAGTCAGGATTTAGGTTCTAGGTCCATACTTATAGATTCCTTCCAAACCTCAATCCTTATATGTTCCTTTTATTCATTTACTCAAGCGATTTTATGTCCCCTATAAATTTACAAGTCTCATAATTCAGAAGATATAATATATGTATATATGTGTGTGTGTGTGTGTGTGTATTCGTATAATAACCAGGAGCTTCGGTCCATAACAATTAGATACATGACATGCATGACATCCAGATATGCCATTAATGCTTTTGAATATTTTCCCCAAAAGTAAGTTTCACGATTAGTATGGTATCCAAAAAACCATCAATAATCGTGGAACAATTTTCTTATAAAAGCAAAGTTCATTAGTAGTATGGCAGTCAGGTATGACATCCATGATTATGGACAGGTTGACATCCAGATATGTCGTCTCATCGAGCTATCAATTATATTCAGTTGGGAGCAATACTTAGCACCGAGTTGTACTATGTTTCAGCATACCAAAGTTCCATAACTATGTACCACCGTAGGTTCATGTTCTTTTAGTTTATTGGTACTATGCCAGATCAGCCTTTATACCTTGGCAAGGTATATTGGGCCCTTTTCGATGATTATACATTGAACTTCATGTTTAGCTTATATGGTTATATGTCAATTAATAGTATCTCATACAGTCACAAACTTATGTATTTGGATAATCCTCAGTTCAGCCTAGTTCACAGTATCTCAGTTATCTCAGAATATTTATGCAGTCAGTGTTCATGATTATCCAGGTGGGTTTTTGCATCTTAGTATACATCAGTATTACTTTTGTTTCAAATATTCTATTGTCAGTATGTCAGTATAGTATTGACTAGTTACCCATTCATGACTTGGCCATTGTATTAGTTTACATTCCTCGATTTTATTTTCAGATTAGTCTATTATGTTCATCATATCCAGTTTCCATATAGAATAGTGCATATTTCTCATGCTCAGTACATTCAAAGTACTGATCGCATACATTTTTTGTGCTATAGTATCTTATAATATAGGTTTAGACGTTCAGCATCCATCCCGTAGTTAGGACGATCTCATGTCACCTCAACAGCAGAGTTTGGTAAGTCTCCATCTTCTATGGACAAAACTTATATTTACTTTCTTTATTTTAGCTATTTAGTTTTTAGACTGTTAGAGTTAGCTGGGGGCTTGTCCCAGCAACTCGTCTTAGTAGAGACTTTTAGACAGACAGACTAGTGTGTTCAGCTTTATGGTTTATTAAATGATTTCCATTTTGACTTCAGTATTGAAATTCATTTTAAACATTATTATATTATTTAGATTTCAGCTTCCGCTCAGTAAATCTCATTCTATACAGTACTTTTAGTGTCATGCCAGATCATGGGTTAGCTTGGGGTCACTTGTGACTCTAAGTACCGTGTTACGACTTAGAGGTAGTCTCAGGTCGTGACAAACTTGGTATCATAGCATCAGTTTTAAAGTGTCCTTGGAAGTCTGAAAGCTGTGTTAGGTAGATTCGTGTTCATGGGTGTGAAGTGCACCACACTTATGAATGAGAGGCTAATAAATATTCTAGGAAAAGTTTCACTTCTTTCATGATCATATCGTGCGATGGAGTATAACTCTATTCATCCTTCTAACTCATTCCTTACGTGTTTCAAAATATGTCTCCTCCAAAAAGATCAGTCAGAAAAGTGATCAAAATAGTAACCTTTCCGCACCAGTCGATTAGCCTGCAAGTGCTGATATTTCTAATGTAGAGTTTTGTGATACTATCCAACTACTAGCTCGGGCTATGACTGTTCAATTAAATTAGTAGGTGGCAGTCCCTAAAATTCTGTTGGTAAGAAGAGAATAAGGGAGAGAAAAAGAATCATCCCAGGAAATGGTGACTCTAACCGTCAGAAGATCGCTAGTGGGAACTGATCTTCTTTCCCACAAAGGTCATCAATAAAAGAACTATCATCAGCTAGTATTTCATCCCTGGGCCGCAGGCCTTGCTATGATCAGAAGTGGGAGCATTTGGATCTCATCCCAAGAAAAATTTTGTGAGGGAAAAATCCCACCCCACTTGTAGCAAGTGTGGCAAGAACCACATAAGAGAGTGTATGGTAGGTCGTGAAGGTTGTTTTAGTTGTGGCTAGCTAGGCCACAGGTTGAGATATTGTCTGGCAGCTTCAGTGAAGGGCAGGGAAGTTCGACATCAGGCTCAACCTACTTACTCCACAGCCCCTCAAGGTCTCCCAAATAAGCAGAGCTCCTGGTGCAGGTTGTAGTCAGTGCTTAAATCAATCCCATTCACCTTCTAGCCAACCGGGTCATAATGGTTCTCCTAAAGTTGAGTCAGGTGTGTTTCCAGATTTTCTCCTTTATAAATTTATAGTCCTCAAGCCCTTATCCTCCTATACTGGTGAATATTTATAATTTAGAACAAAGCTATGACATTGGAGAGTAGTGGTATGACAGATAATAAAAAGAAAGAGTTGTGGGATGTAGATCCTCATAGGGGTGGCAGGTAACTACAAGGGATAGGTGGAAGACCATGAATGTAGCCTACTTCATCTCGCAAATGAAATAGGAAGTTTAAGACCGAGACTTATAGAGGAGGGGTTTTCTTAGCCTTTATAAGGAAGTGCATAATCAGAATAGATCCTAAAGTAGTATGCCCTGAGCATTTGAGTGAGTTTAGTTTAAAGGGTAGTGAAAAAGGAGACTCGCAAACTTAGTGTGGTGACTTTGAAATAAAGGGGAGATACTATAATGTAAAACCAATTAAATTTTAGAGATTTAAGTAGTAGTGATAACAGGTTCGAAAACAGAGCTTGGTGGAGGTAGAGACCCATTCTTATCCTAGCCTATTTAGTATACTTATGTCATTATAATATTTTACTCCTACCTGGCATCATTCTGATGTACGCACTTCATTCAAATGTATGTCTATTCTCAGTTCCTAGTATAAGGAGTAATAATCTTGCTCAAAAATCCAAGTCATTCTTCGTGAACCCATGAACATCAATCTCATACCATACAACTCATAACTCATGCACCCATGATTTCCCAGCATGTTCAATCCTGCATACTCATAATACGTTCTCGATGATTAGAAAAATCACTATATGTCAGGTATATTCTCATACCAAACTTCCTGAACAAGCTCATTCATACTATATTGTACTCCTCAGACTCTTGTTGAGTGTCAAGGGTTATGAGAGTCTCTAAGTCATGATTCCACAATACCCCTCTTACTCTAGGTCTTCCTAGTAGAGTCCTTCTATGACTTTTAGTATACTTCGGTAGTGGGGCTGGTGACAGACTAATTTGGAAGTTATTAGTCTTTTTTCTATAAGTGTAGTATTCCTACCATTCTTTTCTGCCTAGGATACTCTTGCTTCATACTACAAAGTTTCAGAGTAACGGTGTCTCATGGTTAAATCTATATTGTTCCTTTTTTCTTATGCACTCAGATCAGCGGACCAGGATGCCTAGACTATGTCAAAATTTCCCCAGTCGGATGTATCACTCAGATCGTGCCCGTGATTCTTTCGCCTAATTACCACTAGAATTTCCAACAAAAAGTGTTGGAAGAAATAAAGTTCCTTTCTCATTGACTATCAGAAAATTCATACCAACATCCATTTCTTCATAGCTCCATGCATACATTCAGTCATGAATACTTCAGTTGATTTCTAAACTCTCATTATGGATCAGTCTGAATAACTACCAATTTCATTTAGAGATCAGACGGATAGTACTTAGTAACTACCTCTCCTTCCTTCAAGTCATACTCTCCAGAGTCCATGTTGGTTCCTATTTCCACTTGACCTCTTATGTGCAATGTGGTGTGTGTAGGTACAGTTGGATCTTAATCCCAGCCTAAAATCAATTCAAAGTAACAATTCCCTCTTTATTACTTCTTTCAGGCTCATATCATTCAGTTATTCCCATATCATGGTATCCATTCATGAATTTTGTTCAGCCCATGTTGAAATTAGAAATTCAATTATCATGTCAGTATTCAGCACTTAGAACTCAGTGATAGGTATTGCAGCTCTTTCCCTACCTCTTCATCTTAGTTAGTCTTCATTCGAGGATGAATGATCCCAAGAGGGAGATATTGTAACACCCTGAAAATCCAAGCTAAGATTAGAACCATGATTCAAGTACATATAGACCCAAACATCATTTTTTGATTGTATAAGAAGTGAGTTAGACAAGTATTAAGGCCTCAAGTAACTCCTAGCTCATGGCCAAGTTGAAAGCTTCCTTACCGATTGAATTCTTGTGTAGGATTTTTCTATAGTCAACTTAAAATGATCATAAATCCTATAATATAAAGAGTTTAATGGATCAAGACCCACCAAATTAAATATCTTCGAGTCATTTTCCAATGCCACTAACCGTTTGTAAATCCGGTATCATAGTAAAAAGTTATGGCCATTTTAGTAAAGCACTGTTAGGCTGCCTAAACACATGAGCATCCATACGGACCATGTGTCATACATACGGACCATGTGTCAGTCATACGGACCATGTGTCAAGGACACGAACTGCCATACAAATCGTGTGTCAGACACATGAGCCGTACGGTCCAACCCACGACTCATACTATAATTTTTCAGCAACTTCACTTCATCTTTAATGAAGGTTATTTTGGTATTTTTCCACTTTATTAAAACAAAAACTATGTTGTTTAAGCTATTCTAAGGCTGAAATATAAGATTAAAATTCCCCAAATTCCCCATTAACTCAAAATTTAGTCAACACATAGAGAGAAAGCAGAGAAAGAGGCGATCCTTCTTCCTCTGAGGCAAATTAGGGTTCTTCAATTTTAAGCTCCAAGTTCAAAGAATTAACCAAGGTTTCCATCTCCAGGTATGTGGGATTTCATCAATGGGCTTCTTTTACCCATTGAGTCCCTAAGTGAACTCAATTACTAAATTTAATTCATCCTTCAGAGTTAGGGTTTCATGAAAACTATGAGTTTTGTTGTATTTCAGTTTCTCATCGTGAATAATCCATGAATACATGTCTCCCTTTAAATCTTAGAGTTATTATGGAGTTATTATTGAAAACCCTCATTATCATAATCAAATTCTTAATTTTGGGATTGCATCTATGGAATTTTATGTCCTATTCATATCATAGAAATTGTCATGACTAGTTGTAATATTCAGAGACGGCGGGTTGTGAACACCCGATGACTTATTTTATCATGCATTGATAATTGAGCATGCATTCCTTCAGTTTCTCATGTTTTAGGATGCTTTCAGATAAAGTGTCCATCACTTAGTCTCGGACATCAGAATTAGTGAACTATTCTGTATTATCAGCTTTCAAACCTCCAAAGTGATTTCTGATAAAGTATATTCTAAACCATAATTTCAAATAATGCATACTAATAGATTATTAGCAGTTTTATGAGTCAGGATTCAGGGTCCAGGTCCAGCCTTATAGATTCCTTCCAAACCTCAGTCCTTATATGTATTTACTTCAGCCACCTCATGTCCCCTATAAATTTACAAGACTCACGATTCAAAAGATACCTAATATATATATATATATGTATATGTGTGTACTCGTATAATAACCAGGGGCTTCGGTCCATAACAATTAGATACATGACATGCATGACATCCAGATATGCCATTAATGCTTTTGAATATTTTCCCCAAAAGTAAGTTTCACAATTAGTATGGTATCCAAAAAACCATCAATAATCGTGGAACAATTTTTTTATAAAAGCAAAGTTCATTAGTAATATGGCAGTCAGGTATGGCATCCATGATTATGGACAGGTTGACATCCAGATATGTCATCTCAGGTTGACATCCAAATATGTCATCTCATCGAACTATCAATTATATTCGGTTGGGAGCAGTACTTAGCACCGAGTTGGACTAAGGTTCAGCATACCCAAGTCCCAAAACTATGTACCACCATAGTTTCATAATCTTTTTGTTTATTGGTACCTCGCTAGATCAGCCTTTATACCTTGGCAAGGTATATTGGGCCCTTTTTTTATGGGGATTATGCATCGAACTCCATGTTTAGCTTACATGGTTATATGTCAGTTAATAGTATCTTCCCAAGTCTTAAACTTATGTATTTACATAACCCTCAGTTCAGTCTAGTTCACAGTATCTCAGTTATCTTAGAATATTCATGCATTCAGTATTCATGATTATTCAGTTGGGTTCTTATTCTTAATATACATTAGTATTACTTTTGTTTCAAATATTCTATTGTCAGCATGTCAGTATAGTACCGACTAGATACCCATTCATGACTTGGCCATTGTATTAGTTTACATTCCTCCGTTTTATGTTCAAATTAGTAGATTATGTTCAACATATCCAGTTTCCATATAGAATAGTGCATATCTCACATGTTCAGTACATTCAAAGTACTGATCACATACTTTCTTTTGCACTAGATTCTCTTATAATATAGTTTTAGACGTTCAGCATCCCGCCTGTGGTTAGTATAATCTCATATCACCTCAGCAACAGAGTTTGGTGAGTCCTCATCTTCTGAGGAAAAGACTTATATTTACTTTCTTTATTTTAGTTATTTAGTTTTTAGACAGTTTGAGTTAGCTGGGGGTTGTCCCAGTAACTCATCTTAGTAGAGGCTTTAAGATAGACAGATTAGTGTGTTCAGCTTTATGGTTTATTAGATGATTTCTATTTTGACTTCAGTATTGAAATTCATTTTAAACATTATTATATTATTTAGATTTCAGCTTCCGCTCAGTGAATCTCATTCTATACAGTACTTTTAGTGTCATGCCAGACCATGGGTTAGCTTGGGATCACTTGTGACTCTAAGTACCATGTTACAACTAGGGGGTAGTCTCGGGTCGTGACATTTATGATTGGGGATAGTCGTCTAATAGGGGCGTAAAGTTATTTAGATGAACATAACCTGTTGATTCTGTATGCTGAGCAACAGGAGAGATCACTAGTACAGTGAACCTATGGAGTTATGAAGTTCAGGTCTCCAAAACATCATAATTCTTCCATTATAATGATGATCTAGATTATGTATACTGTGCCATCCACTAAACATTTTTTCAGCAACCTGAGCAGTTTTGTTCCTTTTTATTTTTGTTTCTAGTAGGCCAACAAGATCAATATTTTCAACATAAGCGTAACCTCCTTTGTTTATTAGGCCCATTCATGCCTCTTACATTCCAGCTAAGGATGCTAGCCATTCTCAACAATGGGAATGGGTTGCTCTACCCATTTACTACTTTACTCAATGCACAACCACTTTGTTGCTTACCAGCACTAGTCTGCATATACCTATTCTGGTTGGAAACCTTCCTTAGAGTGATCCAAACCTCAGTAATTTTCTCTTTTGATTAGTTGCTACTTCTTTTGAACCTGATTCTGCTCCTCTTTTTTCTGCACAATCCCTGAGTTTTGTACTCTTGTTGGACTGACATGTTGCACCTCTTTCTCCTAATGTATCTGTTTTTCAGCAATTTGTTCAGGTTTCTCCTTATTGGTTAAACCACTGATTCTAGATTTCTAGTTAATTTTCTCCTTCTTCGTGTAAACATCATATAAATGCCTATATTTTTTATAGTATTTGCACAGAGTAGGTCTCCACTCATAAGTCACATTTTTCTCTATTAACTTCCATTTCTCATTCTTAAAAGAGATCATCTCTTGTAGCATTGCATCCATGCCAAATAGCTGAAACAAATTGTCATGCACTCCTCTGAAAGATAGCCCTCGGCTATTGATCCTTCTGGTCGAGCATTATTGCGTACATATCTTTTTAATGTGCGCAAATATCTAATAAGTAAAGATATATTAGTTTTGTAACAAAAGTTTCAGTTTAAAGAATAATTTATAGTAGTAAAACTCTAACCTTTCAATGTAATACATCCATCGAAATTGAACGGGACCAGCCACCTTTGCCTCTTTTGCCAAATGAATCATAACATCGAAAAAGTTTGATAAGGACACACGTTCTAATTTACAAATTGTCATGCGTATACTCTTATCTACTTGATCTAATCTATCCATACGCAACTCCTTAGCACACAAATCACTAAAGAATAATGACAATTGAATTAAAGGATCATAACATTCTTTGGCAAGATTCCTTTGATAATAAAATACCAAAATAAAAAACCTACCCAAAGCGGTAACTATAAAAATACTAGGCTAAAAGATCAGAAAAGGAGAAATTAGCTTTGCCGCGTTTCTCTTTTGGCGGAAAACTGAAAATTAATTAACTGCTCCTATATTTTAGGCCACAATTAATACATATTGTTAGCAAAAGAAATTTTATTGCCAACAATAATAATTTATTGCTGCTAATTCTATTTGTATACAAAAATAATTATATTGCTTCTCTCGATCGAAGGACTTACCTCATAGAGTTAGCCCACCATTCTTGACTGGAGCTGGATCTGAGCCGCCGGAGATTAGCTTCCATGGGTGCCGGAATAGTGTCCTCTGAATGTCTTCACTATAGCTTTTGTATAATAGTATAGAAGTGTCTGATGGTATTTCTTTAGCTATTGCTCTTTGTCTTTTGTACGTGGTTCCCAAAAAGAAATAATTATACTACCTAAGTTCCTCTTTAATTGTGATATGGTAGTTTCTTTTTTTTTTTTTTTTTAAATAATACTCCTTACGTCTCATATTAATTTTACACGGTACTTAAAAAATCATAAATAAGATGGTTAATTTTACTAATTTATCCTTCATTCATATTAATGAATATGATCATTTATGCAAAATTTACTTACATTAATTTGTTTAGACTTTCAAAGAATATTAATTGTAGGGGTAAAATGAATTTTTTTTAATTAATGTTGTCTTGACTCTTGATTTAGTAAGTGGATAATTTATTTGGGACATGTATTTATAATAAGATGTCCAACTAAAATGGGACAAAGGGAGTATAAATTTGACCAACATTTTAAATATACTTTTTTATATCATATTGAGGTGAGAAAAGTTGTAACTGTACTTTTCGTAAGCAAAACGTGACAGCTCGTTAGTAAAACGTGACAACTAAAAATAAACGGAGAAAAATATTGCCCATAAAATATGACAACAACAACCTAAAACATTTGGTAACAAGGAAAAAGTTGTGGTTAGAAAGTTCAGTGTATAGCAACAATCAAATCGAGTTGTTGCTATTTATTCAAATTCACCAACAAAACTATAGTTGTTGCTAAAATATTGTTGCCAGTATTTAAAATTTAAAAGTTATCATCTTAATAGTAGAATATGACAACAACATTAAAGTATTTGCCAATAAAAAAATAATTGTGATCAAAAGTTCTATGATATAGCATTAAGTTGTTGCCATTTATCGATTTTTGCCAACATTATAATTGTTGGTAAAAAGTTATTGCAAATTCTATACTTTCTTGTAGTGTATAGTCTGTCAACCGAACGAAAAAATATTTCATGTCCAAATGGATCAAATTTCAGGGGTCCCTCCGGTCCTTGAGGGTCCAAATTCGAGAAGATACTCTTCATTTATAATGGCTATGCAAGCTTCAATAGACATATCAAGATTAATGTCAATAATAAGGGTCAACGATAAATACCAATTAAGAGGAGTAAATACTAATCAAGAAAGGATATGTTACTAAACTACAAAGTAATATATGCAATAAAGATGCAAATAATGATCAGTTGCAAAGAAATTAAAGGTAATTAATGGATATTAATCATTACTAGTAAAGAATAATGAATACGTTATATCTTATTTTTGAAATATAATAATTATTGTTTCATCACTTCTCCTCCTCTTCTTCCTGTTGAAATTTACCATCCTTCTATTCTATTATCCTCATTAATGGTAGAATATTTTTTATTTTCTTCTTTTTTAGTCTAAGAATATTTTACATTATTTACTTCCTTTCAAGTTTAGGGTTTACTAATTGCAGAATATTTAGTCTTCTAACTATAAGAAAAATATCATATTCTCCTTATTTATTCTATTTAGTTGTTTATAAATAAAGATGTACTCTTCTATTTGAATCAATGAAAGAATCAATACCAAGAGTTATCATTTAGTCTCTCTTTAATTTTCCTTCTTGTCTCTTCCATTCCATAACAGTGATATCAAGAGCCTCCATCGATCCTCATGGATCTGTGAATTTTTTGAAGAAAAACTTTCAACCACTTTTTTAATCCATATCTATTTCCAACCTACTTTTAATCCTTACTTTTATTTTTAACGTAGGACTATTTTTAACCCTTACTTTTATTTTTAATGTAGGGCCATTTTTAACCGATTTTTAACCCAGATTATTTTGAATCTTATTTTTCAAATCATGAAAAACAATACTCTCTCTTTCAATGCCCCACAAACCTTCACTGGTGAAAACTATCAAATTTGGGCAGTTAAGATGAAATCTTATCTTGAAGCTTATGATTTGTGGGAATTTGTAAAGGAAGATAAACTTATACAACCACTCCCTGCAAATCCTTCTGCTGCCGAAATCAAACTTCACTCAGAAGAGAAATCCAAAAAATGTAAAGCAAAAAATTATAATTCAAAATTCAGTTGCTGATTCAATCTTCTCTAAAATCATTGCATGTGAAACGGCAAAAGAAGCTTGGGAAAAGCTTGAAAAGGAGTACCAAGGAAGTGAACGAGGAAGACAAAATCAAATTCTGAATTTGAAAAGAGATTGTGAATCCCTTAGGATGCAAGAAAGTGAGACAATCACTAAGTATTCTGACAGAATTTCTTTGATTGTCAATAGAATTAGGTTGCTTGGCGAAGATTTTAAAGATAATAGAATAGTTGAAAAAATTCTGGTGACTATTCCTGAAAAATTTGAGTCCAAAATCTCCACTTTGGAAAAAGTCTAAAGATCTCACTCTCTTGCAGAATTGATAAGTGCTCTTCAAGCACAAGAACAAAGAAGAGCTTACAGGTAAGAAAAAGTTGTTGAAGGTATTTTTTATGTAAATCACCAAAAAACAAAAGTTGATTATCCTCCTTGCAAATATTGCAAAAATAAAACACACTTAGAAGAATTTTGTTGGTGGAGATCTGATGCAATATGTGGAAGTTGCAAACAAAAGGGTCATGTTACAAAAGTGTGCAAGTTCAAAGACACTCAAGATAACTCAAAAGCACTACTTGTGGAAGTAGAATATGAGGAAGACCAACTTTTTTCTTTATGCCCATCAAAGGACCTCGAGATGCTAATCCACGAAAAAGGATACGAGAAATTTGGAAGAACTCATATACGGAACGAGGGCGACCCGTGTAAATACATCGGTTTCTTACTCGTGCAAAGGAACTCTTTCTTGGCAACTTGGACAACAACTAACGATGTTTGTCCTGCATATCACTAGGAAGATCGGGATCTTTACAAAGGGCTTTATAAAGCTTTCGTCTCAATTCATATTTAGCCTAGCCGCGAGCAATCTACGTTTGTGATCTTATATATTTCGCTTCTCCGACATCTTACTGAGTTTCCCCCTCATCTTTTTGCAAAAATCCGCTCCACGGTGGTAAAGTCTTAGATTGCCGCAACAAAATCTAGGAAAAATGCGTTTTTCAAGAATAATTAAGTGTTCAAACTCAATTTGGATACACCAACTTGAGTTTGAGGGGGAATGTTGAAATTTACCTTCCTTCTATTCTATGATCTTCATTAATGGTAGAATATTTTTTATTTTCTTATTTTTTAGTCTAAGAATAATTTATATTATTTACTTCCTTTCAAGTTTAGGGTTTACTAATTGCAGAATATTTAGTCTTCTAACTATAAGGAAAATATCATATTCTCCTTATTTATTCTATTTAGTTGCTTATAAATAAAGATGTACTCTTCTATTTGAATCAATGAAATAATCAATACCAAGAGTTATCATTTAATCTCTCTTTAATTTTCCTTCTTGTCTCTTCCATTTCATAACAGTGGTATCAGAGCCTACCGTTCAATGATCCAATGGTCCAGATTGAAGACATTTTATGATGAAAGTTGCAACCAATTTGATGATAATAAAGATTTTGTCCACTACATGTGGAGAAGAAGTTTCAATCATATTTTCAACATTCCTGCTGCTGCGTCTTTAAAAATAAAAATAAAATATTAATTTTTAACCCATTTTTAATCATGATATTTTAAACCTTATTTTCAACCATGGCAAGTAGCAGTGATGAAGATTATGTGAAGAACAAAGATCATATATGCAAGTGAAGAAGGCGGATCAAGTTTTGCCAAGAAAATCCAGCCAAAAGGGGAGATTTGTTAGGGGTTTTGCCCTGATTTTCTTACCAAATTTAAGTTTTACTTTCCTTAGAATGAAAATAAAAGTAATACCATAATTACTTTTACTTTTCCTAAAAGGAAAATATAAAACTTTTTCATATTTGGCTAACCTCTTTCTTGGAGGAATGATTTTGGACCTCTACGAATAGAAGACCCCTCTTCTCATACCACAACACAATAACATCCACAATGTAGTCGTTAAAAGAGTCTTGTTTAGGGGGAGATTTTCTCCCAATAGATTTTAAGTTTTTTGATTTAGTTTACAATATGTAGGCTTGTTGGCCAAACCATATTCAATAATATGTTTTAGTTTAATTTTCTTTGTCATCTGAATTATCGCCTCTATGGTTTGCAACTATTAGCTTCCGCATAACGCCCACCCGATTTCGAACCCAACACTTCCTCCTCTTCTTTTCCTCCTCACATGTCTTGGTAATATTTGACAACAATGACTCGAAGAATCAATCTACACAAATCAAAGCTGACCAGATCTGAGGATACTCCAGTTACTGTTATTTGCAACGATGCCAATATAATGGTGAAGGACTTATTTTCCATCATTTGTTAAAAAAGGCCATGAAATAACAATAAAAAGTCAATTTATCATGCAATAGTTATAGAAATACACATCTTGTATAAAATAACAATAATCATAGATAAATGTAGACAACTAGATAGATGGCTACTTGTATTTGAACATTAATTCGAGATGATCAATGCAATTTCAAGTTTTTGTATCTGATATGAAAGAAGTTAGAAGAGAACCGAAAACATTGAAAGCGAGAAAAACCTGAAGGTAAAGAAAACCTTGGAAAAGACATGGTAATTTAAATTTTAATAAAATTTTTGAAGTTAGGCGGGATGTTTTAAGTAAGGGTAATAAATCGGCATATTGGATCAAATTCTAATGCATCAAAATGGGTCAATTCAATTATTAGGTTAAGACTCAATTCGTTCAAAATTTGCTTAAGTCAAAATTGATTGGGTGAAGTTGAATCAAATAATCGATCATAATTCAACACATCCACACATATCCAACCTTCCCTTCTTTTTAAGTAAGGACAAGTACAAAAAATGGTCTCTTGGTCCAAACAACTACCGATCAGATGGTTGTAAAAATTTAATTTACAATGTAATAGCCATAAAAATAAAATCACGATCTCCTAATCTCCTATACATTTCTTCTTTCAAATTCATTCATGAATTGATTTTCCACAAAAATAATAACATTCAATTATTAATTTTTAATGATTAATTTAACTATTAGTTATTACTTTGCTCCTTCAAATCTTTTTCTTCCTCCCAAAAATGGATTGTTACATTCATTTCTCAGAAAAAGAAATTACAAACAGACCAAAAAAATATGAATATCTCAGAACAATAGTTTGTTTTTTTTTGGGGGGGGGGGGGGGGGGTTAACAAAAAGTAATTTAACAAAAGCTTTTTAATAAAACCACTACTACTATGAATTTTTGTTCTTTCTCCTGATCTCTTATCTCTCTTGAATTTCATTTTATTTTCAAATAAAATGATGAAAGCTTGGAAGGTGATTAACTCAACAAGCGTGTGAAGTCCATGTTCTTTCAATCAATTCATAAATTTTCTCTTCTACCATCTATAACTCATTTTTGTAATACAAAAAAAGAAAAAAATTCAATACCACCCACTACCATCCCACCTACACCACCAGATCGCCCTACCCACATCATCCAAAAATTATACACTTTATGTAAATAATGTATATCAATTATTCACTTTATATACATGATATAACTTAAATATGCATTGCATATTTGCATTACACATTGCATACACTTTATATAAATAGTATGTACTAGCTGAATATTTATAAAAAGTGTATATGCATTATATATGGTATCGATACACTTTATATATATTACAATTTACCAGTATCCACTGTAATCCTCCACGCTCATCCTTTTAGTATAATTCATGTATAATTAATGTATACTTATGACATATATGCACTTATATACATATGTTATACACTAATTACACATTGTATAAATGAAGGAGCATCGAAGAACTCACAAACTTGATCAGAAATATCATCTCCGAAAAATGACCATCGTTTTCCTCTTATCATTTATCTTCTCTATATGAAAGAATGAGATCACGAAAAAAAAATGAGGAAAAAAACATTGGTGGTGGGTAAAAAAAGAAGGAAAGGGAGGGAGTGGGTGGTGGTGGTCACTAATGGGTGGAAGAACTGAGAAAAAGAGAATAGGAGGAAAAAAAACTTTCTGGTGCCTACACCATGTCATTTTTCCTTTTAAACATTGCAATGAACACTACTGATTTTGAATCACATATAATTCTTAGAGGTTAGATCTGCATAAGTTCTAATTTGACCATATATGTTTTGATGGAAAAAAAAGTTGTATGAGATTCACGGTAAGAAAATAACAAAATTATTAATGCATTTAGGACTTTTATCAACCGACCAAATTAAATATAGGGATAATTACACAAAAGTACAACTAGCAAATATATTTTATATTGAAGTAGCCACAAATATACTTTACACTTTATAGTCCAAAATCTGATTTGGTCATTCACTGTAAACTAACTTTTCTTTCTAGTTATATAGGGAACAACACTTCTTATACCAAATTCTCAGCTTCTTCTTCACAATTTCCACTTCAATTCTTCCCAATTCTCTCCCAAAAAACTTTAAACAAATTGGAGAAAAATTCAGCATTATTTCGAGTTTTTTTCTAAAATTCGAGGTACCAATTTTTTCATAAATAAGCTCTGTTTTGAGTGGGTATAGTTATAAGAGATCGGTTATGTATTGAGGAGCCCAAATCTGAAATTTTGGATGATTTGGTGTAGTTTTGAGATGTTTTTGAATGAATTTGATGCTTGGATTCAAGGAAGAAGACGAAGTCTATTTTTTGGTACAACAGTGTATATATTTGTATAATATATTGTATATTATTCTATATATTTGTATACTGTATTGTATATTATTGAATATATAATACAGTCTTTTTGTTTCGGTGATTTTCTTCTTCCTCTCCATTTTATGCACACTTATACAATGTAGATACATTATTTAAATATTATATATACATATTTATATATTTGTATAATTATACATATTATTGTATAATTGTATATATACACCTAATATACAACATTATTTAAAATTATAAGAGATATATAGTATACACATATACAATAAATATTATACAAATAATTTAACTTTGTCTTCTTCCTTTATTGAAAAAAAATTAATGATAAAATGAAGTTAATTTTAAAATATAGTTACCATTTGATTTTTGGGGGACAAAAAGGAGATCAGGTCATCTAATTTTTCTTTAGTTAATGTCAGTGTATAGTGGACCAAGTTGTAACATTTAAAGACTCCAAAATCAAATGTTTGGCCAATAGAATTCTCCTTACTTTCTAAAGAAACTGACGAATAGAACGAATCAGGAACATATGTCTGGACAATATAGGTCACATTTTGTGATGATCCACAAGCAATTTATATTGTCACTCTCCCTTCTTTGTAAGATTAAGATGAAAGATGTAAGAGAGAGAATAATAATTTGGCTAAGGATGTAAAGTACCTTTCTTTTTTATATACAATTGGGTCATATTTTGTAATGTAACATAGAGTGAGCTATATTTTGTAATGTGACATTAATAGTTTCATTTTTTTTTTTGTAATTTCCCCTTAAATGATATTGGTAAATAGCAATGAATTACAAATAGTTGATTTTTTTTTTTTTAAGGACTAAGTAACGTACTGCCAATAAATATTTTACCAATTGATAAATTTTATTGGTTAATATAAATATTTTTTGCTTGTTTGAGTTTGCTTATATTTTGACCTGATGGATCACATTATTTTGACCTGATTGTTGATGGGTCATTTTTGGGTTCAACACGTTGAGTGAACTCAACAAACGGGTGATGATTCAATCGGTAAAAACACCAAATGAGTTGAATGAAATTGAATTAATTTTTTCACCCCTGATTGAAAGTTTGGAATTGACAAGTCAAACTTCAAATAATAATGTTTAGAGTTTGTTTGTACAAAAATATCAAAACTTTGTGATTTCATACCCAAATATTTTCAACGTCAGTCTAATAAATATGAAATTGATTTAGAAACGATTAAATTTATTAATTTTTTTTATATAAACTTAGCCTATACCTACCCTATTTAGGGGTGAAAAATAAGCATGTTAGGTTAGAGGGATCTAAATGGATCAAATTAATAATTGATTCGAGACCTAATCTGTTCAAAATTTACTCAGGTCAACACTATTTGAGTGAAACAACAATAACCCAACCCAATCAACATAGGGATAATTTCAAATATGTACAAAAAAGTAAATGGTTTACAACAAAAATAGCCATTAGGCCATTTTCTTTCTTTTTCTATTTTTTTAGCAGTAATTTTTTTAAAAAAAACTTTTTTTTTTTGCTACGTTTTTTTATTTAAAAAAACATCTTCGTTTTTTTTTTTCCAAACTTTTTTCGTACAACTTTTATTCATGTATCAAATATTGTATAAATGGTGTATAAACATGTATATATGATGTACAAATAGTTATATAATGTATCACTATTGTATAAATAGTTATATAGGGTATATGTTATGTATCGATATTGTATAAATAGTGTATAAATGTGTATCAATATTATATAAATGGTGTATAAACATGCACATATGATGTACAAATAGTTATGTAGCGTATATGCAATGTAACGATATTGTATAAATAATGTATAAACGTATATCAATATTAAATAAATGTGTATCACTATTGTATAAAAGTGTATCGATCTTGTATAAATAGTTATGTAATATAAATATAATGTATTGATATCAAATAAATGGTGTATAAATATGTATATATGACATATATTGAAGCAAAAATTTAAGTGACTCTTAACTTTTTTTCTCCACCTAGCAGTCAACATACACCACCACCAATCTCCACAACAACCACCAACTTTTCCACCACCCACAACCTCTTTCCTCATCTTCCCATTTTTCTTGAGCTCCACCATTAATGATAAGCTCCAAGCTCCGACTAAATTGAAGTTTGGCAAAACCAACAAACAACACAGTCAACAACAAATAGTTTCTAACGACAGAGAAAACACCAACAAACCAAAAACGAGCTCCATATCCGCCGAGGTACTAACTGTGGCCGATGTCGGAGCTCCGACAAACTTTTTTGACAAATTTCAATACCAAAATGCTTAGGGAAAGGAGCTACAACTCCCCAGCTCAAAAGCCCTAACTGAATTGGAGCACATTTCGTCGAATTTAGGAATTAGGGTTCTCAACAGTCAAAAAAATTTAAATTCAGGTGACGGAGCTTCAGCCAATGAAATACAAAACTCAGTCCCAACTTGCTCAAGATGGACATCCATATATGACAACTAATACATTATAAATGGAACTGCCTAACTGTCGCAATTACACAAATTTTTCTTACCCATTCTTGCAGGAACCAAGGCAGATCATAAAAGAAGGAAAAAAGAGTAACTTCTTCTACACAGGAAGTGTCCTATTATCAGATGAATTATGATTGTCCACTTCTGCTCCTGCCTCATCTGAGTTGTCGTTTTCCCTTGACATCTCTTCCAACGACTTCCCCTTGGATTTCGGAACCAAGAAAGTGAATAATGTTCCCAGAAAATTGATTACACCAAGGACAATATGTGAATTCCTCACCCCCAATTCCAGCAGGATACCCTGTATCAGCCTTGGTCTTGTCTTGTGGTTGAGCCAAATATAGGAACCTGAATGCACCTACCATTGCCCCTAACTTCCCAGATGCAACTGATATTCTATGGCAAGTCGATCGCACATAAAAACAATAAATAATCAACAAAGAAGAAGGAATGTACCTACGTTGAAGCTCAAATCAGAGGAATTTATAGAGAATTTGAGGGGGGGGGGGAAATGGCAGAAATTGAAAGAGGAAAGCTTAGAGAGAGATGGAGTAGTGTGTAAGAGAGAATTGATAATAAATACGTGTTATTACAAAAAATATACAACATGGGCCATTTTGGGTAATTTTTGCAAAGTTGGGTCATTTTACTTATTAATAGTTGTAGTGGGCTGACATTCTGCATAATTTTCCCATCAACATAACCCAAACTTTTCCTTTTTTAAAATAAAAATAAAAATATTGCAATCAACATAACTGATTGTAAATCACAAATAATATTTAGAGGTTAGTTATGCATATGTTTTAGTTTGATCAAAATCGTATTTGTATTTGAAGAAGAAAGAAATTACAAATTTTAAGGAAAAAATAGTTAAAGAGATTCAGTAACTAAATTATCTTTCAAGCCGCGAGTCTACACCTTGGACGCAATCATAATCTGGTATAACATAACTAATGATTGACATGACTAATATTGATGCGGAAACAAATATATGGGTTGAACTTTGGAAATAAAGATAAAACAAAATGATATAACTTTTTAAATAAATAAAACAAAGAATCCTTTGGAAACTGATTACATCTGACTCAACTTGACTATTTGTCTATGAAGCCTCTGCTACAAACTGAATATTACTATTTTAAGTAAAAGAACAAACTGGTAACTAGACTACTGACAGGTCCTCCAAAACAATGAGGACTCACTCAAAGCTGATAGATGAAGTCTACTGAAGTATCTAATTTCGTACCTGCATATCTGTAAGCTGGATGCTACATTGTAAATGATGTAGCACCAAAAAGAGGGGTCAGTACATTAAATGTACTGGCATGCAAGATAATAGCTGACATGGTAGTAATATACTGCTAGAAAGAAACTGAACAACTGAGTATATAAAGGTATAAATAGTAACTTAATGACAAGAGTCAAAACTGAGACATATAATATGAGATGATTATTTCAATAGGCTGATAGAATAAATAAACTATTATTTGAAAGCTGAGACATGTACTAAAATCGATTAACTTATTTATAGTATCTGAATGACTGAGAAACATGTAAAATAGTATGCAATTTGTTATAAAACACTTTCTAGAAAATTGATAGTATGAAGTCATAAATCATTCTTTTAAAAACTTACTAAAAACTATGGCCTGGGTTGAGTAGCTGGAAATCTCTGTAACTGAAACTGAATTTGAATAACTAAAGAACTCAATGATTAAATCATACTATCTGAAATCATAAGTTGAATTAAATGATAAATCTCAGAGAAGGTCTGAAAATAAAGTATTGTAAAAAAAACTTGTCTTAAAATTGAAGGTTCTATGCCAAAGTAGTTTTTTCTTGAATATAGCTAAGTTTTCTAATTTTAGGAGTTTCTTACAACCGACACACATCACATGAACTCATGATGTCCAACGTCTAACCCAGTAGGGAGGGCTGCTCTAAAACTTTCAAGGGTGTAGAACCTATCTATCTGAATGTTGATCCACTACTGAGCCTCTTAGGCTAAGAGGAGCCACCCGACTTGCGAGCGATCCTTAATGTAACGACCCTCCAAGTCGTTTTGCAAATTTTTATTATTTTAACCCTCCTCTTAGTTTTTAGACGTGATTTATGACTTTTGGGGATGGATAGTACAGACCTCGAGGTATTCGGGAGCTATTTAAGTCATTGGTTGAACTCTTGAGTTTAAGAATGTTAAGTGTGAATACGGCTACTTTTGGTCAAAATGACCTCAAATTGGTGTTTTAATGTTTCCAATAGGTTCGGAGTGTGCTTTTTAGTCAATTTACATACTAGATTTATTTTTATGGGTATCGAATAAATTTTGGGGATTTATTAGAAGCTTCGGGTATTTTAAATTAATAGTTTAATTAGTGATTTAGTGGGTCAAAACCATAATTTATCTACTTATGTGGCCAATACAAGGATAAATTTAAGTGAGAAGGGTTTAAAATAAAATAAGAATAAGAACATCAAGGAGTATCGAGTAAGAAGGGAACGACGGTTGCAGTGGTATTGTTTCTTTTTCGAACCTTCGGTTTCGTGGAGAGTGGAGATACTGCGTACATCTTCAGGTTGGTTTATGATTTTTCTTGTCGAGTTGTTCATCTCAACGGTTTTTAGGTCGTGGTGGTCATACTGGGTATTCAAGACACTCTCATCAGTTGATGGCTCCCAAGTCCTGTTATGAGTGTGGTAGTCTGGATCATCTTTGGAGGGATTGTCCAGTGTAAAGACAGAGGGGTCCACAACACGGTCATCAGGCCCTTGCTAGAGCAACAGCTCTTCCGGTTAGGGGTCGGGGCAGATCTCAGGGAGGTAGAGGTGCACCACCAGCTGGTAGGGGAGGTAGTATAGGAGTGACCCAGGCAATAGATGATAGATCTCATTGTTATGCTTTCCCAGGGAAGCCTGAGGCAGAGTCTTCTGATGCAGTCATTACAGGTATCATCTCAGTTTGCCATCAACCTGCTTCAGTGTTATTTGATCCTGGTTCTACCTTCTCCTATGTGTCTGCATACTTTGCTTCCAGACTTGATATGATATGTGAGTCTATAGCTGTTCCTATTCATTTTTCTACCCCAGTAGGTGATTCCTTAGTGGTGGATCGGGTGTACCGATCCTGTGTTGTTTTTATTTTGGGGTGTGATACCTGGGTAGATTTGATTATCCTTGATATGGTCGATTTTGACGTGATTTTGGGCATGAATTGGCTTTCTACCTATCATGCTATATTAGATTGTCATGCTAAGAAAGTTACTTTGGCTATGCCTGATCGTTCGAGGTTGGAGTGGAAAGGTGTTCAGAGTTCGTATCCTAAGAAGGTGATTTCATTTATTCAGGCCCAGCGGTTAGTTGAGAAAGGGTGCCTATCATATTTGGCTTATGTTCATGATACTAGTACCGAGACACCTTCTTTGGAGTCAGTGAGGGTGGTTAGAGAGTTCATAGATGTATTTTCTACCGATCTTCCGGGTGTCCCTCCTGATAGAGACATTGATTTTGGTATTGATTTGGAGCCGGACACTAAGCCTATTTCTATTCCTCCTTATAGAATGGCTCCTACGGAGTTGAAGGAATTGAAAGAACAACTTCAAAAATTTTTAAGTAAGGGATTTATTCGACCTAGTGTATCACCTTGGGGTGCTTCGGTGTTGTTTGTGAAAAAGAAAGATGGGTCTATGAGGATGTCCATTGATTATCGACAGTTGAACAAGGTGAAAATCAAGAATAAGTATCCTCTACTGCGTATTTATGACCTTTTTGATCAGCTTCAGGGTGCTTCAGTGTTCTCGAAGATTGACTTGAGGTCGGGGTATCATCAATTGAAGATTCGGGCTTCAAAAATTCCTAAGACAGCTTTTCGGACTAGATATGGTCACTATGAGTTTTTGGTTATGTCCTTTGGGTTGACTAATGCCCCGACAGCGTTCATGGAGTTGATGAATAATGTATTTCGACCTTTTCTGGATTCATTTGTTATTTTGTTCATCGATGACATTTCGGTGTATTCTAGGAGCGAGGCGGATCATGTGAAACATTTGAGGATCGTACTCCAGAGGTTGAGGGATGAGAAGTTATATGCCAAGTTTTCAAAGTGTGAATTTTGGCTTAGTTCTGGCATTCTTGGGACACGTTGTGTCCAAGGATGGTATTATGGTCGATCCGGCCAAGGTTGAGGCGGTTTGAAATTGTTCACGGCCTACTTCACCTTCAGATATTCGAAGTTTTATTGGGTTGGCAGTCTATTACAGGCAATTCGTGCAGGGTTTCTTTTCCAATGCAGCTCCTATGAGTCGATTGACTCAGAAGAATGTGGTTTTCCAGTGGTCTGATAAGTGTGAGGACAACTTTCAAAAGCTCAAGACTCTGTTGACTTCAGTTTCTATCTTGACTCTACCTGTAGAAAGTGAGGGCTTTACCGTGTTTTGTGATGCTTCTGGTATTGGTTTGGGTGGTGTGTTGATGCAAAAAAATAAGGTACTAGCGTATGCGTCAAGGCAGTTGAAGCGACATGAAAGGAATTACCCTACCCACGATTTGGAGTTAGCAGCGACGGTGTTCGTATTGAAGTTGTGGCGGCATTACTTGTATGGGTTTCATTATGAGGTGTACACCGATCATCGCAACCTTCAATATATCTTCAAGCAAAAAGAGTTGAATTTGAGACAACGTAGGTGGTTGGAGTTATTGAAAGATTATGATATGACTATCTTATATCATCCGGGCAAGGCCAATATGGTGGCGGATGCCTTGAGTAGGAAGGCAGTTAGTATGGGTAGTCTTGTATTGTTGAGTGTGGAGGAGCGACCATTAGCCAGGGAGGTCCAGCGGTTGACTAACAGTTTCGTGTGTTTCAATATCTCTGAGTGGGGTAAAGTTCTTGCAAGTGTAGAGGCGAGGTCCTTGTTGATAGAGCATGTTCGAGATCGTCAGTTTGAGGATGAAAAGTTATGTATTATCAGAGATAAAGTGATGTGAGGTGAGGTAAAGGAGGCGATTTTAGACCAGGGGGTGTTTTGAGGATAAAGGGACAGATCTGTGTTCCTAGAGTGGGTGATTTGACTAGATCTATTATGGATGAGGCCCATTGTTCATGGTATTCCATTCATCCAGGCGCAGCGAAGATGTATTATGACCTAAAACAACATTATTGGTGGTGTGGGAAGAAGAGGGATATTATAGAGTTTGTGACTAAGTGTCTGAATTGCCAACAGGTGAAATATGAGCACCGGAGACCAGGTGGTTTGATTCAGAGGATGCCCATTCCCGAGTGGAAATGGGAGCATATTACTATGGATTTCGTAGTTGGGTTACCTCAGACCTTGGGGAAGTTTGATTGTGTTTGGGTGATTGTGGATAGATTGATCAAATCAGCCCATTTTGTGCCCGTGAAGACGAACTATAATGCAGAGAAATTAGCCAAAATCTACATTCGTGAAATAGTTCGATTACATGGCGTGCACGTTTCCATCATTTCAGATAGAGGTACTCAGTTTACTTCAAACTTTTGGAGTACTTTGCAGCGGGAGTTGGGTACTCAATTGGATATGAGTATTACATTTCATCCACAAACAGATGGCCAGTTGGAGCGAACTATTCAGGTGTTGGAGGATATGTTGCGAGCTTGTGTGATGGATTTCGGGGGTCACTGGGATCAGTTTTTACCCTTGGTAAAGTTCTCCTATAATACTAGCTACCATTCCAGTATTCAGATGGCTTCATTCGAGGCATTGTATGGAAGGAGGTGTAGGTCCCCAGTTGGATGGTTCGACGCTTTTGAGGTTAGACCTTGGGGTACCGATTTGCTGAGGGACTCGATGGACCGAGTGAGATTGATCTGAGACCGGCTCTTGGCTGCTCAGAGTAGACAAAAGAGTTATGCTGACAGGAAGGTCCGTGACTTGGAGTTCATGCAGGGTGAGCGGGTCTTGTTGAAGGTATCACCCATGAAGGGTGTGATGAGGTTTGGGAAGAAAGGAAAGCTTAGTCCGAGGTTTGTTGGCCCTTTTGAGATTCTTCAGCGCATTGGGCCAGTGGCTTATGAGTTGGCTTTGCCACCGGGTCTTTTAGTCGTGCATCCGGTTTTTCATGTTTCGATGTTAAAGAGGTACCATTCGGATGATTCGCATGTGATTCAGTGGGACTCATTGAGTTTGGATCAGAATCTAGCATTTGAGGAGGAGCCTATAGCTATTCTAGATAGGCAGGTTAGAAAGTTGAGATCCAAGGAGATAGCTTCTGTGAAGGTGCAGTGGAGGAATCGTCTTGTGGCAGAAGCCACTTGGGAGGTTGAGTTCGATATGCAGAGCATATATCCTCATCTTTTTGATAGTTCAGTTACTTCTTTCTCTTTACGTTCGAGGACGAACGTTTGTTTTAGTAGTAGATGATGTAACGACCCTCCAAGTCGTTTTGTGAATTTTTATTATTCTAACCCTCCTCTTAGTTTTTAGACGTGATTTATGACTTTTGGGGATGGATAGTACAGACCTCGAGGTATTCGGGAGCTATTTAAGTTATTGGTTGAACTCTTGAGTTTAAGAATGTTAAGTGTGAATACGGCTACTTTTGGTCAAGACGACCTCACATTGGCGTTTTAATGTTTTCAATAGGTTCGGAATGTGCTTTTTAGTCAATTTACATACTAGATTTATTTTTATGGGTATCGAATAAATTTTGGGGATTTATCAGAAGCTTCGGGTATTTTAAATTAATAGTTTAATTAGTGATTTAGTGGGTCAAAACCATAATTTATCTACTTATGTGGCCAGTACAAGGATAAATTTAAGTGAGAAGGGTTTAAAATAAAATAAGAATAATAACATCAAGGAGTATCGAGTAAGAAGGGAACGACGGTTGCAGAGGTATTGTTTCTTTTTCAAACCTTCGGTTTCGTGGAGAGTGGAGACTACTGCGTACATCTTCAGGTTGGTTCATGATTTTTCTTATCGATTTGTTCATACTGTTATTGTGCTTTTGGTGGTTTTAGAACCAAGTTTAGTTGATGGGTAAATAGTAGTCAACGTACATAATGACGAGGATGATGATGCAATCATTGGCTAATGATTGGGGGTGACAAAAAGTTAGGCTAAATATATTAAGTAATGGGCTGATTAGGTATATGATGTGGGCAGTGATTGTGCGCAGGTGAGTAGTTAGTCAGGAACTATTATTTTAGGGTGAAGTTAATAATTAGGTGCTATAGAATTAGTGTAAAGTAATTCCCAATCATTAGGCAGTAATGATAACAAGTGAGAATTATTGGTAGAATGGGTTATGTTTACTGAATTCCATGTTTTTGAAGATGTTACAGTTCACTGTTGTTCGAGTTTTATTTTAGATTTTGAGATTTATAGAATTAAGGTTTTAGTCTAGAGTTCTAAGAGTAAAATTTATTAATTTGGAGATTGAATAATGACCCGTCTTAGATGAAATCCGATGTACTAGTTCATACTCTTATGGAGATTATGTATTTGAACAGATTTGACCATTCGGAAGCTTTACGTAAGAGAAAGTTCGTTAATTGACGCTTGGCTTAGGTTTGAGGCAAGTTGAGACTTTCTTAGACTTTTTTTTTCGAAGTGCTTATGTGTTAGTTATGTGTAATGGGAATAATGGTAATGGGGGTCCCGTATGGATGAAGTGACGAGCATCTATGCAGGCACCGGTGTTATTTGAGGGGTTAAAATCAGTTAATTGTCTGTTTGAACAATTTTTCTATATTTGCTAGCATGATTGAGTAGATTTACTATTGTAAATAAATCGTTGAAAATGTTAGCTAATGAGAATACTCCCATTGGATAAGTTGAGTTGATTTTGGAATTGATATCTATCTGGCATAAGACATGAAATGCTTTGCTTAAGTTTTATTATTGATTTGGGAGCGGAGTTGCACGCCTGCACATCCTGCATTGCATTTCATATGGGGTCGGAGTGCACGCCTGCACATTATTATCTATTATTGGGGTCGGAGTGCACACCTGTACAATATATTTCTTGGGATCGGAGTGCACGCCTGCACAGTACATGGACCTTGTGAGTCCCCCATGGGTCCTGACTTTAAAGCCATTGCTCCGTAGGTGTGTACACAACATATACATTGCATTGTATTCATTCTTTCCTCATTCAGATTGAGTAAGGTGTTTTGTTAATTTTGTACTATTCGTTGAGTACTTGACTATCAAATACGCGATCTCATTGTATTGAGAATTTTTTGGACTGTGTTATGATATCTTTATGACTATTAGACTTGATTATTCTGTTGGATTAGGATGGCTTTCCGAGTGCAGGTTGTATGGTTGTTTTAGAGGGCTGACGTGGTGTCACTCGTCACCACTTTGAATTAGGGTCAGTCGACGATGCTTGCTGAGTACACATGGTTTCATACTCACCCTTGCTTTTTTTGCACCTTCCATGCAGGTACCGATCAGACGGCCTCTGGGCATTGATTCTTGTGGTTTCTTCTGTGTTATCATCTTTGGAGATTCGAGTTAGTTGCTATTAATTTTAGAGACTACTGAAATATCCTCCACTCTTATCTTTATGCATTTTCCGCATTTTAAGATACTCATACTTTTCTTTGATTTTTGTATTTAGCGTCTTGTATTGTGACTACTAGACCTGGGATTATCTATATTTCGACTACACTATTTTATTAATCCACTTTGGAAGATTATTTGGATTTTATTTTGCTCTTATTTCTTCCGCTTCTATACATTTGGGGTATTATGTTTGGGATTGGATTCTTGGCTTACCTATCAAGGAGGGTTGGATGGGTGCCATCACGGTCCAAATTTTGGGTCATGACACTTAAACATATGGTGACAACGTAGTTATGGAATATGTGTTATCTAAATTCATGTCCTCTCTGTGCTAAATAATCCTTTTAAGACTATCTGAATAATCGTATATGCTCATAAAATATAAATAGCTATCTATCTAAAAGTAAAGTATAAATATTTACTCAAAGTCAGCTTTTCAAGAACTATACTCAAGATCAACTCTTCTATGAGTTTATAACAGTTCCCTGAACTTCATGATAACTAAATCTTTTCTTAAAACATGTTGTGAAATAAGATTCAAGGGAATTTCATGAAAAACATATCTAAATTTGAAAAGGGACTACCATGTGAACCTCTAAATTCATACTCTTTCAAAACCCAAACTAGAATATCAATAGGTGAAAAAAGTTTCAATTTCCATATGAAATTCTATAGCTTTTCAAAGTTGGGCATCAATAAAATTAACCCAGTATATAAAATAAGAGGAATTATGAATATGGGTTTAAAACCCACAACTTTAAACTTCAAATCAAAACACTTTGAAATTAACAATGTGAGGATGGAATCCTCACTAAATTCTTACATACCTTAATTTCTTTCCAAGAAGTCAAGGAGGAACCCCTGCCTGAGGAAGAAGTTCCAAGAATTTAGTTCTTGGAATCTTGATTGAACTTATCTTGAAAATCCTAAGGTTATGGAGTCGAATTTCATAAGAAATCCATAATTGAATGATAGAACTGATTAGAATTATGGAGAAATTTGTGAGAGAGACTTCCCTTAATGATGGAGGATGAGGAGAGGAAAGAAAACTAACTTAGGGCTGATGAGAAAGAGAGATAAAGTGAAAAAGATAAGAAAAAACGACCTTTTAATGTATTCCGTTGGCCAATTATGTGAGCTCGTGGTGAGCTATCACGACACGATTTCTGAGTTATGATAGCGCCTACCGTAACCCACCAATAGGCAAGCCTAACCCTAGCGCGGAGCGACAAGCGATGGGCTAACAGGCGGAATCTCAAAAGAACTGAGATGAAGTGGAAGTAACCGTACTAATAAACATTCTATAAATGTAAAACAAACAGAATCGAAACATACACATACCGAGACTGAGAAGGAAGGGGATAATATATAAAGTCAAGAACCCTTCCCAAGACCTGATAAGGTCGGTACAAGAGCCACTACTAGACGTACCAAAAATACAAGACAGAAATCACGTCACGTGAGTGGTAGTCACGCCACGTGACTTGTGTCGTGGGTCCCTGTCTTGTGCAGGTTCTTGTTCTTTCTTCTTCTGACACTTCGTTCTTGGGCTTGATGCTTCCTTTTTGATTATTTTTCCTTTAAAACCTATTTTCCTGCAAAGTAGGACAGAAACCACATCATACCAACAAAACACACCCAAGTTATTGCATATTTTCCTTGTTTTAAGTATCAAAAGTGCCATGTAACCACGACATATCAACACCCTCAACTTAGAACGTTTGCATGTCCTCAGGCGAACAAAACAAAAATACACATATACGATGCTTTAACTAAGAGAAACCTAAGGGACCTATGGCAGTCGACTCATTGCCTTTGGCACAAAACCTTTTCGACCCCTCCTATTTGCAAATCAAAATCAAAGTGTATATACAAGCAACATAGTATCATGACACAAAAGGGATCAAGTGATGGCACCAAATTATGCACAAACAATTTAAGCATATTTGCAAATGACATTTTTCAAACGACTAGCAGCTAATAATGTAACCCATGTGCTTTCACAATCAAAGAAGTCCCATGCACTCACAGTATACTAATGAATATCAACGTAGGGACGAGATCAAAACACTCACGCTCACAAAGAAGTTAAAACAGTGTGCATGAAATACCATAGGCTTGCCCTTATTTTCTACACCTTAGATTTCGGACAGTTGGACTAGGATCACTATAGGACTTTACTTGGCTTGTAATGTAGGATTAGGGACGGGTATGGTACATATGGGTATGGTGACTCAACCCTCCTTGACACTACACTATTTTTGGCTCCACTTTCAATCTTTCTCATTTTTATTCCTCCTTATTCTCCTTTCTTTTAATTTCAGATTTTGAGTGTGATTTTTCTCAAACTTCACAACGCAACTTTTTTTTTTCTTCTTTTTCTTTGCAATTTCTCTTCTTTTTACTTTATTTTTTTTTTCTTCACAACCAAGCCTGTTTTTCCTTTTTCTTTTATTTACCTCTTCTTCATACCCAACTCAATCTACGCACCCCTATAATAGCCACCCTCAACTTAGACGATATGCCTGAGTTGAGGTACACAGTGTCCAAGGAGGGGCCAGGGCCAAGACATGTTCATTGTAATTAAAATGGGAAGGTGAATAGGCTAATGAAAGAAATAGGTCAATTACGGCCCAAAGACGGGATCAAGGGATACTGATTCATTTGGTTTGACATTTAGGCTAAAAGTGGACTTTTTCAAAAATGGCCTATGATCCTTTCCTAACCACTATCCTCTAACCTGGGCAAGACTAATCGGGCAAGTTCTGGATTACACACACACAGTTAACTAAGTAGTGACCTCACACACACATAGTACAGGGTTGTATTATCAAGTACTACCTATCCGGTTCATGTAGTGCTAGCTACAGTTATTTGCCTATAATCCTAGTGCCATAACAAGATCACATGCTACACACACATACTTTAAAAATAAAAAAATTTCAGGAGGGGTATCCTTTAGATAATCAAAAAGTATCAACTTCAAAATTGGACTGCACTAAGGTTCCCTTATTTTTATCCTAATTAAACATAAATACACATGATAATAAAAACCTAAACATGCCGGTTCTACTAAGATAGCACTTGAGGGAAAAGAAACACGGCAACAAAAATCCCCAAGAAAACATATAGACCCACAAGTACCTCATACACCCTCAACTTGTAAGCATGCATTGTCTCCAATGTAATAGACTAAAATAAAGCAAGGAATTTAGGAACATAACTGTGGCACCCTAGGTGCATGGTTCTAATGTAGATCAAAATCAAAAATCAAAGCAAATGTAGGAATAGTAAGACACCTTGGGTTGCCTCTCAAGCAGCGCTTGATTTAACGTCGCGGCACGACGGGGGTATCTTGATTACTCAGACTTCATCAAGATATCCCTTGGGTTGGCCTCCAGGGTCATCCAAAATATTTATTTCTAAAACCACCCTCATGTTCTTTGGCTGCTTCATAGTTCTGCAAACATTGAATGTGACTTCCTTATTATTCAGCCTGAATTTCAGCTCACCCCGCTCTAGATCTACCTATGCTCTACCGGTGGCTAAAAATGGTCTTCCCAAAATTATGGGCATCTCAAAATCGACCTCACAGTCCAAGACAACAAAGTCAGCAGGGAAGATGAATTTTTCAACCTTGACCAGAACATCACATACTATGCCAACGGGCTTCTTGATCGTACGATCCGCCATTAATAACCGCATCTTTGTTGGCTCGGGGGCTCCCAAACCTAATTTCTCAAATACTGCCAGCGGCATCAAGTTAATGCTCGCACCTAGGTCACACAAAGCTCTGGTGAAGTGAACTGACCCAATTGTGCATGGAACTGTGAAGGCACCTGGATCATCTTTCTTTTGCACAAGAGAACGGGATGCAATTGCACTATAATGGTGCAAATTATCAACAGACTCATAACTGACAGTTCTCTTCTTTGTGACCAAATCCTTTATAAACTTCGCATAACCCGGCATCTGCTCCAATGCCTCAACAAGAGGAATGTTTATAGAAAGTTGCTTCAAAATGGACATGAACTTCTGAAATTTTCCATCCTCCTTCTTCTTCTTCAATCAATGAGGGAATGGAGGTGGAGGTCTAGGAATGGGGGTTAACACTTGTGGGGCTTCCTTCTCTTTCTCAGTTTCAGGATTTACCTTATTTTCATCAGTTTGAGGCTTTTCCACCTCTTTCGTGATCTCCCCACTAACGATTTTATTTTCATCCACCTTTTTCTTGATACGTTGAAGGAAAGGTAGAGGAGGTCTTGGAAAGGGAACATACTTTTATAAGGCTTCCTTTACCTTTTTCGTGGCCTAGTCTGCTCTTCTAGTGGAGTATGAACACCCTCAACTTGATGGGCGCCTCAATAAGAGTCATTCCACTTCCTGTTGTGATTGCCATGCAACGAGCATCATTTTTCAGATTCTGGATGGTGTTGCTTGACAGGGTGCCTGGTTGACGTTGATTCTATGCTATAGATATCTGCCCAAACTGTTGCTCCAGCTGCTTGATGGCAATCGAATGGGAATCTACTTTCTGAATTATTCCTAAAATATCTGCCTTGATCACTTTTAGACAATTTTCTTGGCTTTCTGACCTTGTAACCAGTTTATCAAGAAGGTCTTCAATCCTTGAATTTCCCGACTCAGCATTGCGGCTACCTGGTGGTACATAAAGACCATTCTTTTCTCTATAATCATCTTTCCGCCTCCAATCACCGTCACGATCTCGTTCTCGATCTCTATATCCTGATTTATTGTAGTTGTCTCCATAGTAATTCCGACCTTGATTCCCTTGCCTTGAGTTTCAAGAGTCTTGATTGGACCCTTGGCTCGAAAACCTGCCACTTCTCGATCTAGGTACTTAGCCTCTTCATCAGACTCACTATCATCATGTCTAGCCGATTTACCTTGTGCACCTACAACATGCACCTTTTTAGCATCTATAGCCGCTATCTGTTTAGCCAGAAGACCAATTTTTATCCTCAATTGAGCGACCTCTTGAGCCACAGATTCATCCAAAGCTCTTTGAGCTGCTGAAGCTCCAATAGCATATGTGCCAGCCGACGTATCTACCTCCCGAGTATGCCATCCTCAGTTGGTATTAGTGACACGATCTAATATCTCCAAAGCTCGTTCCCATCTCAAGCTCATAAAAGCTCCACCAGTGATAGTATCAGCTACCGCCTTCGTGTTGACATTCAAAGCCCAGTAGAAAATTTTGAGTAAATTCCTACCACTCATCCTGTGATTTGGCACATTTTGTAGCTTCTTTTTAAACCTCAGCCATGTCTCATAGAGTGCTTCAAAATGAAGCTGTCTAAAATTATAAATCTCGTCCTTTAACTGCAGTATCTTGGAAGGTGAGAAAAATCGTTTCAAAAATTGATTTGTCAATTCTTGCCACGTAGTGATGGAACCTCGTGGCAACTCAGCTAACCACAAAGTAGCTTCTCCTGTAAGATATAATGGAAACAACCTTAACCAGATAGCCTCTTGGTCAACTCCAGGAAGATTATACGACGTGTAGACCCCCACAAAATTCATCACGTGCATGTTTGGATCATCAGTAGGAAAACCGGCGAACATACCCTTTAAGTTTAGCAGATGGATCATGGCACTAGTAACGTTAAACTTAGTGCCTGGAGGTAACTCTGGTGGAATGATGGCACCAGTCTCTATTGGATCGAAGTAGGCCAAATCTTCTTCTTCAGGATCATCATAAGCAGGCACATGTGGTCTCGGTTGTGCCCTCAGTTGTCTTTGCCGCGCTTCAGCCTTAGCCAGTCGCTGTGCTACTTCTTGCATCGCTCGATTATCTCTTTCTGCTTGTCTAAGAGCAGCCTATCTAGCCTTCTCCTCTCGTGTCAATCGAGCGGTAGTTTGTTCCGCTATTTCCTGAACAACTGGCTGAATTGGTTGGTGACGAATGTCTCTCGCAGCTGCGGGATCCTGAACCCCTTCAGTATTCACCATTCTTTGATTAGCTCTCAGATTCCTTTCAATTTCACGATCAAGTGGAATCAGGGGATTGCCTTGACTCCTAGTATTTGGTATACACTGGCGTATGCCCTCAAAAGTGTATAGAAACAAAAATCAATCAACTCCAACCAGTAACAATCAACTCCGTAACCGTATTCCCCGACAACGACGCCAAAATTTGATGTCGCCTAAAATATACCTCCTAAGAAATATAAAGCGGTCGCTGTCAAATATAGAACCCAACTAAGGTTGGGGTCGATCCCAGAGGGAATAGGTCGAACTTGTTTAGAATACTAGACGGAGTAATTGGAATGTAAGTAAAACTGGGGTGGTTTTGTGAATAAATTGTGTCAGTAACAATTGTTGGTTGTATCGAGGTTGTAATCAATAAGAGAGATTTACTAGGACTGTGATCCCCAATGATTCCTTAACTCCACCGGTCACTTGTACTAACAAAACGGTCCCGCTGCGTTGCATGCAAAATCTAACAAGTTAGGTTCATCTAACTGTCTCTCGACCTTTATTAGAAGAATTTCACTCTTCTCTTCTCGGTCTCCGAGTGTCGCACTACTAACCCTTGTCCTGGATCTCAGATAACCATTCCCGCTAAGGCTCCGGTTATTAGATGAAAGTTGATAGCTTAAAATTTCTGTTGTTATCACCTTTTCCCAATCTCTACCTCTCTCTCGAGCAATTATAGAATACAGGCGGGTTTTTAGCGTTTGCAACCGTTAGAAAATCAATCACAACGAAGAAGACAACAATACATGCATTCACTACGGTTCAGAATTGATTTGCACGTAACCTGTGTCGTTAATTCCTCATGGTTCACACAACCCTAGTTAATGGGTTTAGTTACTCATAATCATAAGAACACAAGAAGAATTCAGAGATGAAAACATAATTATGATCTCACAACAATGAAGAAAAACTGAAATCTCAATTATCAATAAAACTCGAATTAGGGTTTGTAACTACAAAACCAAGAAAATATTTATTAACTCAGAAACAGTATGAAAAATCTCTTAAAACAATGTAATGACTAACTCTCATACCTAGGACTATACAGGGGTATTTATAGATACAAAACTAATCCTATCCAAAACAAAATAGGAGAACAGAGTCGGCAACTTCCATGGTATCGTGACTTGGTATTGTGGAACAAAGTCACACCACGTAAGTTGGTGTCGTGGGAATCAGGCTCAATTAGATGTCTTCAAAAGTTGAGTCACGGCATGATTCCACATCACGTGGGTGGTAGTCAAGCCACGTGACTCCTGACGTGGAAATCAGATAAAAGTTTCAGTCTCTGTAGTGGACCCACACCAGCCACTCACGTCACGTGAGTGGCAGTCACGCCACGTGACTTGTGTCGTGGGTCCCTGTCTTGTGCAGGTTCTTGTTCTTTATTCTTCTGACACTTCGTTCTTGGGCTTGATTCTTCCTTTTTGATCATTTTTCCTTTAAAACCTGTTTTCCTTCAAAGTAGGACAGAAACCACATCATACCAACAAAACACACCCAAGTTATTGCATATTTTCCTTGTTTTAAGCATCAAAAGCGCCATGTAACCACGGCACATCAACTACCACTAGCTTTCCACTTTCCAAGTGGAAGGTGACCATGATGTGCACCTCCTCACCCTCCACGTGGTGGTGGAGGTGGCACATCGTGTAATTTTTTTCCCATTATATATATATTCGGGTATTGCGTAGGTTCGTGGTAAAATAAATATAATATTTTAAATATACCATAATTAATAGGAAATTATTTCAAACAAAACCTCTATAAAATAAAAATATTATTTTAACATATTTAGATTTACCATCTCTATTTAAAAAAATTAATAAATTATAGAACTTTTATAAAGTTGTATAGATATATTATTTTACCAAATTCTAATTTAATTTAAATGTTTCACAACGTACTTTATATAAATAATATTCTCAAACGACCTGTCCAGAAACCGAACTGTTAGTCCTAGCAAGTCATAAATAACTTGGGGCAGTTATAGAAAAGCTCTAAACTCCAAGAACGCATGAAAATGAGGAAAATGACCGGGAAGGTCATTACAACATCCACTACTAAAAAGACTTTCGTCCGCAAAAGTCAAGAGTAAGCGCATACCTGAAGACGTGAAAAAGTAGGGATACTGGGCCCGCATATCACTCTTAAATTCCCAAGTGGCCTCCTCTACCGGACGGTGACACCACTGCACCTTAACCACGGGAATGTCCCTGGAGCGCAATCATCTGACATCTGTGGCTAAAATAGACACAGGCTTCTCCACAAATGCAAACTTCTCATCTAACTGAACCAAGTCCCACTAAAGCACATACGACTCATCCGAAATATACTGTCGCAGCACAGAAACATGAAACACTTGGTGGATAGCTGAAAATATCGGAGGTAAGCTAACACATAAGCCACCTCTCCAACTGTCCGCAGAATCTCAAAGGGTCCAATATATCTAGGGCTAAGCTTGCCCCTCCTACCAAACTGCATCACGCCCTTCATAGGCGATACTCGTAAGAAGACCTTATAACCAACTTTGAATTTCAATGAACGACATCTACATTCAGGATAACTCCTCTGTCTACTCTGAGTTGTCTGCAGCATGTCCTGAATCACTTGAACTCGGTCCAAAGACTATTGGAGCAAATCTGTACCACAAGGACTGACCTCTGAAGTTTCGAACCAACCAAGTAGAGAGCGAAACCATCTACCATACAAAGCCTCAAACGGAGCCATCTGAATGCTGGAGTGAAAGTTGTTATTATATGCGAACTTTGCTAAAGGCAAGAACTGATCCCACTGACCCCCAAAGTCTAATACCCAGGCGCGAAACATATCCTCTAACACCTGAATAGTTCGCTCTGACTATCCGTCGGTCTGAGGATGAAACGCAGTATTGAGGTCCACCTGAGTACCCAACTTCTTCTGGAAAGTCTGCCAGAAACTAAAGGTAAATTGAGACCCTCGGTTTAAGATAATAGATACTGGCACTTCGTGTAATCGAACCACCTCCTGAATATATACACGAGGTAATCTCTCAGCACTGTATGAAACTTGAACTGGGATAAAGTACGCGAACTTAGTCAACCGACCTACAACAACCCAAATACTATTCGTTCCAAGAGAGGTACGAGGCAACCCACCAACGAAATACATAGTGACTCACTCCCACCTCCACTCGGGGATGGGCAACTACTGAAGTAGACCACTGGGCCTCTGGTGCTCGGCCTTCAGCTACTGACAACACAGGCATCGGGTCACAAACTCTGCTATATCTCATCGCATACCATGCCACCAATAATGCTATCTCAGATCACGGTACATCTTAGCTGTATGAATAGAATATCTGGAACTATGCACCTTATGCAGAATTAAATGAATCAAATCTCCAACCCTCGGAACATAAATACAACCTTCAAAACTCAAAACACCATCAGGACCCAAGGTAGCTCTCTTAGACTCACCCCTCAATACCTGATCTCGAATGCTATGAAGACCTCTATCTTCAAACTGACTGTAACACCCCGTACATCCCAGACCCTGATTTGATGGATTGGTGAACTAGGGTGTAGTTATAAACCTTAGCTTTAAGAGCACTCAGTATGTGTGTTGCATTGGGTTGGATGGAATATTTGATATCGTACTAGTCAATGTGACTAGACTCTTGTAGGAAGAGTTTGAAACTTTTTGGAACATTTTAGGAGTGATAAATGAAGCTTGAATGACTCCTAAATAAAGGTTCTAAAAGACAAGAGGTAAGCCAAGGAGTTGAACTTGAAGTATCTAACCAAATCCACAAAGAGAAGTCGAAGAAACGAAGAATTGAACAAAATAATGGAGGGGACATGCCCAGGGGTGTGCCAGGGGGATCTGGGCTGAAATTTTCATCCACAGGAAGAAAGGGGGAACGCCAGGCATCATGCCAGGCTGCCCCTGCACACCCTTCAAAGGTTGAAAATTTTTCTACGTCTCAGGGGCGCCCGGGGCCGTGCCGGGGTGTTTTTTGCAGAATTTTTTTCGCCAACCACGAGCCTATAAAAGTGATTTTTGGGTTATTATATAATTGTTCCATCTTGGTAAGACTACACTTGGACGGAGTTAGTAACCAAATTACGTTTTTACCCTTTTATGTTCAATTAAGCCATAAGTGACTAGAATGTCTTAATTGGAGATTGAAGCTACGAATATGAGTCTCGTGAATTGAATATTGTCATGACGCTTATGGAATTATTTAAACATGAGATATATGATGGATTACACATTGAATTTTGTGGGTTAATTTAATATGGGTTAATGGGCTCAAAGGAAGGCCCAAAATGAATTAAAAGACATGGCCCAATGGGTCAAATGACCCATTCCCCTTTTGACTAATCAATTATTGAACCCCAAGTGGATAGATATAACCATTAAATGGAGGCTATATAAGGCCAAAATCAGATTTTTTATTCACAAAACCTCACATGACATTTCTAGAATTTTCTCTCTATTTCCAAACCCTAAGACAATCAACTCTTGGGAAAGATCATCATCTTTCAAGCTTGGGTAAGTGATTATTCTTGTACTTTAACATATAATAAGAATGAGAGATTATGTAGATCATGTTGGTTATGCTTTCAAGTGTTGAGTAGTGCACCTTTGTTATTGTTATAAAAAGATACACCATCCATGTGATTTGAACTTGAAAGATGACTTGATGTTTTGATGAAAGTGGATGGTGTGGATGAGATATCAACATGTATGGTGTGGTTATGCCTCTAACTTGTTATTTTTCTACATGTGTAAATTGTGGAATTTTGGTCATGAAATATATTGAAGTGACTTGGTGGATTAAGTGTGATGTAATGATAATGAAGGGGCATAAAAGGTGAACTTGATGTGAAATGCTATTGGTTTATGATGTTGTGGTCAATGTGTAGAATGTCGTGGTATTGGTGGTATGTTAATGCCGTGAATTGTATTGTAAAGGGTGAAATGACGTTGTAGGGCAAGTATGTAACTCATTGATGTCTTATGCACTTCCCATGTAATTGGTTGTTGACGTGAGTTCCGTTATGTACTTGTGATGTGGAGTAACTTGTAAGGAAGGAGCTGAATTGTTGTATTCACATATTGGATTGTGTGTTCATATTGAGGACATAAGGTATGTAAGGTTACTCTTTCTGTATCCTTCTGCAGCTCCTAGTAGTTACATTGATGTTGTACTAGTTCATTCCGAAATGTCCAAAGGTATCTCATTTCAGGTTGTTATCTATTGTTAAGTCACATATTCCTCATTCATTAATCAGTGTTGCTCATGTGTTATATAATCATGGACATGGTTCCAAAGTCCCAATATTATTATGTTCCAAAGCTTCCAATAAGGTTATGACTACAAATATATCAATCTCTTACAACAAAAGTATCAATCTCTCATAAGTGAACGTATTAATCTCTCACAAGAAAAGGTGGCAATCTCATGAAAGTAAAGGAAATGAAGTAATGTATATATGTGTTCCCAATAATGTTTCAATCACCAATATATCACTCCTATAACAATGAAAAGGAAAGAGGTATTCGAGGAAGTAATGTACCCATGTTTACTTTATGTTTCTTTGAGTATGGATCAATAAAAAGGGCATAAGCTCGGTTGGAACAATCCCAATATTATGCTATGTTATTATTATTATATTATGGCCCACTAATCAGCTGGATGTCCGGTTTATATTATAGCCCACTGATCAGCTGGATGTCCGGTATTATTATTATTATATATACGACTGTAGCCCACTGACCAGCTGGATGTCCGGTTTATATTATAGCCCACTGGTTAGCTGGATGTCTGGTAATTATAAGAACGATGATGATAAGAGTGAATGATCAAGTAATGAAACTAATGGAAGTAATAAACATGGTTCCACATATTAAGAACGGAAGTCTCTTCGTATTGACTATTCTCTTATCTTGATTTCATTGAAGTTCATATCTTTTATACAGTTGCTCCTAGCCTTACATACTCAGTACATTCTTTGTACTGACCCACCTTTGGGGGACTTACTTTACTGGCTGCAGGCACAGGTATTAGTAGACCTCCACAATAGGCTACGAGTCATCCGCAGATTATTGGTGAGCACCAGTTGGTTCGGGGCTTTCTGGGTTGTTATGTACATTTGTTTTGGCTTTGTATATGTCTATAGAGCGGGGTGTTGTCCCGACTCTAGGTTGGTTATGGCTATGTATCTGTAGAGGCTTTGTAGACGTATGTGGGAATGTGAATGTAAGAGATGTATGATCATTTTGACTTGATGGCCCTATCGGCCAAGTTTTATATATAACATGTTTTCCATGACTTCCGCATAGTTGCATGAGACATAATGGTGTTCATACAAGGATATGCGTACGAATGTACATGAGTAAAGATTGGTTCTCTCGGGCCATATCGGCTTCGGGTGCCAGTCCGCTCCGAATGGGATTCGGGGCGTGACACTGACGACTCTAAATCTGCTGCAGCAAAGTATATCTCACACCAACACAAGTGATAACCTTCCCGGGGTCAGAAATATCCAAACGCAACATCGAGTTAGCTAAGGACTGAATATCCAAAGCCAACGGTCGTTGAGAGACTGGAATGAAGGCTAAGCTACGTATACTCACTGCCTTCCGGCTCAAGGCGTCCGCTACCACTTTCGCCTTGCCCTGATGATAGAGAATAGAGATATCATAGTCGTTCAGCAAATAAATCTACCTGCGCTGCCTCGAATTAAAATCCTTCTAGGTTATAATATGCTGAAGACTGCAGTGGTCTGTAAAGATCTCACAATGAACACCATAGAGATAATACCTCCATATCCACAGTGCAGACACAACCACTGCTAACTCCAAATCATAAGTGGGGTAGTTACGTTCGTACACCTTCCGCTGCCTCGATGCGTAAGTAATTACACTACCTTGCTGCATCAGAACACATCCCAAACTGATACCAGACGTATCACAATACACGGTGAAACCCTCACCCTCAACTGGAAGAGTCAACACAGATGCAGAAGTAAGTCTATCCTTAAGCTTCAGAAAGGTTGCCTCATAATCCTCAGACCACTGAAATGGAACCTCCTTTCTGGTCAATCTGGTCATAGGAGATGCAATAGACGAGAAACCCTCAACAAATCGTCTGTACTATCCTGCCAACCCAATAAAACTACGAACATCGGTAGGAAACGTGGGCCTAGCCCATCCTTGAATAACCCCAATCTTTGCTGGGTCTACCATGATACCGCGCCTGGATACAACATGCCCCAAGAAAGCTACAGACTCAAGCCAGAACTCACACTTTGAGAACTTGGCATAAAGCCGATGATCTCTCAAAGTGTGGAGCATAATTCTCCTACTCGTGCTCCTCGCTACTCCTCGAATAAACAAAAATGTCGTCGATAAACACAATCACAAAGGAGTCCAAGTACGACCTGAATACATGATTTATTAAACCCATGAAAGCTGTTGGGGCATTAGTCAACCCAAAAGACATCACCAGGAACTCATAGTGATCGTAACGAGTCTTGAAGGCTGTCTTTGGGATGTCTTCAGCCCTAACTCTTAGCTGTTGATACCCAGATCTCAAATCTATCTTCGAGAATACCACTGCCCCCTGTAGCTGGTCAAACAAATCATTGATATGAGGCATGGGGTATTTATTCTTCACTGTCACCCTATTTAACTGCCTGTAGTCGATACACATCCACATAAACCTGTCCTTCTTTCTCACGAATAGAACTGGAGCACCCTATGGTGATACACTCGACCAGATGAAACCCTTCCCTAGAAGGTCCTGGACTTGACTACTCAACTCTCGTAACTCAGCAGGAGCCATACAATACGGAGCCATAGAAATAGGTCGGGTGCGTGGCTCGAGGTCAATAATAAACTCTATATTACGCTCAGAAGGAAGGCCAGGTAGGTCAGTTGGGAATACATCAGGAAACTCACACGCAACATAGATGGATTCAAGCGACAAACTCTCAATACTAGCATCCCGAACATAAGTATGGAATGAATCACCTCCCCTCGACATCAATCTAAGAGCCTGAACATATGAAATAATTCTCATCGGTGTGCGGCTAACAGAACCCTGCCACACCACCGGGGGTACACCAGGCATGACTAAGGTAACAGTCTTGGCAAAGCAATCAAAGACTACATGATGAAAAGACAACCAGTCCATGCCCATAATCACATCAAAGTCTACCATGGCCGTTACAATAAAATCAGCCCGAGTCTCAAATTCCCGAACAGTCACCAAACAAGATCTATGTACCCGATCCACTACTAAGGAATCACCAACGGGGGCAGATACACGTAAGGGCATAGATAATAACTCAGAACATAAACCCAATCGTGGTGTATAATAAGTAGATACATAAGAAAACATGGATCCGAGATCAAATAATATAGAGGTTGGCTGATGGCATATGGAAATCGTAACTATAATCACCGCATCCAAAGCCTCAGCCTCCGGCCTAGCCGGCATGGCATACAACTGACACTGGATGCCGCTAGTCTGAACACCGACCTGACCACAAATTCGACCTCCCTGCGCTCCACCTCAGTAAGCCTGGGGACTACCCCGATGACCCTGTGCACCACCTCTGCCTGTTGGCGGTAGAGATCTGATGGGCTGTGCCATCTGAACTAAAGGCTCAATCGCCCTATGCTGAGGATACTCATACGCAAAATGACCAACAATCCCACAAGTATAACATGCTCCTTGCTCCCTGCTCGGCCTAGAAGATCTGGCTGATTCGATATGACCACCTCTAGTCGATGAACTGGACTGACCACGTTCCTGAGGCTGACTACCAGAACCACTATAAGTAGGCTGACCCCTATCAAAAATCTGCAAGGCTGACTGTACGGGCCTACTAGGCTGACTCTGTCGCTGAAAAGACTACTACTGCTGCTGCTACTGAGGGTATATACCCTAAAACCCGTGGCCTGTGAACTGCGAGCTGTTGTGACTGCCACTGTAACTACCCTGGTATCGAGGTCTCTTATCGTTGTCCTCTTGGGCCTCGAGATCCATCTCCTCGATCGAATACACATGCTCAGCTATCTCAACAAATGACTTCCCCAAAGTCACTAAACTCTGTGTAGCTCTGCGAAGTGACAACCACAATCCTCTGACAAAACATCTTATCCTTTCATGCTCGTCATGTAGGATAATCGTAGCATGCCTGTCCAAGTCATGGAATCTCAGCTCATACTCAGCTACTGACATCGAACCCTGTCTCAATCCTGAGAACTCATCCCTGAGTCACTCGCGCATCGTACGGGGCATATACTTTCCCAAGAAAACCTCAGAGAACTGAGTCCAAGTAATCGGTGAAGATCTAACTGGCCTGGAATCAAGATAACCTTTCCACCATCTCCTTACAGCTGTGTCGAACTGATAGGCAACAAAATCCACACCGCGAGACTCAACTAATCCCAAATTCCCCAGCTTCTCCTCACAACTGGACAAGAACTCATGAACGTCCTCCCTTACCCGCAAATCTGGGCTGAGCTAATCTCAAAAAATGACTTAATATCTTATGCTCCTTGGTAGACATAAGTATCTAGACTACTACCAGCTGTGGAACTACCGATACAGGTGGGACTTCTAATTTGGGTGCCGCAGCTGTAGGCTGCGCCCCAACACCAACTCCCTGTACTGCTGGTTGGGATCCCTCGACTGACGGACCTCCAACTAATCCCAAAAACTGCACCAAAGTATCTCGGAGCACTGAAGCATCAATAAATCTGGGTGGAGCCTGGGCTACTCCCTGGTCCACCAGCTGTTGTGCTGGCGGAGCGTTCGGAGCTATAACGGGATCGGGTGACTGGTCCCTAGCATGATCTTGACCCGGGGCTACTGCTATACCCTGCCTCCAACCTCTAGGTCGACCTCGGCCTCTAACAAGAGCCCTCACGGCAGGCTCGAGGTCTCGACCCCTGGCTCTCGCACCATGCGTCCTAGCCATTAGCGTAAATGGTGAGCCAAATAGAGATTAGAAACCAACATAGACACCGACGCATGGAAGCTAACTAAAGAAATGAGATTTTCCCTAAACATGCTCCGTAACCTCCCGAAGATAGGATATGGGCGTCTCCGTACCGATCCGTCGAACTCTACTAAACATCAGCTCATGCACCAACAATACCAGTAAAACCTAGGCTTTGATACCAAGCTGTCATGACCCTATTTCTGAGTCATGATGGCGCCTATTGTAACCCACCAATAGGCAATCCTAACTCTAGTCTGGAGCGACAAGTGATGGGCTAACCGACGGAATTTCAGAAGAACAGAGATGAAGTGGAAGTAGCCGTACTAATAAACATTCTATAAATGTGAAACAAATAGAACCAAAATATACACATATCTAGACTGAGAAGGAAGAGGACATTATATAAAGTCAAGAACCCCTCTCAAGACCTGGTAAGGTAGGTACAAGAGCCACTACTAGACATACCCAAAATACAAGACATAAACCAAATATATACAATAAGTACTAAAGTCTCGAGTGCAAAAGACTATACAGTGGAGATGGAGTAGGATCTGCCTCGAACGTCAGTAAGTTCACCCTGCTTCAGAGTCAGTGCTGAGAAGAGAGTCACGTCAAACTCGTCGGTAGTTCCTGGATCTACATCGGGGAAAAAGATACAGAAGTACAGTATGAGTACCAAGCAACGGGTACTCAATAGGCGCATCATCAGCCGACTGAGCTTAATGTAATATAAATCTTCTAAAGTGCGAGGGTGCATGCTAAGTCTAGGGTATAACTAATAAATACTTAAGTAACTATCGAGACATATAGATATACTCAGGAGATAAGTAAATGTGATACTGAAAGTAAATAAATGCGTACGTGAACACACAAGTCAAACATAACCTATCTGGCCCCCCATAAACCCGATAGGCACACAGAAGAAAACAATAACCCATCCTGACCCCCATAAACCACTGGGACACATAAGAATAGTAAATACATAGTCACCAGTGTCTTGAAGCTGTATCAGTATCCAGTAACCGCAATAACCAACAAGGGTACACCGGACTTGAACCGGCACCAATGGGTAATAATAAGAGTCCAGACACCGAGATCGAACCAGACATAATGGATAATAACAATAGGCCACATATATATGATATCCATCGGACTCGAACAGAAACCCAAAGAATTAACAGTATCCAGATCATGGTACCCAGTACCAGAACTCAAGGTGCCATAATTCGGGGCCAGACTCGAACCGAGACACCCAATAGCTAATAACCAGAATCATCATACCTTAATCAGTAGCCGGACTCATACGGGAACTCAGCATAACCAGTAACCAGAACAGAACCAAATATCACATCACAACAGATAAATGGGGGACGTGCTAATCCCAGGCCCACACTGTTATACAAGTAAATGCGTTAACCCATGACACGCTACAAGGCAATCCCAGTCTCCCCTAGGGTCAAATTCTACTACCAGGCAATGTATATATGTCTGGGTGTCTAGTGCAAGTCGTGACAAGGCAGGACCCAGTTCTAAGTCAAGACTAGCGATCCCAATCAAGTCCGGTGCTATCAGGGACTAAAAGGGCTAAATAGGTAAAAGGGGTATAATTGGGGTAATTCAACCCCACTATAAGCTTAGTAGGAAATCCCGAGGCTTATACTAAGCCTAATAATGTTGAAGTCTAACCACATTGACTGAAAAGGGTAGCGGGGCCCATAATGGGGTCCCAAAATCAAGTCTGGGCTAAGTCTGCCCAAAGCTGGACTAAGGTTCCCAAATTCCCAACTAATGGCAATAACAATACTAACCGACCCCATATAGGTCTTTAGTGGCGTACCACAGGGATAATGGGCTCGGAATATGGTCGAACGACCCTATCCGACCTAAAAAGCATAAACACAGCAAGCCAACACAGGTCTATACTACCTAAAAAAAACTAGCACAATAGCACGCAAACACCACATACAAGCCCAATCTAAGTATGAATTAAACCTAGCCTACCTAGTCTCCGCCGAATGCCTAGCAAAAGAACTAGCTATACATGAGCCTTCCCCTTCCGATAGGCCTCTGACTGCTACCAAGCTATCAAAATAATAAACTACATGTCAAAACATGACTATTGATACCCATATTGCATTAGTTCGGAAAATGTCCGAACAGTCCACGTGGGGCTCACTTACGGAATCGCAAAACTAAAATAGTCACAGCGTCCCAAATCACCCCGTGACCAATAGTCACAACTAGCACCGCTCAATTTGAGTTCAAAATATAGCTCAAACATCAACACCAATCCTAACAATACCATCGTAAACGAAAATTACCGTAAAAACAAGAAAATGTACCGTAGAAACGACGAGAACAAGCCCACGGACTCAAATATATAAACCTCTAAGCTCAAACCTCAATGGATTAGCTCAATATTGAGCTTAAATAATCAATAATAGTGAGAGGTAACTGGAAAAATAATAGTGAGAGGTAATCAATATATATATATATATATATATAACACCACCACTAGCTTTCCACTTGCCAAGTGGTTGGTGACCATAATGTGCACCTCCTCACCTTCCACGTGGTGGTGGAGGTGGCACGTCGTGTAATTTTTTTTCCCATTATATATATATATATATATATATATTCGGGTTGCGTAAGTTCGTGGTAAAATAAATACAATATTTTTAATATATCATAATTAATAGGAAATTATTTCAAACAAAACCTCTATAAAATTAAAATATTATTTTAACATATTTAGATTTACTATCTCCGTTTGAAAATATTAATAAATTATAGAACTTTTATAAAGTAGTATAGATATTTCATTTAACCAAATTCTAATTTAATTTAAATGTTTCACAACGTGCTTGATATAAATAATTTTCTCAAACGAACTGTCCGAAAATCTAACTGTCAGTCCCAGCAAGTCATAAATAACTTGGGGCAATTATAGAAAAGCTCTAAACACCGAGAACGCACGAAAATGAGGGAAATGACTGGGAAGGTCATTACATGAGCTTGCATAAGTGCAATGCTGCGCGCATAACTGGAGCTTTGGATCACACTTTTGGACAGTTTTCTAAAAGTTTTTGGCATCTTTTGCTAGCTAAAATGCGATACGCATAACAATTTTGCGATCATACCTGGGCTCGCAAAACATCCCAGAGCTGCTACGTTTCAGTAAAACTATCATAACTTTCTACTTCAAAATCGGATTAACGATCGGTCAGTGACATTGGAATAAGACTCAAAGATCTTTAATTTGGTAGGTAATGAGTCTTGTAACTCTCCTATTATAGGAGTTATGCTCGTTTGAAGTTGACCCTAGTAAAAACTTATACGGAAACTCAATCGGTTAGGAAGCTTTCAAATCAACTTTGTGCTAGGGGTTTCTCATGACCTTAATTCATATCAAATGCTCTTCTCCCACTAGAACATTGATCTTAACACCTTGGTAAAAAGGGAGAATTTCATTGAGTTTGAGTCTACCTACATGCATATAGAACGGTTCACATCTTAACTCAAAAGTTCGAGGTGTTACATTATCAATGGCTTTAAGAATTTTATCAGTTAAGTAAATATGTGGATAAATTAGCAATGAATTACAAACAATTTAAGATCAACTTTCTTAAAGAAATAAGTAGTGTATTACCAATCGATAAAGTTTATTGGTAAATAATATTCTTTGCTTGTTCGAATCGAGTTACATTTTTACCCAATGTTACATTACGTTGATCTGTTTTGACCTGATTATTTGATGAATGTTTTTTTAATTTAATTCAGTGGATTAACTCAACAAATAGATTATAACCCAGTTCGAATAAACATCGAACTAATTGGGATGATTTGCATTGATTTTGCCACACCTAACTCTACCTTAATTCTTAAGCAGGTCCTATAATTAGCTATCTGTGCACTTTAGGCGTATAACAACAACTCAAAATTTAACCAAAGCACACATAAAATTACACATTTTGCTCTTTAAATAAATCTTCTTTAAATTTTATCCTTTAATAATTGAATTTATGCCTACAACAATATATTTAGCGTAATCTCATTAAGTAAAGTGAAGTAAAGATAAAACATACACGAATTTTACTTCTACTTTAGAGTTAGAAAGACGATTTTTAATAGATCTTTTTCTTCAAATAGAACTTATGGCCAGTGAAATATAAATTTTTGAAAAAGTAAAGTCCTACACAAAAATATAAAATTATGTCGTGGGAAAAAGTTTTATGGTAAGGGACACAAATAAATTAAAGAAGTGCAAATGAGCCCAAGGCGCTACTAGCCAAACTTAGCCCATTCTCATAGTAGCCCAAATCAATTCCTTTAACCAAACATCCCCAACATCAATAGCCGGCCGGCGGCCGGTCACCGGAGTACGGGAGAGGCAATATGAGTACAATCGATCGCTACCACATTAAATTTCATATTTTGTACTTAATGAATCGGGTAAATAAAGAGAGGGAAGAACCACGAGCTCTCTCTGGGAGCATTGCCACTTTAACGTGTACACATATGATTTTTCCAGGTAAGAATTGGAGTCTTCTTCACCAATTCGTTATATACATCATACTTTTTTGCTTTATTTCTCAATTTTGTATAGCTTAGCCTGCTAATTACTGGCCTTTAGTTACACAAAACGTTACATTTAATTTGTTTGTTAATTTTTTTTTTTTTTAAAATCTTCATCTCCTCGTTTGTTATCAGTATTTTTCCTTCTTCTTTACTTTTTTCAAGAATTTCTTTTGGATTTACTATGGTCACAATCAAATAAATAAATATATTCTTAATGTGTTAACTGAGGTAAATATTTACCGGAAATAATTATTATTTAACTGAGGTAAATAAATAGATACTTCCTCCGGCCCAATTTATGTGATGTACTTTGACTTGGCATGGAGTTTAAGAAAAAAAGGAAAACTTTTGAAATTTGTGGTTTAAAATGAGTTATAGATATTTGTATGGTTGTAAATCATTTCATTAAGGGTAAAGTGGGTATTTTAAAGTTAAATTGTTACCAAATATAGAAATATGTCATTCTTTTTGGGACTGACTAAAAAGGAAAGTGTGTTATATAAATTGGGACAGAGGGAGTATATTCTTAATGTGTCAAGTGGGACGGGGCAGGGCGGGTTTTTGCAGGGGCGGAGTGGGTTGTTTGTACTTTACTCCCTCGTTTAAAAAAGAATGACGTATTTCTTTTTTAGTTTGTTTAAAAAAGAATGATCTTTTTTTTTTTTTTATAATATTTTAATTTTAACTTTTTACGTGGCATGTTTAAGACTACAAAATTAAAGAGAATTTTGGTACATTTGACACAATTTTAATTTATGACCATATGATTAAAAAGTCTTCTTTATTTTTTTAAACTCCGTGTTAAATTAAACTAGATCATTCTTTTTGAAACGGAGGGAGTATTAAATAATAATTAACCTTAGGAATCAACTATTCAAAGTGAGAATGTATATCATTTTATCGGAATTGGACAGAAGTGAAAATGCATATCATTTAATCATGATTAAAGTAATTTTTACCATTAATTCATTTATGTTTAAATGAAAATGAAGTAGCCATGTTATTATCGTACATGAACGTTTGCCCTAAAGCTATGGGCTTTGATGATCTTGGTGCTTAATTGTATATATATTTTTATTATAGTGGTATTCATTTCACGCACACCTTAACTAGGATTTGAACGTGAGACGTTCTACTCCCACTTCATTAATTACTAAGGCACATCCTATCCAAGCAAAATCGAGAAAACGTAAGTTCTTTTTCACCTCTAAACAGTTTTTCTTACACATAACTATAATGTTCAGAGTTCTTAAATTTTTGCCATTTTTAATTTTTTACACTCCTCTTGCCGAGGTTTTAAGGCTTTCAGCTCAATGGGCTATATGCTTATCTGATGTCTAGGGAGGTAGCTAGGTCACCTAGGTAACAGAACTTTATTACGGTGGTATCTGACCAACTTGTGCGTTCTTCAGCTGTTACAACGAGAATCTGCTACTTCTCACTAGCACAGGTAGCAGATGATTTTGCCTATTAGGACTTAGGCAAATGGGATGAAACTCCTGGTGCTGGAATTTGAACCTTAATGTCCAAGGTTTTCCCACATTTTATATACTTCTAGGCTACGCCTTTGGGTGCGGTCCCAAGGGTAATATTCGAGAGGGTGTAGTAGTGAAAACCCTTTTATTTATTTGTATCTGGCCTTGTCAAATGGTCCCAAATTACGAATCAAAACAGCTGCTCTTGATAGAAGCAATTCTCTTTCAGTGAATCAAATACAATTGGATTATGTTAGAATAAATTTATGAGCAGAAAAGGCATCTGAACAAATCCTGCTACACGCATTTACAAAGTAAAACAGCCTGTTAAATAATGTTGTTCTTCTCTCGTCATTGTTAGTGATCTTAAATAAAAGCTGCAGGTTGCACTAACAACTACTCTAAAGTTCTGGTGGCAACTATATTAAAACCAAACTCAGACATGGTATTCAATATTTTACAGAATGTATCTGAAATGATAAGACATTAGGAATTATGTAGTAGACTTACAAATTACATAGAAGATTAATAGTTCTCAATACATAAGAAAGCATTATAGTGGTAACATTGTGCATAGAATCTCTCTGTCCTACCAAACGCAAGGATGGTCCTCGTGCCTGAGAAGTGGGTTGCAGCCATGCATGAGGAATCAGAATCCGTGTCCTTTTCGTACCACTCAATTTATTCTCTAAAAATATTAAAAGAAACAAGGGACCCTCCATGAAAAAAAAAAAAAGACTCACTCAAGTGTTTGACCATCTTTAAACATTATTTTAGCTCTTTTGGCTGCCCTTAATGTGGAACCCGTTGCTACCATTTGTCTTTCTTCCAAAAACAAGGTGGACACCAGGATCATGGTGAGTGCAAGAAGCATTGTGGAGAATGGAGTTGTTCACACCTTGGACATTGCTGTTCATGAAGGCAGTCATAGGAAGGGACTTATTTTGCATTCTATCTCCCTTCCTTCCACTTTCACTCCCTGATTTCTCTCCATCATCCTCACTACTCCACGCCTTTGGGCTTCCTTTCTTTTGAAGGCTCTGAGGGCTGTATGTCTTCCTTGAAGGGCTTAACTCCATAATAGCTCCCTTGTTTTCTCCAGCTAGTGTTAGAACACTCATTCCAAAGTCATCTGCATTATCGGAATTAGACGCCTTCTTTTGCTGAACCCCTTTATCTTTTTTGACTGCTTCTCGTTTCCCATTTTCTACTGTTTTTCCATTTCTAGTAGTCTGCATGACATGATTACTGTTGGTGGTAGCCCTCGTGGTTTCGTGGACTACAACAGATTTCTGATCAACATGTGAAGGAATCTTGGACTCAAGTTCAAGTTGAGAAGGGGGAAGCTTTAGTGGGGATGGAGGGTGAGAAACTGCAGGCTTAGTTTGAGGAGAGTAGGTCTGGGATTTCACTAAATTAGGCTGAATGACTCTTTGAGATGGCGGGGGGGCTTTTGATGGTGATGATTGATTGATGAGAGTTTGGATAGAATCTGCTAGTTTTGTTTTTGGAGATGGTGGTAATGAAGAATATGGAGTACTAGTTGGAGCGCTCTCAGTTGTTACAATAGAAGATATTGTCTTGAATGGGGATTGTGGCACTGATGTGGTGACTTTTGTGACAGGAGATTTAGGGACGTCAGTGGAAGCACGTTGTGGTTGTGCTGCCACTGGAGAACGTGGCGAAGGAGCCTTTTGTGGCGAAACAACAGATTGAGGAGGAGCAACAGGTGATCTTGGAGTTGGAGTTGCCAGAGTGGGACGTGGGGAAGCTGCAGCCACTGGTTGAGGCTGCGGTGCTGGAATGGGGCTACGCTGGGCCAACGCTGCTGGTTGCGGTGCTGGAATGGGGCTACGTTGGGCCAACGCTGCTGGTTGTGGTGCTGAAATGGGGGTACGTGGGGCCGACACTGCAGGTTGCGGTGGTGCAACGGGAGGGCGAGGAGAAGCAGTAGCTGGTGTTTGTGGAGTAGGTTCTTGAGGTTGAGTTGGCTGAGTAGCAGTAACTGCCGGTGACGATGGTCTAAATGGGGTGGCAGGTCGAAACATCGGTTGTGGGGCCGGTGCTTGTGGAGTAGGAGCTGGAGGTTGTGCAGGTTGTGCAGCGGGACGAACCATGGAAGCAAACCGGAACAATGGACGAGGTTGTTGTTGGCTTGCCATTGATGGATAGTATAGTAAAATTCTTACAAGATAATTATTTGTACTTGTGAAAAACTACTCTCCCCCAAATTCTTTCACAATGAAATAACTCAAGTATATTACTCTTATTTATAGTCCAAGAAAAGCGAAAGGCTTCATATAAGCATTTCAAGAACAGAAACACATGAAAGAAGAGGAAAGGAAAAGAAAGGCATCAGATTCACAGCAAACATAAATTTTCATTTCACAAAAGTAATAAGCAAGCATCAGATTCAAACCATCACCAAGCAATTCAAATATAAACAAAGAAAAAGAGTTCAATTTGGCATAATAGCAATTAGCAAGGGGACCACGTTAGAGTAAAAGTGAAATGAGTGAAAATCACTGCATTTCAACTATTTCTTTTCGTGATAGAAACTCCATCGTCCATTAAGCAAAAGTGAGTGTTAGTTTGTTTAGAGCTGTTTTCCAATAAAAGCCAATCCCTGCTAGATCACTGAAAAATTCCTTGTATAGTATCGGCCCTCGGAAGGCATAATAAAGTAGAATCAAGCTAAAGTGATGTGACACCTCTCAATGACCTCCATTCATATTTATCTTTTTTCTCCTTTTTTTGCAATTTTCTCATCTATTATACTATTAATTTAGCTTATATTAGAAAAGCCTAAAAGTCTATTGCCTTCTTAATCACTTTTATCTTCAATTAAATTTAATAATTAATACATATTCAAGATTATGCCTTTTCATCTTAATTGCTCATTATCTCTTTCACGGGTTAATAATTATTTAAGTTAAGCTTAACAATTAATTCATATTAATGTTATGCGTTTTAGGCTTCTTCCACATTTGTTGGTTCAGCTTATCTTTTCCATTCATGTATCATGTAGTGCTTTTGTTTTGCAGGTATGAGCTTATGTCTAAAAGTCCAATATTTTGTTTGCTCTCTCTTTCTCTCTGCATGCTTATATATTGGTAAATATGTAGTTTAAATTGATTGTTTGATTTGTTTTCAATTATTTTAATTTGGATTGAGAAGACATATTATAAGCCAAAGGACGAATGTTGATTATTAGTACTTTGCATATTCACTGCATTTCGTTTTTTACTTTGTATAATCACGATTTGTTTTGTGGGATTTATGTATTATTGAATATTTTATTTTGATTGAATTTGTTAGTTTGTGCTATCTCCCTAGCATATTCAAATGAAACCATTGTTTTACAGGCAAAGGTATGTCAAAATTTTGATTGAAAACTTTACACTTTTGAATACCTTAATTATTTTCACTAACATTTGCTAATTTTGTTGTGATTTTATGCGGTGCCATCTACATCAAAGAGCCTGGTACATTATGTAATATCTACATCAATATTGAATGCATTTCTCCTAAGGTGATTGTAATTTTATTAGATGTATTTAGAGATATATATAGAGCGAAAATAATCTCTTATGATCACTTACAAATTGAATAAAACAAAATAACATTTTCAAATCTCTTATATGTAAAATTGAATCTCTTGTAACAAAACCATATAACTAAAAACAAGTTTGTAAGTAGTTACAAAATGAAATTTCTCTAGAGTGGATCTGTTCAGAAATTGTCACAACGTAACTTTAGAAGTTGTTTTGAAACTTAATAAGTAATTTATAATAGAGGCAAAACCGAAGTTCCTAACATTTACCGTGAAATTGAAATTCATAAATTATTTATAAGTATCATATTTGTACCGACAGTCATCAACCAAATATGTCATAATGTATATATTTTATCCCTTTTAATTTATTTTTCTGACTTTAATTTGATACGAAATTTATGAAAATAAAAAACTTTTGAATCTTGTGATCTTAAACTAAAGACATTTCGAATGTACCAAAATGTTGTTCAATCGTGTAATCTTAAATATGCATGTGAAAAGTTGAAATTAAAAAAATACCAAAAAAATAAAGTGACACTTTTTCTTTTGAAACACACTTAAAATGAAAGTAATACAAATAAATTGACAAAAGAGAGTACCATTTAAAAAGACCAAAAGCATATGATAAATCAAAACTGAAAGAAGATAAAAACAACAACCAGCTTAGCTGGTCCAACTTAAAGAAGACATGCTCCGGATTAACAAGAAAAAAAATGCTAAGCAGATATATATTGATCAAAAAGGGAAAATTGTTAAAATAATTTATAACAGTTTGTTGGTTCTTTCATATTTCTAATTATTTGCTCTCCAATTAAATTGTTTATTGTACCTAACTAATTGATTATTTTAATATTTTCTATATTGAACAATTATTGTGTAATAGTAATAAATATGATTCTTGAATATATATAGGCATGTATATGTAAAAAAGGTGATATGGCATTTTTATTTGTTCAAGAAACATATATATCTTTTTTTTTCTTTTTTTCACACAACTTTCTTTTAAATAATTTGTACATCATGTTAAGATGTTAATCATATTTTGAATCTTGTTATAACCGCGCGAAGCGCGAACAAACATACTAGTACAAATTAAAGGCGATAATCGCAACGACTAATGTGGGTGAAAAAACAAAAATGATCACGGAATAGTTTGAGGGATACATGAATATATTAAAGCACTTCAACAAATTCTTTCAACTTGTTCTCTGTTTTAAAAAAGCCAAACCCTGTTTATGATTGGTTATTAAAAAAGGACCTATTTGTGATTCGTTCCTTTCATTACCATTCATATATAGAGGAAGTGATTCTTTATTGATAATGCTCATTCGTCTAATTTTATATATTGGCTATAGCGGTGTTAGACTGGACATAAGATTTAAAAGAGAATATTTAGGCACATACTAAAAGTACTTCGTGATCTTAAATATATAGCGACATTTCCATGACCTATAATTTTTATTTTTTTTAGAAAAAGAGTGACACATAGATTGAAAAACTGAAAGGATACGGTATAAGACTTGATAAAAATACATTGTGAATGTAATGGTTGTCATGTAAGATACTACATGATATGCAAAATAGGAGTTGATCGACAGCCTATCTAAATTTCACCTTTTCATGATTTTATAATTGTTCCATTTTTGGTTTAAAATTACCAAAAACTCAAGGCCGTATTTCTTAACATCTGCCCCCACGCCCTATTTAAGAATTTTCTACACAAACAATACTGAATTTGCGGCTGTTAATCATTCAAGTACTATGTAAGGCAATAAAGAGAATAATAAAAGTTGACAGCTTTAAGAGTCTAAAAATGACAATGACAAGATTCCCTTAATATTCGAAGAGTGAAACAAATAATCAAATTGGACGTCGACTTATTCACAAGTGAGTTGACATCTTTTCATTATATTAACTAATGGATTTTGACAATTTTCTCTTCCTTCTACTATAAACAAATTTTGTCCCTCGGTTAGCAATGGATGGTAATCACTCGTCTAAGAGAAGAAGTGATACGGATACATGCTTGTCCTAAATTGTATCCCAAAGTAATTTTTGGAAACACTTTTTCTTTTTGGCTAATAATCAAGGATATTGGATCAAGTAGGGGTAAGCAGTGGCGGACCCAGGATTTTACACAAGTGGGTTCAAGTAGTAAATATGGAACAATAGCTGTTAGCGTAAGCAACATCGAGCACAACAAACAATTTGCTCGCTGTTTTTAATTTCTTTTTTGTTAATAATATATAAGATAAAAATATGTTTTTTTTTAAAAAAAAAAACTCAACACTTTTTTTATTGAACAAAGTTGAGCAAAAAATTAAAAATTTACAAACAACCTATTTACATTTTCTAAATTTAAAATTAAAGTAAACTAAGAAAAAATATATAATTTCAATGAAAATAATTGCATGTTTTAGCAAAAAACTATGGAAGGGAGTACCAAAAATTTAATTATAAGAAGTTAAATATTTTTTGAAGTAAAATAAATTTTAGATTTTTATTGAATTGAATAAGAAAACAAAATATTCAAAGTGAAATAAACAAAAAGAAAAGAAAATATGTGTGATAAATTTAGTAATTAGCATTAAAACTGGTCGCCGGACCGGTATGTGCCGGTACCGTTCCGGTCCATCCCGGTCTCGGTACCGATACCGATTTGTACCGATCCGGTAGGAACCGGTACAGAACGGTATGGCATGTACCGGAATCAGGATCGGACCGGAACCGCGGTTTCCTAGCGGGAATCGGGTACCTATTCATATCGGTTCATTTCGGTTCCGATCCGGTGAAGTTCATTTTTTTTTAATTCTGTAACGGTAACTAGCCGTTGGGGATCGTTGGCAATGACTAGTGGGCCCCCCAATGGCTAGTTTGACCCCCAGCCCTCCCAGTCCCCCCTCCCTTTTCAAAATCTTATAAATACCCCTTCCCCATTCAAATTTTTATTCACAATTTCAACTCTCATTCTCTCTCAATTTTCTACTCTCAATATCTATAAATTCTATAATTATTGTTATTATTTTGCAATTGAAGTATAATTTGGTGACTTTTGGAGGAGCAATCTTTTTCAAGTTTCAAATTTTGGTTATAATCGTTTGCTTTTACGGCAGGCGTTTGATATATTCGTTCCACTCTCTAGTCTTTTAATTTATTTTTCGTGTTTATTAGTTGTGATTTGTTTGTTTGAATTTGCTACTTTCATATTTTATTGCATTATATTATGGATTTCTCTCAAAAAAATTCCAGTAAAAAAAGTATTGCACATAAAGCAAAAGGTTTTATAAAATTTGGTGATAAAAAAATAAAGGTTCTTCTAGTTCTTTTCACTTGCCCCGAGTTAGATTTAATACGAATGATTTTACGCATGTTAATGAAACTGATTTTAACCATCCCACTATCATAGAAATTAATGTCAATACCAATATTCCCCATGAAGTTCTCGAGAGATTGTATAATAATTTTGAAGATGAATTAGATGAAGAAGTAGAATTAAATGTGGATGATGGTTTAAATGATACACTGACTAGTCCCACTCCCTTCCCCGCTAGTGTCGAAGCTCCAACTCAGGATAATCCTCAGGTTGGAGCTAGTCGTCCCCCTATTCCTCCGATTAGGCGTAAGACCACGACATAACGTACTTTAAAATCAAATGTGTGAAAATTTTGTTATTTGAATGATGAAAAACCTGTTACTACGTGTTATATATGTAAACAATCGTGGAAATATGTATCTGGCGGGTCTGGAGGTTCAATTGGGGAGTTAAAAACCCATTTAACTAAGAAACATCCGAGAGAATGGAATGCATATATGGCTTCTCGTCAAACTGCCGGTTCTAGCACTGGACCCTCTGTTGCCGGGTCAAATATGGTTCAAAGTGAATTAAACCCTTCAAACCCGACTGGTCCCGTTACACAACAACCCTATAATAGGAAATGTGATCGTGAAAATTTTGCTAAAATGATTGTTGTTTGTGATTTGTCTTTTAATTTTGGAGAAAATGAAGGTTTTATAACATATATTCGGGATACATATAATCCAGTTTTGAAGATTTTTCAAAAAGTATGGTAAAAAGAGATATTTTTGAATTTCAAGAATAACATATGCAATATCTTCGTAGCTATTTTTACATAATGGATTGTAGGGCTGCTATTACCATTGATATAGGTCATAGTCCTAACGGTAACAATTATTTAACTGTTACTGCACATTGGGTTGATTATAATTGGAATTTGCAAAAAAGAATTATTGCTTGTAAAATTTGTGAACATAAAAAGACTGGTGTTTATATTGCTTCTAATGTAGATCATATTTTAGAATTTTATTGTCTTTCTGATAAAGTGATTAGCATTACTTTAGATAATGCTTTTGCTAATTTAAATGTTATTTCTCATCGAGAAACTAGAATTTGTCCAATTAGTAAATATGCTTTTCATGTTAAATGTGCTACACATATATTAAATTTAGTTGTGAAGGATGATATTTAATTATTTGATAATACTTGTGATAAAGTTGAAAACTCTGTGTTTTGAATTTTTCATATGCATAATAGTAGTAGAATTAGACAATATAAAGAATTTTGTCGGGGTGTGAACTTTCATATAAAAAAATTTCAAAACAAGTTAAAACTAGATGAAATTCTTTTTAATGAAATGATTGAAGATGTTTATAAATACAGACATCCTATTACTATGATGTTTAATTCTCATAACACTTATTCTAGTCATCAAGTCAATGAAAGTGATTGGGATCAAATAGAAGTACTTAAAGGTTTTTTGAAATCATTTTATAATGTTACAAAAGTTTTTCCTGGATCGTATTATCCCATTATTTCTGAAATTTTAATACATATATGGTCTATTTCATCCTTTTTTACAGAGTATAAAAATAATGCATTTTTTAAGAATGCTATTGTAGCTATGGTTGAAAAATTTTAAAAATATTTTTTTCTATCCCTCAAATTTATTTAATTGCAATTTTTTTAACCTGAAATATAAAGAACATGGTGCAAAAGCTTTGGTTAAAGGAATTTATCAAAATTTAAATATTCAACTGCATGAAAGTCCGGATTTGATAACTTGTCAAAACAACATTCAAACTTGTGCTATGGAATTGTAAGACAAATATTGCACATTCGATAATGTTGAAGTTCCTCAAACTTCTATGCCTTGACTATATGTCCATGGTAGAGCATAATTATCACTTGGTCTTCATTCTTCTCATAAATGTGAATTTGTTAAATATCTTGACCAGGGTTCTAATACTATTACAAATCAAGAAGGCGTACCGCAACTATTGAATTGGTGGAGAAATCGTGGTCATCAATATCCAAAACTTAATAAGATAGTGAAGGACGTGCTAGCTATTCAAGGATCATCCGTAGCTTCGAGCCAGGTTTCAGTGCGGCAAGATTTCAAATCGGCGATCATAGATATTCATTAGCAGAACACAGTTTGGAGGTATCAGTGACTTTTAAAGATTGGATCAATGCCGAGCGAAGAAATAAAGGAGTTCCATAGTTAACTAAATTACAAGAAGATTACTTAGATGCAATCATTGGATGTAATAGTGATAATGACATTGAAATTGAAGATCGTCAATAAGTTTTACCAAGATCGGAGGTTATTGCTCAAAATTACAAGAGTTAGAACAAAACTTTATAGGATTATACAACTATTAGTTTTACATTCGAGGCTTAGTTGAAACAGAACCTGTCACGCCCCGAATCCCATCGAGACATGATTGGCACCCGTAGCCGATAAGGCCCGAGAGAACCAACCTTTGCCTATGCTCAATCATTCATATGCATCTCATAATCATAACCACCATTGCATAAGAACATGGAAGACGAATAAAGGAAAACATGGGACATATTTATACATACATATGAAACTTGGCCGTTGAGGCCATCCAGTCAAAACAACATATGTCGTTTACACTGATACACCCACATCCGTCTACAAAAGCCTCTAACTAGAGCATTGACCAAAATGAAGCATAAGTCGGGACAAGTCCCCGCTTTACATATTATGTACAAAACCAAAAACATGTATATACTCTGACTCGGAGAAGCCCCGAATGAGCTGGAGCTCACCAAAGAACCGCTAACACTGGCAATCTACTGAGGAGGCCTACTGGGACCTGCGCCTGCAGCAAGTAAGGTAAATTCCCCGAGAGGGGTCAGTACGAAATAAGTACTGAGTATGCAAGGCTCAGATGAAACTGTACAATACATGAATATTTCAATGAACTCAAAACATATGAATAATCAATGTGCATAAGTCACCATTTGGTATTTTGGGAAACCATGTGGATTGCTTTCATTACTTTATTTGCTTTCTTTATCTCAATGCTCAATGATAACAATGTACCCGGGCCCCTACTGATCAGTGGGTCTTTTCATATCATAACATCATATTGGGATCGAGTCGAGCTAGGCTTATGCCCCTAGACTTGCCACCCATAAATCAATACATCGGGATCGAGTCGAGCTAGGCTTACGCCCCTAGACTTGCCACCCATAAATCAATGCCTCGAGATCGAGTCGAGCTAGGCTTACGCCCCTAGACTTGCCACCCATAAATCAATACATCGGGATCGAGTCGAGCTAGGCTTATGCCCCTAGACTTGCCACCCATACTTGATCATTGACCACATTTGCATTACTTTGATCTTTACTTTGAGATTGATACTTGGATAGTCATAACATTACTTTGGAACTTTGGAACATAACATTGTTGGAAACTTTGAATCATTAACCAATGAGTGAAAGACATGTGAATAGACATCATGAGAAATATAACATTACTAGCACCATGATACCATTGGAACCATGTGACAATAATCCATGAACAAGAGACACAAGTATAGGCACTATTGGAACGTAACCTTATTTGAGCTTTCAGAACATTAACCATGAATATGAGACATGAGATTCACAAATGATCCATGAGTAGAAAATATTCGGATACCTTAGCACATTTCGGGATAGGACTAGTGATATGTCAATATGGACACTATTTACCGCAGAAAGATACGGACAAAGTAACCTTACATACCTTGGATTCGCAATACGAATATACAACCTTCGATGCGTAGACAACAATAATCCCTCTCCTTCTTTATGTATCACTCTACAACATCAATACATAACGAAATTCACATTAACCACCAATTACGTTACAAATGTATACAATGTCAATGAGTTACATGTTTGCCGTTAAACATGTCATTTCCCCTCGACAAAACCATGGATCATACTATTATTCCAAAATTCCATAATATTCCCAACATTGACCAATACATGAAAATCAATACATTTCACCACAATACTTCTCCTTTACACTTTCTTATCCATAACACATCACAAATAATCCATCAAAGTACCTTAATACAACTCATAACACATATCGGCCAAAATCCCACAATTTCCACTTATAGACAAGAACAAGTTTAATACCAAAAATAACACCATAAATGTTCATATTTTGTCCATACCATGCTTTTTCATCAAAGGCACAAGGCCTAATTCAAGTTCAAATTACCAAGATGACACATCTTTCACCAAAGGCAAAATACACTATTCATCACCTTGCCAACACAACTAGCATAATATATATAATCTCCCATGCATATAATATGCTAATCCATGAGGATAAATACTTACCAAGGCTTGGAATATGTTGATCTTGTCCAAGGAGTCCAAAGAAAGTATTTGCCTTAGGGTTTGGAAATGAAAGAAATGTTTGTGATATTATCCAAAAGTTATGAGAGTCCTTTGGAATAAAATCTGATGTTGGGGACTTTATATAGACCCAAGGTCCTCCTTATCCACATGTGTCATTAAGTGATATGTTCAATTGGTCAAATATTGGGAAAATGGATCACTTTTGCCTTTGGGCCCATGTATTTTATTCCATTTTGGGCCTCAAATTGGGCCCAATAACACATATCCATGTAACCCATTAACTTCCATGTATTATTCACCATATATCTCATGTTTACATAATTCCATAATGTCACGACAATATTCTCTTAAAAGATTCTCATTCGTCCTTTCGATCGCAAAAATAGGCATTCTAGTCGCCCTTGGTTTCATTGGACATTTTGGATCACTATTCACATTTCATGATTTGATCATGTAGGAGTATGTAGGAGTATATTGAAGTGTTTGAATCTTTAACAATGCTCAAATAACTCCAAAGAACCAAAAGAAACCATCTAGAAATCGTCGTAGAACTGCGTTACGAAACGACTCCGGAAGGGCATATTTGTTGTGCCTTGCGCCACACCCCTGAAACAGGGTAGTGGCGCAAGTTTGCAGCATCCTCTGAACTTCTTGGCTGCAGGTGGCTTGCGCCACACCCCTGAAACAGGGTAGTGGCGCAAGTTTCAGCACTTTGTTGAAATTTCCGGCCACTTATCCAATGTTTACGTATCGTCCAATCCCTTATCAAAACACTACAAAATACTTACTTAGTGAACTTAACCATCAAGTAAACATGACTTAAAGTCACCAAATGAGGTTAGAATGTGTACGGGTTCTTACCCAAATGCTCCACGAAATCACAACACACCTTCTACGAAGATCTAATCGCACATGTTAAGTCCGATATCAAATGTTTCACCAATGACACTATAAAACACATATGCATGGCATCTCAACACCTATGTAGATATGATCCCAAGGTATCAAGTGAGGTTATAAAAGTACGGGGTGTTACAGAACCCTTCCTAGAAGGTGGCTGCGTAAATTAAGCGCTCTATTAATAGTTGTAAATTGTAATAAAAATTTAAAATTTTGAATAAATTGTATTGATTTTTAATTTTATCATACTTTTAGTTAATGCATTTTTTTTTTGTTTAGATTGAGTGTTTAAATTAGCAACTTATAAACTTAAAAAAAAAAATTTAAACTTACAAATTTATAACATATAAATTGAAAAACTTAGAAAAACAAAAAAGATTAACAAACTAATAAACTTCAAAAAAATATAAACTTAAAAACTTATATAACTCATAAATTGAAAAACTTAGAAAAAAAAAACTTTAACAAAGTTATATACTTTTATATATACTTCAAAATTCAAATATATAATAACTTTCAAAATTCAAATATATAAACTTCAAAAAATATAAACTTAAAAACTTATAACTTATAAATTAAAAAACTAAAAAAAAAAACATATTTAAACTTAATTCAATATATTTAAAAACTAAATTTAAACTTAAACTACATAATTCAAAATATAATATTTATTCTTTAACTAAATGTAAAAATTAATATATTTATTCAAAATATAAAAAACTATTTTTTAAAAAAACAAAAACTAAAATCGTGCATACCGGTTATCCTGTTCCGGTCCATACCGGTAGTATACCGGCTACTAACGGAACGGAATGGAACCGCGGTTTCATACCGATTATTCCAAACCGATACAATTCGGTACCGGTTTCGTCCCGATCCAGTTCATACCGGTCCGGCCATTTCATTCCGGCAGAATGCCCAGTCTTAGTTAGCATTAGAGTTTGAATATGGTTGGACCGATATCCATATTGGACCAAAAGTACCAAAATTGTAGCGTGCAAGATGCAAAATAGGATTCAAACTCGCGTCCTAACAACAATTTTGAACCAGCATGACTGCTGCGCTACAACTATACTTGGTTTAAAGTGGGTTCAAGTTATATCTTATACTTAAATTTACAATAACTTTTCCTTATATAAACAGTAAATTTTCCAATGAAGTGGGTTCAATTGAACCTACTTGACATCATGTGGGTCCGCCCCTGGGGGTAAGCGTTCGGTTCTTCGGTTTGGTTTATCAAACTTTCGATTCTTCAATTTTCGATTTCGGAAAAGTCTGCATCGAACACCGAACTGAACTAATTTAATTTGGTTCGATTTAGTTTGGTATTTCTCAAATGATTTTTCAGTGCAAATGAGAAATAAAATGAGGACTAAATAATAACCTTATTTCTAAAACAGAAAATAGAAACATGGTAGTGCAGCAACTGCTCAACCTGTATTTCCTCTCAAACTGTCGGAAACTGTTTTCTCCCCGGGATGCTTTGTTAAATTAAATGCATCTATATAATTAAAAACTAGGAGAAATTTTACAAATTTATGAGACAACTATTCAAAGCTTTGCACTCTCGGATTATATCTTCTTCATCAAGAAGATTTTCCAAAGTGAAATTTTCAGATTGATTTTGCTACATCTAACTCTACCTCGATATACTACATTGATTGAAAAAGTGAAAGTATAAAACTTGATAAAAACACATTGTGGATGTAATGGTTGTCATGTAAGATACTAGAGTACATGATATGCAAAGTAGGAGGTGATCGACATAGCCTATCTGAAATTCACCCTTTTCAGGTTTTATATTTATTCCATTGCTGGTTTAAAATTACAAAAAAAATTACAAAAAAAAATCAAGGCCATGTATTTCTTAGCATCTGCCCCCACGCCCAATTTAAGAATTTTCTACACAAACAATACTGAGTTTGCGGCTGTAATCTTTCAAGTACTATGTAAGACAATAAAGAGAATAATAAAAGTTAGACACAAGTAAGAGTCTAAATCTGACAAGGACAAGATTCTCTTAATGTTCTAAAAGTGGAACAAATAATCAAATTGGACGTCGACTTATTCACAAGTGAGTTGACATCTTTAATTAACTAATGAATTCTGAAAATTCTTCCCCTCCTTTTATATGATTTGGGGAAACAAATATGGATGTTGCATTCTGTTATCGTGGTGATGATGATTTTAAATGGTAGCTAGTGGTAGTGACAACTGATTGTCGTCATTAGCGGCGGGGGCTCAAGCACGTTGGTGACCTAAAGCCAAAATTAAATGGAGACCTTAGGTTTTTAAGAAAAAATTATTTTGTTTTAATAAAGTCTATTTTAAAAACTATATAATCACTTTCTTCTAATAATTCTCTTTTAATTAATAATATAATCAATACATTTAATTTCTTAAGACAACTACTCCAGATATACCAAGCTTCTTCTAATAATTCTTTTATTTTATATAAAAAAAATTATTTTTTCTATAAATAATATCTATTATTGCTAAAAAATGAGGCCCCTCAAATTTGGGGGCCTAAAGCGGTCGCCTTTTTTCCTAAAGGATAGAGCCGCCCCTGATTGGCGGCGATGATAGTTGTGGCTAGGGATGATGGTTGTGGGTGGTGTTATGTAGTTGATAATGGTGGAAAACAATGATGGTAGTTGATAATGGTAGATGATGGAGATATCAACTTTATTGAATGTTTTAGGTTTGAAGTTATAATCTCACTTAGCTTTTATAGAAGCAATTGTTGAGGTTGAAAACATTGTCAAAGTTATCTTTGTTTCAAGCTAAGAATAACTTGAAAGAGTATAGCAACCGTCTAGGATTATTGTAAAGGCTTAGAAGTAGGTCCTTCGGATTATTAGGTGCAATCTTTTTGGCTCGTTTGTTTTAAGGTTTTGGTTGAAAGCCTATCGGGTATAGATCATGATTTTTACATCCTTTTGAGTCGATATGGGTTTTCACGTGTAAGTCACTTGCGTACTCTCTCATTTATTTTACAGTTTCTCACTAGTCAAAGTTAAAATAACTAAAGTTAAAGCATACTTTGAAACATAATCTGTGAAGCTATTTCATGTTGTCAGTAAACTTAATTAATTTTCAAGAAAAACAAAAATCGTTAAAAAGCCAATTCACCCCTTTCTTGTGTCTAATTAGGTGTCAAGATCATTAATACTGGTATTTCAGCGCATTGCGCAAGGATAAGACGATAGTACTGCATGACACTAAAGCCAGGTCAACTTGCACAATGCGATATCAAGGTTGCTATCTCACGTTAGATAGAGGGCATGATGGCAAAGAAAGTACCATGCCACACTAGAGGTCCAATGCCCTGTCTTGTCTCAATTGTCATCCCTATTCAGTTACTTATTTGTCAAGATATTCCATTTAAATGCTTGAAGTAATACCTGTTCCAACTGAACATCTCAACTCCTAATAAAGAGTTTTCATTAGACACTTCCGGTTCAAAAATTTTAAAAACTTTTGTCCGTTTCATTCGTCTATTAAATAATTAAATAATTAAATTAACCACATAAACTATGTCATCTCCTTTAATTATACGCATCAACCTTCAGTAGAAAATGTCTTGTAACGCCCCATACTCTCGTATGCCTTTTAGAGCTAGAAATGAGCCTATGTGACCTTTAGAATGAGTAAAATTCGATTGGGGATGAATTTGGTAGTGTTGGGAAAACTTAGGACGAGAAATAGGGCCATGCGTCACGTCGTGGAAGGCCATACCTTGGCCCTCGCGTCGTACGACCAAGTGCAGGGGGCTACTACCTTAGCCTTGCGATGAGGTTTGCGCCTGTCAGGACCCAATTTCAGAGTCATGATGGCACAAACCATGCCCCACCAGTAGGTAAGCCAAACCTTAGCCCGGAACGACAAGCAATGGGCGCAATGGCGGAAGGATACCAAAAGTAATACAAGTCATGCCCATAATACATGCACAAAAATATAGGGCTAAATAAAAGAGGGGGAAGAACAAAATGAATCACATGACCTGGTAAGGCCAGTACAAGAGCCACTAGCAAAAGAATAAGAGTACTAATAATATCAATACACATGTAGTTTCAAAATGAAAGACCATCCAAAAATAGGGGAAGGAGAGGGGATCAGCTCCGGCTCTGAAAGCTCACCCTATATCCGAGACCTGTAGATAGCTGGCTAGAATATCAACGGTGGCGGCTAGTACTCGGATCTGCACCAGAAAAGATGCAAAAGTGTAGTATGAGTACTAAAACAATGGGTACTCAGTAGGCATCATCGGCCGACTGAGCTAAATCATAATAAAATGCGAGGATGTAAAATAAGTCAAGGGAGATGGGCAAACCTAAGATCATGCTCTGAGATAGGTAATAAAGAAAGAAACACACGATGCCAAAATTAAAGTAGCTACTGCAACCTAACTGGGGCCCCATAAGCCTGAGGGTACAAACAAGAGAAGACTAATCCAAACGGACCTCTATAAGGACGCTGGATGCAATTAAGGAATATACCATTACCATACTTATGAATCCCTTCCGAAGCACAATTCACTAGACTTGAAATGGTACCATAATACCATGAAATAACCCATAGACACCAGACTTGAACAGGATTTTCCCTCCTTATAACTCACCACAAGTGCCGAACTCGAACCGGTAAGTTAGTGCCATAAATAGATAGAGTATGTCGGACTCGAATCGATCTTTAAAAACCATCAATCAATAGAATGTGCCAGACTCGAACCAGTCTTTAAGTGCCATAAATCAATAAACTGTGTCGGACTCGAACCGGTCTTCAAGTGGCATAAATCAATAGAATGCACTGGACTCGAACCGATTTTTAAATAAGCTCAAAATCATTAACCTAGCCCCGTACTAGGTATATACTATGTAGTCTAAGGCTCAAGATTAAGGATAATGTTGCGAAAGAAGGCCTCCTAAGTCTACAAGGAGCTAAGAGTGATATCCCAACCCCAAAGCATCAATTTACCTAAGGGAAGAGTAAATGAGTCGATTCTACCTCCGAAACAGCTCTCAAATTGGCCAAATAACCCAACTTTTAATAACTAAGCAACCAATCGTAAATTCCTACCCCAAACTAGTATAATATCATACTAATACCATAATTAAACTCAATCTATAAGTAGGGTAAGCCTAGCCTACCTGGACGCCGCAGAAAGCTCGATAGAATCCGCTAAAGTGGGGCCTTTCCCTTTCGAGAAGCCTCCACACAATGTCACACTATATAAATAACACTCTACTCATCAATACGAGAACAACAATACCTATATTACAAATAAATGCATCGGGTTCAAAATCGAGCCAAAAATCCCATGTGGGGCCCGCTTACGGAATCACAAATTTGAAATCGTCAAAATGTCCCTCAAGTCTCAAGGATCATTTACCCTCAATAATGGTGAATTTCGAGCATTACAACACCCAAAATCAACCCACAAAGCTAGCTAGGGTTTTGGGCCTAAATGGAGAATTTACCAAGAGATTAAACGGAACTTACAACGATTTAGATAGGGAAAACGATGTTAGAAAACACTCTAAACTCCCTTGAGCACCCAAGAATCTCCCCCTTCTCCCACTATATCTCTGGAGCATTAATGCTCCAACACTTTAGAGAAAAATGAGAGAAAAATGGGTGAAAAAAGATTAAATGCCCAGCAGGTGCTGCTTAAGCGGTCACTGCTAAATCGCCCCCACCAGTGCTTAAGCACTCCATGACCTAGGGTGGACTTCCGCGAAAGCGAACGGGTGCCGCTTAAACGCACCCCGCTAAGCGGACAAGCCTCCGTTTAAGCGGACCGGAGGGTCCAAGGCCTCAACCACTAAAATGGTGCCCAAGCTGCTAAAGTGGCTGCCGCTTAAGTGGCCAAAGGCCCGCTTAAGCGGTTGCACCAGCTGAAGCGGCATCAACACTTGGCAATATTTTGCCAAGTTTCCAATGGGCCCTCGGGATTCATTCGGAACCCCATGAACGCAAACAAAATATGCTACCCTATCAAATTCGACATTTCAAACTCAATGGCGCAATCAAAATTTCCATCTGGGACTGTTTCGATGAAATGTGGGCCCCACACCCAAATGACCATTTTAACCAATTTTCACCCAATAGCCCAAAATGAGTTCGAAAGCCTCGGGACCCAAACCAAAGGTCCCCCTAGCCTAAAATCGATGTTCTGAAGCTAATAGAACCATCAGAATTGACATATGAGATCGTTTACCTAGAGTTTAGGCCCAATAGCCAAATTTAAAAAGCGTCAACTTCAAAACAGGGAATTAGCTCTAAAAACCAAATGAACTGCCCGGTAACCGAACTGTCAGCACCAGCGAGTCATAAATGACTTGGGAAAGCTATAGGAAAGCTCTAAACGTCAAAACAATGTGAAACTATGGAAAATGACCTGGAGGGTCATTACAATATCCACTACTAAAAGGACTTTCGTCCGCAAAAGTAAAGGGTAAATATGTACCTGAAGGCTCAAACAGGTAGGGATACTGGGTCCGCATCTTGCTCTCGATCTCCCAAGTAGCCTCCTCAACTAGACGGTGCCTCCACTGGAATCTCTCTGGAGCGTAATCTCCTAACATCCCTGGCTCAAATGAGGCCTGGCTCCTCTACAAACGCCAACCTCTCATCCAACTGAATCGAGTTCCGCCAAAGCACGTGAGACTCATCTGGGATGTAATGCCGCAACACAGATACATGGAAAACTGGATGAACAACTGAGAAATATGGGGGCAAGGCCAATTCATAAGCTACCTCTCCAACTGTCCGAAGTATCTCGAATGGGACAATATACCTAGGGCTGAGCTTACCCTTTCTCCCGAAACTCATCACGTCTTTCATTGGAGATACTCGGAGGAAAAATCGATCAATAACCCTAAATCTCAAGGCACGAAGTCTACGATCAGCATAACTCTTCTTCCTACTCTAAGCTGTCCTCAACCTATCCTGAATCACCGGCACCCTATCCAAGGACTCACGAAGCAAGTCAGTGTCACGGGGGAATTATTTATGGTTTCTGTTGCATTCATTCATTCATATGCATTGTCTATCACCAGTATAATTGTTTGGAGCTTATATCTATCTGTCTTATGGGGGAATGTATAGGTATAAGCTATGGTTACTGTTCCCTGAGTGCTTACTTGAACCTTCCGGGTTTATGGGGGTCCCCTTAAGTTATTGTTTGTCCGGACTAGCCGGTCACTTTATTGTTGGTTATTATTATGTTTAGTTAGTGGCAGGATGATTATGGACTGGTACCCGAGATTGTTAGTACGTTTTTAATTCCTTTTTCTTTCTCATATAAGATATGTTACTATTAGATTATCTCATGTTTAGTCATCCTTTGGTTAGAGGCCCTAATTATGCTAGTAGTAGCTTTCCTACTTGGTTAGGATCCCTCAAGATGTTACGTTGGATACCTCATGTTATTACCTTTGATTTTAGTCCTATATACGTTTCTCTCTCTCTCTCTCTATATATATATATATATATATATATATATATGGTATTGCCATATATCCCTCTTTCCTTATCTATTCGTATCGTATATGTATCCTCTTGGCCTTGTAGTCTATTATATATCCTTTATTCACTCCTCATTTGTATATTGACTAGTGATATACGGTCCTGCACTTTAGTTTCTGATTACTATTAGAATAGGATAGTTTATCCTTATTACTCCCTTAACACTATTATGTCCTTGGATAGTTGCAAGTAGTTTATATTCCTGCTTTACATGTTATTTATGCTTATATTATCTTTGAAGCTCAGTCGACCGATGCCTACTGAGTACAAGTTCTCGTCGTTGACTCATACTACACTTCTGCAGCATGCATATCATAGTACGAGTTCTCTCAGTTGACTTGTGCATCATACGGAGCAACCATGGATCAGAGATTTGGGGTGAGCTCCTGACGTTCAGGGTATTCCTGCTCTCCCTCGTATTGTTAGATTGATCTCTATTTTATACATATATGTATGTATGTATTTGTCCTGTATTTCACTTGTACTCCTATTGTATTAGAGGCTCTTGTACTGACTTCACCAGTTTTTGGGGTTAATTCTCTATATTAGTCTCTTTATTGTATTCACTTTCCGCTGATTTCTTCTTTTCTCTTGATAGTCTGTTACTCACCGTTCTAGACTATGGGTTGACTTACCTACTGGTGGGTTATAGTAGGTGTCATCATGAACTGAGAAATAGGGTTGTGACATAAGTTTTGTTCTGTTTTCTGTATTTTCCCTGTTATGTCCTTATACTCTTCATTATTTAAATTCTTCAAGAGAGTCTTTAGAGCCTTCAACTTGTTCCATACAATCTTTATTTTATTATTGTGTGAAGCAGATCTCAGTACCTCCTCTACGATGTCAAGTAAGTTCTTGTGATCCACCCTAATATCAGAGAATCGAAAAGGCACTTTAGTAGTCCTCACTGTATATTTAAAATCAAGAAACATGGGAGAGTGATCAGAAATTGAAGGCAACTTATATTGCACCATTATATTTCATCATTCATTCCATGTTACCATGGGCCCTGTCAAATCTACTATATATCCTATCATTGTCGCATGCTGCTTATTACACCAAGTACATTAATCACCTGACCCTCTTAGCTCATCCAACAACAAGTCATTAATGCCACCTGCAAAATCCATGATTTTTGCATATTGAACTGGATTCCCCTTCAATCTATCATATGGGTATAATAGAGCATTAAAGTCACAACAGATGATCCAAGGGGTGTTTATGCCTTGTGCTATATCAGTTAAAGACTAGCACAATTCTTTCCTTTGTTCTCTAATGTTAAATCCATATATAACAGTGAAAACACTTTCAAACTCATCTATTATCCCCTTGACTTGGTAGTGAATGAGGTGATTCTTCTCCCTAATCTTCACAATTATATGTGTTGAGGTCCCAAAGTACCCAGATCCTACCATTAATAGCAGTTTGATAATTTTTTAGATGACCCTATGTTTGACCAATGTTGCTAAGAACTTTATTTGCCATGTGCTGCTTTACTCTAGTATATATCAATCCTACCAACTTAATTTTCTTTATTTAAATCATATTCCTAAGCTCCTTTTGCTTGTGCCTCTTATTCATACCCCTAATATTCCATATTAGCCAATTCATTGGGAAAAAGGTTTTCCTCTATCAGGAGAAGTTGTTTTAGCACTTGCTCCTCCTCAAACTCTATGGGACCTACTGGTTGTGGTAATATTTCCCAAAATACTAAAGTTTTCTAGGTTAAGAAAGGGAATAAGAGTACTATCAGGCTACTGTAGGATGACCTATTGACCATAATTATGCTCAACTACAAGCTCCTATTGGGTTTCAGAAGTTTGATCTATTGTTTAAGCCACAGCCTCCCATAGATCATTTCCATGTTATCTTTCAATTTCCATAGCTGCAGGTTCTTTTTGTGGTACATCTACCTTTGTAGGACGTGCTTCTGTATGAACTATAGGTTCCTACCCTGGCTTATGAGCCATATGATCTTCATTCAACTTTGTCTCTATCAGAGGTTCTCGATTGATTCATTTTTGTACAGTTTTTTATGCATTTTTGGCCTTCCTTAACTCTTTTCTTTTCCTTGTGGATACTCCCTCCGGTTCAGGTGGACATACATGACCTATGGTTTGGCATTTCTCATAAAAGAGGGGTCGCCAATCATAAGGTCCTTCCACTAGGATCTATTACAATGACTTCCTCAGGTAATTTTCTAGTAATATTTACTTCAATTAGTAACCTTGCATAAGACACCCTCGTCTATCTAGCAGTGCATTTTTCAGCATACATTGGGACTCCCACAGAGATAGCAATCCTACTCAACAAATTGTACCCCCCAACAGTTCATTGGTAGCTTTGGGAACTTCACCCATAAGGGTCTCCTCTATAAAGTCAAAATTTGCAAACCAAGGCTTCCAAATTATAGTTTTGTAATTGAGGGTATAGGGCCCCGATTATAGTATCTTTGCCATGTATTCTAATTGAAACTTGACAATGAAGTATCCCTCCTTATGTATAAACACTGCTGGAGTAGCAATGTTATTCCAAGTTTGAGAGATGAATCAATTCATGAAATTATAGCCAGGCTTCTCCCCTATGACATAAACTATGAGTGCACATTTCCATTTCTCTGTTTCCCTTTCAACCTCAGCTTGTTCAAGTTCGATCACATTTTTGCCTTCAATAACACGAGGAGGGGATGTATGATAGTGACATACCATTCCCCACTGCTCTATTACACTGGAATATATTCACCCACTTCAACTTTCTCCTTCTCTTTTTGAAATTGGGGCAATTGGGGTTAGGGTTTTTGCTGGCTTGATTTTTGGGCAATCACCCACTACTCCATCAACATACCCACAAGTAATAAGATCTTCTCCAAGTCCTGTACTAGATGTTAGACCACCAGAATACAAAGAAGACCCCAAAATAGGGAATCTGTGTTATCGCTGCTGGGGTTTTGATCTTCTCCACCACTGCATCACAATGTTGTATACTAACTCAGGTTTCTATGAAGCTAACAAACGTAGCAACAACAAATTTCGTCCATGTCTTCTTCCGTGTCCTCTAGCTAGGGTCAGTGCCGGCTTCAACCTAAAGCAAGTGAAGCCAAGGCATTGGGGGCCTCATTTTTTAATAATTAAGGTTTATAATTTTGTAGATTTTTTTTATTAGAAAATATTGAGTACTTTTTAATAATTTCTCTTTTTCATTTTAATGTTGCTTTAGCTTTAAAAAATTATCACTTTAGGAATTCAAGACTAAAGTTGACAATTATTTTCAACTTTATCTTTAACATTAAAGAAGATTTATTTTTAATACTTCTAAATTCTAAAAATAAATCTAATAAATAGGGTTAAGTTAATAAACTATACCATGTATTTGTTATTTTGCTTAATGGACGTGAAAAGAATTAAAACAATATTTAAAGTGGGACAGAGTGAGTAGAAAGGTAAGAAATATTTCAATATGATAAAAAGATTTTATTATTTTTCAAATGCATATATTGCTTATAGAGTTCCTATAACAATTGCCTCACTCGAAGAAATTTTTTAAAACTAAAATTGATAAAATTTTACTTAAGATCAACAACATTTCAAGAGAAATTGAATGATTTAGGTATACTGTTAATTGAAAAAGAATTATTGGAGAAATCGATTATAAAACAATTTTATACATAACTTAGTGTAACACCCCGTACGTTTCTAAGTTTAGCTGACAACCGTAACATTTAGGGAAAAATGATGACATGAGAGAATTTGATTAATTATGTATTAAATTGTGGGCTTGATGTATTAAATATTGGACATGTAAAAATCTTGTGCAAATTGGGCCTTAAAGGAAGCCCAAATTTATGAGGAAGACATGGCCCAAAAGAGAATTTTGATCCATTCTTGTTTAGTCTTCCATTGACCAATTTAAAATAAGGGATTGGACCAAGTGGGTGGTTAATAGGCACCATTAGGAGGCTATATAATGGGGGAAAATCAGATTTATTGGCATTGAACTCTCATAACTTTTCTAGAATTTTCCAACAAAAACTCCTTTGCTCTCAAGAACCCTCATCACTCCTTTGGCCAAGATCATCAAGTGGTAAGACTTGGTAAGTGTTTATTATGATGGTTTAATATATTTTATGCATGAGAGATGGTGTATATTATGTTGGTTATGTTGGTGAAGTGGGAGAAACTCCCTATGTGCAAAACAAATTGTGTTTACTAAATCGGAGGATGGTATTGTCTTGTAAACTTGATTATGCACTTGTGGTCTTGAAGGAAGTGAACATGATGGAGTAAATATTGACATGTGAGATGTGATTATAGTATTTCCTTGATGTGTCATGGTGTTTAACATTTGGAATGATTATTGTGAAATTGGTTATGGTATTGGTGGCATATTGGCTGTAGAGTGTCATTTTGGGTGTTGTATGTGTGTTGTGAGACCATGTCTGATTGTTGGCATGTTATATGATCAAAAATATGTTCAAATATATTTGGTTATGATCATGGACCATTCATGGCATTAAAAGACCCAAAAAGAAGCCATTTCGGACCAAACGGGCATCCGCCCCCGCAGACGGAGGCATCTGCGGGCGCAGATGCCAACGCAGATGGCTCTGGCTGCTGCCAAAGGCCATCTGTGTGCGCACCTTGCCACCTGCGGGCGCAGGTGGTAGCGCAGGTCACTTCCATATCTCAGTTTCGTATGTTTTCGTACCCAGTTGATCCCCGAAAGCTCCGATACCTTTTATGGATGTAAATAGCAACTTGTGATGTTGTTTTAATGACTTTAAAGTGTCATATGAAGGCATGTTGGACTGTATTAAATGTGGATGGTTGTTCATATGTTGTGGTGAGTCAAATTGAGAAGCGTAAATGTGACGGAATGATAATGGGAAGGCATAAAGGGTAAGTGTGATGCGAAATGATATTGTTGAATGAACTCTTGGTCAATGAGTGGAATGTTATGGTAGTATTGGCATGTTGATGCAATAAATGACATTATAATAAGGCGACATAACGTTCTAAAGTAACTATGTGAGTCACAGTCATCTTGTGCACTTGTAAGGTAGTTGATTGCTAATATAAGCTTCGCTATGTACTTATGATGTAGAGTGAGATGTAAAGAAAGAGTTGGACTGTTGTGTTCATATTTCGGCTTGTGTACTTGTACTTGGAAGCAAAGGTATGTAAGGTTATTCTTCTATTTCCTTCTGCAACATATGGTGTTCACATTGTCATGGTACTCATTTGATTCTGAAATACCCTAAGGTATTCCGTATCCGAGAATTGGCTAGAGTTACTCATATGTTCCTTATTCATTGGTCAATGGTGAATCATATGACTCAGGACCATTGGTTGAATTGTGTTCACTGGCTAATATGTCAAAAGTTCCAAATGTTCTAAGCTATCCTCTTTCCGGTTACCAAGGGTAATGGTCTCATATTTCTTCCACATTGCTCACTTGTGAATCACATGTCTCATATGCATTGATAAGGTTCCAAAAGCTCAATAGTGGTTATGTTCATGTGTCTTATTTAGTACTCATTGTCCTAAGGTTCCAAAAGTGTTCTATTCCAAGGGGGTTCTATAGTATTCCAACTAAGGTTGATATAATGTTATTCATATGTGTTTTACTCCTAGACGAATCATGACCCACTTAGTTCTTATTCATGGATGGAAGTTCTTCAGTTGTCATATGTTGTAAAGTTTAAGAGAACTATCGCAACGAGAGTAAGGAGGTCAAGAGAGCTTGTTTAGTTGAATAACCTTGTTTCCATCATGTCATGGTCTAAGTTCCAATAGAGTTATATACATGTATCATATTCATTAGCAATGTTCCAAAAGTCCAATGAGGTATGTTCCAAGGTTTCAATAATGGTTATACTCATGTATCTTGTTCATTGATCATTGTCCAATGGTTCCAACAGTGTTATGTTTTCATGAAGGCTATGTTTCCAATACTGCCTATTCACATGATTCTCACTCATTGATTAATGTTCCAATCACGTTCCAAAGTTCTATAACATTGTAACTACTAAAATACCAATCTCTCACAAGTAATGAAAGAAGTAATGAACAATCAATGTACCTATCCATCACGAGTTGAGATGTCAATCTTACAAGTGTAAAGATGTGACGTAATGTATATTTGTGTTTCAAGTTTCAAGAATGTTTCTATTATCAAGGTATCACTCATTGTATGAAAGAAAAGAAATGAAGTAATGAATAATGAAAGAAAAGGAAGCAATGTTATGTAATGTTAACCCTACCCATGGAGTAGATGTATGTTATTGCCCACCATAGAGTGGATGTATGTTGGCCTACCCATGGAGTAGATGTATGTCATTGCCCACCAAAGAGTGGATGTATGTTATTGCCCACCATAGAGTGGATGTATGTTTGCCTACCCATGGAGTAGATGTATGTTAACCCACCATAGAGTGGATGTATGTTGGCCTACCCATGGAGTAGATGTATGTTAACCCACCCAAAGAGTGGATGTATGTTGAAGGATTAATCATATTGATCATGAGCATTGTAAAAGTAATGTAAGTAAAGGCAAAGGAAAGAAAGAACGTAATGTACATGGTATCCCACCTACAGAAAGAGAAATTATTCACATTGCTTTAATTCTTTTATGTTGAATTCATTATTGTTGTTGTTATGTATGACTCATTGGAGATGATAGCAAAGAAAGAAAGGTACATGGTTCCATATATGAAATTTTCTCTTATAATCATTTCCATTGAAATTCCTGTGCATTGATACAGTTTGTTTACGACCTTACATACTCAGTACATTCTTCGTACTGACCCCTCTTGGGGACTTACCTTACATGTTGCAGGTGCAAGCATTAGTAGACCTCCACAGTAGGCTGCGGATTTTATACAGGTCTCTGGTGAGCTCCAGTTGCTTCGGGGCTTCCTAAGTCACATGTGAATACTAGGTTTTTGGTATTATGTAAATATTGTATAGACATGGTCATGTATCTGTAGAGGCTTTGTAGACAGTTGTGGGAAGACAAATGTAAGAGGTATATGTCCATGATGACTTGATGGCCCTGTCGGCCAAGTTTCACATATGTATATATATATTTAGCACATGTTTCATGAATGTTGTTATTAGCATGGTAAATTCTCACATGGTAATGATATTTCTTATGGCATGCATATGAACGAACATAAGCAAAGATTGGTTCTCTCGGGCCTTATCAGCTTCGGGTGCCAATCACGCCTCGTTGGGATTCGGGGTGTGACACTTAGCATCTCAAAAAGTATAGAAATAAACTTCAAATTAAAAAAAATATACATAATAATCTTTTTTTCGTTAAGGCCTCATTTTGGAGTTCCGCTTTAGGCCACCAACTATATTGAGCCGCCCCTGGCTAGGGTGACCTTACCGGTACACGCTGACTATCATGTGCCGCTACCATGAGAGAAAGGAATTCAGAATTCTTTTTGTAATAGGGTTCTCTCACTGTGTAATGGCATATTTATGTGCAACTATTAACGAGTGACATACATAGGCCATTTCATTAAGTTGATGACATATTTGAGCTTTTTCCTTTACTAAAAGAAAAAATCCTGATAAGGATCAATATGTCTGGTAGATTGGATAGTAATAATATATATTGGTGGAATAATAAGTCAGTTGATGAAATCTATGTCTCGAAATAGATATTGATGATACACCTTTTGAAAAGATCATAAATTTTTGTCGTATCAATCCCTGCAGATGGGTTTATGAATCCGACACATGAAATAAGTCACGTGATACTTTGAACGAATTAATCAATGAATTAATTTGTTAGCAATTTAATTTATTAGTTAATATCTGTAATCTTAACACGAGGAATAAAGTAAGTGTTTAATATCACTAAATTTTGAAAGAAATAATGAGGGGTACAATTACAATTTTTTAATGGAACAATTCAAAATTTATTATTATAGTAAGAATAATTCAATAATATTTGAATTACTTCTACAATAAAGAGCGATTAATTTTGTCGTCCCTACTGTGCTAATACAGCCAAACCTCTTTGTAGTGGCAATATTTGTCCGCAAAATTCATGGCTGCTATAGAGAGGTGTTGTTATACATATATAATGTCATTTGATGTTTAAATCTCATTTAGCTGTTATAAATAAAAATATGAAAAATTATTTATTTGTACTTTTTATGTTATAAACAAAAATAAAATACTTGTTAAATTTAAAATCTCAATTGATTTTCATATTTCATTATTGAAAGAGCTAATACATTACTAAAAAAATCATAACTAGATATATCTTACCGACAAAGAATTAAAATCTAAGAAACATATGCATTTAAAATTAATGAAAAGTTTAAATATTTCAAGTTTGATGTAAGAATTCTATAATAGTAGGCTATTTAGTAAATTTTAATCTCTTAGAGACAATATATCACTTGAACTGATGAATATTTTTGTCCAAACTTTCAACAAAAGGTTGTTTAAGAGCTTAACAGTTGACTCTTCTATCTCACCCCAAGTAGCAGTATGCTGAGACTCTTCATCAGCACATAATATATTTTTTAGAAAATATTAATATTACATAATATTGAGTATGCTCTTATAGAGAGGTAATTTTATAAAGGGTGTATCACTATAATAAAGGACATTGTTGTTATAGGTAGAATGTCTTTATAGAGAAGTAAAATATAACATGAAAATAGGTTCCAGAGAAAATCAGGTCGATATAGTAAAATGTCGTTATAACGAGAAGCCGTTATAGAGAGGTCTCATGGTATATAATTAGGACTCAAATTTTTATTTCTTGGTGAAAAGAAACCCAAAGTCCTATTTTACCAAGGTTTAAGAGGTTGAAAACGTGTGCATATACAGGGCGTCTTCTAACCTAGAAAAGACACAGGTTTATAGTTGTTTACCCAAATATTAAAAGAGTTGTGCTATTATTCTGAGATCACTGAAGAAAACCGCAGAAGTGAAGAACGAACGATTTGCTGGAACGTATTTGTTCACACTTCCAGAGACAGGGGTGAATCTATGTATTGGATTGAGGGTGCCATGGCACCCGCAAACCTCGGTTGAAACTCCGTGTATATAGATGTATATGTGTACAACATTTATATAAAGGATTAACTTGGCACCCCTTGTAGCAATAATGTGGATTGTGCCACTGGAAAAGGGTCAAGTTTGGTGCCTCTTAGTCGCGGGTTCGAATCCAAAATAGCACATTTATTTGTTCTTTTAAATGATGAATGCATTTTCTTTTCTTTTTCCCAAAAAATCTCTCTCCGGATTCGAACCCAGGCCCCTTGACTAAGGGTTGACGAGCTTTTCCAATAGGCCATGGGGAGGACAATGTGTCTGTGCACATTACTATTTATATTTAACAAAACACATTCATCTAATATCAAGTTGTAAAAGTTTTTAGTTTGAGTTTTGCTGACATTTTTTCCCCCTCTTTTCATCAAACATTCAGAAGCTCGATAGTGAGTTTCTCTTACTGTTTATTCTATTATCTAAATTATTCGGATGCATATGAAAACAATAGTTCAAGCTACAATAATTTAAATCTGATTGAAAATTTTAATAAACAAAATAAAATACATGTTACAATAAAGGATGACATAAAAATTATATCGAAATGTTGTTTGATTCCTTTGGCCTTTTTTAGAATGTGTGAGCTAATACTTTGACATAACTACATAAGACTTCGTCTTTGTTACTGAAATTATGTATTTAAAAATTTTCGGACCTCTTCATGTTTATTCTGTTACATAGGGTGTGAAGTATTTATAAATATAAATAATTATTCCATTATTGAGTGTTTTTAGGATATAAAAAACTTGTAATTATATTGGGTGTTTTTAGAATATAACTTATATTTTTGGATGTTAATTCTTTTCTTAACTAAGTTTTCATAATTCTTTCCTTTTTTTTTATTCCCTCCATTTATTTTTATAAACCGAAAAGATGAATAACCGAATCAAATCGTCCCAAGTTGCTATTAACAAGGTCGAAAATGGGTTAAATATTTGATTGATTTGATCAATACATCTGTGTTTAAAACGGTATGACAGCCGTAACCTTCAAATCCTGGATCCGCCTCTGTCCAGAGATATTTTTCGAACAATATTCTAAGCATGTTTGTATGCTCTGACATATTTGTATATGTTGGTTATTATTCAGGTAAGCAATGCTTTTCTGAAATACTTTTGCTGTACATGTTTTCTAACAGGAAGTCCAGTGAATTGAAGTAGATAGGGAAAATATAGTAGCCAGAGCTTCGTTTTGTTCTTCTTTGAATAGTCACTTGGGGAATAATATCCCGCATAATGGTCATTTGATATATGTAACTTCTATCGACAGTCCATTGAATTATCAGTTTACTATCAATTTTGTTTCAATGAAAAAAAATCTAATTCTCGTTGATCTCATCAGTGGTTTAATTTGATTAGATGAATGGTTCAAACTGAACTTTCAATCTAATTGATATGAAACGATGCAGGTGAATGACAGCAGTATAAGTATTTGTAGATTGATCGTTATATTTGCCAACATAGATTGAAAGGGGAAAAAGTTTCAAGGGTGATATACCATACCAAACAATCTGAGACTACTTGCTACACCAAATTATATATGTCATTATGTGACTCAACTTAGATGAACACCCTCAATACCCAGTTACAGAAATGTTGGAACTAAGGAAAACAATTTGTTAATTTATAATTCATTCTATAACAATAACAAATTAAAGGAACGCAAGAAAAGGAGATTAAAACAAAAGTAGTGAAAAAGAAACAAAAATACCATGCACGATGCTGTTCAAAATTATGCATCTAAATGTCACTTGCATAATTTTTAACATCCTTTACTGAGCTGAATTCTGAAATGTTTCGAGACGCTTCAGCTGCTTCTCTGGAATTAGTTGAATTTCCTGCTCGCTATGGTAATCTGAGAGGTCTGTTCTCAATCTTTGGCAACCCATTATATGCAGCCTTTGCAATTTAGGGCAATGCAAAGATGATTCTTGAGTGTAGAAATCTGTGAGACATGGGAGACTTCGAAGCATCAAAATTCTTAATCTTGGGAGAATTATGTTTCCTGGTGCTTCATGAACTCCATTTTCGTCTCTGTGGTCACCAATAACTTTCTCCAGACTATTGCAATCTTCCAGCCATAATTCTTGTAGATGACAAAGGAAATCACAAATACTATACGGGAAGATGTGCCTGAGCTTCTCACATTGTGACACTTTAATAACTTCAAGCCTGTGGAACATAACTATATCACTAGGACCCGTCCATAGGTTAGTGAGATGGGAGAGTTTGCGGAGTGTCAATCTCCTCAGTTTCCTTAATTGTCCACCTTGGACTGTGAGGCCTTCAAATCCAAAAACAGCTTTAATTGAATTCCTTGTTGCCTGAATTTCTTCAAGATTTGACATTCTTTGGATTAAATTGGGAGGAAGGAGTGCATCTCTCAGATTAAGACATTCCTGGACCTCCAAAGTCCTAATTTTGTGTAGAGATCCAGGTGGTAGGTCCTCAGCACAGATTCCTTCCATTTCTTGCATCTGGTGAATATCCAACTTCTCCAGATTCGGGAACACAGGTTGATTTGGAAATCCACTTCCCAATTTTATAAGTTGGGCACCGTTAGTGGAATGCTCTATGCACTGCTCTACATAGAGAAATTTCACGCCATCAAAATTTTCAGGGAGGTATTCTTCAAGGATGCATTCTTGGTAGCTCAACTTCTCTGCTTTGCGTGATACAGCATGCGTAAACCAATTTGGAAATTCTCTCAACGGCACGCCAGTTGCCAGCCCTCTACAAGAAGAGGCCCCTCGTGCATTCATCTCCCTACGCTGCACTGAAGAATTCACACAAACATCAAATTTTTCCCAATTAGGAGCAAGATTGCTATCATTGGGATTATCAGGAGGTAGGCATTTAACATCAACTAAATCTACTTGAAGGACTGTCAAGCAATTCAATGTCAATATCTCTTGGAAGCTGGCTCTGTTTTGTCCGTTCCCTTTTTCCCAATCTGCAAAGCAGCCTTGCATGTATAACTCTTCCAACTTCTTCATGCTCGATATTATTCCTGGTGGGACTTCTTCGCAATGAGAAAAGGTGATATCCAAAATCCGTAACTCTTTTAAGTTTGCGAAGGTTTCAGGCAATGATGCAAATTTCGACTCCCTTAGGCTCAGAATTTCAAGTTTGCTGAGTCCTCCGATCATTGATACGTCTTTTAGTAATGTGCAATTATCCAAAGACAGTATGTGAAGGAGTGACAACTGCTGAGCTGAGGAGGGTAAAGACTTGATTAATTTTACACCAGTAAAATCCAAGACCTTCAGAGCTGTCATATGTGCGAAAAATTCGCGTGGAACTTGCTTTAGAGACTTGTTATTCTGTAGCAATAGCATCTCTGTTTCAGGGCAGTCTGGATCATCAGGTAGGCATTCAATTTGATTTGACATGAGCGAGATTGCTCTGCAGGAGCTCCTTAAGGTGTTCCTAGGCCAGTCCTTCAATGCCAAACCTGCTTTAACTACACTCATGGGATGCTGGTTCATTGCTATTTGCACGGAAATATCACGTATAACATCGTGCATTTTGACAGTCTCCTCCTTGTCACCATCTAAGAGCAAACAAGAAGCTTTGAGCACATCGACTGTTTGATGAATATCACCTCTTGCTTCTTTGACACTCTCGATGTTTGGGATTAAGGCCAATCCCATGCAGTATCTGGTCAAGGTTTCTGTTGGGATATTATAATCTTCAGGAAAGAAGGAGCACATCAGGAAAAACCGCTTGCACATATCATTTGGCAAGAAGCTGTAGCTCAATTCTATGCATCTGCGCACGACAGAATTGAGACCATCTTCCTGAATGGATGCAGTTCTCGAACTCCGGAGACGTGCAGCTGCACTTTCCCAATAGCTCAAGTCCTTGTTGCGCAGCGAACTTCCAACCGTTGAAAGTGCTATGGGCAATCCGCTGCATTCCTCAACAATCACCTTCCCTATCTCAATAAAATCAGACTGGTGCTTCAGAATATCTCCAGATTTTTCGCTGAACAAAATCCAAGGATCATCACCTGAGAGGACATTGATTTGGATGGCGGGGTGCCTATCCAGATCGTCACACACATGCATCTGCCTTGTAGTGATTAAGATCTTGCATTTGCAGCTCTCGGAATATGGTGGTATCCCAATAGCTGATAGGTCTATTGTCTGCCATAAGTCATCCAAGATCAACAGAATGTTACTGTGGTCATTCAAAACGTTCCGAAGGTCATCAGCACGATCTTTCACTTCACTGGAAATGAGTTCCTCCCCCAAGCCATGAGCGATGTCCCCTTGAATTTTCCTCAAATCAACAGTTTGCGAGACAACTGATACCACCACCCGATCGAAAATTCTTTCTTTTAAGGCTCGACTAGCCACTGCTTTCACCATGTAGGTTTTACCTACACCCCCCATTCCATATATTCGTACCATGCTACGGCCCTCATCTTTCAGGGCGTTCATGATCGAGTCCATGGATAACTTTCTTGAGGTGAAAGAAAGAAAATCATCGGGCCGTTCAACACGTGAGCGCAGCCTAATTGCTTGGGGTGGCAGAGATACTGCCGAATTGAATTTGGGATCTTGTAGCAGTTGCATCATAGCTTTTCTCAGCTCAGCAACTCTTTTACTAAGGTTGTAGTGAGGGCACTGGAAACAAGCTGATGTTTCTGCTTTCTCCATGTCTGTTGTCAGAAGATTCACTTTATTCTTGATATCTCTGGCTTTACCAAGTTGGCTCTGAAGCTCTTCCTTGATGCTGCGTCGTCCACTTCTTTCGACAACGTCTTCAAGACGTTGAGCTTTTTCTAGAAATTCTCTGGCCTCACTTTCAAAAGTCTCTGCACTTTCTCTATATTTTGTACAGTAAGAACATTGTTTCTTCACCCAATCCCATCCCCATGTCACAGGCACAGCACAACACGCTAGTACAGCTGAAGCATACTCCATAATATATGGCTAGCTAGAAAATATGTTGGCTGGGCTGTTCTTTTCAACTCTTGAAGTGAGTTTGGATAAGGGGTATATTTCTCAATTTCATCATCGAACCAATTTATAGAAGGTTACATTTTCCCGGCTCTTTCAATGGAAAGGAATTTTTTCACAACTTGCCAAAAAACAAAAACAATAAGAGGCTGTATTGTTGATTACTACATATAAATTTGCTACCTAACATAACGTTGATGTTTAATCATAATATCAAAAAAAATTATGTTTAATCCAAGTTGTGCAACACTGAGTAAACAAATCCATTTAAGCAAGTTGTTGAATACTTCCACCAACAACCAAGCTAGTCGACAAATATGCCGAGCTTGCAAATTATGTGAGCACCATGACGACTTCCTCTTCTGATTTCAACATAAGATTCGGGACATCAATTTCAAATTTTAATTTGAAATGAGCGTTTGTTTATGAAATCTGCACAAAATTTTAACTTGAACTTCAAATCCCAAATTCTCCGAAAGTAGGATTTCAAATTTCAAATTTCAAATTATGATTTCAATTTTTTCAAATATAAACTTGCATTGACCCCTAAGTTTATATTTTACAAGAAAAAAAAAGAGTTCATAATTTTAAATTTTGCCAAGAAAGACTCATGGTCGGTGTAAGAGATTGTTCGTATCATGTGGGAGGATTTTATCAAAGAATAACTAGTTACTACTATTGTTGATTTATTGAACCAATGAATCTTTGTAAAATTATGTGTATTTGAAAAATTGTAGTAACATGTAATCGCAAATATTTATTTATAAAAGGAAATGAGGATATGTGATATATTAATTTAGAAACAGTCTCTCTACTTCGTCTGAGGTAGTGGTATGGACTGCATACACTTTACTTTCCTCAGATCCCACTTTGTGGAATACACTGAGTATGTTGTTGTTGTTGTTGTAATTCAGCGCCTTAGGATATTTTGATATCTTGTTTATAAACTATGATTTGCTCGTTTGATGACATTGTATAAGAGTTGGGAAGTTTTAATATTTTTCATAGTTTTCATTTTTATATGAAAAATACAACTTAAAAGATTCAAATTGCATGTCTTAACAAAATTTCAACTTTAAATCAACCTGATTTCAAATCATGTTAAACAGGCCCTAAGTAGGGGTTTGGAAATAAGATTTGAGACCTCAATTGTAAGTTTTGATTTAAAATCAACATTTGTTTATGAAATTCGCACAAAATTTTAACTTCAATTTTAAATCTCAAATTGTCTGAAAAATAGGATTTCATATTCCAACTGTAATCTGCATTTGTTGACTTTTACAATTAAATTTGATGCCTAACGTGTCATTGAGGCTTCATCATAATATCAAAAAGTTTTGATGTTTAATCCAAGTTGTGCAACACTGAGTAAACAAATTCATTTAAGCAAGTTGTTGAATACTTCCACCAACAACCAAGCTAGTCGACAAATATGCCGAGCTTGCGAATTAATTAAGTGCACCGTGACCTTTTTTTTCCTTTTTTTTTTCTTTTTGGCACGGTGACTGGTTCTAAATTCATCATGTGAGCTCATGGAGTCTAATCTCGATCGGATCAACGAAGTCATCCTATATCTTGTCGGCAGTGTCGGAGTCAGAAATTTTACGAAGGGTGTTCAAACATTAGATGAGTAAAATTTTTTTTTTTACGAATGGGTGCTTTGAAAATTTTAAATTCAAGCGTAATATTTAGCTTTAAAGAGTTCAAGTTTAATTTAATATTAAATGAACGAAAAAAAAAAAAAAAAATAGAAAGAGAGGAGAAAATTCAGCCTAAAGTGAAGTAAGTAACTTTTACGCTTTAAGCTTTCACCGACCTCTTGTGACGACAACAATAACAACGAGATAAGAAGATGGAGAGCAAAATCATACATGTTCTTTTTTAATTATTTTTTTTTGTGTGGAGTTTTCTCGCTTTGGACAAAGTTATAGAGAGTTTTTAGGGTTTGCTTATTAACTTTAAATTAAACAAGTACTTTTAAGTTTTATTTAAAAAATTTGATGAAAAGAAAAAAAGAAAATCAAAGACAAATCGATTGGAAATCCAGTTGGCTACTAAACTTTTATTTTATTCTTAAATTTTAAAGTTAGGTCTCGAATTAATGATTTTTCGATAAGTAATATTAATTTTTAATTATTTAAAAAATAACAATTTTATTAACTATTATATTTATACGAAAAAATTGATATAATAGAAAATAAATCTAGAAAGTAGTTCATTAATCTTATATTAAAGGATCAACAAGTTTTGATTTTTATCAATTATTCTTTTTAATGAACAACAAAATAGGAGCTCTTTTAAAAATATTAAAGGGTTAAAAAGAAAATCCCAACAGCCGCTGGGATTCGACCTAGGCGTGCGCATATAGTGTGCAAACTTTGGTGAAGACCAACCACCACTGGGTTGCTTCCATTAGTTGTTACAAGGGTGTTCAAAATGTAATATTTAACCAAATAGAGTAGCATTTTACCTATATACACGATATAATTTTCTGGCGAAGGTTGTTCGATCACCTGACCACCCTTAGTATAAGGTGGCTCCGCCCCTGCTTGCCGGATATGAACATACATGACATAGTTTTGCTAGCAAAGATTCCATAATACACCTCATTTGGCAACATATAGGATATGTCTGGCCCAACGGTACGATTCAAATCCTACGTCAATAAATATAGTTTCAGACACTTGTCGTATAGACTTATGCCTTCTCGATTAACCATTTAAGTCTCCTCATATCAAGGTTGGGCCTTGGCCAACTAGAATATGCTACTAAAGCCCTAAAGTACTAAAGCCAGCGTGTTTAATCCATGGGAGGGGGTGCCAGCTAATATTTCTGCATTGTTTAGCTCCATACGAGCTCGTCCACGTACCTGAACAGTCTGACAGTGTTGTCCCTTGTTTGTCCTTTTGGCCATGTCATTGTCGGTGGCGATTCCTTGATCCTTATTTCGCGCAAGAGGACACCTTTATCATTGCCATCTCAAAGGGAGTCTCTTGAGGCTCAGAGTCCCTTGTCGCGACGAAACCTCGTGCCGGCTCCTCTATCGGTGCAATGTGTCTTTAGCCCGATTTCGCCCCATACAAACATAAAACATAGACATTTATTTAAATACAAATATATTTATAACATATCTTTCATAAAATCGTTTTATTGGAATAGAATTTTTTATCGAGTACGCGGAGAAACCATTGACTTAGTCCATTAACTTATCCAGTAATTTGTTATCTTTAGTTAGGTCCATAGATAGAGTTAGTATGAATTATAGTTAGTAGTACATCACTAATTATGTAACGTGCTTGGGTGTCTTATCAGTTTAGTACAGTATTAATTAATCTATCTCTATCTCTATCTATATCTATATCTATATCTATACTATTCTAAAAATGGGAAGCCCCAACGCTAAAAGTTAAAATACCAATTTACCCATCAAATATTGAACGACCTATTACCCTTTACTTCAAAACTATTCATTTAATATGCTTGTACAAAAAATGTAAATTTACATTTCAATATATAATGTGTAGTACATATTCAATGTAAAATGTGAACCGATTGTTATCACTCATTAATTCAGCATTCTCATCATTGCTAGTTGCTACAGAAAAAAATGAAGAATTTGAAGAGTTGTGCCACATTAAATACGAATTACATGTCCACAATCATTTAAAACCAAAAAGTAATATAAATACAGTGGGAAACTAAGTTACAGAAAAGGAAGAGACAAAGCCACGAATTCTTTGATTTATAGCTTATGGAAAACAGATCATGTTGGAGGGCATAATGTTGTTCTCATCATCTTTTGAAGTCTTGGTGATATTTTGTTGGGTAAGTATTTTTTCTTCTACCTTAAAGCAGCCTTTTCAATATATTCTTTGTTTGTCAAATATCTTTTCCTCGGTTTAGTATGGTATTAAATTTTTTAAAAGCAGAACTTTGGTGTTTTTGTAAAATAAAGTTTTCTCATATGAGTCATCTTTGTTGTCTTTCTTTTGATCTATTTTAATTAAATCGTTAGTAGTTTGTTATGCAACGGTTTCAAAATCACCTAGGTTGATCAATGTATACTTTCTTCATCTAAAATAATTATGTGGCTAATACGATGCTGCAAATGAGAAAAATGAAAAGCAAGAGTGATGGTGGATGAGGGAGATGTGGTTAACGTATTCATATTTTGAAAATTTTCTTCCTATTTTGTTTATGTTTGATTAATTAATTTTTGTCTGATAAGATTAATACTACATGCTGATCTTTCAGGTAATTAAACTTGCTTCTACATGGCAATGAGGACTTTCATACTCAGGCATTTGTCATTTAATCTTTTTGAACGACATTAGGTGCAATTATATTCCCTATTAGTATTATCACGTCATATGTAACGTGTATTATATGTCAAGAGTGAAAAAGTGAAGTAATCAAGAAAAGAAGAGGTAATTGTAACACCCCAAAATTTCGACTAGGATTTGAATTATTCTTTATATGAGTAAAGGCCCTAAACCCAATGTTTCCAATTAAATATAAGTGTTAGGATCAATTCCCTAGTGTAATGAGTTCTTTTGATGTAAATTATGGTAATAAGAAACATTTAGCGCAAAGTTGAGTTGAGAGCATTTCGATCAATCGAGTTTTAGTATGTGATTTTACTTGGGTCAACTTCAAACGAGCATAACTTTTGAAATATGCAGAATTTTGTGACCCAAGACCCACCAAATGAAAGATCTTCGAGTTTTCTTTCCAACGCCACCAACCGTTCATCCATCCGAGTCCTGAGTAAACAATTATGATTATTTTACTAACATGACGCAGTGCAGTGAACTGGGCCGCGTTTTGGCCGACGAAAATTTATTTTAAAAGGTCTTTTTTGTCCTTTCCACATCCCATAACCCTAATCACGCCTATTAACTTCCCCTAAAACCCAAATTCAATCATATTTCATAAGTCACGATAAACTCTTCTCTAATCTTATTCTCTCAATCTTTCAACCTTCAAGTTGCAAGGAAAATCAAGCTAGGGCTCCAAATCCAAAGGATTCTTCTCCATAGTTCATCTCCGAGGTACGTAAGAGCAATACCTTTCATGGGAAACCCTGTTCATCCCCATAAGTGAGTCATAATTTCATGTTAAGTCATGATTTCAAGTTAGGGTTTTAAGATTCAAATATTTTAAGTGTTGTTCTTGAGTTTTGTCATAATTTCCTTCTATATGCTTTAAGTATTGTGAATTATTCCCCGAGTTAAGGTCATTCTTGAACTTAAATTTAGTTTCTATAACCAAGAGATTGTTTTCATATAAAGCTTATGACTTGGAAATTTGTATTGAAAGTTGATTTGATACTCCAATGGGTTTAACTATAGTCTTGTTATAAAGTATATTCAAAAGTAGTCAATTTATGAAAAGTTTATGAAAAAACCTTATGCATAATTTCATGACTTGAAAAGTGAAAAGAAGTTATCGTATCTTGAAAATTAAAGCAAAGTTATAAAGATTTAGAGCCAAGGCTCGCAGAGAAAGATATATCATATGTTTCTTGATACGATATTTTAGATACTAATATGGTTTCAAGAATATTTTTAAGACTATATTATGAGTAGCTAGGATGTTTTGGGAGGATTATTTAGCACCGAGTTGGGTATGAGTCTGAGGTCACGTGCCCCAGAACCACGTTGCCACCGTGGGCCTTCGGGCTAAGTTTTGGATCCATAAGTTATTATTTCGTCTTATACCCTGGCAAGGTAGAAGACGGCTCTTCTCAATGTGGGCAAGACATTGGACTCCATGTTGCTCACATGGTTTATGTCGGTTAAGAGAAACTCCCCAAAAGAAAACTAACTTATTTTGTGAGAATGTGTGATTGGTCGAGGCCAATACTTTAAAGAAAGTTTTATGAAGCATTGTTTTCAAGTTTTGTCCATACTTCAGTCATTTATTCTCTAGTCTCAGTTTTAGTTGATGAATTGTATTAAAGTTGTTTTATTACAATAGCGTAATTATTGTTATCGGATTTATATTTCATGAAGTTTACTATTTTAGTTTTTACATGCTTTTAATATTTTTAAATAACCTATTCAATTGCACTACTTTAGTCCCAACAGATTTGCAAGAAAAGGTCAGTAAGTCTGTGGTCCCATATCTCCTTTCTCATGTCATATGTTATGATTTAATTCAAAAGTTTATTCAGTTCAGTTTTCATTCCACTATTATGTACCAATACATTCAAAGTATTGACGCTCTTTTTGCGCTGCATCATTGGACGATGTAGTGCCCAGCTTTCAGATATGCAGGTTCGTGTTCAGACTTTTCAATAGGCTATGACATCAGCTTGAGGGATTTCTCATTCTCCCGAGGACTTAACAGTTTCTCAGTCACTAGTTTCTTTTGCTACATAAGGTTTTGTTGTACTGATGATGTAGTAGAGGCTTCATAGACATAGTCAAGTCAAGTCAGTTGTATCAGTTTATAAACATTTTTAATGTTTCAGTCAATGAAAGTTTAAGTTAATGTATTTCATTTTGCTTACAAAAGTTAGCCCATGTTTCCAGCTTCCGCATTTTATACAAAGTTCAGCTTTATTAATTACATGCTAGGCCAAGTTGTTCTCTCGGGCCATTCATGGTTCGGGTGCCGGTTACGTCCAGGGTGTAGGCTCGGGGCGTGACAAACTTGGTATCAGAGCATAGAGTTCAAGTGTCCTAGGGAATCTATGAAGTCGTATCGGTAGGATCTTGTTTATGGTTGTGAGGGCCCCACTTCTATAAATGAGGGACTACGGATATTTAAGAAAAGTTTCTCATTCTTTCTTACTCTAGACCGTGCAATAAAATTGTCCCTTAAGAACTTGTGTAAATTCATGCGCTGCTCCAAGTTCCTCCAACTACGCCTCATCTCCGAGGTGATAGAAGTAGTAAAGTTCAATCTCCTATCATGGTGGTTTCCTCAAACAGAGCCTGCATAAAGTTAAGAGACTGCACAAGGCTATGTCTATTGATACAAAAGATTTCACCCTTGTTCTTATGAATCGTGCATTAGAGCCAGAATAAGATGAGAATCCAGACCCTTCTCCAAGCCTTATTTTAGGAGGCACCTTTAAGGGGGATGAAAATATGTATTTAGAGTTGCAGGTAGTGATGTAACCTAAGAATAGTGTGAGTGTTGTGGTGATATGTTTTTAAGTATTAGTTGAAGTGTAGTAAGTATGGTGTAGATTTTATGGTAGTGTGTAAGGGAGGAGTTGTTGGTTATGATGTTGTTGAGTTTGTCACTGTGTTAGTATATATCATGCATAGGTTTTGAATGGAAGTATAGAGTGGTTAAGAATGGATAGGACTAGGTTGCACTTTGTTGCTTTGAAAAGAGAAATCCTTTGATGATTATAGAGTTGTAAAGCTAGTTTAGACAGATGATCGAATGAGTAGTAGGGTGTGAGAAAGGAAGTTGTACGGCCATATGATTTGAGTGTTAGGCTATAATTTTGAGTCACGAATGATCACTAAGGTAGGAAAAATATTGATTTTGGGAATTTAATTTATATATGTTGATGTGATGTTTGTGGGAAGTAAGTTGTTAAGTGTGAATGTGTTGAATGAAACCTTTAGGTAAGATGTGAAGATCTTGGCTAAGACTATAAGTGAAGAAGAGCCTTAGGGTGTGAGGGAAGGTAATGAGTGTTTAAAATAGTGAGTATGTGTAGTTACGTGGGGTCGTGAGTGGTAAGTGCCATGTGTGGATAGCTAGTGGGTTGGTATTGTGAAGTATAAAAGATGCTAAGGTGGTTGTAGAGAGTGTTCCTAAGGAGTAAATTGAGAGATTTCTAGATGGTTAGTGTTGAGTGTTTTGAGCATGGTGATGCTCTAGTTAATTTTAGTGGGGGTAGTTGCAGTCCTAAGTTATTAACTTTAATCTAAGGGGGAGATGGTGAGTTAAGAAAAGATTATTCTTAGCGTCATTGAGTTTCCTTTTTAGATATTTGGGCTTGGGTATGTCCGTATTTTACTTTGCTCGCATAATTACTCTCTAGGTTAGTCAAGACATTACTCTACTCCAGCTCTTGTGTGATTGCACTTCCTCTTCCAGTACATGACCCGTCCCTAGGAAAAGAAGAGGTTGTCTTACCTATGTTGTGAACTCCTAAGCATGTTCCACGTCTTCCAAGTCATAGTATTCATGCTCGAAAAGAACTTGGGTTTGTTTTACACATTTGGCTACATATCCTGATTTTTAATTTGAAACATCTTGACTCGTACTTACAGCCTAAGGGTTTAGGAGTGTTGAAAATAATTTGGTTCATTTTTCATGTTAGTGTTAACCATCATTCGAGGACCAATGATTCCAAGGGGGAGATATTGTAACACCCCAAAATTTCGACTAGGATTTGAATTATTCCTTGTATGAGTAAAGGCCCAAAACCCAATGTTTCCAATTAAATATAAGTGTTAGGATCAACTCCCTAGTGTAATGAGTTCTTTTGATGTAAATTATGGTCATAAGAAACATTTAGCGCAAAGTTGAGTTGAGAGCATTTCGATCAATCGAGTTTTAGTATGTGATTTTACTTGGGTCAACTTCAAATGAGTATAACTTTTGAAATATACAGAATTTTGTGACCCAAGACCCACCAAATGAAATATCTTCGAGTCTTCTTTCCAACGCCACCAACCGTTCAACCATACGAGTCCTGACTAAAATGTTATGATCATTTTACTAACATGACGCAGTGCAGTGAACTGGGCCGCGTTTTGGCCGACGAAAATTTATTTAAAAAGGTCTTATTTGTCCTTTCCACATCCCATAACCCTAATCGCGCCTATTAACTTCCCCTTAAACCCAAATTCAATCAGATTTCATAAGTCACGATAAACTTTTCTCCAATCTTATTCTCTCAAGCTTTCAACCTTCAAGTTGCAAGGAAAATCAAGCTAGGGCTCCAAATCCAAAGGAATCTTCTCCATAGATCATCTCCGAGGTACATAAGAGCAATACCTTTCATGGGAAACCCTGTTCATCCCCATAAGTGAGTCATAATTTCATGTTAAGTCATGATTTCAAGTTAGGGTTTTAAGATTCAAATATTTTAAGTGTTGTTCTTGAGTTTTGTCATAATTTACTTCTATATGCTTTAAGTATTGTGAATTATTCCCCGAGTTAAGGTCATTCTTGAACTTGAATTTGGTTTCTATAACCAAGAGATTGTTTTCATATAAAGCTTATGACTTGGAAATTTGTATTGAAAGTTGATTTGATACTCCAATGGGTTTAACTATAGTCTTGTTATAAAGTATATTCAAAAGTAGTCAATTTATGAAAAGTTTATGAAAAAACCTTATGCATAATTTCATGACTTGAAAAGTGAAAAAAAGTTATCGTATCTTGAAAATTAAAGCAAAGTTATAAAGATTTAGAGCCAAGGCTCGCAGAGAAAGATATATCATATGTTTCTTGATACGATATTTTAGATACTAATATGATTTCAAGAATATTTTTAAGACTATATTATGAGCAGCTAGTATGTTTTGGGAGGATTATTTAGCACCGAGTTGGGTATGAGTCAGAGGTCGCATGCCCCAGAACCACGTTGCCACCGTGGGCCTTCTAGCTAAGTTTTGGATCCATAAGTTATGATTTCGTCTTATACCCTGGCAAGGTAGAAGACGGCTCTTCTCAATGTGGGCAATACATTGGACTCCATATTACTCACATGGTTTATGTCGGTTAAGAGAAACTCCCCAAAAGAAAACTAACTTATTTTGTGAGAATATATGTAACACCCCGTATATTTCGGAACGCATGCGACTACCTTAATATTGACGGAATTATTTAAACTTGCTATATTTGGTGCAAGACTCATGAATGTTATTGGACTAAAATTAATCTTGTGATTATGGGCTCAACTTAAGGCCCAAATTCAACAAGAAAGACATGGCCCAAAAATGGAATTTTGACCCATTCATCTTGACCAAGTAAACATATTAATTATTGGACCAAGTGTTTGGCTAAGAAGGAAATTAAGGGACTATATAAAGTGGAAAATCAGATTTTAATTGAAGAAAACACACACGTCATTTCTAGAGTTTTCCACAAAATTCTCTCTACTCCCAAACCCTAAGGCAACTATCTTTTTGGACAAGATCACTCCTTTGCAAGCCTTGATAAGTGTTTACTCTTATAGTTTAGTATATTATATGCATAAGAGGTTGTGTAAATCATGTTGGTTATGTTTAATAAGTGTTGAGCAGTCCACTATTTGTAAAACAGTCCACTTTTGCTTAATCGGTAAAAGATTTGCCTTCTATATGGTTTAAACTTGAAAGGGGACTTAAGGTCTTGAAGGAATTGAATTAGATGGACTAAATTTCAGTATTTTTAAGTGTGGTGATGTCCCTAATTCGTTCCACTTGTGTATGGCTTGATGGAAATGTTTATACGTGTTTGTATATGGAACGTTTGACGTAGTGAAAGGAGAATACTTTTTTGTTATGTTAAAGTGAAATCTGAAACTGTGTGGACTGTTTTGGTATATTGTTGTGGAAGGTATTTATGTGACTTGATGGAATAATTATGTGGAGTTGTATTGAGGCGAAAATGTAAAGTAGAAACTTGGTGTAAAATCCTATCGGTTTGTGATGTCTACGTTGATTTGTGGACTGTTTTGGTAGTATGTGGACTGTTTTTGTGGTGTTGTTTTGCTGAAGCAGTAAGTTATAGGGTAATGTGGTGGAATAATTTTATTTGGTAGTATAATGAAGGGGGGAGTGATGCACCATGTGTTTTGGAGGTTGGACGATTTTTACTTTTCGTTAAGCACCTACTTACCGTCTTGTGAACTTGTAATGTAGTTAATGGTTGACGTGAGCTTCGTAATGTACTTGTGTTGTAGAGTAAAACGTAAGGAAGGAGCTGTATTATTGTATTCACATGTAGGACTATATATTCATATTGGGAAGCTAAGGTATGTAAGGTTACTTTTTCCGTATCTTTCTGCAGCACATAGTGTTCACATTGTCATTGTACTTGTTCCATTCCAAAATGATATAAGGTATCCCATTTTTGATTATTAATTATTGTTACTCACATGTTCCTTATTCATTGATCAATTGTGATTCACATGACTCATGTTCATTGTCTAATATTTCTAAGTTCCAAAAATGTTATGTTCCAAAGTTCCAATAAAGTCTTGTTCTAAAGTCCCAAAAATGTTACAACCTACAATATATCACTCTTATCATTAAAGAATGAAGTAATGCATAATTAGTTATATCCATGGGGTGCAATGAACAACTGCATGATGACTATTCCCCGAATTACGGGATGTATCCATGGGGTGGAAGGAACACTTGCATGATGTATCCATGGGGTGCAATGAACACCTGCATAATGTCTATTCCCACTATCACGGGATGTATCCATGGGGTGAAAGGAACCCCTGCATGATGATGTTATTTTTCCCACTGATCAGTTGGGCCCGGGCATTATATGATTGATGATTGAAGTCGTATGGTAAAGTAAACTACAGTAAAGTACAGTAAAGTAAAGAAAGCAATGTACATGGTTCCACACATACCTTACAGTGATTTATCTATATTGTTTACTCACTTGTACTTGATTCCACTAAAGTTCCTATATTACATACAGTTACTTATAGCCTTACATACTTAGTACATTCTTCGTACTAACGTCCCTTGAGGGACTTACCTTACTTGCTGCAGGAACAGGTGTCTGTAGACCTCCACAGTAGGCTACGAATCATCTACGGATTATTGGTGAGCTCCAGTTGGTTCGGGGCTTTCCGAGTCTTATATGTACATTTGTTTTGGTACTGTAATGTTGTATAAAGAGGGGACTTGTTCCGACTTTAGGGTGGTTATGCATATGTATCTGATAGAGGCTTTGTAGCATATGTGGTGAGATGAATAAAGGCATGTGTGTTCATTTTGGTTTGATGGCCCTAACGGCCAAGTTTCATATGTATATATATATTGCGTGTTTTCCATGACTTCCGTCATTGGTAATTTGTATCTAAATGAGATAGAGTGTTGCTCTTGTAGTAATATGCATATGAATGTACAGGAATGTAAATTGGTTCTCTCGGGCCTTAACGGCTTCGGGTGCCAGTCCGCCCCGTTGGAATTCGAGGCGTGACAAAAGTGGTATCAGAGTGGGTCGTCCTAGGGTGTCTACAAAGCCGTGTCTAAGTAGAGTCTTACTTATCGATGTGTTGTACACCACATTTATAAGTAGGAGGCGACGAGGCATTTAGGGGTTGTTTCTTTTCTTCATTTCCTAGATCGTGCAATAGAGCCAAAGTTATAGATGGAATCATTTCTGACCTCGAAAATTATTTTTCTTGTATTATAGCAAAATTCCGATGGCAAGAAGAGGAAGGGGGAAAAGCAAAAAGATAGACAGGATTGTTGGAGAAGGAACCAGTAGACCACCACCAGATCAAGTTAATCAGGGTGATGCTGAGAATGAATTTGTATCGCGGGCTTCCTCCACTCCTTCTGTTCCAGAAGAGTCGAGTAGGAGAGAAGTATCTGCTGAAACACCAGTTAATGCTACTGAGCAAGATATAAGGAATGCGGTGCACCTGTTGACTCATATAGTCGTTGCACAAAATCAAGGACAGGTTGGTCCAGCCTTTGCACAAAAGAGGGGTAATCAAAGGCAAAAGAGAATGGCACAAGAATCTGCAAGAGGGCCATCAAAGAGGGCTAGACCTATGGGACAGTTCATGGCGTCCCAAGGAGAATTTAGGTCTCGGGTGTTTAACAGACCGCCTATACCATTATTTCCTCATTCTACAGTAAATGTTCTACCTCGATCCCAAGGGTTTAAAGGCAACCAGTTCGGGCAAAGAAGTGGGATTCAGGATTCACGGACAGTAGAGTATCAATCACAAGGAAGTAGGAGACAACCGAAGACCCCTCTTCAGCCGTGTCAGTGCTGCGGAAGGTTTCATCTAGGTGAATGTCGGTTGGGGACGAATGTCTGCTTTTGGTGCGGTATGCCGGGTCACAAAATGCGAGAGTGCCCACAGAGGGCCACTGGTAGTATGACACGACCTATGGGGTCAGCTATTGTGTTATCATCGTCAGTGTCGACACCCAATTTTGGCTCTCCTTTTTCCTAAAATTAACTTCTCGATGCTTATGAGTCCTGGATATTTGTTTTCCTTATTATTTAACATTAATTTCAATAAAATTAACACCAATGACAATTTTTCAAAATATTATATTATTCTTATAATTATTATTCTTCTATCAAATTACTTATATCGTATGTTATAAAATTACCCGCAAAAATGAATTAATATAATAATATATCTTAATTCATTATCTTCACTATTTTTCTATATATATATATATATATATAAATAAATAAATATATGCCAGCGTATTAACTTTTATTTCAAAGACTCTCAATAATCCTCACTATACCATTATATTTTTTTTTTCTCTTTTTGCAAATTTACTTTATTTTACTTTTTATTTAATTTTTAAGTTATAGCTATACGTATTTAAAATATAAAGTATATACGTATTTAAAATCGTGCACATGTGTATACGCACCTATACATGTGAAAATATATATGTATATATGTACATCTTTTGGAGAAATTAACTAGGACGAAACAAGCATCGTTAAATTAATTAAGCAAAAAAATAACAATTGGGAAAATCAGATTTTCCTAAATTAATTTATCTACACTTTTGGGCCAATTCTTTACCTAAAACTATCCAGCCCAACCCAACTTAAAGACCTGACCCGGCCCAAACCCCTTTTTTACTTAACCTAACCAGCCCCCCCCCCCTAATTCCTAATACTCCCTCACCTCTCTCGTTCATTCTCAACCAAATGAACCCCAACCAGAAAAACACAAACATCGAACATCTTCTCTCTCTCTCTTTTGCCTGCGATGGCAGCCCTTAGACCACCGAAAAATGACAATTTCCAGTGGTCCGCACCCTTCTCCCCCCACTTTATCTCTTCTATCCATCAATCTCGCAGCCTCCCACCAACTTTATATCCCCTCTATCACCTTTTTCTTAAGCAAATCAGACCTCAAAAGCACCCCCGCCACTACTTTTTCTTCTCGGGAAGTGAAGAATTTAAAGAATCCATCGGATTTGGGCTCTTTACCCCTTCAATCCGATGGATCGGAGTATTACACCTCCAAATCGTCCTTTTTCCTTTTTAGTCGATCTGAAAAAGGTAAACCCAACCCTTTTATTTCATCATTGTTCAGAAAATTAGCTTCCCAAGAATTCAAATTTTGAATTCTTGGAGCCTCCATTATAGCCGTTTGAGCTCCCAACTTTCGGATATAAAAAGGGGCCTTGGGCGTCCATTTTTAGGAGGAAAAAAAAAAGGAGGGGGGCGGACAGAGAACGGGAATTGGAACCCAAGTATCAACAAGTTCGTACTACTACTTGCTTCTTATTTGTTCTCTTTCCAAAGTTCGAAGCGTAAGTACGAGTTTTGGAGTCGAGTTCACAGTCGGGATCTTGACGGAAAGCCTCAGTTTCGCTGCCCAAAACAAGGTACGAATTCGCCCCTTTCTGTCCCACTTTCATTTTATTTTCCTTCATCTTATTCTGATTCGGTGCGTTGGATACATGATTTTGTTCTAAATTTCATTGTTGTTGCTTTTCATCACCTTTGAGGATAAAAAAATATAAGTTTTGAATTCTGAAAAGTTGTTTTGTGTGTGAATACTCGGGTCTATACACATGCGCATATAGGTGTTTGTTTAGTTTTAGGACTGCTGGTTCTATTTTAAATTTATTTTTACGTTTCGATGCGAGTCTGATATGGTCTCATGAATAACTGTAAATGTGATTTCCATCCCGTCTTAACTCTATTGTTGCCTTTCTGCTGAAATTATCTACAATGTGAATTTTAACTATTGTTTGTATGTTTTTCTGTCATTGCCCGTTTTCTCGAAAATAAAACGTACGGATGTATTCGTTTAAATTACATTGTGACTTTGCTATAACATTCTTCACACATGATTCTTTCTTTTTCTGAAAAAAAAAGAACAATAGATACAAGTTTGTTAGTTGAAGCATAAAGTTGTTGTTATTTTGTTTTTCTCACTGTTTTTGTCTCCTTTTATTTTACTTTTGTTTAATCTAAGCCTATGTGTGTATTCGAACGACCTCCAAGTCATTTAAGGGTCTGTGTGTGTTGAAATGTGTTTATTTTTGTTTCCTTTCACTCTTTGCCAAATATAAGAATTTGATGTTTAGTTAGTTCATTGATTTGCATACTCCTTCCAGTGAATAAAACAACAAGGAACTTGTTAGTTTTGCAATGACATGATTCGATCCTTGACCCATTAAATTGGCAGACCAACCTTGCTTCTATTTGTGTTCTTACGGCCCTTATGTGTAAATGTGCGTTTGTGTTTTTTCCCAAATTTGAGTAAAGGGTGTTCAACGATTTCACCCTTAGCCTTGTTAGAGTCCCCTGCTGGAAATTTGTTTTGATTTCGAAATGAGATTTTTCTTGTCAATGCGAAGGATTTGTAATTAACTCAAAAACTTCAGCTGTGTTCCAAAATTAGTGAGTTATGGTTAAAGGATTCGATTTCTCACGAACTTGAAAGGTCTAACCTTGATAAGCTTGTTTAACTCTCCCCTTCATGTTTTTACTAGTGAGTTTGAATAGAAATAAAGGGGTCTAATTTGATTTATGTTGTCATGTACCGAGTCTTCGGAAAACCTTTAGCTTGGAATTGCTTTAGATTTTCTTTAGAATGGAATGACATTATATTTAATAGTTTGAGACATGGTAGGATTGTTTGCCTGTAGCTTTATACAAGTTCTGTTTTGCAAAATATGCACCTATTAGCTCTATTTGGGTAATAGTTTGCCAGATTCATGTTTAAGTTTATTTATTTATTTATTTTTCTCTTATGTCTTGCCTAATTATTATATTGGAGGTTTGAGTTATTTGGTCACAAATTGTACATTATTTTCGTTACTTATTTACTTCATTCAAGTTCAGTTTCTAATCCTTATCATCTTCTTCGTTTCATCTGAACTCGGGATTTGGAGTGTCAAGCGAAACTCATTTTTGACCCAAATATCGGGTCAATCGCTATAGGATCGTCAGAGCTTGGGGTCTAAATTGCTAGGAGCCAGTTCCTTCAATAGGAATTTATAGTATCGAGTTCCTCACCTTCCTCATTACTCTATTGTTCGCATTTATTTCACTAACTTTGTATTACTTCGAATATGTACCTGTGTGGTTTGATTAAAATTGATTAGCTTTTATTTTGTTTAATTTTGATTAGCTTAAAAGATCTCTTGGTTTCCTTCGGTTGATCTCTTACCCGCTAGATGTTTTATATACGTAGTAGCGCCATATTATCTAAGCATTAATTTTATACTCACGAATAAACGTTTTTTTTAGAATAAAAGAGGTAAATTTTGGTTTTAAGTGCAATCTAAAAAAGAAAAATACGTTTTTGGAATTGATTAATGGTTAGCTCTTCTAATTAGAGTTTTAAAGGAATCGGTAAGTGATTTTAATTAGCCAAGCCCTTTTAATTTTGAAAGTAATTCATTCATCAAAGTGCGATATTTAATTACTACATACCATATTTATTTCTCAACTCTATTTCAAGTTCTCGGATTTTAAAGGCCTCAAAAACGCAAGGTATATATATGTTCTACGCTACCGTATACAAGGTACACTGTACTACTATTATTACTATTGTTATTATTATTATTCTTATTACAATTCCATTACTCTCATTATTATAATTGTTGTTGTTATTATTATTATTATTATTATTATTATTGCTATTAGTTTATTTCAACTTTATTACACCACTTTACTATCATATTTAGATCTCACTTAGTTCAATCTAAATCTCTTTGGATTTCACAAACCAAATGAATTTTTTACATCTTTTTCATATATTTCTAAAATATTCATATATTTATGTTTATTTTAAAGAAATTCTTTCATACTTTAAAGTACACTTTCTTTACTTTATAATGAATTTATTTCACATATTCAACTCCATATATTTTAAACATATTTTCTTGCAAAATTATAAGGTTTTATACCCTTTTTTATTATTACAATAAAAATACTATTTTTTCTCCAATATTTTTAAAATATTCACACATATATTCTGCAATACTTATATTACTTCCTTGTATATGGTAGCGGTATATTTTATATGTCTTAAGTTTCTTTTTTTAAAAAATAAAAAATAAAAAATAAAGGTTTTCTTATCACTATTTTAGCAAATAACGAAGCATATATTTCCCAAATACTTTTTTAAACTAAGTTTAAGGACTATTTTCGGCTAGGCTCTGAGGGGTGCTTAATACCTTCCCCTCGAGTAACCAAAACCCTTACCCGGAATCTCAAATGTTTTTCAAAAACCAAAACAGAGTTTTACATTACACAAAAATGGTTTTCCTAATTTTTCCTAAAAGTTAGGTGGCGACTCAAAACAAACAATTTTTCAAAAACCACACAGAGAGAGTCGACGACCCCTTATGTTACGGTGCTGTTTCGATCGATTCGAAACGGGGCGCGACAGCGTGGCGACTCTGCTGGGGAGTTTAACTTAGGTTTTATCTTATTAGGCTTAGTTTAGGAATTTATTTGGAATATTTGTTTATTTTCCGTACATTGCTTGCCTTATTTATATCATGCTTTGTTTGAAAGGACGCAGGCCAAATCCAAACCTGCGTTCCTTATTTGCTTGAAAACACTACTTGTTATCGTTTTCTCATTTGCACTTTCTATCGAGTCTTTGGCCGTACAAAAACACACACTGAACACGCGAGAGGTGTCCTGCACTTCTCCGAACCTTTCTTGGAATCCTTAGTTTCAGAGTCGGTGCAATTATGTTAGTGCGCCTTCTCGCAGTTATTCAGTCCTACTCTTAAATCTCTAGGAAAAACTCTTACTCTAGAAATAGGTCATGTTGCATACACCTTAGGCGGGACGGTCCAAGGTATCGTCTCCGCAACTAGGAAGCCGCCCTTTTGTTAGAAGGTTATGTACCTTACGACATATTTTGTGAAAATTAATTTAGATAGTCCAGAGACCGAACACTAGTGGATTCAGAACAATTTTGTTGGCCTTCCTCTAATTCCGTCGATGATGTGGATTTTTTTTTTATTTTTATTTTTTTGTTCAAAAAAAAAAAAAAAACTGTCTTCATTCAATTTCCTTTTCAAGTCAATGGATGTACAATATGACAAAAACTCCATCCACATCCGACATATTTCTAATCAAACGGGTGTGGGATATTACCAAATCTCCCCCCAATACTTAATTTCTTCCTTCCACTCAACATATGTGGAGTATTAGATAAAACTCCGCCTTGGTTTGACATCTTTTTCATGGCAACGATTGTGGGATATCTTTCATCCCCATCATTGTTTGACTCTTTATTTCCCATCCATGATCACGTGTTGTTATTAACACTTTGTTTGTATATGAAATCCATATCATAGGGTGCCCTTTACTATAGATGGAGCCTTAAGATTCTCTCTTTCTTATGCCTCACTTTTTCAAAAGCACCATTTTAGCCTACTCCTATCCTTTCGTACTAATGTACGCCCTTACAACATCTTTTGTTACCGTCAATCCGTCATCACGGTTTATCTTGGCCTTACTATTCTTTCTTCAAAAAATCCTGAATTGCTCTGAATCCAAAACGTGACGAGACCTGGATCCATCTATATCAATTTGTTTGGACGTAGTCCTACCTCTGGAGAAGAGAGGTTCCAAAATGCAGGATGCGTTTGCTTGACATTATATGAATACTTAACCCAACATGAATATGCTTGTATAGTGACTTAAACTGACTCTTTTCCTTTGTATTTTTTGCAATTATTTTCTTTACCCCCCGACAGAAGTTGATTCGTGTTGACAATCGAGTTGGCCGACCACCCTTACTTCACCAGGTCCAAGTCATCGACATTGCCTCGACGTAGTTGGGTTGTTCAAGGAAGAAACTCCACTATGTCTGATCCAACTGCTCCTAATCCAATTGGTACGGGGAATATCACGATTATCAATGAACCTCCTGAAACTTCTGAAATTAGAGCCACTATTCAACACGACGAGCACGTCGCTCACTTTACTCAAGAGGTCGAGGATTTGCGGGGACAATTGAATCGGGTTAGGGACTTGACCAACTTATCCATTACACTTCAAAGCCTACCTCTTGAACACAGAAATACTGCACCTAACCCACCATGTTTTCCATCACTTGACTCACCAGTTCTCGAACACTTTCCTCCTCAACATCCCCCACCTACCAACAACAATCTACCTCCAACCACCTCAGCAAATCCACCAAATCAACCACCTATCTACACTCCTCCACAAAATCAACCACCCACCTACACTACCTATGTTGCTCCTCCTAATCCACCACCTGTTAACCTGCCGAATCAACCTCCAATTCATATTCCTTATATTTCTCCATCCGCTAACACTTATCCACTACCTACAACTACCCCTTCAAACCAACCAAATCAACCACTCGTTAATACCCCTTGTAATCCACCACCACCTCCAATCCAAAATACTCCTGCCGCACAAAATCATCCAGCCCAGTATATACAAGGGGCACATGTTGCCACTCCTTACACGCAACATGTTCCTCCTGTATATGCAGGAGAAAGTCAAACCTTTACCAACCCAATAACGGTCAAGTTCCAACCCGAGGTAGATCAGTATGAGGAAATAGAGAAGGATGCCAAGGCCAAGGCCGACAATGTGTTAGCAAGAGAGGTTCGTGACCTTAAGGAAGTAATGAGAAACCTCCAAACTACTAGGGGAAGCAAAAACCTAGAGTATGATGATCTATGTGTGCAACCCGACATTGACTTGCCCATTGGGTACAAACCACCAAAATTTGACTTGTTCAGTGGAGTCGGTGACCCTCATACACATTTGAGGGCCTACTGTGACAAGTTGGTAGGAGTAGGGAGAAACGAAATGATTAGGATGAAGTTGTTCATAAGAAGTTTGTCTGGTGAAGCTCTCGCTTGGTACACACAACAGGATCTCCGTAAATGGCGTGGGTGGAATGATATGGCACAAGACTTCATAGATCGGTTCAAATTCAACACTGAAATCACACCAGATAGGTTCTACTTGGCTAAGTTGAAAAAGAAATCAACTGAGACATTTCGCGAGTATGCGCTCCGTTGGAGGGCAGAAGCAGCTAGAGTCCAACCACCGATGAATGAAAGTGAAATGACTGCTACTTTCATTGAATGCCAAGATAACAACTTATACTATGAGAAAATGATAACCATGATGGGACAAAAGTTCATGGTAGTCGTTAGAATGGGGGAAATCTTGGAGGCTGAGATCAAATCTGGGAGAATCCAAGACTATACAACTTTGCAAGCTGCAAGCAAAGCAATTCAATATGGTCCCATCAACGGGAACAAAAAGAAGAAGGAAGATGTATCTGCTGTTGTTATTGACCAAGGACACAAGCCAAGTCAAACTCCTCTCTACCTAAATCAACCACATCAACCCATTTATCCTTACCAGTATGGCGAAGCTTCCCAAATGCTTTACTATCCTCCACCAACTACTTATCCTGTCTACAACACCCAGGCAAATTATTACCAACCTCGAGCCCCTATTTTCCAAACTCCATACCTATACCAGTCTGTCCAAGCTCCAACCCACCAAAATCACCCACATGCTGCACCCAGGGCCCGTCCAAACCCTGAAACCAAAACTACTCGCAACTATATTAAAATTGTTGAACCATATGCTCAGTTATTTGAAAGGTTGAAAACAACAGGCATAATACAACCTATTGAAGGAAAGATCTCAGATCCTATTCCAAAATGGTTCGATGGTTCCAAGCATTGTGCATATCATTCTTGAGTTGTTGGGCACGATACTGAGGATTGTTATGATCTTAAAAACAAGATTGAAGCCTTAATCAAGGAAGGAGCGATCCAACTTGCTGGACCTCAGCCCAATGTGAACAACAACCCTCTACCAAATCATGGGAATGCTAATGTGAACATGATAACTATCGAAGAAGATTGGGATTTGAAAAAAACCATCGTACCAATTGAAAAAGTCGAAAAAGATGTATCATCAACAACAGTCCAAGAAGCAGCATCAACGGAGGTTACTACTACTAGCACCAAGACACCGACTATTTGGGGTGCCGAACCAGAAGAGGTTTTGAAGAATTGGACTTGTACTCCATACCTGGTTCGCCGGGGATCTTGGTAGATTGAACAAGTAGTAGTAGCACTTTTGAAATGGCACGATTCTGAAAATTGAGGCTTGATCGTGCCTAAAACTTCATGTTGTTTTGCCTCATCTTTTGAAAGCTTAATTACAAAATCTATGAATGCATTTTCTATTTTCCTTTAATTTTCTACTACGTATTACTTTCTAGCTTTTTTTAATATATATAAATTATCAAATCTGTCAATTACGATTGTGACATAATGAAACAAATGAACAAAGTTTGATACCAAGCAAGACTCTGAAGGATGTGAAGCTGACTAAGAGTTAGAACAACCAACCAAAGGAACATGACAAGCACGGAAATATTCGATCACGAAGAATATCCATTCAAGAGAAGTCAAGACTCTACATAAGGGAAGGCTTAGATAGGTTTTATGTGAATATAGCTTTCACTTTTCATGTAATATACGAACTACGTTTCGACTGGATTCCCTTGGCGGGATACGTAGGCAGCCCACATAGGGTTCGGTTTTACTATAGCAAAAAAAAATTTAAAAAATCCCTTATTTGTAATAGGAAAACTACGCCTTACCTGATTCCCTCAGCGGGATACGTAGGCTACCCACATATGGTTCGGTCACATTAGGGTAGAAACTAGAAATCCTTACTTATGTAATTCTGAACTACATACGGCCTGATTTCCTTGGCAGAATATGTAGGCAACCCATATTGGGTTCGGCCCATTTATTAGAAAAATCCTAAAGTATTTTTATGTACCTTGAACTACGTTCTGACCTGATTCTCTCGGCGAGATACGTAGGCAACCTATTTAAGGTTCGGTCTCATCTCCAATAATTTTAGTATGTTTTTTAGAAACCAAAACTAGGGCAGATTTTGAGAAGACGCAAACGGGAATGATTGGACATGGTCAAGATAAATTTGACCCGGTCTACCAGACAAGGAGTAATAAGATAAAGGACGTTTCATTTTCAAAAGTGTCACGATCTAAAATTGACAGAAGTTTTACAACCTATATACATATTCTTTACATATATGTATATAGATATCCTTTAAATGTTTATATATATATTTTTGAAAATGCCTTCATTACTTGTCCATTTGCCAAGTCTCGATGGAGATCAGGAGGTCTGAACAGACAAGATGAACGGAGGGTCAACAAAGTCAAGCTTCGAGTCGACACGAATCAGCACCCCCCTCCCAACTAAGAATTTTTCTTTGAGTGCAGGGACAACAAAGATACAAGGATGACAACACTAGGTTAATGTCAAGTCTACCAATCATGGCCAAAAGCATCATTTGGCCCCTACAAGGAATTGCTCATCAAGGATAAATATCAAAGATCAGAGGACGACATTCAACCAATCACAATCGTCATCTGCAGCCGAGCGGCTCCACTTATTTTATTTTTTACTCCACTAGCTTCTTTTATAATTCACTTTACCCATATAATAATTTCACCTTAAATTTTTACAGGAATCAACGATAGGCCTTCGAAAACGAGTGGATATATCATTTGGCCGCCACACGGCTTTATTTCTCATCCGTCATCTACTTTACTCTTACTTTATGACTTTATTTAATAACTTTACTCTAAAGTTTATTTTCAGGATTTACGACAATCAACATTTGTCTCTGAAGAAAACTGGAGACTCATTCATCATCAAGTCCCCAAAGACAATCGGAGGATTTTTACAGCAATCAACATCATGTCCTCGAAGACAACCGAAGACGCCCTCATCATCAAGTCTTCAAAAACAACTGGAGACGTCATGCATCATTAATTCTCCGAAGACAATCGGAGACATCATCGAGTCCCTGAAGACAAACGGCGGCCTCATTCAATATTAAAGTTTTCGAAGACAAACGGAGATTACATTACATCATCAACATAAGCCGAGCGGCTACACTCTTACTTTACTCTCTGCTTTACCAATTATTTAAAATCATTTTACCTACTTTAATGACTTTACCTTAAACCTTACAGACATTATTAATCATCAAGTCTTCAAAAACAACAGGAGACTTCATGCATCGTTAACTCTCTAAAGACAACCAGAGACATCATTCATCATTGAGTTCCGAAGACAAGCGGAGGCCTCATTCAACATTAAAGTTTTCGAAGACAACCGGAGAATTCATTATATCATCTGCATTAGCCGAGCGGCTACACTCTTACTTTAATCTCTACTTTTTATATATTTTAATATTTTTATTCGATTGGTAACTTTACCGTGAGTTTCATTTTGATAGGAAGTACAATTTACAACAACAAGACATACATCACAACGTGGAACTATGTCTAAGCAGCAAACTGGGGCAAGCTAGCGGAATGTCAAGCATCCCTAGTTACGTCAAGGGTTCTCGAAACTCAACTCGACTCAATTCTCACATTCAGATCTGATTTCATAACTCTTTTACATCCTATTGAGCGTAGTCATATCCATTTCATTCGTGCTAAAATCTTCGCAGTCATCACCAAAAGAACTCAGTGTTACCATAATTCTACACTGGGCAAATTTTGAAGTGGATCAAAATTAGCTATGATTCGAACTACATCGGGCTGATTCTCATGAAACCTGAGATACGTAGGCTACTCAGAGACCAGAGTTCGGTCAAATCCATAATCACAATCATGGTGGCTTTAGCTTCACCATTCCACTTTTCGGGTGCAGCTTTTTCGAAACCAATCTAATTTACCAGTCAAGACAAAATTGGTTTATGTCAACGTCTTCGCCCATAGACTCTTTCATTATCTATGTACGAAGAGGGGCAAGCTATCGACACCCAATTTTGGCTCTCCTTTTTCCTAAAATTAACTTCTCGATGCTTATGAGTCCTGAATATTTGTTTTCCTTATTATTTAACATTAATTTCAATAAAATTAACACCAATGACAATTTTTCAAAATATTATCTTCTTCTTATAATTATTCTTCTTCTATCAAATTACTTATATCGTATGTTATAAAATTACCCGCAAAAATGAATTAATATAATAATATATCTTAATTCATTATCTTCACTATTTTTCTATATATATATATATATATATAAATAAATATATGCCAGCGTATTAACTTTTATTTCAAAGACTCTAAATAATCCTCACTATACCATTATATTTTTTTTTTCTCTTTTTGCAAATTTACTTTATTTTACTTTTTATTTAATTTTTAAGCTATAGCTATACGTATTTAAAATATAAAGTATATACGTATTTAAAATCGTGCACATGTGTATACGCACCTATACATGTGAAAATATATATGTATATATGTACATCTTTTGGAGAAATTAACTAGGACGAAACAAGCATCGTTAAATTAATTAAGCAAAAAAATAACAATTGGGAAAATCAGATTTTCCTAAATTAATTTATCTACACTTTTGGGCCAATTCTTTACCTAAAACTATCCAGCCCAACCCAACTTAAAGACCTGACCCGGCCCAAACCCCTTTTTTACTTAACCTAACCAGCCCCCCCCCCCTAATTCCTAATACTCCCTCACCTCTCTCGTTCATTCTCAACCAAATGAACCCCAACCAGAAAAACACAAACATCGAACATCTTCTCTCTCTCTCTTTTGCCTGCGATGGCAGCCCTTAGACCACCGGAAAATGACAATTTCCGGTGGTCCGCACCCTTCTCCCCCCACTTTATCTCTTCTATCCATCAATCTCGCAGCCTCCCACCAACTTTATATCCCCTCTATCACCTTTTTCTTAAGCAAATCAGACCTCAAAAGCACCCCCGCCACTACTTTTTCTTCTCGGGAAGTGAAGAATTTAAAGAATCCATCGGATTTGGGCTCTTTACCCCTTCAATCCGATGGATCGGAGTATTACACCTCCAAACCGTCCTTTTTCCTTTTTAGTCGATCTGAAAAGGGTAAACCCAACCCTTTTATTTCATCATTGTTCAGAAAATTAGCTTCCCAAGAATTCAAATTTTGAATTCTTGGAGCCTCCATTATAGCCGTTTGAGCTCCCAACTTTCGGATATAAAAAGGGGCCTTGGGCGTCCATTTTTAGGAGGAAAAAAAAAAGGAGGGGGACGGACAGAGAACGGGAATTGGAACCCAAGTATCAACAAGTTCGTACTACTACTTGCTTCTTATTTGTTCTCTTTCCAAAGTTCGAAGTGTAAGTACGAGTTTTGGAGTCGAGTTCACAGTCGGGATCTTGACGGAAAGCCTCAGTTTCGCTGCCCAAAACAAGGTACGAATTCGCCCCTTTCCGTCCCACTTTCATTTTATTTTCCTTCATCTTATTCTGATTCGGTGCGTTGGATACATGATTTTGTTCTAAATTTCATTGTTGTTGCTTTTCATCACCTTTGAGGATAAAAAAATATAAGTTTTGAATTCTGAAAAGTTGTTTTGTGTGTGAATACTCGGGTCTATACACATGCGCATATAGGTGTTTGTTTAGTTTTAGGACTGCTGGTTCTATTTTAAATTTATTTTTACGTTTCGATGCGAGTCTGATATGGTCTCATGAATAACTGTAAATGTGATTTCCATCCCGTCTTAACTCTATTGTTGCCTTTCTGCTGAAATTATCTACAATGTGAATTTTAACTATTTTTTGTATGTTTTTCTATCATTGCCCGTTTTCTCAAAAATAAAACGTACGGATGTATTCGTCTAAATTACATTGTGACTTTGCTATAACGTTCTTCACACATGATTCTTTCTTTTTCTGAAAAAAAAATGAACAATAGATACAAGTTTGTTAGTTGAAGCATAAAGTTGTTGTTATTTTGTTTTTCTCACTGTTTTTGTCTCCTTTTATTTTACTTTTGTTTAATCTAAGCCTATGTGTGTATTCGAACGACCTCCAAGTCATATAAGGGTCTGTGTGTGTTGGAATGTGTTTATTTTTGTTTCCTTTCACTCTTTGCCAAATATAAGAATTTGATATTTAGTTAGTTCATTGATTTGCATACTCCTTCCAGTGAATAAAACAACAAGGAACTTGTTAGTTTTGCAATGACATGATTCGATCCTTGACCCATTAAATTGGCAGACCAACCTTGCTTCTATTTGTGTTCTTATGGCCCTTATGTGTAAATGTGCGTTCGTGTTTTTTTCCAAATTTGAGTAAAGGGTGTTCAACGATTTCACCCTTAGCCTTGTTAGAGTCCCCTGCTGAAAATTTGTTTTGATTTCGAAATGAAATTTTTCTTGTCAATGCGAAGGATTTGTAATTAACTCAAAAACTTCAGCTGTGTTCCAAAATTAGTGAGTTATGGTTAAAGGATTCGATTTCTCACGAACTTGAAAGGTCTAACGTTGATAAGCTTGTTTAACTCCTCCCTTCATGTTTTTACTAGTGAGTTTGAATAGAAATAAAGGGGTCTAATTTGATTTATGTTGTCATGTACCGAGTTTTCGGAAAACCTTTAGCTTGGAATTGCTTTAGATTTTCTTTAGAATGGAATGACATTATATTTAATAGTTTGATACATGGTAGGATTGTTTGCCTGTAGCTTTATACAAGTTCTGTTTTGCAAAATATGCACCTATTAGCTCTATTTGGGTAATAGTTTGCCAGATTCATGTTTAAGTTTATTTATTTATTTATTTTTCTCTTATGTCTTGCTATTTATTTATTTTTCTCTTATGTCTTGCTATTTATTTATTTTTCTCTTATGTCTTGCCTAATTATTATATTGGAGGTTTGAGTTATTTGGTCACAAATTGTACATTATTTTCGTTACTTATTTACTTCATTCAAGTTCAGTTTCTAATCCTTATCATCTTCTTCGTTTCATCTGAACTCGGGATTTGGAGTGTCAAACGAAACTCATTTTTGACCCAAATATCGGGTCAATCGCTATAGGATCGTCAGAGCTTGGGGTCTAAATCGCTAGGAGCCGGTTCCTTCAATAGGAATTTATAGTATCGAGTTCCTCACCTTCCTCATTACTCTATTGTTCGCATTTATTTCACTAACTTTGTATTACTTCGAATATGTACCTGTGTGGTTTGATTAAAATTGATTAGCTTTTATTTTGTTTAATTTTGATTAGCTTAAAAGATCTCTTGGTTTCCTTCGGTTGATCTCTTACCCGCTAGATGTTTTATATACGTAGTAGCGCCATATTATCTAAGCATTAATTTTATACTCACGAATAAACGTTTTTTTTAGAATAAAAGAGGTAAATTTTGGTTTTAAGTGCAATCTAAAAAAGAAAAATACGTTTTTGGAATTGATTAATGGTTAGCTCTTCTAATTAGAGTTTTAAAGGAATCGGTAGGTGATTTTAATTAGCCAAGCCCTTTTAATTTTGAAAGTAATTCATTCATCAAAGTGCGATAATTAATTACTACATACCATATTTATTTCTCAACTCTATTTCAAGTTCTCGGATTTTAAAGGTCTCCAAAACGCAAGGTATATATATGTTCTACGCTACCGTATACAAGGTACACTGTACTACTATTATTACTATTGTTATTATTATTATTCTTATTACAATACTATTACTTTCATTATTATAATTGTTGTTGTTGTTATTATTATTATTATTATTATTATTATTATTATTGCTATTAGTTTATTTCAACTTTATTACACCGCTTTACTATCATATTTAGATCTCACTTAGTTCAATGTAAATCTCTTTGGATTTCACAAACCAAATGAATTTTTTACATCTTTTTCATATAATTTCTAAAATATTCATATATTTATGTTTATTTTAAATAAATTCTTTCATACTTTAAAGTACACTTTCTTTACTTTATAATGAATTTATTTCACATATTCAACTCCATATATTTTAAACATATTTTCTTGCAAAATTATAAGGTTTTATACCCTTTTTTATTATTACAATAAAAATACTATTTTTTCTCCCATATTTTTAAAATATTCACACATATATTCTGCAATACTTATATTACTTCCTTGTATATGGTAGCGGTATATTTTATATGTCTTAAGTTTCTTTTTTAAAAAATAAAAAATAAAGGTTTTCTTATCACTATTTTAGCAAATAACGAAGCATTTATTTCCCAAATACTTTTTTAAAGTAAGTTTAAGGACTATTTTCGGATAGGCTCTGAGGGGTGCTTAATACCTTCCCCTCGAGTAACCAAAACCCTTACCCGGAATCTCAAATGTTTTTCAAAGACCAAAACAGAGTTTTACATTACACAAAAATGGTTTTCCTAATTTTTCCTAAAAGTTAGGTGGCGACTCAAAACAAACAATTTTTCAAAAACCACACAGAGAGAGTCGACGACCCCTTATGTTGCGATGCTGTTTCGATCGGTTCGAAACGGGGCGCGACAGTCAGGTGTACAGCTTATGGGGCCTGGCAAAGGTTCTAGAGGGACAGTTGGTGCTAGTGAAACCCAGAACCGTACCTACGCCTTAGCGGATCGACAGAATTTGGAGGCTTCTCCTGATGTAGATACAGGTACACTATTCATATTTTTACATAAGGTATATGTATTGATTGATCCGGGTTTTACCCTATCATATGTTACTCCCTTGATTGTTGAAAAAAAATATAAATAAAAGGACACCAGAATTATTAGTTAAATCATTTGGAGTATTACACCCATGGGTGAGTCTATTGTAGCTAAGAAAATCTGTCGTAATTGCATACGCACTGTTTGTGGTCATAATATGTTGGCTGCTCTTGTTGGACAACTGATGGAGTTTGATATTATAACGGGTATGGATTGGCTGGCTTCTTGTTATCCACAGGAAATGGCCAGTACATTCCTTTTTTCCTAGAAAGACCTTCCTTGAATGGAAGGGTAATGTTGGAGCACCGAGAGGTAAAGTTCTTTCTTATCTTAAGGCAAGGAAAATGATACTCTAAGGGGTACATATGCCACCTAGTAAGAGTGCAGGATACTGATGTGAAGCCACCAACTCTTCAATCGATTTCGGTGGTAAATGAAATTTTTGAGGTAGTTCCTGAAGATCTTCCAGGTTTACCTCTAGAACGGGAAGTAGTGTTGGTATTGAGGTAATGCCAGGTACTCAGTCTATCTCTATTCCTCCGTATAAAATGGTCCCAGCAGAATTACGGGAGGTAACAGAGCAATTAAAAGATTTCCTGGAAAGGGATTTATAAGACCTAGTATGTCCCCTTGGGGTGCACCAGTGTTATTTGTACGGAAGAAAGATGGTATACTGAGAATGTGTATTGATTGTTAGCAACTGGATGAAGTAATGTTTAAGAATAAATATTCCCTCCCCAGAATTGATGATTTATTTGACCAATTATAGGGTGCCAAAACATTTTTTTTTCAAAAGATTGACTTGAGATCGGGATATCACCAAGTAAGGGTTAAAGAGCAAGATATACCCAAGACAACTTTTCGAATACGATATGGTCACTATGAAATTCTAGTTGCGTCATTTGGGCTAACCAATGCACCCGCAGTTTTTATGGATTTGATAAATAAGGTGTTTAAGCCATTTCTAGACGTGTTCGTGACCGTGTTCATAGATGATAGTTTAGTTTAATCAAGATCACAAAAGGACCACGCTAATCACTTACGGCAAGTGTTGCAGATTCTTCGTGACTGTAAGTTATATGCAAAGTTCTCTAAGTGTGAATTTTGGTTAAAATCTGTAGCATTCTTAGGTCACATGGTATCAGATGAAGGAACAAGGGTTGATACACAAAAGATAGAATCCGTGAAGAATTGGCTAAAACCTACGACGCCCACAGAGATTCGTAGTTTTCTTAGGTTGGCCGGCTATTACAGAAAGTTTGTTGGAGAGTTTTTCTTCCATTTCAGTACCCTTAACAAGCTAACACACAAAACAACCACATTTCAGTGGAATGATACATATGAGAAGAGTTTCCAAGAGCTGAAAGATAAATTGACTTTTACACCTGTATTAGTACTTCTCGAAGGTACAGAAGGGTATGCAGTATATTGTGATGCTTCAGGAGTCGGCTTAGGATGTGTAATGATGTAACACAGTAATGTGATAGCTTACGCTTCAAGACAATTGCGCCCATATGAATAAAGAAATTATCCAACACATGATCTTGAGTTAGCAGTCGTGATAATTGCTTTAAATATGGCGCCACTATTTGTATGGGGTTCACATTTATATATATACTGATCATGAAAGTTTGCGGTATATTTTTAAGCAAAAAGGACTCACACGGAAGACAACAAAGGTGGCTGGAATTACTAAAAGATGATGATAGTGACATCTTATACCATCCGGGGAAAGTAAACGTGGTAGCCGATGCGTTAAGCCGCAAAGTGTTGGGAAGCATTGATGGTTAACTTGCGAAAGGGCAAGGTATTATTAAGGGTCTACGTCAATTAGACAGCTTGGGGGTTCGTCTCCTTGAAACTCCAGATGAAGGAATTATAGTGTAAAATGCAGCAGAGTCTTCATTTGTAGCTGAGGTGAGGAAAAAGCAATATGTAAATCCTATTTTATTTCAGTTGAAAAAGAATGTACAGAAAAGTTCGACAAAGGTAATTGAGATTACATACGGGGGGAGTACTTCAATGCCAAGGTAGATTTTGTGTACCGGATATATGAGCTAAGGAAATGAATTATGAAAAAAGCACATCATTCATGGTATTCTATTCATTTGGGAGAAACCAATATGTACCATGGTTTGAAAGAGATGTATTGGTAAGTTACATGAAAAGAATGTTGCAAAATTTGTAGCTTAATGTCCAAGCTTTCAATAAGTAAAAGTAGGGCATCAGAAACCTGGAGGTTATATGCAATGTATAAATCTACCAGTCTGGAAGTGGGACATGATTAACATGGATTTCATCACAGATTTGTCTCGTACACTGCGGAAAATTGATTCCCATATGGGTGATAGTTGACAGGCTTACCAAGTTAGCATACTTTTAGAAATCTTTTTAGAAAAGATTGGGCACCCAAGTGAATTTGAGTACGGCTTTTCATCCTCAGACAGATGGACAAGCAGAACGTACTATCCAAACACTTGAAGATATGGTACGAGCTTGCACATTAGACTTTAAAGGTAGTTAGGATGATCATCTACCTCTTATTGAATTTACTTATAATAATAGTTATCATTCAAGTATTAAAAGGGCATCTTACGAAGATTTATATGGAAGAAAGTGTAAATCATCAATTGGATGGTTTAAAGCGAGTGGAACTGCCTTACTTGGAGCTAGATTTTGTTCATTAAGCTATGGAAAAGGTTGAGGTGATACAATAGTAGCTACAAGTTGACACAAGTCATATGTCAATGATAGAAGAAGGGGGCTAGAATTTGCCGAGGTGATTGGGTATTCCTGAAAGTGTCACACATGAAAGGGGTAATGAGGTTTGAAAAAAGAAGAAGAAAAGTTGGCCCTATATAACGTGCCATATGAAATTATTCGAAGATTTGGTCAAGTCGCGTATAAATTGAAACTACCCCAAGAACTCTCCACAGTTCATCCAGTGTTCATGTTTCAATGCTTCGAAAGTGCATAGGAGATCCATCCCATATTGCTTTCATTGAAGATATACAAGTTATGGAGGATCTAGCCTATAAAGAGATACCTATTGCGATTTCGGATCGACAAGTTGAGAGGTTAAGGATAAGAAAGTTGGAAAAGGAATAAAGAAGTGACTTCCATAAATATACCTTAGAGAAATCAGCAAGTAGAAGAGATCACATGGGAAGTTGAAGAAATGATGAAGTCGAATTACCCGTATTTGTTTCAAACAGAAGAAAAAGTGCAAGACGCTAAATTGGAACAATAACAAGTAAGTATCTATGAACATTATAAGTATGTAATAATATGAAAAATGTACTTAGACTTACACTTGTTTAGATCGGTTAATGTTACCAACATTTGAGGACGAATCTTCCTAAGGGGGGAAGGATGTAACACCCCGTATATTTCGGAACGCATGTGACTACCTTAATATTGACGGAATTATTTAAACTTGCTATATTTGTTGCAAGACTCATGAATGTTATTGGACAAAAATTAATCTTGTGATTATGGGCTCAAATTAAGGCCCAAATTCAACAAGAAAGACATGGCCCAAAAAGGAAATTTTGACCCATTCATCTTGACCAAGTAAACATATTAATTATTGGACCAAGTGTTTGGCTAAGAAGGAAATTAAGGGACTATATAAAGTGGAAAATCAGATTTTAATTGAACAAAACACACATGCCATTTCTAGAGTTATCCACAAAATTCTCTCTACTCCCAAACCCTAAGGCAACTATCTTTTTGGACAAGATCACTCCTTTGCAAGCCTTGGTAAGTTTTTACTCTTATAGTTTAATATATTATATGAATAAGAGGTTGTGTAAATCATGTTGGTTATGTTTAATAAGTGTTGAGCAGTCCACTATTTGTAAAACAGTCCACTTTTGCTTAATCGGTAAAAGATTTGCCTTCTATGTGGTTTAAACTTGAAAGGGGACTTAAGGTCTTGAAGGAATTGAATTATATGGACTAAATTTCAGTATTTTTAAGTGTGGCGATGTCCCTAATTCGTTCCCCTTGTGTATGGCTTGATGGAAATGTTTATACATGTTTGTATATGGAACGTTTGACGTAGTGAAAGGAGAATACTTTCTTGTTATGTTAAAGTGAAATCTGAAACTGTGTGGACAGATTTGGTATATTGTTGTGGAAGGTATTTATGTGAATTGATGGAATAATTATGTGGAGTTGTATTGAGGCGGAAGTGTAAAGTAGAAACTTGGTGTAAAATCCTATCGGTTTGTGATGTCTACGTTGATTTGTTGACTGTTTTGGTGGTGTGTGGACTGTTTTGGTGGTGTTGATTTGCTGAAGTAGTAAGTTATAGTGTAATGTGGTGGAATAATTTTATTTGGTAGTATAATGAAGGGGACAGTGATGCACCATGTGTTTTTGAGGTTGGACGGTTTTTACTTTCCGTTAAGCACCTACTTACCGTCTTGTGAACTTGTAATGTAGTTAATGGTTGACGTGAGCTTCGTAATGTACTTGTGTTGTAGAGTAAAATGTAAGGAAGGAGTTGGATTATTGTATTCACATATAGGACTATATATTCATATTGGGAAGATAAGGTATGTAAGGTTACTTTTTCCGTATCCTTCTGTAGCACATAGTGTTCACATTGTCATTGTACTTGTTCCATTCCGAAATGATCTAAGGTATCCCATTTCCGGTTATTAATTCTTGTTACTCACATGTTCCTTATTCATTGATCAACTGTGATTCACATGACTAATGTTCATTGTCTAATATTTCTAAGTTCCAAAAATGTTATGTTCCAAAGTTCCAATAAAGTCTTGTTCTAAAGTCCCAAAAATGTTACAACATACAATATATCACTCTTATCGTTAAATAATGAAGTAATGCATAATTAGTTATATCCATGGGGTGCAATGAACAACTGCATGATGACTATTCCCCGAATTACGGGATGTATCCATGGGGTGGAAGGAACACCTGCATGATGTATCCATGGGGTGCAATGAACACCTGCATGATATCTATTCCCAATATCACGGTATGTATCCATGGGGTGAAAGGAACACCTGCATGATGATGTTATTTTTCCCACTGATCAGTTGGGCCTGGGCATTATATGATTGATGATTGAAGTTGTACAGTAAAGTAAAGTAAAGTACAGTAAAGTAAAGAAAGCAATGTACATGGTTCCACACAGACCTTACAGTGATTTATCTATATTGTTTACTCACTTGTACTTGATTCCACTAAAGTTTCTATATTACATACAGTTACTTATAGCTTTACATACTCAGTACATTCTTCGTACTGACGTCCCTTGGGGAACTTACCTTACTTGTTGCAGGCACAGGTGCTAGTAGACCTCCACAGTAGGCTGTGAATCATCTACGGATTATTGGTGAGCTCTAGTTGGTTCGGGGCTTTCCGAGTCTTATATGTACATTTGTTTTGGTAGTGTAATGTTGTATAAAGAGGGGACTTGTCCCGACTTTATGGTGGTTATGCATATGTATCTGATAGAGGCTTTGTAGACATACGCGGTGAGATGAATAAAGGCATGTGTGTTCATTTTGGTTTGATGTCCCTAACGGCCAAGTTTCATATGTATATATATATTGCGTGTTTTCCATGACTTCCGCCATTAGTAATTTGTATCTAAATGAGATAGAGTGTTGCTCTTGTAGTAAGATGCATATAAATGTACAGGAATGTAGATTGGTTATCTCGGGCCTTAACGGCTTCGGGTGCCAGTCCGCCCCGTTGGAATTCGAGGCGTGACAATATATGATTGGTCGAGGCCTAGTTTAAAGAAAGTTTTATGAAGCATTGTTTTCAAGTTTTGTCCATACTTCAGTCATTTATTCTCTAGTCTCAGTTTTAGTTGATGAATTGTATTAAAGTTGTTTTATTACACTAGCGTAATTATTGTTATCGGGTTTATATTTCACGAAGTTTACTATTTAAGTTTTTACATGCTTTTAAATAACCTATTCAATTGCACTACTTTAGTCCCGACAGATTTGCAAGAAAAGGTCAATAAGTCTTTAGTCCCATATCTCCTTACTCATGTCATATGTTATGATTTAATTCAAAAGTTTATTCAGTTCAGTTTTCATTCCGCTATTATGTACCAATACATTCAAAGTATTGACGCTCTTTTTGTGCTGCATCATTGGACGATGTAGTGCCCAACTTTCCGATATGCGGGTTCGTGTTCAGACTTTTCAATAGGCTATGACATCAGCTTGAGGGAGTTCTCATTCTCCCGAGGACTTAACAGTGTCTCAGTCACTAGTTTCTTTTGCTACATAAGGTTTTGTTGTACTGATGATGTAGTAGAAGCTTCATAGACATAGTCAAGTCAAGTCAGTTGTATCAGTTTATAAACATTTTTAATGTTTCAGTAAATGAAAGTTTAAGTTAATTTATTTCATTTTGCTTACAAAAGTTAGCCCATGTTTTTAGCTTCTGCATTTTATACAAAGTTCAGCTTTATTAATTGCATGCTAGGCCAAGCGGTTCTCTCGGGCCATTCATGGTTCGGGTGCCGGTTACGTCCATGGTGTAGGCTCTGGGCGTGACAGTAATAGATAGGAGTGTACATGACAGGGTTGGTTTGGATTTTTTAACTACCAAACCAAACCATTTGTTTCGGATTTTTAAATCTATATACCAAACTAAACCAATAAAATTCTGGTTTTTCAGCTTCGGGTTTTTTTGGGGGGGTTTCGGTTTTCTCGGGTTTTTCGAGTTTTTTTGGGTTTTTTCCATTAAAGTCTTAATACAAACATATAATTAACTTGTGCTTCAAATATTTCTTTAGTCCTATCAAGATACAACTATCTTAGGTGTTCCTTAAGAAAATAACACAAAATATGAAATGAGTTATGACTATAAAATATTCAACAAAAAATAATAATAAAATCATATTAAATAAATATTGCATATTAATAAGTTATAATAAAAATAATCATAATTTAAAAATATTAAGTCATGCTAAAATAAGTCTAGCAAGTATTAATGACATAACTAAATATTAAATAGAAAAATAAATTTAGGTTATGTATTTACGCAAAACTAAAGAAAAGATATTCAACATTATTATCATTCTTAGTGTTTTAATTGAATATTTTTGTTAGCATTAATATTGATTTGGGCAGCTTTATTTGAGTCACTAATATCTCTGGGCTATAAAACTTATTGGACCATTCAAAATTCTAAGTTTAAACATGAAGTAATATGTTGAAAAATAAAAACAATGAAAAAGTTTAAGAAATATTTATAAATTACATCAAAGTAAATATTTTTAAAAATTGTATAAATGTAATATCGGGTTGGTTTGACTTTTTTTAGTTAAAACCAAACCAAACCAATTATAATCGGATATTTTTTTTCAAAACCAAACCAAGTCAAACCAAACCATTAGTCGGGTTTTTTTTCCGGTTTGGCTCGGTTTGCGGTTTGGTTCGGTTTTGTTCACCCCTAGTAATAGATATTTTTATTAGATCAATGTATTTTATTGTTTGCAGAGGCAATAGATATTTTTGTTAGATCAATGTATTTTATTGTTTGCCTACGATAGACCCTTACGATCCGGCCATCACACATAACGAGAGTTTTACTGCATCGGACTGCCCTTTTTAATCTACTTCTTCCTCTTCCTTATAACGTTATTTAGTATTTTATTACGTTTTCTTTTGAATGTTTTGTTCAATGCTTAAGTAATGTATTCATCTGCTTTTATTTTTTTCCTAAAACCCTTAGTTTCTAACTAATTTCAATTGTTTCTTGTAATAGGATTGGAGGAGATTTGAAAGGGAGACTGTTATATTAACAAAAAGAGTTTTTTGAATCAACTGAAGGATAATGGTGAAAAAGTCAGAGCAAACAATAAATATCTAGCATTGAGTTATTTACGCGATTCTGAAGCAGATTGGATCGGATGTAGGGGCATGTCCAATTTGATCAAACAAACTTATCCCTTAAACAACTAATCAATAATGTGCTCTTCTAGAAGTCAACATGTTGTGCTATTCATATACACTAACCTACAACAAGACATTGAAGGAATTTTGTGGGATATATACATAGTTTCTTCCTTTATTAAATTATCTAAAATGGATTAACACTCATCATTTTTAGGAGCTTATACTTTTCTTTGAATCTTGCCAACACTCATTTTTTAATAATAATTTTATGATTTTCAAGTTGTATACTCACAGAAAGGGGTACACGCATGAAGCGTGTTCAGATACTAGTTACATTATAATTGTAACTAGATATGTCATCAACACATATTTAATCATTGTTGGTGGAAGAACAAGTTGTAGAGTATTAAAAATGAAGATAAGAACGAATTATTCAGACTGACTCGTTCTCTGTAAGAAAATATTAGTCTACTGCTGTAAATTTTTTAATTTTTAGTGGTTCAGTAATCAGTAGTAATCAGTAGTGAGTATTACATGTCACGAAGAATATAATAGACTTTTATTTATAGCTATAGCCGTACGTATAGGGGTCATTTTATATGGAACAAATAATTATTACTCCATCAATTTCAATTTATTTGTCCAACTTTTCTTTTTAGTTCGTTTAAAAAAAAAACTATTTCCTTTTTTAGCAATTCAATATAATAATTTCAACTGTGCACATGTGACTCTTAAACTTTTTGTAAGTCAAGACGGAACAAAAAAAAAATGAAGGGAGTAGAATTTATTGTGATAATAAAAGTTATAAGAACACCACGTAGTTTGTTAGCGGCTAAAAGTGATCTAGTAGCTCCATGAGGCAGTAGCAAATAATTAGTATACAAGTAATAGACAAAGTGGTTACATGAAAAAAATTACTCCCTCCGTTTAAAAAAGAATGACCTATTTTAACTTGACATGGAGTTTAAGAAAATAAAGAAGACTTTTGAATCTTGTGGGATTAAATTAAAGTTATGTCAAATGTATCAAAACGTTCTTTAATCTTGTGGTCTTAAACATGCCACGTGGAAAGTTGAAATTAAAGTGTTGCGAAAAAGAAAAGATCATTCTTTTTTAAATGGACTAAAATGGAGGAAGTAATTAGTATAAGGAGCGTCATTTTCCCTAAACATGATTACTGGCGCTTAGTCATAGCAATTAAATTAAAAAGTCATGCAATTTATTATAAACTAATAAAGATACATTTCTTCAAAAAATGTCAAATGTGAACAGGGTTTGCAATAATAAAGAAATACGTAGGGGGCTCTTTTTAATTGTTACTTCCTATTTAATAAGCGTGGGTCGTTTTGGTCGACCAAAACGATCCCCGCCGTCCATCTTCCCCTTTGATCCGATAGATCTTATCCGTTTCTCTATTTCTTTATCCTAATTAATTATTTTAACTCATTTACGTATTAGAAAATTAATAATATACAATTAAAAAAAGTAAATAAATACAAAATGATGAATTAAGGGACGAACCGACCTGCTTCAACCCTGTGATTTTACTATATCACCCCTAATTAATTATTTTAATTCGTTTAAGTATTAGAAAATTGATAATATTTAATTAAAAAAAGTAAAATAGACACAAAATAATAAATTATACCACGTTAAAAAGTAATATAATTAACAACTTTAAATATTTAAATAACATAAAAAATTTGATCGACTCTCGAAATTCTATCGGTGTCGCGTAAATTGGGACAACGGAAATATATATTATTTGAAAGACATAAAATTAGTACTATAAATCATAATAATCAACAACTTAAAATATTTTAAAATCATACAAAAGTTTGATCGATTATCTAAATGTCATCTATGCCACGTAAAATGAATGAATCAGCAAATTATGTATGAAGTATTACAAATGACAATAATTAACAACTTAAAATATTTTAAAACCATATACAAAATTAATTGACTTACTAAATTTCATTTGTGTCACATAAATTGAGACAGAGAAAATAATATTTGCCCCTGCCTGTGATCTGACGGTCCACATTCATTCCTTCGCATTGAATTTGCTAACTTTACTAAGGGTACAATCGTAAATAACTAATTGTCTTTTACAATATTCTTTCAATGCTCTCCACCAGTCACAGTTTTTGGTTTCCACGTATTTCAAAACGTCAGCAAAGTAATACTCCCTCCGTTTAAAAAGGAATGACCTGCTTTCTTTTTTAGTCCGTTTCAAAGAGAATGATCCTTTCCTTTTTTGGCAATATTTTAATTCCAACTTTTCACATGGCATGTTTAAAACCATAAGCTTAAGGGACGTTTTGGTAAATTTGACATAACTTTAATGTTAGACCACAAGATTGAAAAGTCTTCTTTATTTTCTTAAACTCCGTGTCAAGTCAAAATAGGTAATTCTTTTTTAAACAGAGGGATAATAGAAAATGAAACAAACTATTGGAAGATTATACTTGATGGATTTCATGTGCTTTTACTATTGACTTAATGTATGCACGTGCATTTTAATCATATTTTTACTAGATTAGATATTGTAAGAGCTAATTTTCCTTTTATCTTTGTCATACCTCGTAAGTACTGTTTTACCTTCTTCATATACTAATGTAATATAATTCGAGGCGTGACAATATATGATTGGTCGAGGCCACTAGTTTAAAGAAAGTTTTATTAAGCATTGTTTTCAAGTTTTGTCCATACTTCAGTCATTTATTCTCTAGTCTCAGTTTTAGTTGATGAATTGTATTAAAGTTGTTTTTTTACAATAACGTAATTATTGTTATCGGGTTTATATTTCACGAAGTTTACTATTTAAGTTTTTACATGCTTTTAATGTTTTTAAATAACCTATTCAATTGCACTACTTTAGTCCCGACAGATTTGCAAGAAAAGGTCAGTAAGTCTTTGGTCCCATATCTCCTTACTCATGTCATGTGTTATGATTTAATTCAAAAGTTTATTCAGTTCAGTTTTCATTCCGCTATTATGTACCAATACATTCAAAGTATTGACGCTCTTTTTGTGCTGCATCATTGGACGATGTAGTGCCCAACTTTCCGATATGCGGGTTCGTGTTCAGACTTTTCAATAGGCTATGACATCAGCTTGAGGGAGTTCTCATTCTCCCGAGGACTTAACAGTGTCTCAGTCACTAGTTTCTTTTGCTACATAAGGTTTTGTTGTACTGATGATGTAGTAGAAGCTTCATAGACATAGTCAAGTCAAGTCAGTTGTATCAGTTTATAAACATTTTTAATGTTTCAGTAAATGAAAGTTTAAGTTAATTTATTTCATTTTGCTTACAAAAGTTAGCCCATGTTTTTAGCTTCTGCATTTTATACAAAGTTCAGCTTTATTAATTGCATGCTAGGCCAAGTGGTTCTCTCGGGCCATTCATGGTTCGGGTGCCGGTTACGTCCAGGGTTTAGGCTCTGGGCGTGACAGTAATAGATAGGGGTGTACATGACAGGGTTGGTTTGGATTTTTTAACTACCTAACCAGACCATTTGTTTCGGATTTATAAATCTATATACCAAACTAAACCAATAAAATTCTGGTTTTTCAACTTCGGGTTTTTTTTGGGTTTTTCGGTTTTCTCGGGTTTTTCGAGTTTTTCGGGGTTTTTTTCCATTAAAGTCTTAATACAAACATATAATTAACTTGTGCTTCAAATATTTCTTTAGTCCTATCATGATACAACTATCTTAGGTGTTCCTTAAGAAAATAACACAAAATATGAAATGAGTTATGACTATAAAATATTCAACAAAAAATAATAATAAAATCATATTAAATAAATATTGCATATTAATAAGTTATAATAAAAATAATCATAATTTAAAAATATTAAGTCATGCTAAAATAAGTCTAGCAAGTATTAATAACATAACTAAATATTAAATAGAAAAATAAATTTAGGTTATGTATTTACGCAAAACTAAAGAAAAGATATTCAACATTATTATCATTCTTAGTGTTTTAATTGAATATTTTTGTTAGCATTAATATTGATTTGGACAGCTTTATTTGAGTTACTAATATCTCTGGGCTATAAAACTTATTGGACCATTCAAAATTCTAAGTTTAAACTTGAAATAATATGTTGAAAAATAAAAACAATGAAAAAGTTTAAGAAATATTTATAAATTACATCAAAGTAAATATTTTTAAAAATTGTATAAATGTAATATCGGGTTGGTTTGACTTTTTTTAGTTAAAACCAAACCAAACCAATTATAATCGGATATTTTTTTTCAAAACCAAACCAAGTCAAACCAAACCATTAGTCGGGTTTTTTTTCCGGTTTGGCTCGGTTTGCGGTTTGGTTCGGTTTTGTTCACCCCTAGTAATAGATATTTTTATTAGATCAATGTATTTTATTGTTTGCAGAGGCAATAGATATTTTTGTTAGATCAATGTATTTTTAGGGGTGAACAAAACCGAACCAAACCGCAAACCGAGCCAAACCGGAAAAAAAACCCGACTAATGGTTTGGTTTGACTTGGTTTGGTTTTGAAAAAAAATATCCGATTATAATTGGTTTGGTTTGGTTTTAACTAAAAAAAGTCAAACCAACCCGATATTACATTTATACAATTTTTAAAAATATTTACTTTGATGTAATTTATAAATATTACTTAAACTTTTTCATTGTTTTTATTTTTCAACATATTATTTCAAGTTTAAACTTAGAATTTTGAATGGTCCAATAAGTTTTATAGCCCAGAGATATTAGTAACTCAAATAAAGCTGCCCAAATCAATATTAATGCTAACAAAAATATTCAATTAAAACACTAAGAATGATAATAATGTTGAATATCTTTTCTTTAGTTTTGCGTAAATACATAACCTAAATTTATTTTTCTATTTAATATTTAGTTATGTTATTAATACTTGCTAGACTTATTTTAGCATGACTTAATATTTTTAAATTATGATTATTTTTATTATAACTTATTAATATGCAATATTTATTTAATATGATTTTATTATTATTTTTTGTTGAATATTTTATAGTCATAACTCATTTCATATTTTGTGTTATTTTCTTAAGGAACACCTAAGATAGTTGTATCATGATAGGACTAAAGAAATATTTGAAGCACAAGTTAATTATATGTTTGTATTAAGACTTTAATGGAAAAAAAACCCGAAAAACCCGAGAAAACCGAAAAACCCAAAAAAAAACCGAAGTTGAAAAACCAGAATTTTATTGGTTTAGTTTGGTATATAGATTTATAAATCCGACACAAATGGTTTGGTTTGGTAGTTAAAAAATCCAAACCAACCCTGTCATGTACACCCCTATCTATTACTGTCACGCCCAGAGCCTAAACCCTGGACGTAACCGGCACCCGAACCATGAATGGCCCGAGAGAACCACTTGGCCTAGCATACAATTAATAAAGCTGAACTTTGTATAAAATGCAGAAGCTAAAAACATGGGCTAACTTTTGTAAGCAAAATGAAATAAATTAACTTAAACTTTCATTTACTGAAACATTAAAAATGTTTATAAACTGATACAACTGACTTGACTTGACTATGTCTATGAAGCTTCTACTACATCATCAGTACAACAAAACCTTATGTAGCAAAAGAAACTAGTGACTGAGACACTGTTAAGTCCTCGGGAGAATGAGAACTCCCTCAAGCTGATGTCATAGCCTATTGAAAAGTCTGAACACGAACCCGCATATCGGAAAGTTGGGCACTACATCGTCCAATGATGCAGCACAAAAAGAGCGTCAATACTTTGAATGTATTGGTACATAATAGCGGAATGAAAACTGAACTGAATAAACTTTTGAATTAAATCATAACACATGACATGAGTAAGGAGATATGGGACCAAAGACTTACTGACCTTTTCTTGCAAATCTGTCGGGACTAAAGTAGTGCAATTGAATAGGTTATTTAAAAACATTAAAAGCATGTAAAAACTTAAATAGTAAACTTCGTGAAATATAAACCCGATAACAATAATTACGTTATTGTAAAAAAACAACTTTAATACAATTCAACAACTAAAACTGAGACTAGAGAATAAATGACTGAAGTATGGACAAAACTTGAAAACAATGCTTAATAAAACTTTCTTTAAACTAGTGGCCTCGACCAATCATATATTGTCACGCCTCGAATTATATTACATTAGTATATGAAGAAGGTAAAACAGTACTTATGAGGTATGACAAAGATAAAAGGAAAATTAGCTCTTACAATATCTAATCTAGTAAAAATATGATTAAAATGCACGTGCATACATTAAGTCAATAGTAAAAGCACATGAAATCCATCAAGTATAATCTTCCAATAGTTTGTTTCATTTTCTATTATCCCTCTGTTTAAAAAAGAATTACCAATTTTGACTTGACACGGAGTTTAAGAAAATAAAGAAGACTTTTCAATCTTGTGGTCTAACATTAAAGTTATGTCAAATTTACCAAAACGTCCCTTAAGCTTGTGGTTTTAAACATGCCATGTGAAAAGTTGGAATTAAAATATTGCCAAAAAAGGAAAGGATCATTCTCTTTGAAACGGACTAAAAAAGAAAGCAGGTCATTCCTTTTTAAACGGAGGGAGTATTACTTTGCTGACGTTTTGAAATACGTGGAAACCAAAAACTGTGACTGGTGGAGAGCATTGAAAGAATATTGTAAAAGACAATTAGTTATTTACGATTGTACCCTTAGTAAAGTTAGCAAATTCAATGCGAAGGAATGAATGTGGACCGTCAGATCACAGGCAGGGGCAAATATTATTTTCTCTGTCTCAATTTATGTGACACAAATGAAATTTAGTAAGTCAATTAATTTTGTATATGGTTTTAAAATATTTTAAGTTGTTAATTATTGTCATTTGTAATACTTCATACATAATTTGCTGATTCATTCATTTTACGTGGCATAGATGACATTTAGATAATCGATCAAACTTTTGTATGATTTTAAAATATTTTAAGTTGTTGATTATTATGATTTATAGTACTAATTTTATGTCTTTCAAATAATATATATTTCCGTTGTCCCAATTTACGCGACACCGATAGAATTTCGAGAGTCGATCAAATTTTTTATGTTATTTAAATATTTAAAGTTGTTAATTATATTACTTTTTAATGTGGTATAATTTATTATTTTGTGTCTATTTTACTTTTTTTAATTAAATATTATCAATTTTCTAATACTTAAACGAATTAAAATAATTAATTAGGGGTGATATAGTAAAATCACAGGGTTGAAGCAGGTCGGTTCGTCCCTTAATTCATCATTTTGTATTTATTTACTTTTTTTAATTGTATATTATTAATTTTCTAATACGTAAATGAGTTAAAATAATTAATTAGGACAAAGAAATAGAGAAACGGATAAGATCTATCGGATCAAAGGGGAAGATGGACGGCGGGGATCGTTTTGGTCGACCAAAACGACCCACGCTTATTAAATAGGAAGTAACAATTAAAAAGAGCCCCCTACGTATTTCTTTATTATTGCAAACCCTGTTCACATTTGACATTTTTTGAAGAAATGTATCTTTATTAGTTTATAATAAATTGCATGACTTTTTAATTTAATTGCTATGACTAAGCTCCAGTAATCATGTTTAGGGAAAATGACGCGCCTTATACTAATTACTTCCTCCATTTTAGTCCATTTAAAAAAGAATGATCTTTTCTTTTTCGCAACACTTTAATTTCAACTTTCCACGTGGCATGTTTAAGACCACAAGATTAAAGAACGTTTTGATACATTTGACATAACTTTAATTTAATCCCACAAGATTCAAAAGTCTTCTTTATTTTCTTAAACTCCATGTCAAGTTAAAATAGGTCATTCTTTTTTAAACGGAGGGAGTAATTTTTTTCATGTAACCACTTTGTCTATTACTTGTATACTAATTATTTGCGACTGCCTCATGGAGCTACTAGATCACTTTTAGCCGCTAACAAACTACGTGGTGTTCTTATAACTTTTATTATCACAATAAATTCTACTCCCTTCATTTTTTTTTTGTTCCGTCTTGACTTACAAAAAGTTTAAGAGTCACATGTGCACAGTTGAAATTATTATATTGAATTGCTAAAAAAGGAAATAGTTTTTTTTTTAAACGAACTAAAAAGAAAAGTTGGACAAATAAATTGAAATTGATGGAGTAATAATTATTTGTTCCATATAAAATGACCCCTATACGTACGGCTATAGCTATAAATAAAAGTCTATTATATTCTTCGTGACATGTAATACTCACTACTGATTACTACTGATTACTGAACCACTAAAAATTAAAAAATTTACAGCAGTAGACTAATATTTTCTTACAGAGAACGAGTCAGTCTGAATAATTCGTTCTTATCTTCATTAATAATTAAAAAATTTATAGCAGTAGACTAATATTTTCTTACAGAGAACGAGTCAGTCTGAATAATTCGTTCTTATCTTCATTTTTAATACTCTACAACTTGTTCTTCCACCAACAATGATTAAATATGTGTTGATGACATATCTAGTTACAATTATAATGTAACTAGTCTCTGAACACGCTTCATGCGTGTACCCCTTTCTGTGAGTATACAACTTGAAAATCATAAAATTATTATTAAAAAATGAGTGTTGGCAAGATTCAAAGAAAAGTATAAGCTCCTAAAAATGATGAGTGTTAATCCATTTTAGATAATTTAATAAAGGAAGAAACTATGTATATATCCCACAAAATTCCTTCAATGTCTTGTTGTAGGTTAGTGTATATGAATAGCACAACATGTTGACTTCTAGAAGAGCACATTATTGATTAGTTGTTTAAGGGATAAGTTTGTTTGATCAAATTGGACATGCCCCTACATCCGATCCAATCTGCTTCAGAATCGCATAAATAACTCAATGCTAGATATTTATTGTTTGCTCTGACTTTTTCACCATTACCCTTCAGTTGATTCAAAAAACTCTTTTTGTTAATATAACAGTCTCCCTTTCAAATCTCCTCCAATCCTATTACAAGAAACAATTGAAATTAGTTAGAAACTAAGGGTTTTAGGAAAAAAATAAAAGCAGATGAATACATTACTTAAGCATTGAACAAAACATTCAAAAGAAAACGTAATAAAATACTAAATAACGTTATAAGGAAGAGGAAGAAGTAGATTAAAAAGGGCAGTCCGATGCAGTAAAACTCTCGTTATGTGTGATGGCCGGATCGTAAGGGTCTATCGTAGGCAAACAATAACTAATAGATATTTTTATTAGATCAATGTATTTTATTGTTTGCAGAGGCAATAGATATTTTTGTTAGATCAATGTATTTTATTGTTTGCCTACGATAGACCCTTACGATCCGGCCATCACACATAACGAGAGTTTTACTGCATCGGACTGCCCTTTTTAATCTACTTCTTCCTCTTCCTTATAACGTTATTTAGTATTTTATTACGTTTTCTTTTGAATGTTTTGTTCAATGCTTAAGTAATGTATTCATCTGCTTTTATTTTTTTCCTAAAACCCTTAGTTTCTAACTAATTTCAATTGTTTCTTGTAATAGGATTGGAGGAGATTTGAAAGGGAGACTGTTATATTAACAAAAAGAGTTTTTTGAATCAACTGAAGGGTAATGGTGAAAAAGTCAGAGCAAACAATAAATATCTAGCATTGAGTTATTTATGCGATTCTGAAGCAGATTGGATCGGATGTAGGGGCATGTCCAATTTGATCAAACAAACTTATCCCTTAAACAACTAATCAATAATGTGCTCTTCTAGAAGTCAACATGTTGTGCTATTCATATACACTAACCTACAACAAGACATTGAAGGAATTTTGTGGGATATATACATAGTTTCTTCCTTTATTAAATTATCTAAAATGGATTAACACTCATCATTTTTAGGAGCTTATACTTTTCTTTGAATCTTGCCAACACTCATTTTTTAATAATAATTTTATGATTTTCAAGTTGTATACTCACAGAAAGGGGTACACGCATGAAGCGTGTTCAGAGACTAGTTACATTATAATTGTAACTAGATATGTCATCAACACATATTTAATCATTGTTGGTGGAAGAACAAGTTGTAGAGTATTAAAAATGAAGATAAGAACGAATTATTCAGACTGACTCGTTCTCTGTAAGAAAATATTAGTCTACTGCTATAAATTTTTTAATTATTAATGAAGATAAGAACGAATTATTCAGACTGACTCGTTCTCTGTAAGAAAATATTAGTCTACTGCTATAAATTTTTTAATTATTAATGAAGATAAGAACGAATTATTCAGACTGACTCGTTCTCTGTAAGAAAATATTAGTCTACTGCTGTAAATTTTTTAATTTTTAGTGGTTCAGTAATCAGTAGTAATCAGTAGTGAGTATTACATGTCACGAAGAATATAATAGACTTTTATTTATAGCTATAGCCGTACGTATAGGGGTCATTTTATATGGAACAAATAATTATTACTCCATCAATTTCAGTTTATTTGTCCAACTTTTCTTTTTAATTCGTTTAAAAAAAAAACTATTTCCTTTTTTAGCAATTCAATATAATAATTTCAACTGTGCACATGTGACTCTTAAACTTTTTGTAAGTCAAGACGGAACAAAAAAAAATGAAGGGAGTAGAATTTAGTGTGATAATAAAAGTTATAAGAACACCACGTAGTTTGTTAGCGGCTAAAAGTGATCTAGTAGCTCCATGAGGCAGTAGCAAATAATTAGTATACAAGTAATAGACAAAGTGGTTACATGAAAAAAATTACTCCCTCCGTTTAAAAAAGAATGACCTATTTTAACTTGACATGGAGTTTAAGAAAATAAAGAAGACTTTTGAATCTTGTGGGATTAAATTAAAGTTATGTCAAATGTATCAAAACGTTCTTTAATCTTGTGGTCTTAAACATGCCACGTGGAAAGTTGAAATTAAAGTGTTGCGAAAAAGAAAAGATCATTCTTTTTTAAATGGACTAAAATGGAGGAAGTAATTAGTATAAGGCGCGTCATTTTCCCTAAACATGATTACTGGCGCTTAGTCATAGCAATTAAATTAAAAAGTCATGCAATTTATTATAAACTAATAAAGATACATTTCTTCAAAAAATGTCAAATGTGAACAGGGTTTGCAATAATAAAGAAATACGTAGGGGGCTCTTTTTAATTGTTACTTCCTATTTAATAAGCGTGGGTCGTTTTGGTCGACCAAAACGATCCCCGCCGTCCATCTTCCCCTTTGATCCGATAGATCTTATCCGTTTTTCTATTTCTTTATCCTAATTAATTATTTTAACTCATTTACGTATTAGAAAATTAATAATATACAATTAAAAAAAGTAAATAAATACAAAATGATGAATTAAGGGACGATCGACCTGCTTCAACCCTGTGATTTTACTATATCACCCCTAATTAATTATTTTAATTCGTTTAAGTATTAGAAAATTGATAATATTTAATTAAAAAAAGTAAAATAGACACAAAATAATAAATTATACCACGTTAAAAAGTAATATAATTAACAACTTTAAATATTTAAATAACATAAAAAATTTGATCGACTCTCGAAATTCTATCGGTGTCGCGTAAATTGGGACAACGGAAATATATATTATTTGAAAGACATAAAATTAGTACTATAAATCATAATAATCAACAACTTAAAATATTTTAAAATCATACAAAAGTTTGATCGATTATCTAAATGTCATCTATGCCACGTAAAATGAATGAATCAGCAAATTATGTATGAAGTATTACAAATGACAATAATTAACAACTTAAAATATTTTAAAACCATATACAAAATTAATTGACTTACTAAATTTCATTTGTGTCACATAAATTGAGACAGAGAAAATAATATTTGCCCCTGCCTGTGATCTGACGGTCCACATTCATTCCTTCGCATTGAATTTGCTAACTTTACTAAGGGTACAATCGTAAATAACTAATTGTCTTTTACAATATTCTTTCAATGCTCTCCACCAGTCACAGTTTTTGGTTTCCACGTATTTCAAAACGTCAGCAAAGTAATACTCCCTCCGTTTAAAAAGGAATGACCTGCTTTCTTTTTTAGTCCGTTTCAAAGAGAATGATCCTTTCCTTTTTTGGCAATATTTTAATTCCAACTTTTCACATGGCATGTTTAAAACCATAAGCTTAAGGGACGTTTTGGTAAATTTGACATAACTTTAATGTTAGACCACAAGATTGAAAAGTCTTCTTTATTTTCTTAAACTCCGTGTCAAGTCAAAATAGGTAATTCTTTTTTAAACAGAGGGATAATAGAAAATGAAACAAACTATTGGAAGATTATACTTGATGGATTTCATGTGCTTTTACTATTGACTTAATGTATGCACGTGCATTTTAATCATATTTTTACTAGATTAGATATTGTAAGAGCTAATTTTCCTTTTATCTTTGTCATACCTCGTAAGTACTGTTTTACCTTCTTCATATACTAATGTAATATAATTCGAGGCGTGACAATATATGATTGGTCGAGGCCACTAGTTTAAAGAAAGTTTTATTAAGCATTGTTTTCAAGTTTTGTCCATACTTCAGTCATTTATTCTCTAGTCTCAGTTTTAGTTGATGAATTGTATTAAAGTTGTTTTTTTACAATAACGTAATTATTGTTATCGGGTTTATATTTCACGAAGTTTACTATTTAAGTTTTTACATGCTTTTAATGTTTTTAAATAACCTATTCAATTGCACTACTTTAGTCCCGACAGATTTGCAAGAAAAGGTCAGTAAGTCTTTGGTCCCATATCTCCTTACTCATGTCATGTGTTATGATTTAATTCAAAAGTTTATTCAGTTCAGTTTTCATTCCGCTATTATGTACCAATACATTCAAAGTATTGACGCTCTTTTTGTGCTGCATCATTGGACGATGTAGTGCCCAACTTTCCGATATGCGGGTTCGTGTTCAGACTTTTCAATAGGCTATGACATCAGCTTGAGGGAGTTCTCATTCTCCCGAGGACTTAACAGTGTCTCAGTCACTAGTTTCTTTTGCTACATAAGGTTTTGTTGTACTGATGATGTAGTAGAAGCTTCATAGACATAGTCAAGTCAAGTCAGTTGTATCAGTTTATAAACATTTTTAATGTTTCAGTAAATGAAAGTTTAAGTTAATTTATTTCATTTTGCTTACAAAAGTTAGCCCATGTTTTTAGCTTCTGCATTTTATACAAAGTTCAGCTTTATTAATTGCATGCTAGGCCAAGTGGTTCTCTCGGGCCATTCATGGTTCGGGTGCCGGTTACGTCCAGGGTTTAGGCTCTGGGCGTGACAGTAATAGATAGGGGTGTACATGACAGGGTTGGTTTGGATTTTTTAACTACCAAACCAGACCATTTGTTTCGGATTTATAAATCTATATACCAAACTAAACCAATAAAATTCTGGTTTTTCAACTTCGGGTTTTTTTTGGGTTTTTCGGTTTTCTCGGGTTTTTCGAGTTTTTCGGGGTTTTTTTCCATTAAAGTCTTAATACAAACATATAATTAACTTGTGCTTCAAATATTTCTTTAGTCCTATCATGATACAACTATCTTAGGTGTTCCTTAAGAAAATAACACAAAATATGAAATGAGTTATGACTATAAAATATTCAACAAAAAATAATAATAAAATCATATTAAATAAATATTGCATATTAATAAGTTATAATAAAAATAATCATAATTTAAAAATATTAAGTCATGCTAAAATAAGTCTAGCAAGTATTAATAACATAACTAAATATTAAATAGAAAAATAAATTTAGGTTATGTATTTACGCAAAACTAAAGAAAAGATATTCAACATTATTATCATTCTTAGTGTTTTAATTGAATATTTTTGTTAGCATTAATATTGATTTGGGCAGCTTTATTTGAGTTACTAATATCTCTGGGCTATAAAACTTATTGGACCATTCAAAATTCTAAGTTTAAACTTGAAATAATATGTTGAAAAATAAAAACAATGAAAAAGTTTAAGAAATATTTATAAATTACATCAAAGTAAATATTTTTAAAAATTGTATAAATGTAATATCGGGTTGGTTTGACTTTTTTTAGTTAAAACCAAACCAAACCAATTATAATCGGATATTTTTTTTCAAAACCAAACCAAGTCAAACCAAACCATTAGTCGGGTTTTTTTTCCGGTTTGGCTCGATTTGCGGTTTGGTTCGGTTTTGTTCACCCCTAGTAATAGATATTTTTATTAGATCAATGTATTTTATTGTTTGCAGAGGCAATAGATATTTTTGTTAGATCAATGTATTTTATTGTTTGCCTACGATAGACCCTTACGATCCGGCCATCACACATAACGAGAGTTTTACTGCATCGGACTGCCCTTTTTAATCTACTTCTTCCTCTTCCTTATAACGTTATTTAGTATTTTATTACGTTTTCTTTTGAATGTTTTGTTCAATGCTTAAGTAATGTATTCATCTGCTTTTATTTTTTTCCTAAAACCCTTAGTTTCTAACTAATTTCAATTGTTTCTTGTAATAGGATTGGAGGAGATTTGAAAGGGAGACTGTTATATTAACAAAAAGAGTTTTTTGAATCAACTGAAGGGTAATGGTGAAAAAGTCAGAGCAAACAATAAATATCTAGCATTGAGTTATTTATGCGATTCTGAAGCAGATTGGATCGGATGTAGGGGCATGTCCAATTTGATCAAACAAACTTATCCCTTAAACAACTAATCAATAATGTGCTCTTCTAGAAGTCAACATGTTGTGCTATTCATATACACTAACCTACAACAAGACATTGAAGGAATTTTGTGGGATATATACATAGTTTCTTCCTTTATTAAATTATCTAAAATGGATTAACACTCATCATTTTTAGGAGCTTATACTTTTCTTTGAATCTTGCCAACACTCATTTTTTAATAATAATTTTATGATTTTCAAGTTGTATACTCACAGAAAGGGGTACACGCATGAAGCGTGTTCAGAGACTAGTTACATTATAATTGTAACTAGATATGTCATCAACACATATTTAATCATTGTTGGTGGAAGAACAAGTTGTAGAGTATTAAAAATGAAGATAAGAACGAATTATTCAGACTGACTCGTTTTCTGTAAGAAAATATTAGTCTACTGCTATAAATTTTTTAATTATTAATGAAGATAAGAACGAATTATTCAGACTGACTCGTTCTCTGTAAGAAAATATTAGTCTACTGCTGTAAATTTTTTAATTTTTAGTGGTTCAGTAATCAGTAGTAATCAGTAGTGAGTATTACATGTCACGAAGAATATAATAGACTTTTATTTATAGCTATAGCCGTACGTATAGGGGTCATTTTATATGGAACAAATAATTATTACTCCATCAATTTCAGTTTATTTGTCCAACTTTTCTTTTTAGTTCGTTTAAAAAAAAAACTATTTCCTTTTTTAGCAATTCAATATAATAATTTCAACTGTGCACATGTGACTCTTAAACTTTTTGTAAGTCAAGACGGAACAAAAAAAAAATGAAGGGAGTAGAATTTATTGTGATAATAAAAGTTATAAGAACACCACGTAGTTTGTTAGCGGCTAAAAGTGATCTAGTAGCTCCATGAGGCAGTAGCAAATAATTAGTATACAAGTAATAGACAAAGTGGTTACATGAAAAAAATTACTCCCTCCGTTTAAAAAAGAATGACCTATTTTAACTTGACATGGAGTTTAAGAAAATAAAGAAGACTTTTGAATCTTGTGGGATTAAATTAAAGTTATGTCAAATGTATCAAAACGTTCTTTAATCTTGTGGTCTTAAACATGCCACGTGGAAAGTTGAAATTAAAGTGTTGCGAAAAAGAAAAGATCATTCTTTTTTAAATGGACTAAAATGGAGGAAGTAATTAGTATAAGGCGCGTCATTTTCCCTAAACATGATTACTGGCGCTTAGTCATAGCAATTAAATTAAAAAGTCATGCAATTTATTATAAACTAATAAAGATACATTTCTTCAAAAAATGTCAAATGTGAACAGGGTTTGCAATAATAAAGAAATACGTAGGGGGCTCTTTTTAATTGTTACTTCCTATTTAATAAGCGTGGGTCGTTTTGGTCGACCAAAACGATCCCCGCCGTCCATCTTCCCCTTTGATCCGATAGATCTTATCCGTTTCTCTATTTCTTTATCCTAATTAATTATTTTAACTCATTTACGTATTAGAAAATTAATAATATACAATTAAAAAAAGTAAATAAATACAAAATGATGAATTAAGGGACGAACCGACCTGCTTCAACCCTGTGATTTTACTATATCACCCCTAATTAATTATTTTAATTCGTTTAAGTATTAGAAAATTGATAATATTTAATTAAAAAAAGTAAAATAGACACAAAATAATAAATTATACCACGTTAAAAAGTAATATAATTAACAACTTTAAATATTTAAATAACATAAAAAATTTGATCGACTCTCGAAATTCTATCGGTGTCGCGTAAATTGGGACAACGGAAATATATATTATTTGAAAGACATAAAATTAGTACTATAAATCATAATAATCAACAACTTAAAATATTTTAAAATCATACAAAAGTTTGATCGATTATCTAAATGTCATCTATGCCACGTAAAATGAATGAATCAGCAAATTATGTATGAAGTATTACAAATGACAATAATTAACAACTTAAAATATTTTAAAACCATATACAAAATTAATTGACTTACTAAATTTCATTTGTGTCACATAAATTGAGACAGAGAAAATAATATTTGCCCCTGCCTGTGATCTGACGGTCCACATTCATTCCTTCGCATTGAATTTGCTAACTTTACTAAGGGTACAATCGTAAATAACTAATTGTCTTTTACAATATTCTTTCAATGCTCTCCACCAGTCACAGTTTTTGGTTTTCACGTATTTCAAAACGTCAGCAAAGTAATACTCCCTCCGTTTAAAAAGGAATGTTCTGCTTTCTTTTTTAGTCCGTTTCAAAGAGAATGATCCTTTCCTTTTTTGGCAATATTTTAATTCTAACTTTTCACATGGCATGTTTAAAACCACAAGCTTAAGGGACGTTTTGGTAAATTTGACATAACTTTAATGTTAGACCACAAGATTGAAAAGTCTTCTTTATTTTCTTAAACTCCGTGTCAAGTCAAAATAGGTAATTCTTTTTTAAACAGAGGGATAATAGAAAATGAAACAAACTATTGGAAGATTATACTTGATGGATTTCATGTGCTTTTACTATTGACTTAATGTATGCACGTGCATTTTAATCATATTTTTACTAGATTAGATATTGTAAGAGCTAATTTTCCTTTTATCTTTGTCATACCTCGTAAGTACTGTTTTACCTTCTTCATATACTAATGTAATACAATTAGAAGTTATTTAGGTAATATTAGACCCGTGCGGAGCACTGACATCGATATCTAGTAGTATATGTATATGTATAGACACATCGCACTCTTGTGAAACCAATTATAACTTTTTTTTTTGACAACTACCAATTATAACTCGTTAAAGAGCAAATTTCTGCGATGGAGGTGCAAGGAAATCCACTGAGAAACATGGTTGAAGTGCTGGAACAGCTTCAAAACACTATAAGATCATCTGAGAACCCTATATTAGACCTTCAGCTGGTTGCTCGTGCGTGCCACTTCGGAGCTCAGTTTCTAGATTCTCTTGCTGATGGTGTTTTCAAGTTTGGTGCCAGGGAACTCCAAGATAAGGTGGTGTTTAACCTAAATTTATGCTCCTAATTATATGAAGTTTCCAAGGAACAAGAAGAAGAAATTCATGTTTTCAAATTAGCTTCTTGGGACTAAAATAAACATAAATAGAGCAGCATGAAATGGTCTTTCTTAATATGTTTGGAAACAAAATTGAGATGCAGTTATTATTGTTATTTAAGTATAAAAAATAAAAATTATAGGCAGAATATACCTAAAGACCCCCCCACCCCCCCACCCCCCAAATTTGGCTTATTTTCTTTCGATCCTCTAAACTATCCATTTAGCAATCAAGGTTATATGTGTTAGAAAATTTTGGAGGGGAGCGCCACTCTCAAATTACTCGAGTTTCGAAGACAACTGTTAACTAGTTTGAATAAGAAAGTGTAGTCTCTTCTTTGTTCTACTATATATATCCAGCTAGTCAAGTACATGCTACATATTTAATTATATTCTTCTCACTTGTTCATAATTCATTAACAAATCCATACATCTTTACATTACTTTCCCATGAACTAAGAAAATTTACGTACTTAAAATGAATCTAGCTAACACACCATACCCTCTTTAAACTACATTCGTTACAATAAGAAATATTCTGGAAGACAATAGTCTGTTTTGGCTCTCATGACTTAATCTTGTGGTTTCACAAAATCGAGCTCAACGTGTTTCTTGAATCTTCTACTACCCCGGCCATGACCTCTTTCATGTGAGCACAACTTTCATCTTTATTTTTCGTAAAAAAATAATTCTCTTGCTCGAACTCGTATCTACATACTAATTAATCTGGCTCACATTCATTTTTACCTAAAGATCTATTTTTTCAAATCTAATTCCAAAATCCTTCTCGTGCCTGTTAATTGAACTAATGTCAACACAAGCTATAACACGCAACTCCCCGATCAATGATCTGATCTAGTGCAGAGGGAATTATAGAAGGAAGAAGAAAAGCATCATAAAGAAGAATTTTTTTTTTTTAAAAAATATTTGTATTGAATTGACTTTATTTTGAATGGCTCATCGCCTTTATATCCATTGACCCTACATGTGCAACTCGAACCAACTCTCTGACAACTTGTCAACTAACTCCCTCTAACTTCTTGTTATTACAAAGTATATTAAAATACTCCCCCTCTGAAGCTGGAGTGTGAAATGTATCAAACACTCCTAGCTTGGATATAAGTAGTTTATGTTGTGTTGTGCCAATACCTTTAGTCATCAAATCTGCTAGTTGTTGCTTGGTAGAGATATAGTTTGTAGTAATATTAGTGGGATTAATAAATCACCTTGGAGAATCCAAAGCACCATTGATAAGATTACTCAGAAATATAACAGTGAAACACTGTTATAGAGAAACAAATGAAGTAACGAATGCTTTAGCCAAACATGCTACCCTTATTCAATAGCCTCTATATTCTTATGAAAGGAAAGAGAACTTCCTGCTAAGGTTAGGAGTCCTCTCAGAATAGACCAACTTCGACATCCGACTTTCAGACGAAGAGCAAGGAAAAACACCAACTGGCATTTCGAACCCCCATAATTATTGTAGTTGATGGTTGCATAGACTAGTTATGGCAAAAATGTTTATGCACCTTTCTTTTTGGTCTTTTTGGCCTTTTTGGCTAGTAAGTACTATAAATCGGATGCTATTCTTTTTGTCCTAAGTTTCATAAAGAGGTAAGGTTTCCATCCACCCCTCACCACCGGACCCCACCCACCCACCCCCCTCTTTCAATTTTGGTATTGTAATTGGTTTCTTTGAGGTTTAATAGACGTGGTAGGGGTCTTGCCAAACTACTTACAATCTATTTCTATATGATTAGTTCTCGTATAAAAATAAGATTAGTTTTTATTTGCAAGACAACTTTGCTATCACAATGTAAGTGCGCTGGTTCGTTCACCTCATTTCCCATCTCCACTCAGCCAACCATCTAAATGATCTACGCACCTACAACAACCATTCCTCTTCAACTGAGCTTCTACTAATTGTTTATTGTTTCTTTGACTTACAAGACAATAAAGAGTCTTCCAATTTTACTGCATTTCATTTACTTGATCTCCTTGTATTTGTACATACTGCTCAATCTGAGTCACAATATGTTGTGTGTGTGTCTGTCTCTCCTCTTCTCAGCAACACTCCAAGTCTAGGGCTCTAAGGGCTCCTTTGATATACCTAATTATCGCCTGTATTAGTGTATCCAAGTGAGACTGTTTTTGTTGTTGCATAAACCAAAGATTTGTCCAGCAAGATACAAGTCTCGCCTTATGATTGTTATGTACAACAATTTCCTTAACAATTTTTTATAGTGTCCCACTTTTCTAGTACTGAATCTTTAGAGCTTTCAACATGTCTATCATAGTCTATTATAGTAAGTTTGTGTTTGAGCTCCATTGCTGTCAAAAAAGGTTTACAACCGCTGAGATCAACATGTAACACTAACTTCAAAGTATAGATCTTTTTATTTAGAAGAATTTCATGGTTGGATCTCAATACTTCAATGCCTAGGAAATATTTAAGTTCTCCTAGATCCTTCACCTTAAATTTTCTATGCAAAGAACTTCTTGCTTTTGCTAGTGGAAATATGTCTGATACGCTCTAGAGAGATGAACATAGGTAATATGATTGGAGATAGGATATCTGCTACCAACTAGTAACTTGATAGTAGTGATATAGTCTTTTAACTAAATTGAAGTTATAGCCTGTCTCTGGGATCTGGTGATGCTTGGTATAAGTATATGTTCTATGAACGATGCTGGTAGTACCATATCTAGTAAATGAGCCTTTGGTATAGCCTCAACTGCAGTAGGCAAAATCTCATATGGAATTGATTCTAATCTCTCTTATTATGAAGGAGAACTGAATAAAATTGGAGGAAATTCAAAATCCTGCAATTTAGGATGTGAAACTTATAATACTGATGTAATGTATCTTCATCTACTACTTTGTCACTTTAAAAAGAAAGATGTATTCTTCCAACTGTACATCACTGCTGACAAAAAAAAAAGATCTTATTGCCAAATCATACAACCTATATCTCTTTTGAGTCTCAGAATGACTAAGAAACACTGGCTTTCTTACTTTAGGTGCAAACATATCTCCCCTAGTCAAATTACTTGCATAAGATAAGCATCCAGAGACCATAAAATGATCAATTTTTGTCAATTTACTAGAGAGCAAATTAACATGGATTCTTTCCATTCAATACTGATGTGGGTGATCTATTTATCTAATAAATTGCAGTCCTCACACAATCACTCCAAAACTTGATTGGAATTTCACTTTGAAACTTCAGTGTTTTTGCAACATTCAAGATATTTTTGTGCGTAATTTTGCTCGACACCTCATTTTACTGTGGGGGTGTAAAACTAACTACTTTGATGCATAATTCCTAGAGAGATCATCAATAGCTCATTACATTAAGAGTTTAGAAGCTCTATTCCATGATCTGATCTTATAGTTTTAAAATTCACGTCAAATAGGTTATAATTATGGAAAGAAAATTCGTCAAAAACATACAAACTCATATTTGTATTGGATTAAGCATCCACATGAATATCTACCAAAGTTATCAATAACAGTAACAAAGTATTGGTTTTTGTCATATATGGAAATCTTATAGGGTCTATAAAATCTAAATGGACAAGTTGGAAAATAATAGTCGACTTACTACTACTTGTAGGAGATGACAATCTGCATTACTTTGCTAAAGGGGAAAGCATCACAATTGACTCTCAACTTCTTTACTACTGACTTTATTATGTAGAATTTGTATGTGTTGAATGGATGTAATTGAGGCATGTCCTCGTTGTCATTCTCCAAACATTTCAAGATATTGCTTTTAATCTCCTTACCACATATAGACCATCTAATTCTTTACCAATCCCTTCAATACACGAAAATTAGAAAAAAAGAAGTTAATTTAACAACTAAGGTCTCTCGTGAGTTTTCCACTGACAGTAGGTTTAATCTAAGCTCGTATACATGCATCACATTCTTCCCACATTAATCTCGTAATATCATCTAACTTATTGTATATGTTTGTTTACGCTGAAATCGTTACAGTTGAATTTGTAGGGGACCAAGACCACGCATAACAATTTAACTCTGTTTTAGGTTAGAGGTAAGGCCACCTTATAGGACACCTCCCCAACCTTCTCAAGAATCTCAAAAGGCCCAATGAACCTCGGCTAAGCTTTCCTTTGTTACCGAATCTTATCACACCTTTCATGGGTGAAACTTTCAACAAAACCCGCTCACTATGCATGAACTCAAAATCACAAACTCGCTGGTCGGCGTAACTCTTTTGCCTACTCTGGGCTGCCACGAGCCTATCCTGAATTATTCTCACTCGATCCATCGAGTCTCTCAACAAATCAGTACCCCAAGGTCTAACCTCGAAGGAATCAAACCATCCCACAGGGGATCTAGACCTCCTTCCATACAAAGCCTCAAATGGCTCCATCTGAATGTTGGAGTGATAGCTATTATTGTAGGCGAACTCCGCTAATGGCAAGAACTGGTCCCAGTGACCACCAAAATCCATAACACACGCTCGAAGCATGTCTTCTAACACATGAATAGTCCTCTTCGACTGGCCATCCGTCTGAGGCTGAAATATTGTGCTCATCTCAAGCTGAGTGCCCAACTCCTGCTTGCATAGAACTCCAAAAGTTTGAGGTGAACTGAGTACCTCAATCAAAAATGATGGAAATAGGCACACCATGCAATCGAACTATCTCCCGAATATAGATCTCGGCCAACTTCTCTACATTGTAATTCATCTTCACAGGTACAAAGTGCGCTGATTTGGTTAACCTATCCATAATTACCCAAATGGAATTGAATTTCTCCAAAGTCTGAGGCAAACCAACCACAAAGTCCATAGTAATCTACTCCCACTTCCACTCTAGAATGGGCATCCACTGCATTAAACCACCAGGTCGCTGATGCTCATACTTAACATGATGGCAGTTAAGACACTTTCCAACAAACTCCATAATGTCTTTCTTCATCCCACACCACCAATAGTGTTGCTTCAAGTCATGATACATATTAACGACTTCTGGATGGATAGAATACCTCAAACTGTGAGCCTCTCTCAGAATTAGACTAATCAAGTCACCAACTCTCGATATATAAACTCGACCACTAATTCTTTAAAAATCCTCTGGATCAAGGAATGCTACTTTTATCTCGTTGCTCAACACTTTATCTCGAATCACTCTCAACTTCTCATTATCAAATTGCGGAGCTTGAATCTGCTCCATCAATGAGAATCTACCTTCGACATAAGCCAAAATACACTCAGGTATCAAAATATCAAGTCAAATCAACTGGTTGGACAAAGCCTGGATGCCCAAGTCTAATGGTCGCTCGTCTGCCAAAAGATAAGCCAAACTCCCCATACTAGTTGCCTTCCGGCTCAAGGCATCTACTACCACATTAGCCTTGCCCGGATGATAAAGAATAGTGAGATCATAATCCTTAAGAAACTCCAACCATCTACCCTGTCTCATATTAAGGTCCCTCTAATTGAAGAATTACTGAAGGCTCTAATGATCGATGAAAATCTTATAATAAGCCCCATACAAATAATGACTCCACAACTTCAATACGAACACGACTGCCACTAACTCCAAATCATCAGTAGGGTAGTTATTCTCATGAACCTTCAACTGACGAGAATCATAAGCTATCACTTTATCCTTTCGCATCAACACACCACCCAAGACAACTCCCAAAGCATTGCAAAACATTGTGAAACCCATTCCCTCCTCGAGCATGGTCAAGATAGGACCCAAAGTCAACAAGGTCTTGAGTTTTAGAAAGATTTTCTCACACTCGTCTGACCACTAAAAAATAATATTTTCTAAGTCAACTTAGTCAAAGGGTCTGCAATGGAAGAAAAGCCATCCACAAACCGTTGGTCTAGCCCAACAAGACTCCAGATCTCGATAAGAGTAGTAGGTCTAGCCTAATCACGAACCATTGTCACCTTGGCAGGATCGATCATGATACCATCCTTGTTCACTAAATGACTTAAGAAAGAGACTGAATCCAACCAAAACTCATACTTGGAAAACATGGCATACAATTGCTCATCTCTCAACTTCTGAAGTACGACCCTCAAATATCTCACATGCTCCACCTCACTCTTGGAATAAACCAAGATATCATCAAAGAATACAATCTCAAATAAATTAAGGTTAGGCCAAAATACCTTGTTTATCAACTCCATAAATGTCGTCGGGGCATTAATCAGCCCAAAAGACCTAACCAAAAACTCATAATGTCCATAACGCATCCAGAAAGCTGTCTTTAGAACATTTGAAGCCTTGATCTTCAACTGATGATATCCAGACCGCAAGTTGATCTTAGAGAATATCGCCGTACCCTGAAGCCGATCAAATAAATCATCAATGTAGGGAAGATGATACTTGTTCTTGATGGTCACTTTATTTAACTATCTATAATCAATACATATCTTCATGGTCCTATCTTTCTTCTTAACGAACAAAATAGGAGCACCCCAAGAAGAAACACTCGGTCTAATATACCTTATGCTAAACAAATCTTGTAACTGCTACTTCAATTTCTTCAACTCTGCAGGGTAATTCTATAAAGAGAAATAGAAATGGGCTTAGTGTCACGCCCCAAATCCCAACGAGGCATGATTGGCTCCCGTAGCCGATAAGGCCCGAGAGAACCAAGCTATGCTTCTTGTCACGCCCCGAATCCCAACGAGGCATGATTAGCACCCGAAGCCGATAAGGCCCGAGAGAACCAAACTATGCTTCTATACATTCATATGCATGCCATCGGAACCACCACTATCACATAAGAACACGAACCATTAGCATTGGAAATCATGGATATTGGAAATCATAGAACATGTGGCATATATATATACACATTTGAGAAACGTGGCCGTTGAGGCCATCAAAACAAGACTTCATGAGTCACCTTATATACATATACCCACGTACGTCTACAAAAGCCTCTAACAGATGCATTGACCAATACAAACCAAAAGTCGGGACAAGTCTCCGCTTTATACAACATGTACATCACCAAAACATATATACAATCTGACTCGGAGAAGCCCCGAATTAGCTGGAGCTCACCAAAGAACCGCTAACACTGGCAATCTACTGAGGAGGCCTACTGGTACCTGCGCCTGCAGCAAGTAAGGTAAATTCCTCAAGAGGGGTCAGTACGAAATAAGTACCGAGTATGCAAGGCTCAGATGAAACTATACAATACATGAATATTTCAATGAACTAAAAAAATATGAATAATCAATGTGAATAAGTCACCATTTTGCATTTTGGGAAACCATATGAATTGTTTTCATTACTTTCTTTGCTTTCTTTATCTCAATGCGTACTTGTCAATACATGTGTCACAATGTACCCGGGCCCCTACTGATCAGTGGGTCTTTACATAACATATCATCATGTTGGGATCGGTTCGAGCTAGGCTTATGCCCCTAGACCTGCCACCCATAAATCAATGCATCGGGATCGGGTCGAGCTAGGCTTATGCCCCTAGACCTGCCACCCATAAATCAATACATTGGGATCGAGTCGAGATAGGCTTATGCCCCTAGAATTGCCACCCATAAATCAATACATCGGGATCGAGTCGAGCTAGGCTTATGCCCCTAGACTTGCCACCCGTACTTGATCATTGACCACATATGCATTACTTTGTTCTTTACTTTGAGATTGGTACAATGGTTGCCATATCTTTATTTGAAACTTTGGATCATTAACCAATGAGTGAGAGACATGAGAATAACTTGGCAACATAACATTATTAGAACCATAACACCATGGGAACCATTGGACAATAACCATGATCAAGAGACATAAGTATAGTCACTATTGGAACATTGGAACATAACCTTATTTGAGCTTTTGGAACATTAACCAAGAATATGAGAAATGAGATTCACCAATGATCCATGAGTAGGAAAAGCATGACAATAATCATGGATAACTGGATATGGGATACCTTAGCACATTTCGGAAATAGGACTAGTGAGATGTCAATGTGAAGACTAAGTGCCGCAGAAAGATATGGACAAAGTAACCTTACATACCTTGGATTCGCAATACGAATATATAAGCCTATGTATGAACACAGTAGTCTAGCTTCTTCCTTACGTCTTATTCTACAATACAAGTTCATACCGGAACTTACATTAGCAACTAGTCACTATAAAGGCGTATAAGACGACAATGAACCATGTAACTACCATATAACGTCATGTCACCCCCTTCCAATAAAATCCAATGCATTTCCATATGAACAACACCATAACATTACACACATTGACCAAAATATCATACATCGATAGCATTTCACACCATACTTACCCTTTACGCTTTTCTCTTTATCATTCCGTCGCATTTCCTCCTTTATAAAAACATATGAACACCCTTACATACTTCATACAGTCCAACACACCTCCATACGATACTTTAAAGTCATTAAAACAACATCACAAGTTGATAATTACATCCCAAAAGGGTATCGGGGCTTTCGGGGATCAACTAGAGACGAAAACATACAAAACCATTTCTGGAGGTGACCTGCGCTGCCACCTGCGCACGCAGGTGGATGACATGCGCTCGCATATGGCTCCTGGAAAATTCCAGGGCCTTCTGCGTTGGCATCTGCGCCCGCAGATGCCCTCGTCTGTGGGGGCGGATGCCCCGTTTTGGTCCGAAATGATTTTTTTTGGGTCTTTTAATGCCATGAATGGTCCATGATCACAATCCAACATATTTGAACATATTTTTTGATCATATTAAACACAAACATGCAGCCATGGTCTCACAACACACATAGCAACACTCAAAACCACATTTCACGGCCAATACGATATCGAAACCATAACCAAAATCACAATAGCAATTCCAAACGTTATACACAAGGATTAAACCAAGTAAGACTATAATCACATATCACATGTCAATATTTAATCCACCAAATTCATTCCCTTCAAAACCACAAGTCCATAGTCAAGTTTACAAGATAAAACACCCTTCGATTTGGCAAACATGTACACTTCACTTATTGTGAACTTCTCAATATTCCACCAACATAACCAACATAATATACACCATATATTATGCATAAAATATATTAATCCAACATAATAAACACTTACCAAGTCTTACCAATTGATGATCTTGGCCAAAGGAGTGATTAGGGTTCTTGAGAGCAAAGGAGATATTGTTGGAAAAATCTAGAAAAGTTATGAGAGTCCAAGTGAGTAAAATCTAATTTTCTTTCTCTTTATATAGTCCCTCATGTCTTCCTTATCTTTTCCTTAGCATTTAATGCTATGTTGATTGGTCAAATGGACCACATTTGGAAGAATGGATCAAACATATCCCTTTTGGGCCATGTCTTTCTCATTTATTTGGGCCTTATTTAGGGCCCAATTGTACAAGCCTTTAAATGCCCACATTTAAATACAAAATTCATCAATTCTCCCATGTTCTCATATTTCCATAAGTGTTACGATTGTTAGCTAGACTTAGAAATGTACGGGGTGTTACATTCTTCCCCTCTTAGAAACATTCGTCCTCGAATGTTAGTGTGAATAGTCAAAGTGAACAATTACTAGTATAGGAGCATTTTTTTCATGTCATCATAAGAGATACACTCAAAGTTTATAAATACTTACTTGTTATTCTGTCCTTTGGAACAAATGAGGGTACTTGGATTTCATCATCTCTTCAGCTTCCCATGTGACCTCTTCTCTTTGCTGATTCCTCCAAAGTACCTTTACAGAAGCAATGTATTTATTCCTCAATCTCTTTACTTGTCTATCCAAAATGGCAATAGGTATTTCCTCATAGGTAAGATCTTCTGTAAACTGTACATCATCGACAGGAGTAAAACGAGATGGATCCCCTATGCACTTCCGGAGCATTGACACATGAAATACCGGATGAACTGTGGAGAGTTCTTGGGGTAGTGCCAACTCATAAGCAACTTGCCCGAATCTTCTAATAATTTCATATGGGCCTATGTAACGTGGACTCAATTTCCCTTTCTTTCCTAACCGCATTACCCCTTTCATCGGTGACACCTTTAAAAACACCCAACCACCTATGGCGAATTCAAGCCCTCTTCTTCTAACATCGGCATATGACTTGTGACCACTTTGAGCCATTTTTAACCGCTGTTGGATCACTTTAAATTTCTCCATAGCCTGATGAACAATATCTGGCCCAAGTAAAGCAGTTTCACCTGCTTCAAACCATCCAATTGGTGATCTACATTTCCTTCCGTACAAAGCTTCATAAGGTGTCATTTTAATACTTGAATGATAGCTATTGTTGTAAGAAAATTCAATAAGAGGCAAATGGTCATCCCAACTGCCTTGAAAATCTAATACGCAAGCTCGCAGCATATCTTCAAGTGTCTGAATAGTACGTTCTGCTTGTCCATCAGTCTGAGGATGGAAAGCCGTACTCAAATTCACCTGTGTGCCCAAACTCTGCTGAAAGGATCTCCAAAAGTGCACTGTGAACTATGCTTCTCTGTCTGATATAATAGAAAGTGGAATACCATGTAACCTCACTATTTCTTTAACATACAACTTCGCATAATCCTCAACTGTATAGGTCATCTTGACAGGTAGAAAATGCGCTGACTTGGTAAGCCTGTCCACTATAACCCATATAGAATCAAACTTCCGCAATGTACGAGGCAGACCTGTAATGAAATCCATATTAGTCATATCCCACTTCCAGACTGGGAGATTGATACATTGCATGTAACCTCCCAGTTTCTGATGTTCCACTTTTACTTGTTGATAATTCGGGCATTGCGCGACAAATTCTGCAATGTTCTTTTTCATATTTCCCCACCAATACACTTCTTTCAATTCATGGTACATTTTTGTAGCACCCGGATGAATAGAATAGCGCGAATGATGCGCCTCTGTCATAATTCGTGTCCTCAACTCATCTACGTCCGGTATGCATAATGTAACACCCCGTACTTTTATTACCTCACTTGATACCGTGGGATCATACCTACATAGGTGTTGAGAAACCATACATATGTGTTTTATAGTGTCATTGGTGAAACATTTGATATCAGACTTAACATGTGCCATTAGACCTTCGTAGGAGGTGTTTTGTGATTTCGTGGAGCATTTGGGTAAGAACTCGTACACATTTTAACCTCATTTGGTGACTTTAAGTCATGTTTACTTGATGGTTAAGATCACTAAGTAAGTATTTTGTACTGTTTTGATAAGGGATTGGACGATACGTAAACGTTGGATAAATGGCCGGAAATTTCAGCAAAATGCTGAAACTTGCGCCACTACCCTGTTTCAGGGGTGTGGCGCAAGCCACCAGCCTGCAGAAAATTCAGAGAGGCTGCATTTCCTGCGCCACTACCCTGTTTCAGGGGGTGTGGCGCAAGGAACAAAAGTTTAGCCTTTCCGGCGTCGTTTCGTAACGCAATTACGATTTCTCGATGGTTTCTTTTGGTTCTTTGGAGTTAATTGAGCATTGTTAAAACTTCAAACACTTCAATATACTCCTACATGATCAAATCATGAAATGTGAATAGTGATCCAAAATGTTCAATGAAGCCAAGGGCGACTAGAATTCCAATTTTTGCGATCGAAAGGACGAATGAGAAATGTTTAAAAGAATATTGTCGTGACATTATGGAATTATGTAAACATGAGATATATGGTGAATAATACATGAAATTGGATGGGTTACATGGGTATGTGTTATTGGGCCCAAAGTTAGGCCCAAAATGAAATTTACAAGAATTGGCCCAAAGGGGCAAAAAGACCCATTCTTCCACTTTGACCTCATTTAATGCCAAGAGTGGCTAGGCATGACTTCAAAAGTCTATAAAAGGAGCACAAAAATCAGATTTTTAAGATAAAGAACACACATGCTTTTTCTCTCTTTTTCTAGACTTTTCAAGAAAGTTTCTTTGGGGGCTCTCAAACCCTAAGCCATATTTGGATCAAGATCACCATCTTTCAAGCCTAGGTAAGTGATTCTTAGTATGGATTAACATATTATATGCATGGGAGATTATGTATATTATGCTAGTTGTGTTGGCAAGATGATGAATAGTGTATTTTGCCTTTGGTGAAAGATGTGTCATCTTGGTAAATTGAACTTGAATTAGGCCTTGTGCCTTTGATGAAAAAGCATGGTATGGACAAAATATGAACATGTATGGTGTTATTTTTGGTATAAAACTTGTTCTTGTCTAAAAGTGGAAATTATGGAATTTTGGCCGATATGTGTTATGAGTTGAATTAAGGTGCTTTGATGGATTAATTGTGATATGTTATGGATAAGAAAGTGTAAAGGAGAAGTATTGTGGTGAAATGTATTGATTTTCATGTATTGGTCAATGTTGGGAATATTAGGGAATTTTTGGAATAGTAAATGTATCAATGATTTTGTCAAGGGGAAATGGCATGCTTACGGGCCAATATGTGATTTATTGATGTTACATGCATTTGAAGAGTAGTTGATGGTTAATGTGAATTCCGTTATATATTTATGTTGTAGAGTGATACATAAAGAAGGAGCAGGACTATTATAATATGTCACATGTTCCATAATTTCCGATTTTAGTCGTTCATGCTCTTGTGTGATAGTGGTGTTCTTATGGCACGCACATGAATGTATAGAAGCACAACTTGGTTCTCTCGGGCCTTATCGGCTACGGGTGCCAATCACGCCTCGTTGGGATTCGGGGCGTGACACATAATCTCCCTTGGCATTGAAGTATTCCTTCTTGTGTAAGATCAAATGCCTTGGTCAAATTCTGCTGTACATTTTCCTTTAACTGTAATAAAATAGAATCCGCAAACTGCTTCTCTTTCACTTCAGTTATTAAGGAGGATTCTGCTGCATTCCGCACAATTACTCCCTCATCTGAGGATTCAATAAGGCGAACTCCCAAGCTGGCTAACTGATATAAGTCTTTGATTATCTCCTTCTTTTCTATCAATTGATCACTAGTGACTCCCGTTGCCTTACGGCTCAATGCATCTGCTACTACATTTGCCTTCCCTGGATGGTATAGAATATCAACATCATAGTGTTTCAAGAGCTCTAACCATCTTCGTTGCCTCAAATTGAGTTCCTTTTGCTTAAAGATATATTGTAGACTTTTGTGATCCGTATAAATATCAACATGAACTCCATACAGATAATGACGCCATATCTTTAAAGCAAACACTACCGCTGCCAATTCAAGGTCATGAGTGGGATAATTTTTCTCATGTGGCCGCAACTGTCGTGAGGCATATGCTATCACTTTACCATGCTGCATCAACACACATTCGAGACCAATCCCAAAAGCATCACAATACACTGCATAGCCCTCTGTGCCTTCAGGAAGTACTAACACTGGTGTGGAAGTCAACTTATCTTTCAATTTTTGAAACCCTCTTTCACATGCATTATTCCATTGAAACTTAATTGCCTTGTGAATTAACTTTGTTAATGGTGCTGCAATAGCAGCAAACCCTTCTACAAATCTTCGGTAATAACCTTCCAAACCCAGAAAACTGTGAATCTCTGTGGGTGTCGTAGGTCTTGGCCAATTTTTCACTGCTTCTATCTTCTGTGTATCGACCTGGATCCCTTCGTCTGACACAATGTGACCCAAGAATGCAACTGATTTTAACCAAAACTCAAATTTGGAGAATTTTGCATACAACGTACGCTCACGGAGAATCTGTAACACTTACCGTAAATGATTAGCGTAGTCTTCTGGTGATCTTGAATAAATAAGGATGTCATCTATAAATACTTTCACGAACACGTCTAGGAATGGCTTAAACACCCTATTCATCAAATCCATAAACACAGCTGGTGCATTTGTTAGTCCAAATGACATAACTAAAAATTCATAATGACCATACCGTGTTCGAAAAACTGTCTTGGGTACATCCTCTTCTCTAACTCTGACTTGATGGTAACCCGACCTCAAGTCAGCTTTTGAAAAACATTTGGCACCCTGTAACTGATCAAACAAATCATCAATGCGAGGAAGGGGATATTTGTTCTTGATCGTTACCTTATTCAACTGTCGGTAGTCAATGCACATCCTCAATGTGCCATCTTTCTTGCATACGAATAATACCGGTGCACCCCACGGGGACATACTAGGCCTAATGAAGCCCTTGTCCAGCAAATCTTTCAACTGCTCCTTCAATTCACGCAGTTCTGCTGGAGCCATTCTATATGGAGGAATAGAAATAGGTTGAGTGCCTGGAATATCCTCTGGAAAAACATCAAGAAATTCATTGACCACCGGTACTGACTGTGGAGTTAATGGTTCCATATCGTTATCTTGCACCCGTACTAGATGACATATGTATCCCTTGACAATCATTTTCCTTGCTTTCAAATAGGAAATAAATCTTCCTCGTGGTGCCCCTACATTACCCTGCCATTCTAGAACATTTTCCTGCGGAAAACAAAATTATACCTTCTTAGCCCGACAATCTACCGTAGCATAACACGAAGTCAACCAATCCATTCCCATTATCACGTCAAAATCTACCATGTCTAGTTCAATGAGGTCGTCCAGTGTATCATGACCACACACCACTACCACACAATTGCGATAAACTCTCTTTGCAATAATATATTCACCCACCGGTGTAGACACTTCAATTGATTTAATTAATAATTCTGGAGCCTTTGCAAATTTCGCAGCAACCAATGGGGTAACATAGGAAAATGTAGAACCTGGGTCAATCAGTACATATATATTATGTGAGAATATGGATAATGTACCTGTGACAACATCAGGGGAAGCCTCTGAATTCTGGCGGTCCACCAAAGCATAAGTGCGATTCTGGACACCGTTAGTACTGGCTGCTCCTCTGGCACCCCTACCACGGCCAATAGGTTGTACACCTCGGCCTAGTAAAGGAACCGATGCTGATGATACAACAGCCAACCCAGCCGGTCGTGCTATACCACCCATGCTCCGCTGTAGACAATCCCTCGCTATATGCCTCGGCATACCACACCAAAAGCAGACATTCGTCCCTGACCGACATGTACCTGTGTGAATACTCCCGCAGTGCTGACACTGATGACGAGGAAATCCTGCTGCCTGGGACCCATGAACTCCGCTACTCTGCCCAGATGGACCACCCCTAGACCCTCGGAACTGAGAATAAGCTCCTGCCATGGAATGAGAAAACAATGGTCTAGGTGGTCTAGGGAACATACGAGGCCTAGATCCTCCTTGGGATATCACAGGTGGTCCTATAGGTCTAGCCCTTTTGGACTGACCCCTGTCAAATTCATGCACTCTTCTCCTCTGTCGTTGTTCTTTCATTTTCTAAGCGAAGGCTTGGATTCTCGCTATGTCCATGTCCTTATTTAAGGCAGCAATGGTGCAATCTCGTACCAAATATGGCTCTAATCTGTCCACGTATCGATGGACTCTATCTGTCATCGTCGCCACCACATTGGGCATATATCGAGCCAAGGAGTTAAATTGCAAACTATATTCCCGAACACTCATATTCCCTTGACGCAAATTCAGGAACTGATCTGCACGTGCTTCCCGAACCTCATACGAAAGATAATGATCGAGGAAAGCCACTTTAAACTCTTCCCATGTAGGTGGATTTGCACCAATGTCACGGGATTTCTTCCAATCCTCATACCACAATATTGCCTCTCCCTTCAACCTGTACGCAGCAAGTTCAACTGTCTCTACCCCCATCACGTGCATAACTTCCAAGGCCCTCTGAATTTGATCTGCGAAGTACTGTGGATCTGCTTTTGGATCGGACCCAGTGAATATAGGAGGGTCCAGTTTCAAGAAATCCTGTGTTCTGCGACTTGCCATTCTAGCCGCATCATCATCATGTGTCATTGCACCAGCTCGTCCTTGGCTTTGTGCCGCCACTAACTGTGTCAACATATGTACAACATTTCTAAGATCCTGATCTGTGGCATTCATTGGTGGTTCTGCAAGTGCTCTTCTCCTACTAGACTCTTCTGGAACAGAGTGAGTGGAGGAAGATCGTGACACAAATTCAGGCTCAGTATCGCCTTGATTAACTTAATCAGGTGGTGGTATACTGGTTCCTTCACCAGCAATTCTATCTATCCGCTTACTTTTACCACTTCCTCTTCTAGTGTTCGACATTTTGACTATACCAAAGAAAAACAATTACCAAGATCAGATACAATGCAACTTACAACATTGGCTCTATTCCACGATCTAGAATGAAGAAAAGAAACAACATCCTAAATGTCCCGTAGCCTCCTACTTATAAATGTGGTGCACAACACATCGATAAGTAAGACTCTACTCAGACACGACTTTGTAGACACCCTTAGAACGACCTGCTCTGATACCACTTTTATCACGCCCCGAATCCCAACGAGGCATGATTGGCACTCGTAGCCGATAAGGCTCGAGAGAACCAAGCTATGTTTCTATACGTTCATATGCATGCCATAGGAATCACCACTATCAACATGAACGACTGGTATTGGAAATCATGGAACATGTGGCATATATATACACATTTGAGAAACTTGGCCGTTGAGGCCATCAAAACAAGACTTCATGAGTCACCTTATATACATATACCCACATGCGTCTACAAAAGCCTCTAACAGATGCATTGACCAATACAAACAAAAAGTCGGGACAAGTCCCCGCTTTATACAACATGTACATCACCAAAACATATGTACACTCTGACTCGAAGAAGCCCCGAATTAGCTGGAGCTCACCAAAGAATCGCTAACACTGACAATCTACTGAGGAGGCCTACTGGTACCTGCGCCTGCAGCAAGTAAGGTAAATTCCCCAAGAGGGGTCAGTACGAAATAAGTACTAAGTATGCAAGGCTCAGATGAAACTGTACAATACATGAATATTTCAATGAACTCAAAACATATGAATAATCAATGTGAATAAGTCACCATTTTGCATTTTTGGAAACCATGTGAATTGCTTTCATTACTTTCTTTGCTTTCTTTATCTCAATGCTTACTTGTCAATACATGTGTCATAATGTACCCGGGCCCCTACTGATCAGTGGGTATTTACATAACATATCATCATGTTGGGATCGAGTCGAGCTAGGCTTATGCCCCTAGACCTGCCACCCATAAATCAATGCATCGGGATCGGGTCGAGCTAGGCTTATGCCCCTAGACCTGCCACCCATAAATCAATACACCGGGATCGAGTCAAGCCAGGCTTATGCCCCTAGACTTGCCACCCATAAATCAATACATCGAGATCGAGTCGAGCTAGGCTTATTCCCCTGGACTTGCCACCCGTACTTGATCATTGACCACATATGCATTACTTTGTTCTTTACTTTGAGATTGGTACAATGGTTGCCATATCTTTATTTGAAACTTTGGATCATTAACCAATGAGTGAGAGACAAGAGAAACTTGGCAACATAACACTATTAGAACTATATCACCATGGGAACCATTGGAACAATAATCAATCAACAAGAGACATAAGTATAGGCACTATCGGAACATTGGAACATAACCTTATTTGAACTTTTGGAACATTAACCATGAATATGAGACATGAGATTCACAAATGATCAATGAGTAGGAAATATATGACAATTGATAGCCGGATATGGAATACCTCAGCACAGTTCGGTATAGGACTAGTGACATGTCAATGTGGATACTATTTGCCGCAGAAAGATACGGACAAAGTAACCTTACATACCTTGGATTCGCAATACGAATATATAATCCTAGAGGTGCATACAATAGTCCCGCTCCTTCTTTATGTGTCACTCTACAACACAAATACAATACAGAATTCACATTAACGACCAACTACCTTACAAATGCATTTAACGTCAATGAGTTACATGTTTGCCGTTAAACATGTCATTTCCCCTTCACAAAACCATTGATGAAATCATTATTACAAAAATCCTCCAATATTCCATACATTGACCAATACATGAAAATCAATACATTTCACCACAACATTTCTCCTTTACACTTTTTTATCCATATCACATCGTAAATAATCCATCAAATTACCTTAATACACCTCATAACACATATCGGCCAAAATCCCACAATTTACACTTTTAGAAAAATAACAAGTTTAATAATAAAATCACACCATACATGATCATATTTTGTCCATACCATTCACTTTCATCAAGACATCAAGTCACCTTTTAAGTTTAATTCACAAAAATGACACATCTTTACCAAAACATAAAAGTGCACCACTTACACTTTTAGGCATAACCATCATGATCTACATGCTCTCCCATGCATATAATATATTAATACATAAGCATAATTACTTACCCAAGCTTGCAAATGAGTGATCTTGCTCCAAGAGAAAGTTTAGGGTTTGGAGTTGAGAGAAATGATTTTGGGAAATTTCTAGACTTGGCATGAGATTTTTGTGTGGTAAAAATCTGATTTTTGGCCCTTTATATAAGCCTTCAATTCACCCTTAGCCATTAGTTATAGCATTAATTGCTATTTCTAGAAGGTCTTTGAAGAATGGGTCATTTAGTCCATTTGGGCCAAGTCTTTTATTCTATTTTGGACCTAAATTTGGGCCCAATAACATATATCCATTTAACCTATCCACTTCCATGTATAATTCACCATATATCTCATGTTGCAATAATTCCATAATGTCACGACAATATTCTCTTACGAGATTCTCATTCATCGTCTCAATCGCAAAAATAGGAATTCTAGTCGCCCATGGCTTCATTAGACATTTTGGATAACTATTCATGTTTCATGATTTGATCATGTAGGAGTATGTAGGAGTGTATTGAAGTGTTTGAAGCTTTAACAATGCTCAAGGAACTCCAAAGAACCAAAAGAAACCATCTAAGAATCGTCGTAGAATTGCGTTTCAAAACGAGTCCGGAAAGGCACAATATTTGTGCCTTGCGCCACTGCTGCAAAGCAAGGCAGTGGCGCAAGAAATCAAGGCCCTCTGAATCAGTGGCTTGCGCCACACCCCCTGAAACAGGGTAGTGGCGCAAGTTTCAGCACCTTGCTGAATTTTTCGGCCCTTTCTTCAATACTTGCATATCGTCCAATACCTTATCCAAACACTACAAAATACTTACTTAGTGATCTTAATCATCAAGTAAACATGACTTCAAGTCACCAAATGAGGTTAGAATGTGTACGGGGTATTACCCAAATGCTCCACGAAATCACAAAACACCTCCTACGAAGGTCTAATCGCACATATTAAGTCCGATATCAAATGTTTCACCAATGACACTATAAAACACATACTCATGGCATCTCAACACCTAGGTGGATATGATCCCAAGGTATCAAGTGAGGTTAGAAAAGTACGTGGTGTTACACTTAGTTCCAGCTCCACGTTGATAGCAAAGTCAATATTCATGTCTGGAGGAACACCAGGCAAGTCCGTAAGGAATACATCTATGAACTCCCTAACAACTCTTACAAAATCTAAATGAGGTGGTGAATCAACATTGGTATCCCGCACATAAGCCAAGTAAGATAAACATCTCTTTTCTATCATCTGATGAGCACGAAGAGAAGATATAACCCCCTTAGGACACAAATTAGAAGTACCTCTCTACTCTAACCTCGGTGCATCAGGCATCACTAAGGTATAGATCTTGGCATGGCAATCCAGAACTGCATGATAAGGAGACAACCAATCCATACACAATATAACATCAAAATCGACCATATCTAGGATAATCAAATCTACCCAAGTATCATGCCCCAAAAGAGTCACTACCCAAGATTGGTACACCCGATCCACCACTAAAGAATCACCCACGAGGTAGAAACATGGATGGGTACATCAAGAAACTCACACATTGAATCAATACTAGTAGAAAATTATGCATACACATAAGTGAATATAGACCCAGGGTCAAATAACACTGAAAAAAGATGATGGCAAACCAGGACGATACCTATGATAACAATATCAGAGGCTTCTGCTCCAGGTGTCTAGGGAAAAGCATAACACTGCCTGCGTCCACCTTCGGACTGAGCAACTCCTCGTCTACCACTACGAGCTCCCTGAGCTTTACCCCTAGTACCCCAAGATCCGCCTCTACCACTCTATGTACCCCCTCTGGCTGGAGGTGTCGGCACTTGGTAAGTCAGAAGTTATAAATACTCTGGAGGACTCATCACATGTCTGGGACAATCCCTTGCTAAGTGCCCAAACTCATCACATATATAGCATCCCTTAGTAGAAGAATTATGTAGTGAGGAGGCGGAAGATCCATACCGCCCTTCATGACCAGAAGAACTGGAACAATCCCCTTTACAGAACGAACTAATCTCTGACCACCTAAAGCCTCAGATCTAGAAAACCCGCTATCTGAACCCTACAAGGCTACCTGAAATGACCTATTATGATGCCCATGAAAACCTCTAACTGAAGACTCCCTACCTTAGGAAGACGGACCACTAAACCCATCCTTCCTCCAGAACCTCTTACCTCCACCACCCTAAGACTCAAGATGGATACTCTCAACCCTCTTAGCATGATCCACAATGCTCTGAAAAGAACCACCTGTAGTAACTAGCTGAGCTTTAGCCAACTGAAGAGTAGTAGTTAATCCCTTCACAAACTTTCTAATCCTCTCTCCCTCTGTCAAAATACTAGCTGTGGAATGCCTAGACAAGGCATGAAAATGAGCCTCATACTTAGCTACAGTCATGGCGCCTTGCTTCAATGCATCGAACTCATCACTTAAATTGTCTCTCAAACTAAAGGCCACATACCTCTCTAGCATGGTCTCCAAAAACTGAGTCCACGTCAAAGAAAGAGAGCCCTCTAGCCTACAACCCATGAAAGACCTCCGCCACTGCTTGGCTTCCCCCGCTAAACTGAAAAGTAGTGTAATTAACTCCATATGACTTAACCAAATCGAATTGAAGAAACATCTCCTGACAACTGACCAAGAACTCATAAGCATCTTCTTCAATAGCACCATTAAACTTGAGAGGAGACAATCTCATAAATCTCTCAAACCTCTTTTACTCATAAGCCGACTTTACTGGCCCAGGAACCACTAGCGGAACAATAAGTCTGGCAGGTAACACCTCAACCTGTGGGGCCACAATAGTAGTTGGCTGTGCCCCGGGAGTTTGAAATCCCTAAATCAGAACCTGTCCTAGTGGTTGAACACCCTTTCTAGTTTGAGAAACATCCGGTGTACCAGGTAGAGTGCCTGTCTGAGAAATTCCATCCAAATGACTCAACAGTCGAATCAAAATATCCTACAGTACTGGAGTAGCAATAAAACCCTGAGAGACATGGGCTAGTCCCACACCCCTGGCTGGTAATATGCATCAACATACTCAATCACTGGCTCAGGAGATGTTGCCATGGTACATCCCTTAGTCGGAGCTGCTCCCCGAGCTCGGCCTCTACCTCTATCACGACCGCAACCCCTGTTTCATCCCATGACTGGGGCCTCGAGAGCGGGTGCTGGCTCAGCATTATCAAAAACACCAGATCGAGTCCTCACCATATGCACAAGAAGAGTGAAATACATGTTTACAATACCAGATGTGAACAACTGCGCATGATAGGGAATCAAAATAGAGAGAACTTTCCTATAAATGTCTCGTAGCCTCCTAAAGATAGATACAGACATCAACGTATCGATCCGTGGGACTCTACTAGACACTTTGTTCTTTTATTCATGAGACCAGTGAGTCTAGAACTCTAATACAAACTTGTCACGATCCAAAATTCCAAGGTCATGATGGCACCTACCCCGATCCAATCTTAGTAGGTAAGTCCAACATAAAAATAGAATGACAAGATAAGAAAGCTAAATAAAGAAGTAAAAACTCAAGGCTTAGCATAGAGTCTAACAAATCATAACATAAACTTAAAATCTGGATAATACAACTCAAATATCCCCAAAATCTGGAGTTATAAGTAAGAGCGACTCTACACTGACATGGAATACAAATACATAATATCTGTCTCTAAAATAAATTAAAGAAATATGAAAAGTAGATGAAGCCAAACACTGGCTCAGGAAAGGGATCTCACCCTGACTTTGAAAATCTCAAAGCTGCACGAAATTACAATCCGCAGATAGCACTCGAACTAGAATCTGTACCAAAAGGGTACAGAAGTAGGAGTGAGTACGGTTCATTTGTACTCAATAGGCATCATAGGCCGACCAAGCTAAAGTAGACGACTAAATCAAGTAAAGTAAACTACAAGTAAGTAAACATCCTACAAACAGAAAAGTCCCATGCCGAGCAAAGCCACTTTATTATAATAATAAAAGAGTGAATATCAACACAATATATACGCCATGTATAGAACTATCCAAAGTACAATATTACCCAATGCAAGATATATAATGCAATGCAACACAATGAGATGGGATGGATGCAATGGACAAATATACTCACTGTATATACCTTCTGAGCCTAAGCTCCAAGAGAGGACCCATGGGAGGTTCACAACTCATACACTAATCACAATCTCAATATCGATCTTGCCTGTACTTCCGTCGGTCAAGTGGTTTTATGAAATATTTCATTATCTTTCGCAAAGGATCCAAGTTCCACAATAGTACCAATTTCATGAAAATTAGATATGAATGAACATGTATGATCATGGCAAAACCAACAATACACAATAATCAACTCGACAATGATATAAATGAATACAAGTCACCCAATCTCAATAAGTCATGACACAAGCCCCCTTATGGGAACACGATATAGACTCAATGCAAAATATGTTTAAAAACCCCTCAAGCCCCCAACACGACATCACAATAGTAAAAGAATCAAATAGGACACCAAAGAGATCAACGCAAGCCCCACTCGAGCATCACGATAATAATATGCTCTCAAATAAATAATAAGACCAACACAAGCTCCCGCTCGGGCATCAGAATAATAATATGCTCTTTAGATAATAATAAAATTAATATGAGCTCACACTCGGGCATGACAATAACAATATTCTCATTAATCAGTGATAAAACCAACACAAGCCCCTACTCGGGAAACATGATAATAATAATCAACCTCGAGTAATGAAAACCACAAGGTTTCACCCAACCCATAGCATGCTTTATATGATAAGTCATTTACTCAGCTAAGTCTGAAGAAAGTTAAGCCATAACCTACCTGGAAAGCCGAAACACGAGCCCAAAATCCTCAACACAAAGCCTTCCCCTTCCCAGCAGCCTCAGAATGCTTCCAATCTATTAAGAATAGCTTCTACGCGTAAATATAAGTATATTGATAACCAAATTGGCATATTTTGGTTTTGGGTCAAAAATCACATCGAAAATCAACCTTAAAAATAAAATGGTAAAACTGGAATTTTAATAACGAATCACTTTACCCATAGTTTAAGGGTTTCAAATCTAGAATCCCAAAATGGAGTCAAAACGAGTTAGAAATTATTGAAATACTCTTTTTTTACTTTATCGGGTAGAACCCAAAATTTCAAGGTTAAAATCTATGTTTTGAATATGATTTTGCAATATTATCAATGGGTAATGATAAAAAATAGGTTTAGAAGTATATCCAAATCAAATTTTATGAGAGACCACTCTTAAATCCACCCAAAACTGTCCTCCCAAAGCTTGAGGATGAAGAAAATGGAGTTAAATCATGAAAATGAGGTATTTATACTTTTCTCATGAACAGTACCTTCATCGCGAATGTGGTCAGTCCTTCACATTTGTGAAGGCAATTGATGCGGACCATCTATGAACACTGTGGACCGGTCGTGAATTCACAAAAGGAGGACATTGACCCAAACTCGATTACTCTTCGTGAATACGGTCCCACCTTCGCGTTCATGAAGAACGATAATTTTCTTCTCCGCGAATGCGAAGAAGGGTTGATGTCACGCCCCGAATCCCAACGAGGCATGATTGGCACTCGTAGCCGACAAGGCCCGAGAGAACCAAGCTTTATCCCTATTTGTTCCCATACATGCCATAAGAAACCCATAAGCACACAATAACTATAAATACCCGCAATGGAATTTATGGAACATGATATATATATATACATATGCGAAACTTGGCCGTTGAGGCCACCAAGTCAAAATCGACATATCCCCTCTACATTTATACACCCACATCAGTCTACAAAAGCCTCTACAAGTGCATGGACCAACAAGAACTAAAAGTCGGGACAAGTCCCCGCTTTATATCACAAGTACAGCACCAAAACATATACACTCTGACTCGGAGAAGCCCCGAATTAACTGGAGCTCACCAAAGATCTACAACAGCTAGCAACCTACTGAGGAAGCCTACTGGGACCTGCGCCTGCAGCAAGTAAGGTAAATTCCCCCGAGAGGGGTCAGTACAAAATAAGTACTGAGTATGTAAGGCGCAAATGAAACTTTGTAACACATGAACATACTAATGAACTCAATACAAATGAATAGATAATGTGAGTAAGCCACTATGTTGCATTTGGGAACCATGTGGATTGCTTTCATTACTTTCATTGCTTCCTTTACATTCAATACTCATTTGTCATTACATATATCACAATGTACCCGGGCCCCGACTGATCAGTGGGTCTTTCATATCATCATATAGGGATTGAGTCGAGCTAGGCTTATGCCCCTAGACTTGCCACCCTTGGGATCGAGTCGAGCTAGGCTTACGCCCCTAGACTTGCCACCCATAAATCCATATCTCGGGATCGAGTCGAGCTAGGCTTACGCCCCTAGACTTGCCACCCGTACTTGATCATTGACCACATTTGCATTACTTTGATCATTACTTTGAGATTGTTACTTTGATAGTCATAACATCACTTTGGAACTTTTGAACATCACATTGTTGGAACCTTTGAATCATTGACCAATGAGTAAGAGACATAGGAATAAATATCAATGAGAAATATACATTACTAGCACCATGATACCATTGGAACCATTGGACAATAATCCATGAACAAGAGACACAAGTATAGGCACTATTGGAATATTGGAACATTAACCATGAATATGAGAAATGGGATTCAAAATTGATCGACGAGTAGGAAATATATGACAATGACCATGGATAAGTGCATATGGGATACCTTAGTACATTTCGGATAGAACTAGAGAAATGTCAATGTGAACACTATTGGCCGTAGAAAGATACGGACAAAGTAACCTTACATACCTTGGATTCGCAATACGACTATTCAACCTTAGATGCGTAGACAATAATCCCTCTCCTTCTTTATGTGTCACTCTACAACATAAATACATAACGAAATTCACATTAACCACCAATTACTTTACAAATGCATACTATGTCAATGAGTTACATGTTTGCCTTCAAACATGTCATTTCCCCTCGACAAAATCATCGATATACTATTATTCCAAAAATTCCATAATATTCCCAACATTGACCAATACATGAAAATCAATACATTCCACCACAATACTTCTCCTTTACACTTTCTTATCCATAACACATCACAAATAATCCATCAAAGTACCTTAATACAACTCATAGCACATATCGGCCAAAATCCCATAATTTCCACTTTTAGACAAGAACAAATTTAATGCCAAAAATAACACCATACATGTTCATATTTTGTCCATACCATGCTTTTTCATCAAAGACACAAGGCCTAATTCAAGTTCAAATTACCAAGATGACACATCTTTCACCAAAGGCAAAATACACTATTCATCACCTTGCCAACACAACTAGCATAATATACATACTCTCCCATGCATATAATATGTTAATCCATGAAAATAAACACTTACCAAAGCTTGGAATAGGATGATCTTGTCCAAAAATGCCTTAGGGTTTTTGGGAGTCCAAGAGGTGTTCTTGAAATTTTTCTAGAAAAAGAATGAAAAAGCATGTGTGTTTTGCCTCAATAAATCTGATTTTTGGGTCCCTTATATAGTGCTCAAGTCATCCTTAGCCATTTGGGAGCAATAATGGAGTGGTCATGGCAAGAATGGGTCAAATGACCCATTTGGGCCAAGTCTTTTATTTCATTTTGGGCCTAATTTTGGGCCCAATTATACATATCCATGTGACCCATCAAATGTTCATGTATTAATCACCATATATCTCATGTTTACGTAATTCCATAATGTCACGACAATATTCCCTTAAAAGATTCTCATTCGTCCTTTCGATCGCAAAAATAGGCATTCTAGTCGCCCTTGGTTTCATTGGACATTTTGGATCACTATTCACATTTCATGATTTGATCATGTAGGAGTATGTAGGAGTATATTGAAGTGTTTGAAGCTTTAACAATGCTCAAATAACTCCAAAGAACCAAAAGAAACCATCGAGAAATCGTCGTAGAAGTGCGTTACAAAACGACTCCGGAAGGGCACAATTATTGTGCCTTGCGCCACACCCCTGAAACAGGGTAGTGGCGCAAGAATGCTGCCCTCTCTGAATCTCCAGCCTGCAGGTGGCTTGCGCCACACCCCTGAAACAGGGTAGTGGCGCAAGTTTCAGCACTTTGCTGAAATTTCCGGCCACTTATCCAATGTTTACGTATCGTCCAATCCCTTATCAAAACACTACAAAATACTTACTTAGTGATCTTAACCATCAAGTAAACATGACTTAGAGTCACCAAATGAGGTTAGAACGTGTACGAGTTCTTACCCAAATGCTCCTCGAAATCACAACACACCTCCTACGAAGATCGAATCGCACATGTTAAGTCCGATATCAAATGTTTCACCAATGACACTATAAAACACATATGCATGGCATCTCAACACCTATGTAGGGATCAAGTGAGGTTATAAAAGTACGGGGTGTTACAGTTGATGGTTGCACAAACAGCCTTGCACCAGCTATGGTTTAAGGCTACAAATGGTCTTGATTAGACCCTTGAGATTTGATTGGGACCCTACAGAAATAAACCAATAATGCTACTAGGCTAATTTCGACGTTTCGGACTCAATGGAACTTCAAATTTACCAAACGGGATCATTATAAACAAGTGCCCCCCCTCCCCCAAAAACCACTTTAGGCCGATAAAACTAGTTTCTTGCCCAATCACTCAAAAATCATAATAGGGCCTCAGAACCCGAACCAATTACGCTAATAAACCAAAATCGACATTACAAATCTAATGGAACTGAAGGACACTTAATGTTGACCAAAGTCAACTATATCACCTTAAAGGCTACTCAAAACTACAAACTCGTATAAATCATACTCGAACACTTTGGGGACCGTGCCAACAATCTCCACAACTAATAAATGATATAAAGCAACAATGGGGAAGGGCAAAATGGTCAAAACACAGAAAAACTAAAAATCACAACGAGGGTTGTTTCATGCAGTAAGTTGTAATTCTAGATCACTCCTTTATACCTTGACAACTTTGAGGAAAGACATGAAGTTGAGGAATTTGTAGCTTCTCACGCTCCTAGTAGAACTTGCTTGAAGACAAGGGGAGGAAAGTATTTATTTACTTTTAGTCTTGGCTTACCTATAGTTCCTAGGTATTTATATGTATTCTTCTAAGAGGTACCTATATATATAGAGTACATGTGAGTTACATGTAGGCATATACTTTACCATATTTCCTAGTTCATGATGAAACCACACATTTAGCTAGTGCTTACTGCACAGGAGTTATTCCTAATTATTGATATGACTGTTCAAATGAAATTTATCTGGCAGATTCAAGGAGTGAATGTCTTAATAGTGACACTAACTCCTCCCTATCTATACACAAAATATAGTAACATTTCTTAATGTTAATTCATTCGCTTAAAAAGATTTGTGTCGGTCTGTTTTTCAATTGTTAGGCCAATGATGTGGAAGAAGCTGCCAGAAAGTACATTACGATGGAGGCTATGCTGGATTATGAGATTTCGAATGATATGGCAAGACAAAACAACAGCCATACAAGATTCCATCTCAGGGCGAAGCGCGCAGGAGATATACTAAGGGTGTTTTTCCAGAGAATCCTTGCAAGAGAGTACGTTGAGAAAAAGAAAGAAAAAACTTTGCATTAATTTATCTTAATAGTATAATTTTTCTAACATATTTTAGAAGTTCAAATCTGGCAGGCTAGCAGCCACTAAGTCCAAATTGGATGCCAAATGAACAATTGAGAATATTTACTTGATTTGGCACTTAGGATCCTTTTCTGGACAGCCAGTAACATTTGCAATAGAGTTAGAAATGATATACTTGACTCCAGCCCAGGTTATACGTAATCATTAAGAAAAAAATTTGAAAATTCTCCATATACTTGTACTTCCATCTATTTTTTTTTCAATTGGTAAAAGAAAAAACAGATGGGACAACAAGTTCTAAGATAAATGTGGTCCTATATAAATTTTAGCAAAGATAGCATTCATAAATGAATCATAGTGAAAATAGGGGTGTCATATGAGAAAAAAAAAAGTTTTAGAACTAGATCAAGTACAATGATGAAACTATCTCTTTGATGTAGATGTAGTCATTTCGCCAACACCTAATTTGGCATCTTCTTGAGTTATCTCTGTACCTTTTGTGTTTGTGTATTCTGCAATTTGTGTGCGTGCAAGCTTAACGAAACAAGTATCATTTCCAAGACCAATGTCTGAAAACTAAAAGTTGATATATATCCTAAACATGCATTTAGTCCAAGTTACACTCAAAACAAATATGATAGTGAAATCCTTATTGCGACTAACTGTTATTGGTTTCACAGGGGAAATTCTCTACTTCCTCCGTTTAGGGAAGCCTATGATCAGGTGTTTGGTGAATATCATGCGGTGAACGTAAGGAACGCTGTATATAATACCATGGATGGGTTGACGATCGACAAGCCTGAACTCTTTTACTTGATTGACAATGATGGTTAGTAATATTTATCCTTTGGCTAAAATCTTTTGTTTGAAAAATTATCTAATTTAATCTCATGGTATGTGTTGGGCTTATCCACCCCAAAGATACTCTTACATGGTGTGATATTGTCCGCTTTGGGCCAAGCCAAAGCGATTTTCCTCAAAGGGCCTCACACCATTAAGAGATCCTACACCTTATATGTAGCTTCCTAGTCCTTTCAGCTACCAATGTGAGACATTTGTTCACACACCCAACAATCTCCCCCTCGAACTAAGTTCCACATGGCCACACCACGATCCACAGGGCACCGAGATTCACTATGTGCCACCCACATCGCTTTGAGTATTTTTATGGCAACTAGAGCCCCACAACTATCTTCTTCTAGTGTGTGCATCTCCAAGCTCATAAAAGTTATAAGCAAATCGAGCCCTCCACGAGCCCATCCCATCACTCCGCCATATCCCCATACTCATCCCTTTGAACCTGGCTCTGATATCAATTTTTGGGATCAGACAACCCAACAATATAATACTCTCATATGGTGTGATATTGTCCACTTTGGACCAAGCCTGTACGGTTTTCCCCAAAAGGTCCCATACCATTAAGAGATCCTACACCTTATATGTAGCTTCCCACTTTTTTCAACTACCAATGTGTGACTTTTGTCCGCACATCCAATACTAAGTTTTTCTAGTCAGAGTTGTTTTTCTAATTATTTATATTATGTGGAATATAATTAGTTTCTCAAAAGTCACCAACTTAACTTTTGATATTGGTAACCTAAGTCTAAGGACCAACTTGTTCAAATATGAGTTCCAGAAGTTAGTTTTACTTTTTTCCATTTTTACTGTTTCATTCAAGTAGTTAGTTTGTTACTGTGCAGTTAGTTAAAATCAGTTAGTCTTAGTTGTACATGAGATGGCATTAGTCGGTTAGATTAGAATATATTTTGGAGGTGTGTTTGTAGCCTATATAAGGAGTAGTAGCTTAGAAAGGAAGCTTGTACAATTCATAACTCTCTACACAGAAATATAGTTTTTTCTTTTCCTCTGTTTCTTCTTCATTTCTTAAGATTTCTGCCATGGATTTTAAAGCTTCTTAGCTCGATTAGCTTGAATTTTGTCATGGTGTCAGAGTAGGAATGACGAATCCTGCATAGAAGATTCTAGCATTTCATTTTTTACGCTTTAATTTTTCCAGAATTTGGTTGTCGATTACTTTTTATGTAGCAATTTGTAGAAATGGCACCAGTTATGATCGATCAAAATGATCCTCTGTACATTGGCCCCATCAGAAGCTTCAGGATCTACATTGATTCCAATCAAATTGACTGGATCGGAGAATTATGGAATTTGGAGTAGATCGGTGAGAATTTCACTCATATGAAAGAGAAAGTATGGCTTTGTTACAGGTGCATGTACAAGGGCAATTTACAGGGATGAACTTAATAAGCAATAGAAGACATACAATGCAATCGTATTGTCATGGATAATGAGTACAGTGAGTGATGATTTGCTTAGTGGTGTTGTGTACGCTACCCGTGCTTTTGTTGTTTAGCAGGATCTCAAGGAAAGGTTTGACAAGGTTAATAGAATTAGGATCTATCAATTACACAGAGAAATCACCACTCTAATGCAAGGTACAAATTCTATTTCTACTTTCTTTACTAAGCTGAAACATCTATGGGGGGAATATGATGCTATGTTACCAACACCAAGATGTGCATGTCCACAATCGAAGGAGTATGCAAATTATATGACTCAATTGAGGTTAATTCAATTTCTTAGTGGCTTGAATGAGTCGTATGATCAGGCTCACAGGAAAATCCTTCTAAAAGATGCTACACCTACTTTAAACCAAGCTTATGCTATGATCATTGAGGATGAAATTCAACATTCTACATGTTTAGCAACTGGAAATGAGAAAGTAGAACCAATTGTCATGCACACTAGTAGGAGTCAAGGAACTCAATCTTATATGGGAAGGAAGTGTGAATACTATCACTTTACTGGCCACACTAAAGATAATTGTTATAAGCTAATTAGTTTTCCTACAAATTAGAAACTCAGGAAGAAAACTAGTTATAATGTTGGTAGTCACAATGGAAGAACATTTGGGAATAATTATCATGGAGGTTACAATTACCAGGGAAATCATGGACTTGGTGTAAATCAATTCAACAACAACAGTAAAAATTATCAAACTTCTACCTCAGGAAATAATGTATTTGAAAGTCATTGTGAAGCAAGTCCTTCTACTAGTCATGAAGCTGGCAATGTTCCCTTAGCCAAAGCACAAGGATCCACAGAAGATGAGTGTAGACAGATCTTGGACATGCTACACAAATATACATAGGATACCAAACATGCCAACACGATAGGCATGGCCACCTATTTAATGTCTGATTTTAGGGCCCATGAATGGATAGTAGATTCAGGTGCTTCTCATCATATATCTGTCACGCCCCAAATCCCATCGAGACATGATTGGCACCCGTAGCCGATAAGGCCCGAGAGAACCAACCTTTGCCTATGTTCCATCATATGCATATCATAATCATAACCACCATTGTGTAAGTACATGAAAGACGAATAAAGAAAAACATGGGACATAGTCATACATGTATATGAAACTTGGCCGTTGAGGCCATACAGTCAAAACAACATATGTCTTTTACACCGATACACCCACATCCGTCTACAAAAGCCTTTAACAAGAGCATTGACCAAAACAAACCAAAAGTCGAGACAAGTCCCTGCTTTATACAACATGTACATCATCAAAATATATATCTACTCTAACTCGGAGAAACCCCGGATTAACTGGAGCTCACCAAGGAACCGCTAACGCTGGCAATCTACTGGGGAGGCCTACTGGGACCTGCGCCTGCAGCAAGTAAGGTAAATTCCCCGAGAGGGGTCAGTACGAAATAAGTACTGAGTATGTAAGGCTCAAATGAAACTTTGTAACACATGAACATACTAATGAACTCAATACAAATGACTAGACAATGTGAGTAAGTCACCATTTGGCATTTTGGGAATCATGTGAATTGCTTTCATTACTTCCATTACTTTCTTTACATTCAATGCTTGCTTGTCATACATGTGTCACAATGTACCCGGGCCCCTACTGATCAGTGGGTCTTTCCATGACTTATCATCATATTGGGATCGGGTCGAGCTAGGCTTATGCCCCTAAGACCTGCCACCCATAAAGCACTGCATCGGGATCGAGTCGAGCTAGGCTTATGCCCCTAGACTTGCCACCCATAAATCAATACATTGGGATCGAGTCGAGCTAGGCTTGCGCCCCTAGACTTGCCACCCATAAATCAACACATCGGGATCGAGTCGAGCTAGGCTTGCGCCCCTAGACTTGCCACCCATAAATCAACACATCGGGATCGAGTCGAGCTAGGCTTATGCCCCTAGACTTGCCACCCATAAATCAACACATCGGGATCGAGTCGAGCTAGGCTTACGCCCCTAGACTTTCCACCCATACTTGATCATTGACCACATTTGCATTACTTTGATCTTTACTTTGAGATTGATATTTGATAGTCATAACATCACTTTGAACTTTGGAAGATAACATTGTTGGAAACTTTGGATCATTAACCAAAGAGTGAGAGAAATATGAATAACTTGGCAACATAACATTATTAGAATCATAACACCATGGGAACTACGGGACAATAATCTATGAACAAGAGGCATAAGTAATATCACTATTGGAACATTGGAACATAACCTTATTTGAGCTTTTGGAACATTAACCATGATTATGAGACATGAGACTCACAAATGATCCATGAGTAGGAAATATATGACAATGACTATTGATAAACGGATATAGGATACCTTGGCACATTTCGAGATAGGACTAGTGAATTAGCAATGTGGATACTATTTGCCGCAGAAAGATACGGACAGAGTAACCTTACATACCTTGTACTCTCAATACGGATATACAATCCTAGATGTGCATACAATAGTCCCGCTCCTTCTTTATGTGTCACTCTACAACACAAATACATAACAGAATTCACATTAACCACAACTACTTCACAAATGCATATAACATCAATGGGGTACATGTTTGCTTTGAAACATGTCATTTCCCCTTGACAAAACCATTGATAGCATCATTATTCCAAAAATCCTCCAATATTCCCAACATTGACCAATACATAATAATCATTGCATTTCACCATAACAATTCTCTTTTACACCTCCTTATCCATACCACATCACAAACAATCCATCAATTCACCTTAATACACTTCATAGCACATATCGGCCAAATTCCCACAATTTACACTTATAGACAAGAACAAGTTTAACAACAAAAATAACACCATAGACGTTCATATTTTATCCATACCATGATCTTTCATCAAAGGCACAAGTCCTAATTCAAGTTCAAATCCCATGGATCACAAATCTTATACAAAAGCACAAAGTACCATATCCAACATTTCAAGCACAACCAACATGATTTACATACTCTTTCATGCATATAATATATTAATCCATAATAATATTCACTTACCCAAACTTGCAAAGGGATGATCTTGCTCCAAAATTGCCTTTGAGTCTTTAGGGTTCTTAAGAGAATATTGTAGAAGGTTTGAGAAAATATCTCAAAGAACATGAGAGTTTAAATTAATAAAATCTGATTTGTGGGTCTATTTATAGTCCTTGGGTCCATCCTTAGTCATCCTTGATATTTAATGCTTCAATTGACCAAGTCAATAGAAGATTGGGTCATGTGACCCATGTCTTTTATCCCATTTTGGGCTTTTATTGAGCCCAAATCACTTAACCCAATAAAATCAATAATTTCTCATCTTTATACGTATTACAATAATATTCCCACTCATAATATTCATATCCGTAGCCTCAATCCCCAAAACAAGTGATTCTAGCCACGTTTGGCTTATTTTGACCTTAGGGGCAAAACTGTCATTTTGACCCCAAATTCGTTCTCGAGTAATTTTATCATACTAATGTAATATGTCATTCATTTCATGTATATACTCTTGGTTTTAGAAGAAACGTAGCAAAAATCAGCTCGGTACGTCCCCGGATACCCTTGGGACTTAGAAATTTCCAACTTTCGAAAAAATGGAAAACCCAAGGTAGCACGCCCCTGGGCGCACCAACCCACTGCCTCTGGGATAAAAATTTTATCCCAGAGCGGCGTGGCACGGTCCCAAACACGCCCCTCCTTAAATTTTTCGAAAATTCTATTTTTCGACTTCTCTTCGCGGGTTTGGTTAGATACTTCAAGTCCTATTCTTTAACTCACTTCTTAACCTTATTATACTTTGTTTAGAGGTCTTATTAGCCTCATTTTGAACCCTACAATGGCGTCATGAAAATTGCAAAACACCTTCCATGCAAGTTTAACCACATAACAAGAGCCAAATTCAATTATCTCACCACTAGCCTTACCAAATGCATACTTATAGCTCTCGATACCTACGTACATATTATTTAATGTCGTCAAGTAGGGTTGGGAACGTACGGGGTGTTACAATATCAGCAGACAAAGAGACTATGTCAAGATATAACAGTACATCTAAATCATCAAAAGATAAAGTAAATTTACCTATAGGAGAGACGGTTGATGTCACACATGTTGGTGAAGTTCCTATCTTTGAGAATGAGACAGTGAAAAGTGTGTTGTTTTCACCAGACTTTAAGTTTAACCTTTTGTCTATTTCCAAGATAACCAGGCAGTTAGCTTGTTTTGTTTCCTTCTACCCTGACTTCTGTGTCTTTCAGGACCTCTACAGTGGAAGGGTGATGGGAATTGGTAAGGAAAGTGGAGGTCTTTACATATTCAAAGATGGACATACACTAGGGGTGAAGAATAAAGAGAGGTGGTGGTTGCAGGTGCTTCTTATCAAAACTGTAAGCTTTGGAATAAAAGACTTGGACATCCTTCTGTCCAAGCCTTGAAGTCTTTACAATTGATGTAGAATAACACAAGTGATGAGGTTCTGAATAAATGTACGGTTTGTCCACTAGCTAAGCAAACCAGATTGTCATTTCCCCTTAGTACTTCTAGAGCTGCTCGACCTTTTGATATAGTTCATATGGCTCTTTAGGGTCCCTATAGGACCCCCACTTATGACAAGAAACATTATTTCCTTACTGTTTTAGATGATTGTAGTAAATTTACATGGGTACATTTGTTGCATTTGAAAACTGAGTCCATTGTAGTTATCAAGCGGTCCCATGTTAAGACTGTTAGATCTGATAATGGCACATAATTTTTTAATACTCAATGTAAGAATCTGTTTCAGGATTTGGGTATAATTCATCAGAGTAGTTGTGTATATACACCACAGCAAAATGGTGTAGTAGAAAAAAAACACAGGCATATACTGAATATTGCAAGAGCTATCAGATTCCAATCACATATCCCAATTGGTTACTGGGGACATTGTATTAAGGCTGCAGTTTATTTGATGAATAGGTTGCCATCTTCTGCTTTGGCATGAAAAAGTCCATATAAGATACTTTATAACAAGTCGCCCTCACTATCTCATATCAACGTGATAGGGTATTTATGTTATGCTGTTGTTATACCTAGATGAGATAAGTTCTCAGAAAGAGCAAAGCCTGCAGTTTTGATAGGTTTTTTTGAGACACAAAAGGGATATCTGTTGATGGATTTGCATACCAAAAAATTTTTGTCTGCAGGGATGTGGTTTTTCAGGAAGGTGAATTTCCCTTTATGAAATCCTATTCTAAGTTGACACAACCTATACATTCTCCTCTTTCATTATTAGATAATGAAGAAATAGCTCCAGAGCATCCTATAAAATCAGTTGCTGAGCCTTATGACACTAATGAAGTAGAGACATTTGCGTTAGACCCTTCATAGGCTGCTGAAGACACTGCAGTACCAATTGAAGCTACAAACATTACAGTCCAAGATGCTTATTTACCAACTGCTGCACCATATATCACAACCTCATCACATACTGACACTTCTACTCCTCTCAGGAAGACTTCTAGAGTAAGCAAACAACTAATATGGATGAAATATTTTGCAGCTCCTATCAGAGGCTCCACCAGCAAATATCCTCTGGCAAGTTGCCTTTCTTATGATCGAGTTACTCCATCCTATCATAGTTTTCTTGCCAAGTTTTCCATACTTGTTGAGCCTCATAGTTTTAAGCAAGCCATGCATGATGAGAGATAGGTTCAGGATATACAATTGGAGATTCAAGCATTAAAAGCAAACAAGACTTGGGAAGTGGTGCATCTGCCTCCTGGTAAACATGTTGTTGGTTCAAAATAAATGTATACAATCAAATATCAGGCAAATGGGGAGGTAAAAAAGTTTAAAGCTAGGCTGGTAGATAAGGGGTATATTCAGCAGGAGGGATTAGACTATCATGACACTTTTCTCCTATTGCAAAGATGGTAATAGTAAGGTGTGTCATTGCTTTGGCTGTTTTAAAAGGATGGTTTCTGTACCAGATAGATGTCTATAATGCTTTCCTATAAGGTGATGTAGAAGAAAAGGTTTATATGGAATTAACTGATGGTTTCAAACCACAGGGTGACACTAGAGTCTACAGACTACTCAAATATTTTTATGGCTTAAAGAAGGCTTCAAGACAGTGGAACATCAAGCTTACACATGCTCTTACAGCTGCTGGCTTCATTCAAAGCTCTCATGATTATTCTTTGTTCACCTTAATACTGAAGGAGGGCATGGTGATCATCTTAGTCTATGTAGATGAACTTTTAATTACTGGTAGTGATGTTAACATGATCAATGAGGCCAAATTAGTACTACATCAGCAGTTTAAGCTCAGATACCTGGGAGAGTTGAATTATTTATTGGGTATAAAATTCTTAAGGTCTAATAGTTGTGTGATTCTGAATCAAAGGAAGTATCTATTAGAATTAATCTCTGATGTGGGACTTAATGGGGCTAAACCATCTCCCACTCCTTTAGAAGCTAACTTGAAGTTAACTTCAGTAGACTGTGATCAAGCCAATGGTTCTACTGATGATGAAATCTTGTCTGATGTAACTTCTTATCAGAGGCTCATAGGAAAGCTGATGTATGCCACCTTAACCAGACCTGATATTAGCTATGCAGTGTAGACTCTTAGCCAATTTATGTAGCATCCCAAGAAGTCATATTTATAACAGCTACTAGAGAGGTAAGATACCTGAAAGGGTTAGTAGGACAAGGTATTTGGTTGCAAACTAAGGCAGCTTCAGAGTTGACTTATTGGTGTGACTCAGATTGGGGTGCTTGCCCAAATATTAGAAGATCTGTTATAGGATATGTGATCGAATTCGGTGATTCTCTGGTGTATTGGAAGTCAAAGAAGCATCAAACTGTCTCAAGAAGCTCAGCTGAGGGTGAATACAGTAGCATGGCCTCAGCTGTATCTAAAGTCACTTGGTTACTTGGTTTGTTTACTGAGCTAGGTATCTCTATTCAAAGACTTGTGATTGTGTTTAGTGACAGTAAATCAACCATCCAACTTACTGCAAATCCAATTTTCTATGAAAGGACCAAATACATAGAGATTGATTGTCATTTCATTAGAGACAAAATCAAATCTAGTTTGGTTCATACAGTGCATGTTTCTACACATCAACAAACAGCTGATCTGTTGACTAAAGGATTTGGACATGCACAACACACACGCACTTGTTAGGCAAGCTTGGTGTGCTTAATATTCTACACCCTGCAACTTGGGTGTGTGTGTTCAAATATGAGTTCCAGAAGTTAGTTTTACTGTTTTCGATTTTAACTGTTTCATTCAAGTAGTTAGTTTGTTACTGTGCAGTTAGTTAAAATCAGTTAGTCTTAGCTGTACATGAGTTGGCATTAGCCGGTTAGATTAGAATATATTTTGGAGGTGTGTTTGTAGCGTATATAAGGAGTATTAGCTTACAAAAGAAGCTCGTACAATTTATAACTCTCTACACAGAAATACAATTTTTTTCTTTTCCTTTGTTTCTTCATTTCTTAAGATTTTTGCCATAGATTTTCGAGTTTCTTAGCTCGATTAGCTTGAATTTTGTCACAACTTACTCTTACAAAACTTATATGTAAATTTCTCTGTCACTGACTCGTTTTAGCACCTCTCTTTGTTTCTCGTATTTGTTACATCTAAATGAATTTGTTATTGCAAATATTTTCAAGTGATTCCTCAAATTTAGCGAACCTCATGATTTATATTTTGAGGAGAATGTTAAAGTTTTCTTTTCTTCTATGTTATGTTTATATTAATCGTAGAATATTTACTTACTTTTTTTAGGGGAGAAATGATTTTCTAACCTTTTACAATTTTTTTTTTAATTTTCTATCCTTTTTACAAGAGTTGATTTTTACACATAAGAGATCCTCATTTTTACAAACAAAAGATATGAAAATGTCATTTTCTTAATTTTAAATTATAAGAGGGTAAGAGATCTCATTTCCTCCTTGTTTTAGTCTAGGGACATTCTAGAATAATTATTCTTCTACCTACATTAATAACATAATATTTAGTAGTTTTCTTTTAGTTTAGTATCTATAAGGAAAATATCATATTTCCTTTTATTCAATTTTCTTAATTAGTTCTCTATAATTTTTTCTTTTCAATGCAAGAAACAATATAATAATTCAATATTGTAATAAGTTTTGTTTATTCTCTCTTGTATCTTCTCTTGTGTCCCTTCCATTCCATAACGGTAGCGCCCTAGGGGGAAAAGAGAAGTAAAAGAGAGAAAGGAAAAGATAGAAAATATGATAATTCTCCAAAACATTACTCTTTCAGTCTGAACTTATGTGACAATGTGTGATCGAGAACATAATTATTTTTTTCGTTTTCTAAATTTGTAATCTAGCTTAGATATTTATATGCTATAAATTATTCTATTAATAATAAAACAAAAAAAAAATTAAACTATTTTTAAACATATAAAGATAATATTTTCTTGGGATCAAACAAAAAAGCAATTAAAATGTGTCACATCAATTGAGACAACAATAGTAATTTTTAACTTTTTTTTAATGAATTTATACCACTAGACAGTGTGTCTAGTGGCCATTTATTAGTAATAAAAAATGAAACCTCAAAAGAGAAAAGTACAAGTAAGGAGGGCTAGACCTTACCTTACCATTCCTAATGAGGTAAAAAAACCTCTACTAATTAACAAGCGTGCAAATAATAAGAATTAGAGAGAACTAGATATTATAGGATCATCATAGAGTTTATATTACACTCTTGATGATATTGGAAAGAAAGATGCTTAAGTAATGAAAAAAATATAAAAATGAAGGAGAAGTTTGAGTTATCAACCTCGAACTCCTTTTTACAAATGTATGAACTAAAAAGGATCGTTGGCCCATCTAAAGTAACTTGATATATTTGATCCTAGTCTTCTTTGAACCTGTCCAAAATCACTTGAAAATTCATCACTTCTTCTTGAATTTGTTGGTCTTATTGAAGTTTTTGACATTGTCATGTGATTTTGCTTTATCAGTCGCATCAGAAGGTGCCTTGGAACAAACTCCTTTGTCACCTTATCATCCAGCTTTGATTTCTACCATGATGTTTTTTTATTTTTCTATTTCTTTGTTGTCTAGGAGAGATATCAGCATCCCTAGATGCATTTACAAAACATATATCCAACATATCTTCATCCTCACTTTCCCAAAATATGTCATCTCATTGGAGGTTGTCAAAACTCTTTGGAGACAAAGTATCACTTCCCACCAATTGTTTGTCAGTGTTAATTGGAGATAGGGAAATTAATACACCACCTGAAGTTTTTTTGCAACCTGATGAAATATTACAAATTGGAAACATATTTGGGACAAAAATTGGAGCTTGAGCATTAAGTTTGTTGTCAATATTATCCGTCTGATATTCGTCTTTTTTATCTACCAAATCTGCCCAACAACAAGAACTGGTATCACCTTGTTGCTCCTTATGAATAGTAGATATAAATTGTTTCATAGATTCACCATGTTGCTACCCAGAATCAGCTTGTTTATTTTCCTTTAATACTTTAGTCACCTCTGGATTTGATACAAGTATTGTAGGGTTGTATAGATTAATTTCTTGACCAGCTTTACTTGAGAGAAGATCAAAAGAATTTGGACGAGAAATGTCCTTTGGGGAAGAAGGTTGAGCACATGGAATATCCCTTGCTTGTTGCACATTAACGTGATCAGGAGAGCCAATTCAAATATCTGAATATTTTTTATGTGCCACCACAGTCCAGTCCTTGCAATTACTGTTATCCATAACCTTTAATTTATTTTCAGATTCATCACTAGTAGTATGCTCTTCACCGATGGATGTTCAAACTGAGAAGAATTAGAAGGAGACCACAAATTATCAACTTCTGGATTTTTATCCAATGATTTCTTAGCAACATTCAAGCCCGAATGCTACCTAAATTTTTCACTGCTCACTATATTGATAACGCTCAAATACACCCATCAAGAATGTATCCGATCGCTAGCAATATATTTTACTCAACTATTGGAGTCGGGGTCGACCCCACGAGGAATGAAGGCGATAGGTTCACCTTCGAGTGTCACAAATGACTAATTGTTTGCACGTAATACTAAAAACAATGCAATAAAGTAAAATGGGGGAGTAATTCAAATGTTGTTGTGTTCAATTGTCGAATGTACACTTAGTTTGCAAAAGTGAGTTTTAGAGTTTGTAATCAAGTGTTAAAGATACTTGGGGTTATGCTTTCATGAGCGTGAGTACAGGCATGAGTAATTGGATATTTACCTAAATTCAATTAATCTCTATGGGTAGGATAGGTCATAGATTTTAATGTCAATCTTTCAATAAAACATTAAACATCACTAGTGGGTTCTTTCAAACACCTCACAAGTGGTATATTATAACCAACCTATAACCTCGATTTAGTAGCCTTATGTCTAAGAACTACTATTAAATGAAGAGAATCAAGTCATAGTTGACCACCACTCCTCACCCTTATCCCCTTTGTCAAGGAGGGTAAGATATCTAGGGTTAACTAGAGTTTGAAACCTCCAATTATAAGTTAATAACACGGAGTAGAGGTCAAACCCATAACAAATAATCAATTAAAATACCCATACAATATTCACTACTCATTTATACATAACCCCAAGATAGAAATTTAGCTACTCATAACAAAAGATAAGAGAAATATATCCATATCTTCATTTAGATCTTCCATAGAATCCAAAATAATCCAAGAGAATCTTGAATTCAAAGCAAAAACTCAACAAAAATAGCTAAAATCCACTCTAGGATTTCGATTAAAAACTCTCTAATCTCCAAATTGACAAAGAATAGGGTTTTCAGTTGTCAAAAATGCTTAAATAGCTTCAACAAAAATGGGCCTCGAAATTACTGAAATGCCACCGCATCTAAATCAGTAAAAGAAGAGACCATCGCTGAACACTTCGGCGATACACCAAAGTGACCTTGAGTCACCAAATCAGCATTGACCTTAAGCTTCAGGCGTTGGCTTCTGGTAGCTTTTGTGATGGAGAGTTACTTCGCTTATCTGATCGGTGATTCGTCGAATCACTTCTCGTAATCTCCAAACCGCTTGGGTTGAAACTTGATTGAACTGTTATCTTTGGCTATTGGATCTCACATTCGGTGATACGTCGAGCACTTTGGTGATACGCAAATCATCGTGGGCGATGCTCCTTTGCATTTTTTTCTCCAACCTTCCACATTTTTGCTTCTCTATGCTCATTCGATCACTTCTTGATCTTTACCCTGAAAATAAACCTAAACAACATTAAAACTAATTCAAATTGGCATTGGGGACTTGATTTCCATTTTTAGGCTAAATGAGTCACAAATTTCCGACTCAATAACACCCCCAACTTAAATCTTTGCTTGTCCTCGAGTAAATTAATACACACACAACACAATCAATAATGCCTACAAATGGTACTACTTGGGAGCTTAGACACATGCTTCTTTTGTGAAAACACTTTGCCCTCATGGTTTTGAAAACAATGGCACAAGTCTCACCTATCAAACACTCAATTTGTGAACAACAAGCCTTAAATGTTGACTAAACATTACCAAACCACTCAAATGCTCATAGACTCCAACTAAGATCAAAGAATGTTCAAGTATTGCAATCAAGTTCCCTCACACATAGAAGTCTCTTCCCTCATGAAATGATCAACATTAAAACAAGGGACTACTGCGAATCACTCACACTCTCAAAGCTAATCATGAATATGAGTACCACACCATAGTCTTGCCCATAAGCTCCATTTCACCATATTCAAGCATGCTACTTTAGAGATCACTTAGGTCTTAGTTCGGCTTGTAGTGTAGGCAACAGGTAAGGTTGGAAAAATTTCAGTTATAGTGAATCTACCCCCTCGAAGCATCTAAAGAGACCTCAATTACACTTCTTTCCCAAAACTTACTTCTTATACAATTCCAAGGACCAATTCTCAAAAAATTTCAAGCTATCTTCCTCTTCCTATCCTTTCAAACATTAAACTACTTTGAATATTTACAAACTTAGCACCACAACTACAACTTTTTTCATTTCTTTTTGATCTTTTTTTTTGTATATCTATAAAGGATACTAGGATAACTAGGAGAGGAAGTGAATGGCCCCCACTTTATGAACTTCCGATTACAAAACCAACCCAACTGTTCCTCCACCCCCAACTTAGGATTTTAGTTTATGTGGGTTTATGGCCTCACCTAGACGCTTCAAGAAGGGTTTGGTTCAAGAGAGGGACTTGTGGATGATAGGTTTTGGCTTGTAATGAGGTTGTTCAAGAAAAAGGGTTCCAAGGCTCAAATTAGGGACAACATTAGTCACTCAACTCATAATGGGATGGCTATTTTGGTCAAATTTGAGGTTCACTCTCGATCAACGCCCTAAGTTCACTTCTCCAACATCTCACACTCTTTGCTTAGCTAAAGAGCAATCGGCCAAGTTCTAGGTGGACTCAATGAGCAAGATCGAGTCGAATCCACACCCACCCATGGCGCTTAATCGCACACTCAAAGCACCCTTCCTCAATTGATGTACCACATTCATAGCACATATCGAAGAAGGTACTTGAGTAGTCAAAACAAGATGCGGGTGTTTACAAATAATGAGAGCCTAACTAGTTCAACCAATCCAATGAAAAGTTTTGAAAAGGGAACATTTTTAAAAAAGGAACAATTCACAATTTATCATTTTTAAGAGTTACGCATGTGAAAAATCTCCCCAAGAATACCATTTGAGTCAACGTGTTCTATTGCTAGTACACTTTTCTCTTAAGTACGCATGCCAAAATTAACATTTATTTTTGACTAAACCACGAGCTACCAAGCTAAAACGAAAAGTAAGGAAATGAAAATAAAAAATTACACACCACTCTCATAGAAATCCAAACACCAAATTTAGAATATTACAACCCAAAATGAAAAATATCCTAAACATAATCCAAATCAAATCTGAGCCACACACCAAAACACAAAAACAAATAAAGTATCTAGAACAGAATATTAGAGCAGGCTAAAATATTATAGATCCAAAGAAATCACCCCCCAAACTCTAAAGTATGCATTGTCCTCAATGTAATAGGACTGAGATAAAGAAAAGAGAATGAGAGTGAGGGTCCCTCTAAACATGGCTAAGCCAGTGGCGATGACTGGCTCGCAAAAGCGGCCTCTTTATGGGCATCAGTACCAAGCTCAGTCCCAAGTTTGGTCTGTGGTGGTAGATCTGGTACTATGTCCTCGGTCTCCATAGCAGCTGCACTTAAGGTCCCAACCTGGGTCGTCTCTCGAGTTAACCTATCCAAGGTGGCTATAAAAATAACATCCTGCGTCTCTTGTCTATCAGACTATATATTATCCAGTACCTGCTCCACAAAATAAGCATCAATCTAGGCCTCGTCAATCTCCTCTCCATCTAAAGGGTGATCCTCCTCCTCTGCAGCTACAGTAACATTAGCATGAACAGGTGGTGGGGCTGGTATCTGAGTTAGTGCTCCCCATAAATGTAATAAATCTGGGAACCGGACCTCATCCACATGCTTCTGGAGGGAAGCAAGCTCAATTTGTATCTTCTTCATCATATCATCTGGAACTGTGGGTTGTGCAGTGCTCAACTCATCTAACTTGGTACCATAAATATGCAGGGTCTCTCGAATACCCCACAACTCATCATAAATGGGTACCATGACGGATTTTACCGCATCAGCAATCATTCGATGCATCTGAGCCTCCAACCTAGACGACCGCATATCTCCTGAGTAAGCCAACTGACCCACCTGAATGATATTTGCTTGAGTAAGAGGGGCCCTTGAAGTGCCTGGGGTATTAGATGGTCGAGGACTGGGGGCACTAGACTGAGGAGCCTGGGAAGATGGGCTTGTAGAGGAATCTAGAGGAGTAGGAGTTGTAGTAGTATGAGTGGGATAGTTGGCACCAATATCAAGAGTCTCAACATCAACTACCGGAGAATCATCCACCGGGTTTTCTTCCTTTTTACTTCCTGCAGAATCTCTAGATGGGTAATATCAATAGTAAAGGTGGGGGTATACTCATAATCCTTCTTCTTATCAAATGGAACCTTAGCGCAGCGACACAACTCAATAATTAAACACGAGAAAGCAAGGGAGGTCTTCTTTTGTTGAGTCCGGCGAGCAATGTCCGGGGCAAAAATCATGGAAAGATTAAGCCTCTCCTTCATAGTGATTGTTCCAATTAGCACTTCCCGAGTATGCACCAAAATTGTCTCATTCTGAGAAGGTAGAAGATTACTACACACAAAGCTCAACCAATACCGTACTTATAAATGTATAGCACCCTTCTCAACTAATACCGAGATCAAGCTATAGAGGGTTCCCCTCACTCATCAACATTTCTCTGAATTTAGGAGGAAAAATAGTGATGCGTGTCCAAGGTGTCACCATAAATAAAATTTATCAAGTTGCCATCACACTTAACTTTCACACCTCTAACAACCACTTCATCTCTCATCTCTTGAGGCTTATCACTTCTCTTTTTAGCCTGCAATAACTTCTCGTACACCTCATTGAATTCTCAAACCTAATTCTCCATAAGGTCTCAAGGACGCGGTTAATTGCTCAAACCCATGATAGTGAATAACATCAAGAACCCTTGCATGCTTGACTTCTAAACCTTCTTTGCTTATCCTTTGTTCCTTAATAATTATTCGCTTGCCCAGAACTTTGAGGCGGTTGAGGAAATGATGACCTCCACGTGGATGACAATTCGAGGCTACATTTGAACTAGGCTCATCTTTTCTCTTCTTCTTGAACCTTTGTGGATATAGAGGGGGTATATTGATTGACGACTTTGGAGCAATTGGGATTTCCTCTGGTTTTGAGACATTGCCATCAACCTCTTTTTGAATCTCCTCATTTTCAACCCTCACTTCCATTTCTTTCAATTTTTAAATATTTGGCTCATTGGGAATAGGAACTTTATCATTTGACTTGTTAAGCCTTTTCCTTTTCCTACCCGTTTGCTCTTCAACTCACCTTTTATTGGGGTCTTCATCCAAATTCACAACATCATTACCGGGAGTCCTACCACTCCTAGCGATAATTTCCATGCAATGACCATCATTTTTAGGATTCACCACGGTGCCGCTAAAAAGACTTCCCTTTTTTCTCGTGTTTAAATGAGCCGAGATTTGGCCCAATTGAATTTTAAGTTTCTTGATTGAGGCCGAATATGAAGTGAACGTTTGATTTAATTGTGAAAAGTTTCTCTTTATCTCTCTTAACATTTTATCACTCCCTTCAACCCCCATAAAAATACGAACAAGCATATCTTCTTTATTATAACTTTTCAAATTAATAGAGGTAGCTTCTTTACTTTTTTTATCATGCAGAGGGATGTATCTATCATGGTCACGCTCTTTGTCTCTCCAATCTAAGTCCCTATCTCTCTTTTTATCCCTCCAATCTCGATCATGATCGTTGTCCCTCCAATCATGGTCCTTCCAATCTCTATCCTTCCGAGCCTGATTCCCGTCTTGCCTTTGGTAGGTAGGTTAGGAACCCCCTATTTGATTCGATAAGGCATGAATTTCCTCATCAAGTGACTCGACATCGTCATCATCATATGTTCTATTTCACTTTGAAGCTATAACGTTGACCGCTTTCAGAGTTAAACCCATGACATATTTTGTAAGGAAATTCAATTATGTCATTACTTTGGCCATGTTTTCGTCTCTCTCCTCACCCTTCTTCCTTTGTTCTTGGATCGCATAAGACACAGAGGGAGCCCCCACGGCCACCTTGGTATCTCGTGTGTGCCATGATTTATTTTACTTCTTCATTTGATCCAACAACCCCATGGCGACTCCGAATGTTTGATTGTTTAATGACCCACCGGCTAAGTTATCGGCCAAGATTTTGTTCAATTGGTCCAATAACCTATAGAATATTTGAAGAAACATTTTATCTGGAAATTCATGATTAGGACAATGTAGCAATTTCTTCTTGAACCTCAACCATGCTTCATGCAATGGCTCACCACTTGTTTGCCGGAAGTTTGTGATCTTATCTCTCAATTGAAGCATATAAGATGGTGGGAAGAATTGATTTAGGAAGGCCTCTATCAACTCAACCCAAGATATAATAGAGCCTTCGGGAAACTCTTGCAACCACAACACCGCTTCACCAGTCAAAGAAAATGAGAACAACCTCAAACGGATGGACTCTTGTGGAATATTAGCAATGTCGAACGAGTTGCAAACGTCTATAAAATTTTCAAATGAATGTTTACATCTTCGTGAACCTGTCCTCCGAATAGTCCTTTCATTTGGAGAAAGTGAAGCATCATGCTGGTGACATGGAAGACCGCATTGCTCACCATAGGTGGTATGCGAATTGCACTTTCCCATCCGGCATCACCCAAGTGATCTTTGTCCATAAGTTGCCCATCAAAGGTAGTGGTGTTGCTACCATGTTGACTTATATTGTATTGTTGGTCTATGTTATCACCTACACGAGAAAAAAATAACAAAGAAAGTAAAGTTTACACAACAGCTAACAAAAGTAACTTGTAACACTACAATGAATGAACGCTACGTTTCATTCCCCAGAAATGGCGCCATTTTTTATAACGCTCAAATACACCTATCAAGAATATATACGGTCACCTAACTATTAGAGTCGGGGACGATCCCACGAGGAACGAAGGTGATAGGTTTGCCTTTGAGTATCACAAGTGACTATTTACTCGTACGTAATGCTAAAAACAATGCAATAAAGTAAAATGGTGGAGTAATTCAAATGTTGTTGTGTTCGATTAGTCTAATGCACGCTTAGTTTGCAAAATTGAGTTCGAGAGTTTGTAATCAAGTGTTAAAGATACTTGGGGTTATGCTTTCATGAGCGTGAGTACATGCATGAGTAATTGGATATTTTCCTAAATTCAATTAATCGCTATAGGTAGGATAGGTCATAGATTTTAATGTCAATCTTTCAATAAAACATTAAACATCACAAGTGGGTTCATTCGAACACCTCACAAGTGGTATATCATAACCAACCTATAACCTCGATTTAGTAGCCTTATGTCTGAGAAATACTATTAAATGATGAGAATCAAGTCATAGTTGTCCACTACTCCTCACCCTTATCCCCTTTGTCAAGGAGGGTAAGAGATCTAGGGTTAAATAGAGTTTGCAACCTCCAATTATAAGTTAATAACACGGAGTAGAGGTCAAACCCATAACAAATAATCAATTAAATCACCGATACAATATTCACTACTCATTCATACATAACCCCAAGATAGAAATTTAGCTACTCATAACGAAAGATAAGAGAAATATACCCATATCTTCATTTAGATCTATCATAAAATCCAAAATAATCCAAGAGAATATCGAATTCAAAGCAAAATCTCAACAAAAATACTTAAAATCCACTCTAGGATTTTGATTACAAGCTCTCTAATCTCTAAATTGACAAAGAATAGGGTTTTCAGCTTTCAAAAAGGCTTAAATAGCTTCAGCAAAAATGGGCCTCAAAATTACTGAAATGCCACCGCATCCTAATCGGCGAAAGAAGAGACCATCGTCGAACACTTCGGTGATAATCCAAAGTGACTTTGAGTCACCGAATGAGCATTGACATTAAGCTTCAGGCGTTGGCTTCTGGTAGCTTTTTTGATGAAGAGTTACTTCGCCGATCCGATCGGCGATTTGCCAAATTACTTCTCTTCATTGTCGAACCGCTTGGGTTGAAACTTGATTGAACTGTTATCTTTGGCAATGGGATCTCACATTCGGCGATACACCTAGAACTTTGGCGATATGCCAATCATCATGGGCTATGCTCCTTTGTATTTTTAGCTCCAATCTTCCACATTTTTTCTTCTTTATGCTCTTTCGATCACTTCTAGACTTTTACCCTAAAAATAAACCTAAACAACGTTAAAACTAATTCAAATTGGCATTGAGGACCTGATTTCTTACCATTTTTAGGTTAAATGAGTCACAAATTGCCAACTCATCATATCATGTCATGAATATGGTGCATAATTGACTGTGACGTCTCACCGGTCATCAAATATGAAAGTTTTAAAGATGTATTACACCCTTGTTCATCAATGTGTTGTTCAATAATTAAGTTCCTCGATTATAGTCCAAAGTTAGTGTCATGATCTGAGCCTACACCCTAGATGTAACCGACACTCGAAACCACAAGTGGTTTGAGCGAACCACTTAGCTTGACATGAAACATAAAACCTGAACTGAAAGATAATATGGAAGCTAAAAATTTGGGATGAACTATTGTAATAAAATAAAATAAAACAATCTTTTATTAATTAAATATAATCTTCTGAAAACTGGTTACATCTGACTCAACTTGACTGCTTGTCCATGAAACCTCTACTACAGACTAAAATGACTACCTTTATGAAAAAGAGCAAACTGATAACTGGATGTCACGCCCCGAATCCCATCGAGACATGATTGGCACCCGTAGCCGATAAGGCCCGAGAGAACCAACCTTTGCCTATGCTCAATCATATTCATAACCACCATTGCATAATATTATGAAATACGAATAAAGGAGAACATGGGACAATTTAGGCATACATATGAAACTTGGCCGTTGAGGCCATCCAGTCAAAACAACATGTGTCTGTGTCTTTTACACTATTACACCCACATCGGTCTACAAAAGCCTCTAACAAGAGCATTGACCAAAATGAACCATAAGTCGGGACAAGTCCCCGCTTTACACATTATGTACAATACCAAAACATATATACACTCTGACTCGGAGAAGCCCCGAATGAGCTGGAGCTCACCAAAGAGCCGCTAACACTGGCAATCTACTGAGGAGGCCTACTGGGACCTGCGCCTGCAGCAAGTAAGGTAAATTCCCCGAGAGGGGTCAGTACGAAATAAGTACTGAGTATGCAAGGCTCAGATGAAACTATACAACACATGAATATTTCAATGAATATGTCAATGAACTCAAAACATATGAATACTCGATGTGAATAAGTCACCATGTTATTCTTTGGAAACCATGTGGATTGCTTTCATTCTTTTCATTACTTTCTTTATCTCAATGCTCACATGTCATTACATATCACAATGTACCCGGGCCCCGACTGATCAGTGGGTCTTTCATATCATCATATAGGGATCGAGTCGAGCTAGGCTTATGCCCCTAGACTTGCCACCCTTGGGATCGAGTCGAGCTAGGCTTACGCCCCTAGACTTGCCACCCATAAATCCATATCTCGGGATCGAGTCGAGCTAGGCTTACGCCCCTAGACTTGCCACCCGTACTTGATCATTGACCACATTTGCATTACTTTGATCTTTACTTTGAGATTGATACTTTGATAGTCATAACATCACTTTGGAACTTTGGAACATAACATTGTTGGAAACTTTGAATCATTGACCAATGAGTGAAGAACATGTGAATATCAATGAGAAATATAACATAACTAGCACCATGATACCATTGGAACCATTGGACAATAATCCATGAACAAGAGACACAAGTATAGGCACTATTGGAATATTGGAACATAGCCTTATTTGACCTTTCGGAACATTAACCATGAATATGAGAAATGAGATTCACAATTGATCAATGAGTAGGAAATACATGACAATGACCATAGATAAGTGCATATGGGATACCTTAGTACATTTCGGAATAGAACTAGAGAAATGTCAATGTGAACACTATTGGCCGTAGAAAGATACGGACAAAGTAACCTTGCATACCTTGGATGCACAATACGAAAAGACAACCTTCGATGCATATACAATGATCCCTCTCCTTCACTCTACAACATACATACATAACGAATTCACGTTAACCACGAATTACTTTACAAATGCATGCAATGTCAATGAATTACATGTTTGCCTTTAAACATGTCATTTCCCCTTGACAAAACCATTGATCATACTATTATTTCACAAATTCCATAATATTCCCAACATTGACCAATACATAAAAATTAACACATTTCACCACAATACTTCTCCTTTACACTTTCTTATCCATAACACATCACAAATAATCCATCAAAACACCTTAATTCAACTCATAACACATATCGGCCAAAATCCCAAAATTCCTACTTTTAGACAAGAACAAGTGTAATGCCCAAAATAACACCATACATGTTCATATTTTGTCCATACCATGCTTTTTCATCAAAGGCACAAGGCCTAATTCACACTTGAATTCCATATACCACAAATCTCATACAAAATCACCAAGTACCATGACCAACTTTTCCAAGCACAACCAACATGATATACATATTCTTTTATGCATATAAGCTATTAATCCATGAAAATAAATACTTACCAAGGCTTGGAATATGTTGATCTTGTCCAAGAAGTCCCAAGGAATTATTTTGCTTTAGGGTTTGGAAATGAGAAATGTTGAGAAAAATGTGTTAAAGGCATGAGAGGTCTTGTATAATAAAAATCTGATTTGCCTCTTTATATAGGCCTCTCATGTTGTCCTTAGACAATTCTTGGCATTTAATAATATGTCTAGAAGGTCAAATGGAAGAATGGGTCTTTTGACCCATTTGGGCCATGGATTTCTTCCACTTTTGGGCCTTAATTTGGCCCAAGAAGACATATCCATTTAACCCAAAAAGTTTCATGCATTATTAACCATATATCTCATGTTTATATAATTCCATAAGGTCACGACAATATTCCCTTAAAAGATTCTCATTCGTCCTTTCGATCGCAAAAATAGGCATTCTAGTCGCCCTTGGTTTCATTGGACATTTTGGATCACTATTCACCTTTCGTGATTTGATCATGTAGGAGTATGTAGGAGTGTATTGAAGTGTTTGACTCTTTAACAATGCTCAAATAACTCCAAAGAATCAAAAGAAACCATCTAGAAATCGTCGTAGACTTGCGTTACGAAACGACTCCGGAAAGGCCTAGTTTTTGTTCCTTGCGCCACACCCCCTGAAACAGGGTAGTGGCGCAAGAATTGGGCCTGATCTGAAGTTTATGCAGGATGGTGGCTTGCGCCACACCCCTAAAACAGGGTAGTGGCGCAAGTTTCAGCATTTTGCTGAAATTTCCGGCCACTAATCCGACGTTTACGTATCGTCCAATCCTTTATCCAAACACTACAAAATACTTACTTAGTGATCTTAACCATCAAGTAAACATGACTTAAAGTCACCAAATGAGGTTAGAATATGTACGAGTTCTTACCCAAATGCTCCATGAAATCACAACACACCTCCTACGACGATCTAATCGCACATGTTAAGTCCGATATCAAATGTTTCACCAATAACACTATAAAACACATATGCATGGCATCTCAACACCTATGTAGATATGATCCCAAGGTATCAAGTGAGGTTATAAAGTATGGGGTGTTACATTCTTCCCCCCTTAGAAATATTCATCCTCGAATGTTAACAACAGTGTCGTATATACAACAAACGCATCTTTACTTTAACATACCTATACACATTCACATAATGCTTTTAAATACTTACTTGTCATTGTTCCACCTCGGCACTGTGTACTTCTTGGTCCATTTGAAATAAGTGGGGATACTTTGATTTCATCATTTCTTCCGCTTCCCATGTGATCTCCTCTACTTGTTGATTTCTCCAAAGGACTTTTACGGATGCTATGTCTTTATTTCTCAATCTCTTTACTTGTCGATCTAGGATAGCAATGGGCACTTCTTCATAAGTGAGATCCTCTGTAACTTGAACATCCTCTACGGGAACAATACGAGATGGATCTCCTATGCATTTCCGAAGCATCGACACATGAAAGACCGGATGGACTGAGGAAAGTTCTTGAGGTAAGGCTAATTCATATGCGACTTGCCCAAATCTTCTAATAACTTCATATGGTCCTATGTAACGTGGACTCAATTTTCCTTTCTTTCCGAACCGCATTACCCCTTTCATTGGTGACACCTTTAAAAACACCCAATCACCTATGGCAAATTCAAGCCCTTTTCTTCTAATATCGGCATATGACTTGTGACGACTTTGAGCCGTTTGTAATCGTTGTTGGATCACTTTGACTTTCTCCATAGCCTGGTGCACCATATCCAGCCCAAGTAAAGCAGTTTCACCTGCTTCAAACCACCCAATTGGTGATCTACATTTTCTTCCGTACAAAGCTTCATAAGGTGCAATCTGAATACTTGAATGATAGCTGTTGTTATAAGCAAATTCAATAAGAGGCAAATGGTCATCCCAACTGCCTTGAAAATCCAACGTACATGCTCGTAGCATATCTTCAAGTGTCTGAATAGTACGTTCGGCTTGTCCATCAGTCTGAGGATGGAAAGCCGTACTCAAATTCACCTGAGTACCCAAACTCCGCTGAAAAGATTTCCAAAAGTGTGCTGTGAACTGTGCTCCTCTGTCTGATATGATCGAAAGTGGAATACCATGCAATCGTACTATCTCTTTCACATACAACTTCGCATAATCTTCGGCTGTATAGGTCGTCTTGACAGGTAGAAAATGCGCCGACTTGGTAAGTCGGTCCACTATGACCCATATGGAATCAAACTTCCGCAATGTACGAGGCAACCCGTAATAAAATCCATATTAATCATATCCCACTTCCAGACTGGAAGATTGATACATTGCATGTAACCTCCCGGTTTCTGATGTTCCACTTTCACTTGTTGACAATTTGGGCACTGCGCGACAAATTCTGCAATGTTCTTTTTCATGTTGCCCCACCAATACACCTCTTTCAATTCATGGTACATTTTAGTAGCACCCGGATGAATGGAATAGCGCGAATGGTGCACCTCTGTCATTATTCGTGTCCTCAGCTGATCTACATCCGGTACACATATTCTCCCTTGACATTGAAGCACCCCTTCCGGTGTAATCTCAAATGCCTTGGTCAAATTCTGCTGCACATTCTCCTTTAGCTGTAACAAAATAGAATCCGCATACTGTTTCTCTTTCACTTCAGCTATCAAGGAGGATTCTGCTGCATTCTGCACCATAACTCTATCATCTGAAGTTTCAATAAGGCGAACTCCCAAGCTGGCTAATTGATTCAAATCTTTGATTATCTCACGCTTTTCATTCAACTGACCACTAGTGCTTTCGACTGCCTTACGGCTCAATGCATCAGCTACGACATTTGCTTTGCCTGGGTGATAAAGAATATCAATGTCATAATCTTTTAAAAGCTCTAACCACCTTCGTTGCCTCAAATTGAGTTCCTTCTGCTTAAAAAGATATTGCAAGCTTTTGTGATCCGTATAGATGTCAACATGAACCCCATATAAATAATGACGCCATATCTTTAAATCAAAAACTACTGCTGCCAATTCAAGATCATGTGTGGGATAGTTTTTCTCATGTGGCCGCAACTGTCGTGAGGAATATGCGATCACCCTACCATGCTGCATCAACACACATCCGAGACCAATCCCGGAAGCATCACAATACACTGCATAGCCCTCTGTGCCTTCAGGAAGAACTAACATTGGTGTAGAAGTCAACTTATCTTTCAATTTTTGGAAACCTCTTTCACATGCGTCATTCCATTGAAATTTAATTGCCTTGTGAGTTAACTTTGTCAATGGTGCTGCAATAGAAGCAAACCCTTCTACAAATCTTCGGTAATAACCTGCCAGACCCAGAAAACTGCGAATCTCTGTGGGTGTCGTAGGTCTTGGCCAGTTTTTCACTGCTTCAATCTTTTGGGTATCAACCTGTATGCCTTCATCTGATACAATGTGACCCAAGAACGCGACTGATTTCAACCAAAACTCACATTTGGAGAATTTTGCATACAACTTACGCTCACGGAGAATTTGCAACACTTGCCGTAAGTGATAAGCATGGTCTTCTGATGATCTTGAATAAACAAGAATGTCATCTATAAATACTGTCACGAACACGTCTAGGAATGGCTTAAACACCCTATTCATCAAATCCATAAACACAGCCGGTGCATTTGTTAGCCCAAATGACATAACTAAAAATTCATAATGGCCATACCGTGTTCGGAAAGCTGTCTTAGGTACATCCTCCTCTTTAACTCTGACCTGATGGTAACCCGACCTCAAGTCAATTTTTGAAAAACACCTGGCACCCTGTAACTGATCAAACAAATCATCAATACGAGGGAGGGGATATTTGTTCTTGATCGTTACTTTATTCAGTTGCCGATAGTCGATGCACATTCTCAAGGTGCCATCTTTCTTTCGCACAAATAATACCGGTGCACCCCACGGGGACATACTAGGCCTAATGAAGCCTTTATCCAGCAAATCTTTCAACTGCTCCTTCAATTCACGCAGTTCCGCTGGAGCCATTCTATATGGAGGAATAGAAATGGGCTGAGTGCCTGGAATCACATCAATACCGAATTCCACTTCTCGTTCTGGGGGTAAACCTGGAAGATCCTCTGGAAATACATCAAGAAATTCATTGACTACCGGTACTAACTGTGGAGTTAATGGTTCCACATCATTATCTTTCACTCGTACCAAATGACATACGTATCCCTTGGCAATCATTTTTCTGGCTTTCAAATAGGAAATAAATCTCCCTCGTGGTGCCCCTACATTACCCTGCCATTCAAGAACATTCTCCTGCGGAAAACAAAATTGCACCTTCTTGGCCCGGCAATCTACCGTAGCATAACAAGAAGCCAACCAATCCATCCCCATTATGACATCAAAATCCACCATGTCAAGTTCAATAAGATCGGCCAACGTATCATGTCCACACACTGTTACCACACAGTTACGATATACTCTCTTTGCAACAATATATTCACCAACCGGTATAGACACTTCAATTGATTTAATTAATAATTCCGGTGCCTTTGCAAATTTCGCAGCAACCAATGGAGTAACATAGGAAAATGTAGAACCTGGGTCAATTAGTGTATATACATTATGTGAGAATATGGATAATGTACCTGTGACAACATCTGGGGAAGCCTCTGAATTCTGGCGGTCCACCAAAGCATAAGTGCGATTCTGGACCCCGCTAGTACTGGCTCCTCCTCTGGCACCTCTGCCTCGGCCAATAGGCTGTACCCCTCGGCCCTGTGAAGGAACCAATGCTGAAGACGCAACAGCCGACCCAGCTGGTCGTGCTATACCACCCATGCTCCGCTGTGGACATTCTCTCGCTATATGTCCCGGCATACCACACCAAAAGCAGGCATTCGTCCCTGTCCGACATGGACCGGTGTGCATACGCCCGCAGTGCTGACACTGCTGACGAGAAAAACCTGCTGACTGTGATCCATGACCCCCACTACTCTGTCCAGCTGAACAACCTCGAAACCCTCGAGACTGAGAATAAGCACTCCCTGTGGAATAAGAGAATGACGGTCTAGGTGGTCTAGGAAACATGCGGGGCCTAGATCCTCCTTGGGACATCATAGGTGGTCCCATAGGTCTAGCCCTTTTGGACTGTCCCCTATCAAATTCATGTACCCTGCGTCTTTGTCTCTGATCCTCCATTTTCTGGGCGAAGGCTTGTATGCGAGCAATGTCCATGTCCCTATTCAAGGCCGCAATAGTGCAATCTCTTACAAATATGGCTCTAGTCTGTCCACGTATCTATGGACCCTGTCTGTCATCGTAGCCACAACATTTGGCACATAGCGGGCCAAGGAATTAAATTGCAAGCTATATTCTCAGACGCTCAAATTTCCTTGACGCAAATTCAGGAACTGATCTGCACGTACTTCCCGAACCTCATATGGAAGATAATGATCGAGGAAAGCCACTTTAAACTCTTCCCAAGTAGGTGGATCTGCACCAATGTCACGGGATTTCTTCCAATCCTCATACCACAATATTGCCTCTCCCTTCAACCTGTATGCAGCAAGTTCAACTGTCTCTACCCCTGTCACATGCATAACTTCCAATGCCCTCTGAATTTGATCCACGAAGTCCTGTGGATCTGCTTTTGGATCTGCCCCTGTGAATATAGGAGGGTCCAGTTTCAAGAAATCCTGTGTTCTGCGACTTGCCATTCTAGCCTCATCATCATCATGTGCCATAGCATCAGCTCTTCCCTGGCTTTGTGCCGCCACTAACTGTGTCAACATCTGTACAGCATTCCTAAGATCCTGATCTGTGGCATTTGTCGGTGGTTCCACGGGCACTTCCCTTCTTCTCGGCTCTTCTGGAGCTGAAGAAGTAGAAGAAGCTCGCGTTGCGAACTCAGTTTCAGCCCCACCTTGATCAACTTGCTCAGGTGGTGGTCTACTTGCTCCTTCACCAGCAATTCTATCTATCAGCTTACTTTTACCTTTTCCTCTTCCTCTTCTAGTGTTCGGCATTTTGACTATACCAAAGAAAAACAATCACCAAGATCAGATACAATGCAACTGACAACATTGGCTCTATTGCACGATCTAGAATGAAGGAAAGAAACAACATCCTAAATGCCTCGTAGCCTCCTACGTATAAATGTGGTGCACAACACATCGATACGTAAGACTCTACTCAGACACGGCTTTGTAGACATCCTTAGACCGACTGCTCTGATACCACTTTTGTCACGCCCCGAATCCCATCGAGACATGATTGGCACCCGTAGCCGATAAGGCCCGAGAGAACCAACCTTTGCCTATGCTTAATCATATTCATAACCACCATTGCATAATATTATGAAATACGAATAAAGGAGAACATGGGACAATTTAGGCATACATATGAAACTTGGCCGTTGAGGCCATCCAGTCAAAACAACATGTGTCTGTGTCTTTTACACTATTACACCCACATCGGTCTACAAAAGCCTCTAACAAGAGCATTGACCAAAATGAACCATAAGTCGGGACAAGTCCCCGCTTTACACATTATGTACAATACCAAAACATATATACACTCTGACTCGGAGAAGCCCCGAATGAGCTGGAGCTCACCAAAGAGCCGCTAACACTGGCAATCTACTGAGGAGGCCTACTGGGACCTGCGCCTGCAGCAAGTAAGGTAAATTCCCCGAGAGGGGTCAGTACGAAATAAGTACTGAGTATGCAAGGCTCAGATGAAACTATACAACACATGAATATTTCAATGAATATGTCAATGAACTCAAAACATATGAATACTCGATGTGAATAAGTCACCATGTTATTCTTTGGAAACCATGTGGATTGCTTTCATTCTTTTCATTACTTTCTTTATCTCAATGCTCACATGTCATTACATATCACAATGTACCCGGGCCCCGACTGATCAGTGGGTCTTTCATATCATCATATAGGGATCGAGTCGAGCTAGGCTTATGCCCCTAGACTTGCCACCCTTGGGATCGAGTCGAGCTAGGCTTACGCCCCTAGACTTGCCACCCATAAATCCATATCTCGGGATCGAGTCGAGCTAGGATTACGCCCCTAGACTTGCCACCCGTACTTGATCATTGACCACATTTGCATTACTTTGATCTATACTTTGAGATTGATACTTTGATAGTCATAACATCACTTTGGAACTTTGGAACATAACATTGTTGGAAACTTTGAATCATTGACCAATGAGTGAAGAACATGTGAACAAATATCAATGAGAAATATAACATAACTAGCACCATGATACCATTGGAACCATTGGACAATAATCCATGAACAAGAGACACAAGTATAGGCACTATTGGAATATTGGAACATAGCCTTATTTGACCTTTCGGAACATTAACCATGAATATGAGAAATGAGATTCACAATTGATCAATGAGTAGGAAATACATGACAATGACCATAGATAAGTGCATATGGGATACCTTAGTACATTTCGGAATAGAACTAGAGAAATGTCAATGTGAACACTATTGGCCGTAGAAAGATACGGACAAAGTAACCTTGCATACCTTGGATGCACAATACGAAAAGACAACCTTCGATGCGTATACAATGATCCCTCTCCTTCACTCTACAACATACATACATAACGAATTCACGTTAACCACGAATTACTTTACAAATGCATGCAATGTCAATGAATTACATGTTTGCCTTTAAACATGTCATTTCCCCTTGACAAAACCATTGATCATACTATTATTTCACAAATTCCATAATATTCCCAACATTGACCAATACATAAAAATTAACACATTTCACCACAATACTTCTCCTTTACACTTTCTTATCCATAACACATCACAAATAATCCATCAAAACACCTTAATTCAACTCATAACACATATCGGCCAAAATCCCAAAATTCCCACTTTTAGACAAGAACAAGTGTAATGCCCAAAATAACACCATACATGTTCATATTTTGTCCATACCATGCTTTTTCATCAAAGGCACAAGGCCTAATTCACACTTGAATTCCATATACCACAAATCTCATACAAAATCACCAAGTACCATGACCAACTTTTCCAAGCACAACCAACATGATATACATATTCTTTTATGCATATAAGCTATTAATCCATGAAAATAAATACTTACCAAGGCTTGGAATATGTTGATCTTGTCCAAGAAGTCCCAAGGAATTATTTTGCTTTAGGGTTTGGAAATGAGAAATGTTGAGAAAAATGTGTTAAAGGCATGAGAGGTCTTGTATAATAAAAATCTGATTTGCCTCTTTATATAGGCCTCTCATGTTGTCCTTAGCCAATTCTTGGCATTTAATAATATGTCTAGAAGGTCAAATGGAAGAATGGGTCTTTTGACCCATTTGGGCCATGGATTTCTTCCACTTTTGGGCCTTAATTTGGCCCAAGAAGACATATCCATTTAACCCAAAAAGTTTCATGCATTATTAACCATATATCTCATGTTTATATAATTTCATAAGGTCACGACAATATTCCCTTAAAAGATTCTCATTCGTCCTTTCGATCGCAAAAATAGGCATTCTAGTCACCCTTGGTTTCATTGGACATTTTGGATCACTATTCACCTTTCGTGATTTGATCATGTAGGAGTATGTAGGAGTGTATTGAAGTGTTTGACTCTTTAACAATGCTCAAATAACTCCAAAGAATCAAAAGAAACCATCTAGAAATCGTCGTAGACTTGCGTTACGAAACGACTCCGGAAAGGCCTAGTTTTTGTTCCTTGCGCCACACCCCCTGAAACAGGGTAGTGGCGCAAGAATTGGGCCTGATCTGAAGTTTATGCAGGATGGTGGCTTGCGCCACACCCCTGAAACAGGGTAGTGGCGCAAGTTTCAGCATTTTGCTGAAATTTCCGGCCACTAATCCAACGTTTACGTATCGTCCAATCCTTTATCCAAACACTACAAAATACTTACTTAGTGATCTTAACCATCAAGTAAACATGACTTAAAGTCACCAAATGAGGTTAGAATATGTACGAGTTCTTACCCAAATGCTCCATGAAATCACAACACACCTCCTACGACGATCTAATCGCACATGTTAAGTCCGATATCAAATGTTTCACCAATAACACTATAAAACACATATGCATGGCATCTCAACACCTATGTAGATATGATCCCAAGGTATCAAGTGAGGTTATAAAGTACGGGGTGTTACACTGGAATACTAACAGGTCCTCTGGAATAATGAGGACTCACTAAAAGCAGATAGATGAAGCCTACTGAAGAGTCTGATTACGTACCTGCATATTTGTAAGCTACATCATAAAATGATGTAGCACAAAAAGAGCATCAATACAATTGAATATATTAGTGCGCAAGATAAAAACTGAACATGATAATACTATAATGCTAAAAAGAAACTGAACAGATGAGTATATCGAGGTATAAATAGTAACTTAATGACAAGAGTCAAAACTAAGGCATATGATATGAGATGATCATTTTAATAGGCTGATTAGCATAAATCAACTATTATCCGAAAGCTAGAACATGTTCTAAAACTGATTAACTAACTGAATCACTGAGACTGAGAAATATGTAAAACAATATACAAATTATTATAAAATACTTTCTAGAAAATTGGTGACCTAGGGCCGTAACTCACCCTTTTAAAACTTACTAAAAACTGAGGACAGAGTAGCTAGAAATCTATGAAACTGAAACTGAGTCTAAATAGTTGAAATACCCAATAACTAAATCATAATATCTGAAATCATAAGATAAATCAAAATACAAAATCTTAAAGGAAGTATGAAAGTAAAACATTGTAAACAACACTTATTTTAAAATTGAAGATATTATGTCAAAATAATCATTCTTGATTTGGGGAGCTTCTTACAACTGACATACATCATGTGAGCTCATGATGTCCAACATCTAACTAGTTGGGAGGGCTGCTCTAAACTTGACCGGGGCATAGAGCCTACCTATCTATTTGTGGATCCACTACTAAGCCTATTGGATAAGAGGAGTCACCCGGCTTGCAAGTGATCCTTAATCCTATGGTGGTAACATGTTATGGGACATGTGTTATCTAAACTCATGTTCTTTCGATGCTAAATAATCCTTCTAAAACTATATTTATAATTATATATGCTCATAAAATACATGAAAACTATCTGAAGTCATAAGGTAAGTCTTTGCTCAAAATCTGATCTGTAACTATTCTACTATAAGTCCATGCTCAAATTTTCTGAACTCCATAAGTAAATTTTGAACTTTTGAGTAAATTAAACTTTCTTTAAAATATGTTTGCAAAATGTTCATGAGGAAATTCCATGAGGACATGATACATACCTTAAGAAAGTTGCAACCTTCAATGTTCATAAATAGTTCAAACATGAATTACAAATCAAGGGTTTGAGGGTTGAACAAAATTTCATAACATGCTATAGATTTTCATGGCTAAATAACACTAAGATCAACCCAAGAAGTAGAATAAGTAAAATTATAGACATGGGATTAAAAACCCTAACTTCAAACTTCTATTCACCAATTTTCATAAAATACTACTCCCTCCGTTACAAAAAGAATGACTTATTTTGACTTGACATGGAGTTTAAGAAAATAAAGAAGACTTTTGAAACTTGTGGTCTTAGATTAAAGTTATATCAAATGTACCAAAATTTCCTTTAATCTTATGGTCTTAAATATGCCACGTGGAAAGTTGGAATTTAAATGTTGCCAAAAAAGGAAAGGGTCATTCTTTTTGAAATAGACTAAAAGGAAAGTAGATCATTCTTTTTTAAACGAAGGGAGTATATATAATCCCCTTGGAAAATCTTCCATAAAATAGTACAAGACATTAAGAATTGAAATTTTGAAACCCTAACTTTAAATTCAATTAGGATAATCTTTGAAATCATGGCAAGAGGATGAAAGGGTTTTCCTTACTAAATTCCTACGTACCTGAGAAGGATGATAATCCTTGAGGACGAACTTGGATTGGAGCCCTTAAGCTTGACCTTGGAGAGAACTTTTGTTTTTGTGAAGTTTGAGAGAGAGTGAATGAGAGGATGATTGACTAATCTGCGATAATGATACGTTCTAGGGGATTTAAGGTCGTGCAAAGGGGGTTTTTAAAGGTAAAAGACCAATGTGCCCTTACTTAAAAAGGAGTTGGGGGAAAATTTCCCGACTTGGAGGGGGAGGGATCGGCGCGACTCCCATCATGCTATACTTCCCTTTGCAGAGTGCCATCTAGTGCGGAGGGAAAACACTGGCCTCTCCTCTTGTGTTGTGCGACGTAGTTCCAAATGCGGAGCCACACCTAGTGTGATGCACGGGAAACTGTCCACGTCAAATATTCTCCTCTAAGTACTGAGATATTTTTCAATTGATTTCCATTCATTTTAAAGGTCAAAGGATTCAATTTCTAAGTTCAAAAGTGCAAGAAAGGCTACAAAGTCATGATATGAATTTTGGATGCTTTATGATTAGCTTGTGATGAAGTGACTAAGGCCTTAGAATTTTCTCCAGATTGGACCATCAACTCACGTGCATCCATATCACCTATAACATCTTTGTTTGCAATAGTTTGTTGCTGCCCAGAATCAACATTCGACGCAGCAAGTTTAGTGACATTGTTATGGACCTCAACATTAATAAGAACTGGATGGGAACTTGTAAACAAGTCTGTTTGTTAGTTCTTTCCATGAGGTCTTTTATCACCATATTTCTGCCCCCTCTTCTCATTCGAAAATTCTCTCAAATCTCCTTGAAATTTTTCTCCAGTTGCTTCTTCTTCTTCACAATCTTCGCCACCTTCATTCTGGATATTATCTAGTTTCTTTTCCAATATCAAATGGCATGTGCCTTCAGTATGTCCTTGGTTTTTATAAAAATTACAATACAAGGGTAGATTATCATAACCAATTTCCTGGAAACTCTCTAAAAGCTTACCAGTTTTGTTGTCCAAATATTGCAATCTTACTCGCTTCGGAAGTTTTTCCAGTAGGTCTAGGATCACCTTAGCCTTGGCGGTGCTCAGTCTGGATTAACTTGTGTTGCTTTGTCTATAGCTATTGGTCTTTCTACTGTTGTTGCTATAGAAAATAATGACCTTTTAGCAAATAGATCTGGAGCTAAGTTCGGCAAAGAAATCCACACTGCCGCCTTAGTCGTTTCTTCCTTGTGGTTAAAACCAATAGACCATGGGAATATTCTATATTGATGTTCTTTTCCATGGTAAGAAAAATAGTTCACTGGTATTGCAAAAGCAATCACATAATCGCCATATTGGTCACGCCTTAGCAAGAGTTGTCGCGGTGCCAATGAACCAATTAGACAATGACCCTTGATTTCAAGATGTTTCGGCAGCAGTGTCCTTAAGTCCCTCAAATGTGGCGCACCTAAAGAGAGTTTAATCACTATTTCTGGATGCAACCCATCTTCAATAGAAAACGCTTCTCTTCCTCCATTGTAAACGTAAGTGTAGGTTCACCATGAATATATTCAATTGGTTTATTTGAGTTTTCGTCATATTTTGGGCAACTTGTTTCAGATTTAGTAATCCAGAATATGAAGTTTGTGGATTAGAAGTAAGGTTTGGCTCTCCCACAACCATAGGCTGGGGGGAGATAGACGCGGCCATTGCTGCCCTAAATTTCCATCAGAGTCACCTGGAGAGAGAAGAGCCGCTTGTAATTTATAACTTTGTTTTTCTGTTACACACTTTAAGAAAGTAAATCCATTACTATCTATGTTGTGTTGCATCTCAAAATGGTTGTAGATGCATTTCGAACAAGTAAATATAGAAAGTGAACAATTGCAGGTTGAGTTGAAAGGGGTATAATTTTTGTATTCTTCCTAAAGAAGAACCTCAAAAGTAATGTTTAATTAAGGTGAAAGGATCCCTAAGTAATGATGGTAAACGGGTGGGTTGAGTTGTATATGAAAGAGTTGAAAATTAGGCAAAAATTTTGCATATACAACTCGACACCCCCTATCACCTCATATATATACTCCTACCTTTTATTTCCACTTCTCATATAAAAATTTTTACTAAAGTATTTTTCATTCATACAGAAACACACCCTAAGACTTCGTTCTACTTCTTAGTTCCAACCGCTGAACCTAATTATCTTAACATGGCAAAATTTTTCAGGTGACGCAAAAGCGAGGGAACTGATGAAACGATACATTTCAGTATCAGCCTGTCTCTGCCAACACATAGAGCATGTGTATCGCTCTACCACAGTTGGTCAAGAATTGCTTGGGATGATTTGAGTCATATTATCTACCAAGGATGTTGCGGGAATTATTGTGATTTGTGTCCTAAAACATTGTTCTATATCTTGGATTTTTGTGTTGTTGAATTAATATTGTTCAATCTCATTTTATATCGTTTTTTATTATATTTCGAAGTACTACTGCTTGAACAGATTGCATTGATTGATAGCCGTTTGAAACATATGTTTAAATTTATAATCAAAATTAGCACATATTTTTAGATTTTACCTTATTTAGCTCATTTTGTATATAATTGAAATGCTTAGGGAAAAAATAAAAATTTCTCAATTTGTCATTGTGATTTCCATTTTTTAAAAGTTTAGAAAATAAATGAGAGTTATATTCATGTTTTTAATCACAGATTTAAATGTTATTGGGTGAATTAAAGGTGGAATAATAATTAAAAGCTCCATTATTGGGGTTTCGGCATAATACATAGATAGACACCTTAATTTGACATCAACTTTCAAATAAACACCCCAACTTTGAAAATGCACATCTAAACACCTGAACTTGGTTTAAGTTGGCCTCATAAACATCCCAACTTTGAGAATGCACATCCGGAAAAGTGTGTTTACGGATGGGAATAGCTCCTTGCAACAAGCTGTTGTTAGGTAGCTAACAAGAAGTAAAAATTATTCGATCTACTGCTATTTATATCCTTTCCACACCAGCTCTTACCATCTTTTACTGTGACATGATCCATAATTGTGATCAACATGCTGGTTATGAAACTTGCAGCACCAATAACAAATTAAAGGAATGCAAGAAAAGGAGAGAAAAAAGGTTGTGAAAAAAGAAACAAAAAGAACATGTGTGATGTGTTGGGTTCGAAATAGATAGAGCGGCATGCGGAAGCTAATAGTTTACAAACCAGAGGCGATAACTTAGACGACAAAGGAAAACATACTAAAAAAAATATATTATTAATATGGTTTGGTCAAGTGACCTATATATTATGAAAACTAATATGTAAAAAAAACAAACATAAAAACTATTTGAGAGAAAATCTCCCCCTAACCAAGACTCTTTTGAGGATTACATTGTGGATGCTATTGTGTTGTGGAATAAGAAGAAGGATCCTCAATTTATAGAGGTACAAAATCTTTCCTCCAAAATAGAGGTTAGCCAAATATGAAAGAGAATTATATTTTTCTTTTAGGAAAAGTAAAGTCATTATGGTAATTACTTTGACTTTCCTTCAATAAAAAATTAAAACTCAAATTTGAAAAGAAAATCAGGGCAAAAATCCTAACAAATCTCCCCTTTTTGGCTTTATTTTTTTTGACAAAACTTGATCCATTTTCTTCATAGGCATGATCTTCATTTTTCACATAATCTTCATCACTACTGCTTGTCATGCTAAAAAATTGAGCCATTTTGGGTTAAAAATATATGAGCCCTTTCGGGTTAAAAATATTGGAGCCCTTTGCAGGATTAAAAATGAGCTTTATTTTTAAAGATGTAGCAACAATATTGTTGAAAATATGATTGAGAATAGTCTCCATATGTAGTATTTTGAACCTTTTTTTGACAAAAAAATCTTCATTATTGCCAAGTTGGTTGCAACTTTGATATTAAATTGTTCTCAATCTGAACCATCGGACCATTGAACCATTGGACCCATAGGATCGTTGGCTCTGATACCAGTTGTTGGGTTCGAAATCGATAGAGCGGCATGCGGAAGCTAATAGTTTGCAAACCATAGAGGCAATAACTCAGACGACAAAGAAAATATACTAAAAAAGTATATTATTAATATGGTTTATCAAGTGACCTATATATTATGAAAACTAATATATAAAAACTATTTGAGAGAAAATATCCCCCTAACCAAAACTCTTTTGAGGACTACATTGTGAATGTTATTATGTTGTGGAATAAGAAGAAGGATCCTCAATTTATAGAGGTACAAAACCTTTCCTCCAAGAAAGAGGTTAGCTAAATATGGAAGAGAATTATATTTTTCTTTCAGTAAAAGTAAAGTCATTATGGTAATACTTTGACTTTCCTTCAATAGAAAATTAAAACTCAAATTAAATAAGAAAATCAAGGCAAAAACTCTAATATGATGCTCTTAAAAATTAAGCATCTAATTTCACTTGCATAATTTTTAAAATCCTTTATTGAGTCGAACTCCAAAGTGTTTCGAGACGATTCAGCTGCTTCTCTGGAATCAGTTGGATTTCCTGATCACTATGGTAATCAAAGAGGTTACTCAATCTTTGGTAATCCTTTATATACAGCCTTTGCAATTCAGGGCAACGCAAAGATGCATCTTGAGTGCAGAAATCAGCGAGACATGGGAGATTTCCAAGCACCAAATCTCTTAGTGTCTGCTTGGAATAAAAGTTAATTCTTAAAATTTATATTAGACAAAAAGGGGTCTTTAAATGATACAAGTTTAAATATTTAAGAAATATATATATATACATACATACATAAAAGGGTAGCTTAGAATTTCATATATAAAATAATATTTGGGAGTTAGGGACATAATTAATAGAGTTTTATGAGTTCATGTAATTAGACAAAAAGGGGCCTTTATAAATGATATTAGATTAAATATATATATATATATATATATATATATATATAGTAAAATAAATAAATTAGAACTGAAAATATAACATAAGTTTAAAATTTGAATAACACTCTTATGTCAAATTTCAACATAACGTACATAAATATGATTCAAAAGAAAAAAGAAAAATGTAAATCTATAACCTTATTCAACAATGAATTCTACTTTAATTTAAAAATTAGGATACTAAAAAAATTATGTTAAATGAAAAAAAATAAGCATACAAATAAATTTTTTTAAAAAATAATACGAACAATTGCATGGAACCGCAAAAAATAAAGATTGAGAAATGAGAAGGAAATGAAATATAAACGTTATTGTAATCTTCCAGCTATAGCACTTGTAGATGACAAAGGAAATCACAAACGTTATACGGGAACATATACTTGAGCTTCTCACATTGTGACACTTTTACAATTTCAAGCCTATGGAACATAACTATTTCACTTGGACCCTTCCATAGGCTAGTTAGTTGGGAAGATTTTCCAGCCCCAACCTCTTCAGTTTCTTAAATTGTCCACCTTGGACTGTTAGGCCTTCAAATCCAAAAACAACTTCAATTGAGGTTCCTTTTGCATGAATTTCTTCAAGATTTGGCATTCTTTGAATTAAATTCCATGGAAGCAGTGCATTTCTCAAATTAGGACACTCTCTGACTTCCAAAGTCTTGACTTTTTGTAAAGATCCAGATGGTAGGTCCTTGACACAGATACCTTCCATTTTTTGCATATGATGAATATTCAGCTTCTTCCAGCTGAGGGAACAAAGGTTGATTTGAAAATCCATTTCCCAACTTTATCAATTGGGCAATGTCTGCACATTGGTTCACATAAAGAGATTTCACACCATCAAATTTTCCATGGTGGTATTCTTCTAGAATATTGCTCAAATTCCCGCATAATTAGTAGCTCAGTTTCTGTGCTTTGTGTGCTACTGCCTGCCTAAACCAATTTGTAAATGCTTCCAACTTCACGCCAGTGGACAACCCTCAAGAAAACTGTTACAATGCGAAATCCAGAGGAGAAAATCACAATTTTTAAGAAATGAGTTGAGAAGAAGAGAGTTGGAAGTCATATTATTTCATCTTTTATAATGAACCAACTGACTATTACAAGATGTATGTACCTATATATATACATGGTACAAATGTAATTAAGTAGAACTAAAAAGTACCCAGCTGTTAAGTACTCAACATATCTACTAAAATATATAAGTATCAACAGCCCCTTGCAAACTGGAATGGGACACCAGGCCAAGCTTGGAGAAGAAGGAATTGTGAAGAACACCTGGAAGAGCCTTGGTCAAAATATCAGCCACCTGAGAGTCACTGGAAACACTGTTGAGGGCAATGAGCCCACACTGAAAAACATCACGGACAAAATGACAATTGACCTCGATGGGTTTAGTGCGCTCATGGGAAACAGGGTTCTTAGCAATATGAATGGCAGAGGTTTTATCACACCAAACAGTAACAGGAACAAGAAAAGGAATAGAGAACTTCTCTAACAACCTAACAAGCCAAACAATTTTGGCAACCAACTGGCGAAGAGCCTTATACTCAGCCTCAGTAGAAGAGAGGGCAATAGTAGGCTGCTTCTTGGATTTCTAGGAAATAGGGAAACTACCAAGAAGAAGAACATAACCACTAATAGATCATCTACTGGATAAACAGCTGGCCCAATCAGAATCACAATATCCTTCAACAGAAAAAACATGAGAATTATTGAAGAAGAGTCCCAAATCAAATGTACCAGCTAAGTAACAAAGAAAATTAAGGCCAACATCAAAGTGAGGAACCCTTGGATGAGACATAAATTTACTGAAATGTTGAATACTAAAAGATATGTCAGGGCGTGTATGTTGGAGAAAATTCAACTTACCAATCAATTTCCTATACAAAGAGGGATCAGGGATAAGGTCCCCTGAGTGGGCTAAAAGCTTAAGATGAAAATCCAAGGGAGAAACTACTGGAGTAACATCATTGCAATGAAACTCATGCAAGAGGTAAGTAAGAAATTTCTGTTGAGTGACCAAAATGCCCTAGGAAAATCTGAACAATTGCAAACCCAGAAAATAGTGGGCTTCCCCTAAGTCTTTAATTTTAAATTGCTCATCCAAAAAAGACTTGAGAGTAGACCTCCACCACATCACTACCAGTGATAAAAATGTCATATACATAAATAGCTACCACAGTAACGGACTGACCTAAAATTTTAAAGTATAAAAAATAATCATTCTTTATAGAGTAATAGCCCTTGAACACCAAAGTAGAAGAAAGTTTGGCATACCATTGTCTGGATGCCTATCTAAGCCCATAAAGAGATTTGTTAAGTTTGCAGACAAGAGTGGAAGAGGAAGAGTCAGAACCCAGTATATGCAACCTAAGAGGCACCTTCATGAAAACCACTTCATCAAGATCACCATGCAAAAATGCATTATTAACATCTAACTAGTGAATCTTCAAACCATTCTTAACAACAACATAGATAAGACACTTGATGGTGGTGAGCTTCACAACAGGGGAAAATGTCTTAGTAAAGTTCAACCCCTTCTTGTTGAGTGCCACCCCAGATGACTAATCTTTCTTTATATATTCAACAGTAACATCAACTATTTTTTTTAATCTTATACACCCATTTAGAAGAGATAGCCTTTTTACCAAAAGGAAGAGGGACAATGTCCCAAGTATTATTAGCCTCCAAATCCTGAAATTCTTTAAGCATCCTGCAAAGAAGAGTTAGAATGTCACGACCCGAACTGAGGGCATAGCCGTGACGAGCCTCCCCAGACCAATGAAGGCCCGAGAAGACCCCTTAGCATTACATCAAAAGCATAGTTATAAACAAAGTGAGGAAATAGACCCATAAGTTATGAAGTTCAAGCAAAATCAATAATCTAGAACTCAAGTCTTGAACATGACATAAAAAAATTTAACTAACTTAGTCTACGAAGCCTCTAACAACATGAATAAGAATATCCTACGCCGGAACATGGACCCGGCAATACCACAAAACAAAATAGCCCAAGTCTAGCAGAAAGAAAATATATGCCTTTCGAAAGATGGATGGCTCACCACCTGCTAGCTGCTGGCCTGAGAGAATCCTAACACTGGCACGGGTAAATGCTTCGGAACCTACATCATGAAAAGATGTAGTGTCCGGGGACGGTCAGTACGATGAGTACTGACATGCAACCCGAGGGAAAAGGATCTAAAACAGTTCATATAATATAATAATAATAATTTGGAAAATTTCATAAGGCTGTCATAACTGTAGAATGAAATAGAAAACATTTGAGACATAAAATAAAGCAATCATTTGAAATTCTTTAGTTCTGAACTATGTAGTTACACCGACATTAAGTAACCCATGGGCAATATGGGTCCAGTACTCCCCAACTGGCGGGGCCTTAGTCCATGTTAGCCGCATGAACTGAGATAACATAGTTGGCCAAATCATAACATAATCATAGCTGCATACAACAGCTCAAGGCAAGTATACAGTGGTCATCCATATTTCAGGACAAGACCTCCCAACGTCGGTAAACGTGGTTTCCAGTGTTGGTCACAGGGACTACACCTTCTCGGTAAACTACACACTTCTCTTTAAGCCCAATTAAAATATTTTCATTACATTTAATCATGGAGTCTTTCATTAAGGCATTACATATTGGTATCGTCATACCAAGAACTTGCAAGTCACTCATATCATGCCAAATAATTTTCATTAAACATCTTTTGACTCCAAAACCCCACCTTTAAAATCATAAACATAATCATAATTGAAATTCCCATAACAATTTCAAACCATTTGAATAACATAATACCTTCAATGATATAAAGGATGGGGAAAAAAATATTTATATTCCTTATGAAATTTCAAAGCTTTCAAGAGACTAGAAATCATGGCTAAACATATATCAATTTAGCATTAAAACTTCAAGACATACTAGTTCATTATTTTCAAATAGCTAATTCAGTCTCAAAAACCTCAATTAAAGATTAAAAATACATTCTTAAAGAAAAAGGGGGAAAACAGTTATCAAGCTTTTCAAAAGTTAAACATTAAACCCAATTTTCAAACATCAACAAAATATACATAATATTAATCTTAATCATATATTGAAGTAATAGTTGAAAAAGGGAAAAATTCATATCAAGCTTTAATAACAAAATCCTCAACCCTGGTTTCAAAATCACCTTCATAACATACATAATAAATAATATTCATAAATTTAGAATAGTACTTGAAATAGGGAGTGTTCAAACATGCCTTTTGAATGGAAGAATTTGGGAAAGCTTGAGATTTGGGTCTTGAATCTTGAACCCTCGTTGATTTTGCTTCTTTGAAGGTTTTGGGGAAGGAGAAAGGGTTTATAATAGTCTCCCTCTTCAAAATAAGGATATCTGATCGCTAAAAGGGTTTTAAATATGCAAGGGTCGGATTTCATATGGAAAAATGACCAAAATACCCCTAGGACGACTTAAAAAAAATTCTCGAAATCAGGTCACGGAACCCACCTAGGACCGTGAGTCATCCCACGGGCCGTGGGTTGGTTTCGTGAAAATCAGGGAATTTTCCTAGGTTTCGAAAACTGATCCACGGAAGGGACCTACGGTTCCGTGGAAGCCCACCCACGTCACGTAGATCAATCCACGTCACGTGGGTTGGTCCTGTGACTCAATTTTTTTTATATTTTATTTTTTAAAAAAACCTCAATTCATATAAATATATGGGTTCTTGAAAGTTCTAAAATTTTGGGGTATTACAATATCCCCCCCCCCCCCTTGGGATCATTCATCCCCGAATGATGATTATGGAACATTTAGCTTGAATAAAGAGATTGCAAGAAACTTGAAGGACATTAACTTATAGGATAAAATATAAAACTTCACATTAGGAAGTCTCCCTCAACGAAACATACACATGCATCAAAAGGAGCTTCATGACAACACCAAGCAAATCGTACCAGCACGAATTTGAGATAATGAGACTTGACATAGTCATGATCTTGGACATGAGTTCTATGGAACATGATTATAACAACATAAGACATGAATAATATTTTTACGGGACATAAGGATAGAAGCATTTTCCACCTTAAATGGTATGTCTAATAGCCCTTAAATTTAGTAACACTCCTCAACTATATTTTCTACTATGAATACCACACTTCATCATTTCAAACATACAATTCTCCTACGTAACACATAACTAGAATAGCTTGAGTCTAACTGCAACGCGCTTCCATGTTAAAGCCTAACCCAGAGACAAAAGGTGCTAGCCTAAGCTACAAGGCTCTATACTTTACATCCATCCAAGATTACTACTCCATCTTATCATTATAATAAACAACCACAAATCTAAATCAAGGAGTATCAGCCTCATAGTATCATGATCCGTATATCTCTCAATCACAATATTCAAGCCTACCATTACTACACCCACTTTACATACCTTCACACTTAAAATTTGCAATTTCCATCACTTTCACAAGGATGTACACCATGTGTCCCCTTATGAATCAACCAAGTCATCCAAACCTACTAATGCATGCAGTTTAGGGTCTTACACACCTATAATTATCAATTCAATCACTTCTAATGAAGTCACACCATATATTTCCCATCTAACTATACCTAATGCAACAGGTTGTCTACACTTATAATATCTTTGGATGGAGATACACCACTAATTTTCACAACTAAGAGCATCTACTTTCTCCCAACAAAATCATTACTCAACTGTTTCAACACCACTATCATACCATAAGCAAAGTCACTGGAGGGCTAAAGTGAAAACGGTCCGGTATGAGAGGAATATTATTTGACCAAGACTTATACTTGTTTGAGGCCTGACACTCAAAAAGGACCTGCAATTAAGGTACAATAGGCACGAATATTTCATATATAAAATGCATAGAGAATGGACAGATGATCGTTCTGACATAGACATAACATGGGATGAGGTCTTAGGACTAGGTACACCGAGAAGTGTGAGTTCATATCACGAGTTTTATAACATACGACTCGATTTATAAATTCAAAAAATACGACTAGGATTTCTACCTGAAGCTATTGCTTCTAAATTGGGAACTAAGAATGGTCATGAGTTTGCATAGATAGTATCATTTTGGGAATAGACATGACATAAAATGAGTTAGTAATACATAGAAAGTATAGTCTCTCAGAACTAAGCATAACGTGATACATGGGTTTATGGATCATGAGCATCGCAACATAGAGATTGAATAATTGGAAGCTTGGATAGCTGAGAGACGTTAATTACTTCTAGTTCAAGGGCCGGAGTTTGGACACAAGTTGAATAGAGAACTCGGACCTTAGGCATAGGCGTGACTTGAATACATAAGATCTTGGTATAATGTCCTCTTAAACTGGAGTAAGAGGTATTTGCTAGAATAAAAATAGATATCATCATGACTCTTTCCTGAAACTCACCACATGAGAAAAATTCAAGATCTGCCTTAGTTCATCTTCTCCCCATTAGGTCAAGGTCGCTATCCTAGACTTGCGGACATATTCTCTCTTTAGATCTATAAGAACAACACTCAATCACTATACACATGAACTCTAAACTCACCCTGATAAACTATAACATGAAGACACTAAATTCTTTCTAGAACATTCCTTTTATGAATACTAATCTTAACTTTCACTAGCCTCTATAGTCATCACCATATAACTTACACTCTCACTGGTGTACATAACCGCTCAACTCAGTGAATTTCAAAAACCATACCCATAGGTCACATCGTCTATATATAATCCCCTCAATTCAGCTCTAACAAACACCATATAATAAGCACTTAGCCTCCTCTATGAGAAGAAAATCACGAATATTTCTAGGTTCACATAACACTTATAAACTTAAAATTGGGGCATCTTATTGTCATAACTGAAGGCTCTTATCTAGCTAGTGACTTAGCCACAATTTACCATTTCAACACTAGTCCTCATATATGTATATATGACAACTACACACTCAAACTTTCCATAAGTTAACAACTTAAGCTCTTGCACACATCATATCAAGCCTACTGATCTTTTTCCCGTAAATCTTGCATCACTATCCTTGAGCTACCATTCTTTTCTCCACCATCTGCATCTAAAATTTCAACTTAATATCTAGTACCAATCATGGACTGCCAATGAAACATCCCACATACTGTACTAGTCCATCAAAATATGCGATAAATTAATCAACATTAATTTCTTATTCCTCTTAACTGGGGTTTACAAGCATATTTTTCTCCACACGCTACTACTACACCTTAATATTTATTATATGTCTTTTCATATACTATACTAGTTTACACCTACTAGATAAAAATCAAGGGGTAAAACCACTTACTAAGGATAGTTGATCTAAATCTTATAATATAACCCATTATGGTCTATTAGCACATTTTACTTCCTCTTATCACATCTACTTACCCAGGCATACATTAAGTTACCTTCAAAATTCTAGAAACATCAAGGAGCCTCTCTCTCTCTCTCTAAGAACCAAAATTTGAAGCATAAATTTATAAATCTTTAACCACTCTATCCTTCTATTCACAACCTATAAATGATTTTTACTACTACAATAACTAGCCATCATGAGCTCCTTCCCTATTTTAAAAAAATTCTAAATCATCATAACTAATCACTCCATCTACGATCCACCATAAAGTCTACAATTCTTGCTACAGCCTTAGCTGATCGCCATAAGGGCATACTACCCAAACACTCACTTAATGGGTAGACTCTAGCTACGTTCTTTGATCAATCACTAGCCCCACTCTATGGCTTCTAAATTTACGACTCTATATTTCTAACTTTAGGATCATCTTACTGGTCGTAGCGTATTATAACACCCTAATTTATACTATCTCTTGGGTGGAAACATTACCCCAATATTAAGCTACATACCTTTCCCCTTAAGCAAGTCATTGATAACAAGGTTCTTGAAAAGGTATTAATACACGTCTCACCTTGACTCAGCTGCACGATTCATGAAGATAGGGATATACACAAAAATTAATAGACTTGACCGCACTAATGGACTCCCGTCAAGTCCTTGGGTAGTTTTGTAACTTTTTAATGACTCGATCTGAAAGGATCACATCGTTAGAAATCTGAACTTTTGTACTTCTATCACTTCGTAGATGAGGCATAGCCAACAGAATTAGAGTCAGGCAGGAAATCTAGATAACTTTATTAGGAGCACACTATTGCATGATCTAGAGTATGAAAGAATGAGAAACATATCCTAAATTCCCTGTAGCCTCATGATTATAAGTGTGGTACACAACACACCCTTAAGCAAGACTCTACTAGACACGGCTTCAAAAATACCCTAGAACTATGAACCGTGCTATGATACCAAGTTTGTCATGACCCAAACTGAGGCCCTAGCGGTAACGAGCCTCCCCAGACCAATGAAGCCCGAGAAGACCCCTTAGCATTACATCATAAACATAGTTATAAATAAAGTACGAAAATACACCCATAAGTTATGAAGTTCAAGGAAAATCAATAATCCATAACTCAAGTCTTGAAAATGACATAAAAACATTTAACTAACTTAGTCTACGAAGACTCTAACAACATGAATAAGAATATCCTACGCCAGAACATGTCCCCGGCAATATCACAAAACAAAATAGCCCAAGTCTAGCTGAAAGAAAACATATGCCTTCCAAAAGATGGATGGCTCAGTCCTTGCTAGCTGCTGGCCTGAGTGAATCCTAACACTGGCAGAATCACGGGTAAATGCTTTGGAACCTACATCATGAAAAGATGTATCTTCCGGGGACGGTCAGTACGATGAGTACTGGCATGCCGAGTGAAAAGGATCCAAAATAGTTCATATAATATAATAATAATAATTTGGAAGATTTCATAAGATAAGTCTGTCATAACTGTAAAATGAAATAGAAAACATTTGAGACATAAAATAAAGCAATAATTTGAAATTCTTTAGTTCTGAACTTAGTTACACCAACATTGAGTAACCCATGGGCAATATGGGTCCATTATTCCCCAACTGGTAGGGCCTCAGTCCATGTTAGCTGTATGAACTGAGATAACATAGTTGGCCAAATGATAACATAATCATAGTTGCATACAACTGCTCAAGGCAAGTATACAGTGGTCATCCATATTTCAGCACAAGACCTCCCAACGTCGGCAAACGGGGGTTCCAGTGTTGGTCACAGGGACTACACCTTCTCAGTAAACTACAAACTTCTCTTTAAGCCCAATTAAAATATTTTCATTACATTTAATCATGAAGTCTTTCATTAAGGCATAATATATTGGTATCATCATACCAAGAACTTGCAAGTCACTCATATCATGCCAAATAATTTTCATTAAACATCTTTTGACTCCAAAACCCCACCTTTAAAATCATAAACATAATCATAATTGAAATTTTCATAACAATTTCAAACCATTTGAATAACATAATACCTTAAATGATATAAAGGACGGGGAAAAAACATTTATATTCCTTATGAAATTTCAAAGCTTTCAAGAGACTTGAAATCATGGCTAAACATATATCAATTTAGCGTTAAAACTTCAAGACATACTAGTTCATTATTTTCAAATAGCCAATTCAATCTCAAAAACCTCAATTAAAGATTAAAAATACATTCTTAAAGAAAAGGGTAAAAACAGTTATGAAACTTTTCATAAGTTATACATTAAACCCAATTTTCAAACATCAACAAAATATACATAATATTAATCTTAATCATATATTGAAGTAATAGTTGAAAAAGGGAAAAATTCATATCAAGCTTTAATAACAAAATCCTCAACCCTGGTTTCAAAATCACCTTTATAATATACATAATAAATAATATTCATAAATTTAGAATAGTAATTGAAATAGGGAGTGTTCAAACATGCCTTTTGAATGGAAGAATTTGGGAAAGCTTGAGATTTAGGTCTTGAATCTTGAACCCTAGTTGATTTTGCTTCTTTGAAGGTTTTGGGGAAGGAGAAAGGGTTTATAATAGTCTCCCTCTTCAAAATAAGGATATTTGATCGCTAAAAGGGTTTTAAATATGCAAGGGTCGGATCTCATAAGGAAAAATGACCAAAATACCCCTAGGATGACTTAAAAAAAAAATTTCTAAATCAGGTCACGAAACCCACCTACGGGCCGTGAGTCATCCCACGGGTCGTGGGTTGGTTCCATGAAAATCAGGAATTTTCCTAGCTTCCGAAAACTGATCCACGGAAGGGACCTACGATTCCGTGGAAGCCCACCCACGTCACGTAGGTCAACCCACGTCACATGGGTTGGTCCCGTGACTCAATCTTTTTTAATTTTTTTTTGAAACATCAATTCATATAAATATATGGGTTCTTGAAAGTTCTAAAATTTTGGGGTATTACATAGAAAGAGCCTAATGATAAAATTGAGGTTCAATCAAATAAAATTCATTAGATATAAAAGAAACCATGGAAGTGGAAGTAGTGGAATATAGATAGTTTTGTTAGTAGGAAAGAGGATGAGAGACCCTGATAGATCTTCTCAAGGGTAAGGCAGGGGAAAGAGAATTATCAAAAATAGAATAAAGAGGGACTGAACTAGTAGTAAAAGGATTAAAAGGAGAAGTAGGGACAGAATCAAGAACACCAAAGGAAGGAGGAGAAAAAAGAGAAAAGTGAGAAGGAGAAGAATAAGGAAAATTTGATTCCTAAAATTGGACATCTCTAGAAAAAAAATTGTATGTTTGGTAAAATCCAAAAGTTTATAAGCCTTTTTGGTCATGTTGTAACAAATAAAAGCACAAGTAATTGATCTAGACTTGAATTTGTCTCTGTAAGTCTTAGGGATAGCAGCAAAAGCAAGACAACCAAAAGGTTTGAACTGTGAATATGATGGCGCAGTTTTGAACAGAAGAGTATAATGAGTGTTATTGTTTAACAAAGATGAAGGGAACCTATTTATCAAATAAGTAGTAGTAAGGACACTCTCACCCTAATAGTTAATAGGAAGTTTAGAATAAAATAGAAGAGATCTAACAGTTTCTAAGAGATACTTGTGTTTTCTCTCCACGACACCATTTTGTTATAGTGTATGAGGAGTGGAGGTTTGGTGAATAGTTCCTTTGGAAGAAAAGAAAGAAGATGGTTCAAGACTGGATCCTAATTCAAAAGCATTGTCAGACCTAACAATTTTAACTGAGGTAATTTTGAACCATGAGAATGAAAGATTTGATAAGAGAAAAAGCATTGGACTTTATTGAGATTAAATGTGTCCAGGTAGCTCTAGAAAAGTCATCCACTACAGTTAGAAAATGCTTATACCCATTGTAAGTTTGGGTGTGATATGGTCCCCATAGATCAATATGTATGAGTTGGAAAGAGAAATTAGTTTTGATGGAACTTTTAGGGAAAGCTAATCTTTGTGATAAGACATATGACCTAGTCTAAGGTGCCAAAGTAAATCAGAATCATGAGCATTTGAAGAACAAATAAGTGAAGGAAAACAAGTAGTATCAGACATAACAGGAGAAACAATGTTATCAGATACAATAGAAGAGGAAGTAGAAAAAAAGAGCAACTTTATTATTATGGCAAACAATAGTTGTTATGGTATTTATTGAATGAGACAAGGTCAGAGACCTAGGATGAAGAATGTAAAGTCCTTGGGACACTTTTCCAAGCTCCAGTTGCCTCTTCAATAAAGGGCCCTATAGAACACAAGTAGAAGCAGTAAAGTAAGCTCCACAATTCAATTGTACTAATAACTTGTGATTAGAAATCAAGTTATATTGAAAATAAGGTACATAAAGGACATTAGTCAATACTAGATCTGGTGAAAGAGTTAATGTTCCAGTACAAGTGACTTTCACGATGTAACCATTGGGTAAGGTGATAGGATAAGGAATTGAGAGGGGGGGGGGGTGATGTTTGTAAGACAAGATTTAACTGGAGTTATATGGTTGTTAGCACTTGAGTCTATGATCCAAAGATTATCAACTACTCTAGACATATGAAAAGCAAGGAAACAACAATTACTAAAATCAGAAGTGCTTATTTAACCTGCATAAATGGCAAAACTAGAATCAGAGGTGCCCTGGTCAACATATGAGCTCTTCATCTACTGCAACAAATTCATCATGTGATTCAACCATTCTGGTGAAAATTATGCTAATTTACCTTCAGGATGGACAGAGTTCCCTAAAGTTTCAAACCTCATATCAACTTGAGTTTGAGCCTTAGTTCCTTGTACACAAGCAACAGTCCTCCGGTATTGATTAGTAGAGTTAGCTGCAGAATTTGAACTATTTGGACTGTTTTGATGAGCAAGTCTTCTACAATTACTGATCACATGACCAGGTTTCTTGCAATATTTGTAAAACATGTTGTTTCTTTTATTGCCAGAGTTCAACCTCTATGTAAAAGTATTCAGATTCCTTAGTGGATAAGCATTAGAATAAGGTTTCTTTACGCCAGTAGAAAATGTTGTAACATCTGTATTGAAAGATGGACTGACTGCTTGTGCTTCAATTTGACTTTCATCATTTATCAACATAGAATAAGTAGTGTCTACATCAAGCAATGGTTTGATCATTAAAATGATCCTTCTCACACTAGAATAAACCTCATTCAGACCCATCAAAAATTAGTGCAACCTCTGTTTGTTTTCTAGTTTCTGGAAAGCCTTTTTGCAACCACATGTGCAAGTAGGGTAAGGAATTGAATAAGCAATTTCATCCCATAATTTCTTTATTTTGGAAAAGTATGAAGAAATGTTTGAAGATCCCTGGGAGATAGAAGTAATTTCTTTCCTTATTTGGTGGACTTTAGTCCTATTTGCCTGTCCATATCTCCTCTCAGTATCCTTCCATAACTTTTCTACATTTTCTGTATAATCAAACTTTCCCTGATCTCAAGGTCTAGAGTATTCAAAATCCAGGTAAGTACCATATCATTTGCCCTACACCAAGGTTCAAAATAAGAAGAATTTGAGGCAAGTACACTTAGGGTTCCATTAACAAGCCCTAATTTATTCTTACATAACAATCCTATTAACGTGCGTCTCCTCCACTCCCCATATCCAGTTCCATTGAATTTATAAGTAACCAATTGTTCCTGGGCTATTAGACGGATGAAAATAGTATAGGTGAAGATTCGATAGCAAAAGGAGCAAAATCTGCAGTCAATGCTTTAGCATTCGTGTGAAAAGTAGTATTAACTACTGGAGGAACCATTTACTCAAGCAACAACAAATTCTAACCAGACAAAATAAAAGCAGTAAACCAAAAAAAAATTAGAAGATAAAGAAGAATAGTACCTTGATCTTACTCAACTGAAGAGGATACACATTTGAATTGGAAGAACACCCGGAGAACTTGATTTCTCGTCTGAGCAAAAAACCATAACTTTTCGTCTGAGCAGAAAACCCTAATTTCTCGATCGTGAGTCAAAAATTTGCCCAACAAGGGTAACATCGATGTGAAGATAAGAAGGAAAGATACACAAATCCAAGCTCTAATACCATATTACAACGCAAAATCTAGAGGAGAAAATCACAAGTTGGAAGAAATGAGTTGAGAAGAAGAGAGTTGAAAGTCGTATTATTTCATCTCTAATAATGAATCAATTGACTATTACAAGATGTATGTACCTATATATATATATAGGTTAATTTAAGTAAAACTAAAAAGTATCCAACTGTTAAGTACTCAACATAGCTACTAACATATATAAGTACCAACAAAAATAAGGCCCAATGTGTTGCGTTTGCCCACCTGCGTTGCTCTGACTAACTAACACATAAATATTAAATTTCTCCCAGTTAAGAGCAACACTAATATTATGATCAAGAGGTAGGCAACGGACATTATTGATATTTATTTTCAAGATTGTCAAGCTACCCAAGGTCAATAGCTCCTAGAAGTTGACTTGTTTTTTTTATTTGTAATTTCCCAATCTGCAAAGCAGCCTTGCATGTATAACTCTTCTAGCTTATTCATGCTAGATATTACTTCTGGTGAGAAAGCTCAAACTCCCTCTCCCAACTGACTTCTTAGAACAAATAAAAGATATAATTTTCACAAGCTTAGGCATATACACACCTTCTACTTATCCATTATGGGCATCTATAAAGTTACTATATTAGCATTATAATTTAAAATAGCATGATACGAATATAGCCAAGTCATACCCAAGATAATGTCAAGGTCGAGCATATCCAAGATTATCAAATCTACCAAGTCTGGAAACCCATAAAAGAAAAAAGCGCGATACACATGGGTCACTACCACAGAGTCTCCAATCATTGTAGACACCTAAATAGGAGAGTCAAGTATATCACAAATCAATTCCAATATCAAGGAAAATCTAATAGATACATAAGAATAAGTGGAACCTAGATCAAAATAAATAGTAGCCATCCGGTGACAGATAAGAATAGTACCTATAATGATGGCATCAGATGCCTCAGCCTCGATTTTCCCTGAAAGGCATAATAACGAGCTCTATCATCAATCTGGGCAACCTTTCTAGAAGGATGCGCTCCACCCTTCCTGGCATTACTATTACCTTGGTTCCACCATGATCTCCCTGAGAATTACCCTACCTACCTTATGAAAGACCCTTACCATTACTATTACCTCTACCACCTCTACTAGTAGAAACCACAACCTTAGCCTATTGTTGGCCCTGTAACCCTGCTTGTCCCTGTGGACACTCTCTCTTAAAGTTCCAAACCACACCACAAGTATAATAAACTTGCTCAAAAGAAAGCCTATTGACCGAAGAATAAGAATCCCTTTGGCCTTTAGCAATTGAGGGCTGCTAAGTGGACCCTAAATGATCCCCTATAGAAGCTGGCAGAGCTGGATAGGCCTGAAGGCTCTTACCCCTAGAATAAGAACCGCCAAAGTTACCTATATTCTGGGACTTCTTTCTTAACACCTTTACCTGACCAACTTGCTTCAACCCTTCTACCCTTTTCATATAATCAGCAACCTCATTAAAGGTTTTCTCGACAGAAGTCATATGAACAAAAAAAACCTATAAGTCAGAGTTCAGGCCTTTCATAAACAACTGAATCCTCTCATCCTTTGTACAAAGTAACTCAGTACCATACCAGGACAAGGCATGAAACATGGCCTCATAGACTGCAACAGATATATTGCCCTTTTCAATGGTCAGAAATTCATCCTTCTTGCAATCACAAAGAGTACGAGGTACATACTTTTTTGAAAAAAAGATATGAAACTAAGCCCATGTCAATAGAGCCAAATCTAGTTACTGACACTCCACATATTTTCTCCACTATTGCTTGGCATCACCTTGCAGCTGGAAGGTAACAAACACAACACCATGCTTCTCAACAATACCCATCTTATACAGCCTTTTATAACAATCAATGATGAACTCAAATGCATCCTCAGTCTAAGATCTAACAAAACTAGGAGGTTTCATCTTTAGGAACCTAGTTAGCATATTATGTTCAGTATCAGTCATGGCAGGACATAACACTGGGGTGAGGGAAAATCTCAGTCCTCCAGGCCTCATCCATTCTAGTAATAGCTATAGCAGTCAGCTGAACACTTAGAAACTGATAAGCAGGCATAGCAGGAGTGGCCCTGGTACTGGCCAAGACACTCAGAAAAGAAAGCACCTGCTGAATCATCTCAGAAGACATCAGGGGAAGAGTTGTACCCCCAACTGGTGCCACCTCCTACTGCTTCATGACATCCTTATTCATCTCTTCAACCTCCTAAAAATAATCCTAGGCCTAGTTAGATGTTACCTAAGATCCACTCCTGGAAGGTGTTTCTCTCTTTATTCCTCTTCCCATACCTCTACCCCTTTCTCGTCCTCGTCCCCCAACAACCTGTTCCGTAGCTGGAGTTGCTGGTATGGGGATTGCGACTCTGGCTTCATCCACTCTAGTATTCACCTTTTACAGACAAAAAAATAAAGAGGGTCAGATACCAATTCGGATCACCATCTACCAATTGAAATCAAGTTATAGCATAAAAGAAGAAAGAAATGATAGTTTCCTAAAGTTTTATACCCTCTCAAAGAAAAGAACAGACGTCTCCGTAACATTCCGCAAGACTCTATTGGAACTATTTTGGTACAACAAGATCAACAAACCTAGGGCTATGATACCAACTTTTTTACGACCCAAACCCGTCAAAAGTGGCACCCACACTAACTCCCGGTGGGAGATCATCTAACCCCAAACATGCAAACCCAATGCTTTGAAAAAATAAGGCAAACTAGCTATTTTGCATTAATAAGGATAATGCAATCAACAATCTAAACAATAACCATATGGAAATAACGAACATCTAAACAATACCTTAGAATTTGAAAGTCATTGTACCAAAATAATACAATGTCAATAAAAGGGTTCAACCTAAAAACAACTGAAAATGTCTAAGTTTGAAACAATGGACCAGAAACTAAGTGAAGAACTCATGGTAGTCCAGAAGATGTAGCTCACCTTTGAGTTTGAATGTTATCCGCTCTACATCTGAGGTCTTGAAACAGTCTCTGGAAAATGCTTTGCACTGAACAAAAAGAAGAGCACGTGCAATATCAGTACACAAAAACAATGGTGTACTCGTAGGGTCATTGGACAACCCAAAATGAGATATAGGAACAAGTAACCATAACTTAGTAAAGCAAGAACAACCATCAACACCTACCATGTAACCTTACCAAGTTTATGATATTTAACCTTATTCAACAACACCTCACAATTCAGTCAACATAAGTCAAAATGGATAATAAGTCAAGTCAAGACCCTGACAACCAACAAGACATCTAAGTCAACAAACCATGACTCAATCAAATACATCAACCATGTCTCAATTACATAAGTAAATAGACAATATAGAGTTATTCCAAAACTTGCAATTTAACCTGAACAACTCAAGGATCCATTCCAACAACAACAATGGTAATAATCATGAAACCCGATTTACATTTAGAAACCATATATAGCAAGTCAACACATAAGCCCGGTTCACTTAAGGAACCAATATAACAAGTCAATACTTAAGACCGGTTCACTTAAGGAACCAATATCACAAATAAACACATAACCTTGGTTCATTCAAGGAATCATCACACTCATCTGTACCTTGTACATACATGCTAAGGGTCTTATGATCGTCCACTAGTCATGACCTGCAGGGGACGAGCTCTTGTCCTTGCACCAAATCCCAAACATCAAGTGTCTGTCAATCTTATACTAACCAATCCTGTGAAAATGTCCAAATACCAAAATAATCAATAGATATCATATCAATCACAACCATAATGATAATCAACAATAAAACTTGTAAAACCAACAAGCTTTTCACATAAGTTCATTGCATGTGGTCAACAATTAAGATATCAACTAGTCATTTACCTTCCTTAAACATGCATTGTAACAATAAATATGAAGAAATAGTTAACATGCACACATAAAACAATTTTGGTTTCAACTATATTACACCATCACTTACCTCAATCCAAACCCGAAATGCTCTAACGAACTTGAGTTTTATCCTTTCTTGTAACCTCAACTTGATTGTGGTCTAAAAACATGAATATAATACATAATCAAATAAATGACCTAACAATATCAAGGATTACCACCTAATCTCGAAACCCCAAGACCAATTTCATGATCATTCCTCCCATTCTAGGGTTTTCTACTATAATTCCACCTTAATCCCACCAATTTAATGGTTACAATAGTGAATTATCAACATGCAAGAGTAAATTAGCAATCTTTAACCAAAACTCAAGGGTTTTCTACCCAATTCACTTAGTTGCGCTAGAAAACTAGCTAGGTTAAGTTAAATCCTTCCCAAAAACCCAAAAACTAGTGTTTCTAGTAGTTAGCAATCAAACTACAAATTAACGGAAGGAATAACTTACCTTTACAAAAAGTTTTGGTGAAATTGCCCCAAATTGCCTGAGCCCTTCCCAAAACGTATTTTAAAATAATGAAATATTTTGGGTTATTTTTCTACATTAACCATTGCATATCCCACTATAGCGGCCCTATCATGCTATAGTAACCTCGCTATAGCGGGATACGCCCGCTATGGCTGGATTGACCATCGTTGACTCCCGCTATAGCAGGAAAACTTTTGCTATAGTGGTTCAATAGTAGCGGCCTGCCACCCGCTATAGTGGGTTTGGTGAGACAAAAACATTGGATTGCTTCCAGTTTTTCCTTTTTTGCAACGTACCCTCAAACTTTGACATTCCAGACTAACCCCTTTATTTCAAGTTTGATATCGGGAGTTCTACTTATCTGAATTCACTTTCGAAAGATCGTACAGATACTTTATCGTCTCAGATAACATAAAAAAATATTAAATCCTTTCATGTTTATCTATATATTTCTGGATTGACTTAGACCGAACCTCATTTGTATTTTATCCAAGACTATCCTCGCCCAAAATTTCTAACTTGTACTCCGGGGAACACCTTAACCCAAATTTTGGCATGCTAGAAACAACTGTAATGATGAAAGGGATTGTTTGATATTCCTATTAAGAATGTCTCAATTCAAATTGAGGTCCCAGTACGATCATCTACTAGTGCCATGGCTAATGAGTCTAAAGAACGTCTGAAGCATAGTAGACCATTGGATTCTAAAGATCAAAATCCTAGAAAAATAAAAATAAATGGTCAAGATGACACTATGAAATAATCCCATTTGAAAGTTTAAGATTTGAGCAATTTTAATATCCTTGAAGAAATCAATGAGCCTGAGACTTAAGAAAATGAGGCTATCCATAAATTCAAGTGATATTGAAATTAATTTGAATCGATCTGAGATACTGGTGGATTATATCTTTGCATGTGATATTGCAACAAAAATCATGCAAGATAGTGAGAATCTTGAACCTCAATCTATTGCAGAATTCCGATAAAGAAATGATTGGCCAGAATAGCAAGAAGCAATTTAATTGGAGTTGAATTCACTAAGCGTGAAGTTCTTGGACCTATAGTTCAAACACCTAATGGTATTAAGCCTATTGGCTATAAATGGGTCTTTTTGTGAAAAAATGAGAAAAATGAAATAAAAAGGTATGAGGCATTTCTTATTGAAAGGATTTTCTCAAAGTCTAGTGTCGGTTGTGAAGAGACATACTCACCAATTATGGATGCAATAATGTTACATTATCTCATTAGTTTCACTAACCATGAGAGTCTTGAAATTCATTTAATGAATGTGGTTACAACCTATCTTTATGGTTCACTTGATAATGAGATATACATGAACATTTCCAGAGAATTTAAGATGCCTGAAGCATATAGTTCAAAGTCTCAAAAAATGTATTTAATTTGACTGCAAAGATCATCGTATGGTTTGAAGCAATATGGACACATCTGATATAACTGTCTTAGTGAGTATTTATCTAATAAAGGTTATATAAATGATGAAATGTGCCTATGTGTTTTTATAAAGCAAATAACATCTGAGTTTGTTGTACATGATGTTCATGTTGATGACATAATTTTTATTGGAACTCCAATAGAGTTTGAAAAGGCAATTGATTATTTAAAGAAAGGATTTGAGATGAAAATCTTGGAAGTACAAAATTATGTCTTGATTTGCAAATTAAGCATTTGACAAATGGTATCTTTGTTCATCAATCTATCTATATAGAAAAGGTATTGAAAATATTTTATATGGATGGAACACATCCATTAAGTACTCAGATGGTTGTTCAATCACTTGATATGAATAAGAATCCATTCTGACTTCAAGAAAAGAATGAGGAAATCCTTGGTCCTGAAATACCATATCTTAGTGCAATTGGTGCACTAATGTATCTTGCTAACACCACAAGGCCTACTATAGCCTTTTTGGTTAATTTATTCACACAATATAGTTCTACTCCTACTAGGAGAACATTGGAATGGGATCAAACACATATTGCAGTATCTGAAAGGGACTACCAATATGGGCTTACTTTATTCAAACAATTGCAGTCCAGATCTTGTTGGTTATGCTGATGTAAGGTATTTATCTGACTTATATGAAGCTCAATATCAAGTAGGCTACGTGTTCAAATGTAGGGGTATTGTCATATCTTGGAGATCTACAAAGTGATCTATCGTGGCCACTTTATCAAATCATGTTGAGATAATAGTTATTCATGAAGCAAGACGAGAATGTGTATGGTTGAGGTCCATTATACATCTCATTCGAGAAAATATGGTTAAAAATGTGACAAAGTACCTACGATTTTATATGAAGATAATGCAGTATGCAAAGCACAACTAAAAGGAGAATTCATAAAAGAAGATAGAACGAAACACATTTTGCCAAAAAATTCTACACAAATCAACTCAAAAATAATGGTGATATCAACGTGCAACAAATTCATTCAGGAGATAATGTAACTGAATAATTCACCAAGTGTAACAACCCATTTCGTCGTTACTGAAAATATCTACGGTAAACGTATACAAATCTCATTTGTTATAGGTGTTTGGATCAATTCCTTGGTATGTGAGTGCATTAGTTATGGATTAAAGTCATACAATACCCCTGGCACAAAGTTAAGTTGAAAGTTTCCTTACTGATTTAGTTTGAGGTTAATTTTAAACAAGGATCAACTTCAAACGAGCACTCCTCCTAGAATATAAGAAGTTATAGGGCCCGATACCCACCAAATAAAAGACCTCTCAGTCTTTTTTCCAACACAATCGACCATTTGTTAATCCGCTTCTTGAGTAAAAAATTATGACCATTTTACTAAATACTGTCCATGCTGATAAGTTGAGGCCATCGTAGTGGGATCAGGTCGATATAGCGGGGCCGCTATAGTGGGACAAAACCAGTTTATAAGCTTATTTTGGCGGGTTTCAGACCATAAACTCCAAATTTTCATTCCTAAGCCCTAGAGGAGCTATTTCCTCATGGTTGGGGTGGAAATCTTTTGTTGAAGTAAGATTTTTTACTCCTTTTTAACATTGATTAATCCGTTCATATTCTAGAATCATTAGAATGAGAAATTATGGTAAAATTCTTGTATTTTAGAAACCTAGGTTCATGAAATTAAGGGGAAAATCTATGGATATACTTATTTTCACTTATGGAAAATCTATGGATATAATTGACCCTTGGGTATTGTTATACACCATAAATGAGGGTAGAATTAGGGGGTTTAAATTTCCAAAGTATTTATTTTAAAAGTAATTGATTAATTACTCTTATACTTGTTGTTTATTAGATGATTTAGCTTTCGAAAATATAAAGAAGAAGGAAGGTCATCCATGGTATAACTTACTTATTGCAGCAGCTTGGTGCCCATGTAGGTTATGGTTTATGAATAGTAGGCTGTGACTAGAAATCATATTCGTAATATAGATTTGATGGGAGAAATCATGCTTAGGTCTGCAACACGAAGTTTCTAATAGATAAAAGATGGGATTAATGTACTAAGGACCTAATTGTGTGTTATTATGTTAATGTATGAATCCTTGATGGGTGTTTTGTGTTTGTATGACTCTATGGTGGATTGTAATGTGAATTATGTGAATATAGATGATAAAGAGACTATGTGAGCCTATAATCTAGTGATTCGGCCTAAATACCATAAAAAGGGTGAACTTGATATTATGGGTGTTTGAAATACGAGATAACCTTGCTTAAGGTTAGTGATGAGAACTGATTATGGTATAAGAAGGTGGTCACATAATTTAAGAGCCTAAAGCCAGGTTAGGCCAAGGGTTAGAAAATAAAAGGTATAAAGGTGTATGACTAAAGCTAGATTGTAAGCCGAATAGAGTTGAATGGTTGAATGATTGGCTAATGGAGTAGGGTCTTGAACCTAGTAATTACTTAAATATAAAGGTTGCTAGATAATATCGGTATCCCAGATCTCGGTATAAATAAAGGAGGATTGGATTAGTGAATAAATTTATGAATGTTGAACTAGAGTTTAGACTCCATTGGGTTGAATGTGCACTTCTAAAATAAATACTTGAAATCGATGACTATGACCTGCAAATGCTTACTTGAATAAGTTGTGGATTGATCTTCGAGTATGCTATAATCGATAAAATTAATTAATCATATCTACTTGTGATTTGGCGTATTGAAGAATGATTGTTGTTTACATGAAATGATTAAATCGAGTTGACCAAGTATTTGGGTGGTTGTCCATTGTTACAATACATGCTTAAATAAGGTAACTGTTAAATGATTTCCTAACTGTAAATCACATATAATGAGGTTATATTACAAGTTTGTTGCCTGTAAAGTATGATTGCTTATTCTCATTGTGGTTGAGATTATTGTGATGTATGTTATTATTGTGGGAAGTACCGGTACTTGGACATCTTCACAGGAATGGTTGATATTATTCATTGGTTGGCTCTGGTACCAAGTCGGTATAGTATTTATGATTCATTGGTTGACTTGGGTGCCACACTGGTACAGTACATGAGCAAGAGCTCATCTCCTATAGGTCATGGTTAGTGGGTGACCATAAGATCCTTAGCATGTGTGTACAAGGTATTGATGAGGGTGATGGTTTCTTAAGTGGATCGGGTTTATGATTACTATTATCGTCTCTATTTATAATGGTTTCTTGAGTGAACCGGATTATAATATTGCGTGATATATGTGAGTTCCTTGTGTGGTCTGGTTACTTGGCATATATTTGGGATCCTTGTGTGGTCTGGTTACTTGGCATATATTTTGGATCCTTGTGTGATCCGGTTACTTGGTATATATTTAGAATCCTTTTGTGGTTTGGTTACTTGCCATATAATATTTGGGATTCTTGTGTGGTCCAGTTACTTGGCATATATTTAGGATCCTTTTATGGTCTGGTTACTTGGCATTTATTTGGGATCCTTGTATTGTCTGGTTACTTGGCATATATTTGGAATCCATGTATGGTCTGGTTACTTGGCATATATTTGGGATCCTTGTGTGGTCCGGGCTAATTGCAAAGTTTGACATAATTATGTATTGTCTATTTACTTGTGTAATATGGGCATGATTGATATAATTATTGCATCATAGTTATTGACTTGGAGTCATATTGATGGTCATAGTTTTACTTGGCTTGTTATCTATGTTGACTCATATTGACTAAACTCTATGATGTTGTTAAATATGGTTAAGTGTTATGAACTGAAGTAAGGTTGCATGATGGGTGTTTATGGTTGTTCTTGTTACAAGGTTATGGTTATATGTCTCATTTATTTTTGAGGTTAATTGAGGTGTAAGTGAAATAGATTGGCTTATAATAACTATTAGGGTAAAAAAAGTGAGAGTTATGATATATGACACTTGATGTGAAGGTGATGAATGATCAAACAAGAACAAGAATGGAAATGCTCTTAGGTAAAATCAGGGATTAAGATAGCATAATTGGGTGAAAGTGTAGGGAATTAAATTGTTATATAAGTTGTCATGCTCTCTTTCTATGATTTCTATATTGTGTTTACGTGATCTAACCCTGGTTGGTCGATGATACCTACCAGTACTTATGGTTGTACTGATACTACTCTTGCTATACCCTTTTTAGGGTAGAGTCTGGTTGTAGAATCAGTTAATGTTTCTCAGGTGACATGGATAGTGATCTCCAGTAGCTTCTACTCTTCTCATCCCTATAGTGGGAGCTTTGTCCTTTGTGTTTTCATTTACTTATTAGAAGCGCTTGTGCATTATCTAGATTAGGTGATAAAGGTATTTTTATTCATTATAATTTTGTAAAAGATTGCATCATCTATTAGGTTTTGAAATCCTTAAGGGAATTTCTTATAACTTTCGCATGTTTTTTGTAAGGGTTCTCCTATCTAGGTGGATTAGAGTTGGTGCCCTCATGATTCGGTTAGTTGGGTCATGACAATTGGTATCAGAGCCCAGGTTACTGGTCTCACAAGTATAAGAGCAAATGTCGAGTAGAGTCCTGCGGATTGATGTGTAGACGTCCACTTCAAATCCTCGAAAAGCTATGAATTATTTTAATTCCTTCTTTCCTATTGTGCTACCTCAATATCTGTCTATCTAGGTTGAGCCCAGTTGGTATCTAGTCGATTTAAATTGGTATCTCTATAATCATAATTGGAATCTAGTCGATTTCAATTGGTATCTCGAGGAGTTCATAATTGGAACGTAGCTGTTTCAAATTGGGATTTGTCTATAAGAGCTGGAACTTATGATTGTCAAATGAATTATGATGAAATTGGTTAGTTGTAACTTTGTTGGTGTAATATAAGATGTGATTATAATCATTTCTTGGCTTGACGGTAGTAACTCGTATGGTTAATAAAAGTGTTGTTTGAATTAACCGGTTAAAAATGGATTTGTTTGGTTTTAAATTTTGTGATAACTTGGTTATGTATTGATGGCTAAAGGAATCGTTAGCTATGTGGTTTAAGTGGAAAACTGTATGCTAAATGTTGGGCATGATCTTATCATTGGTAAAATGGTAAGGGGAAATGGTATATGATTGTGGAAACTCTTATTTCAAACAGTTGGTATGTGAATAAGTACCATGAAAAAGGGGCTATTATTGCATAATAACGGGAGTTGTTGTAAGTTAAATGTTTGATATGGGCGATGTTGTCTATTTGAGGTGACATACATATTTAAATGTCAAACTTTATTTGACTTGGTGGTTTTTATTGTTGTTAATTGGATCCATGAGTGATCCAGGCAATTGGGATAATTGAAAGGTATAATTTCTACTTATGACTATTTAAAGAATAACTGAGGCAAGATGGAACTTATTGTTGTTTGTTGTGTTCTTGACTTGATGAATTGTCTATCATAACTTATACTTGTCTAGTTATTGGTTGCTGTCATTGGTCAGGGTTTTTCCTTGGAGGATTTCTTTATTGAATTATACCAGTTTGATTTGTTGATATTTATGGTAATAAAGTAAAGTAAAGGTGTTGTTGACTCATTATTAGATGTGTCTGTGCATAGTCATATCCCTCTCATTGTTTCACGATAATACTTGATTAGAATTTCTCCTTGAGTGTTTGAGGTACGTTGAGTGGGTAATTTGAATAGTCATAAGCTAGTTGTGAGTCTAAATAAGTATAGCTTATCCTCGGGTGATAACTAAAAAGCTGGTTGTTGTAAATGATTGGTTTTTGAGGGTCAAATAGACTAATCTTAGTTGTGGAAGAGAATTTATGTGTTAATGAAACCACAGTGGTGTGTTGGTTGGTGGTTGTTGTAACGACTCTTTTCGTCGTTACGAGCAAGTCTAAAATACAAAAATTTGGGCTAAGATTTTTCCGGAATTGGGAGTTAGAATTTTTAGGCTAGGCCAGTCTTGGATGAAATCCTAGCGAGGTATGGTCTAAGGAAACTCGGGAATGGATTGGGTAAAGGTAATAAAGTTTAACATGTTTTTATGTTAGCTAAGACGATAAGAAATCCATAGGATTTTTTGGAAGTGAATTCGGGTAAGTAGAGCTCTTGATATCAAACTTGATGTAAAAGGGTTAGTTCGGATGGTCATGGTTTGAGGGTGCATTGTAAAAAAGGCAAAACTGGAAGTAATCCTGAGTTTCTGCCTCACTACACCCGCTATAGCAGGTGGCAGGCCGCTATGATGACGCCGCTATAGCGGAATAATTCCCGATATAGCTAGAGTCAAACTCGATCAATCCTGTCATAGTGGGCAAGTTCCGCTATAGCAAGATTGGGCCTCTATAGTGGGATATACACGAGCTTGATGGAGAAATTGTTCAGTTTTCTCTGAGTTTAGATGTGTCTCGTTATGAACTCTCAAGGTTTCAATCTTAGACCGCTGTGAGATAAATAACTAATTCATGTGTGAAGGTTTGGCTCTGCGAGGCCGAGTATAAATATGGTTTATTTGATAAAGAATAGCTAGTGGGTAAGTAAGGTGCAATTCAATTAACTCCGAAAGTAGTTTCATTCTAATTCCAACCTCGCGTTTATCTTTACCCAATACCTGTTCGAGGACGAATGGATGGTAAATTGGTATATGTTGTAATGATTCGTTCCATCGTTTGTGAAAATATCTATGGCAAAAGTATATGAATCTCATTTGTCATAGGTGTTAGGATCAATTCCTTGGTGTGTGAGTGCATTATCTATGGATAAAGGTCATACAATACCCGTAGCACAAATTTAAGTTGAAAGTGTCCTTACCGATTTAGTTTCGGGCTAAGTTTAAACTAGAATCAACTTCAAACAAGCACTTCTCCTAGAATTTAATAATTTATGGGGACCAATACCCACCAAATTAAAGATCTCTGAGTCTTCTTTCCAATGCAATCGACCGTTTGTTAATTCGCTTCCTGAGTAAAAATTTATGACCATTTTAGTGAAGACCTCTGTGCTGAAAAGCTGAGGCCGCCGTAGCGGGATCAGGTCGCTATAGCGGGGCCACTATAGCGCGACAAAAGCAGTTTATAAGATTATTTTAACGGGTTTCAGTACATAAACTCCAAAATTTTATTCCTAAGCCCTAGGAGGGCTATTTGCTCATGGTTGGGGTGGAAATCCTTTGTTGAGGTAAGATTTTTACTCCCTTTTAACATTGATTAATCCGTTCATATTCTAGAATCATTAGAATTAGAAATTATGATAAAATTCTTGTATTTTAGAAACCTAGGTTCATGAAATTAAGGGGAAAACCTATGGATATACTTATTTTCACTTAGAATTGATTTTAGATTGTAAATTAACTCTTCCTAGTATGAAATTGTGGTTCAAAAACATGAATTTTGATGGTTGGGGACCTCTAATTCTATAAATATGGGACCTTTAGCTCTAAAACTCCATTAATAGAGATGGGTTGAGTATGATAGAGCTAGTTGGTAGTTAATTTGTAACACCCCGTACTTTTATAACCTCACTTGATACCTTGGGATAATATCTACATAGGTGTTGAGATGCCAGGAATATGTGTTTTATAGTGTTATTGGTGGTGGTGTTGGTCTCTATAGCCGTTATGTGCTTATGGGTTTCCTATGGCGTGCATATGATTGAGCATAGGCAAAGGTTGGTTCTCTCGGGCCTTATCGGCTACGGGTGACAATCATGTCTCGATTGGATTCGGGGCGTGACATAATTGACCCTCGGGTATTGTTATACACCATAAATGAGGGTAGAATTAGGGAGTTTGAATTTCCAAAGTATTTATTTGAAGAGTAATTGATTAATTACTCTTATTCTTGTTGTTTATTAGATGATTTAGCCTACGAAAACGTGAAGAAGAAGGAATATCATTCGTGGTATAGCTTACTTATTGCAGCAGCTTGGCGCCCAGGTAGGTTATGGTTTATGAGTAGTAGATTGTAGTTAGAAATCGTATTCGTAATATAGATTTGATGGGAGAAATCATCCTTAGGCCTATGAACACGGAGTTTTTGATGGACAAAATATGGGATTAATGTAATAAGAACCTAATTGTGTGTTATGATATTAATGTATGAATCCTTGATAGGTGTTTTGTGTTTGTATGACTCTATGGTGGATTGTAATGTGAATTATGTGAATATAGATGATAAAGACACTGTGTGAGCCTATAATCTAGTGATTCGGCCTAAATACCATAAAAAGGGTGAACTTGATATTATGGGTGTTTGAAATACCGGATAACCTTGCTTAAGGTTAGTGATGAGAACTGATTATGGTATGAGAAGGTGGTCACATAATTTAAGAGCCTAAATCCAAGTTAGGCCAAGAGTTAGAAAATAAAAGGTATAAAGGTGTATGACTAAAGCTAGATTGTAAGCCGAATAGAGTTGAATGGTTGAATGATTGGCTAATGGAGTAGGGTCTTGAACTAGTAATGACTTAAATATAAAGGTTGCTAGATAATATCGGTATCCCAGATCTCGGTATAAATAAAGGAGGATTGGATTAGTAAATAAATTTATGAATGTTGAACTAGAGTTTAGACTCCATTGGGTTGAATGTGCACTTCTAAAATAAATACTTGAAATCGATGACTATGACCTGCAAATGCTTACTTGAATAAGTTGTGGATTGATCTTCGGGCATGCTGTAATTGATAAAATTAATGAATAATATCTACTTGTGATTTGGCGTATTGAAGAATGATTGTTGTTTACATGAAATGATAAATCGAGTTGACCAAGTATTTGGGTGGTCGTCTACAATTGTAATGCATGCTTAAGGAAGGTAATTGTTAAATGATATCTAAGTGTTCATCACATATAATGAGGTTATATTAAAGGCTTGTTTCCTATACAAGTATGATTGCTTATTCTCATTGTGGTTGTGATTATTGTGATATTTGTTATTATTGTGGGTTGTACCGGTACTTGGACATCTTCACATGATTGGTTGATTTTATTCGTTGGTTGGCTTGGGTACCATGTCGGTACAGTATCTATGATTCATTGGTTGACTCAGGTGCTACGCTGGTACAGTACATGAACAAGAGCTCGTCCCCTACAGGTCATGGTTAGTGGGTGATCATAAGACCCTTAGCATGTGTGTACAAGGTATTGATGAGTGTGATGGTTTCTTGAGTGGATCGGGTTTATGATTACTGTTATCGTCTCTGTTTATATTGGTTCCTTGAGTGAACCAAATTATAATGATTCTTGATATATGTGGGAACCTTGTGTGGTCCGGTTACTTGGCATATATTTGGGATCTTTGTGTGGTCCGGTTACTTGGCATATATTTGGATCCTTGTGTTGTTTGGTTACTTGGCATATATTTGGGATCCTTGTGTGGTCCGTTTACTTGACATATATTTAGGATCCTTTTGTGGTTTGGTTACTTGGCATCTATTTGGGATCCTTGTATCATCTGGTTACTTGTCATATGTTTGGAATCCTTGTGTGGTCTGGTTACTTGGCATATATTTAGGATCCTTGTGTAGTCCGGGCTAATTGCAAGGTTTGACATAACTATGTATTGTCTATTTACTTGTGTACTTGGTGCATGATTGATATAACTGTTGCGTCATGGTTGTTGACTTAGAGTCTTATTGGTGGTCATAGTTTGATTTGTCTTGTTATCCATATTGATTCATATTGACTAAACTCCATGATGTTGTTAAACAAGGTTAAGTGTTATGAACTTGAAGTAAGGTTGCATGATAGGTGCTCATGGTTGTACTTGTTACAAGGTTATGGTTATCTGTCTCATTTATTATTGAGGTTAATTGAGGTGTAAGTGAAATAGATTGGATTATAATAACTATTGGGGTTAAACAAGTGAGAGTTATGATGTATGACACTTGATGTGAAGGTGATGAATGATCAACGAGAACAAGAATGGAAATAATCTTAGGTAAAACGAGGGATAAAGATAGCATAAGTGGGTGAAAATAAAGGGAATTAAATTGTTATATAAGTTGTCATGCTCTCTTTCAGTGATTTATATATTATGTTTACGTGATCTAATCCTGGTCGGCCGATGATACCTACCAGTACGTGTGGTTGTACTGATACTACTCTTGATATACCTCTTTTTTTATATAGTCTGGTTGTAGGATTAGTTGATGTTTCTTAGGTGACGTGGCTAGTAATCTCCAGCAGCTTCTACTCTTCTCATTCCTATGGTGGGAGCTGTGTCCTTTGTGTTATCATTTACTTATTAGAAGCTCTTGTACATTGTCTAGACGAGTTCCTCGGGAAAGGTGTTGTTATTCATTGTACTTTTGTAATAGATTATATCATCTATCAGATTTTGAAATCCATAAGGAAATTTCTTATAACTTCCGCATGTATTTTGATATGGGAGGTAAGGGTTCTCCTATCTAGGTGAATTAGAGTAGGTGCCCTCACGATCTGGTTAGTTGGATCATGACACCAAGTCTCTACCAACTGCAACTTTCAAGAAGATGGTGCATAAGATTGGGATGCGAAGATTCAAGGATGTTCTCGTTAGGGGGAATTAATACACGTTGTACTCTTTTCCCTTACGAGGTTTTGTCCCACTGAATTTTCCTTTTAAGGATTTTAACGAGGCAGACTATGCATATTATTAGATATATGTACTCTTTTTTCCTTCATTAGAGTTTTTTCAATTTGATTTTTTCCTATCAAGGATTTAACGAGTTACCTTATCTATCAATTAGACATTCAAGGGAGAGTGTTATAAATGATAGTGATGTTTATCATTTTATGACAAATGTCTACCAAGTCAGTGAATGTCTATCATTTGGAGAAAATAAGAAGCCCTAACTTTGGGATAAAGTCTATTTTTCCCTCGAAATAGAGGGGCTCTCTTCACTATAAATCATACCAAAAAGAAATAAAAAAATCTCCTGTCTTTCTCTCTTATTTTTCTTGTTCTCGTCTTATTCTTTTATACTCCCTCCATTTCAAAAAGAGTAACCTAGTTTGACTTGGTACGGAGTTTAAGAAAATAAAGAAGACTTTTGAATCTTGTGGTCCTAAATTATAGTTATGACAAATATACCAAAATGTCCTTTAATCTTGTAGTCTTAAACATGCCGTGAAAAGTTGAAATTAAATATTGCCAAAAAAGGAAGGGGGTCATTCTTTTTTAAATAGATTTAAAAGGAAAGTAGGTCAGTCTTTTTTAAACGGAGGGAGTAACAGTTTGGCCTAACATGCTAGAATTCATTGCTTACTAACATAAAATTTGCACATCAAAATGCAATTATATACCTTAGGCCGAGATTACAATTGTATTATTTATAATATTTCCCTAATAAAATTCATATTTCAAGAAACCAATTGCTATAAATCTACTTGAATTGTTTATTTTAAGTCCTAATTTATGCCCCAGTAATTACACATTATAGTAAGAAATATAAAGAGTGAGCAGTATGATACCAAAACTAGAACTGTCTATCTAAGACAATATAGACTCTAAGTAAAAGTTCTTGGTGGTAATAATTAAGATTTACACATTTAAGGACATTCATTTCCATATTCTTTTAATGATTCAGTTGAGACAAATCATTTAGAGGCAACAAGATTAGCTAACTATTTGCTTAGACAATTTTTTATTTAAAGCATAGATGAGCTGAAGTTTTTCCTTTGATACTACTCCCTGTTAAGGAGAAGTTCTTCCAAGAATCTGTCAAAGTCCTTGCATGAAGGCCCTCCAATATCAGTTGCTTCTGCTGCTTTCTTCTTCCACTCCAATGCCTTGCCCTTCAACTTCTTACCTTTTTCACCTTCTAGCATATCCTTAATAACTGCTTCAATTTCTTGGTGCTTGACATCTTTATTGACCTCAACACCTATTTCCCACTCTGCACAAGCATATCGACAATTTGTTTGTTGCTCAGCAAAGAATGGCCAGCAAATTAGAGGAACCCCTGAACCTATGCTTTCAATCATAGAGTTCCATCCACAATGTGTTAGAAAAACCCCAATAGACGGGTGGGAAAGAACTTGATCTTGTGGGCACCAGCTTGCTAATAATCCTCTGTCTTTAATCTCTTCAAGAAACTCATCAGGCAAAACAGCTGAATCGCCCATCACTATGTCAGGCCTAATGATCCACAAGAAAGGATGCTTGCTATTCGCAAGTCCCCACGCGAATTCTTTCAGGTGATGGTCTGACATTAAAGTCACACATCCATAATTCACGTAGATTACCGAACTTGGTTCCTGTTTATTCAGCCATTCAAGACATTGGAATTCTTCTTTCCATAAACTTGGCCTAAATGAGCTCAATTTGTTTGCAGGGATGGTTTTTTCCATCAATGATAGTGGACCTGTAACATAAATGTTTGGATATCTAGCTTCAATCGCCTCCAGAACTTCATGTTCCAATTCGGTGAATGTGTTGATGATCATTGCAGAAGCTTTCAAGCAATTTTGTGCTTCATCACCTAAATAGTTTAGCAGAATCTCATCTGGATCAGTAGTCATGATAAAGCTCGGCAAATCTTTAAACCTAATGTTTCTCATTCCTGGAATCCCATCAACAACTCTATCCAGTGTACCATCCTCCATAAAGCTGTCATCTGTTGCACAAAAATATAGTACAAACTAATTATGAGCAAGATTTAATGTTTCTATATATTACCCAAGTCATTATAGTTTTTTTGAAATTACGGATTCATTATTTAATGTTTGTCGACATTTAAATAGCTTTTCACATATGTATAGTTCCATATCAAAAATATTGAATTCAGATGAACAGTAAGCTCCATCTTCCACTTATTATTATTAGTCCCTCCATTTCAATTTGTTTGGTTTTGACTTAACACAGAGTTTAAGAAAATAAAAAAAAAAATTTGAATCTTGTGGTCTTAAATATGTAAAATGACTAAAATCCTCTTTAATCTGGTGGTCTTAAACATGTTACATGCAAAGTTAGAATTAAGGAGTTGCCAAAAAAAAAAAGAGATATTCTTTTTTGAAACAGACTAAAAATGAAATTAAAACAAACAAATTGAAATTGACCGAATATGAGGTTGAGCTCTAAGGACAAACCTTTAAATGGGATAATCCCTCTTCTTCTTAGTTGATCATATTGAAGGTATCCCATATAACCACAAGCTGAGGCAGTCCAAAATTGGACATCGCCAATACCAAATTCTTGTGCAGCCTTAATTGCAAAGCTCATCAGCCCATCTGCTATTATACAAGAAATTGGTGGAACTACAGATGATGAAATAAGTTTTGATAGTAAATCCCGAAAAGGAGTCAAGCAGTTCTTCCTAATCGAGTCACATAACGAAGCAGGATCTTGAGTTGCATCGCGATCTGATGGTGGCAATCCTTCAGGGATAGTTTCAAATAGGAAATCCTCGAACCCTTTCACAAAGTCAGGACCTTGGGATCGGATTAGGCGTCTATGGTTATATTCGGTGTTGACAAATGTTATATAGAAGCCTCTTGAGTGAAAAATCTTGGCTAATTTCATGAAGGGTATTACATGACCTTGTGCGGGAAATGGTATACACACTGCATGAGGCTTCTTGCCCATGTTTAGTAAAAAGGTGGTGTTTCTTTTCAGTTGTGACTTGTGGACTATCGTCCATTGAGTTGAGTACGTTGGCAATGTTGACTTTTATAATCTTTTCTTTTGCTTCTTTTGTTAACAATTTGTAAGACTATTCCAACAAATATCTAATTGCCAGATTTGAGACTTTTATAATCTTTGTTCATCTTTCATTTTTCTTCTTTGACAACAATTTGTGTGACTATTTCAACAAATATCTAAAATTCCAGCTAGTTTTGAGACTTTTAATCTTTGTTCATCTTTTATTTTGCTTCTTTTGACAACAATTTGTATGACTATTCCAACAAATATCTAAAATTCTACATAGCCTAATCAGAGGCGAATCAGGATTTCAAAACCACGGGTGCATCGTTGCTCTTTACTTAAAGATATAAAATTTTATAGTGACAAAAACTTGACGGGCAAAATTTTTAAACTTATTTTTCCAAACTTAGTGTTTCTTTTGTGTTAAACTTCACAAAAAGAAAAAAACTAAGTGGGGCAGGCAGCTAAGGCTTTTTTTTAAAAAGAGTAGCAACTAGGATTTGATCCCATAACTGAAAGACTTGAAATAAGCTCTTAACCAATACGCTACTCAGCTTGTTTGACATTGGGTGCCTTCAGATATTAGTAGATATATTTTAGGAAAAGGATCAAAAATACCACTCTAGTTTCATTAATTAGCTAAGTTTATCCCTAATAATACTATGGAGCCAAATATACCCTTGTTGTTAGCAAAGTTAACAAACATACCCCTCTTTTTAACACTTTTCCACCATGGCAAGATGAGAGTCTACGTGGCCTGAAATTTGGGTGAGGTGGCATGCCATGTATTTTTATTCTTTAATATTTATTTTTATTTTCTTGTTTTTTCCAGTATTCCGACAAAAAAAATTCAACTTGAGATTATCAACCACGTATTGGAATCAATTCTCCCTAGAATTTCCTTGAAATCTCGTCCAATTGAAGATTGTCTCTAAAATATGGCCAAATTCCATCACCAACATCCGCCATTGTTACCCTCCCACAACTTTTACTTGTCTTGTCCTCTTTGTGAAACGAAAAATTTCTCAAGCATCAATCTTTATGAAGCTACACAACCAAATCAAGAAAAAATTTCCCCAATTTTGTACTTCTTATTCATCTTGTACTCATAAGTTTCTGTCACGACCCAAAATAGGCAAGTGATGGCACCTGTTACACCCTCATGTACAGGTAAGCCTAATCCAACCCGAATTTACAAATATGGCAGTAAAAAAGCGGAAGAAGGGAGAATAAACCCAAAGTCATAAATATGTAGAAGAAGTAAAGATCAAGATATATCTCAGGTCTGGTTGTCACTAGTACAAGTCCCTAAATACAGAAAGACATAAATAACTAAGGTATCTTAAATGCGGATAAGCATAAGATAAATAAAGAGAGGTCCGGGTAAGCTTGAAGTCCATCGGGCACTACCTCGATCTCCGCAACACCAATACTAGAAGAAGACAATCTACAAACTGCTACTCGGTCCAATACCTGCATAGGGAGCAGAAAAAACAAGAAAAAGAAAAGTAAAGTAAGTGTGAGTACGAAACCATATGCAGTCAGCAAGTATCGTCGATAACCGACCCTAATCCGAAGCGATGAGAACCACCACCCAACTATCCAAGGGTTTTCCCAAGCAATCCATAACCCGCAATTACAATATTTCATCCTATCAGGGTAACCCAACGCAACGGTGAATATATTTACCAAATACAGGGTCAGCACATTAATCTAGGTGAGTCAACACTATTCATTCCATGATCAATATATAAAGGAAGTTATTTATGAAGAAGACTCACTAATAAGATGTATCAGGCTTAATCAATCATAATCAACCAATAACATGAGATAAAATAGAGAGTGTGTATATAAAAAAGGTATAACATCCTATCGAAGGGTGCGATTCAAAAGTCTCTAAGATTGAGCCATAGCCATATCCCAAGTCTCATAATATCCCAACCACTCAATCAATATAAGATGATGTAAGACAATGTAATGAAGTAAAATGAATGCTCAAACACAATATCACAAACAAGGTCCTAACGCAGAAATACAGTACAAAAGTAAATACTAACACAGTATCAAACCATATCAAGGATGATAATGCAATGCAATGCAGTGATGATGATGGGATGATGATGAATCTTTGAAAGTTATTGCATAACTTTCTATATATACCTACCGAGCAATGCTGCTCCCCGAGTAGGACCCATGGGGGTTCACAACCCATATACTTTCCATAATCTCAAACCCATGTCTCAAATCAACCTTACTGGCACATCCCTCTATATAGGCGTTTTATAAAGTGTCTTATCTTCTTACAAAATCAGAATGTCTCAGTGGTACCAATATCTCATGAATATGCATGCGTGATATGAAGATATAATGCTCACATCTAATCAGTATGAAGATCAAAATTCATTCAATACATGTATAAGTAAGCTCAGAATCAACTCAATGTATCAATAATTCATTATATCAGTTTCCACTTGGTACTACCAGAATAAATGGTCATATAGTCATTAATATTATCATTTTCAAGCCCTCTCTCAGGCATCACTATGATGAATATGCAAATAAATGCTCAGATAAGGCCTACAATATCAAGTCAAGTCCCCACTCCGGTGACAAAATAATAGACATGGCATTCTAATGCACAGATAAGGCCTATGATGACAAGTCAAGACCCCACTCGGGCGACATAATAATAGATGAAGCATTTAATGCACAAAACATGACCAATAACATCAAGTCAAGCCCTCACTCAGGCGTCATGACCAATAACATCAAGTCAAACCCTCACTCGGGCGTCACAATAATATATCCCCTCAATTCAAAAGCAATACTCGTATAAGCCTCCACTCGGGCACACGATTATAAATAATTACTAAAGTTCATAATGAAGTTCACATAAGCCCCACACGGGCAACACGCAATTAACAACAATCCTAATAACAATATATATCGCAATACTATCCAAACCTAGCTTATTCCATACGATAAGTCTCATCTACTATTATAAGTCCACTTATGCTCTAAGTATTCTTTAAGGGTCATTAATTCCCAATCATCTCAATAAAATTCTCTAGACAAGATTCAAGCTCTAAAATAGGCATCCAATACCAATATTTCAAGATCACTAAGTTATCTATCCACATTCCACTCTAAGGATAATTACAAGCAACAATACTAACTAATAAAGGTAATAATCTAACTGCAATCCACCAACAGACTCTGGTACCCGCGGAGATGCTCGCCATTTCACCTAAGAGGGACCCCCAATCCTAAACGAATCACAAAATATAAACAAACAAGCATACAACATATAAACACTTTAGAAGAGTCAAGGTATAGCTCAACTTGCCTTAAATGAAGATCCGCAAGTCCAAACACAGTCCAAAGCCTCAACCAGAAGCTCGACTCCCTCGAATCCACACCAAACGCGATTAATCTAGCCAAATATGACATCTATAAGTCAAAAGAAACCCAACGATACCCATATCGACTATATTCGGGACGGCTCCAACACGGACCCCAAAAATGAGTTCAAAAATGAAAGGAGTAAAACCAAAAATTATTTAAGAATAATATTCCCCATAATCATAGGAGTCCATGGTTGAAAACCCACGCGAAAATGAGTTAAAAACGAGGTTAAAATCAAAGAAAAACCATTTTTAAGCTTCACCGGCAAAACCCCCCAAAATCTCATTTAAAATCAAGGATTTGAAGATGGGTTTGTAAAGAAATCAATGGGAAAAAAAAAAAAGAAATAGAAAAAAGAGCAGGAAAAAAAAAATGTTCTCCAACTGGTTTCTTCTCCTCGGGAAGAGGATTAAGCACGGCGATCCATTGTCTCCTTTCTTATTCATTATAGCCATGGAGGGTTTGAGTGACATGCTTAAAACAGCTCAGTTTAATAACTGGATCAGAGGTTTTCGTCCAAAGCAAGATGATACCCAAGGATCTTCAATAACCCATTTACAATATGCTGATGGCACCTTGGTGTTCTGTGATGCTGAGAAGGTTATCTAAAATGTGTAGCTCTTTTAAGTTCGCAAAACTGTCAGGTAGTGATGCGATCCCTGATATTCAATTTCAAGTTTGTTAAGTGCTCCAATCATAGATACGTCTTTTATGAATCTGCAAGTATCCAAAAAGAGTATGCAAAGAAGTGACAAGTGCTGAGTTGAGGAGGGTAAGGACTTAAATCTTACACCAATAAAATACAAGACTTTAAGAGCTCTCATACCTTGGAAGAATTCATCTGGAACTTGAGTTAAGTTCTTGTTATCCTGAAGCAATAGAGTCTCTGTTCCCGTGCAGTCTACTCCCTGAGGTAGTTGTTTAAGATGATTTGACATGAGTGAGATTGCTTCACATGAGCTGGTTAAGGTGTCCCTTGGCCAGTTCTCCAATGTCATACCTACTTTAACCACAGTTGAAAGATGCTGGTTGATTCCTATTTGTATTGAAATATCACATATAACATCGTACATTTTGACAGCCTCCTCCTTATCGCTATCTAAGAGCAAACAAGCAGCTTTGAGTTCTTCGACTGTTTGATGAGTATCACCTTTTGCTTCTTTGACACACTCTATGTTTTAGATCGTACCTTGTCAAGGTTTCCTTGGGGAAGTTATAGTCTTCAGGGAAGAATGAGCACATCAGGAAAAAATGCTTGCACATGTCATTGTTGGGTTCTAGTGAAATGTGATGGAAAATGGCGGGAACAAAAGGAGGGAAAAAGTGAATTGTGTTTTCACATTAAAAAAAAAAGTGTTCTCCCACGTTGGTGGGAGAAAGATATATTCTTGTGATTAATTATAGAAAAACTCCTCCTTGTTGTTAGTGAGGCAAGAAGAAGACAAGCCTAGCTGCGTTATCGTCGTCGCTCGCTCGGCTTCAGATTTGGATTTATCAAATGATCGAGAGATTATCTTTTTGGATAAAATTCAACTAAAATGTAATTGTTTAATGACTTTTTAATCCAAAAATCTGACCTAAAATATTTCTCCATTTGCGGACGCACACGAGCATGTGCGGATGCATATCAAAATGCACATTAAAGGGACGTGATCCTTTGGTTCACTGTTTGAATGACGATTGACGATGTGTGGGTACATCTGCCAACGCACATCACTATTCAACTTTCTGTTTTGAGTAAAAGAGGAGATGTGCGGTCGCACATGGACCCGATATTCTAAAATAGTGCAACACTTAACGAACCATTGCTTCTTTTCTGAAGCAACACCTTTTCGCTATAAATATTTAATTTTTCCTCAAGTATTGACACAAAATTTTGAAGTTAAAAACACTCCTCTTCTTGAAAAACTCAAGTGTGATTTGCTACTGTTGAGTACATTTGAAATTAAGAGTATTTGAGGTACCGCTATTCGGCTGAAGTGATTCATTTTATCCTGGAAGGATATATTCCATAATCTCGGGTACTTGAGGGAATAATTTCCTTAAGGACATACTGTGAATTCAGTGGACTTGGATCTTCTAATCTTCATCTCTTTCTAAATGTTTGGTTTTGCTATTTTCCATAAAATAGTTTGAACTTCTTTGTGGTCCTTGAGTTGATCTTAAACTTATTGTTGAAGTCCATGTTTTAGATACAGATTTTATTTAACTCAAAAATAACAGTCATTTGGCAAGAAACTGTTGCTAAGTTCTATGCATCTACTGACGATGGAATTGAGACCATCTTCCTGAATAGATGCATTTTTGGATCTCTGGAAACAGTGGTTGCACTTTGCCTATAACTCAAGTTCTTGTTGCGCAGTGCACTTCCTACTGTGGAAAGTGCTATCGGCAATCCCCTGCATTCCTCAACAATCTTATTTCCTATCTCAATAAAATCAAGCTTCTACTTTAGAATATCTCTGGCTTTTTGGCTGAACAAAACCCAAGGATCATCACCTGAGAGGATTTTGATTGGGATGGCGGGGTGCCTATCCGGATCGTCACACACATGCATCTGCCTTGCAGTGATTAAGATCTTGCATTTGCAGCTCTCGAAATATTTTGGTATCCCAATGGCTGATATGTTTATTGTCTGCCACAAGTCATCCAAGATCAACCGAATGTTACTGAGGTCATTCAAAATATTCAGAAGGTCATCCGCCTGATCTTGCACTTCACCGGAGGTAAGTTCCAAGCTGATGTTTTTGCTTTCTCCATGTCTGTTGTCAGAAGATTCACCTTATTCTTGATATCTCTGGCTTTATCAATGTGGCTCTGAAGTTCTTCCCTGATGCTGCTTCGTCCACTTCTTTCGACAACGTCTTCAAGACGTTTAGCTTTTTCTAGGAATTCTCTAGCCTCACTCTCAAAATCCTCTGCACTTTCTCTATATTTTGTAGGGTGAAAACATTGTTTCTTCACCCCATTCCATGCACATGTCAAAGGCTGATGGTTTGTACGAGTCCACCATAAAAACAAAGACCTGTTCGATACCTGGTCCTTGTATGAGGAAAACGAAAAATAGCAAGAACACAAGATAAAATAGCAGAAAAGTAAAGACACAAGATGTTTACGTGGAAACCTCCTTACCCAAGGGAGTAAAACCACGACCTACCCCAGTAGGATTTCACCAACAACTTCACTAATCACCAAGCAACGATTTTGATTACAACTCTATGCAATCTAGGAATTAAACTCTTAATCCCTACTCACTAGCTATAACTCTATTGCTATACTTCTCTCACAGTAACTCTAATTGAAAGACTCCATTAACTAACTCTAGCTAAAACAACAGCTCAACATTAACTCAAGAGAAAATACCCACAAGAATCTCTAATTGAGAAGTGAGTTTACAATTGTAAGAACCAAAGTCAAAGACTCAATCAACCTAGAAATAAAGACATTTCACTATGAGCAAAGGGTTTCTAAGTTGCTGAATATTTGCACTATCAGAAAACAATGCAGCTTCTGCTTAAGAGAATGCTCCTTGAGAATTTGCAAAAACCAAGCTTCAATCCTCAAGATGATGTATATGTCTGATGAGCAAATGGGAGAGAAGCCTTCATTGGAGGACACGGAAGAGAACCACTGCAGTGCGCATCCCACTACCCTGCTGCCACTGCCAAAGCAATACTAGGACAGTTGGTACATGAGACCAAAATTGTACGAAACATTTGAAAGACACCAGTTTACGCAGCAGATCCACTCAATAGATTTTTCAATTATCAAAACATTCAAGATAAGAAGGACCTGAACCCGACAAAGGCAAAGCACAGCATGCTACTACACCTGGAACTGCAATCTCCATATATACAGCTAGCTAGAATATATGCTGGATGGGCTGCTATTTTCAACTCTTGAAGTGAGAATAGAAGGGGTATATTTCTCAAATTCATCATAAAACCAATTTATAGGGCATTACATTTTCCCAGCTCTTTCAATGGAAAGGAATCTATTCACAACTTGCCAAAAAAAAAAAACAATAAGAGGCTGTAATGTTGATTGCTACATATAAGTTTTCTACCTAACATAACATTGATGTTTATCATAATATCAAAAAAATTTATGTTTAATCCAAGTTGTGCAACACGAGTAAACAAATTCATTTAAGCAAGCTGTTGAATACTTCCACCAACAACCAAGCTAATTGACAAATACGCCGAGCTTGCAAATTATGTAAGCACCATGACGACTTCCTCTTCTGATTTCAACATAAGATTTGGGAAATCAATTTCAAATGTTTTATTTGAAATTTTGTTTATGAAATCTGAACTTCAAATCCCAAATTCTCCAAAAGTAGGATTTCAAATTTCAAATTATGATTTCAATTTTTTCAAATATAAACTTGACCCCTAAGTTTATATTTTATAAGAAAAAAAAATGAGTTCATAATTTTAAATTTGGCCAAGACTGACATGTGAAAGGATTTTATCAAAAAAATAGCTAGTTACTACTATTGTTGACTTATTAAGAGCCTGTTTGAGATTGTTTTGTTTTTTTTTGAGAAAAAAACACATTTTTTTGAGAAAAAAACATTTTTTTTAAAAGATGGATGTTTGGTAAACTTGCAAAAGTGCTTTTAAAAAGAAGCAGAAATAATTTTTCTGCTGTTGAGAAGAAGCATAAAAATTCTGCTTTTCCAAGAAAGCAGAATCAGAAAATTATTTTTTTTCATGACAAAAATATCCCTATCACTCTCTCTCTCTCACTCACACACACACATATATATCAAAGTATTCCTTATTAATTAATTAGCATATCTTATAAGTTTGATTAAAGTTTAATTTTAAAATTTTATACTTCATATTTACAGTATAATTCTTTATTTCATTCTATGATTTATATATTATTATTTTATTTTTCACTCATTTTTTTAAAATAAAATCAAAAATATCATTGATGATGATGATCAAAGAATATATAACTCTTTATTTTTCATATGTAGTAATTTAATTTATGGAATAATTTTTAAATTCATTTTTGTTTGATTTTTTTAAGTAATATTTAAATTATTTTAGTAATATTCTATCATTAGTTAATATTTTTTAATGTATCTATGTATATAAATATTGATTGAAAATTTGATAGTACCTCCTTTTTAATTAAATAAAAATAAAATTTTAATTAAAAATATTATAACAGGTATTTAAAATAAATTTTCTCTATAAAATGATTTTAGTAGTAAAAGTCTATTGATACATGTCCTTTTTGGTCATTTGTCTCTCAAAAACACTTTTTGAAAAAATATTATCCAAACACAATCTATTTATCAAAAGCACTTTTCAAGTCAATTTACCAAAGACAAATTATTTTTTTTCAAAAGCACTTTTTTTCAAAAGCTATTTTAAAAAAGTGTTTCTCAAATAAACATTTTTCTACCAGCAATCCCAAACGGGCTCTAAATCAGTGAATCTTTGTAAAATTATGTGTATTTGAATGTTTATAATAACATGTAATCACAAATATTTAATTATAACAGTAACATATAGATATGTGATTTATTAATTCAATGCTTTAGGATATTCTGATATCTTATTTATGAACTATGACTTGCTCATTTAGTAACATCGTATAAGAGTTGGGGAAGTTTTAATAGTTTTCATGTTAAGAAAAATACAACTTAAAGAATCCAAATTTATTGATTGATTTGCAACTCACTTTTGATCCAGGTGGTGCATTGATTGGCCTGGAGGAAAGGAGCAACTTCATGAAGGAGTTTTGTCGTTGCTCGAGTGATTCTAGAGAAACTTTCATCTTTCTATACCAAGTAATTATAGAGTTGAATAGAGAGGTACATTCATGTAAACAAAAGATGGAATTCCCTGCTGAGATAGCCACTAAGGAAGGGAGGACAAGCTTTTATATGAAACAAATATTGTCAATCCTCCTTGCATCAAGATGTAACCAGGGATAATCAACTTCTGTATGCTCATCTTGGAGAACATTTTTTGCAATTTCTTTTTGATCTTGGTGGCTCCAGTTCTGCATTTTGAAAAGGCTTCCAAATTCCTAGGTTTTGATTTTAATTCTTGAGGTCAAGGATCATTTGAAGGGTGGGGGTATGTTATGATCCTGAAATATGGATAGAAATATCGAAGGATGGGTTCAAAATTGAACGCGCGAGAATAGTAGAAATTCAAAACGAAAGGTTGAGATTAAAAACTGAGTAATGAAGGGCGTAGGCTATGATTAAGACACGGTTGGGAAAGGCAAGACACTAACAATAGTGCACGACAGGATAGAAGCAGAAGAATACCCAAATCTAAACTTTTCCTTTCAATTTGAACCAAGAGAATACAAACAAACCCAAGTACAATGATAATAAGGCAGCAAATATATCAACCAAAATAGATAAGCAAGGATAAAATAAACCAATCACACGAGACACCAGATTTACGTGGAAAATCCTTCAGTGTGAAGAGTGAAAAACCACGAGACCAAAACCTCCACTATAATCACCAAGAGTTACAATAATGTTCTCCAAAATGGCCACCAAAGAAGTGACAAACAACGAGCAACAATATATAAATCACAGCACCAAAAACTAGAGAATTAAAGGAGCAAAATCACCAAAATGCAGCTACTGTTCACAGATGAAATCCTGGAGCTGCGGGGTACCAAATTCAACTCTGTCAGTTCCTAATCAAATATTGAAATGAGAGGAACAATCTGTCCAAAAATTAGCTCAATCGGATAAGAAACGAAGAGAGAATCGCAATTTGAAGTTGGCAATTTAGGGATGAAATTGGGTGCGAAAATCTGCTCTATTTTCTCTCTATGGCTGCTGAAAACACTCTTTGTGATGGTGAAATAAGACCTCAAAAGATCTATATATATGCCCCATAGAATTGGGCCTATGGACAAAGTGGGTTGGTCCAAATTTGAGCTTTTATTTATCCACATAAGAAGGGAAAAAGACCCATAACCCAACAATTCTCCCCCTCACGACTATGTGGAGGAGACCGCCATCCCGATGATCATGCAACAATCTTCAAACTTCCCTCTTGGAAAAGCTTTAGTCATCATGTCGGAACCATTATCATCTGTATGAATCTTCTTAAGTTCAAGCAACTTAGAATCCAACACATCTCGAATCCAATGATATCTAACATCAATGTGTTTAGACCAACCATGATATGTAGAATTCTTGCCAAGATGTATAGCACTTTGACTGTCGCAATAAAGCACATACCTCTCTTGAGCACAACCAAGTTCCCCTAAGAACCTCTTCATCCAGAGCAACTCTTTACAAGCTTCAACGGCAGCAATAAGCTCAGCTTCTGTAGTAGATAGAGCAATATATTTTTGAAACATAGATTTCCAAGACACAGCTCCCCCTACAAAAGTAACCAAGTACCTTGAAGTAGACTTGTGAGTATCAACATTACCAGCCATGTCTGAATCAGTATAACCACAAAGAATAGGCTTCCCTGTACCAAAACACAAACTCCGACTAGAAGTACCACAAAGATATCTCATAATCCACTTCACAGCATTCCAATGCTCTCTTCCCGGATTAGAAAAAAAATGGCTAACAATACCAACAACATGAGCAATATATGGTCTTGTACAAACCATTGCATACATCAAACTACCAGCGGCTGAAGCATTAGGAACTTTCTTCATGTCTTCCTTCTCATTATCACTAGAAGGACACTGATTCGTGCTCAATTTGAAATGCATAGCTAAAAGTGTACTGACAACCTTAGCCTTATCCATGTTGAACCTTCGAAGTACTTTCTGAATGTACTTCTCTTGTGATAACAACAACTTCTTGGCCTTTCTGTCACGGACAATCTGCATGCCAAGAATCTGCCTTGCTTGTCCTAAGTCTTTCATAGAAAAATAATTACTCAACTCTTGCTTCAACTTTTGAATCCTGTAAGTATTATGACCAACAACAAGCATGTCATCAACATAAAGCAATACAATAATAAAGTCACCATCAGAGAATTTTTGCACAAAAACACAATGGTTTGAAGAAGTCTTCTTGAAGCCCTGCTGATTCATAAAAGAACCAAACTTCATGTACCACTGCCTGGGAGCTTGTTTCAGACCATACAAGCTCTTCTTCAATTTGCAAACATAATTCTCTTTTCCCTTGACTTCAAAACCTTCCGGCTACTCCATATAAATTTCTTCATCTAAGTCACCATAGAGAAAAGCAGTTTTAATATCCATTTACTCAACCTCTAAATCTAGACTTGCAGTTAAGCCTAGAACCACACGAATGGATGACATATTCACAACTGGAGAGAATATCTCATCAAAATCAACTCTCTTTTTATGGTTAAAACCCTTCACAACTAATCTAGCTTTGTACCGTGGAACTAGATTACCATCTTCATGTTTCACCCAAAAAACCAACCTGTTTTTAAAAGCTTTTCTGTCTTTAGGTAGCTTAACCAAATCAAAGGTATGATTATCATGCAAAGATTTAAATTTCATCTTCCATAGCATCAAACCAACTTTTTTTTTCTTTACTTTCCATGGCCTCATCAAGACTCTCAGGTTCTCCCACATCAGTCAAGATTACATACTCATTGGGAGAATAACGAGATAAAGGTATTCTCTCTCTAGTAGATCGTCTGAGAGAACTCTCTGGAGCATCAATAACAACTGGTTGTTATACAACCACATCATCTTGAGATGGAGCATCAACATCATCCTGGTTATTCTGAACATAATCACCATCTTCATTATCAACTTGATTTTCATCATTATGAAGATTATCTTCAGGTTCAATAGTCAAAGGAACTGGATCAACATCAACTAGGCTCTCACTACTCTGAGAATCAACCTTATCAGCTTTGTTAAAATCTTCAATTGTTTGGTCTTCAAAGAACACAACATCACGGCTTCTAACAAGTTTCATCTCAACTGGATCATAGAAACGATAGCCAAATTCATCTTGACCATAACCAATGAAGATACACAGCCTAGTTTTAACATCCAACTTTGACATTTTATCCTTAGGAACATGCACAAAGTCTTTACATCCAAAGACTCTAAGATGATCACAAGAAACATTCTTACCAGACCAAACTCTGTCAGGGACATCACCATCCAAAGCAATAATAGGAGATAAATTGATAAAATAAGCAGCAATATTAAGTGCTTATGCCCAAAAGGTGTAACACCCCATACCTTCCCAACCTTACTTGACGACGTTGAACAATGTATACTTAGGTGTCGAGATGCCATGAATATGTGAAACATTTAAAATTTGGCCTCGTACATGTGATTAGCCCTTCATCGGAGGTGTTTTGTGATTTTTGTAGAGAATTTGTAGGGTTTAAAATGAGGCTAAGAGGACCTCCAAACAAAGGATATTAAAGGTAAGAAGTAAGCTAAAGAATAGAACTTGAAGTATCTAACCAAACCCGCGAAGAAAAGTCCAAAAATGAAATTTTCAAAAAACCTAAGGGTGGGGCGCGCCAGAGGGCATGCCAGGCCGCTCTGGGCTAAAATTTTTAGCCCAGAGGTAGAAAGCTGGCACACCCTAGGGCGTTCCAGGCTGGTTTTGCCCACTTTTTAAAGTTGAAAATTTTCTTAAGTCCCAAGGGTGCCCGGGAACGTACCGGGCCGATTTTGCCACGTTTTTTCTACAACCACGAGCATATACATGGAATTATTGAAGTATTATATTGGTGTGGTAAAATTACTCGTGAACGAATTTGTCATCAAAATGACGGTTTTACCCTTGTAGTTAAAATAAGCCATACGTGGCTAGAATAGCTTATTTTTGGGATTGAGGCTACGAATATAAATCCCGTAAGTGGGAATATCGTTGTAACGCCTATGAAATGATTTGAACATGAGAAATTATTGATTTTATTGGGTTAAGTGACTTGGGCTCAAAAAGGGCCCAAAATGAGACAAAAGACATGGGCCAAACATGGGTCAAATGACCCATTCTTCTTTGACTAGTTAATCATTGAGCAAGGAACTTCAAAGGCCTATAAAAGGAGGCAAAAATCTGATTTTTATTCATGAGACACACACATGCTTTTCTATCTTTTTCTAGAATTCTCAAGAACACCCTCTTGGGCTCTTCAAACCCTAAGTCATCTTTGGAGCAAGATCTTCATTTTCCAAGCTTAGGTAAGTGATTATTCTTATGGATTAATATATTATATGCATGGGAGAGTATGTCAATCATGTTGGTTATTCTTGGAAGTGTTGAACATGGCACTTTGTGTTTTTGTAAAAGATGTGCCATCTATGGAATTTAAATTGAAATATGACTTGTGGTTTTGATAAAAGAGCATGGTATGGATAAAATATCAACATGTATGGTGTGATTATTCTATTAAACTTTTTATTTTGTTATAAGTGTAAATTATGGGATTTTGGCCGATTTGTTATTGTGAGGTGTATTGAAGTGAATTGATGGAATCATTGTGATGTTGTGATGGTGGAGAGTGGAAAGTATGAACTTGGTGTGACATGCTAGTGGTTTATGGTATTTTGGTCAATGTTGGGCATGTTGTGGTATTATTGATATGACCATGTCGTAAATGGTATTGTAGAGAAGGAAATGATATTTTAAAGGCAAACATGTAACTCATTGTCGTTGTATGCATTTGTAAGGTAGTTGGTGGTTAATGTAAACTCCGTTATGTATTTGTGTTGTAGAGTAAGACGTAAGGAAGGGGTTGGACTATTGTGTTCACGTATAGGATTGTATATTCGTATTGAGGAGAAAAGGTATGTAAGGTTACTTTTTCCGTATCCTCCTGCAGCGTACATATTGTTCACATGGACATTGTACTTATTCCATTCCGAAATGTCCAACATGTATCTCATTTCAAGTTGTCACATTGTTATTCACATGTTCCTTATTCATTGACCAATTGTCATTCATGTATCACATAAGTATGAACATTACTCCAAAGTTCCAATAATGTACAATTATCAATGCATCACTCTAATAATGAACAATGTCATGATTCCCCAATGTATCAATCTCACAAAAGTAAAGGAAAGAAGTAATGTAATGAAGCAATGAAAGAAGTAATTCCCATATGGTTAATTTATAATTTCCTTATGGTTACTTTATACTTTCGTTATACTTATTGAGTACGGGTGGTAGCTTTGTGGGGGCGTAAGCCTAACTCAAGTCAATCCCGATATTGTTGGATCAAGGGGAAAGCTCAGTGAGGTAAAAGCCAAACTTGATGCTGAACCTGCTTTCTTGTTTTTCGAATGGTATCAGGGGGAAGCTCAGCGGGGCAAAAGCCTAGCTTGATGTCGAAATTGACAGGGGGTAGTCCATAATGGGCCAATATTGTTGGATCAAGGGGAAAGCTTAGTGAGGTAAAAGCCAAACTTGATGCTGAACCTGCTTCCTTGTTTTTCGGATGGTATCAGGGGGGAAGCTCAGTAGGGCAAAAGCCTAGCTTGATGTCGAACTTGACAGGGGGTAGTCCATAATGGGCCGAACCTGCTTTTATGATATATATATATATATATATATTGACGGTTATATATTGACGGATATATCTATATTTATTCAACGGTTACAAATGACGGTAATGTACATCAAAGCAATGAAAGTAATGAAAGCAAGGTACATGGTTCCACACATACTCAATGGTGATTTATCAATATTGTTCACTCACTTACATTTGATTCAATTGAAGCATTTATGTGTCATAAGGTTTCATATGCCCGTACATACTCAGTAAATTCTTCGTACTGACCCCCTTGGGGGAACTTACCTTATTTGTTGCAGGCACAGGAGCTAGTAGACCTCCACAATAGGATATGAGTCATCCGCGGATCATTGGTGAGCTCCAGTTGGTTCGGGGCTTTTTGAGTCGCATGTGTATATTGTTTTGGTATTGTAATTATTGTATAAAGAGGGGACTTATCCCGACTGTAGGTTGTTGTGTTCATGTATCGGTTAGAGGATTTGTAGACATATGTGGGAAGGCGAATGTAAGAGATGTGTGTATTCTGTTTGACTTAATGGCCCTAACGGCCAAGTTTCATATATTGTATAAGTTTTCCATGACTTTCTCATAATTGCATGAGGTGTAATAAGATTCATACTAAAATAGGCTTACGAACGAACATGAGCAAAGATTGGTTCTCTCAGGCCATATCAGCTTCGGGTGCCAGTCCGCCTCGTTGGGATATGGGGTGTGACAAAAAGAATCTGGCAGCTTAGCATCTGAAAGCATACATCTAACTCTCTCAACTAGAGTTCTGTTCATCCTCTCTGCTAAACCATTTAACTGAGGAGTCTTTGGAGGAGTTTTCTGATTTCAAATACCCTGTTCTCTGCAATATCTATCAAAAGGACCAATATACTCACCACTATTATCTGAGCGGATGCATTTCAATTTCTTTCCTGTCTGTCTCTTAACCAAGGCCTAAAAACCCTTGAACACATCAAGTACTTGATCCTTGAACTTCAAAGGAAATACCCAGAGCTTGCGAGAATGATCATCAATAAAAGTCACAAAGTAAAGTGCACCACCATGAGACCTTACTTTAAAAGGACCACACAAATCAGAATGTACCAACTCTAGCAAATCAAGCTTTCTTGAAGGTGGATGACTTTGAAAAGAAACTCTTTTCTGTTTACCAGCTAAGCAATGAACACATTTCTTCAACTTTGCTTGTTTCACTCCAGAAAGAAAATTTTTCTTAACCAAACTGTCAATCCCCTTCTCACTCATATGACTCATCCTTCTATGCCATAACTCTGATGAAGTATCGTTCTCCACCAAGTTTACCGAGTCTCTAGAAATGGAGCCCTAAAATACTTACAAGTTAGACAACTTGTCACCACGAGCCACAACCATTGAACCTCTAGTAAGCTTCCACTGACCAGCACCAAGGGTATTAATATAACCCTCATCATCAAGGTTCCCTACAGAAATCAAATTCAAGCGAACATATGGAGCATGTTTGACATTATTGAGAATAAGTTTGGAACCACTGTTACTTTACAAACAAACAGTCCCAATGCCAAGTACTTTAACTTCATCATTATTGCTCATTTTCAACATCCCAAAATTACCTGGAGTATAAGAAGAAAATAATTCCTTCTTGGGCGTGACATGAGAAGTAGCACCAGAATCCACAAACCATCTAGACTCATCACGAACAAAATTAATGGCATTTTCACCGCAAGCAATAAGAAGATCATCATTAGCAACAACAACAACATGATTTTCATTATCGTCTTCTTTCTTTTGTCGTCTCATATCTCTCTTGTGCTTATGATAATATTTCATGATATGCCCATTCTTATGGCAATAGTCACATGTAATATTCTTGTATTTGGACTTGGATTTGCTTCTACTTGTACCTCTATCATTCAGGCCTCTGGATTTGTTTCTCCCTCTATCTTCAGTAACCAAAACATCGGAGTGTGAAGCTAAAGAAGATGAGGCTTGAGATCTTCTTCTCATTTCTTCATTTAAGACACCACTCTTAGCATATTCCGTAGTTACAATACCATTGGGAGCAGAATTAGTCAAAGAAACTCAAAGAGTTTCCCAAGAGTCTGGCAGAGTATTAAGAAGCCAAAGTCCCTGAATTTCTTCATCAAATTTTACACCCATTTCGAACAGCTGGTCAAGGACACCCTAAAAATCATTAATATGATCAGAAATAGGACTGCCCTCTTTGTACCTGATATTCATCAACTCTTTCAACAGGAACAACTTGTTATTGCCAGTCTTTGAAGCATAAAGTGTCTCGAGTTTTTCCTACAAACTTCTGGCATGTGTCTCATTCACAATAGGATTTCTAACATTATCTTCAACCCGTTGTCTAATATAGACACAAACTTGCAAGTGCTCAAATTCCCAATTCTCATCTGTCATGGACTGAGGTTTATTAGAAGCAAAGACAGGCAAATGCATTTTCTTGACAAATAGGAGATCTTTCATCTTGTCTTTTCAAGTATGATAATTACTACCATTCAAACACACTATTTTGCTTATATTTGCCTCCATCATTCAAATCGACAATCAATAGTAACTTACGCTCTGATACCATTTTATTGGGAAAGGCAAGGCATTAACAATAGTGCACGACAGGATAGCAGCGGAAGAATACCCAAGTCTAAACTTTTCCTTTCAATTTGAACCAAGAGAAGACAAACAAACCCAAGAGCAATGATAATAAGGCAGCAAATATATCAACCAAAATAGATAAACAAGGATAAAATAAACCAATCACACGAGACACCAGATTTACGTGAAAAACTCTTCAGTGTGAAGAGTAAAAACCATGGGACCAAAACCTCCACTATAATCACCAAGAGTTACAATAATGTTTTCCAAAATGGCCACAAAATAAGTGCCAAACAACGAGCAACAATATAGAAATCACAGCACCAAAAACTAGAGAATTAAAGGAGCAAAATCACCAAAATGCAGCTACTGTTCACGGATGAAAAACTGAAGCTGGGGGCACCAAATTCAACTCTGTTAGTTCCTAATAAAATATTGATATGAGAGGAAATTTTTTTTCAAAAATCAGCTCAATCGGATAAGAAATGAAACGGAAATTGCAATTTGAAGTTGGCAATTTAGGGCTGAAATTGGGTAAATCTACTCTATTTTCTCTCTATAGCTACTGAAAACACTCTTTTGTGATGGTGAAATAAGACCTAAAAATATCTATATATATGCCCCATAGAATTGGGCCTATGGGCAATGTGGGTTGGTCCAAATTTGAGCTTTTATTTATCCACATAGGAAGGAAAAAAGACCCATAACCCAACAAACACGTCACCTGGTGGTTATAAATACATAATTGCAGGAGTGATAAGAACATTGGAATATTTGGTAATTCACTGCTTCCTCATTTTTCCCTCGTTCTTCTTCTCTTTTCTCTATCCTAAAATCTGAATACTCTTCTCATCTCTTTGTCTGCAGATCTGCTGCTGATTATGGAACACCTATCATTTTAGTTTTTGTTATTGTTTTTAGCTTAGAATTTGTAATAGTTTGTGATCCATTTCCATTTATAAAATTCCCAAAAATTAACCCAAAAAAGTGTTCGAGCTAAATTTGTTGTGAAATTAAATTAGATCGGATCTCAGGTCATGACATACTCTCATTGTTAGGCAATGCTATAATTGTATATATATCACAAAATATACTCCTTCTTAGAATAGGACTTAATTAGAGATTATATATTTATTACAATACATACTCCTTCCTAGAATAGAACTTGAATAGTATTCTGAATATTACGTTTCTCTAACATGGTATCAAGAGCCATCGTGTAATTTCTCTCTTCCTTTTTCTCCGTTCCCTTTGTTTTCTCTACACAAGTACTCTGTGACCTTCTCACATCCTTTTTGTCCTCTCTGATTTCCACCACAGGTACCCTGTACCTTTTTGTTTTTCTCTCTATTGTATTCTGCCTCAATGGATTCAAAATTGACCTCGCATGATTCTCTCTCCACAAAATTAGACGGTTCTAATTTTGCTTTATGGGAATTCCACTTTGGAATCTTTATTCAAAGTAAGGGACCTTTTGGATGGTTAGATGGTACTGCTGGTCCGCCAACAGATGCAAAAGAGTTAGATCTTTGGAAATTGAATAACACAAAGGTAATTGCTTGGATGTTAAATTCAGTATATGCTGACATTGCTATTGGACTTAGACCATTTAGTCATGCATCTAAAATGTGGCTCGATCTCCATACAGTCTATCAACAAAGCAATATTGCATGAGAGTTTGAAGTGGAACACAATATTGTCGAGTATACGCAGGGGGACAAGAACGTTCATTCCTTTTATGCTGGTTTGCAGTTTCTTTGGTCAAAGCAAGATCAAATTTTTGGGCAGAATATGTCTACGATAGGTCTCAAGGAAGTTTTGGGAGAGCGTAAGAAGACAAGGATGGTACAGTTCTTGATGAAACTCAGGCCAGAATTTGAGTCAATTCATGGTAGTTTATTGAACAGAGAAGTCACGCCTACTCTGGACATTTTGTTGGTAGTTGTATTGTGTGAAGAGACCAAGCTTGGAACTCAAACTGCTATAGAGTCTACGTTTTTACCTACTGTTGCATTACTTGTAGAAAAATCAATGGTTGTTGTGTTGATAGAAAATGCTAAGCAAAGTATCTAGTGTTATGACTGCCACGACTTTGGTCACATAGCAGCTAATTATCCCAAGAAGAAAAAGTATTGTGCTTACTGTAAGATTACTGGTCATCATATTTCAAATTATTGTCGTCGCCTAAATCGTTAGCGTCCTGCTCACCAAGCATACCATATGGATGTCATTGCACCATCCGGTTCTTTCCCTATTGGTCATGAGCTCGAAAGATTAATCTGAGATTCTATAGCAGCTGCCCTTTCCGGTGCCATCTCAAGTGCACTCTAGTCGTCCTCTTCAAGTACAAGTAATTCAATTAAATCTACTTGGCATCTCGATTCAGGTGCTTCCAATCATATGATGAGAGATTTGTCCCAATTTTCTTCATTATCTAATGACATTTCTAAACATGTTATTCATACGATTAATGGGCACACATTTGCAGTGTTGGGTCTTGGTTCTGTTGGAAATCTATCTAACGTTCTTTCTGTACCAAATTTGAAGGCTAATTTGGTTTCAGTTGGTCAAGTAGTTGATCAAAATTGTGTTGTGAAATTCTCACCCAATGGTTGTGTTGTTCTGAATCATAAAACTGGGACGACCATGGCCATGGGGCATAGAGTTGGAAAAATATTTCTACTAGAGTCGATTCATCTTCACTTGCATCATTGTTTTCTTTCAGTTTCTACAACAGATGTTACTGACTCGAATAAGTTGCTCTCTTTTGCATAGTAGGATGGGTCATCCTCATTCCTCTCAGCTTCAACACATGCTTATATCATGTCTTCCAGCAACACATGGAATCCACTCCAGTCTCCCTCTATCATGTTCTAATTGTGCCAATTCAAATTGCCACAAGCTCCCTTTTCCAATAAGTTTATTTAATTATGAAGATCTATTTAACTTAGTGCATAATGATGTTTGGTGTCCATCTCCTATTTTGTCAAGGATGGGATATAAGTACTTTGTTTTATTTATTGATCATGTATCCAGATACACATGGGTTTTCTTTATTCCAAATAATGAGGTTCTGACTCTTATTATGAATTTTATTGAGTATGTTCATACACAATTTCATAAAGCTATAAAAATATTTCGTTCAGATTCTGGAGGAGAATACATTAAGACTAATCTTCTTGAGTTTTCAAAAATAAAGGAATTATAGCCCAACGCACTTGTCCTCATACTCCGAAACAATATGGTGTCGTAGAAAGAAAGAATTGACATGTGTTAGAAACTACATTGGGCCTTTTGGGTACATCTAATCTGCCAAAGAGCTTCTGGCCTGAAGCTGTACATACATCTGTATATTTGAATAATAGACAAACTTCCCCAGTCATTGACAATAAGACTCCGTACTTCAAATTATTTCACAGGAAGCCTGATTATTCTCATTTGCGAGTTTTTGGTTGTATTTGTTTTGTCCATCTTCCAGTACATGAGCAACATAAGCTTTAGTCAAAGGCAGCACACTGTATTTTTGGGGGCTACAGGGACACACAAAAAGGGTATCTCTATTATGATGCATTTCATCGTTAACTCCGAGTATCTAGGCATGTAATTTTCTTTGAGAATCAGTTTTGTTATAAACACAATTCCAAACATGATTCGAAATCTGTCTCTTTTATGTACAATTTTGATGATGATATGATATCTACTGACCCTCCAGAATAGCCCATGGACTATGATAATGATGATCTCCCGCTCTCATCTCCTTCAAGTATCAACTCTACATCCTCGTCCTCAGCTTTGAAAGCGGGTTCATCCCATCCAGTTACTTCCCCACGTCAGTCTAGAAAGAACAAACCGCCATGCTCCTGAATGGCTCGGTTACTCTCCGGGGAAATTTGGTTAGTCCTATGCCATGCGTACCACACTACATTCTGTTAATGTCCCTACATCGTACTCCCAAGCTTCTACCCAAACCTATTGGAAAGAGGCAATGTCGGAAGAGCTTCGTGCACTGAATGAAAATTCCACTTGGGACTTCGTTGATAAACAACCAGATGGAGTTCTCATTGGAAGTAAGTGGGTGTATTCCATTAAACTTAAGGCAGATGGTACAATCGATCGCTACAAAGCTCGGTTGGTTGCTCAAGGGTACAAACACGAGTATGGGGTGGATTATGAGGAAACTTTTGCACCCTTTGCTAAGATGACAATCGTGTGAACTTTATTGTCATACAGATGAACATTACATGTACCCGTTTCTCTAACACTCATTTTCTTAATAAATATTGAAATTATTTAATCAAAGTTATGTTCATCTGTATGATGAAAGCGATTATGCAAGTACTTAGTTAAAAAAATAAAGTAAGCGGAAAGTTTAGATGATATTATATCTAAATAATAGTACATTACCATAGAGAATTAAAAATTCTGTCAATTGAAAATCATGGTCGCTTGTGAATGATAGACTAGAAAGGACTATTAGAGTACCCATACTGTAAAGTCAATCAACCAAAATAATTAATGAATTCATTAAAAAGTAAATTCACTTGGAGAGAAACAAAACTAATCATCTATCATACTTCGAACGTCTAAAAAGAGACCCCATTTTGTCTGTTATATTTATATATGAAAAAGTTTAATCCTAAGAAAGAATCCATTTCTCACAAATTAAATTTAAATCATCTAAATTTTCCTTTCACCCTTCCAATTGCATTAGTCTATAACATAAACTTAATTTTCCTATGACCACCACATATTTTAAAAAATCATTATTAGAGGTAAGCGTACACTAGGTATGTTGTTGTTGTAGAGGTAACCGTAAGACTATAGAATTGCAGAACTTCAAAAATGCTATTTTTATCGACAATTATCTATCAGAAAAGGATACATTGTCGACAGGAAAAACATATAAAAACGCCAAAAAATTGAAAAAAATTTTTTACCAGAAAATAATAAAATACATAACAAAATTCACCACATGAGACAGAGAACAGGTCTTACCCCTCAAACATTGGGCTTCACTGAAGAAGTGAACAATGACAAAGTGATTAAATTCACGAACAATTAGCTATGAAGAGAATCGCAAAAATCACGGGCAACGGTTAGGAAGTGGAAGATAGAGAATCACGCATGCCTACAAACACAAACTAATGAAATTTAGTGTAAGCAAGGAAAAATTCAAAAATACTGACGAAAAAAGTTGATAAATCTGGTAAAACTAGTGAAGAAATAAAATTTTGTGGTCATGGCAATGAAATCTACCAAGAGGAAGACTAAGAGAAATACGAAATTACCAATCAGAACATCAATAGTGAATCAATACTAAAGTACCCATCCCAACAACAAAGAATCAGCAGCAGACCCAATATAAAGGGAATTTCCAACAAAGACCATTTTTGACCCCCTACAGTTTATAGAAATCTCAAATTGTTAGCATGTAGCTTGATTAGGGTAAATTGACAATAATGTGTATTTCACGTGTAAAGTAGCATATCCAATTAGTAATGCATCTTTCTTCCGAATGAATTTGCATCTAGATCTTGTACAAATTCTTATGAACTGGTGCTAAACCATGCGAAAGTATTTAGTATTCAGGGTCCTCTCCTATAAACGCAGAATATGTTTTAATAGCTTCATATTACATACACTACATAGCAGCGGGGAAAAAATTAAGAAACTTATTTATGGCTAGAATGACACATATAGCTAAAATGTTTCTGTTTCTATAATAGTGAGACAAAGAATTGATATCAGTGTAGGGTTGCAGGGTGTTCGTAACACGCAATAGAAGATAGAAAGTAACCCTAGACAGATCTATAAAATCTAAAGACTAGGTTTCAAGACAAATCTGGTGATGATAGTTGTAGCTCAGAATTTCTTCGATAGTACAAAGATTCTATGTGTATCCACACTGAGACCGATCTTTGCTATCAACTCCTTGATCAACGGAACTCGCAAACAAATTGGATTATGAATATTGTGTTGGGACTTTTCTCAAAAATCTCAACCCACAATAAACGGAACAAGAAACACCTTTCTTGTCAATTATATTATCTCTAACACACTTTCAATAAAGTGTTATCACATAAGAACTATTCTCGTAGTGAAAACTTTTTTCATGATGAAAACTTTTCTCATGTTGAAAAACCTTTTTCATAAAACTTTTTTTAAAACAATCAATTTCAATGGAATTTTTCCTATGACTCTTTATATAAAATCACCTATAAACCTTTCTCCTATTTGGTTAAGGTAATAATTTAGATAGGATAAAAGTTTAATTCCATAATTAAACTTTTATGGAGAAGTTTCCTTTGAAACATGAATCCATTCTAATTGGGTTTGGACTTGTGGACGTGTATATGGATTTTCCATACATATGAATCATGTATCCCATTCCTAATGGGATTACATGTGTCGTAATTACAGAAAGTCCTTGTGGACTTATTTCATTCAATTCCAAAAGTTGCATGAAGAAACCGTTATGGACTTTCCGTAAGGTTAAACTCCAGAATTGAATTCTTTTACGTCAATTGTTAACTTCCATCGTGAACATCCAAAAATAAATATATCAAATATATATATTTTAATCAAAAGATATAATTTAATTGCTATTCTTAATAGAAAACTTCAATTTATTCATAATATTAATTATATTCCCGGTGCTAGCAAAGAACATAATAATATTCCGTTTGGACAAATAATTTATTTATTTGACTAATTAAATTCTCTAATTTAATTACCAAATAATAAAATAATTAATCCATTAACAAAGATAGGAACACTCATTAGTGTGCGACCCCATAGGTTCAAAACTAAGCCGGTAGTAAATTGTTCATATCAAAATACTAATCAAGGTTGGCGTCTAGCAACATTCTTAATGACCGAATAACATGAAGTATACAATTTACTCTCAAGAACCTGTAGAAGAATAATGTAGAATTTCCTTCTGCCTTTCTAGCTCCGGATCACCCTAGGATATGGTCTAACTGTCAAATCCTAATAGGTGATCAACTATGTGTGCTTGTCAAATTATAATCGACTACTGAATGACCCACGAAACTCTTTTCTTCTTTCATTCAGTTGCTCTGGCCAAGGTCTTGATTAGTCATTTATAATACATGGCAACATAGAGCTTAAACTCATTAACAAGGGTTGACAGATTCCATCTTGCATCAATCATTAATTCTACAAGCATTTAATCATACCCAACATCCTTTCAACCATTTCCGTATGGACATGGGTGTCCGGTATCAAAGTATAATAAATAACTGGTTATTACTATGATGATCTCAGGTCAAAGAAAACTCGTACATCACATTCTTCAAGTTAATATCCTAGTGACAGTTTATGATAATCTAACCATTAGGAATTATCCGGTGAGTCTATTCAGTGATCATATCTCCATATGCATCATCTATATATGTGATTTAGTAAATGAGATCAACTAATCTTTATCTTTTAAAGACCACCACATACATATTGATCTAATCGGATCACTAATGTCCTAATTAGTAATCCTATGATCAAGAACAATTTTAGATTAAGTTATAAGAAACATGACTCTCTCATTATCATGATCTACATCACGATATCAAGTTCCAAAACTCAATCAAGGACCTTATCATATTAATCAAATAATTTGACATGACTGTGAAAAAGAATATTAGATGTCATATATTTATATCAACTAATATTTATAAAATATGTTCAAATCATCACATGTGAGATTGGATCTAGTGCATCTCCACTATATCCCTTACAGTTTGGAGTTGACAAACATATGAACATATTATTTGACCCCAGACCACAAATGAAAAGTTGTAACAACCTCCAAATACAAACTCTCACAATAATAGAAGAAGACTAATTTGTTAATTACTAGCCAAATTAAATACTGAAGGAAAATTACTCCCTCTGTCCCATATTAGTTGGTCATCTAACTAAAAATATATGTCCCAAATTATTTGATCACTTACTAAATTAAGATAAAATTAATTAAAATTTTCTCATGTTTTCCCTACAATTAATATACTCTCTGGAAGTCCCAGTAATATCTATTCATATGCCCTATGAATATTTTTCATAACTTTTCTTTATGTACATAAATATGGACAAAGGGTATAGTAGTAAAATTAATCATTTCATTTATGATTTTTTAAGCACCGTGCAAAATAGAAAGTGCTCAACTAATACGGATGGAAATTCTATTTTGCACGTATTAGTAGACAGTAATTGGTACCAACTGTTAGTATTTGCATGGAAATTCTTCTCATTTGCTTCTCTTTAACTGAGACTGCTTTGAGGTAATTCCAATAGCTTCGAGTGGTACCTCAAATACACCTAAGTATCGACAAGATCTGTTCACCTTGCTTCAAACAAATGTTTTGAACTACACCTACCCTCATGCTTCAAGTGCCCTTACTACAAAGAATGTCCTATTCCACACTCATTTGAAGTATTTGATTTGAGGACTTTTTGCAAAGTGCTCTCACACTCAGAAGGATGTTCAAAGCATGCGATTGAGATGCCATATGCTTGGCCTTCATGTAAGTCTCCACTAATATGAGAATGCTCAGAATAAGATCATGTAGGGCTTGTTATTGGCTTATAATGAAGGCTTAGGGATGGGTAGGATATTCATTTGGGGTAAAAGTGACTTAATCCCTCCTTGAACGTTACACTGATTTTGGTTCTTTTGACGTTTGCTACGCCTTTGGCGCTCGATCTTCTTTGTTGTCCCTTTCCTTTGTATTTTGTTCAGACTTCTTTTGAATCTTTGTTTGCTTGAGCCTTTTCTCCTTTCATTTCGAGGAGTTTTTTTTCCTTTTCATTTTTGAAGTTTCTCCCTTTTAATTGGAGCATTTACTTCTTTATTTTTTCATTGAGACTTCTCCATATTTTGTGGGAGCTCTTGACTCTTTTCCTTTTCTTTCGGAGTCGTTTTTGCATTCTTGACTTCAGGGACTTTGCATATTTTGCTTTTGGCAACTTCAAACTTGATCTTCGTCTATAATTTGCACACTTGCAACATGTTCAGGGAGGTCGGGCCAAGAGAGGGTTAGTGCATGTAAGCACTCAGAAGGGTATAGGCTAAGATGTGGTGGTCCAAAGAATAGGCTTCAGGCTCAAAGTGGGATATTCTAGGGATTAATGTCATTTGGTAGGTATTGAAAGGCACAATCGGGTCAAAGAAGGCCTACGATCCTTTCCCAAGCCAAGCATTACCCAGGATTTCGCCTCAACAAACATTCAGGCCAAGTTCTAGATCAACAATGCAATGCAATTGAATTAAATCTAAAAACTCACCACATAATGCACATGAAGCAATAAGGTCGGTTTCATTCTTATCTTGTATGTATGCAAGGAACATTTTTGAGTGTCACAAGAAGTATGATGAGAGGTACCAAAAGAATCTATGGTTCACCATGAAGTCAGTCCTCTCTATCAAATCAATTATTTTTCTTTTCACATGCATGTTCCTAACCATGTTGGCACCAACCAAGTCAAAAACACGATCCCCAAAAGTGTTTTTTTTTTTTTTTTGAATAAAAGGTACCGAACCCGAGGAGGGCTGCCTACATATCTCGCTCCAAAGGATGAGAATCAGGTGTGCTTAGTTCGTGCAGATATGACAAAATATATGCACAAAAGTAATACAAAGGTATAGACAAACTCAGAGTGGTGCCTCCTAAGCTTGATGTTTTCAGTCGAAAAGCATGTACCGATCATTTACAAGGATTGTTGCAGTCTCCCAGTTGTCTTGTTGGAACTATTTGTTCTTGTGATCGTCACCCATTATTTTGAGTGGCAACATTATGGTGGCTTCTCCATTATTCGTGGGGACACTTGTTGTTGGTTTGTATGAGTGTGGTTCCATACCTGCTTATAAAAATCTCTTGTTGTTGGTATTTTCTCCCAGAATATTTTAAGAAAATACGATATTTCTCAAACATCTGCGGAAACTGCATATTGTGGTGACTGTCCTCGACCATTTTCGAGGACGGCCCTCCTGTAAAGAGATAAAAATGAAGTGAAAGTAGGGAAGTCATAAAATAACAGAATGGAAGGGAGTAGTCAAAGACTGCCCTGATTATTTTTACCAACTAAGTATTATTGTCTTGCCAAATTCAAAAGCAAATATCATCTTCCATAACTTCCAGGGATCATATCCTACGAAAATTAGAAGGAGAAATATTAAAATCCTTCTTAGATTCATAAAATTAAAAAGGATTAGAGTTAGGCTTTTGGCCAAGAGATTCGTCAAAATAGGAGATCCTTATGATCCTCCTGCAAGTTCCGAGGATGATGTTGTTTCTCCTGCATTCGAAGAAAATTCATTAGTCTAGGGAAGGGGTTGAGATTTCAGTTCTCTTCATCTGCATAATGCTCTTGTAAAAGAAGAAAGATCGGCTTTCATTGAACCCTGCATTCAAAGAAAAATTCTTAGTTTGAGAGACTGATTGTGTTGGCTTAGCTTTGCTGTCCAGTTGCTCCTTCCAGTACTTAGCTTGCAAACTCCTCTGATCTTCAAGCGCAACCCTGATGGAATTTTTGAGGATCTTCCTAAAAAATTCTGCCCAGTTTAGAACACCATGGAACCTTTGAACATTGTTGTATTTCACAATGCTTCTTTGTAGGAACTTTTGAGACCTTCTCAAAAATTCTTCTTCTGTCCAATCTTCAACAAGCTCTTCTATTCAACCTTGTAGAAAATGTTATTTGTTGTGGAATTTTTGAGATTTTCTCAAAAATTCTTCCCCAGTTTCCATTTGTGAAGAAAAATGAAAATTTTACGGGGAATATGACCGAAGCCGACATAGGCCGCCTACGTATCTCATTCTTGAGAATTCAGGTCAAACGTAGTTCAGGTGAAGTAAAAATCAAGAAAATTAAACCATAATGTACGATTACAAAGAAATGAAGACTACGAAATGCGATTACATGGAAGGAAAGCAATAAAGTGCAATTACAAGAAAAGAAAGCAGTAATCATAAGATTTAAAAACGGCAAAAGTGCGACTTCCAGAAAGCTTCATTCTTCTTCGCAATCGATTACACCGAAGGCCTACTTTCATGGCCGGGCTGCAGGTTGTTGTTCAAACTTAGCTGAGATGCTACAAGAGGTATCACCTTGTTGTAAATTAGGTCTTGCACTTTATTTCTAAGGGTGACACATTTCTCGGTATCATGCCCAACTACTCCTAAATGGTAGGCACACCGTTTGCTCGGATCATACCACTTAGCTGAAGTATTCACAGACCTTGCTTTTACGGGGTATAGAATCCCTGCTACTTTCAACTTTTCATAAAGCTGAGCCAATGGTTCTGCTAGTGGAGTGAAGACTTTGGGAGGCTTTATTTCAAAGCTGGGACGAGGTGCACTATTTTGAAGATCTTGTGGTGAATTCAGAGAATGATATGCTGGATATGGGTCATAGATAGGGCATATCATTTGGGGAGATTGAGGTTGACAAAGTGGCGAAGTAAGGCGTGGAGAATATTGTCTATACTGAACATTAGGCTGGTACTGGGATGATCGTTGATGATATGACATACCTCTTCGTGTCATCGATCCCACGATCTCTTTCTCTTTTCCCTTTTTATTCTCGAGAGAGCCAGTTTGAAAGGCATTTTTAGGAGATTGTAATGTTGTCAAACTTGTTATTTTTCCAGTCTTGAGGCCATCTTCGATTCTTTCCCCTACTTTGATAACTTCGTTGAAGGTTTCTGCGTCCATTACAATCAATCTTTCATAGTAGTCTGAGTCTTGTGCTTGAATGAAGTGGGTGATCATCTCTTGTTCATCCATGGATGGGTGCACCTTATATGCTTCTTTCCTCCACCGTATAGCATATTCTCGAAAGAGTTCAAAGGAATTTTGCTTGAGCTTCCTGATTGAGATTCTATCATATGTGATCTCAACACGAACCCTGTGTTGGTCCATAAAAGCTTTTGCCAAATTATCACATGTATGCCATTTGGTCTCATCTTGCTTAGAATACCACTCTAATGCTTTGCCACTCAAGCTTTGACTGAGCAATTTGATTTTTATCCTTTCGTTCTCCCCTACACTAATCAATTTTCCACAATAAGCTTCCAAATGAGAGTAAGGGTTCCCTGATCCATCAAATTTTTTGAACTTTGGAATCTTGTAGCCTAGTGGCAACTCTGATTTGGGAAGCTTACACCTCTCTTCATACTTCACATTCTTATTGTTATTGACCTCAGAATGACCTTTCACCCCATCTTCTAATTCTTTGAGCTTCTTGTCCACTACCTCATTATCACTAATTTCGATATCTCTTTCAGTCTCACCATAAGGATCCATATCTAGACAGCCCAGTCTTTGAATCCGCGCAGCAACATAAGTATGCACAAGTGGAGCATGGTGTGCCATTGATACATTCTGATCATTTGAGGAAGCAAATGCTTTCACAAGGGGAGCATGAATGAGCGGAGTATCTTGAATTTGTGGAGGAGTGGTGGAGTGATCTTCCTTGTCAACTTCATTCGAAAGTGGCATAGGCCCTTCTTGATGAACATCAAGAACTGTGTTCATGCTTGGTGGGAGCTGTGAAGATGCATTGTTTTGCATTATCATAGACCTTAGTTCACCCACTTGTTTTTCAAGACGGGTAATGGCTTCCAAGTATGATTCTGACTTTGTTGAAGTGGTAGACTCGGTCACGACAGGCACATTAGAGATGGTGTTGATTGAACTGGCTTCCATGTTGAAATGGTTTCTTGAAACTACTTCACCTCGATCGTTGATTACCAACACAAATCAGCCTCTCTAAGAAAGAAGAATAACTCAAAAGATAAAATGTTAGTTTGTTGATCACAATAATCAACCCAAGATAATATAAAGCAGAAAATACTTGTTTTGCTTTAAACAGTAGACTTATCCAAAATTCGAACAAAGAGGCACCTCAAAGAGTTGGCTGAATGGACACGATTGTGACCTTTTGACGGGTTTTGGGACTTTTTTGTTATAAGAAGCAACATGTACCATGCTTTTTGAGGAAAGATATGAAGACTCGAAGATTGAATGCAAACTGACTTTCTGATTTGTATCTATTGAAAAATTATTTGAAAATCGGCCACGATTGGATATTTGAAAACATTGACGTGGTCAATGTGAATTGGATGACGACCCTCTTTTTGAAATGTTATAAAGTTTAGACCAATCGATTTTGAATAAATCTAAGGATCAACTTTTGAAACATGCTTTAGGAAGACTCACATTTTGAGTTTATTTATGATGTTCTAAAATTTGGACAAGTCATGTTTAAAGCAAAACATGTGCATTAAACACGCAATCACACAAACATAGATGAAGCAAACCATGTACCATGGGATATAGATAACATACAATGCGTCCTATCATACATGTGACCTTTTGATCTAAAGTGTCACGCCCCGAATCCCATCGAGACATGATTGGCACCCGTAGCCGATAAGGCCCGAGAGAACCAACCTTTGCCTATGTTCAATCATATGCATCTCATAATCATAACCACCATTTCATAATAATATGAAAGACGAATAAAGGAGAACATGGGACATATTTATACATACACATGAAACATGGCCGTTGAGGCCATCCAGGCAAAACGACATATGTCTTTTACACTGTTACACCCACATCCGTCTACAAAAGCCTCTAACAAGAACATTGACCAAAATGAACCATAAGTCGGGACAAGTCCCCACTTTATACAATATGTACAATACCAAAACATATATACACTCTGACTCGGAGAAGCCCCGAATGAGCTGGAGCTCACCAAAGAACCTCTAACACTGGCAGTCTACTGGGGAGGCCTATTGGGACCTGCGCCTGCAGCAAGTAAGGTAAATTCCCCGAGAGGGGTCAGTACGAAATAAGTACTGAGTATGCAAGGCTCAGATAAAACTGTACAACACATGAATATTTCAATGAACATGTCAATAAACTCAAAACATATGAATAATCAATGTGAATAAGTCACCATGTTGCATTGTGGAAACCATGTGGATTGCTTTCATTATTTTCATTACTTTCTTTATCTCAATGCTCACATGTCATTACATATCACAATGTGCCCGGGCCCCGACTGATCAGTGGGTCTTTCATATCATATCATTGTGTTGGGATCGAGTCGAGCTAGGCTTATGCCCCTAGACTTGCCACCCATACATCAATGCATCGGGATCGAGTCGAGCTAGGCTTACGCCCCTAGACTTGTCACCCATAAATCCAAACCTCGAGATCGAGTCGAGCTAGGCTTACGCCCCTAGACTTGCCACCCGTACTTGATCATTGACCACATTTGCATTACTTTGTTCATTACTTTGAGATTGATACTTTGATAGTCATAACATCACTTTGGAACTTTGGAACATCACATTGTTGGAAACTTTGAATCATTGACCAATGAGTGAAGGACATGTGAATAAATATCAATGAGAAATATAACATTACTAGCACCATGATACCATTGGAACCATTGGACAATAATCCATGAACAAGAGACATAAGTATAGTCACTATTGAAACATTGGAACATAACCATATTTGAGCTTTTGGAACATTAACCATGAATATGAGAAATGGGATTCACAATTGTTCAATGAGTAGGAAATATATGACAATGACCATGGATAAGTGCATATGGGATACCTTAGTACATTTCGGAATAGAACTAGTGAAATGTCAATGTGAACACTATTGGCCGTAGAAAGATACGGACAAAGTAACCTTGCATACCTTGGATTCGCAATACGAATATACAACCTTAGATGCGTAGATAATAATCCCTCTCCTTCTTTATGTGTCACTCTACAAATACATACGAAATTCACATTAACCACCAATTACTTTACAAATGCATACCATGTCAATGAATTACATGTTTGGCTTTAAACATGTCATTTCCCCTTGACAAAACCATTGATCATACTATTATTCCAAAAATTCCATAATATTCCCAACATTGACCAATACATGAAAATCAATACATTTCGCCACAATACTTCTCCTTTACACTTTCTTATCCATAACACATCACAAATAATCCATCAAAGCACCTTAATTCAACTCATAACACATATCGGCCAAAATCCCATAATTTCCACTTTTAGCCAAGAACAAATTTAATGCCAAAAATAACACCATACATGTTCATATTTTGTCCATACCATGCTTTTTCATCAAAGGCACAAGGCCTAATTCAAGTTCAAATTACCAAGATGACACATCTTTCACCAAAGGCAAAAATACACTATTCATCACCTTGCCAACACAACTAGCATAATATACATAATCTCCCATGCATATAATATGTTAATCCATGAAAATAAACACTTACCAAAGCTTGGAATAGGATGATCTTGTCCAAAAATGCCTTAGGGTTTTTGGGAGTCCAAGAGGTGTTCTTGAGATTTTTCTAGAAAAAGAATGAAAAAGCATGTGTGTTTTGCCTCAATAAATCTGATTTTTTGGTCCCTTATATAGTGCTCAAGTCATCCTTAGCCATTTGGGAGCAATAATGGAGTGGTCATGGCAAGAATGGGTCAAATGACCCATTTGGGCCAAGTCTTTTATTTCATTTTGGGCCTAATTTTGGGCCCAATTATACATATCCATGTGACCCATCAAATTTCATGTATTAATCACCATCTATCTCATGTTTACATAATTCCATAATGTCACGACAATATTCTTTTAACAATTCTCATTCGTCCTTTCGATCGCAAAAATTGGAATTCTAGTCGCCCTTGGTTTCATTGGACATTTTGGATCACTATTCACATTTCATGATTTGATCATGTAGGAGTATGTAGGAGTATATTGAAGTGTTTGTAGCTTTAACAATGCTCAAATAACTCCAAAGAACCAAAAGAAACCATCGAGAAATCGTCGTAGAATTGCGTTACGAAACGACACCGAAAAGGGCATAAGTGTTGTGCCTTACGCCACACCCCCTGAAACAGGGTAGTGGCGCAAGAATCCAGCCTTCTCTGAAGTTTCTGCAGGCTGGTGGCTTGCGCCACACCCCTGAAACAGGGTAGTGGTGCAAGTTTCAGCCTTTTGCTGAAATTTTCGGCCACTTATCCAACGTTTACGTATCGTCCAATCCCTTATCAAAACACTATAAAATACTTACTTAGTGATCTTAACCATCAATTAGACATGACTTAAAGTCACCAAATGAGGTTAAAATGTGTGCGAGTTCTTACCCAAATGCTCCACGAAATCACAAAACACCTCCTACGAAGGTCTAATCGCAAATGTTAAGTCCGATATCAAATGTTTCACCAATGACACTATGAAAAACATATGCATGGCATCTCAACACCTATGTAAATATGATCCCAAGGTATCAAGTGTGGTTATAAAGTACGGGGTGTTACATAAAGGTAAGCCTAACGATTGAAGGATGCGTATGCCGTTTGTGAACGTTCCATCGCCCCAAAAATATTTATACAAATTTATGAATAAATCAAATGGGGATACAAAATGAGGGAAGGGAATGTACAAATAAATGTCAGTCCCACGCAGGGGCACAATCCTAAACTAGGCCGCCGTGAAAAGTTTCTTCAATCTCGAACGTTTTGAAACTTCGAACGCCTTTCGGATGAAGATCTTCAAACCAAGCAACTACCTAAATATTTTCTACCCCGAGGGACAATGGTCCGTACACACTGGCATCACATCCTTCAATTAAACAACTAAGGGATGATTGTCTTTTCGGACCGGGGATCCTTTTCGACACAAGGTGGTCTCACTAATAGACCCGATACACCTTGGGTATCGGATCACTTAGGTCAGAATGCCTATTCGACAGGATTTGGTTTCGCTCTATCCTAGTTGACTAGAGTGGTTTGTTCAAATTGACTGGGAACCCAAAATGAACTTATCGGGGTAACACACCAAGTGACTGTTGACCGACTCGAATCAACTACTTCACTTGGCGGTTCAAAGAAAGTTAAGGTTTTATACGGAAGGGCGGATGTAGATACCCACATAACCGCCCTTTTCCTAATGCCTAATGCTTTGCCAGAAGTGGCGGAATATGCCATGAATGCAACAGTTTATAATTTGCAGAAAATAAACAAGTAAATTATTACAAACCCAAATAGTTAGTCAAATAAAAGTTAGTTTCAAAAATATGTGGTTAGAACCTAGTTGAATCCCCAGCAGAGTCGCCATTTCTGTTTTACGAAAAAATGACTTGATTTGAATTTGAAAACTTAGGAAAAGTTTCAAACTCAATTTTGAACAGAGTCGCCACTTAACTTATTTAGGAAAATCAAGAAAACCTTTGAAACAATCTTTAAAGATTTAAAACAGAAAAAATCTTTAAGAAATAAGAAATCCGAGTAAGTGGTTCCTATTAATACTCTTGGAAGGGTGTTAAGGCACCAAGAGTATCCGCTAACTTGCGGTTGTCCGATCTGTTCTAAAACTAACTCTCTTCTTGACTAACTTTTTTAGAGAAGAGAAAAATAAAAATGGCAATTGATCTTATTAAATTTAAAAAAAAAGTCATTTGAGTGATGAAAACAACTTAAAAGAAACATGAGAGATTATATGCAAAATTTGGGAGAGAAAACAGTGATGAAATATCCATTTTTAGAACCTTTCTTGAAAAGAGGGCGGGGGGGGGGGGGGGGGGGGATTTTGCCAAGTCAATTGGAAAGTCCAAGTTTCATTTGATTTAATTAAGTTAAAACTTGATTTAATAAATTATGGAAACTCTACAGGGAGGTCAACAAGATTAGATAAAAAAAAAATGCTAAGGTTAGTAACAAATAATAACAACAAAGTATAACAAAAGGAAGTAATTGGATTTAGGCTTCTAGGCCCAAACCCGTCTATATTAGCCCTGTCCTAATCTAGTTTTTTAACCTTAAGAGTCCAAAACAGCTGCTGCAATATTCAGGGCTTAGCACTCTTGACCTGTAAATCAGTCCATTTGGGATTTGTAATGGGGTTGAGTCTCAGAATGCTAGGCTTAGGCCCAACGACATGCAGTGGGAGAAAATGGAGTCCGTTGAGAACTCGTCTGAATCACATGTGTCAAGAAAATAATAAGGATTAGGAAGTGTAACAAAAATCAAATGTGATTTGTAGCTGAATGACGAAATAAAGGCAGTTAAGGTAAAGCAATTCTTAGACCAACTTATTATATCCAAATATTGCTAAAGCTATGAGCCTCTTAAATATGTCACCAACAGTATCCTTATAAGGATGAAAAACATGGGAAAGACAGGTGCTCAAATTCAAAGCTTCAGATCAAAGTGCCTCAAAAAAAAGAATATAAAGGCGAAGGCAAGCAAAACTGGGAAGAACACCAACTCAACTCAACATATAGCCAACACACATGATCAATCGAAAGCTTAAAAAAGAAAGAGAATGAGGGGGAAATGAGGATAAGGATGCAGGAGTCATGGCAGGACGTTAAGTGAACTCTATAGCAAAATAGATTCTTAAATGATCAAATAACAACTATTTCATGAAGAACTCGAAAAGGAACGTCTAACAACAAAGCGACAGATTCAAAATTTCACCATCTTTACTTTAGGAACACTGAAACAAACATCAAAATTTCAAAAGGAATACAACATTTTCAAAAGCAAAACACCTGAATCAATCAAAAGCTCAATTTTTAAGGCAAGAATCAATATATAATGATACATCAGTTGAAGTAAAGAGGCAAAATGAGGACTGCAAGTATAGGAGTTTCTAAAGGAATGGCAATTCCTCTAAAGCGCGGCCACACTTAGAACTCAACTAGTCTTTTCTTTCATCACACAATATAAGAGAAATCAAATTCTCAAAATCATGAGACGGAAGCAGATTTGATTCATTCTTTGAAAAAAACGTCATTTCAGGACAAGAGGAAACTCACACTTATCAATTTAAATGGAAAGAGATGCCAAGAACACAACCAGCTAAGACTACCAATAGTTATAAAACATTTTAAAGAAAAACCACAATCACCAAATTTCATAAAGGAAATACAACAACATACCACATTCTCATCCTCATCCTCTCTTGGATAAGCTCAAGGTAAGCTTTAAACAATCAAAATAATCCTTGAGGGTTCATGGGACTTCTGATTTTTGGGACATATCCTCATCATTCCTTTGGCACTTGAGAAGCCAAAGGAATTCAAGAGGTAGTCCTACTGATGACACTACAAGCTAAGCAATGAAAGAAAATTGCAACAAACAACATTCAAGCCCCGAAACAAATTAGCAGCTGAAACAGGCGACAACGAGCTAACATGATAAGCTAAAACCACAACAAACAATTACTTAAACTAACACAGTAGATTGAAATCTGAAATAAGAAGCATTGAAAAAAGAAAGAACTTAATACAAGAAAACACTAAAGAAAACAGTGAGTTAGAAGTTTTCAAACAACATTAAGATGAAAACGATGAATTCTCAGAATTAAAACGAAAATTATGAAGCTAAACCATGAACAAAACAATTAGAGCAAAGTATTGTTTCAACAAAACAATATAACAATCACAAAAAATCCTATGACCTTTGAAGCCTCTACAGCACACAATCCCAGCATTCTCGCCTAGTGCGAGATTCCTCCAACGACTAAAAATACTATGTCACTAACAAGAAGACACCTATTAACAGTAAACTAAAAATGCGAGAGAAAGAGGGTGTTTACCTTTTTTGGGGCAGCAAAATAAGACTTCGAGCTTGTCAGAATCTTCTTGCCACCACCGGAACACCACTACTAATCGGAATTCTAGGCTCAAAGGAGTCTTACAAGAATTCCGAAAGAAAACTAACTAAAGGGGAAATCCCCAAGTTTGCTCAGAATGATTTTTTTTTTCCTATCTTCCAGGCTTCTCCCTCACTGATGAATAGTGAGGGGTTTATATAGGAATGGAATTGGGTTTGAGAAATCGATACCCACCGATGTGGGATGAGCAAGTTCGAGGGTTTTTTGGGAAATTTAGATGTGGGATGAGGTAAATTCCTCAAGAATATTCCTTACAGATAAGGATTGAAACATTGGCTTCGTACTAATGCCACTAATTTTTTGAAGGCAAAATTGGAGAAAAATGGAGATATTTCCACGTAGCCCTTTCCAAAACCTTCGTGGTACGGAGACCGTGCCTGGCACGTGCAGAGGTACGAATGGTACGAGGGTGTCGTCGTTTTGGTTGGTGAAGCCATCGGTGTTGTTGTCGTTTTGGTGTTGAGAGGAGGGTGTTTGGTTGGAGCTGCTGATATTATTTTGTTGTTGATGTCGTTGTTGGGTTATGGATGAAGAGGAAGGGGGGTTATAAGGGTATTGGGCCTGGAGCGGGTCATTGTTGTTGTGGGCTGGGTTGGGTATGAATTAAATGTTTGGCTGGGGTTCATAAATTAGGAAATTAAAGATTAGGAATTAGGCTAGTTCAAAGAATGGCCAATTGATTGAGAAATTAGCCAAATTAAAATAGGATTTAACCCAATAAAGTTTAAATATTCGAATTATTGCAATTGTAGTCAATTTAAATTACAAATGCGGTCATATCAATCAATTGACTAAATTTAAATGGAATTGAAACGCATCGGGCACCTAATTTAATTACGAGCTTCTCGATTTAATAAAATTCAAATAATTGGCTTTCTGAAATGATTTATTTCAAGATGAAAGCGGATTTAAATCAAATTATTCTTGATTGAATCAATTCTTAAAAGATAAACTCCCATCAGAAGACGATCTTAGTAAAAATGCATTTAAATAACAACAATCATGCAATCCTTATCATTTGAATGTGGAAATGCATGATCACTGTTCAAAATAACCAAATTATCCCGTAAAATCATTTAGAAAAAATCATAATTCGGATAAAATAAATATTTTAATTTTATTTAAAATCGGAGAAACTCAAACTAAACTAGATTATGGAGGGCAAAAATTAGGTGTCAACAAACATCAGCTAGCCGGGACCTAGAAGGCACAAAATACAGAGAGATTAGACCAGTAACAAGCTTTTCCCTGACCAAGTGACAATCAAGTTCGATGTGTATTGTGCGTTCATGAGCAATAGGGTTCTTGGAAATACTAACGGCAACTTGGTTGTCACAATGAATGAGGCACAGGAGCATTGATAGAAACACCTAGATTATCAAGCAAATGAACCAACCAAGTAAATTCAGTCACAATCTTCTGTAAAGCCCTGTACTCAGCCTCAACGAAAGACAAGGAAACAGTAGGCTATTTCTTGGACTTCCAAGAAATAGGACTGCCTCCCAAAGTGATAAAATAGCAGTGATAGACTTACGTGAAGTAGAGCAAGCATCCCAGTCAGAAGTAGAGTAGGCCTGAAGAGAGAAGTCTAGATAATTATTTAAGAAAATGTCCTTATCATGCTCCTTATCCAAATACCTCAACACATGATAACCAGCATGGAGGTGAGAAGTCCTGGGAGCATTTAGAAATTGACTTAAATATTGCACAAAAAAGAAACATCAGGCGTGGTGTGCTGTAGAAAATTAAGATTCCCAATCAATCTTCTAGAATAAGAAGAATCAGGAAGCAAATCACCAGATGCAGGTGTATGCTTTGAAGAAAGATCAAGGGGAACAACAACTGGAGAAGCAAAAGAGCAATGAAACTCAGCCAAAAGGTCCCTGGTAAACTTGTGTTGATGTATAACAACACCCTGAGGGACTTTGGAAACATTAAGGCCCAAGAAATAGTGCACATCATCAAGATCCTTAATCTTGAACTGAGAGTCCAGGAAGCACTTAAGAGAGTCCATTTCAGGCATATCATTACCAACCATCAAAATATCATCCACATACACAGCAAGTATAACAATGGAAGAAGTCGAACACTTAGTGAAGATGGAGTAATCATTAAGGCTAGACGAATAACCTCTGGAGATCAAAGCGCTAGATAACTTAGCAAGCCACTGCATGGAGGCCTGTTTTAGGCCATAAAGAGACTTCCTAAGTCTGCAAACTAAAGGGGAAGAACCAGAGAAGGAGGAAGCAACAGATAAACCAAGAGGAATTTTCATATAGACCTCCTCAGAAACGTCCCCATATAAAAAAGCATTATTGACATCTAGTTGGTAAACTGTCCAATTATGTTTCACATCAAGAGCAAACAGACATTTGATAGTGGTAAATTTGACCAGAAGGGAAAAAGTCTCATTATAATCCAAACCAGGTTTTTGAATATCATCTTTCACAACGAGTCTTGTTTTAAATCTCTCAATGCTACCATCAACTTTCAATTTGATTTAATATACCCATTTACAGTATATAGCTTTCTTATGAGGAGGTAAAGGGATAATATCTCAGGTCTGATTAGCCTCTAAATCTTGGAATTCTTTTAATATAAATCCTATCAGCAGGATTTGATACAGCCGGATGGTAAAATAAAGGTTCATATAAACATGCCTCAGAGAAAGTGGTGGAAGTGGAAGGATCAGAGTAACTTATATAGTCTTTAAGGTGAGTTTGAGTAGAAACCTATCTAGTAGACCTCCTAGGAGGAAGGGGTCGATTAGGGGAGGAAATAGGAGGAGGAAAAGTAGGAGAGGATGATGCAGAGATAGAACTGGGAGAAGATGTGGTAGAATTGAGAGGATCAGAAAAATGACATGAAAATACAGTAAGAGGGGGAAAGAACTGGGAAGGAGAAGAAGTAGAAGGGAAAATATGTTCAACAAATGAGAAATCCCTAGAATAGAAAAATAGACATGCTATGTAGATTTAGGATCTTGTAAGCCTTCTTGCCAAAAGCATATCCTAAAAAATAGAAGTGATTACTCGAGGTTGGAGCTTATCTCTAAGGGAAGGAGGCACAATTGCATAGGATAGGCAGCTAAATGATCTAAAATGAGCATATGAGGGAGGATGGCCATATAAAACCTCATAAGGAGCTTTATTGGAGAGTATAGTGGAAGGGAATCTATTAATCAAATAGGTGGCAGTGAGAACACACCCTCCGATATTTTGTAGGTAGTTTAGATTGAAAAAGAAGAGCTCTAGAAGTCTCTAAGAGATTTTTTTTTATTTCCTTTCAACTACTCCATTTTGTTGAGGGTGTGAGGATAGGAAGTCTGATGTATAATGCCAAGAGATGAGAGAAACTGAGCATGAGAAAAAGCAGAACCAAGTCCAAAAGCATTATCAGTCCTAAGGGTTTGAATAAAGGTGTGGAACTGAGTGGATACCATAGAAAGAAATGCCTTGATAATAGAAAAAGCATTACCTTTGCAGAAAAGAAGGTAGGTCCAGGTCATCATACTTTTATCATCTACAGTAGTGAGAAATTACTTGAAACTATTGTAGGTAGGTGTATGATATGGACCCCAGAGATTAATATGAACAAGTAGGAAAAGAGAATTAGATTTGGAAGACTTCTCTAGAAAGGGCAACCTTTGTTGTCTAGCCATGGGGTATATAGGACAAGAGAAAGATTGCCTATTTGAGAATTTACAAGATAAGTGGTGTATGGAAAGCATTTTTACAAAGGGTAAATGACCCATTCTTTGATGCCAGAGAATATCAATGTTATTCATTGAAGAATTAGAATTACAATCTAAAAAGGCATCAGACTGAGCAACATCAGAAACAGTAAAAGTAGAATGAGGAATTTTACATATAGAGAATGCAAAGATACATCAGAATTAGATCGAAGAAACTAAAGTAGGGAAAGTAGTAGGGGAAGTGGAAGCAACAACTTCAGTAGGAAATGCAACTGCTGGAGCCAAAGAAACTCTCAGAATCTATAGGCCATGTTCAGCTTTACCAATCTCCAATGGGCTCTTCAGAGAAAGGCCTTGTAGATTGCAAGAGAATATGGTAAAAAGAGCAGAACAATTGAGTTGAAAAAGAAGTTGATTTTGAAAAATTAATTATATTGGAAAGAAGGTACCAAAAGGACTTTATGGAGGACAAATCAGGAAATAGAACCAACGAAACAAAAGAAGTTACCCTAATCTTATATCCATTAGGTAAGGTTACAGGGGAAGGAAAAAGTAAGGGTTGTATGTTTTGGAAAAGGTATTTGTGAGGAGTCATCTGATTGTTGCACCAGAATCCAAAATCCAAGAACTAAAATCCTCATGTATAGCATGACACATAATGTGACCATAAAGTCTACTGACAGGATTAGAATGCCAACCTACAAAGTTTGCATGGACTTAAGAAGGACTGCCCTGATTAGCATATAAGATTTGAACACTATGGAAAAGTTTCATGAGGTGATCATATTGTTCTTTAGAAAAACCGAGTGGAGGTAGTTTAGTCTGGGCAACATTAGTAAGAGAAGAGTCAGCAGGGATTGTTACTGGAGCACAAACAACAAACTTCTTCCTTTTAGTGAACTTGAACTCAGTTAGGAAGCCATGAAGTCTATAACACTTGTCAATAGTGTGCCTAGGATTCTTGCAATACTTGCAGAACATATCACTCTTTATGGAATCAATGGAAACTCTCTGAGTGAAAGATTTGGTGTGGTGGATAAAAGGTGTATTATATGGTCTAGGGTTAGAGCTAGAGCTTGTAGAACAAGACATTGAATCAGAGGAGAAGGAAGGGGGATCAGAATAAACCTCTTTCTATTTTTCATCCCCAATCAGAATAGAATAAGCCTTCTCAGTTGTGGGAATAGGAACCATCATAAGAATATTGCTCTTTACTGTAGAATAGCTCTTATTTAAACCAGAAAGAAATTGGATTAGTTTCAGCTAATTCATGCATAGCCCCCACATGTGCATGGTCTGCCAATGGACAAAGACTGTAACTCATCCCAATGACCTTTGAGTTTGGTGTAGTAATAAGCAATATCGGAAGACCCTTGAGAAGTGGAGGAAACAGCTCTTTGCAGACTATAATATAAGTAATATTTGCAACACTATATCTATCCACTAGATTATTACAAGCTTTTCTAGAAGTTTAATAATAGAGTACAGTTTTAGCAATGTCTTTAGAGAGGGCATTCATTATCCAAGTCTTCACCATATGATTGCACCTTTCCCAATGGCAAAAAAATTGTGAAGTAGGATTAGATTAAGGAAAAGTTCCATCAATCAACTGAATTTTATTTTTTACGGACAAAGAGATAAGCATTCCCTTCTTTCATTCTCCAAAAATCATTCTATTGAAAGGAACAGAAACTAGTAGAGTTCCAGGAGTATCAGAAGGATGGAGATACATTCAAATTAGAACTAGTAGTGGTTTGGGAACCACTTGGAGTTTCAACAATAGCATCCATATCTAAACAAATAGCAATAGGGCACTATAAAACAAGATAAATACTTCAAAAATATGTAAGTAAGAATAGATATCACCAGACGCATTGAAAATCACAGCGAAGGGAGAATCCTAGCTCGCAATGAAGCCAAAATGAAAACCATCGGCTGAAATGTATACATGAATGAAAACCCTAGGTTGCAATGAGCATAAATCGCGAAGAAAACCTCAAAATCACAGATCAACAAGGATAGAAAAAATACCCAAACCAGAAATTCCAACCACAAAACTTTAGATAATGATGCGGAATACCAAAAAATCGCTCTGATACCATGTTAATTTATAAAGAAAACTACTAGAACTCAAGGAATTTCCATAGAGGAAACCCTAGTTTTGAGCTGATGAGAGAGAAAATATTTGGAAAATATCTTTCTTCTTTTTATCAAATGAAAACTGAATCGTCAAACTTACAAGAGAGAGAAAACTAACCTATATATATAAAGAATCCACACAATATAAACATTAAATGGACTAACTAATTAAATCAACCCGGGCCAAAATCTATTGGGTCAGTAGGAAGTGGGCCAAGTAAACTAACACCTAGCCTACTACTATTTATTAGTTCTCTATTTGCCCGATTTTGGTCGCATGCCCTATTCCATGGATCCCAGACATAATGTGCTAATTTTCTATTTATATCCTCCAATAGCCTATTTTCATTCATAACAATACTTCCATTCCTGAAGAGAACCTTGTCCTTAAGGTTTGTGTAGAGTTGCACTGGCATCATAATGGTGAGCTTGACAATAGTCAAATGTGTTCCAAGCAAGATGTTCTCTGGCAACCAATCATCTTGAGAAAATTTTGTAAAAATATAATTCTTTATGATCATATACCCTATATAATCAGAGTGCTCTTAGTTTGGAGCAGCAATTCTTTTAAAATTGAAATGAGTTGGTAAGAAAAAAATTGTTGCAACTTGGACTTGGTGAGCAGCAATATATGAAGAAGGCCTTCTTTGAGAGGCTAACATGTTGAGAGCACTCCTTATCGAAACAAAAAGCTGCAAAATTGAAACATGCTAGGGAATTGTTATAAAAAGTGATAATCTACCTTAAGAAGAAATTGAGTGCAAATCTATGGCCGCATAACCCAAGCAAAGAATATTGTTTAATTCCATGAGGTACATGGTTATTGTATCATAGAGTAATCAATCAGCAAGTTTGTCAATAGTATAATCAGATGCAACCAGAATTTGGACAAAGTCAAGATTTTTATTTTTCACAGACAACAACATAACCAAGTCCCCGTACAAGTTCCTACTATTTACATGAGCACCAATCTCAGTCAGAGATGAACTATAATTAGAATATCCATGAAAAGCAACAAAGGTATATCCAAAATGATGCAGAACATTGTCGAATTCAACCTGTCGTTGCCATGGGGACTTGTAACAATGACTTGAACGCTTTGGCTTCCAACTTGCATAAAATGTCAGGACCTCATCAAATGACTTGGATTGAAAAACAACCTTACAACCATTGTGAATGGAATCCTCCATGTCTAACATTTTTTTCTGGTTTATTGGTGTTCATTGTCACTAGAATACTCATTAATGCAAGTATCAATAGATTTGTGTAAACCTTCAAATGTAGCTACATCGAAGTTATGGATGACATCTAGTGATCCATTTGGAACTATAAATAGATTAATGAGGAAACATCTATCACAACCAATCATTTTTCTGGTAACATAGTCAATGAACAATACCAGTGATCCTGCTGATATTGGTCCCATTAGTCTATTTATCTTTTTGCATAATGATGACCCTACTAGAAATTCAAGAACAACTGCCCTAGTCATAAAATGTTCCAAGTGCGTCTACACCACATCATGAAAATTATAGTTTGAACTTTTTAACAACTTAGTAGCCGAGGCTTTGTAAGAGTCCACCACCAATCAAGGAACCAGGTCCTTGAATGAACAGCAGACAATCAATTGCATAAACAAGAAAGGTAAAAGAGAAATAACAATAGCATAGGATATTTACGTAGAAACCTCCTTGCTTATGGGAGTAAAACCATGACCTACCTCATAGGATTTCTCAATCACTTCACTAACTTCAGGCAATGTTTAATTATAGACTCTTATAACCACATGATTATCCTCTTAATCCCTACCCTCTTGCAATAGCTCTATTATAAGACTGCATAGTAATTACTTTATTTCTAACTTGCTTGACCAAATAACTCTAACTGATGCAAATCTGGCTAACTCTAGCCCAACTATCAACTAACTCTAGTTGATATATTCTGAATGCAACAGACAAAATAATTAATCAAACACCTACACAAACTTCACATAGGAAGTGTAGGTTACAATTTGGGACAGATTATAAAGACTCGATAACAATAAGAAATAAGAGCCAACTTGAGTTGAGTGCGAGCAGGTCCCTTGTTGCTGATGAGACTTTGAATATAAGAAGCAATTTGGGCTTTTGCAGAAAGAGTGATTTCCTTTCTTGAATTTAAAAACTAGGTTTTGCTTGTCACATCCTTCTCGATAGATAAAAGAGATGAAAACTTAGGCCCAACTCTATTGGTCGAGGTTGAAAAAGCTGCAACGCCTCTATTATGGTGCCATCAACTTTCCTCCAAAAAGTAGAGCTAACAATTGTACAGTTGACCGCCAAAAGTTCATCTGACGGATGAACCTGTTCCCATGTTAGTTTGTAAATCATCAAAACTGTAAGAACAGTAAACAAATTTGAACTAAGTCCCTTCACTAGTTTGTCGGTCATCAAAACCAGCATTGTACCAGTAACCATCTCAAAATTGTCCATAGGGTGAAATACACCATAATATAGTGCAATAGACAAGTAGTGTGATTTATTCAAATTCACTTTGATCATCTCTTCCATGGTAAACTATGATTGGGTTCCTTTGATCCAAGGATCATAAACTCTAGTTGCTTTCTTAAGTGCTTCCGTAATAGATGAAAATAGGGGTGGTTCCTCGTGTCCGATGGTTTGTTTAATAATCTAAAGGACCATCTTGTGAAAGCAGATATCTACTAGGAATTTCATCAAAAAGTTCCCTAACGGTTTCTAACCTCTCCTCATTTATCATCATAAACTAGTGACGCAGGAGGAAAAACCAAAATAGATCAAACAAACTACCAGCATTTTAGTAGTAAAAAAAGTAGCTAGCATACTAATAAATCCTACCAACCCTGGTTGGGTGATATTAGGAACAATCACTTTGGTCCTTGTGCAGTCATCAGGTTCAATAGGCTCACCTGGATCAAATAGACGCTCGATGAATATATGCACACGCATAAATGTGCCTCCATCAAAAAGCAAGATATCACTCTTTTGCCAGAGAGAGTCGATTACATCATGTCCAACCAAAGATTGCCCAGCTCTTGGAGAATAACTATCAAACACCTGTTCCACATCAGTTTGTAAGTTCTCTTCATCTTCATTTGTTATTACGCTACCTTCTCCATTACTAGTGACCAATGGAAGTCCATAGGCACTAATAATAATATAGATTCCCATAAATTTTGGTCTCGTACTCCATATTATTGTTGAGAATTGGAAAAATATTCTCGAGGTCATCTTTCGTAAGAGATAACTCTGGAAAAGCTAGCTCGCCCCTTTGAGGAAAATTATCATACACCTTATCATCGTATGTTACTGAAATTCCCTCAACTGGTTCATCAATCTCCAAAACTAGAATGCCGGAGACAGGATCGGAGTTGGATGGATCACCAAAGTCCAAAACTAGGGCTTCACAGACGGGAACAGATGTGAGTGTCATAGGCAAGTCAGGATCCTTCATATCTTCAAAAGATGAGTCCACGTCTGAAAGGGCCTGATCAGCAAAGACGGATTGGGAGCAAGAGGATAATATATGTTGGACATTGTCGAGTTTGCTGAGCATGTAAGTGAAATTTTCATCCAACTTGCGCATTAGGTCAATGACGATGTTGACGTTGTTATGGATCATGTTAGAATCATTCCAAAAATACAATGCTAATTTCTGGTAATCAGAAAATTGCTTGTTGCGGTACAACCACGAAAACCAGTCATAAGCAGCACCATCGAGATAGAAGAAAGCAAAAGGTAATCAATCCTTCTCGGAAAAGCCAAGACAAGTGAAATACCACTCAGCCTGAAAAACTCCAACAACCTATTTCCATTCATAACAAAAGTACAGCTCAGGATAGAGAACAGTAGCTTCCTAGTATGACAAATCATAATAGTATCCATACAGAAATCTCAAAGTAATACAAATATGAGTGTGGTGACACACAGGCTTTTAAGAAACACAAAACCCAATTAACTGAACCAATTTTAGAAAATGTATGATGATGTAGTTTATTTTTTACATCTTAGAAACTTGCTTTCAATTCAGACAAAAGATTGAGGTTCTAAGATCCTTTCTTCATGGATTTCAACCTGGTAATAGACAAAATAGGAAACTACATCTTTCTTAGGAAACAGGAGAACTGTACAGACTAACCTTGAATGAAAAAGAATGATCATATTTGATGTGAGGCCAAAAATATATATATTTAGTCATTATTTGCCTCACATTTAGTATTTTATTTGTTCTTTTTCTAACATTGATTTTATGGATTGTGCTTAATATTATATTTTAATGTCTAGGATTAAATTGATGTGAAGATGAAGAGAATTGGAGCCAAAACGAATTAAAGATGGAAGATTATATAAGGAAATCAAGCAGGCAGCTTAATGGATTGAATAAAATATTTTATTAATATTTCCATACTATCAAACATTAGGCAGAAACTGAATTGAAAACAAGAAAGAAAAAAGTTGGTTGCACAGGTGGAGCATTTTAAAGCTAAAGAATAAAAGCTAGAGGCGACGTACAGTGAAATTAACGCCTTGAGTCTCGCGGCACGGAGGCAATCCAGTTCGAATCTGAATTTTCCTAGTCTATTTTGGATTCAGTTATTTTATTTGGGGCTTTTTTCGACACCTATAAATATTCCAAAAAATCAATGTTTACACAATTTTTGACCTAGAGAGAGCTAGAAGCCGCTGTGGAGGCCAGAGAATTTTGGTTCTATCTTTTCTTCTCCTTTATTATTTATTTTTATGTTGTTTCTTTGGATGATTTGTTGTAACTGCTACATGTCTATGTGGAGTTAAACTTCTCGCTCTAGGATTATGATAGTTGACAACGTGATTGTTTAGTAACTACTTGATTCGATTTATTTGATTATCATTATAGTTGTTCTTATATTCTTGTGCTTACTATTTTAATGCTTAGCTACCATTAAAATAAATTTATATTCTTATTGTGAACTCGGAAGAAGAATCAGTGGGATAGAACAATAAATATAAGGAGTAAGATCCTTACTTTTATAAAATAAAGAATTGATTTGTGGCTAGGATAGAAATATACCTAGATCCCCTTACTTGGTTACAAAATGGAAAGATATATAAATGCATTCGGATTGGTTTATCACATCCCCACTTAACGATATAGTTGTGAGGTCAATCGAAATAGACGATTATAGGCTCGTAAGACCATGATCATATAATCAACCCCGTAAATCAGCAACTAGAAAATCAAATAAGTTGATGAAATCAACCATTGTCTAATACTCATTTGTCATGGACTGAGGTTTATTAGATGCAAACACAGTTAATACATTTTCTTGACAAATAGAAGATCTTTCATCTTACCTTTTCAAGTATGATAATTACTACCATTCAAACACACCATCTTTCTCATATTCGGCTCCATCATTAAAGTCGACAATCAATAAAAACCAGTGTTTTGATACCACTTTATTGGAAAAAAACAAGGCACTAACAAAGAATGCGCAACAGGGTAGCATCGGAAGAATACTCAAGTATAAACTTTTTCTTTCAATTTGAAACAAGAGAAGATAAATAAACACAAGCACAATGATAATAAGGCAGCAAGTATATCAACCAAAAGAATATGGCAAGGACAAAATAAAATCAATGAAACAAAGATTTACGTGGAAAATCATTCAGTGTGAAGAGTAAAAAATCACAGGACCGAAAGCTTCATTATAATCACCAAGAGTTATAATAATGTTCTCCAAAATGGCCACCAAAGAAGTGTCAAACAACAAGCAACAATATATAAAGCACAACACCAAAAACTAGAACTAAAGGAGCAAAAGCACAGAATATGCCGCTATTGTTCATGGATACAAAACTGGAGCTGCGGGGCACAAAATCCAACTCTGTCAGTTCCTAATCAAAGATTGAGATGAGATGAACAATCTTTCCAAAAATTAGCTCAATCAGATAAGAAACAAAGCGGGAATCGCAATTTGAAGTTGACTATTTAGGGCTGAAATTAGGTGCGAAAATTTGCTCTATTTTCTCTCTATGGCTGCTGAAACTCTCTTTGTGGATACTGAAAATAAGATCTAAAAAAAGTCTTATATATATGCCCCATAGTAATGGGCCTATGGGTAAAAGTGGGTTGGTCCAAATTGGATTTTTATTTATCCACATAGGAAAGGGAAAAGACCCATAGCCTAACAACAAATTCCAAGTAAATCTAGTTAAAGTATGAATATTTTGTCTTGTCAAAGGAAGGTTAACAAAAATATACTTTGTAGTTGCACATAGCTAAAAGAATATGCTTTCTATTTCAACTTAACAAAAGCAGGATAACCGGTAATATGATTTACTATGAGTACTTTTGAGAATAATAGGAATGTAAATGAAAAATTCTTAGGTGGTTTAGTGGATAAAAGTAAGCCACTGATCATATTAAAGGTCAAGAATGAACATAAAATCAGATATAAAGTTGTAAACAGTCCAAATCCAAATGAAAAGAGATATTTATATAGTTATAACATAAGATAAGGTGTGCCAAATATTAGACGGATATGCCAAGCTCATTTTCTTTTGCAGTTCTACTACAACAAACCTACTTTACAACTATCTAGTAGTGTCAAAATTAGCTTAAAACAGTCTATCAGAACTTAACTCAGTTATCGCCAAAGCAGAGATGTTTTGGTAGCCATACTTCCAACTATAATCTTAGATGTGTCCACTTACATGTTCTGGACAAATACACAATTAAATACTCAAATAGTGAAAAAAAACTTTAAATAAAATGCCATTACATGTTTTCTCCCAAAATCTAGAGAATTTCAGCAATTCACCAATGCCCTACAATGATCTATTCTTCATCTTCCTCACTCGACTTTCATCAACCTCGTTTCCCCTACTACATGCAAGTCCAATTGTTTGTTTTCTCATGAGTCTTCAAATTTATAACAAACTGCAGAGCATAAAGACATTACTGAAAGACTTTGCAGGTGGTTTCTATAGGAAAGACGAAGTAACTCATATTTTGCCAACTCTAATGTAGAACATAAGACAACTAAAACAGATAACTGAGCATAAATATATTACTAACCTGATAATGGCAATATTCTATATATTAACAGGTATACTGACTATATAGTCCCCCATGCCAAAAATATTGCAACATATAAAAAAAAATTCTTTCATATGCTACTTCTTACAAGTTGTCCAAAACATCAAAGATATCTTCTGTTTGAACTAAGCATTCTTGTTTACACCAAAAATAATAGAGCGCTAAGCAATTTATCATCAGGTTCTATATGTAGCATTGTTTATCTTCAAAACATCTCTGATTTCTATCTCTCCAAACTATCCACCAAATACATGCAGGGACAGTCCTCCATCTCTCCTTTTGCCTAGACAATTGTCTTTTTCTGTCTCAACTATCTAGTGCATCTTTTGTATTACCTGACATCACCTACCTGATTCCTTTCAAGTTGATGAAGATTCTCCATATCTGATATGCCCAATTGCAATGTAAAAAGAGATGGTTGACTGTCTCTAGTTGTTCTGCACATAAAAAAGCATTTGGAACATAAATTGAAACCCTTACTTCTCAGTTTTTCATGTGTGAACACTACTTCTCTGACCACCAGCCAAGAAAAGCAGGCCACTTACAATGGGATCTTCACTTTCCATATCATTTTCCATGGCCAACAGGCTACTTGGTTGTTGACACTGCTCAAAATCTTGTAAGCCTCTGCCACCTCTAAATTTCCTTGAGAGTTTCTGTGTCTGTAGTTCCAGTAATACCCTTAAATTGATTAAAACATTATAGGACTCTGCTATCTTTCCCCGTTCTCTATCATTTAGATAGCTTACCAATGTTAGGTTCCAATCTTGTTGAGACCACACTTTAGGAACTGTTGCCTCTAGTTGTTGACTTAAGATGAAAATGTCTGGAAAGAGCTGTTGTATACCTTGCCCAATCCAGTAGTCCTTCCAAAATGATATTTTCCTACCATTTCCCACTTTCAGCCTTATATTGTTCCATAATTTTATCCACAAGTTCCTGGTAGATCTCCAAAGGCTACAACAATAAGGGATAATAACTTGATTTGTGATCCAGCTGCCCCTCCTCCCCATATATCTTTCTAATAACTTCTTTCCCCAGAGGCTCTTCATTTGAAGCATATCTCCACACTCATTTCAACATCAAGCTCTGATTTTGAGCCTTCAGGTTCCTTATACCCATCCCTCCCTCCTCTCTTTTAACATAATATTCCATTTGACTAATGAAACTTTTTTTAATCACAATTGCCCTGACAAAAGAAGTCATTTCTTAAGGTGTCAATTTCTCTTAATCATACTAGCAGAGACTGCAAATGAGGACATCATATAAGTTGGTAAAAAATCAAGCATACTATTTATGAGTGCCAATCTTCCTCCCCTAGATAAATATTGTATCTTCCAATTTGACAACTTCTCTCATATTTTTCTATCACTCTACTCCATATCCCCATGGACTTGCTCTTTGCTCCCAGAGGCACAACCAAGTACATTGTGGGTAACTCTTCAACTTCCCCTCCCAAAATGGAAGCTAACATATTAATTTACTCCACATTATTAACTGGATGAATGAAGCTTTTCCCCTAGATAATATGGAGCACATAAATGGCTTTGAAAATGATTGGAAAAGCCCTCGGTACCTCAGTTGTTCCATGTCAGCTCCACAGAAGATCAAAGTGTCATTTGAATACTGTAGGTGAGAAATTTTCATATTGTTGTCAACTCTGGTGCTAACCTCAAAGCCCTTATTTTCAAGTTTGTTGATTTGGTGCATGCTCAATAACAATAACAAATAGTATTTCCACAACAATACTTATCTGAGGACTGTTCCATAGTTGGCTAAACAAAAAAAATCTTTGAAATAGAACTCCCGTTGTTCAAACCTTTTTGACAGATAAGATAAAACTGAAGTGTAAGAAATATTGATATCAAAACAGTAAAGGTGTGCAGTAGAGTGTAAAGGGACCATCGTCTAAATGTGGACATTCTTGTTAAATATGATAATATTATGAGATAATGTAGATATGAGAATATCTCAATAATTAGATAGCATAGATATGGGAATATCCCCAAATCCCCATAATTAGGCACTAAAAATATTGTGTAATATTCATATTAGTTTCCTTCCTTATGTACATTCTCTGTAATACTATTTAATCCCACTAGCTTGAGGGAATAATCAAGACACTAATTTCCAAACTCTCTTCTCCCTCTAATTTTTCATGGGATCAGAGCCCTTCTTTCTCTAATTTCCCTTCATTTTCTCAAAGAAGATTCTGCAAAAATAGAACCACAGAAAGAGATTCTACAAATAGAATTGCAGAAACAGGAAAAAAAATCTCTATCAGCTTTTGTTACAGCTGGTTTCTACATCTTTTTGGTGATAAATCATGCCTCCACACGATAATGACAATCCTAGATACACAACAAATGTGGCTCATAATGGAAATTGTATTTTGCCCACACTTGATTTCAGGAATGGATCATCTATATCTATCACTTTAACTGCAGCAGACTATATTGACTACCTACAATACAAAGCATCAAGGCAATAATTAACTTCATTAGTTGCTTGTACAATGCAACCTGATAAATCTTTTGCTTATGTCATAAAGTCTTCATCTCAGGAATAATAGATTCTTGATTTTGGTGCTTCTGACCATATTTTTGGCAACAAAAATACTCTCTCTTCTCTTACTACCCCTTCTATCCTCTCTACTATGACTTTGGCTAATGGATCAAAGACTGTTGTAAAAGGAATAGGTATAGCTTACCCTCTGCCTTCCATATCTTTAAAATCAGCTCTTTTTGCACCTGAATATCCATATAATCTTATTTCCATTACCAAATTAACCAAAAATTAGAAATGTGTTGTAACATTTCTTGATGATTTTATTCTTCCGTAGGACCAAAATATGGGATGAATAATTGGAAAAGGACATGATTCACATGGATTGTACCTGCTATCCACCCCACAACTACATGTTGCTTTCACCTCCATTACTTCCTCTGAATTGCTCCATAATTAACTAGGTCATCCGAGTCTCTTGAAACTACAGAAGATGATTCCCAGGTTATCTAGTTTGTCTTTGTTCGAATGTGAGTCGTGCCAGCTTAAGAACTCGTTCCTCTTTCCCAAAGCATGTCAATAATAGGGCCACCTCTAAGTTTGAAATTGTTTATTTAGACATATGGGGTCCAAGTCGTGTTAGTTCTTCCTTAGGGTTTTATTATTTTGTGACTTTCATTGATAGTTTCAAGTATCTTGGGTCTATGATTCAGGGGAATGGAGAAATTTACGAGGATATCATGCACCGTATTGGTGCAGGATGGTTGAAATAGAGGCTCGCTTCGGGAGTCTTGTATGATAAGAAGGTGTCTCCCAAGCTTAAAGGTAAGTTCTACAGAGTGGCAGTTCGACCGGCTATGTTGTATGGAGCGGAGTGTTGGCCAGTTAAGAACTCTCATATCTAAATATTGAAGGTGGCGGAGATGAGGATGTTGAGACAGATGTGTGGACTTACTAGGAGAGATAGGATTAGAAATAAGATTATTTGAGAGAAGGTGGGAGTGGCTTTGGTGGAAGACAAGATGTGGGAAGTGAGGTTGAGATGGTTCAGGCATGTGATGAGGAGGTACATGGATGCCCAGTACAGAGGTGAGAGAGGCTGGCTATGGATAGTTTTAGACGGGGTATAGTTAGGCCCAATAAATATTGGAGGGAAGTGATTAGGCATAACATGGAGCAGTTACAGCTTACGAAGGACATGACCCTTAATAGAAAGGTGTGGAGGACACAAATTAGGGTAGAGGGTTAGTAGAGGAGTGCTTTGTTGTAGATGTACCTGTAGTCATAGTATTATGCATGTGTCTTGTAGTTTCTTGTTCGTGGTGTTTTGGTGATGTTTGTGATTTTTGGATAGATAGTTTATAGTATTACTCCGTGGGTGTCTTGTTTCTTTTATTATCTAGTCGTGTTACCCCATTTTGTTATTTGTTTTATGTTTTTTTGCTTGTTATATTATTATTTGTCCTGAGCCAGTGGTCTATCTAAAATAGCCTCTCTACTTCATCTGAGGTAGTGGTATGGACTGTGTACACTTTACCCTCCCCAGACCCCACTTTGTGGGAATACACTGGGTATGTTGTTGTTGTTGTTGTTGTGACTTTCATTGATGACTATTCTCGGCGCACATGGTTATTCTTAATGAAAAATTGATCTGAGTTATTCTCTATCTTTCAGAAATTTTGTGCTGAACTTCGCAATCAATTTGGTACTTTCATTAAGAAGTTAATCAGTGATAATGCCCGAGAATATTTATCCACCTCTTTCTCTTCTTTTATGTCATCTCATGGCATATTGCAATTGTCTTTTTGTGCACATACTCCTCAACAAAATGGAGTCGTTGAACGTAAGAACAAACATCTAATTGAAACAGCTCGAACAATGTTCATTCACAATCATGTCCCTTTACGTTTTTGGGGTGATGCCATTATTACTGCCTGTTATTTAATTAATCGTATGCCTTCTTCTATTTTACAGTACAAAAGTTCACACTCAATCCTATATCCGGACCATAATTTGTTTCCCCTTCCTTCACGTGTGTTTGGTTGCACCTGTTGTAACACCCCGTATCTTCCTAACCCTACTTGACGACATTAAATAATGTTTACTTAGGTGTTGAGAGCTATAAGTACGTATTTGGTAATGTTAATGAGGAGAAAATTGAAATTTAGCCTCGTACGGGTGGTTAGCCCTTCATAAGAGGTGTTTTCTGATTTTTGTGGCCCATTTGTGGGGTGCGAAATGAGGCTAAAAGGACCTCTAAACAAAGGATATTAAGGTTAAGAAGTAAGTTAAATAATAGGACTTGAAGTATATAACCAAACCCGCGAAGAAGAGTCGAAAAACAAAATTTTCAGAAAATTTAAGTAAGGGGCGCATTGGGGAGCGTGCCACGCCGCTTTGGGCCAAATTTTTGTGCCCAGAGGCAGCAAGCTGGCGCGCCCAAGGGTGTGCCACGCTGGTTTTTCCACTTTTTCGAAAGTTGGAAATTTTCTAAGTCCCAAGGGTATCCGGGGACGTACCGAGCCGATTTTTGTTACGTTTCTTCTACAACCATGAGTATATACATGAAATGAGGCAATTATTATATTGGTATGATAAAATTACTCGAGAACGAATTTGGGCGTCAAAATGACGATTTTACCCTTCTGGTCAAAATAGGCCATACGTGGCTAGAATCACTTGTTTTTGGGATTGAGGCTACGGATATGAATAGCATGAGTGGAATATTATTGTAACACGTATGAGATGATTTAAACACCAGAAATTATTGATTTTATTGGGTTAAGTGAATTGGACCCAAAAAGGACCCAAAAATGAAAAGAAAACATGGCCCAAAAATGGGTCAAAAGACCCATTCTTGCATTGACATTATAGAATACCACATTAAATGCCAAGAGTGGATAAGGATGGAAATTAAGGGCCTATATAAAGGGCAAAAGGGCTGATCTTTGGTTCATTTGAAAATCTCATGCCTTTTTAGATATTTTCTCAAACATTTCTCTAGTTCCAAACCCTAAAGCAAATATTTCCTTTGGGACTCTTTGGCAAAGATCATCCTATTCCAAGCCTTGGTAAGTATTTATTCTCATGGATTAACATATTATATGCATGGGAGATTATGTATATCATGATAGTTGTGTTGGCAAGGTGGTGAATAGTGTATTTTTGCTTTTGGTGAAAGATGTGCCATCTTTGTGATTTGAACTTGAAAAGAGACTTGATGTCTCGATGAAAGAGCATTGTAGGGATAAAATATGAACATGTATGGTGTTATTATGTTATTAAATTTGTTATTTTTCTATAAGTGTAAATTGGGGGATTTTGGCCGATATGTGCTATGAGGTGTATTAAGGTAATTTGATGGATTATTTGTGATGTGATATGGATAAGAAAGTGTAAAGGAGAAATGTTGTGGTGAAATGTATTGATTATCATGTATTGGTCAATGTTGGTAATATTATGGGATTTTTGGAATAATAAGTTCATCAATGGGTTTGTCAAGGGGAAATGACATGTTTAAAGGCAAACATGTAACTCATTGACATTGTATGCATTTGTAAAGTAGTTGATGGTTAATGTTGGTTCCGTTATGTATTTGTGTTGTAGAGTGACACGTAAAGAAGGAGCGGGACTATTATATGCACATTTAAGATTGTATAATCGTATTGAGGATACAAGGTATGTAAGGTTACTCTTTCCGTATTCTTCTACACCATATTGTTCGCATTGATGTTAGGCTTGTCCTATTCTTAGATGACTTATGATTTGCGTATCTCTTATTCCTTGATTGAAGTTCCAAAGTGGTTATAATGTTGTCGATTCTAAAAGAACTATCTCAAAGAGAGTTGGATGTAAGAAAAATCTATTTATTCTTGAGAAGTATTTTCCCAATCATGTCATGTTCCAAGGTCTCATGTTATTGTGATTATCTTTGTACCAATCTCTCACAAGTCAAAAGTTCCAATAATGTTGTAGTTACCAAAAGAAACTGTTTCAAGGGAAGTGACGGCATAAGGAGAATCTATTCATTCTTAAGTCACATATTCCTTATTCATTAGTCGTTGTTGTTCATAAGTTACATAATTACGGACATGTTCCAAAAGTCCCAATAATGTTATGTTCCACGTTCTAATAATGTTTCAACCACCAAGTATCAATCTCATGTGTGCTTCCAAAAATGTCATGATCCTCAATATATTAATCTCTCATAAGGGTTAAAGGATGAAGTAAGGTAAAATTATGAGTGTATCCATGGGGTGAAATAAACACCTTCATGATGATATCCATGGGGTGAAAGAACACACCTTCATGATGACTAACCCAACATAATGGGTGTATCCATGGGGTGAAAGAACACACCTTCATGATGACTATCCCAACATTTTGGGTGTATCCATGGGGTGGCATGAACACCTTCATGATGGTATTATTTTCCCACTGATCAGTTGGGCCCAGGCAATATATAATTAATGACTGGCATGCAAGTAAGAAGAGGTACAAAAATGAAGTAAGTATCGAAAGTAATGCACGCAGTTCCAAATATATAGATTGATGGCTTATCCATAATGGGCATGTCCCTTGTGATTATTTTTCCATGAAAGTTCTTATATACTGATTCAGTTTCATACAGCCTTACATACTCAGTACATTCTTTGTACTGACCCCTCTTGGGGGATTTACCTTACTTGCTGCAGGCGCAGGTACTAGTAGACCTCCACTGTAGGTTGCGGATCTTTTGCGGACTTTTGGTGAGCTCCAGTTGGTTTGGGGCTTCCTGAGTTGCTATGTACATTTATTTTGGTATTGTATATGAGTATAGAGCGGGGTGTTGTCCCGACTCTAAGTTTGTCATAGTTATGTATTTCAGCTAGAGGCTTTTGTAGACATATGTGGGTATGTGTATGATGGTGAAAGAAAGAGATGTATGTCTTTTTGACTCGAGGGCCCCAACGGCCAAGTTTCTTTAATGTATATATAATGTTCCATGATATTCACACTTAGCATTTTATGTCTTTACGAGGTGGTGATGAATCTTATGGCGTGCATATGACTGGGCATGAGTAAAGATTGGTTCTCTCGGGCCTTATCGGCTTCGGGTACCAGTCCAGCCCGAATGGGATTTCGGGTTGTGACAAAAGTGGTATCAGAGCAGGTCGTTCTAAGGGTGTCTACAAAGCCGTGTCGGAGTAGAGTCTTACTTATCGATGTGTTGTGCACCACATTTATAAGTAGGAGGCTACGGGACATTTAGGGTATTGTTTCTTTTCTTCATTCCTAGATCGTGCAGTAGAGCCAGTGTTGTAAGTTAGATTATGTCTGACCATGGTAATTGGTTTTCTTTGATATAGAAACTGTCGATGACAAGAAGAGGTAAAGGCAAGGGTAAGCAGGTTGTTACGCTTACCGGAGAAAAATTGAGTAGACCACCACCTGATCAAGCTAGTCAAGGTGGAGCCGATATTGAATTTGCATCACGGGCGTCTTCCACTTTCCCAGCCTTGGGAGAGCTGAGGAGAAGAGAAGTATCTTCAGAATTGCCCGTTAATACAATTGAGCAGGATTTGATGAGTGCGGTACAAATATTGACCTGTGTGGTTGCTGGACAAGCTCAAAGACAAGCTTTTGTGCAGCAGAAGGAGGGACAGAGACAAAGGAGAAAGATGCAGGAATTGAAAGTAGGATCGTCGAAAAGAGCTAAACCTATGGGATAGGTTATGACATCCGTAGAAGGATTTGGGCCTCGGGTTTTTCACAAACCGCTTAGGCCATCATTTCCCCATTCCACAGCAAATACTTCTCCTCTATTCCAAGGGCTTAAAAGCAACCAGTTTGGGCAAGGAGGTGAGATTCAGGGTTTACGAACAAATATGAACCACCCGAGGTTTTATCGTCGATTGTACCAGTGCTGTGGGAGGTTTCATGCAGGTGAATGTCGGTTTGGAAAAAATGTTTGCTTTTGGTGCGGCATGCCAAGGCACGTGGTAAGAGGGTGTCCACAAAGGAACCCGGGTGGCATGTCACGACCCACGGGACCAACCGTCGCATCGATATCATCTGTGCCTCCTCTAGGTAGAGGTGCACAAGCTGTTGGTCATGGCAGAGGTGATAGAGGAGCATCTAGTTCTAGTGGCATTCAGGGCAGTACTTATGCCGTGGCGGATCGACAGAAATTTGAGGCTTCTCCTGATAACGCAACAGGTATATGATTTGTTTATTTTTACGTGACGTATTTCCATTGATTGATTTGGGTTTTACCCTATCATATGTTACTTCATTGATGGTTGACGAGAAATTTTTTTTTTTTGTAAAAGGATACTAGAGTTTTTAGTTAATCTATTTGGGGAATCTACACCAAAAGGTGAATGTATTGTAGCTAGAAGAGTGCATCATGATTGTGGGATAACCGTGTGTAGTTATGATACATTGGTTGATCTTATTGAATTGAAAATTGTAGATGTTGATAGTATAATGGGGATGGATTGGTTGGTTTCTTGTTATGTCATGGTGAATTACCTGGCTAAGAAGGTATATTTTCATTGTCCGTAAGAACATGTTCTTGAGTGGAAGGGTAATGTGGGGACACTAAGGAGAAGTTTATTTTCTATCCTAAAGCGACGAAAGTGATAGCCAAGGGGTATATATGTCAGTTAGTCCGAGAGAAAGAGATTGATGTGAAACCACGAAATCCTCAACCGATTTCGGTGGTCAATCACTTTCATATAATTCCTGATGAATTTCCAGACTTACCCCGGGACGGGAGGTAGAGCTTACTATTGATGTGATTCCAGACCCTCCGCTTCTCTATCTTCCTCTATATAACATGGCTCCAGTAACGCTATAGGAATTAAAAAGAACAATTAAGAGAATTGGGGGACAAGGGATACATAAGATCTAATATGTCCTTTGGGGCGCATCCGTGTGAATGTGGAAAACAAAAAAATGAAATGATACTTGAGAACGTGTATTGATTATTGGCAACTGCACAAAGTAACGATCAAGAACAAATATTCCTTTCCTGGAATTGACGATATAGTCAACCAATCACAAGGTGTCACATACTGACAAAGATTGACTTGAGATCGGGTTATGGCCAAGTCAGAGTTAGAAACAAAGATATACCCAAGGCAGTCTTCCGAATTCGGTATGACTATTACGATTCTTAGTCGTGTCATTGGGACTAACAAAAGTACCAGATGTTGTTATGGATTGGGTGAATAGGGTGATCAAACTATTCTTGGATGTATTTGTGACTGTGTTCACAGATGATATTCTGGTTTATCCGAGACCATAAGAGGACCACGCTAATCATGTGTAGTAAGTGTTATAGAAGGTTTCTAAATGTGAATTTTGGATTATATCCATAGCGTTCTTGGGTTACATTGTATAGGATGAAGGAATATAGGTCGGTAAGCGAAAGATAGAAATGGTGAAAACAAAGAGAAGAGAGTTTACACACAAGACAATTAAGTTTCAGTAGAGCGATGCATGCGAGCAAAGTTCCCAAGAGTTGAAAGATAAATTAACTCTTACACCAGTTTTAGTATTTCTCTAAAGCACAAAGGTTATGCAATGTAATGTGATGCTTCCGGGGTTGACCTCGGATATGTGTTAATGCAGCATGGTAAGATAACAGCATGTGCCTCATGACAGCTGCAGCCATTAGGGAGAAACTATCCCACACATGATCTTGAGGTAACAGTTGTGGTATTTATTTGAAAGATGGATTTGTATTGATACACAAATGTGATCATAAGAGTTTGCAATATGTCCTAAAGTAGAGGGATTGAAATCTGGGGTAGGGAAGATGACTCAATTTATTAAGAGATTAAGATAATATACTGAGATCACATTCGGGAAAAGTAAATACAGTGGTTGATGCGTTGATCCGCAAAGCACTAGGAAGTGCTAATGGTCGGTTCATGGGGACACAAGGTATGGTTGAGGATCTACATACTGATTAAATATATTGGTAGTGCATTTACTTGAAACTCCAGATCAAAGGGTTATAGCGCGAAATGCGATAAAGTCTTCATTCGTAGAGGTGAAGGAAAAGCAACATGCGAATCCTATTTTTAGTTTGGCAAAAAGAACGTATCACAAGGTTCGATGAGACTTGACCTTATGTATGAGAGATTATTTCAATATCAAGGTAGATCAGGTATACCAAATATAGATGGACCAAGGAAATGAATTATAATCGAAGCACATCATTCACGGTATTCTAAGTTATTCGGGAGAAACCAAAATGTACCATGGTTCGGTAAGAAGGCATTGGTGAGGCAACATAAAGAAGAAGAACATTATAGAATTAGTAACTCCTTGACCAAATTGTCAATAGGTAATAGCAGAGCATCAGAAACCTAGAGGTATTATATGTCATGTATACATTTTTCAGTATTAAAATAAGACATGGTTAACATGGATTTTATCGCAAGTTTGCCTCATACACATAAGAATTATCTCATACAAGTTAGGAATTTGATCCCACATGAGAGATAGCTGACAGGTTTACCTACATATCACACATGTTGTCTTTCAAAACCACTTACAAGGTTGAAGAATATGCGAAGTTGTCTATTACAGAGGAAGTACAGCTATACGAAGTTCTGAACTCTATCACATTAGGAAGGAGGGCTCGATTTGCAACACATTTTCTTTGAGTTTCTTTTTCGGGGAGGTTGGGTACGGAAGTGAATTTGAGTATAGCTTTTCACCTCAGACGAACGAACAAACAGAGCATACTATCCAAACATTTGAAGGTATACTACGAGCCTGTATGAGAAACTTAAAAGGTAGTTGGATGATCATCTACCCGTATTGAATGTGCTTATCATGATAGATAATGGTTAAGTATCAAAATGGTATCTTATGAAGGTTGATTTAAAAGGAAGTTTAAATCCTCTATTGGATGATTTACACCGAATGAAACTGCTTTATTTGAGGCTAGATTTTGTTCACTACGCTATAGAGAAGGGTAAGATGGTACTACAGTAGCTACAAGCTAACACAAGTCATATGTTGAGATCCATTATGACCAAGCTATGCGGGATGTCACTTATGAAAGAATATATATTTCCATTCTATATGGATAAGTGGGAAGATGAAAAGAAAAGAGTAATAGCTTTGGTAAAGGTACAGTGGAGAAATCGAATCACGTAGGGAACCAAAGAAATAATGAAGTCAGAGTACCCGTGACTACTTCAAATGGGGGAGAATGCCCAAGGTATGGAGTGGGACAATAACAAGGAAGTATCCATAAGTATTATGTGTATATATGTTAAAATAGAGATGCATGGGATGTACATGACACGATGTTACTAACATTCGAGGAAGAATGTTTCTAAGGGGGGAAGAATGTAACACCCCGTATCTTTCTAACCCTACTTGACGACATTAAATAATGTTTACTTAGGTGTCGAGAGCTATAAGTACGTATTTGGTAATGTTAATGAGGAGAAAATTGAAATTTTGCCTCGTACTGGTGGTTAGCCCTTCATAAGAGGTGTTTTGTGATTTTTGTGGCGCATTTGTGGGGTGAAAAACGAGGCTAAAAGAACCTCTAAACAAAGTATATTAAAGTTAAGAAGTAAGTTAAATAATAGGACTTGAAGTATATAACCAAACCCGCGAAGAAGAGTCGAAAAACAAAGTTTTTGGAAAATTTAAGTGAGGGGCGCATTGGGGAGCGTGACACGCCGCTTTGGGCCAAATTTTTGTGCCCAGAGGCAGCAAGCTGGCGCGCCCAAGGGTGTGCCACGCTGGTTTTTCCACTTTTTCGAAAGTTGGAAATTTTCTAAGTCCCAAGGGTATCCGGGGACGTACCGAGCTGATTTTTGTTACGTTTCTTCTACAACCATGAATATATACATGAAATGAGGCAATTATTATATTGGTATGATAAAATTACTCGAGAACGAATTTGGGCGTCAAAATGACGATTTTACCCTTTTGGTCAAAAAAGGTCATACGTGGCTAGAATCACTTGTTTTTGGGATTGAGGCTACGGATATGAATAGCATGAGTGGAATATTGTTGTAACACGTATGAGATGATTTAAACACCAGAAATTATTGATTTTATTGGGTTAAGTGAATTGGGCCCCAAAAGGACCCAAAAATGAAAAGAAAACATGGCCCAAAAATGGGTCAAAAGACCCATTCTTGCATTGACATTATAGAATACCACATTAAATGCCAAGAGTGGATAAGGATGGAAATTAAGGGCCTATATAAAGGGCAAAAGGGCTGATCTTTGGTTCATTTGAAAATCTCATGCCTTTTTAGATATTTTCTCAAACATTTCTCTAGTTCCAAACCCTAAAGCAAATATTTCCTTTGGGACTCTTTGGTAAAGATCATCCTATTCCAAGCCTTGGTAAGTATTTATTCTCATGGATTAACATATTATATGAATGGGAGATTATGTATATCATGATAGTTGTGTTGGCAAGGTGGTGAATAGTGTATTTTTGCTTTTGGTGAAAGATGTGCCATCTTTGTGATTTGAACTTGAAAAGAGACTTGATGTCTCGATGAAAGAGCATGGTAGGGATAAAATATGAACATGTATGGTGTTATTATGTTATTAAATTTGTTATTTTTATATAAGTGTAAATTGGGGGATTTTGGCCGATATGTGCTATGAGGTGTATTAAGGTAATTTGATGGATTATTTGTGATGTGATATGGATAAGAAAGTGTAAAGGAGAAGTGTTGTGGTGAAATGTATTGATTATCATGTATTGGTCAATGTTGGTAATATTATGGGATTTTTGGAATAATAAGTTCATCAATGGATTTGTCAAGGGGAAATGACATGTTTAAAGGCAAACATGTAACTCATTGACATTGTATGCATTTGTAAAGTTGTTGATGGTTAATGTTGGTTCCGTTATGTATTTGTGTTGTAGAGTGACACGTAAAGAAGGAGCGGGACTATTATATGCACATTTAAGATTGTATAATCGTATTGAGAATACAAGGTATGTAAGGTTACTCTTTCCGTATTCTTCTACACCATATTGTTCGCATTGATGTTAGGCTTGTCCTATTCTTAGATGACTTATGATTTGCGTATCTCTTATTCCTTGATTGAAGTTCCAAAGTGGTTATAATGTTGTCGATTCTAAAAGAACTATCTCAAAGAGAGTTGGATGTAAGAAAAATCTATTTATTCTTGAGAAGTATTTTCCCAATCATGTCATGTTCCAAGGTCTCATGTTATTGTGATTATCTTTGTACCAATCTCTCACAAGTCAAAAGTTCCAATAATGTTGTAGTTACCAAAAGAAACTGTTTCAAGGGAAGTGACGGCATAAGGAGAATCTATTCATTCTTAAGTCACATATTCCTTATTCATTAGTCGTTGTTGTTCATAAGTTACATAATTACGGAAATGTTCCAAAAGTCCCAATAATGTTATGTTCCACGTTCTAATAATGTTTCAACCACCAAGTATCAATCTCATGTGTGCTTCCAAAAATGTCATGATCCTCAATATATTAATCTCTCATAAGGGTTAAAGGATGAAGTAAGGTAAAATTATGAGTGTATCCATGGGGTGAAATAAGCACCTTCATGATGATATCCATGGGGTGAAAGAACACACCTTCATGATGACTAACCCAACATAATGGGTGTATCCATGGGGTGAAAGAACACACCTTCATGATGACTATCCCAACATTTTGGGTGTATCCATGGGGTGGCATGAACACCTTCATGATGGTATTATTTTCCCACTGATCAGTTGGGCCCAGGCAATATATAATTAATGACTGGCAAGCAAGTAAGAAGAGGTACAAAAATGAAGTAAGTATCAAAAGTAATGCACGCAGTTCCAAATATATAGATTGATGGCTTATCCATAATGGGCATGTCCCTTGTGATTATTTTTCCATGAAAGTTCTTATATACTGATTCAGTTTCATACAGCCTTACATACTCAGTACATTCTTCGTACTGACCCCTCTTTGGGGATTTACCTTACTTGCTGCAGGCGCAGGTACTAGTAGACCTCCACTGTAGGTTGCGGATCTTTTGCGGACTTTTGGTGAGCTCCAGTTGATTCGGGGCTTCCTGAGTTGCTATGTACATTTATTTTGGTATTGTATATGAGTATAGAGCGGGGTGTTGTCCTGACTCTAAGTTTGTCATAGTTATGTATTTCAGCTAGAGGCTTTTGTAGACATATGTGGGTATGTGTATGATGGTGAAAGAAAGAGATGTATGTCCTTCTGACTCGAGGGCTCCAACGGCCAAGTTTCTTTAATCTATATATAATGTTCCATGATATTCGCACTTAGCATTTTATGTCTTTACGAGGTGGTGATGAATCTTAAGGCATGCATATGATTGGGCATGAGTAAAGATTAGTTCTCTCGGGCCTTATCGGCTTCGGGTGCCAGTCCGACCCGAATGGTATTTCGGGTTGTGACACCTGTTTTGTTCGTAACCTTACCCCTGGAAAAGATAAAACTTAGCACAAGGCTTTTAAGTGTGTCTTTCTTGGGTATTCTCGTCTACAAAAAAGTTACAAATGCTTTGACCCTTTTACTAATAAGTACTTGATATTAGCAGATGTTACCTTTTTGCATCTTCTCCATGTTTTTCTCCTAATACAAAAAATGAAAAGATCGTATCAACAGTCCTTCCAATTTCAATTATTCCACCCCAGCTTCACTTCTTTCTCTTAAGGTGTATTCCCAACGACCTCAGCCTCCTTTCGAGCCTACTAATTCAGTTAGCATTTCTAACTCTAATACAGATACACAAAGCACTCTTGGTGACTCATTACCTGCTCTAACAATGTCTCTTGCTCTGGTCGAGCACTCATTAGATGATCTTCTTATTGCTCTTCGCAAAGGAACTAGAACTACCGTCAATCAAGCTCCCATTTATACTTATTTAAGTTATTATCGTTTGTCACTTTCATATCATGTTTTCATTACTAGCTTATCCACTGTCAAAATTCCTAAGACTGTGGAAGAAGCATTGGTTCATCCAGGTTGGCGTCAGGCTATGATTGAAAAAATGACTACTTTGAATGACAATAGTACTTGGGATCTTGTTCCTTTACAGAACCGTGAACTGCAATCACCTGTATCATCTTCTTCAAGTGCCATTAACAATGTTGACTTATCTTTTTGCCATGTGAATTGCTAGAAACATGTGAAGTGTATGGCTAATTTGTTGTTGTCAACAAGGTTAGCTTTCTCTTAAACATTACTACGATATTCTCAAGAGTAATGTCCTAATTTATGAAATTTGTAGCACTCAATTTTAGATTTGTCATACCTCATTTCATTGGTAACTTAATAAGCTCCACGTCTTCTTCCTCCTCGTTGTCCACGACCACGACCTCTAAATATTTGGTGGTTTTTATCTTCATTATTGAATTTATTGACATAACTTCTTCCTCTTCCATGGCCTCCACGACTGCCATAGCCTTTCTATTGGCCATTTCCTTTGTAACTTCTTTCACCTCCAAAATCTTTGAAGGATGCCTGAGTTTTAAGAAGTTGCTCCAATGGCTCTTCTTTTCTTTCTTTTATCTTTTCTTCGTGGGCTTGTAAAGAACCTTCCAACTTCTCTACCGTCATAGAGTCTAAATCTTTAGACTCCTCAATAGCACACTTCACATAATCAAATTTATGTGTTAAAGAGCGAAGGATCTTTTTTACTATATGCACATCATCTACTTCCTCCTTGTACCTTCTTAGTTGATTTACAATGACCATCACACTTGAACAGAAATTCAAAATGAATTCGGATTCTTTCATTTTTAAAACTTCAAAATCAGCCCTTAGAGTCTGAAGTTTTACCATCTTCACCATATCAACTCCTTGGAGAGAGTTTTGTAAAATCCCCCAAGCTTCCTTTGAGGTGGTTGCATCAGCCACCTTCTCAAACATGCCTTCATCCAAACATTGGTGGATGAGAGTGAGAGTCTGTCGATCTTTCTTCATTGTCTTTACCAAGTCATCTTTCTCATTTTGAGACAGAGTCTCCTCATTGACGGGTTTTGTATACCCTTTGTCTACAATTTTCTAAGCATCTTGGGAGCCAAGAATGGCTTTCATTCGTAGACACCTTTTTTCATAATTTTCTTTTGTACGAGGGGGTACTGAAAAGACAGTGGACTATTATTTGCTATGACTCTGATACCACGTTGTTGGAAAAAATAATAATCCCATCCAAGATAATATCCATACTAAATAGCAATAACAAGAGAGTAACAATGACACCCAATATTATAATGGGATAAATATAATACCCGAATAGAGTAATACAATAACACTGATTACAACTTCGTAGTGTCAAAAGACTACTACTCTTATAAAATAAATAACACTCTTTTATTTCACACAACTCACTATAATATTACTCTCACACTATTTTCTCACAGACTAAAAAATAACTTATGGATTACTGGATTACTCTCTATTACTCACTATTGATCTCTTTGTTTGGTGTGTTTCAAACTGAAATTAAAACATGCTATTTATAGAAGGCTCCAAAGCCCAAAGGACCAATCAAATTTGCCTTTCATAATTTGCAATTACAAATAGGTAAATTGGCAACTTGCAGCGCCTACCATTTCTCTTTCATCCATCATCACCATTTTTCCTTTTTTGCTTCTTAGAAACTGCTTCTTGTTGTAAACATTCATAACCTTTCATACTAATCCTTCCTCTTTGGAGCTTTGGCATCACTTGGTGATCTTTCCTTTCAAGAGTTAGAAAACCTTATAAGTAATCTCATTACATCAAATATGCAAATTTTGTCCTGTCAAATATAAATATGACTACCGTCGTTATTCTGCTTAATAAAAAGCTAAGTTTCTCATCAAATAATCTTATCCATCAATGCAAAATGATTCCTCTAGACTGAGTAATGCTGAAAGAATTCTTCAACCTGTTCGACTGTCTAAAAACATGAAGAATAACAGAAAAAAAGATTATCCATGAATCATCAAATCTCTCACGAAGTAATTAAATAAAGAATAGGTTTACCTTTTCCTTTAATGAAGTTATATATGAAGAAGAATAGGTGGATCTCTGAAACGAAATAGACACAACTTGTTAAAGGTTAACAAGCCAAATAGTTGAGGTGTGCACAAATTGGCCAACCATTACTGTTGAAGAATGAAAAAAGTTTCACATTTGGTGGTTAATGAGATGGACGGTCTCCTTATGTTTGGGCAATCCTCCTCTCTTTGAGCTAGCTTATGGGGTATGAGTTAGACCCGAAACCTAATTTTAACCATTATAATTAAAATAATTGAGGTTCCGCTCTTGGAATCTTAATTACTTCTTTAGATTTATATTTGTAAAGGAATGCAACAGATCAATTAACAGGAAAACATTGATTCCTAAAGAAAAAGGTCCCTGAAACATAGTTTCGTCTCATCATCTACTTAGAAATCTAAATAAGAAAACAATAGGAACATGAATAAAATCCTTAACTTATCATTGTCTTCCACAGCGATAATAAAAAAAACTGTAATTATTATTCTGATAGATTAAGGAAGTTATGTAAGAAATAGTGAATGACATTGTCACATTATGTAACAGTGACTAAGAAAAGGATATCTGAGAAGTAGAGAAGGAGACATCGATTATATAACAGATTAATCAGATAAACCAACTCAATAGTTCTATTACCAACATAATCTTGACTTCCTCACAACTCACAGATTACTCATCTGTTGCAACATATGTAGAGTATATTGTAACTAATCAAATAGATATAGTCATCTGTTGCAATAGATTATAACCTGTTGCAACAGATGACTATATCTATTTGATTAGTTGCAACATACTCTACATATGTTGCAACAGATGTTGCAACATGTGTAGAGTATGTTGGAACTAATCAAATAGATATAGTCATTTGTAGGAATAGGTTATATTCTATTGCAGCAGATGACTATATCTGTTTGATTAGTTCCAACAGATTAATCAGTTGTTGCAACAGATTAATCAGCTGTTGCAACATATGTAATATATGTTGGAAATTACCTACAGCAGATGTCTATATCTATTGCAATATTTCCAATAGATATACATCTATTGCAGCAGATACAGTAAAACTATTGGAAATAATGCTGTAAATTTATACATCTTAGAAATTAATTCATAACAAAATAAAATTCATAACAAAAAATAAATCCAACCCATCACAAATTACATAAAATAATTCAGCAATAACATGAAAATATAAAAATTATTATGTTGTCAGAACCAACAATTACATAGAAATAAAAGTTATCACAAATTACAAATTGTTTGACCAGGGCTCTAAACTTTTGCATACTACACCAGCAACCCATACAACTTGCATCCTTTTAACAGAATTGTCACACATTAAAGTGTTTGGATTTGTCACATTGGTCCCGATTATCAAATGTTCTATGAAGGCAAGTGAATATGACGCGCACGCATGACCAGTTTCATTTTTGGCGAGATTCGATATTCTTCCATTAAAACCCCATCGTTCATTGAGCAATTTTTCTGGCAAGTGATCAAACATGCCACTTTACTTCAACAACTGGGAAACAACTCCAATAGACACAAGAAAGTCCCATCTTCAAAGACTGAAATATTTTCATCATACACATTCAGGACTCCCTTCTTGATGATTATCTCAAGAGTCACAAAGTGTATTTTGTCAAGGTTTAACACAGCCAAAATCCTCCGAGCACTTGTCCAGGGTAAGACACCTAGGTAGGGTCTCTTACCTCTACAGTAATTGAGCATATCATCATCCCATTTGAATTCAGCAAGTAATTGGTCAAGTGGCTTTCCACTTTTGCTTTTCGCTTCCTCGGTCAGCTCATTGTATCTCAATCGAAAGTTACTGTAGAAGTTTAGATCCATGATTCTATCTTTTATATCATAGCACTCAGAGTATTTGACATGTCTCTCACGCATCAGCTAAAGAATTTCATCAACATATTGAAATGAAACAAAAATTTACATAAATATGTATAATAAAAATAAAGAATATGCAACATATGGGTAATCTGTTGCAACAGATATGATATTTTTTACAACAGATGGGACATCTGTTGCATTTATCTCTGTACTTGTTAACAGATAACCCCAGCTACCGTAAGTTATGCAGCAGATTGGACATTTGTTGCAATAGATATGATATCTGTTGCAACAGATGGGACATCTGTTGCACTTATCTCTGTATTTGTTAACAGATTACCCCAGCTACTGCAAGTTATGCAACAGATATCATATCTGTTGCAACAGATGGGACATCTGTTGCACTTATCTCTGTACTTGTTAACAGTTTACCCAGCTACTACAAGTTATGCAGCAGATGGATAATTTGTTGCAATAGATGGGACATCTATTGTACTTATCTCTGTACTTGTAAACATATTGCCCCAACTACTGCAAGTTATACAGCAGATGGGTAATCTGTTGCAACAGATGAGAAATATTTACATAAATATTTACATGTTTAAAAGCCCTAAAAATTAACAACATTTGTTGAGATTCTTAATATGTTCCAACAGTGTCTTGTTCTGTTGCAATACATTACACATTTGTTGAGACATTAACAATATTTTTACTACATATATCACCAACAGCAACACCAACATACACCAACATTTATATACATATATCACCAACAACACCAACACCAACATACACCAACATTTACCACTTGAACAACAATTTTCAAGAACAAAACCAATATTTATCAATTCAAGAACAACACCAACATTTACCAATACAACAACACCAATAACACCAACAAAATCAATAAAACCAATAAGAACACTAACACCAACGGCACCAAGAACACCAACAGAAGTTAACACACACCAATATTTATAATACAACAACGCCAACAAAATCAATAAAACCAACAAAAACAACAACACCAACACCAACAGCACCAAGAACACCAACAAAAGTTAACACACATCAATATTTATAATACAACAACACAAACAACAAGCCACAAATATAACCACTTGAAAAAACCAACTGTAGTTCAAGAACAAACAATATTCAGTTGAAAATCCTAATTTTTTGAATCCATTTAAGAACACAAAATCTAATCTATGGTACAATATGAACAGTTGTTGGATTTGGTCACAACAAATATGTCTCTGGAAAAAATCAAAATTAAAATTTCACTATTTATACAACAATGTTCGAGAACAGCAACAACAACAACAAAAAATCTTATTTCACTCAGAAAGATACCACATTTACATCAACCATCATATTAAGAGATAAAATACCATAAAATAGGATTTTCTCGGGTTTTCATTTTTTTTAAACATCAAAAACTCATTCTTGTTAACCCATACTAGAAGAGAAGACAACACAAGTTCTTCTTTTTCTTCATAACTAAAATTCTCTAATTTTTTGAAGAAAAAAAAAAAGAAGAAGCTTTTACCTGTAAAGAGAGAGAAATTGATCGTTGAAATCGAAAAGGAACGATGAAGAACTCGAAGTTGGGGTCGTCGGAGGTTGAAAGTCGTCGAAGGATGGCTGTTCGTCGATCTATTGTTGATGGAGGGCAGCAATTGTTGGGCTTGAGAGGAAAGAGATGAGAGACGTTTGAGAGGAGAGAGGATTTTTCCCTCACTTCGAATTTTTTGTTTTTATTAAATATAGTTGTGGATTGATTTATATTTTTTGAAAGATTATACAGATACAACAACAATTAAAGAAAGGAGAAACAAATTTCTGTAAAATCATATATACTACCCAAAGCTATGATGATAATTATCAAAAGAAAAGTAAATACAAGAAATATAAGAAACCATACAAAAGAAATGATTATAGAAGGAAAATTTATTATTTAAGAAAATCATCAGCTAGGAAGCCATACTTAAACAAAGACAAACATGTAAGAAAATATAAAAATGATAGAAGTTATAGAAATACTTTAGAATGCTTCACATGTGGAAGTGCAGACCACTTAGTTAATACTTGCCCTAAAAGGAATAATACTAGAACAAGAAACTCACAATTAATAAAAGATTTTAAAGAAACATTAATAAATGTAGACAGATATATGTCAGATAACGAAAGTATATACTCTATAGTTAGTATTAATAATGATAAAGAGCAAGACTCTTCAGATTCAGAAGAAGATATAGGATTCGAAAATTTAAATGAAATTATAACGAATTTCTCATTAGTAAATATTAAAGAAGAATGTATACATGAATTTGAAAGACATAAAAGACTATATAATATACAATGTTATATATGCAGTAGGTACCTCAGTAAGATAAGAAGAGCAAAATGTAAATCTTGTTACATCGAAGGATGTATACCCTGTATAGAAAAATTCATAGGAAGACATGTAATACAAATAGAAGACAAACCACAAGTTTATAATGAAAATACAAGAATAATAAATTATAAAGATAACATGGATTTAGAAAATCGAGTAAATAAGCTTGAATATACAGTAAAAAAGTTAGAAGAAAGATTAATGATTTTCGAAAAAAGAAAAGGAATAATAATATAAGACCCCTTAAAAGAACCAGAAGACACAGAATTATTAAATGAAAATTTTGACGGATTAGTATGTAATGAAGATAGAAAGTTAAGTGCTATCAAAGTAATGACTAAGATAGTAATACAAGATTATGAAATAGAAACCTTAGGGATAGTAGACTCAGGATGAACACAGTGTATAACAAATCAAAATATTTTATCAAAACACCTTATAAATAGTTTCAAAGAATCACAAATCTCCATGCAAATGGATGGAACTCATAATACATATAAACATAATGTAAAGAATGCCATAATTAGTTTTAATAATACATGTTCTAACTATAAAATAGTGTATAAGCTAGGATATATGTTGACAAGAGATTTAAATATAAAAGCAGATTTTGTAATAGGATTAGACTTCATGGTAAAATATAATGGAGGATGTTTTATAACTAGAGACGGAGTAATCTTTACAAAGAATATTATAATAACGCCATCATTTTTTGGAAGAAATGTACAAAGAAATACAAAGGAAATAAAAGATTCTAGAAATAAACAAATAGCACCAGACACCATCTGTGATAAAGACACAGATTATACCTACAAAATAAAAGAAAATTTACTTTCAGAAGTAATAAATGAAGAATGGTTAGACATAGATGAAGAAATAGAAAAGAATTACAATTTAATTGATGTAGATATAAAAGGTTATAACCTAAGAAAAGGTTTCCAGCAGATAGGAGTAATAAAGAACCAAGAAGATCTACAAAAGATTATACAAAAATTAGGCAAACTAGAAATAATAGGAGAAAAGTCTCTAGAACATTGGGGATCAAATCAGTTAGAATGTAAATTAGACATTATAAACCCCGAATATCTCATTAAGACAGCAGCAATAGAAGTAACAAATGAAGACTTAAAAGACTTTGAAATCCAAATTAAAGAACTATTAAATTTAGGAGTAATTAGAAGATCTACATCCAGACATAGATCCGCAGCTTTTATGGTAAGAAATCATAGTGAAATAGCTAGAATGGTAATAAATTATAAAAGACTTAACGACAATACAGTAATGGATGCATATAAATTACCAGATAAAATAGGATTAATAAATAGAATACAAGGAAGAAAAATATTTAGTAAATTTGATTGTAAGTCAAGATATTGGCAAGTAAAAATGCATAAAGACAGTGTTGAATAGACAGCTTTTACATGTCCAGAAGGACATTTTGAATGGCTAGTAATGCCATTTGGATTAAAGACAACCCCTCCTATTTTTCAAAGAAAGATGGATAATATATCTGGTAATATAAGAATTTTGTTTTAGTCTATATAGACGATATTTTAGTATTTAGCAATAACATGGAAGAACACTTAAGACATTTATAGACTATTTTTAGCCTTTTTCTAGACAATGATTTAATAATTAGCAAAAAGAAAATGGATTATGTAAACAATATATTAATTTTTTAGGCATAACCATAGGAGAAGGAAAGATTAAATTACAACCCCACATATCAACAAAAGCCTTAGAAATGCCAGACAAGTTAGATAAAACAAAAGATTTACAAAAACTTCTAGAAATATTAAATTACGCTAGACCATTTATTAAAGATTTAGGAAAAATAGCTGAGCCATTATATGGAAAGACTGGAACTAAAGGACAAAAATTACTTAACACAGAAGACATTAAATTAGTACAAAAGCTAAAAGAAATGGTTAAACAAATTCCAGACCTAGTGTTACCCTTAGAAACAGATTATTTAATTATACAAACAGACGGAAGCTTCGAGGGTTGGGGAGCTATATTAAAAGCAAGAAAAAATAAATATAGCACTAAAAAAGACGAAATAATTTGTGCATATCAGAGTGGAACCTATAGAGAAAGAGGAAATATGAGTAGCATAGACGCTGAAATATTAACAGTTATATATGGTTTAAATAGTTTTAAGCTATATATTTTAAATAAATCAGAAATTTTAGTAAGAACAAACTGTGAAGCAATAGTTAAATTTCATGAAAAAATAAGTGAAAAGAATAGTAGTAAAAGACGATGGTTAAATTTTATAGATGCTACTTCAATATATAATATTAAATTCGAACATATTAAAGGCAAAGAAAATAGCCTCGCTGACAAACTTAGTAGATTAATTTCAAAAACTACTAACTAGTTTTTTCTGCAGCACAAATACTGACAAAGGTAAAGCGAAAGCTTCAGACTCAAGTGCAGACAATTATCTTCAGAAATTATTAAGAAATACTCATTTCAGACCCCAAACGACCTTGCTAACAAAAAGGGAAGGCTAGCCAACCGAGGTAGCCAACTATGCCCAAGAAATAAGAATTGCAAGGATGGAAGTATGCTAACTAGATACCGCTAGTCTAGCTGCCTATCAAATGAAAATCAATCAACGCTCAGCAATAACAGCAGTAATAACTACAATAGTGACCTCCAAATACGGTGCAAGTGGTACAAAATGAAAATGAACAGAAGTACCACTCTAGGGTCACAACAAAGCTAATATGCCAAAGGAAATGGGACTCGAACCCGAATGCTATACCCCCAAGGGAAACGTGATACCGATCCACTCTATAGCCATAACAAGGCCAATATGCCAAGGAAATGGGACTTTAACCCACTTGCTACACCCCTAGGACAATACTACACTGATCCACTCGATCCACTACTAAAGAATCATCTATGGGGTTAGTCATATAAGCCTAAACCTACACAAAGGCATACATCAATCACTATGAAAACACCAAGGCATACCATAATCAATATAGAAGTGTCAAGGCATATAACCACCGATGGGTATGAAAACCCCAACACAACTCAAGTAGTAACTAAAGGCAGAGAATCAAAGGCGCGCCTATCACGATGGAAATCTGAAATCATAAGTCTGGCGTGCCCGAATGAGTACGAAACTGAGCATTTCTGAACTCGGATTGAGCGTCTGAATGATCAACTGAGGCACTAGGTGCACCACCTTTAACTGAAGGTGCCAACACACTGTGAGACTGATCTGGATGATCTGAATGACTAATGATCCCACGCCGGAGACACTCTCTGGACCAGTGATCGATCTCTCTGTAGTCACAACAAACCCCTGAAGTACTAAACTGGTAGAAACACAAGCTAACTCTAACTGGATGATCAACTCGCGCCTGGGGCAATCATTATACCAATGACCACACTTACCATAATCATAACATGCTCCTGGGATACTTTGAGGCATTGATCCTGCTGATTCAGAAGGTCGCCACGACCTGAAAACCTAGACCGAATACTCCGTGATGTCTGAGCAGGACTCTGTCTACTGATACTGCCATGATCAACCTGAGAGCTATCCATAAGCTGAGGTGCCATATGTACAAGCCTAATAGGTGGCAAGTTATGATGACTTCTGTTGAGAGATTCCGACCTCCAAACGGAATACCCCTAACCCCGAACTGCTGACATGGCCTCATACTGCCATTTCCATATTCCTTAAAGCAAGTCCTCCTTGTAGCCCTCGAGTGACCAACAACCTCAGAGAAAGAAGACCCAGCTATTATCAAATGCTTCGATACCAAATGGAGTGCTAAAGTCAAACCTCTGATAATTCCCTGTACCATCTCATGCTCTATGGGAAATAACATAGAAGTATGACTGGCCCACTCAAGAAACCCATAACTCCAAATCCTGAAAAGCTGAGGCAATCACAAACTTTGTCAAAACCTGGGATGACCCCAGACCCTCTGGTTGACGCTGAAGATCTTTGATTTCAACCTCTAATTCTCTAGCCCAATGCTGAGAATAAATTCTAGTAACACGGGCCGAAATACCGTCCACATCTATCGATGACCTCGTGCTATCCCTTTGATAGAGGATAGAGTCAAAGAAGCACTTAGAGGTTCATGGAAGTACGGTAACACGACAAAGGAGTCAAAAATAAAATTTCCTAAGGATGCCGTGTAGCCTCCCGAAGATAGGATACAGACGTCTTTGCATCGATCCACAGGACTCTACTAAACACTTAGCTCTTGTACCAACAACACCGGTAAACCTAGGCTCTGATACCAATTTGTCACGACCCAATTTCATAGGTCATGATGGCACCTACCATAATCCACCAGTAGGTAAGCCAACCCGTAGTCCGGAACAGCTAGTAATGGACTACCAAAAGAAAAAAAAGAAACGACGGAATAAATATAATAAAAAGGATAATATAATCCCAAAACCTGGTGGAGCCAGTACAAGAGCTTCTAATACATCATGAGTACCAGTGAAATACAGGAAAAATATATGTATACAAGCCGTCTCTGACACAACATAGAGAACAGTCTCACAATAAGAGGGAGAGTAGGGATACTCCAAAACGTCGGGAGTTCACCCCAAATCTCCAATCCATAGGTGCTCCGCACGACATACACATATTAACGGCGATAACTTGTACTATAACCTACAGGTTGCAGAAGTATAGTATCAGTACCAAACACGTGGTACTCAGTAGGCAACGGTCGACTGAGCTCCAGAAATAATGTAAGCATACATAACATGAAGGCATGAAAGTAACTACAGGCAACTATCCACGAAATTAGGCATAACAATATTCTGGGGCAATAGAGATAACTATCCTATCCTGACAACATTCAGGAACTAAAGTGCAATACCGTATATCACTAGCCAATATACAAATGAAGAATGAAAGAAGGATATATAATAGTAGTACAAGGCCAAAGGATGCATATACAATGTAAATAGATAAGGAAAGAGAGGGATATACGGTGATACCATACATATAAGTAGACATATAGGGTTAACTCAAAGGTAACTAACTACCTGAGGGAGTCAACCTAACACCTCAAGGTCCATAGCCAAGTAAAGGAGCCAACGCTAGCCTCATCAAGCCTATACCCAAAGGGTGACACATCCTGGGGTAATCCAACCATAATATAATCTATCGAAAGGATAAAGGAATCAGAAACGTACCTCTAATCTCAGGTACCAGTCCACAACCAACCTGCCACGAACTAACCATAATAAAGTAACCGGCTAGTCCGGGGAAACAAGTACCTAACCGGGCCCCCATAAGCCCGGAAGGTTCACGGAAACACTCAACAAACAACAACCATAACCCGTACCTATACAGCCTCCTATACGACCGATAGATACAGGCGCCAAACAACTATACTGGTGATAGGCAATGCATATGAATGGATGAATGCAGCATAAACCGAATAGAAAGTGCCGGACTCAAACCGGTCTTTAAACATCATAATCCAATAGGAAGTGCCGAACTCGAATCGGTCTTTAAATATCATAATTTCGGACTTGAACTGGTATTTATATATCATAATCTAATAGGAAGTGTCGGACTCGAACCAGTCTTTAAATATCATAATTCTGGACTCGAACCGATATTTATATATCATAATCCAATAGGAAGTGCCGGACTCGAAAAGGTCTTTAAATATCATAAAATCAGTGCACGTACTCGAACCGTGGTTAAAAGGATATAAATCCGTAAGTCCATTGCCCGAGATCATGCTCGGGGTTAAATCATGTACAAAGGGTCGGAATATCCCTCGACCAAAATAAATAGTAGTGGTAAGATGAGTGGATAAATAATGGACCAGAATCATCCTCGATCGGAGTTCTAAAACATCATTTTCAGTTTCAAAAGCTCATTATCCAGTAAAATAAGGTGGTACGATTCCCATTATAAAACAACCCTTTTAAAAGTGAAAGGTGGGAGTAAATCCCCTTTTTGGAAATAGTAGTAAAATCAAGGTTTTGGTTAGAATCGTACCACTAAATGAGCATGAATGCACCAGATAGTATGCATGCCATCACCAGTATTCAATCAACATAACCATAAGCGCCTAAGCGTATGTAAATGATAATCTTACCCTTGCCGAGGGCAAACTACTCCCCAGAGTCCAACTAGTCTCATAATCATGGTCTCGGGCCCAATAACATATAACCACTATAGCAAGGTCTCATAACCCGAGCAACCACAATAATCAAGGGCATAAAGCCACCATAAGGATCTAATAGGGGAAGAACCTCCCGAATCGCTAAGTCAAATGGTAGGTCTCATACCAAAGGATCCTTAATCGTTAATTATGGTTAATATGCTTATATTCAAGGGCAATAGGGCTCTATGGACATAACAAGTATTTATACTAGGGTTCGGATCACATCTTCTACCCCAAATTCCATAACATAGGCTAAGTCATACTATTCTAGCCATGATCATATCCTATATTCTTTTACCTAGCATGCATTCCATACTATACACAATCTCATAGAGAAAAGTAGATCGAAGCCTACCTCGATGCCAAACCGCAATTCTTGAAGTGTCAACAAATCGCTCAACCTTGATCCACGATCCCAAATCGACATCACACTATCAAAATAGTAACCTACACGTCATTACGAGTAAAACGATACCTATATTGTAATATAAAACTCCGGACCCAAAATCGGGTCAATAATGGGCCCGTGGGGCCCGCTAACGGAATCCCAAAATTTAACCCGTCACGAGGTTCCTCGAACGATAAGGAATATGTTCTCAAGAGTTGAGCACAAATGGAGAGTAAATCGGGGCTCAAATCAGCCCCCAAAGGTTAGGATTTCAAGGACCTAATTTCTAAGAATTTACAATGAAATGGGATAGAAATCAACGGGTAAAATTATAGGTAATAACCAAGGAGTGATGAGCTAACTTACCTTAGCTTCAATGGGTGAATCCCCACTCCTTCTCACTCCACATGCTCTCAACAATGGAGAAAAGGGTTGAGAAAATAAGAGAAATTCGAGTGAAGAAGGGAATATAACATCCCTCAAGTACCGCTAAAGCGGACTTTTGACCGCTTAAGCGGTCACCGGCAAAATGGTTAAGGCCACTAAAGCGGGTCTTTGATCGCTAAAGAGGGTACGCCTAAGCGAACCTTGACCACTAAAGTGGACCTCAGCCCAATAGCCAAGGCCGCTAAAACGGCTCTTTGACTGCTTTAGCGGTCAAACCAGATATCAGCTACCAGATTTTAGCTAAGTCCAAAATGGACTTCGATAGGGAGCTCGGGATTCGTTCGGAATCCCGTGCGCGCAAACGAACTATGCTACCATACCAAATTCGATATTTTGGACTCAACGGAACTATCAAAATTTCCATCCGAGGTCGTTTCGATTAAATGTGGGTCCCACACCTATAGTTCCATTTTAACCAATTTCCAACCAATAGCCCAAAATGAGTCCGGAAACCGTGGGACCTAAATCAAGGGTCCCCCTAGCCTAAAATCAACGTTTCGGAGCTGATGGAGCTGTCAGAATTTCCATTTGAGGTCTTCTACTAGGAGTTTTGGTCCGAGACCAAATCTTTAACAGTGAAAGCTCCAAAACAGGGAAATGAGTCTAAAACCCATACGGACTGCCCGATAACCGAACCGACAGTTCCGACAAGTCATAAATTGACCTGTAGCAGCTATAGGGAGGCTCGAAATGTCAAAATGCATAGAAATTGAGAAAATGACCTGGAGGGTCATTACAAAAAGCCTCTAGAACATTGGGGATCAAATCAGTTAGAATGTAAATTAGACATTATAAACCCCGAATATCTCATTAAGACAACAGCAATAGAAGCAACAAATGAAGACTTAAAAGACTTTGAAATCCAAATTAAAGAATTATTAAATTTAGGAGTAATTAGACAATCTACATCCAGACATAGATCCGCAGCTTTTATGGCAAGAAATCATAGTGAAATAGTTAGAGGTAAAGCTAGAATGGTAATAAATTATAAAAGACTTAACGACAATACAGTAATGAATGCATATAAATCAACAGACAAAACAGGATTAATAAATAGAATACAAGGAAGAAAAATATTTAGTAAATTTGATTGTGAGTCAGGATATTGACAAGTAAAAATGCATAAAGACGGTATTGAATGGACAGCTTTTACATGTCCAGAAGGACATTTTGAGTGGCTAGTAATGCCATTTGAATTAAAGACAACCCCTCCTATTTTTCAAAGAAAGATGGATAATATATTTGGTAAATATAAGAATTTTGTTTTAGTCTATATAGATGATATTTTAGTATTTAGCAAAAACATGGAAGAACACTTGGGACATTTACAGACTGTTTTTAGCCTTTTTCTAGACAATGGTTTAATAATTAGCAAAAAGAAAATGAAATTATGTAAACAATATATTAATTTTTTAGGCCTAACCATAGGAGAAGGAAAGATTAAATTACAACTCCACATAGCAACAAAAGCCTTAGAAATGCCAGACAAGTTAGATAAAACAAAAGATTTACAAAAATTTCTAGGAATATTAAATTACGCTAGACCATTTATTAAAGATTTAGGAAAAATAGCTGGACCATTATATGAAACGACTGGAACTAAAGGACAAAAATTATTTAACACAGAAGACATTAAATTAGTACAAAAGCTAAAAGAAATGGTTAAACAAATTCCAGACCTAGTGTTACCCTTAGAAATAGATTATTTAATTATATAAACAGACGAAAACTTTGAGGGTTGGGGAGCTATATTAAAAGCAAGAAAAAATAAATATAGTACTAAAAAAGATGAAAGAATTTGTGCATATCAGAGTGGAACCTATAGAGAAAGAGGAAATATGAGTAGCATAGACGCTGAAATATTAGCAGTTATATATGGTTTAAATAGTTTTAAGATATATATTTTAAATAAATCAGAAATTTTAGTAAGAACAAATTGTGAAGCAATAGTTAAATTTCATGAAAAAATAAGTGAAAAGAATAATAATAAAAGACGATGGTTAAATTTTATAGATGCTACTTCAATATATAATATTAAATTCGAACATATTAAAGACAAAGAAAATAGTCTCGCTGACAAACTTAGTAGATTAATTTCAAAAACTACTAACTAATTTTTTCTGCAGCATGAATACAGACAAAGGTAAAGCGAAAGCTTCAGACTCAAGTGCAGACAATTATCTTCAAAAATTATTAAGAAATACTCATTTCAGACCCCAGACGATGCTAAACGCACCGCAGACATCTACTGATCAGACAATTGAAAGAATTTATTTTGGAAAACAAAATCTAGTTTGTTATTCAGACTCAAATTTTAGTTTCAAGACAAAACTCGAAGCAAGGGTTGACAGAAATCAGAAACGCTTATTAGACAATTTATGGATTTCATATAACAAGACTCCAAGGGATGTCAGCTATTTCTTAGCTGTGGTGAATGCCCTGACTTAGATCACAAACAAAAATTTAAGTAACAAGTTTAAATTTTATGCAGTTGTACAGGAAAGGATGCCAGGTATTTTCTAGACATGGATACAGGTAATAGACTCCATTAAAGACTTTAGTGATCCTTTATACAAGGGATTTAACAATTTTACAGAAGCATTAGACTATGCCCGAGGTAAATTAGGACCAAATTTTTATATAATCACAGAGTTAAGAAATCCAGTAAATTATCCTCAGTATAATATCCAAAAAGACACTAATAAAATTATTTTTTGTGATCATTGCAGCTCTATGACGGACGGGTTTAAACGTTTGAATCAGAAAAATGAACTGTTAGAAAAAGAGCGAGATGAGTTAATTAAACATAACCAAATACTACAGAACCATATAAAAGATCTTCATTTTGCATTAAACCAAAGGCAAATTTCAGAACAGCCTCTTAAAGATCCCTACTCTCAGTCAAATTTTCAAACTCCACAACAAAGTTCTCCATCTTTATCTCAAATGGATCAGATGGGTGTGCATTCCCCAGCAAATGCAGACAGACCTACTACATCAGGTAAAGGTGTAGCTAGTCCGGTTCAATCGGTAGCCGGTAAAGACTTATCAAATCTGTTAATGACTGACACTTTGCCAAAAAGTATAAGAAGAATCCCTACCAGTTTTAACTTGGAAGGAACATCCAGCTCAAAGTCATCTAAGATAAAGAGACAAACCAGACAGAAGATGAATACTAAAAAAATAGAGAATATTATTGGTAATACATTAATGAAATTACTAATAGAATCTCGACCTAATTCATCTAAAGAAGAAACAAAGGACATGATAAAGCCTAAACCGGAAGATGAAGACTCAGAAATACCAAATTCAGACTCAGATTATGATCCTACTCTAGAACAATTTGCACAAGACCCAAATGCAGATGATGATTTTGGTATGAATTTTGATTCAGATGCTTTACACAATTTAGACACTATATGTTAATGAGGTAAGCAGTGACCTCAGCAGACTTAATATTCGTAAGCAATGACATCAGACGAAGACAATACATAATGAAGAAATTCAAACGTCCCAAAAAGTCATTAAAAAAAGAAGAAAATGACATAAAGTAATGATGAAAGCGACGTAAAGAAGAAAAAGACAGCAAATGTTAGAGTTTTCAGGAAAAATTTCAAAAGAAGAAATAGTAGTGGGACCCATGACAAAGACCCAACAGCACTAATGCGGCAATTTGAAGAATTGAATTTCAATTTGAAGTCCGCATTTTGCCTATAAATACCTCTCATTTGTAAGAAAGTAATACATCGAGAAATCGACCTTAGAACTTGAGTACCAGAGTATTCATCTAATATTTGTAAGTGTGAGTAAAAATAAAAAAAAATAAAAAAAGTTTGTAAAATAGAGTGCTTGTATAGAGTGTGAGTTTTATTTTCCAACTTATTTCAGAACAACTCGGGTACTCCCGAAAGGGAAACCTCTATCCGATCTACACCATGTAAGTAGGTTATGTTGTTTACTAGACCTAGGTATTTTTCTCCCCATGTTTGTACAGCATGCTTGTATATGTTTATATTATAAAAGCATGTTCATAGTTATGTTATCTTGTAAAATGTATCTTTATCAATGTTATCTTTATTTGATAATTAAGCTCCGTAATTATTTTTAGTCATCCATATCTACCCTTAGTATGTGGTTAGTCTTTTAATCTGCTTATGAATTTCGATGGATCAATCTGTAAATTCCTAGGATGTTAAAAGTCCGTCAGGGCCTGAGAGCCAAAGGACGTGTGTTTGTCCAGGGTGAGGTTGAAGAAGCAATTCTAGGTATAAAAGTTTAAGAGAAAGAGACGAACAAGGTAAGACCACCGATGGGCTAAATAGGATAAGGGCTTAGGTATCAAGAAAGATAATTAAAAAAAATAAAAAATAAAATAAAATAAAATAAAAAAATAATTAAAAAAGAAAGATAGTTAAAAAATAAATAAATAAATAAAAACTTTAATTTTGGGAGAAAATGCTTAGAAACTAGTAATCAATCAACCTATATTACAGAAGTAGAAATCGGAAGAGAAAGTACCAAGTAGGATTTTACACATATTGAATCACCCCTCATAAACCATAGCTATTTATTGAGAAACCAAATCCTCGGACATAGTCTAATGCTTCTATAAAATTGTTAAATCCCTTGTATAAAGGATCTCTAAATTCTTTAATGGAGTCTATTACCTGTATCCATGTCTGGAAAATATCTGACATCCTTTCCTGTACAACTACATAAAATTTAAATTTGTTACTCAATTTTTTGTCTGTGAAATACTGAGCCAGGGCATTTATCACAGCTAAGAAATAGCTGACATCCCTTGGAGTCTTGTTATATGAAATTCATAAATTGTCTAATAAGCATTTCTGATTTCTGTCAACCTTTACTTCGGGTTTTGTCTTGAAACTAAAATTTGAGTCTGGGTAACAATACCAGATTTTGTTTTCCAAAATAAATTCTTTCAATTGTCTGATCAATAGATGTCTGTGGTGCGTTTAGCATCGTCTGGGGTCTGAAATGAGTATTTCTTAATATTGTCTGAAGATAATTGTCTGCACTTGAGTCTGAAGCTTTCGTTTTACCTTTGTCTGTATTCATGCTGCAGAAAAAACTAGTTAGTAGTTTTTGGAATTAATCTACTAAGTTTGTTACCGGAGAAAATAAAAGAGACATTACTTTAATAAGTTCAGAATCTTTAAATGAAATAAAAAGAACAAATATGAATTTAATGCATATGAGTTTAATTATTATAGGATTAAAAGGATTAACTAGAAAGAATCTAGGAAGTAAAGTATTAATAACAATCTATGATGATAGATGGTCAGACCCTAAAAGATCCCTTATTGGTTTAACAGAAGTAGACATGAATAATAACGAAGGAATATTCTATTGTAGTCCAGACTTTATGATTAATTCAGCAGAATTTAAAAAATATATAAAGATAGGAATCCAGACTAAAGGATATGAAGATATGAATGGTGGTAATAATCTTTTAATATGTGTAGGATTTATAGGAAAACTAGCAAATAACAGTAGTACTAAATTTAAACTAAAAGTGGAAGACGTTGTAGGTTTAATGGGAAATAAAGAAATAAAATTGATGCAACCTTTAAAAATAGACCCAGAAATATATGCAGGTTTAGAATGGAATTTAGAAAACTCTAAAAAACAAGAAACAGTAAAACCAATAGATCATTTAATGTATACAAATATATACATATATATATATATATATATATATATATATATATATATATATATTATTGGAGAAAAAAAGGAAAAAAGACTATCATATTTTTCTCTTTTTCTCTTATAATATATTTTAGGACTTCTCTTTTAATTGATTTTAAAATTTAATTGATTTCAAGGGGATTTGGGTAAGTTAATCATAGTATAACATCTCAATTATGTTTCTCTATTCTCTGAAATAAAAGTTCTAAAAATTAACCTTAATTGAGGTTTGCTCTAACATAAATTGTATTGTTGTGATTTGTAGACAATATTATTCTCACTCAGGCATTCGTGACTCATAATGTACCCGTTATTACTTTTATGACTTGTGGACAATATATGATTCTCACACATATGTGACTCAAAGTGTAAATCCACAACTCAAACTATATGACAGGAAGAAGAAGGCACAAAATCTCTTGTTATACTTTCAATTCAAATATACCTTCTCATTACACATTGACACAAATTAACCTTTAATTTTGACAAAGAAATACGTATCAAACTTAGAATCAAACGCATATCAGCTTGAAGAAAGAAGACCCACATGGCTGATTAACTCAAAGCCACATGACTATTTAACTCAAAGCTTATATCTTTAAGCTTAAAACAATCACACCATAATTAAATCACATATCTCTCTCAGTGTATTCAACGTATTCAATCGTTAGTGAGCTATAAGATGATAACACAAAAATATAGTTCAAGACAAACACACCATAGTTAAATCACATACCTCTCTCGATGCATTCAACATATTCAATCGTTAGTGAGTTAAAAGATAATAACACAAAAATATAGTTCAAGGCAAACATACTATGGTTAAATCACATACCTCGCTCGACGGATTTACATAATGACTTTAGTTTTAGGGTTCATTGAAAAGAGCATATCTATGAGTACTGTGATGACCTTTTTTTTTTACATTCTAGTAGTTAATATCTTTGAGCTTGATCTAATTTTCTCCATGGAGGAACTCAAAAATCAATAGTTTTAAGTTTTAAAAAAAAAATCGAACGAAAGAAAGAAACAATTCAACTTTTTGGAGAAAAAATAATTAAATAAGACTAAGATAGATAAAGGTAATGATCTTTTCAATAGGAAATTAAAGCATGGAGTCTAAAGGCATATGATCAATTTATAAAAAAAATGTTATAATTCAACAATGTCCAAATCAAAGTTTTTACGGAAGTTGAAAGCATGGATGCCAATCTACAAATTATATTGAAGCAAATTACGTATAAAACTTAGAATCAAACACGTATCAACTTGAATAAAGAAGACCCAACATGACTAATTAACTCAAAGCCACATGACTAATTAACTCAAACAACACTTAAAAGACAATTAAAAAAAAAGCTACTAAAAGAGAATCACCATTCACCTCTAAAAGGATGAGTGTATGGGCCGATGTTTTGTGTGCTTAGGCGTGAGAATTGAACTCTTTATATAGGAAATGATTTTTTACATATATATTTAAGACTCTTAATTTTTTTTCTCATATATTTTAAGACCCGTATATTTTAAGATTCATATATTTCATGTATTTTTGAAGACAATATTATAAATATAATTAAATAATAATTTGAGGAAATAGTAAAAAAACGATTTTGTCTAAAGGAGAGACTTTTAATGAAGGATAAAAAGTTCGAATCACTTTTCTAAGGGTCTTCATGCTTTTAATATATTATATTATATTATAAATATAGATATAGATTATAGATTATAGATTATAGATATATCCAAATTTTAAATTCTGTAGAAAGAATTTATTAATTCTCAAACCAAAATAAACAGTGGCGAGCATGAACATGAGTTTCATAAACTTAAAGGGCTGCAAATGTAGATGTAGATTATATTATTATTATTATATTATTATTATTATTATAGATTATAGATTATAGATTATAGATTATAGATTATAGATATAGATAGATAATAACTAGTATACAAATCTGTGCATCATCATCATTATTTTAAAAACGGAAAAGGGTCAAAACTACCCCAGAACTATCTGAAATAGAGTAAAAATATCCTCCGTTTGTTTTTTGGCTCAAAAATACCTCTCCATTTATTTTTTGGCTCAAAAATACCCCTCCGTTTATTTTTTGGCTCAAAAATGCCCCTCATTTTAACGGAGTGCCAAAAAGGGCCAAAACTACCCCTGAACTATCCGAAATGGAGCAAAAATACCCCTCCATTTGTTTTTTGGCTCAAAAATACCCCTCACATTAATGGAGTGCCACCAAGCACACCACGTGAAAAAAAATTGTCACATGGTTAATCCACTCAGTGTCCCATTTAATACCAACCAGCCCACTTAACCATATTCCAACTTAATAGCCATTTAATATCCGTACCCGACCCATCTTAAAAAAAACCCGACCCATCCTCATAAGTTTTCCCTCAGAATCCCTAGTCTGCATCGATTTTTTTTTTTTGGAGAGTTCAAGTGAAATGAAGGGTGGATCTATCTTTACCATTTACTTATGAGGATGGGTCGGGTTTATTTTAAGATGAGTCAGGTACGGATATTAAATGACTGTTAAGTTGGAATATGGTTAAGTGGGTGGGTTGGGTATTAAATGGGACACTGACGTGGACTAACCATGTGACAATTTTTTTTCACGTGGTGTGCTTGGTGGCACTCCATTAATGTGACGGGTATTTTTGAGCCAAAAAACAAATGGAGGGGTGTTTTTGCTCCATTTTGGATAGTTCAGGGATAGTTTTGGCCCTTTTTGGCACTCCGATAAAATGAGGGACATTTTTGAGCCAAAAAATAAACAGAGGGGTATTTTTGAGTCAAAAAACAAACGGAGTGTATTTTTGCTCTATTTCAAATAATTCAGGGGTAGTTTTGGCCCTTTTCCGTTTTAAAAAAAAGAAACGGAGAGAGACAATACAATATGTCATATAGTATATGAGCCACGAGCCCAATCAATGTTAAAAGGAAGTATTTTTTTTTTCTTAATGTCAAATTCAGTGTTTTGCACATTCTCTTTGCATCAATCATTTTTTATAAATATAGAATTACCAAAAGTACAAACAAAGAAAGCAATTGACGGCACAAAATTATGTAGTTCACAAATATGCTCCACAGCGATCATGCTAATGTGTCTGTTGGAATGCTTTTTAGCAAAGGAATTACGTGATGCTCAAGGGCACTTTGAAAAAATTCAGACCTTTACTCCATTTGGACGTTGTTGGGCAAAAATAGCAAATGACTTCCACCACATATTTACATCTATATAATAAATCAATTTGTTAATATGCAACATAGACTTGAAGAGAAAATAAAAAGGTTTACCAATGCATTGAGAAGATAAATGTCCTGAATTCTAGTAGGCACTTAAAACTGTGATGAACTTCAAATATTTGAGGTGTTATGTCATGTACAAATAAAGGGAAAGACAAATTATACTGGAACCAAGAAACTAAAGTGCAAGGAGCTAGGAGTTATCATTACAACATATTGCACTTTTTTTACTTGACTAAATCACTTAACTATAGTAAGTAAAATAATAATTGAATCTTATGGGACCATATCTTACGACAATCTAAAGCAATACATAATTATAGTGTGATACATTTCTTCCGGTATACATAAGAAATCCCTAAACTATGGAACTAAAGTCGTACCGACAATATGGGCATTGAGGAGCATCCGTCAACAACCACTTAAGGATGCACTCATAGTGAAATATGTGTCCGCAAGAAAGAGCTCGTAAGAGGCTAATCTCATCGAACTCGACCATACGTATACAACAAGTGTCAAAATGTCCACATCTCTCATCCCAAAATGGGATCAATAGAAATGTGTCGACAATGACACTCGGATCACCAAGTGGCTCCACAAGAAGTGCTTGTGGAGGAGCCTCTTGCGCCTCCGGTTCCTGTGGAGGAGCGTCATCATCTGCCTCTTCGCGACAATAACCCATATGAATACAAGCGCAAATGATGAGTAAAATCACGATCACAGAACCTAAAAAGTAGTATAACTCTGGAGTCTTCTTTTCTGGCTCTACCCAGTAATGAGTCTGCAAACACTCCGTCTCAATCTGCCGAGGCAAACTCAAAGCAACCCAGACCTAAATATAAGAACGAGATACAAATAAATCATTGAGTTACATGAATTCATTTAGTTCCTATGTTAGAAATTTAATTTAGGATAATGTCTACAATTTAGTAATGGTTCTGACCTACTAAAGTTGGATGACTTATATAAATAATGAATAAATCTAGAGAAGCAGAGAAATATAAATATACTTTGAGTCAGGGGAAGCTCAACAAATTTGGTGGCCTAAAGCCAAATCTTAATAAAAGGTTTCAAGTATATTTACTAAAATTAATTATTGTGTGCATCACACGTGTATCTCATGTGCCACACGTGCATCTCATACAACATACGTGCATCTCGTGCGACGTATGTGTATCTTGTGTGCATCTCATGTGACGTACGTGTATCTTATGTGCATTTCGTGCGACGTACGTGTATCTTATGTGCATTTCGTGCGCCATACGTGCATCCATTGTCAATTAGTAAAAATATTTTAGGATAACATAGATGTTATCATTAAACATGTGTGTGAGTATACTACTATTGTGAACTATCTTCTAACTTAATATTTTAAAGAAAAAACATTTAGACTACTAACTTTATTTATATTAACTATTGAAAATGGGCCCCTCAAAAGTTATTTTATGTTTTTTTCTAAAAATTTCTCTCAAAATTTAATAATACATGCAATTTTTTTAAAAAAATAATATAAAATGGGGGTCCAAAAAAGTTGGAGCCCCAACCCATTACTTTAGTGGTTTTATGGTCGAGCCGGCCCTGCTTTGAGCAATTCATCAAAGCAATCAGGTATCATATCTAGCATATCAACTTTACAACGGGACTTATGAATTAAACTAGGTGAGATGTTAATCAATTTTCTTAGTGATGTTGACATGAATCTAAGGATAGGAACTCAAATTAGAAGGGTAATTGGATGTACAGAAAAATTTAATATGCCTGATCATGTAATTCTCTTCTTTTAGATTGTAGTCTGTGCCATTAGGAGTTTCATATGTCCTTTGGCTTTGAGACTAAAGCCTGCACCTAATTAGTTTATTTGTTTTGAGTTAACAACTCGAACACCATTATTAAAATTATTTTAGTGAATTTTAAAATTTTACGTACATATTAATAAAGGGTTTTTGTGCATTTCCAAAAAGTATACTAATCTAAAAGAAGGAAGTCCCTTAGTCGAAAGTTGAAAGACCAAGTTGCCCATCAAATATTGAACGACCATCTTACCCTTCAATATAAGATTATTCCCATAATATATCGTGCGCTAAAAAGTAAAATTACATTGCAATAAATATTATTAGACCACTGTATACTTCACAATGAAGTAAAATTACATTGCAATAAATATTATTAGACCACTGTATACTTCACAATGAATTAGTCCGATGAAATTGAACTTATTGTAGTCTATTCAATTTCTTGGAATTACTTTTCCCTTTAATAGAATGCTTATTGAGAATATACAATTTATGTTGTAGATAAATATGTGTAAGGAAGAGTTGCAGTAAATATATCGGTTTGTATCAAATTAATAGAGTCTTAATCTATACTGTATGTTACAACTCTTTCACGGCTGCAATCAGGATTATTAAGGTTGAAAGAGACGTTTGCAGTTTCCTAGAAGAAGTAATAAAGCTCATATACATGCATAATCAGTAGTACGGATATGGCTGGTAGGGTAAAGTCCCTACTGAGAAAAGTAGTTTTTTTCTTCTGAACCAATTGTAATTAGTTTCTTGTACTCTACAATATATTTACAAAACAAAATGAAATTATACTTGATTTTGTGATATGAATTTTCATACGCAAAATCCATGTTGTTGGACTGAAACCGTGTTTTAAAAGGTGGAGCCGTAAGACGAGAATGGGGCTAGACATAAGCCCCATAAATCTTTAATTTTTAATTTATAATACGATAAAATAATAGAACAACTAAAAAAAAAAAGGTATAATATGTCAGCTAATTGAGGAACCATACAATATTGCCAAACAGAATACAGCTGTAACGGTCCAATAATTTTTGGTAAGTGCAAATGTGACAAAATTGACCACTCTTTATCCATATGTTAAGCTCAAAGGTACTTTTTCTCCGTTCCATATTAGTTGAATACTTTTTATTTTGTATGGTGCTGAAGAAGTCATAAATGAAATTATTAATTTTATTGCTATACTTTTTATCCATATTAATAGACATAAAGATAATTTGTTTAAACTTTCAAAGAGTATATTAATTGTAGGGGTAAAATGAAAAAAATTTAATTAATTTTATCTTAATTTAATAAGTAATTAAATAATTTGGAACATATATTTTTAATAAGATGACCAACTAACTAATATGGGACGGAGAGAGTAAGTGTCAAGTCGTGTGGAGTCTCACTAACTTTGAAGTCGCTGGCCTTTTCTCTTAATTATAGGAATAGGTGCCTTAATTGGCCTTTGTCTTAATTTTATTTTCCTACTTTTCTAGTATCCCCATATCTAAATACTTGTCATCTTTACTTAAAAATAAATATTTTATAATATTTGTCATTTTATAAAATTAAAACATAATTATTTGTATTTTTTTATCTTTACCCTTAGTCATAAATATATAAAGTCTCATGGTGCTTTCTTGGTATATTTTTGTATTTTAATTTTGTAGGTATTTAAAATCTAATCAGATTTATGTTTGTGGTCGTGTTCAGATTTATGTTTGTGTTTGTGTTTGTGTTTTATGGTAATCTTCATGTGTTTTATAGTTGACCAACTTGTGGAAATAACTTGGAAAACAAGGAACATACAATGTATCATCCTTCCGGACAAGGAGGATGAGAGTCAGGTATTTTATATTCTTAAAGTTGATTTATTGGATGGGATGTTCAAGTGCTAAATTTGGGTGTAAAGACTTAATCTTGGAGCTTGTTTTGAGCTAATATGCAGTTCGGGGTCGTTTGGTTGGGAACAAGTTATTATTCCGGAATAAATTATTCCACCATGTATATAGATTAACTTATCCCATCACTATGGTATAAATGGTGGAATAAATAATCCCGGGACTAATAACTAATACCTCCAAGGTAAAATAGTCCTACATTTTATCGCGGGATTATAATACCTTATACGTCATACCAAACGACTCCTTAAAGATTAGATTTTTCCATTTGAGTGTGGCTAGATCAGATCATGATCATAGTGTTAAACATGCAAATACATGTCAAAATCAATTTTATAGCTACGCTTTGGTGTTCTTGATAATAATATATTTGGTAGGTTTATGGTTTATGAGAGATAATACAGATGAGAAAAGGAAAAGTACTAGAATTGAAATAGAGAATCTTTCTATGAAAACAAATAGATTTTCTAGGGATTTATTGAAAAGATTCATGGGGTAATAGTAGTAGTCCAAGAAAATGTGAACTTGGGGTTGCAAAGGAAGAGAAAGTGGACGAAGATGAAGGAGAAGTAGAGTTGAATCTTGGTTTATCATTGGTAGGTAGATTTGGTGTAGGCAAATCTTCAAAATTATAAGTTGATGAGGTCTTCTTCTGTAGCTTCTTGTTTGCCGATAGTTAGAGATGATGATGTTCTTGCACCACCACCAATGTCTTATTCTCAATTTGGTGATTATCTTTTATTATTGATTTGATCACATTGATTTTTCACGTAAAAGGTGGTTGCTTCTCATAATATTTTGTTATTTTTCTTATATCCTTTTTTTGTCTTTCAAATTATGTAATGCATTATATGTTATCTTGATCAATCTAAATCGTAGATAATGTACATTATTTTTTACATTGATTATTACATTATTTTAATGACGATGGATAAAGAGAAGGAGCGGGAGATTGATTTAGAGAATACAATGTACACTAATTGTTTGTTACTAGGTATGGATCCATCGATAATCAGAATTGTAGCGAACAATGGCACTCCTAGTGTTGAATTTTTTCGTCATTCAAACCCTAAATTGGGAGAACACAAATTCTTTACTTCCTGTTTTCTTCCTATATACACAAATTCTTTAACAAATAGAGTTGTGATACTACCTCCAAATTTCGATGGCAAATAAAATCCCGTTAGGGTTAGGAAAGAGCACCTGTCTATAAAATAATTTCAGCGTGAATTGAAAAAAAACCTCTTACGACCATAGTCAATAGTTTCCTCTTCTTAAATTCTGTTCTTTTACAATAATATAATCTGTTATAATTTACATATGTTATGGTTACACACAATTAATTGATGTGCAACTGATGTCTAATTATTTTCTTCTTTTTTTCTAGATTTGTTGATTCATAAAATTATTCAAGCCACAAATTGTATTACTTCGTGTTGTAGAAGACAAATAAAGGTTAGAAATTTCTGCTTTTAATCTTCAGAAGTTTATTAGTATACATATCTTTATTTGTACATATCTTTCTTCAGAAATTTCTGCTTTATGATACCTAAAATCTAAGACGTTGAAGTTGTTTAAAACTAAAATTAGGTGGCATATATAAATGAGTACGTTCACAGAATTGAAAAATCACTTCATTGAGTAGCTCTTAAATAAATTATTAAACTAACAAGAGTTGTATCTATGTGCGAGGACCAATTATCCTCAAGGAAATTTATTCTATATTTAGTTTAACTAATTTCTATTCTGAAATTAAATATTTATAATGTTCCACGATTTTTCTTAAGATATTGTTGACAAGGAACTGAATGAAGCTGATTACAAATTTAAAAAGTACTATATGTTTTATACTACGTACACACACATTGTTATAGAGAAATTATGAGTGTCATTTATTTTGATTTGTACTAAGAAACTTTGTTAGACAAATTACAAGAAAATAATGTTTTTACGAGAAAAAGCATAAAAAATTGAATTGCTATAAAGATTAGAAACAAAAATGTAGCTTGAAACAAACATTAGCGAGACAAGATTTTAATCCGTTAATCACAAGTAAATTCAATTCTAATTATTTTCTTACTCCAAATTTTATGAACCAGAGAAAGTGGCTTGCAGCCATTTAACTTTTGTGATAGCTATTTCGTCAAGTAGTATTGTCTTGATCAGAAAAAATTGAAAGAGATAGAAAAAATAAGGTCATTATGATTATTATATTTTTACTTTTAAGTATAGAAGATATGAATTTAAGATTTAGGTTGAGCAGGACCAAGACTGAATATTTGTAATGTAAGTTTAGTGATGTTGCACCTAAAATCGGTTTGGAAGTAAGGCTTGAGTCTCAATTCATCCTTAAGAGAGAATGTTTCAAGTACCTGGGATCTTTGATTCAAGATAATAGCGAGATCGATGAGGATGTCACACATCGTACTGGTGCGGGATGGGTGAAATATAAGCTAGTTTCTGGGGTCTTGTGTGATAAGCATATACCACATAAGCTGAAAGGTACTCATGTTCAGAAGATGAAAGTTATTGAGATGCGAATGTTAAGGTGGATGTATGGTCATACTAGGAGAGACAAGATTAAGAATGAAAAAATACGGGACAAACTCGCTTTGTTCACGCGCAAAGCGCGTACCCTAAACTAGTATTTTTAATAAGATGACCAACTAACTAATATGGGACGGAGAGAGTAAGTGTCAAGTCGTGTGGAGTCTCAATAACTTTGAAGTCGCTGGCCTTTTCTCTTAATTATAGGAATAGGTGCCTTAATTGGCCTTTGTCTTAATTTTATTTTCCTACTTTTCTAGTATCCCCATATCTAAATACTTGTCATCTTTACTTAAAAATAAATATTTTATAATGCTTGTCATTTTATAAAATTAAAACATAATTATTTGTATTTTTTTATCTTTACCCTTAGTCATAAATATATAAAGATATTTTAAAAAAATAGAAGTATTAAAATATCTATCTCATATTTATGACTAAGGATAAAGATGAAAAAAGACTACTAATTATGTCTTAATTTTTTAAAATGACAAATTTTAGTCGGATGAAATTGAACTTATTATAGTCTATTCAATTTCTTGGAATTACTTTTCCCTTTAATATAATGCTTATTGAGGATATACAATTTATGTTGTAGATAAATATGTGTAAGGAAGAGTTGTAGTAAATATATCGATTTGTATCAAATTAATACAATCTTAATCCATACTGTATGTTACAACTCTTTCACGGCTGCAATCAGCATAATTAAGGTTGAAAGACATTTGCAGTTTCCTGAAAGAAGTTGTAAAGCTCATATACATGCATAATCAGTAGTACTGATATGGCTGGTGGGGTAAAATCTTTTTTTTGTAAAAATTAAATGATCCAATGGGCCATTTTATTGAAATAAAAGCAGGAAATATTTACAAGTCTGAGTAAGCCCAAGTGCTTAAGCCCAGAGAAAGTCCAAAAACAAAACAAGGACATAAAAATATCTGAAAAGGAAAAAATAAAACAAATGAAAGAAAAAGGAAAGTGATATCATTTGGAAAGGTCTCGAAGCTTAGAAGCTCTTCATCTTCTTCAACTTGAATGTCAGTGAAGAAATCAGGTGAATCGATCTAATCTTTAGCACATAAAATCAAGCTTGTGAAGCTCAACCCCAATCTAAGCTTGTTCTTTCATGAATCGAGTTTACAAATTGATGTTGTAAATATTCATGCGTAGCTTTTATTATCCAGATCTATTCATGTAACGCTGTTTTCTTGAAGAAATAGTGCTGGAATCATCAAAATCCGCCTCAGTGAGCTTCTTCTACTTGAAACCAGTGGTTGAAAAACCTCTCAAAGTTTCTTATTTAGGTGATATTTGTTAGGGAATCTGATTCCATAATAACATTTGTCAAGTTGTTCTCCAAGCAATATTGCAGCCCTTCTCTCATAGCAACAACCTCAGCTACAAGGTTAGAGGTATCAACAATCTTCACCTCCTTAGCACCCTTTAGATCTTGTTCATGCTTTCTGACACAGAATATTACAAAACTGGGGCCTGGGTTTCCCTTAGATTCCCCATCTATATTGCATTTCCACCAACCACAAGGTGGAGGATAACATCTCACCAATTTAGACTGAAACTTAGGTCTGTATCTATCCAACAGAGCTACCATATAAGGCCAATTCCATGGGATGTTTGAATAGTCATACTTCATTTTCATGAAGTTCCTAGGAGTATTATTGATGTCCCAAATAACTTTCATAATTGAGTAATTACTCCCATGCAAAACAGTATTCCTTTTCTTCTAATAAACCAGAGAATTATAGTAGGAATAGCTTTCAATACTGTCTTCTACCTAACATTACCTTTAGTATCCCACCATTTCATTATTGACTGCCTCACCTGAATCCAAGGACCTACTAAACCAACAACATTAGAGAAAATGTTCCAAACAGTGGCAGCAACTTCACCTTGAAGAAATAAATGTTCCAGTTTCTCCCCCACTGGAACATCATAACAATGACATAAAGGAAAATTATTGGGATTCCATTAAGCCATAATAGTATCTACAGGAACCCTATTAGTTCACACCTTTCAAGCAAAGGAAGAAATTTTAAAAGGCAAATCTTTTACCCAACTATGTATATAGAAATTAATTTCTTCTTCCTTCTTTCTCAACAATTCCCAAGCACTTTTAACTGTGAACTTTTCTGAACTTGTTTTGATCCACCAAGGTCTATCACCCATATATGTTCTCTTGCAGTGATTCATGTGCTGCTGCACATACTCAATAATATGATTTGGCAGTTGACTTCTCATTAACTTAAAATCCCAACCTGTATCATTAATAAATCTCTCTATATCTATTACAGCTGGTAAAAATGTACCTTTGTTGAGAGAGTGAACAATGGACCAAGCGTAGTCCAGTTGTCAAACCAAATAGAAGAGGTACCTCCTTTAGGCTCCCATCATAAATGTTTCTCAATGCTCTCCCTATTTTGAAGCATGTACTTTCATAATTGTGAGCCTCCTTTCCATTGGACCAGTGTAGGAATTTGTTTCTTGCAGTATTTGTTCCATATGAAATTGGCCCAAAGAGTATTTTGAGTCCTAAATCTCTACCATAGTTTAGCATACATGGCTTGTGACACATCAAACATTGACCTGAATCCCAAACCACCTTCACGCTTAGATAAGAAGACTTTTTACCAAGCAACCTAATGTTTACTCCTCCCTGTGACTTTGTTACTCCAGAAGAATTTAGCAAAAATTCTATGTAGTTCCTTGATAACACACTTAGAAGGAACTATGACTGATAAAACATGAATAGGGACACTCTGTAGTACACTAGAAATTAAAACTTTTTTACCTCCATAAGAAAGCATGTTCCCCTTCCAAGCTTGTAACTTTGATTTCACCCTTTTAATTAGATCTGCATAGTGTTCCTTCCTATTTCTAACATGTGAAATAGGACAACCTAGATAGGTTAATGGAAACTGGCCCCTATTCATGCCTGTACATTCCTCCACCAGCAGTCTATCATCAGCAGCTACATTTTGATGCAAGTAAAAAAGCACTCTTGTCTTTGTTAATCTTTTGCCCTGACTTAGATTCATACTCCTGTAACAAATTCATTATTTTCTTAAAAGAATATCTGTTAACTGAAGTAAAAATAATTATATCATCTGTATAATCAAGATGATTAATATTTGAACTCCAATTTGACAAGCCATACCTTGTTTATAAATCATTATCAAAAACAGCATTTAGTGCCCTGGAAAGAATTTCACCTGATAGAATAAATAAAGCTGGAGATAAAGAGTCTCCTTGCTTCACTCCCATGGTAGAGCAAAAGAAATCATGAGCCTAACCATTTATCAATATTGAGTATCAGTTATTAGAAATTAATCTCCAGATTAGGTCTACTACCACTTCTGAAAAGCCCATCTTCCTCAATACCTTCATAAGAAAAAACCAAGATACTCTGTCATAAGTCTTTGCCATATCAAGCTTTATCACCACATTAGCAGACTTGCTCCTCTTCCTAATATCTGTCACAATCTCTTGGGTTAATAACATATTTTTTATGATGGTTCTACCTTTCACAAAGCCTGATTGGTTTGAAGAAATCAATCTGGACAATAGATATCAATTTGGGCAGTACGTAGCACTTCAATTCTGTTATGAACAACCCTTGAGATAATTTTATTGATAAAATTACTCAGACTAATTGATCTTAAGTCAGAAAAAGTTTGAACCTGCTCCTTTTTAGGCAAAAGAACCAAATTAGTGTAAGTAAAGATTTAGGAAGAGTATTACCCCTGAAAAAAATCTTGAACCATTCTGAGAATATCCTGCCTCACTATCTCCCAGCAACATTGATAGAATCTGCTAGTCAAACCATCAGGACCACTAGAACTGTCCCCATTCAGATTAAAAATAGCTTTCTTCACTTCCTTAACTGAAGGTTGTTTACTAAGATCTACATTTTCTTCTTCAGTAATGAGTTCTGGTATGTGACTCAACAGGAAAAAAAGTGGCATCTCTTTCTTGTAGGAATTGATTATTGTAAAACTTAACTGAATTTGCTGCTATAACATCCTCCTTTTCCAGCCAATTGCCCACTCTATTTTTTATTATCTGTAACTGTAGCTTTTTTCTTCTATCCTCCATAATGCTATGAAATAATCTAGTATTTCTATCCTCTTGTTCAAACCAATCATATGCTGCTTTTTGCTGTCAAAAGGTCTCCTCAAAATGCAAGTACTTTTTAAAACTCAGCTTGAGTTCTTTGAAGTACTGCCCTATTTTCAGCATTAGAGACATCTTCAAACAATCTTTCTTTGATCTTCACAATATCTTCCCTAATAATTAGTTGCTTAAATATGTCACCATAAGTCCATTTGCTCCATTTTGTTAGAGCAGTCTTAATTCTTTTAGTATTCTCTTTGAAATCCAGAAAAGGATTTGCAGACCTATTAACCTTCCAGTTTTGCCTCACCACTTCCAAGAAAGAATCATTTTCAGTCCAAAATTTGAGAAATCTGAAAGGTGTTTTATGCCTTGCTACTCTTTCTTCCAGGGTTATGTACAATAGAGCATGATCAGAACCTATCCTTGCTAAGTGTTCAACTTCCATGAAATTAAACCATTTCTACATTCTCTTATTTGTAAGAACCCTATTAAAAAATGCAATCATTTTCTTCCCTTCTATTCCATCATGTAAATAGACTTCTTTTGAATTGAATCTCAGCTAAGTCACAAGAAGAAATACAATTATCAAAGTCTTCATGATCTGAATCAAGCACTAATAGCCCTCCAATTTTCTCCTCTGCATTTAACATAATATTAAAATCCCCCCATCAACCAAGGGTTATCCATTCGTTCTGCAAGTTAATAAATCTCTTCCTATAGTGTTAATATTTACTCTGCACTGTACTTGGCATATACTACAGTTACACAGAAACTATGGGCATGATTTTGATGATTTAACAGCAAGGATAGAAATTGATATGTGTCCTTGATAACTGTACATTCAAAATCTGAGTTTATGAAGACCCATATCTTGCCACTACAATTAGCAATCCCTAAAGGCATCTTTAATCTTCTCCTGAACCTGGTGATGTGTCTTAAATATTGAAAGAGTTCTAGTAAACCAATGAAAGAGAACGTATGAAAATTATTTAGCATTTGAACCCTCTGAAATGCTTGTTGGGACCTCACTGATCTGATGTTCCATAGGAGAGCTTTCATTTCTTATTGATTGTTTTTGCTTTCTTTGGCTGCACTCTGATAGGCTGACTGTTCTCCCCATTACCTTGCTTTTTTCCTCTTCTTGAATTTTTCAGTAGTCTTGGAGACAAGTCTACATCAATTAGAAGATTGTTAAGGATTTCTTCTGTTATCTTTATTTATGTCATCCCTACTACTTGACCAAAATCTCTATATTCTTCTCCCCCAAATGTTATGTGTTACAATGTCATGCAAAACCCTGTTGGGGGATAGAACATTAGAATCATCAACCTAGATTGCTTTGGGAATCATCATGATAGCCTTCTCATTATTAACTTAATTCCCCACTATCTCTGCATCAGTATTACTTAAAACTGCTACTCTATTTTGATCATATGCATGCTTCTTTGTGTTATGTTCCCCTTCTCCATCTTGATTATTACTACTGCTATATTGTTGCTCATGGATATTTTGTTGTGTTTCAGGTATTGATATGGCCATGACGATCTCATTCTGTACTTTACTGCTCATTGCTTCACTATTTGAGAGGTCTATAATGTCTTCTTCATGTGCTACCAAAGATTTGACCTCAGTTGTCTTCTCCTGAACCACATGATTGCTTCTTTCATCTGCAGATTCCTTAATATGCTGATTTGTTGAATGGCGTTGTGTGATAGAAGTGGAGGGGTGTGTTGGCTGTTTGCCAAATACTTGGTTAACTCAATCCTTGGCTAATTCCCCCTGCTGCAAATTACCCTTTTGATTATTATTATCATCACATTTGCTCTCTATCAGCTCCTTTGTAATTGAAATATTGTTATTATTATTGTTACTGGTGTTGTCTGTTGCATGTTAGGAGGAAGTAAATATTTCTCCGAATACCCCAAATCTGTTTTCCACCACTATTTACTTTAATTGAGTAGCATGTTGTTGTTTACTTGGATTTCTATCCTTCACCACATTCCATAAACCTGGGTCACCTACCACTTTACCACTAGAAAGGATTTTATCTTTCCCCTTCTAAAATTTGTGAACCCAAGGTTTTGAAATTTTCTTTTTGAAGACCCTCTCTGCCTTCTCTGTACTTTTCTCCTTTGTTACCTCCACCTTCTCTTCCTCTTTATTTCTAATACTAGTTCTGTATTCATTCTTACCATACCCTTGCATTTTACACTCTTCATAATACTTAGGAACATAGTCATATCTGATATTGATAACTTTTGTCCTTATTTCCCCAGTAACTTCATTAACAATACCCATAATCATTGACTTGGGGAAATCTCCTTTAAGGTCCACCAATACTTTAACTCTTGTACAACTTGGTCTAATTTTATTAATAATGGCTAGATCAAGTTGAAGAGGCTTCCCAACTGTGGAAGCTAAAAAGAATATGCACTCTTTAGCAAAATATGAGGGTACCAAGTTGGGGAAAGATATCCATTCCATTGACTTCATAGTTTTTTCATTAACTCTGAATCTTGCATCATAAATCAGCGTGCGCATTAGATATGAATACCCATCTTTGGACGTCATGTAGAAAGCGCCCTTTGATATCAAGTTAATGAAATCGGCATGTTGAGTTAGTTGAATGAGAATGTGTTTACTATGGAATAGTACAATTTGATAGTCACCTTTGATATCACATTATTTAGGAATGATCAATCTCAATTCTTCAAGATATGTCCACTCATGGGTGAATTTGCTTACTATTGCATTGTCACGACCCAAATCCGTCGTGAGTTGCACCTACATTACTCACCCGGTGGGAGAACCAACTACCCCAAAAATAACTATCTTAGAATCAATACTTAAAAGAGTCAAGGAACTAATCCATTAAAAGATATTCAAATCTAAAGCAAAAACATAAGTACAACTAGTTGCGGAACATTGTACTTAACAAAACCATCCCTAGGACCCGAAAGTCATCTGTATCAAAACATCTAAGATAGTCAAGAAGGGGATGCAACCCCAAAACTAATAAAAAAGTACATAATGTCCAAACAAGGGACTATGTCATAAAGGAAAGATCCCATGGTAGCTGAATAAGCCGCTCACCACTGAAATTATAATCACCCTCTAGAATCACAGTTGAGGTCTTGCAGAAGCCTTTGGAATATGCGCTGTACTCGCAAAAGTAAGAGCAGGTGTAGTATCAGCACACAAAAAATAACAGTGTACTGGTAGGGTTATTTGGCCAACCCAAGATGAGAATATGAATACTTATTTAAAATATAATACAACAAGTTAATCCATGCTCAAAACTAACATACACTCAGCACATCAAGTATCAAATATGTAGTTTAGGATCACAATCAAAAAAGTCAATATATTATCACCAAGTCGAGTTCATTCAACCCAAGACAAGTCAAATCAAGATGAATTAACCAAGTTACAATCATATAAGTATATTCCCGGTTCACTCATGAAACCGTCAAACTCACCCAAACCTCGTACATACACGTTATGGGTATCACATTCACCATCTAGTCATGACCTGCAGGGACAATTTTCGTCCATGTACTAGTCTGCCAACCTTATTTAGACAATAACCTATGAGAATGTCCCAAATACCAAAAGGGCCAACGACATCCATTCCCGAAGCTGCAAAGGGCCAAGGTGAGCTAGTGACATGAAGTTCGTTGAGAGGAACTCAAATCATATCAGTATGAGTCTGGCATTGATGGCATTTCTGCACATAGCGAATGAAGTCTGCCTCCATAGTTAGTCAAAAGTAACCTGATCTCAGTATCTTCTTTACCAACGTAAATACCTCCTCCTTTAAAATTTATAGCTCCATCAAAGAATAACCTCCAACTATCATACTATTCGGAGATGCAATCCCCCATGAATGTCACTTCTTCATCAAGAAAGTAAGTCTTCAACGACTTATACTCTTCATCCATAGGATTCTCAGCCAAATGATCTATTAGAGCTTGTGCCTTGACAGCCTTCTATGTGACATAGACTATGTCAAACTCGCTCAAAAATATTTGTCATTTAGCTAGCTTCCCGGTAGGCATTGGTTTCTGAAATATGTGCTTCAAAGGATCCATTTTAGAGACCAGGTAGGTTGTGTGTGCCGAGAGATAGTGCCTCAATTTCAGAGATAACCAGGTCAAAGCACAACACATGCATTCCCGTAAAGAATACCGAGCCTCATATTATGTAAACTTCTTGCTCATGTAATAAATTGCTTGCTTCTTCCTAGTTGTTTCATTATGTTTCCCAAGAATAAACCAAAAGCATTATCCATTGCAGATAAATATAATAACAAAGGCCTACCAGGTTCGGAAGGAACCAGAATGGGAGGATTCTACAGATAATCCTTGAATTTTTCGAATGCCTGCTGACACTCTATCGTCCATTCTATAGCAGCGTCCTTCTTCAATATATTGAAAATTGGCTCACAAATAACAGTGGACAGTGCTATAAAATGACTGATGTAGTTAAGGCGGCCCACAAAACTCATCACCTCTTTCTTGTATTTGGGCGGTGGAAGATCTTAAATAGCTTTGATCTTGGTTAGATCCAATTCTATACCTCAACGGCTGACAATGAAGCCTAAAAATTTTCCAGTAGGGACCACGAAGACACATTGCGCAGGATTAACTTCAAATTATACTTCCTCAATCTGTTAAAGAACTTTTCAAGATCGGTCAAGTGATTTGTACCCTTTTTTGACTTGATGATGGCGTCATCCACATAAAACTCAATTTCCTTGTGGATTATGTCATGGAACAGAGCGGTCATGGCTCTCATGTATGTAGCTCCAGCATTTTCCAACCTGAATGGCATGAATTTGTATCAGTAGACTCCCCAAAGAGTGATGAAGGCAGTTTTCTCAGCATCTTCTTCATGTATCTTAATCTAATGATAACCAACAAAGTAATCTACGAATGACTGAGTTTCATGGTTGGCACAATTATCAATCCAAATATGTATGTTTGGGAGTAGTAAATCATTCTTAGGACTGGCTTTATTGAGATCTCTATAATCTACACAAACTCTAACCTTTCCATCTTTCTTAGGAACAGACACAACATTGGCTAACCAAGTCGGATACTGAGTTACTTGAAAGATACCAGTCTCAATTTACTTCGAGATCTCCTCTTTGATTTTCAAGCTTAGATCGGGTTTGTATTTTCTAAGCTTCTGCTTGACAGGGGGACAATATGGATCAGTGGGCAACCTGTGGGCTACTATTGAGGTGCTTAGCCTCGCCATGTTAGCATAATACCAAGAAAAGATGTCTGGTTACTTTTTTAAGAACTGAACATACTTATCTTTCTCGTCCTCGGGCAAATAGATGCTGACACGGGTTTCTTTTATAGTCTCTGATAAATTCTCTATGTTCACTATTTCCGAATCTACTAAGTTTGCCTTGAGTTTGTCTTCAAAATCTTCAACCTTACTAACAAATTCTTTGGGCACATCCTCTTCTTCCATTTATTCTAATTCACTTATATTATGTTACACAATCTCATTATGTGTCACAGTCTCAGATTCAACATTTTTAAAAGTGATTTTGCTGAAAGAAATGGAAATAAAGAATATCAATAAACTGGAAAGAAAGTTTCATTAATTAACATGCTACTGAATGTTTCTAAACATAACATCAAATCGAAAGAAAATAAAAGTTGAAAAGATACAAACTAGATCGAAATCGAGTCTATTTATTTTAAATAATGAAAAAGTTAAAATCTTCCAAATCTACCCCAAGTGCCTGGCGAGGCCTGGATGGAGTAGTAGTCTAGATGCTGAGTATAGCCTTTTGTCCAGTGCTGTGATTAAGGGCTCCTCTCTCCTCATTGATGATGACATTGCAACATTCTTTCTCTGATTCAGTCAGAAACAAATTCTTCAGACTTTTCAGTACTTCATCTTCATCATCATCAAGAAACTCGACAGAGTGGAAAATTTAGTACAATGACAGTGAGGAATCAAGTGCATGACCCTGGTCCACGTAGCCTAACCCGAAAGTATCATTCTTCATAAAAGGTTGTATGGGTTCAACCAACCCCTGTAATCTGGCTCCAAGACCCTTACCTGATACATATCTAAACTCGAGCAGTATTTTCTTGCCCTTATCCTTCCATCTTGACTCTTCTTCGATGTTTCCAACCAATTCCAAGGTATGGAATGTCTCCACATAGAGACTTTTGACGGCTTATATTGGGTGGCCTTTCTCCCCGTGTATTACCACCTCTTGATGGTCATACTCAAACTTAAGACGTTGGTACAGCGTGGCGGGTACCACACCAGCCATATGAATCCACGACCATCCAAGCAATAAGTTATATGAAGCAGGAATGTCTATCACTTGGAATGTTATAGGAAAAGTGACAGGACCCATCATGTTCAACGTAATTTCTCCAATGGTATCTCTCTGAGAGCTATCAAACACCTTCACATTCATCTTCCAGGTTTGAATCTTATCCAGATCAACTTCCAACCTTGTCAGCATACCCAAAGGACAGATGTTTAACCCTAATCCTGGATAAATCAATACTAGAGAGATCACTATTTCTTCATATTGCATTGTGACATATAGAGCCTTATTGTACAACCTTTCCTTCAGGTGGGAGCTCATCCTCATGAAAGATATCTTATATGCCTCAAACACCTGCCCGACCATGTGGGCCATTTCTCCTCCTATTATTGAGGTCGAAACATAGGCTTCACTTAGGACACCCTCATTAAAGCTTTTTATGATGCTCAGAAGTGTGCAACAACGTCAGGATAAATATTTGAACTAGAGTCTTATTCAGCTGATCTACCACAAAGTACTCATTTGCTTGCACCTTCTTCCAGATGCCATTTTCTTCTATCTCCACAACAGGCTACTTACCTCTGCTAGAGCTTCCTTAGGTTAGATTTTTGGGTGTATATACTCTTCCTGATATAGTGACCCTTTGTGCAACATCTGCCTCAACCACCTTTGCTTTTCCTGGAGTATTTTGCTCGTAATTCTAATAGACTCCATGGAAATTATAGAGAACTAGAGAGGCTCTAATGACTGTAAAAGAAGGTTTAGGCATTACCACCTCAACCTCAAACGGTACCTATTTGGGTGTACCCTTTTCCTTCTCAATGAACCAAATGGAATTCTCCATTCCACCATTTCATTAACATCAAGTGTGTTCACCTAATGGTTCGACAGTGGATTGTTGGTGACATTCGGCATCGTATCTTTCACCTGAATGGCCTTAGTGTCGATCAACATCTGAATTTTATCCTTCAAAGTATAACATGTTTCTATGGTATGACCCCTCATCCCAGAATGATACGCTCAAACCTTGTTAGGATCAAAATGCTTGGCTTGAGTATTCTCACGTCTGATGGTAATGGGCGTGACATAGCCAGGTTCTTTGAGTTTTTCGTATAGTTGGGCTATAGGTTCGGCTAAGGAAGTGTATTGTTTATTCTGGAAATTAGCTTTGGGTCCCTGATTTTGTTGGGGAGAAGGCTGAGGTGTTTGGACATGAGCGGGTTGGGCATTATACATGGGGTAAGCAGGGCTTTGGAATTATGGGTATATTTGATATGGGGTAGGTTTTTGGTATAGTGGGGTATGATATAGCATTGGGGGTTGCATCTAGTAAGGGGACATCAGGTATGGTATTAGAGATTGTGGATAGGGGGTGTAGGTGTGATAGGAGTTTGATAACAGGGAACATTTTTTAATGCCTGGGCTACCATCACTGTACCCACCTCTTTCTTCTTCTTGTTTTTAGAGATTCCTCCAGATTGGAAAGCCTTATTGGTAACCTGTAAAGCTTTCAGATTAATAATGCTTCCGTTCTTGAGACCCTCCTCAAGCATTTCCCCTACCTTGATGATTTCAGTAAAACTTTTATCCAGGACAGTAATCATTTTCTCCAGATATTGCAGCTCCTGTGAGCGAATAAAATATTCCTTCAGTTGAGATTCTTCTATTGGGGGCCGAGTTCTTGTAGCCTCAAACCTCCATCTTATAGCATGGTGCCTGAAAGACTCATTTGGATTTTTCTTCAAAGTCTGCATAGAACCAATTCAGGGCACTGTCGATATTAAATCTGAACCGCTCCATGAAATCAGATGCCATATTGATCCAGTCGATCCATTTCTTTACATCCTACTCAATATACCAGGTTAAAGCCAGGTTAAAGCCTCCCTAGTGAGACTTCTTATGAACATTTTCATCCTTATCATCTCGTCTTTCACAGCCTCAACCAACTTATCACAATATATACGCAGATGCACCTTGGGATCTCCGGTCCCGTTTTACAATTCAAACTTTGGAGAATCCTCATAACTGAGACCCCTTAATCCCTTACCTCTCTCAAGTTGCTTCAGCCTCTCAACCATAAATTGCATCATGTGTTTTTTTTCCTGAAGAATAGGGTGCATACTAGGGGTAAGTGAATGGGGCTGTTTCGACATAGATAAGGTTCAAAGAGTGGCTTCCAGATGCTTGTTTGTAGGATACGTTAGTGAAGGGTGCATTTTGGACATTTATAGGATTTGAGGGATTATGTAGATGTAGGTAAGTGGGATATTTAGCATTTTGGACATGTTGGGTGGGATATATGGGATTTGGAGTATTATGAGTATTTTGAGGGGGATTAAGGTTTTGGATATTTTGAGGGAGAGGAAGGTTATGGATATTTTGAGGGGAGGCATATGTGAGGTTTGGATGGCTTGGGGTAGAGGTTTGAGATTTTGTAACAGTATAATCGTCAACCAGTGGTTCGAGAGGGGTATTAAGGGTAACAGAAAGATTGGCCAAGTTGCGCACTTGCGCTAACTCTCCTTATAGCTCGAGGATACATTGCTCTATTCTTACGATAATTTGATTTTGTCCTACGACACTTTCCCCTTCTGTACTTTTCTTTGTAGCACTGTGATTGTCACCCATTTTCTCTTTACCTTTATGACCTAGCCTTGTAGGAAAAGGAGGAGGAGGAGGAGGAGAAGGAGCCCCTTTTGACCGTGTTTGATAAGCCAGAGTACACAAATCAACCTTAGGGAAAGGGGGGAAAACAAAACAAAATCAAAGACAACCAAAGCTAGCAAAGTGAGACATAATGTTTGAATAAACACATTGATTTGCAGCAAATAATTGCCCTAAATGCAAGTAGCCTCGTTGAGCCAGAGGTAGGCCTAAGACGACAAATTTTGTGGTTCATGATGATCAATCCAAGCCGTATTAGACACAAATTGGAGTTTAGAGTTAGAGAATATTGGAAAAAAAAACTACTTTATTAAATAAATAGTTCAAAACTATTACAATCTTTTGCAGAAACCAACAAAACATAAATGAAACTAAGGGAACCAGGGATAACAAAAGGGGAATATCCTAATATTATAAAGTTTTAATGGTGGTTGCCAAAGGAACCTAGAACAATTTGCAACAACATCTCTGGTGAGCTAACATAATGCTGATTCAGCTGATTTCGAGCCTAGATGGTCTCTTCCACGTCTTCAAACCCATGAGCTTGCTTTTGTTTTCTAAGCTCCACAACCTCGGCATCTTTCAAAAGCCATACATAATACTCTGGAGTGCAATAGGCTTGCTCACCATACATACTTATGGTCAACAATTCCCTCCATTGTTTAAGTATCTCGTTTACCCTAGAAATCTCGTAGCTTGGCCCAAAATTGGACTCAGATCTTCCCATGTGTGAGCGTAGTGGTATGATTTGAGTCCGGACGAACTAACGAAGCACTCGTATAGTAGCATAAGGCTGGAGGCCCTTTAGGCCAATGAGCTTAATGTAATAAAGTTTTTGCCCTCTAATAACAGCAACAGAAGTGGGTAACCATGAGTATTTCCATTTCATCTGATAACCTGAAAGTTCCTTCATGTACGTGTACCAATCTTCTGTACCCACAGGAACACCGAATCACTCCATCCTCTTTGAATAAGTAACGATGTTGTACCCATCCCATTAAAGATGTCCGCCATATTTGGCCGCTTATAGAAATGTTCCACGGCCCATAACTGCAGTAAGAGGTTGCACCCCTCGAAGAACCTTCTTCTTCTGACACATTTCTATAATCCTCTGAAGATCTCAGCTAGGATCATTGGTACTAAAGTCACCTCCATATTGTTAATACCACGAGATAGAGTTTGAACCACAGAGCCAATGCTGGTATCAATTTTTCCAAGATCCCTCGAAAATACTAAAGTACCTAGCAGAGCAATAAAAAAAGCATCCAGATGCTTCTTTTTCCACTTTTCAACAGAGCAAGAGAACTCCTTTTGGAAGATTTTATGCCCATCCTTGCGACCGAAATGCTTGTACAAAAAATCCAAAGAAACCCACTCTAAATTCAAGCAATCTAATTTGGGGTTGTTTTTCAACCTAAGATGATGCAAAAAAACTCTTTCCAGATCGTCGACGCGGCAAAACCATCCTTGTATTGAAGGCCAGTAAATCTTCCAATTTCTTCAATAGTTGATGTCAGCTCAAAATTATTAAATTTGAAAACCACTCTATCAGGATCCCAAAACTTCAAAAGGGCCTTGATCATATAACGGTCAGGTGCCAAAGGTCAAAATCCCAAAGACCGGCGAATTTCTTTACCATGATCATTTTTGATGTCTTTTCTCCAACTCATTAACTTGTGGGAAACTCCCACAACCATTCGGTTATTCTCGAAAACAGGCATGTCTTCCATGGAAAATCTAAAAATAAGACAACAAACAAAATTTTCTAAACTCCATTTGTCATAAATTGGTTTGGATTAATTTATCATAACCACATAACACGTAAGATGTATTTTGTCTATGGGTGCTGGGTACCCATTGACTAGAGGGTAGTTACTAATTTTGGTGGTTAGGCCCAAGGACCAAACTACCTATGGCTAATGCATGCATGACTTAGATACGAAGGGTGGATACGGTGCTATCCTAAGTTTTTTTAAGATTTGGATAGACACGGACTAAGGATAATCTATGTGAGGAGGCATATGGTCACACGGTAGCAAAACTATCCGCTCACCCCACGTCTATGCCAACTCTCTAAATTGGATATTTGAAAAGAATTTGTAGAAGTGCAAAGGCACAACATCCTAGTATAGTGAAAGTGTGTGAAAGTGTGAAATTCTCAAGTGGGGAAAATATGAACGGAATGTCAGTTATACAAAGCAGTAACACATAGCACACAGTGAAAAGCAGTAACATGTTTGAACAGTTTTTTAAAAAATGTCAAATATATGATGTTGATAATATAACATGCATATTAAGGAAATAAGGTAAAGAAAATAACAAATACTAGGAACACCAAAAGGAAAAGCATGTGAACAACTAAAAGGGAAAAAAAAGTGAATGAACATGGAAGAAAATAATTAGTTTAAGACAACTATATAATGGGAAAGAGGAAAATGATATAGCATGAAAATTATTTACGGTAACAAATAATTAAATATGATAAGGCAAATAATTCATTATCAAAAGATGCTAGAAATAAATCAACAAATAAAGGAAATGATCAAAGGAATTAGTAATAAAAAGAATAGATACAAATAAAGCTTAAAATCCCACATAACATACAAATTCGTAATGTTTAGAACCTAAGTATCCCCAGCAGAGTCGCCATGCTGTCGCACCCCATTTTTCTCGCGAAAAGTGGGATTCGACGTGACAACTCTTTTAGGATGGTTTAAAAGAGAAGAGTAGCCACCTAACGAATTAAGGTGCGTTAGGGCACCATTCTAGACTAATTACGAGCTTATTTTATTATTTAGTCTACTTCACCAAAAATTTGGGTAAGGGTTCAAGTTACCTTAAAAGGAAGGTGCTAGACACCTTTCAAGGTCCACAAATGTGGGTCCCGACCGAACTCATATATTACGTGGGGGATTCTACGTGATAAGCAAAGGTCAACTATTTTTTTTATTAACTTAATATTAACTAAGTGTTTAAAACATAAAAGATAATAAATAATTAAACATGCAACTTAGTTATTATCTAATTAATAATTATCTACGTGATAAAGTAATAAAACGCGCATGAATCAGACAAGCGAGAAGATAGAATGAACACAATTTATATAGCGAAAAATGATTCACTTAAATGATAAATCTAAACTACCCCAAAATAAAAGAGACATGCAAAAAATCATAAATAAGTGAAAGAGAACTTGGTTAAAAATAAACGAAGTTACGGATTTAGACAAGGGTTAATTTTTATCCTATTCGAATCAGCGCTCTGCTTATTAGTGGATGACAATATCGCATATCGCATTGTCGAATTCGGCTCGGGGCAACTTCCATCATTTCCGTCTATCTACCCACCCCACCTAGTTGGTTATTAAGCCTAAAAAGCATTCTATAGAAAACGATAAAATTAACGTTCCCTAAAATGCCAACCCGTCCCAACTTAATGTCCAAGAGGCGTTGGAAGATATATTCTGGATAAAGGTCTAGACTTAAAGAAAATCTTAGGCTGCCTATTAGACTTGAGGTCCGTGTCATACAAAACACATAAGACTTGAACAAATAGCACGTAATAGTCCGAACAAACCTCTTGATTAATTAAAGTAATTAGGCGATTAACATGCTTAAAAAGATAATTATTCACTTTACGTGATTAAGACCTATAGACATGATTTTTAGGCGAGACATATTAATCAATGTGCCGGAAACTTAATTAATAGTTGCTGGAAATTAACGAACAATTGCTGAAAAATAGTTTTTTAGGTGTTGGAATTTAGTTAACAATTGCCTAAAAATAGTTTAAGATGCTGGAAATTAATTAACAATTGCTAAAAATAGTTTTTTAGACGCTGGAAAATAGTCTAAGATGCTGGAAATTAATTAACAATTGCCAAAAAATAGTTTAAGATGCTGGAAATTAATTAACAATTGCTAAAAACAATTGCTAAAAAATAGTTTTTTAGATGCTGGAAAATAGTTTAAGATGCTGGAAATTAATTAACAATTGCTACAGATAGTTTTTTTTGGATGCTGGAAAATAAATTAAGGTGCTGAAAATTAATTTGAAAATGTTGGAAATTAATTAACTTTGCAGGAAATTAATCAAACTGTCGAAAGTTCAATTTTAATATGTTAAAAATTAATAAAACATGTTGAAAATAAATAAAATGCTAAAAATTAGTTATGACCTGCTAAAAATTAATTAAACATGCGGAAAATTAATTAAACATGTAAAAAATTAATTTTAATTTGTTGAAAGTCAATAAATAATCCTAAAACATGATTTCTAGGTGATAAATCAATTAATTAATAATCATAGAACACATTGCCTAAGTGATAAAATAATCTAATTAACATGTTGAAATCTGTTTAATAATCCTATAGGCATGGTATCTTAGTGATAGGACATTCAAGTCATATAATCCCCAAGCCCCATGAGCATTCCCCGTAATTTTTATTATGGATAGAGATTATACAAAATATTACAGACCCAAATTTTAATAAAGAAAAATGCAAAGGCTATTTGGACAGCTTGAGGTAAAAATCCCTTCACCCAATGCAACTCTTCATCATACCCCAATCCTCTCCTACTATAGTACCTGTTAAACTCACCAAATGTGCAACAACAAGCCAATAGAATTTGACACTAAACCCTTACAAATAGATCCACGAGCATGCTGCAACATATCTAGCACCACATTTAGTCACAGAATGCTATTATATACCAATAGAGGCAAGTAGTATAACTAGGTTATTTTTAATAGGTTACCAGGAATCAAACAGACATAGGCATTTGGGACAGAAGGTTTTAAAAGCTATAACATGTCAACACTTAAAAAGTTTAAGGAATGCACACCTAAAAGAAAGATTAAACATTACAGAGAACTTCAACATACAAATACTGAATGCATCGTTAAGAAAACTAACCGGTTAACAACAATAACAAATGAGAAAGACCAAACTTTAACAGTACTTGAAACGAGAATAGAGAAACAACAAGCAAAGATCAGGAACCCACACTTCAAAACACCAGCGAGATGAGAACTCAAAATATTTTATGTGTGATCGGCCAAAACTGAATTAAGGCTTGAAATTTTTTCATTCTTGGAGAGAGTTGATGCTGAAAGCGTATTTAATAGTGAGAAGGATGCTTGTTTATATAGTAAGAGAGTTACACAGAATTAAAGGGAGGAAAATATTCAGTAGATAAATTAGAGGAAGTAAAAAGGAAAAGAAATATTCCCATGAATCAAATAATAAAGATCCTTTTCCTTAAACAGACGGCTGAATCAATTTAAAATTAAGAGGGGCCAATTAGGGGAGGAAATATACCAGAATAAAAACTTACCAAAAATGAATCAAGTATGAGGTTAATACAAGTTCTCAAAATCACGCAAGACAAGTCAAACAAATCCAAAATTTACCATAATTATGTGAATACTGGAATTGTTTTAGAGAATCCAAATCGAGAAAAGCAAATCAATCATCAAAGTTGTCAATGACATGCGAGTACCAAAGTTGTCCAAATTCAAATAACTATGAAACATGGAGGATTTTCTCATAATTAAACCTATCAGCATGAATAAAAGGGCATGTTATTAAACACCAAGCACGCTTGAGCTTCAATGCAGAGATGAGTGGATTCGAATTTTTCGACAAATACCAAAGTAACAAAACTTTCAAGAACAAGATTCTAATTCTAATTCCCTAACAAATCAATGTCAAATTGATCAACCATCAAGCAAAAGAGTTGTATTTCAAAAATTGTCCAAAATCAGTACCCGACCGATAATTAGGGTTAAACGGGTGTTCATAAAAATTGGAGATTTTCACATATGATGGTCTAAAGATGTAATTAAAAGAATCAAGTCAAAATCATATCCCAAAAATCATGAATTTCACATCCAATAATCTGTCTGAAGAAGAGATAAAAGAATTGATGAATCAAGCTGATAAAAATATCAATCATGAGTGAGAGGAAACATACCGGAGATGAATTCATCTAGAAAAAGGTTAAAACCTTGAGATTAAAATCTGAGCCTGTTCCGTTTTGTTTGGCGGATTTAGATCGGGTCTTTGAACTCTGAGTGGGACAGGGTCTGCTTGGTGATGTTGATGACGTCTCACTAGTCATCACCTTGTACCGAAAAAGACCGATGTTGAAAGTTGGATTGTGTATGATAAACCTCATCTTGAAAATTTTGCTGAAAATAGTAGGGTTGAATCTGATAAGCCTCGTGTTGAAAATCTTGTGAGTCATAAGGTTCGAGATGCTCATGACGGGAATCAAATACAACATGAACTTCTTCATTATTCTGATAGCATTATGTCTGAGGTATGGAGGGTAATAAATCCTCTTCACCTTCCTCGAGTGGACTCTCTAGTGCTTGAAAAGTGGTTGGCATTGCAGAAACATCAATAATTCTCCCTGTCTGGATACCATATTCTAACTTTTTTCCGATTAAAATCAGACTCTCAAAACTGAGACTGCTTAAGAAGCACAATTTTTGATAGTATATTCCATCTAGCGACCTGATGAAAGTTTGGACCAACTTTTCTTCATGCACAGAAGGACGTATCTTAGAAGCTTCCAATCTCCATTGAATTGTATATTCCTCAAAAGATTCGTGAGTCAGTCTCTTTACTTCAAGCAAATCCCACATTGTTAGATCAACCTTGATGTTAAACTTATATTGCCTTACAAAGTCTTGAGCCATGCCTTCCCATGTATGCCATTTGTCAAAGTATTATTTGGAGATCCAAGTAAGTGCTATCCCTGACAAACTTTGGATAAATAATCTCATCAGAAGAGCCTCATTATTTTCTATGCCAGCTAATCTGCCACAATAGTCCATTAGATGTGTGATTGGGTCTTCCTACCCATCAAATATGTTGAACTTTGGGACTTATATCCTGGAGGCAAATCAACCCTTGGATGTAGAAATAATTTCTGATACCTTAAGTCATGAATGCCTTTGAAACGTAAACTCTTATCCAACCTTTTTTCTAAGTTACGTAACTTTTGTTGCAGTGCATCTGGATCGACTCTCTCACTTTCAAGAGTGGTGTGTGAGTAAGGCGAGAATAAGGAGATACAGTCCAAACAGTGGTTTGCATTGGGCGAGAAGGAAGAAGATTGGAATTTTTCTGGGTATTGAGCATATTTGTCATATTGCAGATTTTCAATCGAGTCGATGTTCAAATGCTAGACAACCTTTAAACAAAAATAATAAATCGAACAAAAAATAAGAGTCAGTATATCCAATAAGAAAAGAAATAGTATGAAAATATAAGTTATCTTGTTAAAGAGGACTTTAGGGTGAATGGATGGGATAGAACTTAAGCTTGAGAAGTGCATCGATATCAAAAGGTAGAAAATAGGCTCTAAGAAAGACCTAAATACTAGGCTCGTACCTAAAGTTGATGGATGAACAAGTAAATAATGATAAGATATTGGAAAGATGACATGGAATATTTAAAGACAATTTTATTTTTAAAAAGAATGGAAGGATTGAAGGTTTGAAAAGTTTTTAAAGATTTAGAGACATTTAATTTCAAATGTTTGAGAATTTGAAAAGTTGTGAAAATCATTTGAACAATTCAAAAAAAAAAACAAAAAAAAACTCTAGCTTTCGCCCTTATGACATTATGGGGAAATAAAAAGAAAGGGAGAATAAAAGATTTGACAGAAAAAATTATTTGAATAATAAAGATTGTTTTATATTTTTAAATATGAGGATATTTTGTAAGAATGAAAAAAGGAGGACCGCATCCTTAAATAGGATTGCCTACGTATCTTATTGGACAAGAATCAGGTCAGACGTAGTTCGAAACTTAACACTAAAAAAATAATTTGAATGATGATTGGAGGCATAGTATGAGTTGAACGGTAATTTAAAAAAGAATAATAAACACATAGCACATAACGATTAATGCATGCATGAATTAGAATTTTCTAAGATTTGGGTAGACATGGACTGAGGGTAGTCTTATGCGAGAAGGCACGTGGTCCCACGGTAGTAAAACTATCCGTTCCACCACGTCTTAGCCGACTCTTTATAATAGGATTCTTGAAGAGAATTTGGAGAAGTGCGAAGGCACAACATTCGAGTATAGTGTATAGTGTGTGAAGTGTGAAGTTCCCAAGTGGCGGAAATATGAACGGAATGCCAGTTATATATAAAGCGGTAACACATAGGAAACAATGAAAATAATATCATGCTAAATAACATAACAGTAAGATGATAAAAATGACAAATAAATAATTTAGAGATGTAAAAAATTGTATGTAGACAAATAAAAAAAAAGGAAAGAGATTGACATGGAAGAAAATAATTAATTTAAGGCAACAATATAATGAGAAAAAGAAAGGGATATAGCATGAAAATTATCTACGGTAACCAACAATTAAACATGATAAGGCAAACAGAGCAGATCAAAAGATGTTAGGCATATAAATCAATACAAATAAAAGAAATTCCACGTAACATATAAATTCGTATTGGTTAGAGCCTAAGTATCCCCAACAGAGTCACAATGTTGTAGCGCACCATTTTTCTCGCGAAAAGCGGAATTCGACGTGACAACTCTTTTTAGGATTGAAAGAATGAAGAGTCGCCACTTAATGAATTAAGGTGCGCTAGGGCACCATTCTAGACTAATTTTATTAATGGGAAAAGGGTCAAAATTTCCAAAATTGCCAAAAACAAATTAAATTAACTAGCAAAAATAAAATTTCTTAAAACCGACCACATGTGGTCGGTTTTTCATTAAAAATAAATAAAATAATTATTTAAAAATTCTTTTATTTTTTTTATAACAAATATACTAAATTTGTTTTCAAAAACCGACCACAAGTGGTCGGTGTTTTTTAAATATAAATAAAAATTAATTATTTTCAAAAACCGACCACAAGTGGTAGGTTTTTTTTTAAATATAACTAATGGTCGGTTTTTTTTAAATATAAATAAAAATTAATTATTTTCAAAAACCGACCACTTGTGGTCGGTTTTTTTAATTAATTTTAAAAAACCGACCACAAGTGGTTGTTTTTTCGTAAAAAAATATTAAAAATAAATTAAGAAATATAAAATAAAGAAATAAATAAATAACATAAAACATAATCTTTATTTTTTACTTACGTTTCAATAAAATAAATATATTGTCCATCGAGTATATATTTTATACGTGTATATCTCGTGTAGTTATTTATGTAATAGTCAAAAGCTAATTGAATGTATACAAGTATATTGAATACGTTGATATTATACGATCGAGGTAATAATATACTATTGGAGTTATAATAATGTAAGGTAAATAATTGATAATTCGTTAGAGTATAAGGAATACGTTGTATTATGAGGTAATATACTCGTGCATGTGATGTATATGTATATATCTCGTGTAGTGATGTACGTAGCAGTTAAGAGCAAGCTAATTAAATCTATCCAAGTATTTTGAATAACACGTTGATATCATACGATCGACGTAAGATCATATATTATTGAAGTTATAATAATGTAAGCTAATTAATCGATAATTCATCAGAGTATATTTGAAATACGTTGTATTACGGGGTAATATACTCGTGTATGTGATGTATATAGTATTTTACGTAATATTAATTTTATAGATATAATTTATTTTATGACATCTTATTATTTCTTCATTATTATTATTGAGTCTATATTTATTAAATAGCAGTCTAATTCAAATCAATTCCCCAATTTATTTATACAATTGACGAAATATACTACTTGTGTGTGATGATGAATTAACTAATTATCCGATTTATATACATCGTATTAATTTTTTTTGTATTTATTATAAATATAATACGATTTATTCTATATTTTTAAATTTTTCCTAACAAAAACCGACCACAAGTGGTCGATTTTTGACTAAATATTTTTTTAAATTAAAAAACCGACCACAAGTGGTCGGTTTTCTCATTTTTTTTTTTCTAAAGCGCAAGTACCCCTGACCCGACCTAACCCAAATACCCTTATAATCCCTTTCCTAATTACCCAACAACAACAACAACATACCCAGTGTATTCCCACCAAGTGTGGTCTGGGGAGGGTAAAGTGTACGCAGTCCATACCACTACCTCAGATGAAGTAGAGAAACTGTTTTCGATAGACCCCCGACTTAGAACCTTCATTTGAAATACTCTCAAACAAAAATTTAAGCTACAAATTCTCCACTTAAAATTGAAGTTAAATAATTGATAATATTATAAAATAAACATTGATTCTTAAATAATGTATGTTCAAATGCCGTTATAATTCAAACAAGAATTCTAAAAATATGCATATGATTGAAATTCAAATGGAAGACTTTGAATGTGTGTGTATGTGTGGTGTTGGACCCTAATCAAACGGAAGACTTTGAATGATATTGGGCCCCATTAAAGGCTTACATGAGAATTATGTATACATGTATGTTTGCATGTGCCCCTGTGTCCACATTCACCAAAATTAATACTTTCTCCGTTTCATTTTATGTGTCTTAATTTGACTAATCATGGAGTTTTAAAAAGTAAAGGAGCTTCTTGAATCTTATATTCTTAAACTATAGATCTGAGTAATGTATCAAAATGCCCTTTGAATTTTTTAGTCTTAAACCTGTCATGTGAAAAGTTCAATTAAAGAGTTCCTAATATATAAAGTAACATTATTTTTTTTAACAGACTAAAAAAGAAATGTACAACACATAAATTAAAACACTGGCATAGGAACAAACTAGTGGCACGGCACCCGTGCTAAGCACGGGCCCAATATTTATACTTTATTTTTCTCAATTTATGTGTCATACTTTCATTTTTAATTCATCTCAAAAAAAATATCAGTTTGTTATATTTAAAAAATAATTTGATTTTAAAAGATTTTACACAGTCTCTTTTTTAACTATAATTTCCATCACATTTGAAATATTCACATATATTACTATTGAAAAGTACTTCATCCGTTCATTTTTAATTTTTCATTTTTTTATCCTTGTTATTAAATATTTTTATTTTCTAATAGTTAAATGACTTATAATAATTAAGTAGAAGTTATACAGTAAAATTACTATTAAAAAATACTTGTGAAAAAAAATTAAATGGGCCCCATATAAAAAAGATTTTACCCGGTTCATTTTTTAACTATAATTTCTGTCGCATTTGAAATATTCACAGATATTACTATTGAAAAGTACTTCATCCGTCTTTTTTTAATTTATCATTTTGTATCTATTTTATCCTTGTTATTAAATATTATTTATTTTTTAATACTTAAATAACTTATAATAACTAATTAGAAGGGATATAGTAAAATTACTATAAAAATATTTGTGAAAAGATTTAAGTGAGTCATATATAAGACGTCAAGTTAATTTAAAATGAAATATTCACAGATAGTACTTTTACGTGTGGCACTGATAGAATTTTAAGAGTTAATCAATTTTTTATGCCTTAATAATGAAGAGAAAAATCATCCATTTCTTTGATCAAATTACATGAATTGGATTTCACTAATATTTACTATTTTATATATAGCCACAAAATAAAAATAGAAGGGCGAATCAGTCAATTTATTTTTCGACCCTAAGTTACTTTATGTTCTCACATATTAAATATTTTATGTTGTTAATTATTGTGATTTATAGTATTTTTTACGTAATTTTCAAATAATATATGTTACTTCTTATTATGTCCCAATTTATGTAGTTGAATATTTTATGTCTTTTAAATATTTTAACGTGTTAATTATTATAATTTATAGCACTTTTTCTATCATTTTCAAATAATTGTCCCAATTTATGCGGCGCCGATAGAATTTCGGAAATCAGTATATTTTTTATTATGTCTTTTAAATATTTTAAAATTAATTATTGTGATTCGTAGTTGTTGTTTTTTACGTAAATTTCAAATAAATATAAGTAATTCTGGAGAAGAGAAGGGCAAAATGGTCATTTCACAGACTGACCCTAAGCTCCTCAAATAGTAATAAGGGGGACTTTGAGAAGCTTATTTATAATTTTTGGAAGTCGACCTTAAGCTCCTCTCATTCTATTTTTTTTTTTTATGTCTTTTAAATATTTTAAGTTGTTAATTATTATGATTTATAGTACTTTTTATATCTTTTCAAATAATTGTCCTAATTTATGAGGCACCGATAGAATTTCGAGAAACAATTTTTTTACTATGCCCTTTAAATAGTTTAAAATTAATTATTATAATTTATATTTGCTCCATCTTGAACTCCCTCTTATTATATAAGAGAATATTATATATATAAGAGAATATAATAAGAGGGAGTTCAAGATGGAGCACACGTGTCGACATTTGCTCCATCTTGAACTCCCTCTTATTATATAAGAGAATATAAGCACCCAACGCGATGCCACCACTCATCTATTGACTCTTAAATATATAAAGATTTCATTTGCTCCCCTTTTAAATTAGGATAATCAAATAAAGGTGTCAAGTACCTTCTCTCCACTGTCGTTACCAACAACCCTTATTTCTACACCTACTGACGCACCATCAGGAGCTCAAAAATTGTATTACCCACAACAACAATATCATCGACCACAGCAGCAGCTCCACAGACGCAGCAGCTCCGTAGACACCGTCCGCCGCAGGTCGCCGTCCGTCGTCCGCCGCAGCAGCCCGCCGCTGCAGTAGATCGAAAGCAGCAGTCCAGCGCCGCAGCATTCCAGCACCGCAGCAGTCCACCACAGCTGATCTGAAGCAGCATTCCGGCGCTGCAACAGCTCCGAAGCAGCAGTCCGGCGCCGCCGTAGCTCCGAACAGGTTCGACGCAGCAGCAGCTCCGCAGCAGTCTCTCTTTCTAACCACTGAAGGTGAAGTCCTCCGATCTATATGTTTTGCATTTTTTGGTGTAAATTCTATTTAGATAAATGACATTTTTTCTTCAGGTTTGAATTAGATATTTGCAAAGAGGCATTTCATAAGGAAGAATCAATTTTTGTGAAAGCAATTTTGGAACATTACTTTACTTAAAGGTAAGTTGATTTCTCTCTATTTTCTTATATTGAAGTCTAATGTAGTGTTATGGTGGGATTATTTACTGTAGAAGGCTTTGAAAGCCATAGGTTTTGTGATGATTATATGGTGTGAGAGGGACATGCGACGCCTCTATTTATTTGCTTTATTAAATTTGTAGAACTATTTGACTTATATTAGAAGTGAAAATATGTACTAGTGACATAAAAATGGTTAAGTGTAGTCGCTTGAAAATGAGGTGATTGACATGCTTGAAAAAAATAATTATTTATTTTACGTAATTAAAACCTATAGGCATGATACTAGATGACCAAAATTGATTAATAAGCCAAAAATTGATTAAATAAGTCCTATAGACAAGATACCTAGTGTTGTAGGTTAGTTAACATGTTAAAATTTATTAATCTTATAGGCATGATTTCTAGGCGAGGAGTATTAGTCAATATGCCGGAAATCAAATTAAAGTGCTAGATATTAAATTAAATATGCTGGAAATTTATTAAAAGTGCTTGAAATTAATTTAAAGTGTTAGAAAATACATTTAAATTGTTAGAAAATAAGTTTAAAAGTGCTGAAAAATAAATTTAAGTGTTGCCAAATAAGTTTTAAAATGTTCGAAAAATAAATTCAATATGCTGGAAAATACATTTTTTTTATGCTGGAAATTAAGTTAAAAAGGCTGAACATAAATATAAATGCTGGAAAATAAACTAAATATGCTGGAAATTAAGTTAAACATGCTGAAAAATAAGTTTAAATGCTGGAAAATAAATTCAATATGTTGGAATATACATTTTAATGCTGGAAATTAAGTTAAACATGCTGAATTGATTAATAATCCTAGAATATGATTTTCTAGGTGATAAACAGATTAATATGCCGGGATTTAATTAATAATCCTAGGACGTGTTGCCTAGGTGATAAAGTAATTGCGTTATTAGAATTAGGCCTGGAAAGGTATGTGAGCTACCTTTCCATGAACTTCATTCTCGCCCTGACGAAGGATAAGAGTGCGCCCCTGCCGATACACTTCCATACCAAGAAAGTCGTGGAGAAGGCCCAAGTCTTTCATAGTTTCATGAGCATGCAAGAACGATTAGTAAGCTACCTCTTCCGCTTTCAGGCAAGGGTAGCTCTGAAGGGAGAGTTGAGCGGAACCAGGCACAAAATGGAATAAACAATCAAGACCTGGCTCAAGGCTAACATCGATTTATTAGACTGCTCCCCTTAATTGAATCTCCAGGCCTGCCAAAGACTGCAAAATATGCAAGTCACATAATCCCCACCCCCATAAGCAATCCCCATAATTTATTACGTCAATGGCACTGTTGTTATACAATAATTATTACAGACCGGGAACTAAAAGAATGAAAAGGAAATGGATCCAAATCATTCTGTTGAGACCGAGCAACCTCTTTAGAAACTTCCCCAAGCCCAAGCGAACTCTTCGGTAACCCAAGCGCGAATTTGGATTCCTGTCAACACCAATACCACACACACATGTACATACACACATTTATTCCTAAATATTAATCGTGACTTCCATCTAGAAATTAAAGTTAAAGCAGGTGGAGGGAAAGTAAATTTGACATAAATAGCTTTACACACCTCTATAACAATTAAACAGGGAGGTAGATAATCATGAAGTAAAATTTAGAAGCATAGACAATTCAGAAATCCAAATGGACATTAACATTTAAGCAGACAAGCACATTAACTCTAATAGTTGTGATTTCTATAAAATCAAAGACATGAAAAACACATATGAGTCCGGTAGCGTACCTGTCTGCTTTCCATAAGAATGCTTAAGACATTCGAGCCATCCAACATATATAACAGTTAATAGCAAAAGCAATAAGAGCAATTAGAAACCAGCCTTTTCGGTCACAATGTAAGTAACTTCCAGCAAAGAGCAAGTGAGAAATACTGGAAGAGAGTGACTTTTTAAGAGTGTATGCAAAAGCAGGATCCCAAGCCTGTCTAAATAGTGAGAGAAGGCCTGTTTTTGTAGTAGAGAATAACTATTGAGTTGTCAAATAAAGCTAGGATCATTACCAACAATAGCAGAAGCAATCAAGGAATTTCTTTCCTTAAACAGAATGGTTAAATAGATATAGAATGTCACGCCCCGAATCCCAACGAGGCGTGATTGGCACCCGAAGCCGACAAGGCCCGAGAGAACCAATCTTTGCTTCTATTCCTTCGTATGCATGTCATAGGAAACACTACTATCACATCGAAACATGAGAGGCTAAAATCGGAAAGCATAGAACATGTGACGTCTATATATATGAGAAACTTGGCCGTTGAGGCCATCAAGTCAAGATTTCATCTATCATCTTATACACATACACCCACATACGTCTACAAAAGCCTCTAACAGATGCATTGACCAAACCAACTGAAAGTCGGGACAAGTCCCCGCTTTATACACAATGTACAACATGAAAGCATATGAACCACTGCAACTCGGAGAAGCCCCGAACTAACTGGAGCTCACCAATGAACCGGAAACAGCTGGCAACCTACTATGGCGGCCTACTAGTACCTGCGCCTGCAACAAGTAAGGTAAATTCCCCGAGAGGGGTCCGTACGATATCGACAATAACATGGAAAAACACGAGGAAGCGTTAGAATCAAAAATACGGAACGTAAAGATAGATAGATAAATTAGACACGAGAAGAGACAATAATCAAGAACGATAGGATATATCAAATCCTAAAACCCTTAATTACATTCATCAACCAACACCTAACTTCTACGGTGACCAAGAGGGAATCGAGGCGCCCTCGGAACCACACGTTTCTAAGCCACGATTCAACAAAAGCTCACCACACTCTCTCTTAAGAGTAACGTTCATCAATATTAAGCAAAAACTAAGGAAAATTAATACATGGGTTGGTATTTATACCATTGGGTCATTTAATACAAAATTGGGCCCAAAAAGGTGACCCATTCCATCAATTTCAGCATGGCAGCCGAGATAGGCCACCTGCTCACGCAGGTGGGCATCTGCGCCCGCAGGTCAGGGTCGCAGATGCCACTGACTAGCATCTGCGCCCGCAGATGGCTCACCTGCGCGCGCAGGTGAGCTGTCCAGTGCAGCCCGCGTGCCGTTTTGCTCCCTTTTGCATCCGTTTGATCCCCCCAATGTCCCTCCATCCTCCTTAGATGTAATCACCAACACATAACACCCCTTGGATGGTATTAGGATGTCGTCTAGTACATCTCGTTTCATGAACAATCCTTGGAGCGCTTGGAGCTCTCGTGCTTGACTTCTAGTGAACGGCTTAGAAGGGATTTGGATTGTATCATCCTCTCCATCTTGAGAAGAATTTGACCTCAAATTCTCATCCTCCATCATGTCAAAAGGTGAGAGATCACACACGTTAAATGTGTTGTGCACTTGATACTCCGGTGGAAGGTTAATTTTGTAGGCATTGTCATTTATTCGCTCAAGCACTTGAAATGGGCCATCACCACGAGGCATCAACTTAGCTTTCCTTTGGGTTGGGAACCGGTCCTTCCAGAGATGTATCCATACCCAATCGCCCGGTTCAAGTACAAGTCTTCTCCTACCCTTGTTCACTCTCTTGGCGATTGCTTGATTCATTTTCTCAAGTTGAAGCCTCACCTTTTCATGCATCTTTTTCATTGCGTCTGCCCTTTGTCTCCCATCTAAGCTAATCAAAACATCACTAGACAACGGAGTGAGATCTAAAGGGGTTAGGGGGTTAAAACCATAAACACATTCAAAAGGGGTCATACCAATAGTCGAGTGAATAACACGATTGTAGGCAAATTCGACTAGAGGTAAGTGATCCTCCCAAGAGGCCATTTTCCCTTTAACCATGGTGCGTAACATAGAACCCAAGGTCCTATTCACAACCTCGGTTTGACCATCGGTTTGTGGGTGGCAAGACGTAGAGAAGAGCAATTTGGTGCCAAGCCTACCCCACAACGTTCTCCAAAAGTGACTAAGGAACTTAGAGTCCCTATCACTAACAATGGTCCGAGGAATTCCGTGGATCTTGACAACATGTTCTACAAACAAGGATGCCACGTTAGGGGCATCATCACACTTATGACACGGAATGAAATGAGCCATTTTAGAAAAACGATCAACTACAACAAAAATACTATCTCTTCCCCTCCTTGTCCCAGGTAAACCCAACACAAAATCCATAGAGATGTCTAGCCATGGGCGTAGGGGAATGGGAAGTGGGGTATACAACCCTTGAGGGAGAAGGCGGGATTTCGCACTTCTACAATCCATACATTGACCACAAATTCGGGCGACATCATGACGCATTTTGGGCCAATAGAATTGCTCCTCTAAGATTCCAAGGGTCTTATCAACTCCAAAGTGGCCCATCATACCACCATTGTGTGCCTCTCTCACAAATAACTCTCTCCAAGAGCTAGCGGGCACACACAACCTTTTTCCTTTGAATAGGAATCCATCAAATTTTGAGTAGGGTATAGAAGTTCTATCCCTAAGCCATTTTCCCCTTTCCCATTCCTCACAATCTTTAAAGATTTGAGCAAACTTGGGGTCCTCGGGGTACAATGTCTTCAAGTATTCAAATCCAATCAATTTAGAAGACAAGGTACTAAGCAACACATGTTTTCGGGACAAGGCATCGGCCACAACGTTCTCCTTCCCCTTTTTGTATTGGATCACATAAGGGAAAGTTTCTAAGAATTCAATCCACTTGGCATGCCGTTTGTTCAATTTGTCTTGGGCCCTAAGGTGTTTCAAAGACTCGTGGTCGGTACGAATCACAAATTCCTTAGGCCACAAGTAGTGTTGCCATTTGCCCAAAGCTCTAATCAAGGCGTACAACTCAAGATCATACGTAGAGTAGTTCAAGGTTGCCCCTTTTAGCTTTTCGCTAAAGTATGCAATGGGCCTTTGGTCTTGCATTAAGACGGCTCCAATACCTACCTTGCTAGCATCACATTTGACTTCAAATATTTTTCCGAAGTCGGGCAATTGTAACAAAGGAGCGGAGCTAAGCATTGTTTTCAGGGTTTCAAACGACTTTGCTTGCTCATCACCCCACTTAAAGGGCTTATCCTTCCGGATTACCTCTGTCAACGGGGCGGCTATGGTGCTAAACCCTTTGACAAACCTTCTATAGAAACTAGCCATTCCATGAAAGCTTCTCACATCACCAATGGATTGTGGAGTTGGCCAATTTCTTATAGCGTCTATCTTGGATTCATCCACTTCCACTCCCCGGGAGCTTACAACAAATCCCAAAAAGACAACCTCATTAACACAGAAAGAGCATTTTTCAAGGTTAGCAAACAATTGTTCCTTTCTAAGCTTATCAAAAACATATCTCAAATGTTCGGCATGGTCATCTACGGACTTGCTATAAACTAGAATATCATCAAAGTATACCACAACAAACTTCCCTATAAACGGTTTCATCACATGGTTCATTAACCGCATAAAGGTACTAGGAGCATTGGTGAGTCCAAACGGCATAACCATCCATTTATAGAGACCAAACTTGGTCTTGAAGGCGGTTTTCCATTCATCTCCGGGACTCATCCGAATTTGATGGTATCCACTCCTAAGATCAATCTTTGAAAACACACAAGAACCATTTAATTCATCTAGCATATCGTCTAAACTAGGTATAGGGTGGCGATACTTCACCGTTATCCTGTTGATGGCCCGGCAATCGACACACATGCGCCAAGTCCCATCTTTTTTTGGCACCAACAATACCGGGACCGCACTTGGGCTCATGCTTTCCTTGATATATCCTTTGTTGAGAAGTTCCTCAACTTGCCTTTGGAGTTCTTTGGTTTCCGTTGGGTTACTTCTATAAGCCGGTTTGTTAGGCAATTGTGAACCCGACACGAAGTCTATTTGATGCTCAATTCCCCGAAGTGGGGGTAACCCTTTTGGTAGCTCCTCAGGAAATATGTCTTCGAATTCCTGCAAAACAAGAGAAATAGAATGGGGAAGAGGAGAAGTAGAGTGATTAGCATGAAAAGCATGGGCTAAAAGGAGTATAGGTTCCTCATCATTAGCCTCTTCAAACAAATCTTTGTTTCTTACCAACATCACCCTTTGGGTCATTCCTTTCAACTTCCCCCTCTCTTTTGGTTCACCGTTTTCCTCTTCATGGGACTCCTCCTTTCCCTTCTTACCACCTTTCTCCTTCAACTCTCTCATTATTTGATGTACCTCATTCACTTGTGATGGTGAGAGAGGATGAAGGGTAAACTTTCGACCATTCACCTCAAGAGAATATCGATTGGTTTTTCCATCATGCTTGGTTGAACGATCGTATTGCCATGGCCTTCCGAGAAAAATATGACAAGCTTGCATGGGGATAACATCACAAAGTATTTCATCATGGTAATTCCCGATCTTAAACCGGATCACAACTTGTCTAGTCACCTTTAATTCTCCACACTCATTTAACCATTGGAGCTTGTAGGGTGCGGCATGCTTGGTGGTGGGTAACTTCAAGAAATCGACCATGGTGGCACTAGCTACATTTGCACAACTTCCGCTATCAATGACCAATGAGCATATATTCTCCTTGATAAGGCATTTAGTATGGAATAGATTTTCCCTTTGACTAGGGTCATCTATGGCCTTACTAACCATCGCTCGTCTTACCACAAAGTTTGGGACTTCAAACTCTCCATCTTGAGGCCAAGCGTCCTCATTTTCTTCCTCTACTTGCTCATCTTCTTCTAACTTGTCCCCTTCTTGGACATCTCCTTCATTTTCATCTTCGTGCCCCACCTTTTCTCCAAGGTAAAATATTCTCCCTTCTCTAAGGATCACATTCATTTGATTAGGACATTCACTTGCCTTGTGCCCCCAACCTTGACATTTAAAACATTGAAACCCTTTAGAAATAGGAGTTGGATATTTATTACCTTCATTCCTTGGTGGGTACTTTAGGTTAGCCTTCTCAACGGGCTTCTTGTCATTGACTTTGTTGATGTCCTTATTCTTGTTCCATCCCGAAGAAGGTTGGGCTACCTCTTTGCTCTTACTCCACGGATTAGCGGATGAGTACCCCTTGGGCTTGAAAGATGTCCGTTCCTTGAGGTCTCTCTCAACCTCTAAGGCTGCTTGAAAAACCTCTTCTAAGGTAGCAAACTTGTGGCAAGTCATGGATGAGGAGAGCTCCTTGTTCAAGCCAACCTTGAAACGGATGATGGCATGTTCCGCATTCTCTTGATACTCAAGTTTCAAGATCAATTGTTGAAACTCATCAAAGTAGGTTAAGACATTCTTGTTTCCTTGCCTGAGATTGTACAACTTGGCAAGTAACTCATGCCTATACCTTTCCGGCACATACTTCCTTCTCATGATAGCCTTCAAAGCATCCCATGGTGGTGGTCGTCCCTCATTTAAGACATTCTCAAATCGCTTCGCATATTCCCACCACGTGTTGGCAAACCCGTCAAATTGGGCTATGGCATAGCAGCTCTTCTTGTCATCCGTGAGATCATTGACTTGAAAGACTCTTTCACAAGTAGACTCCCAATTCAAATAAGCTTCGGGATCACTCTCCCCTTTGAAAGTTGGGAGACTAATCTTGATTGAATTGATCCCATTAGCCCGACCTCCTTGACCACCTTGGTTATCATTGTAGTTCCATTGGTTCTCGCCTTGGTGACGATTCCCTAAATTCCCTCTACCATAAGGCGCCGACCCAAATCTTCCTCCTCGACCTAGGAATCCTTATGGAGGCAATGGTCGATTCCTCCAATACTCCGCATGCACGGCCTCTTCATCATATCCTTCAAACTCCACTTGGGGTTCTTCTTCTCCTACTCTCTCAACTTGGATAGGTTGGTTTTGGTTGCGGGGTATTTGGAGTGGGGGATTTCGGTTTAGGGGAGCTTGAGGTGGTGGGTTTTGGTTTTGGGGTGCTTGGGGTATTCTTTGGTTAGGGGGTATTTGGCCTTGTGTTTGTCTCGGGGGATTGAACATTTGGTGAAGTGTTTCTGGAGTGATGGCAGTGGGTACGTCTGGAGCGTGTCTGCTAGACGAGGCATGGGAATTTTGGGGAGTGGATTGTGGGGAGTTAAAACGTCCTTCCATGTTCACTATCCTACCCTCCATAGAGTCCAATTTTCGGTTTAACGATTCAATGGCAGCCAAAATTGCACTCGAAGTGTCGACATCCCTGATTAAGGGTGTTTCATCCTCCGAAGTCATTGTACCTGCTGGAACAACACTAGACACAGACAACAAACAAGTTAGTGTTAAAGAAATAGTCTCACAACTCTACACACCTTGGTATTCCTCACACTTGGCTCCACAAATGTTGAAGGATGGCTTATACTCCGATGGTAATCGAGGTGTCAATTGCTACTCTTATTCGGATTAGATTCTTGTTAGAAAGACGCAAAGAAATAATTTACGGACTTGAATCAAGAATTTATCGACGAAAATGAAAGCTAGAAAAGCACACAAGAAATAGGACAAGAAAGGAAACGGACTCAAGCACTAATTAACTACTAAGTAGGTGAATTACTAGTTGTTAATTAGTTTTAGGATCGAGAGACGAAGTTAAGAATCAAGAATGGAAACTAAGATAATTGGAACTTGAGCAACTGGATTTTAGAACCTGTGAGGTGTGTTGGGTGACCTGCGGACGCAGGTCACGACATGCTCACGCAGACGGCTGGTCGCAGATGGAAACAGAAGCAGGGCAGGTGACCTGCGTTGGTCACCTGCGGCCGCAGATGCCCACCTGCGCACGCAGGTGGGGCGCAGATGGCCCTGGGCAGTTCGCTGGAGACTCCGATTTTGGCTTTTCTGTGGGCCCTTTTTCACTCTCTCTCTTGGATTATTGCTCTTGCAAAGATCAAACAACACCTTTTTGATACCCTCTTCTTTGAATATATGAAGGTATGAATGTTCTTCAAGAACTCCAAGAACAACAAATTTGGACTTCAACCAAACGATCTCGGAATTCGACGAACCTTCAGATCTGGGTTCCTTTCAATATGAGGAACACCTTTCCACAAGTCTTATCCTTCAAATTCCACGCCAACGTAGCAAGATCTAAAATTCACTTTTCAACTTTCTTCAAGTCAAACACCTCCAAACAAATCCAAAACCCAATATTCCGACTCACATAACACTAGAGAAACAATTCTAGTGCTGAAACAACAATGAAACTCAAACTCATAAACATTTAAACTTCTGGGAAATTCCAAACGAAATTTCAGTTTTTTTTTTTTTTTTGATTTTTGATTTTCTCTTTGGACAACACACCCAAGATTGAATTCGTGGGAACAAATTCAAGCTCGGCTCTGATACCAATTGATAACGTACAAACTACGATATCGACAATAACATGGAAAAACACGAGGAAGCGTTAGAATCAAAAATACGGAACGTAAAGATAGATAGATAAATTAGACACGAGAAGAGACAATAATCAAGAACGATAGGATATATCAAATCCTAAAACCCTTAATTACATTCATCAACCAACACCTAACTTCTACGGTGACCAAGAGGGAATCGAGGCGCCCTCGGAACCACACGTTTCTAAGCCACGATTCAACAAAAGCTCACCACACTCTCTCTTAAGAGTAACGTTCATCAATATTAAGCAAAAACTAAGGAAAATTAATACATGGGTTGGTATTTATACCATTGGGTCATTTAATACAAAATTGGGCCCAAAAAGGTGACCCATTCCATCAATTTCAGCATGGCAGCCGAGATAGGCCACCTGCTCACGCAGGTGGGCATCTGCGCCCGCAGGTCAGGGTCGCAGATGCCACTGACTAGCATCTGCGCCCGCAGATGGCTCACCTGCGCGCGCAGGTGAGCTGTCCAGTGCAGCCCGCGTGCCGTTTTGCTCCCTTTTGCATCCGTTTGATCCCCCCAATGTCCCTCCATCCTCCTTAGATGTAATCACCAACACATAACACCCCTTGGATGGTATTAGGATGTCGTCTAGTACATCTCGTTTCATGAACAATCCTTGGAGCGCTTGGAGCTCTCGTGCTTGACTTCTAGTGAACGGCTTAGAAGGGATTTGGATTGTATCAGGGTCAGTACGAAATAAGTACTGAGTATGCAAGGCTCAGATGAAACTGTACAATACATGAATATATCAATGAACTCAAATACAAATGACTAATCGATATGAATAAGTCACCATTTTGCATTTTGGAAACCATGTGGATTTCTTTCATTACTTTCTTTACATTCAATGCTCACTTGTCAATACATGTGTCTCAATGTACCCGAGCCCCTACTGATCAGTGGGTCTTTCCATGACTTATCGTCATGTTGGGATTGGGTCGAGCTAGGCTTATGCCCCTAAGACCTGCCACCCATAAATCAATGCCTCGGGATCGGGTCGAGCTAGGCTTATGCCCCTAAGACCTGCCACCCATAAATCACTGCATCGGGATCGAGTCGAGCTAGGCTTATGCCCCTAAGACCTGCCACCCATAAATCACTGCATCGGGATCGAGTCGAGCTAGGCTTATGCCCCTAGACTTGCCACCCATACTTGATCATTGACCACATTTGCATTACTTTATTCATTACTTTGAGATTGATACTAGGATAGTCATAACATCACTTTTGAACTTTGGAACATAACATTGGTGGAGACATGTGAATGACAATTGATCCATGCATAAAGAACATGTGAGGAACCCTAATTGATACCCGAAAATAGGATACCCTTGGCTTATGAGAGATTGATACTTTGTAGCCCTAACATTGTTGGAAGCTTTGGAACAATGACCAATGAGCAAGAGACATGTAAATAAACATTTTTGGAACCATTGGACAAGAATCAATGAACAAGATACATGAGTATAACCACTATTGGAACTTTGGAACACAACCTTATTGGGCTTTTGGAACATTATCCATGAATATAAGACATGAGATTCACAATTCCTCAAAGAGTAGGAAATTTATAACAATGACCATTGCGAACCGGATATGGAATACCTTAGCACGTTTTCGGGATAGGACTAGTAAGATGTCAATGTGAATACTATTTTTCGCAGAAAGATACGGACAAAGTAACCTTACATACCTTGGATTCTCAATAGGAATATACAACCTTAGATGCATATACAATAGTCCCGCTCCTTCTTTATATGTCACTCTACAACATAAATATATAACGGAATTCACATTAACCATCAACTACTCTTCAAATGCATGTAACATCAATGAATCACATAGTTGCCCTTAAACATGCCATTTCCCCTTGATAAAACCATTGATAACATTACTATTCCAAAAATTCCATAATATTCCCAACATTGACCAATACATGATAATTAATACATTTCACCACAACACTTCTCCTTTACACTTTCTTATCCATAACACATGACAAATAACCCATCAAATGACCTTGATACAACTCATAACACATATCGGTCAAAATCCCACAATTTTCACTTATAGACAAGAACAAGTTTAATACCAAAAATAACACCATACATGTTCATATTTTGTCCATACCATGCTTTTTCATCAAAGGCACAAGGCCTAATTCAAGTTCAAATTACCAACATAGCACATCCTTCACCAAAAGCAAAAATACACTATTCATCACCTTGTCAACACAACTAGCATAATATACATAATCTCCCATGCATATAATATGTTAAACCATAATAATAAACACTTACCAAGTCTTGGAATAGGATTATCTTCACCAAAAGTTGACTTAGGGTTTTAAGAGCAAAAGAGGATTTCTTGGAAATGTCTAGAAAAAAGATAGAAAACATGTGTGTTTGTAATGACTAACAAATCAGATTTTTGGCCCTTTATATAACCCCCCAAGTCCATCCTTAGCCACTCCTTTGCATTTAATACAATGCTTATTTGGTCAACCTTGGAAGAATGGGTTATTTCCTCTTTGGGCCCATGTATTTTGGTTCATTTTTGGGCCTCAAATTGGCCCATTAACACAACTTAACTTAGCCCACCAATTTTCATGTATGACCCATCATATATCTCATGCTTAATTAATTCCATAATGTCACGACAATATTCTCTTACGAGATTCTCATTCGTCGTCTCAATCGCAAAAATAGGAATTCTAGTCGTCCTTGGCTTCATTAGACATTTTGGATCACTATTCATGTTTCATGATTTGATCATGTAAGAGTATGTAGGAATGTATTGAAGTGTTTGAAGCTTTAACAATGCTCAAAGAAATCCAAAGGACCAAAAGAAACCATCTAAGAATCGACGTAGCATTGCATTGCAAAACGGGCGCGGAATAGCCATACTAATTGTGCCTTGCGCCACTGCTGCAAAGCAAGGCAGTGGAGCAAGAATGGGAAGCCCTCTGAATCAGGGGCTTGCGCCACCCCCCCTGAAACACGGAGTGATGCAAGTCTTGGTACTTTGCTGAATTTTCGGCCACTTTTTCCAACACTTGCGTATCATCCAATACATTATCAAACCACTACAAAATACTTACTTAGTGATCTTAATCATCAATTAAACATGACTCCAAGTCACCAAATGAGGTTAGAATGTGTACGGGGTATTACACAAATGCTCCACGAATCACAAAACCCTTCCTATGAAAGTCTAATTGCATGTACGTGGCCAAATTTCAATTTTCCCGTCGTTAGCATTACCAAATACATACTAATATCACTTGACACCTAAGAAAACATTATTCAACATCATCAAATAGGGTTGGGAAGGTACGGGGTGTTACATAGAACAACAAGGATCTTGAAATTATCACACAATCACAGGGAAATTGCACCAAGTAAGAATCTCCCAACTATCATAATTGACGTATGAGATGTTGCTATACTTAAATAAGGAAGGGAGTGATTCAAATCAAACTTCTTCGGTTTTGGGCAGAAACATTCTCAAATAAGGTAATAAAATCAATCAGGCACCAAATCTGTCCTATATTGAGGAAGAAAATAATTCATGAGAATTTTTCTCAATCAATTTAAGCCTAAAATCAGTCCAAGATTACCAAATGAATCAAATTCACAGGTTATCGTAATTCGAAATCAAAAAGTAAGGAAACAACCGGACTAAAATTCTGACTTGATTTACAGAAATTTGTAATCATAATAGTCAGAAATAATACAAACATGTGATTTAATGAACACACGAGTTACACATAGGAACTCAATTTGAGATGGTTCACGTAAACAATATACAAAGCATAAAGCAGCATGAATAGGCAAATACTATCAAACTCAACACAAAATTTACGCTAATATTGAATCACAGAGAAATCAGTCATGCATCGAGCTAGAAGACCAACCAACTGAGCATAGAATGAACATTAAAAGATCATACCTCGATGGATTCTTATGAATCCGTATTAGAATCAGAACCTTGAACCTTCAATTGAAATAGAGGCAAAACGGGTGCCTCAATAACTTTCGATCATCCAAGATTTAGCCATGAGAAGTTGTAGGTGTTCCATACTCGATGCTCACTCCATCAGAGCTTTATGAAACTCTTCAGAAGGGCGAGATTTTTGGGGTTTTAGATTTTTAAAGGCGAGAATGAGAAGAGGCAAAGAGACAGAAAAGGGTGGCAGCTTAAAGGGATTTCTCCGGTGGACCGTCAGATATGGTGCGGCGAAAGGAGATGGAGAGAGGTAAGGCAGCGATGTGGTGGAGAAAAAGAGAGAGAGAGAGAGAGAGAGAGCGAGAGACGCGAGAAAGATGAAAGTGGAGAAGATGAAGTCGGCTATGGTGGTTCTCACCGGCCACAGCTGGCCGGAGCTGGTGATGGTAGTCGGTGTTGGGTGGCTTTCCGACTAGGCAGAGGCTGCAGGAGGCTCGTCGGAGCAGCTGCCGTAATGGAACCCGATGGAGAGAAGATCGAGAGGCTGAGAGGGTGGTGGCAGGTGTGGTGGTTTGTGTTCATGGGGGTCTTGGCGGTGGAGCAGTGGAGATGGTGGTCTAGAGAGGTGCGTCTATGGAGGGTGGCGGTTGGTATGGTGGAGAAGAAAATGAATTAGGGATAGGTTTTGGGGGTTAAGGGATTAAAAAGGAAATAAAAAGGGAATTTGATCTCAGGCGTTGATCACATGAGATCAACGGCTGTGATTTAAAATTAGAATGGGTTAGGTTATGGGTCAATCTGATGGGTTTAAAGTTTAAATTGAGTCAATTGAAATTGGATTTGTGGATTTCAATTTGGGGTCAAATTAAAATCAATTTAGGCTAAAAGTGACATCAATCGTGTACAAAATGGCTAGAAATTAGATAAATTGGGGAAATTGAGTTGAATTCGGCTACTATGTAATAGTGACTCAATAATAATAAAAAAATAAATAAATAAATAAAATTCCCCAAAAATCGTTATTCTTAAAATAAATTATGTATATAAAATTAATGTTACGTAAAATCTTATATAGAATTGACGCTAATAATAATTTGAAAATAAGTCAAGAAATGCTATTATTATTATTATTATTATTATTATTATTATTATTATTATTATTATTATTATTATTATTATTATTATTATTATTATTATTATTATTATTATTATTATTATTATTATTATTATTATTATTATTATTATTATTATTATTATTATTATTATTATTATTATTATTATTATTATTATTATTATTATTATTATTATTATTATTATTATTATTATTATTATTATTATTATTATTATTATTATTATTATTATTATTATTATTATTATTATTATTATTATTATTATTATTATTATTATTATTATTATTATTATTATTATTATTATTATTATTATTATTATTATTATTATTATTATTATTATTATTATTATTATTATTATTATTATTATTATTATTATTATTATTATTATTATTATTATTATTATTATTATTATTATTATTATTATTATTATTATTATTATTATTATTATTATTATTATTATTATTATTATTATTATTATTATTATTATTATTATTATTATTATTATTATTATTATTATTATTATTATTATTATTATTATTATTATTATTATTATTATTATTATTATTATTATTATTATTATTATTATTATTATTATTATTATTATTATTATTATTATTATTATTATTATTATTATTATTATTATTATTATTATTATTATTATTATTATTATTATTATTATTATTATTATTATTATTATTATTATTATTATTATTATTATTATTATTATTATTATTATTATTATTATTATTATTATTATTATTATTATTATTATTATTATTATTATTATTATTATTATTATTATTATTATTATTATTATTATTATTATTATTATTATTATTATTATTATTATTATTATTATTATTATTATTATTATTATTATTATTATTATTATTATTATTATTATTATTATTATTATTATTATTATTATTATTATTATTATTATTATTATTATTATTATTATTATTATTATTATTATTATTATTATTATTATTATTATTATTATTATTATTATTATTATTATTATTATTATTATTATTATTATTATTATTATTATTATTATTATTATTATTATTATTATTATTATTATTATTATTATTATTATTATTATTATTATTATTATTATTATTATTATTATTATTATTATTATTATTATTATTATTATTATTATTATTATTATTATTATTATTATTATTATTATTATTATTATTATTATTATTATTATTATTATTATTATTATTATTATTATTATTATTATTATTATTATTATTATTATTATTATTATTATTATTATTATTATTATTATTATTATTATTATTATTATTATTATTATTATTATTATTATTATTATTATTATTATTATTATTATTATTATTATTATTATTATTATTATTATTATTATTATTATTATTATTATTATTATTATTATTATTATTATTATTATTATTATTATTATTATTATTATTATTATTATTATTATTATTATTATTATTATTATTATTATTATTATTATTATTATTATTATTATTATTATTATTATTATTATTATTATTATTATTATTATTATTATTATTATTATTATTATTATTATTATTATTATTATTATTATTATTATTATTATTATTATTATTATTATTATTATTATTATTATTATTATTATTATTATTATTATTATTATTATTATTATTATTATTATTATTATTATTATTATTATTATTATTATTATTATTATTATTATTATTATTATTATTATTATTATTATTATTATTATTATTATTATTATTATTATTATTATTATTATTATTATTATTATTATTATTATTATTATTATTATTATTATTATTATTATTATAATAATAATAATAATAATAATAATAATAATAATAAAAAAAATAAAAATAAAAATAAAAATAAAAAAACCAACAACTACGCATTTGTAAATTATGCGTATGCCTATTTATGAAAATAGCTTAATAAATATTTACACCATTATATAGAATATTATATTTAAATTAATAAATAATATGTACTATGTATATAAAAAATATAAAAATAAATGACATACTTCAAAATTATGAGTACGAAACGTCAAGGTTTATTTGATACTAAAATAATAAGTAAAGAAATATTAATATTCGAAACTAATTACTTTTTTGTAAAATAACAGTCTGGGAGGAATATTGGGAGGTCAAAATTGAGTGTCAATGATTTCCTTTATCATCTAATCTTGTGCTTGTGACCATACCTGCAACTGGAAAGCTCTTGCCCTTTCTCCAGCAAGGACTCCCCTTGTTGCATGCAGTTCCTTCATTTATATTGTAGACATAAACTTAATAACTGAAAAGTTGGCTCAGACAAGCTAGGGATAGATAAACCAATAAAACTGCTCTCTCTACCTTCTATGTATCATCCATAACTGCCTTGAGGAAAGCCACATCATGCTCAAGCCTGACATTATCAGAGTGGACAATGTTAGATAAACTATTAGCCTCTTCCTGGGCCAATTCAACACTAGCGAGCTTTTCTTTAAGCAACTCCATCTCCTTTACAGCATCAACCATTTTTTTCTCCACGTCCTGTTTACTCTTCATAGCAGAAGATAAATTTTTCTCTACTACTTCATGGCCAGCCAATGCAGCTTCCAGCTGTCCTTCTAGAATTCTGTTTTTTTCTCATTAGGGGAGAAAGTTTTGCTTCATACTGCTGACAAGCACCTGATGAAGCTGGTAATCCAGCTTTACAATCACCTTCTTGGAAGACAAAATCATTAGTGTCTTGAAAAAGGTTTGCACTTGCTTGTCTATAATGAGCAGGCAAATGTCTAGATCCAGAGATAATAGACATCTCCTCAACCATAATTTTACCTCCACTGCTGGTTGTTTTGATTCCTATGTCAAGTGTTTTGCTCCTTGTTCCTTAGATTGAAGATGAATGAAACATCAGTTTGACTAAGAAAAATAAAGTCTAAAAAATATTTTGTGTACATGCCCGCAAAACGATGTGGCCACTGCTTGATCTACCATTGGGCCAGTGCTGGCACGGAGGCCTTCGTCTAGTAGAATAAGAGGCTAGGAAGCACACAGGTCTTGGGCAACATGTGTGCTTCCTAATAGGGCTAATTTAGTCTTTTTTTGCCTTTACTTTCTTCCAGCGGTGATTTACCTTCGCTTCTGGATTCTTCATCTACTTTACTGATTTATACTCTTGTATGTCTTTCTCTGTATATCTCTCTAGTATTCTGATTCTATTTGAACTAAAGAGTTTCTATTTTTTCTGTTGTTATGATTTCTTGCCACTGTGGTCAATCTCTTTCTGTCAGCCAATTCTTGGTATGCTTCGTTTAATATCTGTAGACTCTCAGTTAACAAACATATAGAAATTGATACTGGCTAATTGGTGGCACCCTTCGGATTATTCTAATTAAATTTCATTGGTAGTAACGGTATCACTTCTACAACTGGATGTAGGAAAATAATGAACAGTTAATATGTCATGAGCATTGAAACAGTGAGCATATAGTTATAGCTTGCTTGATAATAGCTCACAGGAGACTTTTGTGACCAAGTACGTCTTGACAAGTTCTTCATAATTAATTTTTTGCCTTTTTTTTTTGCTTATTACTTTTCAGAGCATGGGGGTATGGGGGCAATGTTAACTGGAGGTGCCTGCAGAAGCAGCGCTGCTGCCTATGGTGCTCATAAGCTGTCACACAGGTACTCCGACATTGATGGCACCTCTACAAGTGGACATAAGCGTCAAACCAAAACCAGCAACTCGGGGAAGGAGCAAAATGAGAAGAACTGACAACTGATACTTGGACATGAAATGCCCCTCTTAATATCTTGGTACCTCTTTCAGGATTTGACCCGTCTTTGTTTAAATTGGATTATGTATTTTTTTATGCTGTAGATTTGCGTGGTCATGATATTGTTATCGACTTAATGGTCAACTAGAACTAATCGGATAATTCCCTTTCCTTCCTAGTAATTCTATCTACCCTATTTGGTGTTCAAGTTTCAGCCGTTTCCTTTTCGTGATATTGTTAAAATCTATAGCTTTTCATAACACTAGCTGTAATTGTTTGCTTATCTGTTGACAAACTTGTGAACCTCCAAATCTTCCCATTTCGTCATTTGAAATGAATTGCTTGCTTCTAAAACATCAATCTGCCTGGGAGGTCTTAATATTAAGAGTAGAATCTAGGCCCCAATATAGGTTGATTACCAGGTTCAGATAGCAACATGTTGCTGAAAGTTTACATCTTCGAAATGCCTCTGTTGTATTGGAATGATCTTAGGATAGGTGTTCTGTGGTGCTTAAAGTTTGGCTTCTTCGTTCAGCCTTGAACATGAAGCATAATTTACTTATGTTCAAATGTGCATTCTCCTTCGTCTCTCTTCCTTGTCTCGTAAAGTGAAGTTCAATTCTGTGTAAAATTTGTCTTTCAATAAAACCATTTTTTTTTTCAAAAAAGAAAAAGAAAAGCCCTTCACCCTTTATTGTGTTCTTCCCTAGAATAGTTTAAGGAAGGTCTTAAAAATATATCCTCAACTTTATTCTCTGGTTGTCTATTGAAAATGACCCTAACGTCAAAAGGTTGTATTCTCTAGTTAATACTATTAAGATAGAATAGAACATTCACTGCTGCAACAACAATTATACTTTATATATATATATAAACATAATCATGAAAATAGATTTAGTGTTCCAATCAAAATAGAGCAACAAAGGTTTCTAATAGTTCGATATTTAGGTTTTTTCATTCGTGTTAGGGAAATAAAGCCCTGTTTGAGTATTTTGAGTCCCTGTTGTAGAGGCTTTCTGAGTTAATGATGTAATAGCTGAGAGGGGATGAAGTTGGTTACTCTACCCTACTGTGTAATTCTCCTTTCTGGTAGGGATGACAATTGGGGTGGGGTTTAGTCACACCCGTAAAATTCTCAACCCACCCCGCTCTGCCCTGCATAAACCCTCCCCGCCCCGCTATAAACTTTTTCTCATACTTTATTACTTTAAACTGAAAATTCTCCTAAAATCTATTCAAAACACTAAATGAAATGATAGAACATGTGGGAGATGATACTAGGCCGGTACACTGGCGGTCTCATCTTTCAGTGAAAAAGAAACCATCCTTTTTGGAACATTGCCAGCACCTCTCTTTGCTAGAGACGGTAGTAAGAAACAAAAGATCGAACCGCCGCCCACTCCAACGAAGAAACAATAAAGGATACAACCACGACTAAGCATTCCACATTTTATTCTTTATATTATCTGCTTATTCTCCCTTTCTACTTCTCCGTGCTCAATGACATGTGACATGTATAGCTGGATTTTACTTCCATATAATATATCACCTCAAGGAAGTATCTATCTTTTTGGTGTAAATAACGCTTGTTACTGTGTCTCCACTTCACTACTACAACATGCTCAACTACATTTTGCCAACCCAGACGAATTGCAGCAATATGCCACTTTAACCATCTGTTTATAAATTTTTTGTGTACATGCTCGCAAAACGCATGTGGCCACTACTTTCAACGCTACTTTTATTTTGAGCGGGGATACCTGTAAGCCGAAACTGGTTGCTATTTTACATATTGAAGATCTTCATTTCGGTGAAGTTTATATATCTTACTGTTTTGTTTTCTTGCTTTCACTAGTGAATTAGTTTAGACTAAACATTCACATCATTCACGCCATTCTCAATAGCTCTACACTTGATCTACCATTGGGCCAGCACGTGGCCCGTGCTGGCACGGGGGCCTTCGTCTAGTAGAATAAGAGGCTAGGAAGCACACAGGTCTTGGATGACATGTGTGCTTCCTAATAGGGCTAATTTAGTCTTTTTCCACCTTTACTTCTTGTGGATTCTGTGGGGTCCATCCCCATGTGGTAAATCCCATGTATAAGTTTTACTTGGCTAGAATTAATTTCCTTGGAGCCAAAGTTTGGCAAAATACTTGGCTAGGATTAATTTCCTTGGAGCCAAAGTTTGGCAAATTTGTGGAGGAAATTAAAAGTGCTACTATAGCATTCTTGGTGGCCAAGTAGCTTCTCCTATAAAAGGAGGCTCTCATTCACTTCTTTCAACACACCAAAAACAAAGAGAGAAAGAAGAGTGAGGCATCACAGAAGGTTTAGTCTGTGAGGAAAAATAGAGAGTGTGAGCGATATTGTAGTGAGGTGGGAAAATCAAAAGAGGGATATTTCTTTTGAGTGTGTGGTGGTCTTTGGAGTAATTTTTACTCAGACCTACAAGTGTAAAATTCCTTGCTATAGTGATATCAGTTGCTCTTCTCGGCCCGTGGTTTTTCCCTTGAAGGGTTTCCACGTAAAAATCTTGGTGTCGTTATCACTCTTTTTTATTCTTGTTGATTAATCGTATTATTGTTGTGTTCCGCATTTATTACTTTATTACCGCAAATATTATTTCTGTGGCGGGGTTTATCCCCAACAACTGGTATCAGAGCACAGGTTCTGCTCAATCACGGAAATGATTTTTTGCGGTTGGTCGTACTATACTCGGTGAAAAGAAAATGTCCGGAGTAAAGTATGAAGTAGCAAAATTCAACGGTGATAGCGGTTTCTCAACATGGCAGAGAAGGATGAGAGATCTGCTCATCCAACAAGGATTGCACAAGGCACTAAGCGGAAAATCCAATAAACCCGAATCCATGAAACTGGAGGATTGGGAAGAAATGGATGAAAAGGCTGCTAGTGCAATCAGGTTGCACTTAACAGATGATGTGGTCAATAACATCATCGATGAAGATAGCGCATGTGGTATTTGGACAAAGTTAGAAAATCTCTACATGTCCAAAACACTGTCAAATAAATTGTACCTAAAGAAGCAGTTGTATGCCCTACATATGGGTGAAGGTACGAATTTTTTGTCACATTTAAATGTGCTCAACGGACTAATCACACAACTAGCTAACCTCGGGGTAAAGATCGAGGAGGAAGATAAAGCCATTGTGCTCTTGAACTCGTTGCCATCTTCTTACGATACTTTGACAACAACCATCTTGCATGGTAAGGACTCTATTGAGCTGAAGGATGTCACGTCAGCTTTTCTACTTAATGAGAAGATGAGAAAGAAGCCCGAAAATCATGGACAGGCTCTCATCTCAGAAAGTAGAAGCAGGAGTCACCAGAAGAGTTCAAGTAATTATGGTAGGTCCGGAGGTCGTGGAAAGTCCAAGGTCCGATCCAAATCAAGAGCCAGAAATTGCTACAATTGCGATCAACCAGGTCACTTCAAAAGAGATTGTCCAACTCTAAAAAGGGGCAAAGGTGAAAGTAGTGGCCAGAAGAATGACGACAACACGGCTGCCACGGTGCAAAACAATGATAATGTTGTTCACTTTATAAACGATGAAGAGGAGTGCATGCACTTGGCAGGTCTAGAGTCGGAATGGGTGGTTGATACAGCAGCATCTTACCATGCTACACCGGTAAGAGATCTTTTCTGCAAGTATGTAGCAGGTGATTTCGGCACTGTGAAAATGGGTAACTCAAGTTATTCAAAAATCGTGGGGATCGGAGACATTAGTATCAAGACTAATGTCGGATGCACATTGGTTCTAAAAGACGTGCGCCATGTACCTGATTTGAGGTTGAACTTGATCTCGGGAATTGCTTTGGACCGAGGTGGATACGAGAACTATTTTGCAAATCAAAAATGGAGACTCACCTAGGGGGCATTGGTGATTGCAAAAGGAGTTGCTCGTGGTACGTTGTACAGGACAAATGCAGAAATATGTCAAGGTGAATTAAACGCGGCTCAAGAAGAGATTTCTGCAGATTTGTGGCACAGAAGAATGGGTCATATGAGCGAGAAAGGATTGCAGACTAGCTAAGAAATCACTCATCTCTTTTGCCAAAGGTACGACGGTAAAACCTTGTGACTACTGCTTATTTGGGAAGCAGCATAGAGTCTCATTTCAGACATCGTCTGAAAGAAAATTGAATATACTTGATTTGGTATATTCGGATGTTTGTGGTCCAATAGAGGTAGAATCGATGGGCGGTAACAAATATTTTGTTACTTTTATTGATGATGCTTCACGAAAATTGTGGGTTTATATCTTGAAAACCAAAGATCAGGTGTTTCAAGTATTCCAGAAGTTTCATACTCTGGTGGAAAGGGAGACGGGTCGAAAGTTAAAGCGTCTCCGCACTGACAATGGAGGTGAGTACACTTCAAGGGAATTTGAAGAGTACTGTTCAAGTCATGGGATCAGACATGAGAAGACAGTTCCTAGAACCCCACAACACAATGGTGTAGCTGAGCGAATGAATCGCACCATTGTGAAAAGGTGAGAAGCATGCTCAGAATGGCTAAACTGCCTAAGTCATTCTGGGGTGAAGCAGTTCAGACGGCATGTTACCTGATCAATCGTAGTCCATCAGTTCCATTGGAGTTTGACATTCCAGAGAGAGTTTGGACCAACAAAGAGGCGTCCTACTCACATCTGAAGGTGTTCAGTTGCATAGCTTTTGCACATGTACCAAAGGAGCAGAGAACAAAGCTGGATGATAAATCAGTCCCCTGCATATTCATCGGATATGGAGATGAAGAATTTGGGTACAGACTATGGGATCTTGTAAAGAAGAAGGTCATCAGAAGTAGAGATGTTGTCTTCCGAGAAAGTGAAATCGGAATTGTTGATGATCTGTCAGAGAAGTCCAAGAAACAAAATGGTATAGTCCCCAACCTGATTACCATTCCTTCTACTTCTAACCATCCCACAAGTGCAGAAAGTACAATCGATGAGGTTGCCGAGCAGGGGGAGCAACCTGATGAGATTGTCGAGCAGGGGGAGCATACCGAGCAAGTGGAGTACCCTACTCAGGAAGAAGAACAATCTCAACCTCTGAGGAGATCGGAAAGGCAAAGGGTAGACTCATCCAAGTACCCTTCTTCAGAATATGTCCTCGTCAATGATGAGGGGGAGCCAGAAAGTCTTAAGGAGGTGCTGTCCCATCCAGAAAAGAATCAGTGGATGAAAGCCATGCAAGAAGAGATGGAATCTCTACAGAAAAATGGCACGTACAAGCTGGTTGAACTTCCAAAAGGTAAAAGACTACTTAAATGCAAGTGGGTCTTTAAACTCAAGAAAGATGGAAATGGCAAGCTGGTCAGATACAAAGCTCGATTGGTGGTAAAAGGTTTCGAACAAAAGAAAGGTATCGATTTTGATGAAATTTTCTCACCTGTTGTCAAAATGACTTCTATTCGAACCGTTTTGAGCTTAGCAGCTAGCCTAGATCTTGAAGTGGAGCAGCTGGACGTGAAAACTGCATTTCTTCACGGAGATTTGGAAGAAGAGATCTATATGGAGCAGCTAGGAGGATTTGAAGTAGCTGAAAAGAAACACATGGTGTGTAAACTGAATAAGAGTCTTTATGGGTTGAAGCAGGCACCAAGGCAGTGGTACAAGAAGTTTGACTCATTCATGCAAAGTCAAACTTACACAAAGACCTATTCTGATCCATGTGTATACTTCAAAAGATTTTCTGACAACAACTTTATTATTTTGTTGTTGTATGTGGATGACATGTTAATTGCAGGGCAGGACAAAAAGCTGATTTCTAAGTTGAAGGGAGATTTGTCTAAGTCATTTGATATGAAGGACTTGGGCCCAGCACAACAAATTCTGGGGATAAAGATTGTTCGAGAGCGAACAAGTAGAAAGTTGTGGCTATCTCAGGAGAAGTACATTGAACGTGTACTCGAACGCTTCAATATGAAAAGTGCTAAAGTTGTTAGCACACCTCTTGGTGGTCATCTGAAGTTGAGCAAGAAGATGTGTCCTACAACAAAGAAAGAGAAAGGGAATATGGCCAAAATTCCTTATTCTTCAGCAGTCGGGAGTTTGATGTATGCAATGGTATGTACCAGACCAGATATTGCTCATGCGGTTGGTGTTGTTAGTAGGTTCCTTGAAAATCCTGGAAAAGAACACTGGGAAGCAGTCAAGTGGATACTCAAGTACCTGAGAGGTACCACAGGAGACTGTTTGTGTTTTGGAGGATCTGATCCAATCTTGAAGGGCTATACGGATGCTGATATGGCGGGTGACCTTGATAACAGAAAATCCACTACTGGATATTTGTTTACATTTTTAAGGGGAGCTATATCATGGCAATCGAAGTTGCAGAAGTGTGTCGCACTCTCTACAACTGAAGCAGAATATATTGCAGCTACTGAAGCTGGCAAGGAGATGGTATGGCTGAAACGATTTCTTCAAGAACTTGGATTGCAGCAGAAGGAATATATAGTCTATTGTGACAGTCAAAGTGCAATAGATTTGAGCAAAAACACCATGTATCATGCAAGGACGAAGCATATCGACGTGAGATATCACTGGATTCTAGAAAAGATAGAGGTCGGATCTTTGCAAGTCAAGAAGATTCCTACAAGTGAGAATCCTTCTGATATGCTAACCAAGGTGGTATCAAGAGACAAGTTCGAGCTATGCAAGGAACTTGTCGACATGCAGTCAAACTAGAAATCCGGTGAATGGGTCTGGAGGGGGAGATTGTGGGGTCCATCCCCATGTGGTAAATCCCATGTGTAAGTTTTACTTGGCTAGAATTAATTTCCTTGGAGCCAAAGTTTGGCAAAATACTTGGCTAGGATTAATTTCCTTGGAGCCAAAGTTTGGCAAATTTGTGGAGGAAATTAAAAGTGCTACTATAGTATTCTTGGTGGCCAAGTAGCTTCTCCTATAAAAGGAGGCTCTCATTCACTTCTTTCAACACACCAAAAACAAGGAGAGAAAGAAGAGTGAGGCATCACAGAAGGTTTAGTCTGTGAGGAAAAATAGAGAGTGTGAACGATATTATAGTGAGGTGGAAAAATCAAAAGAGGGATATTTCTTTTGAGTGTGTGGTGGTCTTTGGAGTAATTTTTACTCAGACCTACAAGTGTAAAATTCCTTGCTATAGTGATATCAGTTGCTCTTCTTGGCCCGTGGTTTTTCCCTTGAAGGGTTTTCACGTAAAAATCTTGGTGTCGTTATCACTCTTTTTTATTCTTGTTGATTAATCGTATTATTGTTATGTTCCGCATTTATTACTTTATTATCACAAATATTATTTCTGTGGCGGGGTTTATTCCCAACAGATTCTTCATCTACCTTCACTAATTTATACTCTTGTATGTCTTTCTCTGTATATCTCTCTGGTATTCCGATTCTATTTGAACTAAAGAGATTCTATTTTCTCTGTTTTTAAAGCTCTGATTTCTTCCCACTGTGGTCAATCTCTTTCTGTCAGCCGATTCTTGGTGTGCTTCGTTTAATATCTGTGAGTTCTCTTCCGTCACTGCACTGATTTTGGATTTTATAGTTTGATTTGGAGGTTCTTTTTTGTGTTTGATGTTGGCTCACGATTTGGGAATTGATTTGGAGGTTCTTTTTTGTTATGAGATCAATTTGGGGCTTTTTCGTTCTTCTCCAGAAACAGGATTGAGGATAGTAAGGTTGTAATTCTATTTTCTCCAATTAAAAAAACTACCAAAAAAATAAGAGATGATGCGAAAATTGGTGGTGGATGTAGCAGTTGTATGTGCTGCCACAGTATGTGAGGCGGCATGGCTATATTCACTTCTGAAAGCATAAAGCTAAATTAAGTGAATGATGAACAACTTTAACAACTAAAAAGCTCAAATAACTGTCTTCAAAGCAAATTAAGTTTTCCTATGTTCAAAAATATGCTTAAAAAAAAAAGTCTTTTCCGAGTAATACTCAGAAATTTGCAACAACCAAGCAGATTTATTTCAAGTATCACCAAACCCGCACTATATAACTCTCAAACTATCAGTCCAACACTTGGTTTATTTTTCCGTGGAATTTAGATTTAACCGTGTTGTTTTATAGGATTTAAGGTTGGTTAGTTGGTTCATTCATCCTATTTTATATTATGAGTTAACAAGATGATTATTAATTAGTTGTTTTAACGATACAACTCCAAAGCATGATCCCCCACTGCTTTCTTCTATTTCTTGTATGTACACTTATCAATAGCTCAAGCTGTTAATAGAACTTTATTGGGGGCAGTGGTGTATAGATATCCACATGATGTTGCTTTTAATATATTCCGAGATATACAGAAGTTTTTTGCGAGTAACCGCTTATAGCCTGTAGATTCTCAGTTAACAAACATATAGATGTGACCACGCAATATAGCTATATCTCATACTTGTTGAACCTTACCTTGGGAGTAGAAAATCTGTGACCATTTGTTCCTGGCAGTACCAACCAGTTGAGAATAAAGGTACGAAACAAAAACAATTGGGATCGTTAGATATATTTTTGAGCCTTAACTCAGTATATTAATGTATAAATTTTTCTATTAGAAAATAAATTATCTTGAGTGTTTTTTTTCTAATTACAACTTCTTTTTATGGTAATTATAATCTACTACAACAAATAAAAGAGTTATAGTACTGATGGGATTCTCATATTAACTGGTATTCCGTATGAGAAAGTTGGCCAAAAATATTTTCCACTCTTCATATTCATCTTCATTCGCCATGAAATCTGATTCTTTCTTTCGCTTCGATAAAGGTAGATTTTAATTAACTTCCTCATATAATTAGGGCATTCTATATGTTTCGGTAAGTTCTGAATGCAACTATTTTGATCTTCCCATACTTACTTGAACGAACTCTGCTCTAGCATGCTATTTAGAGGAGTGTAAACAAGCTTCAACAAGTATGTTCCCTCTGCCAATTTCCTTATTGCTGTAAGTTTCAACAACTTGCGAGATGGAGAGTTTCTCTCGTTTAACAGTTAGAAATTTGTTGTTGTTTCCGTAACTTCTGTAGAGGCACACTTGAAATTCTTAGCGTATATGGACATCGACTTGTTATATATGTTATTTAACAACTTCTTTATATGACCTCTTTAAGTGAATTTAAATCTTTGTGCTGTTAGACAAAGTAGCAAAATTAGATTTTATAGTTTCTAACCTTTCCCTGGTAGAATACAAATTTGTCATGCTGAGACCTGAATACATATGTTCTTGGCAACAGATAATGCCTATGGATAAAAAGTCCATCAGTGCGAGTTCTTCTCCGCCGAAAAAGGGCACCAACACTCAACAGCTAAAGCCTCTGCTAGGCGATATATATATAGAAACAACTCTCATATGATAAAACAGAAACACATCTTCTACAATGGCGGACAAAGTTGAATAAAGGAAGAAATGCAGAACAATACAGATGAAAGAATTCTCTTATGTTTCAGTGAACAGAACAATAGAATGTACATTGAATTTAATACAGAGAAAGAAGTCCTAGTTGTCTCCTAATTACTAGCCTAATGACAGGGGAGATCCCTGATTCAAAGATCACAGATTAAAAGCGATCAGATCCATGATTTTGTGACACTAAATAATGTATAGTCAATATCTTCCCTCAAACTAATGTTGTGTATCATAAAACATGAGTTTGGACAAAAGATAATTGTGTCGACTTTTTGAGATGGACTTAGTGAACAAATCAGCCAATTGATCTTTAGAGGATATATATATATATATATATATATATATATCTAAGATTAATGCTCCGCTCTTCAACTAGTTCTCTGATGTAGTGACAATTTACGTCTATGTTCTTGGTATTTTCATGATGAACGTGGTTGATTGCTATTCTGATTGCATTGGTGGTCTCCATACAATATGGTTAATCCTTTCATTTGATGCCAAGTTTTGATAATAGCCTTCGTAGCCAAACGATTTCAGAGCACGTAGCAGACATACTTCTATACTCTGCCTCTGGGGGTGACTTCGATGTTCGAGATTGTTTTTACACTTCCATGGAGAATGCATATCTCTCTACCACAGTTTGTCAAGAATTGCTTAGGATGATTTGAGTCACATCCTCTCTTATCTGGTAAGATCATGTCAGCCGGAATTATTGTGATTTGTGTCCTAAACATAGTTCTATATCTTGGATTTATGTGGTGTAACTTGCAACCTGTTTGAAAAAATATTGTTCATTCTCATTTTATATCGTTTTTATTATGTTTCGAAGCACTACTGCTTGAACAGATTGCACGGATTGTTACCGTTTGATACATTTGTTTAAATTTATAATCAAAATAAGCACATATTTTTAGATTTTACTTTATTTAGCTCATTTTATATCTAATTGAAAATGCTTAGGGAAAAATAATAATTTCTTAATTTGTGATTGTAATTTCCATTTTTTTAAAGTTTAGAAACTGACTGAGAGTTATATTCATGTTTATAATCACAGATTTAAATGTTATGGGGTGAATTAAAGTAAAAAATAATAATTAAAAGCTCCATTGTTGGGGTTTCGGAAAAATACATAAATAGAGACCTGAATTTGACTCAGCTGTCTACTAAACACCACAATTTTGAAAATGCACATCTAAACAATTTAACTTGGTTTAAGTTGGCCTCATAAACATCCCAACTTTAAGAATGCATATCCGGAAAAGTTTGTTTACGGATGGGAATAGCTCCTTGCAAGTTGCAACAAAAACATAGATGCACAAGTTACACTTTTGTAATGGTAGCTAACAAGAAGTGGAAATAAATCAATAGTCCAATCTACTGCTATTTATATCTTTTCCAAACCAACTCTTACCACCTTTTTTTGTGACATGATCCACAATTGTGATCAATATGCTTCTTAAGAAACTTGCAGCACCAATAACAAATTAAAGGAATGCGTGATGCTCTTCAAAATTATGCATTTAAATGTCACTTGCATAATTTTTAACATCCTTTATTGAGTCGAACTCCAAAGTGTTTCGAGACGCTTCAGCTGCTTCTCTGGAATCAGTTGGATTTCCTGATCACTATGGTAATCAGAGAGGTTTGTTCTCAATCTTTGGCAATCCTTTATATACAGCCTTTGCAATTCAGGGCAACGCAAAGATGCATCTTGAGTGTAGAAATCAGCAAGACATGGGAGATTTCCAAGCACCAAATCTCTTAATCTTGGGAGAATCATGTCTTCCAGTGCTTCATCATCTCCATTTCCGTCTTTATGATCACCGATAACTTTCTCCACACTACTGCAATCTTCCAGCCATAGCACTTGTAGATGACAAAGGAAATCACAAACATTATACGGGAAGATATACTTGAGCTTCTCACATTGTGACACTTTTACAACTTCAAGCCTGTGGAACATAACTATTTCACTAGGACCCTTCCATAGGCTAGTTAGTTGGGAAAGATTTTCCAGAACCAATCTCTTCAGTTTCCTTAATTGTCCACCTTGGACTGTCAGGCCTTCAAATCCAAAAACAGCTTCAATTGAGGTCCCCTTTGCATGAACTTCTTCAAGATTTGGCATTCTTTGAATTAAATTACGCGGAAGCAGCGCATTTCTCAAATTAGGACACTCTCCGACCTCCAAAGTCTTGACTTTTTGTAAAGATCCAGATGGTAGATCCTCGACACAGATACCTTCCGTTTTTTGCATATGATGAATATTCAGCCTCTCCAGTTGAGGGAACACAGGTTGATTTGGAAATCCATTTCCCAACTTTATCAATTGGGAAATGTCAGCGCACTGGTCTACATAAAGAGATTTCACGCCATCAAATTTTCCATGGTGGTATTCTTCTAGAATATTGCTCAAATCCCCGCATAATTGGTAGCTCAGCTTCTCTGCTTTTTGCGCTACTGCCTGCCTAAACCAATTTGAAAATGCTTCCAACTTCACGCCAGTGACCAACCCCCTAGAAAACGAGGCCCCTTGTGTTGCGTTTGCCAACCTGCGGTGCTCTGACTCACTAACACATATATCAAATTTCTCCCAATTAGGAGCAACACTGATATTATGATCAAGAGGTAGGCAATGAACATTAGCGATATCTACTTTCAAGATTGTCAAGCTACCCAAGGTCAATAGCTCTTGGAAGTTGGCTTTCTTTTTCTCATTTGTAATTTCCCAATCTGCAAAGCAGCCTTGCATGTATAACTCTTCTAACTTATTCATGCTAGATATTACTCCTGGCGGGATAATTTTACATTTAAGAGATAATGTAATATCTAAAATACGTAGCTCTTTCAAGTTCGCAAAACTTTCAGGCAGCGATGCGATCCCTGACATTCTTAGAGTTAAAATTTCAAGTTTGTTAAGTGTTCCGATCGTAGATACGTCTTTTATGAATCTGCAAGTATCCAAAGAGAGTACGCGAAGAAGTGACAAGTGCTGAGTTGAGGAGGGTAAGGACTTAAATCTTACACCAGTAAAATCCAAGACTTTAAGAGCTCTCATACCTTGGAAGAATTCATCTGGAACTTGCGTTAAGTTCTTGTTATCCTGAAGCAATAGAGTCTCTGTTCCCGGGCAGTCTACTCCCTGAGGTAGCTGTTTAAGATGATTTGACATGAGTGAGATTGCTCCACATGAGCTGGTTAAGGTGTCCCTTGGCCAGTTCTCCAATGCCATGCCTGCTTTAACCACACATGAGGGCTGCTGGTTGATTCCTATTTGTATTGAAATATCACGTATAACATCGTGCATTTTGACAGTCTCCTCCTTATCGCCATCTAAGAGCAAACAAGCAGCTTTGAGTTCTTCGACTGTTTGATGAGTATCGCCTCTTGCTTCTTTGACACTCTCTATGTTTGGGATTAAAGCCAGTCCCATGCCGTACCTTGTCAAGGTTTCCTTGGGGACGTTATAGTCTTCAGGAAAGAAGGAGCACAGCAGGAAAAAACGCTTGCACATGTCATTTGGCAAGAAACTGTAGCTAAGTTCTATGCATCTACTGACGACAGAATTGAGACCATCTTCCTGAATAGATGCATTTTTGGATCTCTGGAGACGTGTGGCTGCACTTTGCCAATAACTCAAGTTCTTGTTGCGTAGCGCACTTCCTACCGTGGAAAGTGCTATCGGCAATCCCCTGCATTCCTCAACAATCTTCTTCCCTATCTCAATAAAATCAAGTTTCTGCTTTAGAATATCTCCAGCCTTTTGGCTGAACAAAATCCAAGGATCATCACCTGAGAGGACATTGATTGGGATGGCGGGGTGCCTATCCAGATCGTCACACACATGCATCTGCCTTGTAGTGATTAAGATCTTGCATTTGCAGCTCTCGGAATATTTTGGTATCCCAATGGCTGATATGTCTATTGTCTGCCACAAGTCATCCAAGATCAATAGGATGTTACTGTGGTCATTCAAAATATTCCGTAGGTCATCCGCCCGATCTTGCACTTCACTAGAGGTAAGTTCCACACCCAAGCCATGAGCAATGTCCCCTTGAATTTTCCTCAAATCAACATTCTGCGAGACGACTGATACCACTACCTGATCAAAAATTCTTTCCTTTAAGGCTCGACTAGCCACTGCTTTCACCATGTAGGTTTTACCTACACCCCCCATTCCATATACTCGTACAATGCTACGCCCCTCATCTTTCAGGGCATTCATGATCAAATCCATGGACAACTTTCTTGAGGTGAAAGAAACAAAATCATCAGGCCGTTCAATACGAGAGCGTGGCCTAGTTACTTGGGGCTGCAGAGATGCTGCCGAATTGAATTTTGGATTTTGTAGCAGCTGCATCATAGCTTTTCTTAGCTTAGCAATTCTTTTACTAAGCTTGTAGTGCGAGTACTGGAAACAAGCTGATGATCTTGCATTCTCCACGTCTGTTGTCAGATGATTCACCTTATTCTTGATATCTCTGGCTTTATCAAGCTGGATCTGAAGCTCTTCCCTGATGCTGCGTCGTACACTTGTTTCAACGGCCTCTTCAAGATGTTGAGCTTTTTCTAGGAACTCTTTGGCCTCTCTCTCAAAAGCCAATGCACTTTGTTTATATTTTATGCAGTAAAGACATTGTTTTTTTGCTCCATTCCATGCCCATGTCAAAGGCGTGGCACAGCACCCTACTACAGTTGAAACTGCAATATCCATATATATGGCTTATGGCTACCTAAAATGCTGGATGGGTTGTTCTTTTCAATTCTTGAAGTGAGTATAGATACGGGGTATATTTCTCAAATTCATCACAGAACCAGTTCATAGAAGATTACATACTCCCTGCTCTTTCAATGGAAAGGAAGCTTTTCACTACTTGCCAAAAACAAAAATAAGAATGAGAGTCAAAGACAGTAGTTGTTGTCTTCCACTTATAAATTTGTTATTGAAAGGAATCTTTTCACTACTTGCCAAAAACAAAAATAAGAATGAGAGTCAAAGACAGTATTTGTTGTCTTCCACTTATAAATTTGCTACCTAACATATCATTGGCCAATGCTTCGTCATAATATCAAAATGTTTTGATGATGTTTAATCCAAGTTGTGCAATAATTCATTTAACCATGCTGTTAGATACTTCGACCAATAACCTAGCCAATTAGGGGTGTCCTAAGACCCGAACCTGACTCGGGACCCTCAATTTTTTCATGATTGGTGAAAGTTTTGAAAAATATTTTATACAGGAACACAAGTTCCTAAAAAATAGAAAAATTTGAAAAAATAAGTTTCACAAATGACATCTCAGATTGATTGTCTCATGTCCACCCTTCAACATAATCCATCCCTATCCTACTACAATGCATTCAATATACTAAATTCAAAATCTGTTAATTTGTTCTTATGTGTCTATTACTTAAATATCGCTCAACTATTAGAATTTTTTTATTTCTTAACAAAGTCATTTGTTTTTAACAAAAAAGTCACTCATCTTTACCTACTTCAAAAGTCACTCTACCAAAATCTATCCAACAAAAAATGATATGAAATTGTATTCAGTCCACAAACTTTTTTGTTTGGTTCTCTCAATCCACATGAAATTAATGATTCAAAACTTATAACAAATCAACCCGCTCCAAACCAACAACCCAAATGAACACTTACTTCATTGTTTATTAAGTCCGCATATTTTTTTTGTTTTGTTTGATATGTTAGATATTATTATAATTGGAAACTAAATGAATTATAAGGAAACAACAAATAGATAAAAACTTGGTTAGGTTGGCTGTTTGAATTGAGACTCATTATTTAGTTTATCTTGATCCAAATTTATCTCAATCAATTCTAGTAACTTTTGGACAAGTTACTTAATAATAAACCAACTATCTATTGATTAAAGAGTAAATTATACAAATCTTCAAATATGAGGGTCATTAATACATAAAATTTCACACCTTTTAAAAAATTACATAAAATTCTAGATCTATACCATTGCTCTTGATACATATCATCTGCGTCCCATACCCGCAAACCACTCCACCATTGACGCCCCAAATCGCGCAACATGATTTTTCAAAATTTTCCACCCCATAATAATCAGTAACTTCTTTCCACAATTGTGTTTCCTTCACTTTATCTTCAACCTCCAACAACTACCCATATCCAACAAGTTGATGCCAATTTGATTTCAATTTTTTCTGATTTTTCGAGAGGTGAGTTGATTGTTGAAGTAGATTTTAAGTATCTAATTTTCTCTTAGTTTTAAAACACTTCTTCTTGTCGTGTTACTGCTTTTTTGTTCTTTAATGATTTCTGTTGATTCACCCTCATTCAGTTTAGGTATTATCCAAATTGAAAAGAATAATGTTTGTTCTGCAATGGATGAGTTGTGGGTTTTGTTTCGGGTATTTTTTATCGCACATATGACGATTTTCACGAAAATAGATCAAAACACCGCAATAACCCTATAAAGATAAAGAAGATTCGAGAAGAATATGCTTCAAGAACTGAAATCCCAGGCATGCAAATGATGAATCAGAAGGAAGCAGGGGAGATGCAGACACCCTCCAAAATGAGGTAAAAAATCATGGATATTTTCAATTGATACATATGAAGTTTAGTTAATTATGTGATACATATTGTACGTGCAATGTTGATACATTATATCCTGTGAGAAACAATATGCGTAGTTCTCATATGATAGTTTGATACATATTATATATGTATCAATTTTTCTTTATATTCATTGCTCATTGTTTATTTTATACAGTGAAAACATGTATCAAAAACTTTAGAATACGTTTGATACATATCAGAATCTCTCAATATGTTAAGTGTTCAAGCTTAATTATTTATCTTGATACATATGTAAATCAAATTGATACATATGTTGTTTAATTTTACAGAACATCAATTTGATGGTCAAAAAGCGGCCTTCCCACAATTGATACATATGTTTTTTCGTGAATCACAATTTCGTCAATTCTATAGGCATTGTACCTGATCTCAGAAATCCAAACTGCCGAATACCGTAACAACACTGAGACAGTCGTCATTGAAGATATGAGTCAAAATGGAGCTGGAAAATGAAGATCGAAAATTTGAGGAAGAAAGCAAAAATGGAGATGGAAGCAATCGAGCCAAATTGAAATTGGAATCGATATGATCTGATGGAAGGTTTTTGATTTTTCTCTTCTGTTTTAGAGATCTCAGAGATCCTTTCCGAAACCGTTTTCACGTGTCTGTTACTTCCTTATTTAACTAATTGGTTAAATGGAAATGTATCAAAAAAAATATGTATCCAGGCTTACAAAATATATCAAAAAATGACTTTTATAGGATTTTATGTAATATGGAAAAGTTGTGATAAAAAATATTATTGACTCCATAACTTATGAGATTTCTATAAGGTATCCTTAATTAAACTCATTTTAACCCGTTCAAATTCAGCCCGTCCTACTTATTTGACATCCCCAACCTCAACTCAGTAATGTACAGTGGCAACTAGCAAGCATAGTTGGGTTAGGCTTGGTTCAACCCCAGGCCTTGTTCACTTTGTCTTTCTCAGTTTAGCGGAGTTCGATGTCTATCCCTAACACCTTTTACCACCTTCTTTTTCTTCTATATATATTTTTTTGGAAAAATTTCAATTATATACACAAAAGTAAATAGTTTATAACAAAAATAGTTAAGTTTATATTTACAACAAAAATAGCCATTAGGCCATTTTCTTCCTTTTTTTTTCTTTTTTCAAAAATAATTTTTTTAAAAAAACTTTTTTTTGCTGCGTTTTTCTATATTAAAAAATTTTTTTTCTTTTTTTTTTTTCAAACTTTTTCGTACAACTTTTTTTCATGTATCATTATTGTATATATGGTTTATAAACATGTATATATGATGTACAAATTGTTATGTAGTGTATATGTAATGTATCGATATTGCATAAATAGTTAATGTAGGTATATGTAATGTATTGATACTGTATAAATAATGTATAAACTTATATCGATATTGTATAAATGGTGTATAAGCATGTATATATGATGTACAAATAGTTATGCAGTGTATATATAATATATCGATATTGTATAAACGTTTATCGAAATTGTATAAATAGTTATGTAATGTATCGACATTGTATAAATGGCGTACAAACGTGTATCAATATTGTTTAAATAGTATATAGACGTGTATCGATATTGTATAAATAGGTATGTAGTGTATTGACATTGTATGAATGGTGTATAATCGTGTATCGATAATATATAAACAATTATGTAATGTATCGATATTTATATTTATTTGACTATCATGTGTTCCCACCTTAATAAATAAAAATATAAACAAAAAATAATAGAACAACATAAATATTCATTATTTCCACAAAAGAAGTGAAACAATTAGAAAAGAAAAAATATTTTAAAAAAAGAGCAACAAAAAAAACTATTTAAACAATGAAAAAGTTTTTTTTTTTTTTTAAACAACACAACAACAAAAAATTTAAAAGTTTTTTTTTTAAAAAAAAATTAGAAACAAAATGGTCAAATTGCCAAAGGCCTAAAACTAATGCCTTTGTAAAGGAAAAAGACGGCTGCCATTATTTTGGTAAACCAAATAGCCGAGCGGCTATTTATGGTAATAACTTTGGCCGGTTGGCCATTTTAGGTTAAAAAAAAGTGGATTAGTTTTTGTGTAAATTTTTTTTTCCAATGGACATTTTGAGTATTTTTTCCTTTTTTTTTTTGGCTTGGTCGAGTGTGCATTTTCTCTTTACAGTTTAAGTTTTATTTCTCTCTACACTAAAACAAAAAAAAAAGTCCACAATTTTAAAAATTCTATAATCACTTATGATATGTTTAAGTTTACATATTTCAAATCATTTGTCTTAAATTTCCTATGATTTATATTATGCCATATAAATTGAAATCGAGGAAGTAGTACATATACATTATTAGAAGTGCAATTTTTAAACGGAAAAGAAAAGTAGTTTTGACAAATGATGATAAAAGGTTAGATTTGACAAACGTAATATAACCGAATACCACTTGATTGACGATGTTAACGTTATACTGGACTCACTTTTGAAGATTCATTCTCAGACAACTCATAAGAAGAAGACAAAAAGAGAAAAAAGGGACAGAAAAAGTAATTTGAAAGAGGAAACAATAAACATTAAATCAAGTAGACGTCAAGAAAAATACTTTAGTTTGTTTGTGGAATATGATAATTAAGTATTTAGGAGCTTTATCAATGAACGTAGTTGGACATGGATAAGCGGTCGGTATTCGATTTCAATAATTCAGTAATGGGTAATTAAAAGTAGATATCTAATTTCAAATTTTCAAAATTTGTTTTGGTACGATGAATCTTAGTTTGATTCGATAATTTGGTTTTCACTAAATTATGATGCCTATACCCTTTAATATCAGCTTGTTTGGATGGTTGTTACCTATTGTATTTTATTGTGCTGTTAGTTAAAATACAATAGTTATTTTAATTGTTAGTAACGACTTGTCACGTTAGCCACCATAAGAATAGGTCCCTTAGTTGACTTGCCATATGCCCTTTATTGCAAGGAAATTTCCAAGTTGCTTTATAGTGGTTGGACTCCTGTCTTTGTATATGACAAATAAACTTAATAACGAAGATACTTTACCGTCTAGAAGCCGATGGAAATATGAGCTAGAATCTATATATACTATAAGATTGTTGGGTTTGGTGAAATATGAATGGAAAATGATGGGAACAAAGGGAGGTGTATAGTCACTTTATAGAAGGAAAAAATTATTTCTCCCTCATTGGTGGGAGAAAGAAACTTTTAGTCCTTTATATTAAGATGTACTCCTTCGTATGGATAGTGAGCCAAGAAGAAACCAACCCTCGCGCCGTTGTCTTCGCTCGCTCGGCTTCGGCAAATGATCGAGAGATTATCTTTTTGGACAATTTTTTTTTTTAAACTTAAGTGTTTAAGTAATATTTTAATCCAGAAAATTCATCCAAAATTTTCCTTCAAATACAATGTTCCAATGAAATGTTTTGCATCATTGCGACTGTTCAAGAAGCAGTGCATCGTTCCAGAACAATGCAACCATTCCAGAAACAATGCAATATTTCGAAAACGGTGCATCATTTCCAGAACCAACGCGATGTTTCAGAAACAGTGCAACTTTTCGAAGCAGTACATCCTTTCGAAACAGTGCGTATTTGACTATAAATACCTGTGTTTTTCTTCATCAGGTATTCAATAATTTTGAGGAGTTTAACGAAGTTCTGCCCAACTAAAAAAACTCTCTTCTTCTACAAATAAAACAATCAGTGTGTGATTATACTCCGTTGTTGAGTTCGACGAAGTTCTATAATTTTTCATTGTCGATATTGTAGAATAGAGTTCTATTTTATCCTGGAAAGAATTAATCCATACCTAGGACAATAGTGAGGGGATTAGATTCTTTAAGGACACACAATCTAACTGTGGACTTAGAACAAAAATCTGTGTGCTATTAGTTTGTCAAGGTTCTTCAGAAAAAATTTAAGGAAACAACAAGCTTAAAGAATCTAATACGAAATGGGAGAGCCTGTTGATACTGTTATGAATTCTGCTTCTGTGCCAACGAATGCAGTTTCGTCAAACCGTGTTGTTCCTGCACTGACAACAACTGAAAAATCCAGAAAGTTTTTCGGTGCTGACTTTAAGAGATGGCAACAGAAGATGTTGTTCTAACTAACCACTCTCAGTTTGCAGAAATTTATTTCTGAAAATGTTCCAACCTTCCAGGATGACACTCAGGAAAAAGATTCATGGTAACGGAGGCATGAAATCATTCTGATTTTCTATGCAAAAATTACATTCTGAATGGGTTGGAGATAGCTTGTATAATGTTTATAGCGTATGCAAAACATCTAAAGAATTATGGGACGCTTTAGACAAGAAATACAAGATTGAAGATGCTGGACTAAAGAAATTTATAGTTGCCAAATTTCTGGAATATAAAATGGTTGACAGTAAATCTGTCATGTCTCAAGTCCAAGAATTGCAAGTGATAATCCATGATTTACTTGCTGAAGGAATGACTGTAAATGAAGCTTTTCAAGTGGCAGCCTTTATCGAAAAGTTGCCTCCTTTGTGGAGGGATTTTAAGAACTACTTGAAACATAAGTGAAAGGAAATGAAGTTAGAGGACTTGATTGTTCGGTTGCGGATTGAAGAAGACAATAAAGTTGCTGAAAGAAAGTCACTTCAAAGTCTTCAATTCCGGGAGCAAATCATGTTGAAACTCCTCCAAAGAACAAGAAAAGAAAAAAGTCCAATGAAGAGAAGATTGAACCAAGCAAGAAAAGGTTCAAAGGAAATTGCTACAACTGTGGCAAGTATGGTCACATGGCTTCGGAATGTCGTGATCCTAAGAAGGATAAGAAGAAAAAGGACCAAGCGAACCTGAATGAGAACATGGACAATTTGTGTGCAATGCTATCCGAGTGCAACTTGGTGGAAAATCCCAAAGAATGGTTGATTGATTCGGGTGCTACCCGACATGTTTGTTCAAATAGGGAGTTGTTCTCTTCCTATATTGTGTCTGAAAAAGGCGAGACCATTTATACAACAAACTCTGCAACCGCAAAGATAGAAGGAACTGGAAAGATTGGCTTGAAAATGACTTCGGGCAAGATAGTGATGCTTAACAACGTTCTTCATGTTCTCAAAATGCGCAAGAATTTGGTCTCGACGTCACTTCTGGTCAAGAATGTCACGCCCCGAACTCCCACGAGGCGTGATTGGCACCCGAAGCCAACAAGGCCCGAGAGAACCAATCTTTGCTTCTATTCATTCATATACATGTCATAGGAAACACTACTATCACATAGAAACATGAGGGGCTAAAATCGGAAAGCATAGAACATATGACGTATATACATATGAGAAACTTGGCCGTTGAGGCCATCAAGTCAAGATTTCATCTATCATCTTATACACATACACCCACATACGTCTACAAAAGCCTCTAACAGATGCATTGACCAAAACCAACTGAAAGTCGGGAAAAGTCCCCGCTTTACACACAATGTACAATATCAAAGCATATGAACCACTGTGACTCGGAGAAGCCCCGAACTAACTGGAGCTCACCAATAAACCGCAAATAGCTGGCAACCTACTGTGGCGGCCTACTAGTACCTGCGCCTGCAGCAAGTAAGGTAAATTCCCCGAGAGGGGTCAGTACGAAATAAGTACTGAGTATGCAAGGCTCAGATGAAACTGTATAATACATGAATATTTCAATGAACTCAAACCATATGAATAATCAATGTGAATAAGTCACCATTTTGCATTTTGGAAACCATGTGGATTGTTTTCATTACTTTCTTTACATTCAATGCTCACTTGTCATTACATATGTCACAATGTACCCGGGCCCCGACTGATCAGTGGGTCTTTCATATCATATCATTGTGTAGGGATCGAGTCGAGCTAGGCTTATGCCCCTAGACTTGCCACCCATACATCAATGCATCGGGATCGAGTCGAGCTAGGCTTACGCCCCTAGACTTGCCACCCATAAATCCAAACCTCGGGATCGAGTCGAGCTAGGCTTACGCCCCTAGACTTGCCACCCGTACTTGATCATTGACCACATTTGCACCCGTACTTGATCATTGATCAATGCTCACTTGTCATTACATATGTCACAATGTACCCGGGCCCCGACTGATCAGTGGGTCTTTCATATCATATCATTGTGTAGGGATCGAGTCGAGCTAGGCTTATGCCCCTAGACTTGCCACCCATACATCAATGCATCGGGATCGAGTCGAGCTAGGCTTACGCCCCTAGACTTGCCACCCATAAATCCAAACCTCGGGATCGAGTCGAGCTAGGCTTACGCCCCTAGACTTGCCACCCGTACTTGATCATTGACCACATTTGCATTACTTTGTTCATTACTTTGAGATTGATACTTTGAAGTTGGTAAAATGATAGTTATAACATCACTTTGAACTTTGGTACATATCATTGTTGGAAACTTTGAAGCATTAACCAATGAGTGAAGAACATGTGAATAAGTATCAATGAGAAATATAACATTACTAGCACCATGATACCATTGGAACCGTTGGACAATAATCCATGAAGATGAAACACAAGTATAGGCACTATTGGAATATTGGTACGTAACTTTATTTGAGCTTTCGGAACATTAACCATGACTATGGGATATGAGATTCACAAATGATCCATGAGTAGAAAATATATGACAATGACTAGTGATAAACGGATATCGGATACCTTAGCACATTTCGGGATAGAACTAGTGACATGTCAATATGGACACTATTTGCCGCAGAAAGATACGGACAAAGTAACCTTACATACCTTGGATTCGCAATATGAATATATAATCCTAGAGGTGCATACAATAGTCCCGCTCCTTCTTTATGTGTCACTCTACAACACAAATGCATAACGAAATTCACATTAACCACCAACTACTCTTCAAATGCATATAACATCAATGAGTCACATATTTGTCCTTAAACATGCCATTTCCCCTTGACAAAACCATTGATAAAATTATTATTCCAAAAATCCCCCAATATTCCATACATTGACCAATACATGAAAATCAATACATTGCACCACAACACTTCTCCTTTACACTTTCTTATCCATACCACATCACAAATAATCAATCACTTTACCTTAATACAACTCATAACACATATCGGCCAAAATCCCACAATTTCCACTTATAGACAAGAACAAGTTTAATACCAAAAATAACACCATACATGTTCTTATTTTGTCCATACCATGCTCTTTCATCAAAGGCACAAGTCCTAATTCAAGTTCAAATCACCAAGATAGCACATCTTTCACAAAAACACAAAGTACCATATTCAACACCTCCAAGCATAACCAACATGATTTACATACTCCCCATGTACTTAATATATTAAATCACAATAATAAACACTTACCCAAGCTTGCAAAGTGATGATCTTGTCTCCAAGAAATGGTTGCCTTAGGGTTTGTGAGTTGAGAGAAAAAGCCCTTTTGTAGAAAAAAAAATCTAGAAATGTCATGTGTGGTTCCTTGAATAAAAATCTGATTTGGGTGCCTTTATATAGGCCTTGTGGTCATATTTAGCCACACTTTGGCATTAAATGCCATATTGGCTTGGTCAAAGTAGAAGAATGGATCATTTTTCCCCTTGGGCCTAAGCATTTTGGCTTTGTTTTGGGCCTCAAATTGGGCCCAATAACATATATCCACTTAACCCACTAAATCCAATGTATAATCCACCATATATCTCATGTGTAATTAATTTCATAATGTCTCGATGATATTCACTTACGAGATTCTCATTCGTCGTCTCCATCGCAAAAATAGAAATTCTAGTCGCCCATGGCTTCATTGAACATTTTTGATAAATTCTTGTGTTTCATGATTTGATCATGTAGGAGTATGTAGGAGTGTATTGATGTATTTGAAACCTTAACAATGCTTAAATAACTCCAAAGAACCAAAAGAAACCATATACGAATCGATGTAGCATTGCGTTGTGAAACGAGCGCGGAAGGGCACAACATGTTGTGCCTTGCGCCACTGCTGCAAAGCAAGGCAGTGGCGCAAGAATTGCACCCCCTCTGAATCAGTGGCTTGCGCCACACCCCCTGAAACAGGGAGTGGCGCAAGTCTTGGTACTTTGCTGAATTTTTCGGCCACTTTTTCCAACACTTGCATATCGTCCAATACCTTATCAAAACACTACAAAATACTTACTTAGTGATCTTAATCATCACGTAACCATGACTCCAAGTCACCAAATGAGGTTGGAATGTGTACGGGTTATGACACAAATGCTCCACAAAATCACAAAACACCTCCTACGAAGGTCTAATCGCATGTATGTGGCCAAATTTCAATTCCCTCATCATTAGCATTACCAAATACATACTTATATCTCTCGACCCCTAAGCAAAAATTATTCAACGTCATCAAGTAGGGTTGGGAAGGTACGGGGTGTTACATTCTTCCCCCCTTAGAAACATTCGTCCTCGAATGTTAGTAACATTGTCTCAATGTAACAACTTACGTCAAAGTGAATTCTTCATATCATCATGTACACATATATCACTTGGAAAGACTTACTTATTATGACTCCACTTCCGTATCTTGATCTTTTTCTTCCGTGCATAACAATGATAAATACTTTAAAGTTCATTATTTCATTGGTCTCCCTTGTGACTCCTTTTACGTGCTAACTTTTCCAATAGGGCCTTTACGAAAATTACTCCCGCATCTCTTAATTCTTTCACTTATCGATTTATCATAACAATAAGTAAAAATAAGTACCTTTTTCACATGTGAAATCCCCTGTAATTTGTACATTTCCACTGGCAACGATATAAGATAATCGCCTATACACTTTCAAAGCATCGCATATAAGATACTGAATGAACTGTGAAAAATTCCTGGACTAGTGCTAATAGACACGGAATTTGCCCAAATCTTTGGACAATTTCCCTTTCTTTTTGATTTTCATTATTCTTTCCTTTTCATTGGTCACACTGTCAACAATACCTAATCACCTATGGCACACTTTAATTCCCTTCTCCTAATGTCGGCATATAATTTCTATTAACTTAGGGCCATTTGTAGCTGCTGTTTTATCACCTTCACTTTCTCTATAGCTTGATGAAAAAAAATCTGACCCGAGCGAAGCAAATTGCGTCAGCTGTAATCCATCCAATTGATGATCTATATTTATATTATTTTTTTTTTTACATAAAGCTGCGTAAGGTGCCTTTTGATCCTTTTATTGTAAGCAATTTCAATAAACCATAGATGTTCATCCCAACTACCTGTAAAGTCCAATGTACAAACTCGTGACATATCTGCAAATGTTCGTATAATGTGTTCTGTTTGTCCATCCATCTGAGGATGACAAGCCGCACTTACATCTACCTGTGTACCCATGCTTTACTGAAAGGACTTGCACAATAAGCTCTCCTATTTGATATAGTAGTGAGTGGAATCCCATGTAACCGTACTATCTCCGTAACATACAACGTTGCATAATGTTCAGCTGTATCGGTGGTCTTAACTGGTAGGAAATACACTGACTCGGTAAGTCTGTTAACTATCACTGATATGGAATCAACCTTTGCAGTGTATGAGACAACCCTGTGATGAAATCCATATTATTCATGTTCCACTTCCAAACTGGAAGGATAATATAACATAAACCATACAGACTTCTGATGCTATACTGTCAATTAGTGACCGCGTGGACCTTGAGCTACAAGTTCTACAATGTGCTTCTCAAGTATCCTTCCCAAGACCTCTCTGCTACACCATGGTACATTGTGGTTGCTTCCGAGTGAATGAAATACTGTGAACGATGTTCCTCTGTCGTAATTCATTTTCTTAACTCATCTATACCCAGTGCACACAATCTACATTGGCGTTAAAGTACTTCCTCTTATGTTTGCTAAAATACCCTCGTCGACTTCGCTGTACATATTTTTTTTCAATTGACCTAAAAATGGAATTTACATATTGCTTTTCCCTTTATCTCCAATATCAATGAAAATCCTACCACATTTGACACTATAATTCTTTCATCTGGAGTTTCAAGAAACAAAACCCCATATTTCCTCATTAATATAGATTTCCTGACTATATCTTTCTTTTCTGTGAGCTGGCCATTCATACTCTCTACTGCCTTGCAGCTTAATGTATCAACTACCCCATCTACTTTTCCCGAATGATACAAGATAGCAATGTCCTAATCTTTCAATAGTTCAGGCCACCTTCGCTACCTCGGACTTAAGTCCGTTGGCGTAGAAATATATTCCATTTTCTTATGACCAATATATGTCAATACGAATCCCTTACAAATAGTGACACCATAACTTTAAGCAAATAGCGCAGCCGCTAGTTTAGGGTCATGTGTTTGGTAATAATTTGTGTTCTCATGTGGCCGTCATTGTCGTGACGCATATGCTATTACTTTACCATGCTACATCAATATGCATCCGAGACCAACCCCGAAAGCATTACCATACATTGCCTAACATTCTTATGTCTTCGGAAGGCATTTACAATTGGTGTGAAAGTTACTTTATCTTTCTACTCTTGAACACTTTTCTCACATGCATCATTTTATTGGAACTTGATTGCCTTGTGTATAAGCTTTGTTAAGGGTGTAGGGATAGAAGAAGATCCTTCTACAATTCTCATATAATGATCAACCAAAATCGATGGATCTTTGTAAGCATCGTAGGCCTTAGCCAATTGTTCACCATTTCTATCTTTTGTGTGACAACTTTCATCTCTTCATCCTATACAATGCATAGTCCTCTTGTGATTTTTTTTTTTTTTTTTTTTTTTTGAATACCATCACCGAATATGGTCACACACATATTGAAAAGTGTCTTGAACACCCTATTCATTAAACCCATAACAACTACAGGTGCATTCGCTAACCCAATTGACATACTAGGAATTCATAACAACCATACCATGTTTGTAATGTTGTCTGGGGTATATCATCATCATTCTTTTTTTTTTTTTTTTTTTTCATTTCGCCGTCATTCATTTCATCATTTCATCATTCATTTCACCATTTTGTTTTCTAACCCCATAACTAACCAAACAAATCATCCACTCTGGGGAGGGAATATTTATTCGTAATTGTCATCTTATTCAGTTACCGATAATCGACACACATTCTCAACGTACTGTCTTTCTTTTGTACAATTAACACTGGTGCACCCCAAGGGAACATATTAGGTCTTATGAATCCCTCGTTCACCACGTCTTTTAACATTTTCTAACTTTATCGGGGCCATACTATATGAAGAAATAAAACATAGGCTAAGTACCTGACATCGCAGTAATACCAGCTCATATATCGAGGAATTCGTTTACCACCAGAACTACTTGAAGAGTTGGTGGTCTCTTACCAAGTGACATGTGTATCCTTTAGAGTACCTTTTTTACTTACTTTACTATAGGGAACAATCTTTTTCCTCTTAGTGCCCCCACATTTCTTCTTTCTTTTGGGAAAAACGACAATATAACTTCTTAGTTCGGCAATCTACTATGGCACAACCCCTTTATAACATTACAATCCACTATTTCCAGCTCAATAAGATCAACCGGTGTCTTATGACCACAAACAATTACTATGCACTTATGATATTCTCTTTTAACTTCAATAGATTCTCCGACTAATGTATAGACCTCATATGACATATCTAGTAATTCTGGTGCTCGTTTGAATTTTCAACCCTTAATGAAATAACATATGCAATTGTCAAATATGGGTTAATCAATACATATACGGTACCTACAGCTTCATCAGGATAAGCCTAATTTTTATGGCCCGACATATCACACCAATACCAACATTTGGCCCCAACCAACATTTCACCTAGATGATAACGTCCGCAGCACTAACACGGCTGACAAAGAGACTTCCGTTGGTTCATACTTTCTACGTGCTTGTCCTTAATGAATCCTGAATCTCACTTCTGTACCAATTCGATTGTCTCTAAACCCTTAGAATCGAGGTAAAACATTTACTATCGACTAAGGGAATGGTGATCTAGGTGGTCTGTTAAACACTCGAGACCTAACTTCTCCCTGGGACGCCGTAAACTGTCCCATAGGTCTAGCCCTCTCTCTTTGGCGACCCTTCTTCAAATAGTTGTGTCCTTTTCTGTTGCCTCTGTTCTTTTATTATCTGTGCAAAATGCCTATATTCGGACTATATCCATATCTCTTTTCAAGGTCGCAATGGTGCAATCCATTTGTGTATATACCGATGCATTCTATCGATCATAATGGTTATCACTTTTGGGGCATACCTAGCCAAAGACTTAAATCGAAGACTGTACTTTCTGATACTCATAATCCGTTAGCAAAGATTTAGCAATTGGTCTGCATAAGCTTTTCGGACCCCATATGGAAGACACTAGTCAAAGATTCTCGTTTAAAGTACATCACTGCACGTGTCACATGCATAACATCTCTTTTAGTGTGATCTATAAGGTCCTGTGGGTCTTCATTCATATCCAACTCGGTGGACATGGGAGGGGAGTTTAATTTTTCAGAAAATCTTATGTGCGGCGACTAGCTTCCCGAGCCGCGCCATCATCACTCGTTATTGGGCCAGCTTGCCCATGACATTATACAACAACTATCTGAGTCAACATATCCACTACATTTCTTACATCCCGTTCAGTGGCCTTTATAGATGGTTCTGCGGATACTTCTCTATCTTTTGGATAAAGAGACCCGTATAACAAATTCCATGTCAGCTCCACCTTGACTAACTTGGTCACGTGGTGATTTACTCATTTCTACTTTGGCAGGCATATCAACCTGCTCACCTTTGTCTTTATCTTGTCTGATACACCGCATTTGCCTATACAAAATAAAACCAATGTCAATACGTACATATGTGCCCACCTACAACTTTGGCTCTATTGCACGATCTAGAGGTGAAGGAAAGAAACAACTCCTAAATGTCCCGTAGCCTCCTGCTTATCAATGTGGCGCGCAACACATCCATAAGCAAGACTCTACTCAGACACGGCTTTGTAGACACCCTTAGAACGACCTGCTCTGATACCACTTTTGTCACGCCCCGAACTCCCACGAGGCGTGATTGGCACCCGAAGCCAACAAGGCCCGAGAGAACCAATCTTTGCTTCTATTCATTCATATACATGTCATAGGAAACACTACTATCACATAGAAACATGAGGGGCTAAAATCGGAAAGCATAGAACATATGACGTATATACATATGAGAAACTTGGCCGTTGAGGCCATCAAGTCAAGATTTCATCTATCATCTTATACACATACACCCACATACGTCTACAAAAGCCTCTAACAGATGCATTGACCAAAACCAACTGAAAGTCGGGAAAAGTCCCCGCTTTACACACAATGTACAATATCAAAGCATATGAACCACTGTGACTCGGAGAAGCCCCGAACTAACTGGAGCTCACCAATAAACCGCAAATAGCTGGCAACCTACTGTGGCGGCCTACTAGTACCTGCGCCTGCAGCAAGTAAGGTAAATTCCCCGAGAGGGGTCAGTACGAAATAAGTACTGAGTATGCAAGGCTCAGATGAAACTGTATAATACATGAATATTTCAATGAACTCAAACCATATGAATAATCAATGTGAATAAGTCACCATTTTGCATTTTGGAAACCATGTGGATTGTTTTCATTACTTTCTTTACATTCAATGCTCACTTGTCATTACATATGTCACAATGTACCCGGGCCCCGACTGATCAGTGGGTCTTTCATATCATATCATTGTGTAGGGATCGAGTCGAGCTAGGCTTATGCCCCTAGACTTGCCACCCATACATCAATGCATCGGGATCGAGTCGAGCTAGGCTTACGCCCCTAGACTTGCCACCCATAAATCCAAACCTCGGGATCGAGTCGAGCTAGGCTTACGCCCCTAGACTTGCCACCCGTACTTGATCATTGACCACATTTGCATTACTTTGTTCATTACTTTGAGATTGATACTTTGAAGTTGGTAAAATGATAGTTATAACATCACTTTGAACTTTGGTACATATCATTGTTGGAAACTTTGAAGCATTAACCAATGAGTGAAGAACATGTGAATAAGTATCAATGAGAAATATAACATTACTAGCACCATGATACCATTGGAACCGTTGGACAATAATCCATGAAGATGAAACACAAGTATAGGCACTATTGGAATATTGGTACGTAACTTTATTTGAGCTTTCGGAACATTAACCATGACTATGGGATATGAGATTCACAAATGATCCATGAGTAGAAAATATATGACAATGACTAGTGATAAACGGATATCGGATACCTTAGCACATTTCGGGATAGAACTAGTGACATGTCAATATGGACACTATTTGCCGCAGAAAGATACGGACAAAGTAACCTTACATACCTTGGATTCGCAATATGAATATATAATCCTAGAGGTGCATACAATAGTCCCGCTCCTTCTTTATGTGTCACTCTACAACACAAATGCATAACGAAATTCACATTAACCACCAACTACTCTTCAAATGCATATAACATCAATGAGTCACATATTTGTCCTTAAACATGCCATTTCCCCTTGACAAAACCATTGATAAAATTATTATTCCAAAAATCCCCCAATATTCCATACATTGACCAATACATGAAAATCAATACATTGCACCACAACACTTCTCCTTTACACTTTCTTATCCATACCACATCACAAATAATCAATCACTTTACCTTAATACAACTCATAACACATATCGGCCAAAATCCCACAATTTCCACTTATAGACAAGAACAAGTTTAATACCAAAAATAACACCATACATGTTCTTATTTTGTCCATACCATGCTCTTTCATCAAAGGCACAAGTCCTAATTCAAGTTCAAATCACCAAGATAGCACATCTTTCACAAAAACACAAAGTACCATATTCAACACCTCCAAGCATAACCAACATGATTTACATACTCCCCATGTACTTAATATATTAAATCACAATAATAAACACTTACCCAAGCTTGCAAAGTGATGATCTTGTCTCCAAGAAATGGTTGCCTTAGGGTTTGTGAGTTGAGAGAAAAAGCCCTTTTGTAGAAAAAAAAATCTAGAAATGTCATGTGTGGTTCCTTGAATAAAAATCTGATTTGGGTGCCTTTATATAGGCCTTGTGGTCATATTTAGCCACACTTTGGCATTAAATGCCATATTGGCTTGGTCAAAGTAGAAGAATGGATCATTTTTCCCCTTGGGCCTAAGCATTTTGGCTTTGTTTTGGGCCTCAAATTGGGCCCAATAACATATATCCACTTAACCCACTAAATCCAATGTATAATCCACCATATATCTCATGTGTAATTAATTTCATAATGTCTCGATGATATTCACTTACGAGATTCTCATTCGTCGTCTCCATCGCAAAAATAGAAATTCTAGTCGCCCATGGCTTCATTGAACATTTTTGATAAATTCTTGTGTTTCATGATTTGATCATGTAGGAGTATGTAGGAGTGTATTGATGTATTTGAAACCTTAACAATGCTTAAATAACTCCAAAGAACCAAAAGAAACCATATACGAATCGATGTAGCATTGCGTTGTGAAACGAGCGCGGAAGGGCACAACATGTTGTGCCTTGCGCCACTGCTGCAAAGCAAGGCAGTGGCGCAAGAATTGCACCCCCTCTGAATCAGTGGCTTGCGCCACACCCCCTGAAACAGGGAGTGGCGCAAGTCTTGGTACTTTGCTGAATTTTTCGGCCACTTTTTCCAACACTTGCATATCGTCCAATACCTTATCAAAACACTACAAAATACTTACTTAGTGATCTTAATCATCACGTAACCATGACTCCAAGTCACCAAATGAGGTTGGAATGTGTACGGGTTATGACACAAATGCTCCACAAAATCACAAAACACCTCCTACGAAGGTCTAATCGCATGTATGTGGCCAAATTTCAATTCCCTCATCATTAGCATTACCAAATACATACTTATATCTCTCGACCCCTAAGCAAAAATTATTCAACGTCATCAAGTAGGGTTGGGAAGGTACGGGGTGTTACAAAGAATGGTTTTAAGTGTGTATTTGTGTCTGATAAGATTGTACTTAGCGAAAATGATATGTTTGTAGGAAAGGGTTACCTCACCGAGGGCCTTTTCAAGCTAAATGTAATGACTGTTGATATCAATAAAAGTACTTCTTCTTCTTACTTGCTTGAGTCCAATAATTTATGGCATGCACGTTTAGGACATGTTAATTACAAAACATTGCGAAAAATGATTAACTTGGAAATATTGCCTAAGTTTGAAAGTAATAATATGAAGTGTCAAGTATGTGTGGAATCTAAGTATGCTAAGCATCTGAATAAGTCGATTGAAAGGAATTCAAATCCCTTAGACTTAATTCACACAGATATTTGTGACATGAAGTCAACACCATCACGTGTTGGTAAAAGATACTTCAAAACTTTCATTGATGATAGCACTCGATAATGCTATGTTTATCTGCTTAACAGCAAAGATGAGGCAATTAATGCATTCAAGCAATATAAGAATGAAGTTGAAACACAACTTGATAAGAAAATCAAAAAGATCAGAAGTGATAGAGGCGGCGAATATGAATCTCCTTTTGAAGAAATATGTTTGGAATATGACATTATTCATCAAACAACTGCCCCATACACTCCACAATCCAATGGAATTGCGAAAAGAAAGAATAGAACATTAAAGGAGATGATGAATGCCTTATTGATAAGTTCTGGTTTACCGCAGAACTTGTGGGGGGAAGCTATTTTAACGGCTAATCGAATACTCAATTGAATACCCCATAGCATAACAAAGTCCATTCCATATGAGAAATGGAAAGAAAGGAAACCCTCTTTGAAATATTTCAAAGCGTGAGGGTGTTTGGCAAAAGTCCAAGTTCCTAAACCCAAAAGGGTAAAAATAGGACCAAAAATTATTGACTGTGTATTCATTGGATATGCAACCAATAGCAAGGCATATCGATTTCAGGTTCACAAATCAGGCAATCCTGACATTCAAGTAAATACGGTAATCGAATCAGACAATGCTGAATTTTTTGAAAATATTTACCCGTATAAGAATGAATGTGAGTCGTCTAGTGAAAAATCTAAACGACCTCGGGAAGAAGCAAAGGAAAGTACGCCTAATGAGGAAAGTGTAAGACGCAGCAAATGTCAAAAGGCATCAACTTTCTTTGGTCCCGATTTCTTGACATTCTTAGTAGAGAATGAGCCTCAAACGTTTAAGGAAGTTATGTCTTCTTCGGAAGCACAATATTGAAAAGAGTCAATCAATAGTGAAATAGAATTCATATTGAATAATCATACGTGGGAATTAGTTGATCTTCCTCCAGGAAACAAACCATTGGGTTCTAAATGAATTTTCAAAAGAAAAATGAAAGATGATGGCACTATTGATAAATATAAGGCAAGACTAGTTGTCAAAGGGTTCAGACAACGAGAAGGTCTTGATTATTTCAACACGTACTCGCCGGTAATAAGAATTACGTCAATTCAAGTATTGATAGCGTTAGCCGCCGTGTACGGTCTTCAAATTCATCAAATGGATGTGAAGACAACCTTCTTAAATGGAGAATTGGAGGAAGAGATCTACATGGATCAACCCAAAGGGTTTGTAGTTCCAGGAAAAGAAAAGAAGGTATGTCGACTTGTTAAGTCACTTTATGGACTAAAACAAGCGCTCAAACAATGGCATGCGAAATTTGACCAAACAATGTTGGCAAATGGATTTAAGATCAATGAGTGTGATAAATGTGTTTACATCAAGAACACTCCAAATCATGTCGTCATTGTTTTCTTGTATGTTGACGATATGTTGATAATGAGTAAAGACATTTTCGACATAAATGCTACTAAGCGTATGCTTGCTAGCAAATTTGACATGAAAGACTTAGGAGTTGTGGATCTGATTTTAGGAATTGAAATTCACAGAACTCCTCAAGGTCTAGCTTTGTCTCAGACTCACTACATCAACATGGTATTGGAGAAATTCAAGTATCTGGACTTCAAAGTCGCAAAGACTCCAATTGATGTAAATCTTGCTCTTACAAAGAACAAATGTCAAAGCAAGTCCCAAGTGGACTATGCTCGAGTGTTAGGAAGTTTGATGTACATAATGAATTGTACCAGACCTGATATAGCTTGCGCCATAAGTAAACTGAGTCGGTACACGAGTAATTCCGATCAAACTCATTGAATGCCAAGTAACAATTATTGCCTATCACAACTTGTTGGAGTTACGAATATTAATTAACGTCCTCAATGGTTAATTTGACAGGGAAGATTCTCTAGTTCCTCCGCTTAGGAAAGCTTATGATGAGGTTTTTGGTGCATACCATGGGGAAAACATTAAGAAGGCTGTCTATGTTGCCATGGAATGGATTATGGACAAAACTGACTTCTTTAACTTGATAGATGATGATGGTTAGTACGTACTAGTATTATTTTACCCTTTCACTAACGTAAGAAAACAATATGCGTTTGTAACTTGTCCCAATATAATTTTACTTTGGTATTTCCTTAGTTAGGTATAAAAGAGGAAAAGTTTCAACTTAATTAAAACACAGGTCTTCCCCTACCAATAGAAAACAAAAATTATTCAAAACCATGGAAGATGTCAAAAATTATTAGACATTTCAATAATCTAAAATGAAAAAAAGAGATTCTACCATAAGGCTATCTAGCGTATCCTAACAACACTAGTTTCACCAGATACATAGTTTTGTCTTAATTAGTTGATCTCCTAGCCTTGGAAATAACTCTTGCGACATTGAGTAGCTACCGGTCCATGACACACCAGTAGCACTAATCAAGAAAGGTGTTGCCGGGTGTAGATGGGGGACTTCATGATGGACCAGTTTTGGCTTAGCTAATGTCACTGCGTACGTGTCATATCATAGATGGTCTTTCTGCCAAGGCCGAATTTTCCCCATATAGTAACGACTTGTCACGTTAGCTACCATAAGAAGAGGTCCCTTAGTTGACTTGCCATATGCCCTTTATTGCAAGGAAATTTCCAAGGTTCTTTATAGTGGTTGGACTCCTGTCCTTGTATATGACAAATAAACTTAATAACGAAGATACTTTACCGTCTAGAAGCCGATGGAAATATGAGCTAGAATCTATATATACTATAAGATTAGCCTTAAGTTTCTTGAAATAGGCTCAACGATAATTTACGTATGCAACACCAAACATCTCCCATGGCTAGCGAAGGAAGTCCAATGAGAGGCATAGTGGAAGTGATGGAACAGCTTGAGAATGCTGTAAGATCTGAGAACCCTACAGTAGACCTTCAGCTGGTTGTTGCTGCGTGCCGCCTCGGAGCTCAGTTTGTGTCCTCCTTTGAGGGTGCATTCAAGTTTGCTGCCGTAGAAGTCGAAAATAAGGTATTTGGGGGATTTTAGTACCTCAGTTAGGTGACTATTTGAACTTCGCCTAGTTCATTTGGATTCGATTTTCCATATTGTAATCACTTTCCCCTACCCCTAAGTTAAAAAGAAAAAGAAATAATGTATTTGAATTAACCTTTAAAGGGGAGGATATAATTTCCTCTTTTTGTTTTTTTCTTCAGGAATTGAACTTACTATATCTTGATGTGACACAATTTCTCCTTTGATGTAACGTACTAACATTCTTCTTAAGACTCATTCCTTGATCAGAGTGTGTAATTAACCTAACTCAATAGTTTGGACCAAAACTCCAGCTTTCCTTTAATTAATTGGGTAGTTTAATTTATTTTTCTACGTGTCTAACATATTTTCAATTGCTAGGCCAATGATCTGGAAGAAGCTTCCCAGAAATACAATACGGTGGAGGTTATGCTGGATTATGAGATTACAAATGGTCTCGCAAGAGAAAACAGCAGCCATACAAGATTCTATCTCAGGATGAAGCGCGGAGCAGATATACTAAGGGTGTTTTTCCATGAAATCCTTGCAAGAGAGTATGTTGCGGAACAAGGACGAAAAAAAGAAGTTTTTACTCTTAACAAAATTTTAAAATTTCAAATTGCAAGTCCAAACGAGATTTTGCCAAGTAAACAATTATTGCCGATCACAACTTGTTGGAGTTACGCATATTAATTAACGTCCTCAATGGTTAATTTGACAGGGGAGATTCTCTAGTTCCTCCTCTTAGGAAAGCTTATGATGAGGTTTTTGGTGCATACCATGGGGAAAACATTAAGAAGGCTGTCTATGTTGCCATGGAATGGATGATGGACAAAACTGACTTCTTTAACTTGATTGATGATGATGGTTAGTACGTACTAGTATTATTTTACCCTTTCACTTGATTGATGATGACTTCTTTAATTGCGTTTGTAACTTGTCCCAATTTAATTTTACTTTGGTATATCCTTAGTTAGGTATAAAAGAGGAAAAGTTTGAACTTAATTAAAACACAGGTCTTCCCCACCAATAGAAAACAAAAATTAATCAAAACCATGGAAGATGTCAAAAATTATTAGACATTTCAATAATCTAAAATGAAAAAAAGAGATTCTACCATAAGGCTATCTAGTGTATCCTAACAACACTAGTTTCACCAGATATATAGTTTTGTCTTAATTGTTTATTGCCTTTTCAACAATATAATACTCCCTCCGTTCCAAAATACTTGTCACAATTTCTTTTTTGAGAGTCAAAAGATATGAACTTTGACTAAAGTTTTAAGATGTATGTTTTCATCATATTGATATGAGAAAAAATTTCAATGTATAGTAATTTTTGTATAGTTTTTGGATATCTAAATTTTAATTTAAACTATTAAATTAATCTAATCTAATTTAATTTGAAAAATTAGTCAAATTGACTCTCGAAAAGTGAAACATGATAACTATTTATCAGATAGCTAGCAGACGATGTGAATTGCCGTATAACACTTGCTTATTTCTGAATGTTAAAATGACACCTAATTATCTTACTATATATGCCAGATGACGTAGCGAGGGAGCTGATGAGAAGATACATTTCAGCATCTGCCTGTGTTTCCCAACACGTTGAGCAGTTGTATCACTCTACCAATGTTGGTGAAGAATTGCTTAGAATGATTTGAATTATATATTGTGTCCTCAATCAGAGGCGGAGCCAGAATTTCAAATGAGGGGGTTCAATATTTGAAGAAAAACTAGTCGAAGGGGGTTCTACACGTACTATATATGCATAAAGAATAATTTTGATCATATATAAATAGTATATTTTTTCATCGAAGGGGGTGAACCTCCTACCGAAAGGCTGGCTCCCCCCGTCCTCAATGAACTTAATAATCAGTTCTTTGTCATGGACTAACGCGTGGACATTATAACGTACTATCTATTTGAATATTTTTTTTTGAAATGATGTATTGTTTTTGTATTGTACTATTTGAATCACCTCATCTTATCTGCTATAATGATGTCTGCAAAGGATTAGTGTCCTCAATATGTAAACTTAGCTTTATGTCCATGGTTCTTTATTTTTTTTTATTCAATTACCCAGAGATTCTGGGGTTGTGTTGTATTAGCAAAAAAGGAGCAGAGGGGGCCTAGACCTAACCTCAATACAACACTAAACCTGGGTGAAACCAACACCCACAAAAGACCAAAAGGCTTACAAAATCAGTTGTTATTGCCTTCTGGGAGATGAAACAAAAACCAAAAAGAAACCCGAATTACCAACAAAAAAAATCGTCGGTAAATGGATCAAATCGGTTGGCAAATTGAATTACCAACCGAATACCAACGGATATTGATCTGTTGCTAAAAGGCTCGTCGGTAAATTTTACCAACCAATTATAATTTGTTGGTAAAATTACCAACTAAAAAACTGTTGGTAAAAACCCAAAGATGTTGTTGGTAATTTCAGAAACTTGGCCCTGAAATTTCCGTTGGTAATTCACTAACCAATTTTCGGTTGGTATACCGTTAGTACATTTGCTCACGAATAGAAAAGGAGTTAGTAAATTTGGTTCTTCATTATTCCATTTCGTTGGTAATCGGTTAGTAATTATAGTAACGAAGAAGAAATGTCGTTGGCATTTCGTTAGCAACTGTACTAACGGATAATAACTAGGTTGGCAAGCCTGATAGTAGATTTTTCAAGATTCGTTGATATTCAGTTAGCAAATTTAGTAACGGAAATAGTTATGCTGGTAATTTACCAACAAATTTTAAATTCGTTAGTGATTTTAGTAACAGAAAACTTTCATTAGTAATTGTCGGTAAATTTAGTAACTGGTTGTTCATTTGTTGGTAATACATCATTTGATGTTTTCTTTTCTCATAAGCAAATCTTAGACAAACAAGATAGTGTTGAATGGTTTTATAAAATACAGGAAGCACATATCTAAAACATGCAATTTTTTACAGGCATGTTCTAAACAAATGTGCATTAATCAAGCCACCTAGCTAGCAGACATATCATGACTCCACAGAAATTGATCAACATTTGCAGATTATATCCTTGTCAATCCAAATATGAGGGCAATTCCAGCGAGAACAGCCTGCAACACGCTACAGTATTATTAGACGGAGGCATTAACATAATGGAAGAGTTCTATCGCACTATATCTGAAAAAGTTCATCATATTAGATGACAACTTTAAACCAGTTGTGTTCCATTTCATTGACAAAATTCTTAAATGAATCTTGAATTAAATGTGAAAACACACTTAATTTTTAACTCTCATGTAGCGATCATAATTCAGTAAAGCTTCAGCACATGGAAAGTAAGGATCTCAAAATTCTGCATCTATATCTTATCTACTGTAATTGAACCTAACTCTAGAAGAAAAATGACGATTCTTTTCAATTAAAGTATCTCCACATTTACTAACCTATGCATCATTGTTTTTCCCTTCATAAATCTATTGATAGCGCGTGCACAGATTCAAAAATAACTTGTAAATTTATGTATTAACCATGATCTTGCTGATGCAGAAAGGAGCAACTCGTTAGAAATGAAAGAGAAGTTGAGAATATCACCAAAAAGGAATGAAAGAGATCACTTACAGCGCGCATGAAACATATTATGATCTCTTCCGATGATCAACTGATCTGGTGCAAAGTAGGATAAATGCAGCAAGATAGTATTTGAAATGATGTCTACTGTAAGGGGTTCAACATCATAGAAATTGAGTGACGAAATTTCTTCAGTACACACCAATTGTGATCAAATCGAGGTTAGATTAAACCGTAGGAAATGTTATTACAAACTTCCAAAGCCTACTAAAGAAATCTGGAAATTTTCTTTTCAAAAGCAATATAACCACATATGAAGTGCTTATAGGAGTTAACCAATATGTTAAAACACACTCCTATCTAGGACATTGCAACCCTTATAAAAAATAAGTAAAGAGCTAAAAGTCATATATATAATAGCACTACTTTACAAGCATTCTGTTCTAATAGTCCATGGCGACAACTAACTTTAAGGTACTAAGGTATCATGTTTTGATATGACCCTTTGTACCCAAATCAATGATTAAGTGGTAAAGCATTCCCATATTCAATATTTTTCAAGTATATGAATACAAGTACAACAAAAAGATGTATTGCCAACTAGTTTCTTCCCCTGGCTGTATGAATATGAGTATGAAGAGTCTTCATTGTCGTCAGTCTAGGAAAACCACATACATCATAGTTCTCTTCAATTTCAGCTTTAAGCCTTTAAATTCAAATTTTACTCAAGAAGAAATTAGTTTCGTCCCTTCCCCGGACTCCACGCATTGCGGGAGCTTTAGTGCACCAAACTGCCCTATACTTAAAAAAAATTAGACAGAATATTGTCAACTAGATTCTTCCTAGAGGAAACACTAGCAACAATGATTGTGCTTCCTGGAAGATTTCTGAGAATGGTTAATACTCCAAAAACATTGCCTGGCATCTGATCAGGAATAGAAGGCCAAAAAACTACTGTCTCAAAACCAGGTATGGCATAAGTCTTTGCCATTTTCAAAAATGTCTTTTCTTACATGGAGACTTTTGTTGAGGAAATTATCTTTTAATGATACCATTAGAAGGCTCAACTAGATTAATACCTCTACTTCCAAGAGTTGCCTGATCCCTAAAGATGAAACTCTGTATTATCTCTTCTCTAATAGTGATGTTGCCATTGGCATTTGGAATATTCTTAGTAGGCCACTCCTGTCGGTTCTATTAAAAATGTCCTCACTAAATGGTGGCAGATTCCTTCTGAAAGTGTGGTGCACAAGATAATATTACAAAGTGCTCCTATCACCATATGTTGGCAAATCTGAAAAAGTTATCTTAATTGTAAATTTGGTGGTGGGAAGAAATATAGCCTGTACAAAATGAAGATCGATATCTTATGGAATATTGGAGCTGCTTTGAGAAAATTATATCCCAGGCTGAATGTAGGTCAGTTCTGGCCAGATACCTGTGATAAAATTACTGAACTCAGGCACCTAGCTACAAAATTGTGTATTGGGATAGGCCTGAGACTAGAATGTTGATGCTGAATATTGATGCTAGTTACTTAAAAGATACTGGAAAATCAGGAATTGGTGGTGCGCTGAGAAATGAACTTGGTGATTGTATCATGGCCTACTCAGTTCCTATGAAGGCTATGAATAGCAATATGCTGAACTCAATGCTCTTAAATATGGCGCTAAATTGTGTGTGGATAGGGGCATCACCAATGCACCATTGGGATGGAGTAATAGATCATCGATAATATGATAATGGCAAGAGATATGAAGAATCACAAGTTTAGAAAGGACATTACTGAAACCGCCAACATCCTGAACAATGATAACATCAAGATCTGCCATTATCTAAGGATGCTAATCAGATTGCTGACTGCCTAGCTAAGGAAGCTGAAAAAACTCAACAAGGCTTTGTATCTATGAAGTTCCATCACATTCCTAAGGCTGCAAAAGGTACCATACTGATGGATAAATAGCAAATTCCTTCTGTTAGAATTAGATATGAGAAATGTAACTTCTATGTTAGTTAACATGTTGTATAGGAAGAGGGATGAAGATCTCAATTGTTTTTATTTGTATATTTTTTCTCAACTCTTCAATCTCAGCTGCAGTGGCACCCATACCATTTCAGTTTTTCTGTAATCGGAGGAATGGTCATGCCCACCTCTTTTGATTATCATAAATCTTAACCTAGGATTCCATTGGGTTGATTAAAAAAAAAATTCTTCCCCTAGTTAAACTATGAAAGGTACTATTAAGGATCACAACAAATTGTCATAACAGAGAATTATCCGTTTTCTTAAGTCAACTTCTCTTTTATCCAAGAACACAACTTATATCACATTTTTTCGTGAACGAACAATATTACACAAGTAGGTGTTGTATTTACAACATTAGACATTACTACTTTGCCTCGAGCATACCAAAAGAAATCAAATCCTTTGTACAATGAGATCTAATAAATTTCTAGCCAGTCTATTTTCATAGAATGTAATAAAAGAAGTATTTAAGACTAATTCAGTGTGTTAGTCTAGCATGTTAATTGTATGTGCTAATAGATAAATTAGATCTCCACCAAAATGTCATGGATCTAACACTTCATAATACTGATGCGTTTTGACAGAAAAACCACATGTATCATACATGATACAACAGTGCTTTGATGTTTTAGTAAAAGTAATAGTACTAATGGAGAACTAAGCAATAACTAAAATTCATTTTGATTAACGTCAATATTTCATATTGTAGTCTAACATGTCATCTTGAAACTACAAATAGATAAATCATATCTCTGCCGTAGTTAATATTATGTATTTAACACTTTTATCATACTACTATGTTTCGACAGGAGGACCACATGCATCATACAACTGTACCTTGATAGTCTAGTAAACTACTACTAGTGGAGAATTATAAGCAACAACATATAGAGTGCAATCTCACAAGTGGAGTTTGGGGAGGGTGTACACAGACCTTACCGATACCTTAGTGGGATAGAGGTTGTTTTCGATAGAGCCTCCGCTTAAAAGTCAGAGATAAAAACAGGATGATATTTATTATCTAAAAGTCAAGATTGACCATTATGGTAGAAATCCAGCCACAACATCAACCAAAAGTTTCTGTTGGAAGTGTAACCAGACTGCGAGATATATAAAGACAATAATCAGAAGGTAAAACAACATACATATCTGGTCAGGTTTCTGTAATGAAGTCCACAATGTCATAGGATGTGTCCCCTTTGAACATTAACCTGCTCCTTTCAGTTAGGACCTAAAGATATCACTGTAGGTTAGGTATCAAATAAAAAGGAAAAAGTAAGATTGATACAGATCATACTTACCACTTAGCCGAATAGATTGTGGAACAGATGGATTGCGAGCGTTACTTGAGATTAGCTTTCAATTGGGAAAATAATGGAAAGGATTTACGTAGAAGTAAAACGATTTACATAGAAGTACTGGTATTGTGATCGTGGGTAGAAGAAACTGAAATAATCGCGCGGGAGCCTTAAGTAATTGAGGTCGAGGGTTTTGGCGGCATACGTTTTACAAGTTTTTCATTTTTTTTCTTTTATTTGGAGTATTATTGCAATTTTTTATTTTATTGTATTACTAATCACTTGACTAATACATGTAAGATGTATCCTTGGATATTAAATTATTGCAAATATATTAAATTTTAATTGCACTTATTTATTTGTACATAATAAAAATTGTAAAAGCACTAAATTATTTTTTCTTGAACTACAAAATACAAATTAAGCCCGGCAAACTTTATAGCTAACTTTTTTAAAGCTCACATATGATGAAATTAATGTTAATACTAGAACTTATTATTATTGGATTTCGTCTGAATATGCAAAGATGGACACTTAATTAAAAGGCTTAGCACTATGTAAAATCAACCATGTAATTTCAAAAAAAAAAAAAAACTACATATTTTTTTTTCATATTATATAGATCAACTATTTTAATTTACTTTACAATTGAACATCACTTTTGTTTCCGTGAATTCCTTTCATCCGTTTCAATTAATGTGTGTAACACTAAATCTCGCATTTGAAAAATTAAAGAAGAAAAATAATAACAAATAATAATATTCAAATTTTAATAATTTACATGAATCATAATCTTTAGATTATCTTAAATCAAAAGAAGTAGTACTCTGATTTTTCTTGTCACAATCATCAACTCAAGGGTTTGATCACTTGTTCTTAAATTGATGGGATAAATTTGTTTGATGAATTATACCACAAATGCGGAGTCAAACTTTGATCACGACCGTTGACTCAAGGGGTTGAATGCTTGTTCTTGAATTGATAGACTAAATTGTTTGATGAATGTTACAATGAATATAGAGCCAAACTTTGATCTTGAACGTGGAGGTAAGGAAGACCTGCGGCTCACCACCGAAGAGGAAGACTTGGGACTCACCACTTGAAGAGAAGGCTTCTTGATTTAGAGAATAAGGTCTCCACATTCATAAAGCACAAATTCTAGAGTCAACTTCAAAAAGTTTGTGTGGATCAATATTGAGCGAGTAAACCGTCGTCTTTAGCATGGTTGCTGAAATCAAAGTTCAGTATCTACATGATCAAGCGACTAATGATTTGGACACTCATATCTCAAGAAATAATTTATTTTTACGAGAGTGTGCCAAGTTGTGAAATCAATATGGCAAATATATAGGTCAACTTTAAAAATTAATTCCAACCAATCAATTAGAAGGATTTTGGATGTGTATTTTTAATGTTACAAATCTGCATGTTTACTTTCTATAGAATCAAGTGGCTCGTGATTTGAAACTACTATGTTGAGATATTTTTCAGTGGAAGTATGCAAATTTTTAGGCTCGATAGGCAAATATGTAGGTCAACTTCAAAACTTAATTCCAACTGATCTATAAGGAGTTTCGCTTTTAATTTTGACATGTTGTAACCCTTTAGGTCTAATTTGAGTAGAATCAAGTGGCTTGCATTTTATGACGGTGAGTTGTATGAATAAGCAGATGAAATAAAAAAAATAATTCAATTAACAATTCAAATCAAAAAATAGAAGAATGAAATGCATAGGGGTTCACGAAGATTATATGGCTAAAATTTAAAGAGATATATCAAAGAAGTTTCAACAATTCAATAGTCTTTGGACCAGCGACCATTTGTCAAGATTTTTAGTATAATAACGGTGCTTTAGCAATAAATTGAAGTGTTTGTGCTTGATATTTTGATTTTTCTTAAAGGGACTGCGTGCAAGTTTTTATTTTTAAGAATAATGTTGAAGCAATCAGTTGTGTCCTTTTTCACAACAGCTAAAAAGAGGGGTGCATGATATCGCGAATTACTTTTGAAAAATTAAATTCAAAAATTATATGTAAGAATCATAACACTTAGAGATTCATTGGTAAATCAATATCCGTTCTTTATTAACCAATAATGTTGGACAATTAAAATAAATTATTTAAAATTTAGATAATGGATTCTCTAGCAAGCCATATGAGGAGCTTTAGAAACTCTAGACTAGATCGTTGTTTTATAATATATGTGTGTCATTAGTGCTAATATTGGCAAAAGAAATAATCGACTAGTTTTTCTACCATATATATCAATATTTTTTCTTTTAAAAAAACAATTAAAGAAAGAATCACGTATGCTGAAACATTCGACTTGATAAAATTAATAATATTACTCGTGACATTTTTATGTAAAATATTATAGATAAGTAAAATAAATTTACTACAAAAGGCTAGATTGGTAAAAAAATATCAATGATTTAGTATGCATCGTTAAATTTATCAACTGTTTCAACACCAGTTGATTTTACCAATCATTTAATTAACCTACTAATTGGTAAATTTGCCAACTGTTTTAATATCAGTTGGTAATTTACCAACACATGTGATCTCAGTTGGTAGCAATTACTAACCAAGTTGGCATTCGTATGTAATATTACCAACTAAAGATGAATTGGTTGGTAAATTTCACCAACTAATTAATAATCGGTTGGTATATTACCAATTGATTCTAATATGTTAGTAATTTACAAACCACAAAATTGATCCGTTGGTAAAATTTTCTAACCAATTGAATATTCGTTGGCAAGTTACCAACAAGTAACAATGAGTTGGTAATTTACCAACGTATTTCTAATTAGTTGGTAAAAATAGCAACAAAATATTTTTGTTGGTAAATACTTAGTTAGCAATTCGTTGGTAATCTGTTAATAAACTATAATCCACTTTTATTGTCATATTTACCAATGAATATATACTCCGTTGGTAATATTACCAACGAAAAAGTATTTGTTGGTAATGTTTCAGTTGGCAATCCGTTGGTAGGAAGTTGCTAAATTAGGCGCCATTATTTCCCGCCATATTTGCTAACTAAATTATTTAGTTAGTAAAATTTTGGTTAGTATTCCGTTAGGAATCCATTACTAAATTCCAAATAACAAATTGGTTACCAATTTGTTAGTAATGTGTTACTAATATACTAACGGATTTGGGTTGTTGGTAAAATACGTTGGTAATTAGGGATTTTTTTGTAGTGAAACTAACTTACAAAACAATTAGCTCTATTATATTTGCACCCAATGCTTGGCAGTTGTCATTTATCTAGCAAGAAAGCTCCTCTAACTTGTCTCGGAAGATTGTTGTAAGAGTGAGTGATGAGAATTTGGTTTGAGTTGGAGGCTAGTTTTGCTAAGAAGTCTGCAACTTGATTTCCTTTTCTATAGCAGTGTTGAACTTGCATCTGGACTCTGTTTTTGATGTTGTTGATAGAGTCTATCATCGGTTTGAGCTTCATATTGGTCACCCCATTGTTGTTGACCATGTTAACTATGTCCATAGAGTCGAGCTATAGAGTAAAATTTGTACGTCCAAATTGATAGCACCATTTTACGCCAAACTCAGCCGCCATGGCCTCAACCATATTGTTACTACTAGAATAGACAGGAATAGAGAAGGCAATGATTAGTTCTCCGTGACTATTCCTCCAATTCCAGATCTTCCATTTTCACGAATGTAGCTGCCATCCGAATTGATTTTTAAAGTCCCTACACAAGGCATTTGCCATCATGTTACTTGTCTAATCCTCTGTATTGGCATGAGACGCTCAACTTCAAGACAAAAATCTGGCCAGTTGTTGTTCCCATGGAAGCTTCCATCCGAATTTGCCCTCCATATTTGCAGGCACACCATTGCTTCCAAATCTCCCAGCATATAATTGTGTGTGTGTGTGTGGGGGGGGGGATCTTCCGTATCATTTTGTGAATGTCATTGACTGGCTTTATGCTCCACCACACATTGAAAATTTGGGCCATAGGTTGATTAATATGTTGGATGCCCAGAGGATTTCCTAGGGTGCTCCCCACTTATCTTGCTGCTTCGCCTTCTCAAAAAACATGTTACATTGTATCACTTTGTGCATTCCTACAACAAAAACAATCATTTTGTGAGTTGATATTCATTCTAGTAATTATGTCATTGAAAGGAAGTTTATTTTAAACATTCTCCAAGTTAAGAAGGATATTTTAAACGGCATCCTAGTATGCCAGAGATTGTTTAGAAGACTACTTTTTGGTCTTTGTTTCCTAACTAGCTGCCATGCAGAATAGTTATCAAAAAGACCATTTTTGGTATTATTCCAGATGGCGTAATCCTTCTCAGTGTTGTTAGCAATTGCTTTATTGGATATGATATCCACAATGTAATTGGGAACAACACTGTTTAACTTGATGATGTTCCAAGAATTATTCAGAATAAAAGATTTAACGAGGGTTTCGAAAGACTTACCCGGGACTTGGCAAAGCTTAGCCAAGGCCCCTATACCTGTCCAGTTGTCCCACCAAAAACTAGAATTGCCTTGTCGTACTTTCCAAAAAATGTGTGGTTCTGCTTGCTCTTTGATTTTCATCAAGCTTTTCCAAGTATGTGAATCCACAGAAGTTGGTACTTTTCCAACTGGATGAGATCTTTTGCAGTACTTGTTGATTAAGAACTAAGCCCAAAGAGAAGTTTGAGTTTTGAACCTCCACTATCTCTTTACAATCAAGAAATTGCAAATATATCTCATGCTTCTAATACCAATACCTCCTTCATATTTTGGGATACACAAGTTTTCCCACTTAGACCAGTGGTACTTATTTTTGCCATCACTAGCTCCCTATAAGAAGTTAGCAAGATGTTTCTCAATCAGATTAAGAGTGTTAATGGGAGGGTTAATGGCCGACAAGGTATATATAGGAACAAATTGTAGCACATGATTAATGAGAGTGACCTTACCTTCATGAGATAACATGTTACTTTTCCACCCATTTATCCTTATAATAATTTTTGCAACCATGTTATCAAAATAACTAAGATTCTTCTTACCATGGTAGATTGGACAACCCAAATAGAAGAAGGGGAAGGATTTATCCATGTATCCAGTCACTCTCCTAATCCTATTAATTCTATGTGGAGCCGTATTAGGAGCAGTAATAAAGAAACTCTTAGCGTCATTAACTAGTTGACCAGAGACATTCTCATATCTTCTAATTTTGATGCTTAATGATTTAATAGTCCTGTTATTACCCCCACTGAAAATAACTATGTCATCAGCATATGCAAGGTGATTAATAATGGGTCCATTAATGTTCATGCTAAAAAGAGTAAAATAATCATGAGAATTCAATCTATTTAGAATTCTAGACAACAATTCAGAGCCAATTATAAAAAGAGAAGGGGAAAGAGGGTCTCCCTATTTAAGACCATGTGAGGAACTGAAAAAACCCACTCTCTCACCGTTGATAAGGATGGAATACCAAACGTTGTCAATGGTTCTCCATATCATGTCAAGCCAGATACCAGATAAACCAAATTGTTTCATGACACTCATTAAGAAGTACCAGGACATTTTGTCGTATGCCTTGGCCATGTCCAATTTCATAATGACATTGCCCCCTTTGGTATACTGTTTAATACCATGGGCAATTTCTTGAGCTAATAAATCATTTTCATTGATAAGCCTTTCTTTAACAAAGCTACTTTGATTTTGAGAAATGAGTTTTTCTAGTAGGGGATTAAGTCTACCAAAAAGGATTTTAGAAATTATTTTACAAGTAAAATTGCTTAGACTGATTGGTCTAAATTCAGAAAAATTATTTGGTGAATTAGTTTTAGGAATTAACATTAAGCAAGTATGAGTATAGAACTTGGACAGGTTCTTTCCTCGGAAAAAATCCTGAATATATTCCATAATATCATACTGAATGATATCCCAACATTTATGAAAGAAGATACCTGAATAACCATCAGGGCCTGCAACACTTGTTGCACTCATATTGAAGACTGCCTCTTTTATCTGGTCCAAATCAAGAACTGCAATAAGAATGTTATTGTCTTCATCTGTAATGCAAGGGTCAATATAATTCACAATGTTAAAATCATTAAAAGTATGGGAAAAATTAAAAAGTTTTTCAAAGTGATGAATTGCAGCCTTGGCTATCTTGTCGTCTCCTTGAATCCATTTGTTTCTATGATTCTTGATTTTGTATATTTGTGCCCTTCTTCTTCGTCCTCTGATAACACTATGAAAGTATTTTGTGTTTGAGTTTCCTTCTTCCCACCATTTGATTTGAGCTTTTTGTTTTAGAATACTATCTTTATGGTTCATCCATTTGAAGTCTGCCTATCCCCTATTCAAATCTTCCCTGCTTTTATCACTGGGATTGTTGAGATCTTCTTCTTCCATCTCCCTCATCTTGACCTCCCACTTATTCACTTGATCAAAGAAATTACCAACAACCTCTCTTGACCAAGTGCTGAGATTCTTACTAAGAAGTTTAAGCTTCTGTTGAAGTCTCCATTGAGCATTACCAGATATGTTAGTACTCCAGGTCTCTTTTACCAGCTGCAAAAAGGTAGGTTGATCAACCCAAAAATCTAAAAATCTGAAGTATTTGATTCTACTATGTTGACTATCGAAGCATTCAACTATAAGTGGCCTGTGATTTAATCCAGCTCTTGGTAGGAGTTTAACAACATTATTCTGATAAGATTCAGCCCAATTTTCATTAATGAACACTCTACCTAGCCTCTTCCAAATTCTCTTTTTATAATTCTGTTGTTGCACCAAGTAAATTTTGGGCCTATAAAACCCAAATCTGTAACTTCACAGGCATCTATGCAGCTACTAATGTCAAGACTCTTAGACATTCTATGCGGTCTGCCACCTATCTTCTCATCTGAATCAAGAATGACATTGAAATCCCCACTAACACACCATGGTCCCTGAATAAGTTGATACTCTTTTCAGGTCATCCCATAGGGTCTTTGTTTCAGCAGAAGTGCATTCAGTATAGACAATAGTAATGTAGATATCCTTTCCAATACCGAGATAGTGCATCTTTATAGTGATTTGTTGCTCAGTATTGTCAACAATGGAGGTGTTGTAGTTTTCATTCCAGAATAACCAAATCTGTCCATTCAGATTAGTGATGCTATGTTGGTAACCAAAATACTTCATGTGCTTGTCAACCTTGTTCAAACCCATGAAAGGTTCGAGTAAGGCTACAAAATCAACTTTGTGAATTTTGATGAGGTTTCTAAGCCTGTGATTGGCGTTTTTTATTCTAACTCCTCTAATATTCCAAAAAATAGCTTTTATCATAGAAATTAGATGGTATTCTTTTTGGTTTCCTTTGCTTTGTGGCCATTGGAGCTTTCTTCTTTCTGTTTACCGTACATTTTCTTTCTCCCATTTCCTCTTTGCTTTGCAGATGAAAATTCAGCTGTATCCTCAGTATTTTATTATTGTTGCATTGGTTTATCAAATAACGTCACCACTACCTTGCTAGGAGAGATCATCTGAAATTGAGGATCAACTTCACTCTCTTTTTGCTTGATGGTGGCTGTTTTTTGAGTGCCGTGATGATTAAGATCAACTACCAAGCTTAATCCTGACATATTCTTGATGAGAGATGGAACTTCCTCTGATATTTCATGGCTTGTGTCCACTGGTGTTCGTTTTTATAAATTTTGATTAGAGCTTTCTTCAGTGTTCTCTGAGAGATTCCCCTTTAATTTATCGAAATTGCTCAAGTCATATGTGCTATCATTTTGTCTTTCTCTATCCTTCTCTGTTTCCTCTTGTTGTGGTGATTCTCTTTGTCCCACTTTTTCCTTGTCGTTGTCTTGTAGATCGTCTTCTCTATTGTAGTTTGGATTTATGGGAGTCTTGATTGCTTCCTCTAGAGCTTTAACTTTGAAGGTAGCTTTCATATGATTTTTCTTGGTCCTTTTACCAATCTGTTGAACAAGATTGGGCTTAAAGGAAACTTTGGATTTCTTTTTTAGGAGCTTCCTTTTCTTAATCTTCTTCATATCCTCGTTGATTCTTTCACTAATATTAGCAATATTCTCATTCGTTTTGTGTTCGACTTTATTGCAAACATTTTTCCTTCCTTCAAATTTTTTATGAATTTTTTCATCATCGTTATCACTGCTATCCATTTTCGGTGTTCTACTTGTTCATTCTGCCCTTCACTGTTAGTATGTCCAACATTGTCCTTTTCTCTGTTTTGCTGTTCGAGTTTCTGTTGCTCAGCCACCCTTTTCCTTTCTAATACTCTACAATTAGCCATGTCATGACCAAGTTTTCTACAATGTTTGCAATAATTAGGGATCCCCTCATACTCAAATTTCTGCATAAATCCTGTCTGAGGGGAATTCTCATGAATTAAGCCAACATAAATAGATTCTGGTTGAGGTTTGAGCAAGTTAATTTCTACTCTAACCTTATCCATACTTGGCCTAGTTCTACTTCTTGTAGCTTGGTCCATTTCAAGAGATGTACCTACAGAGCTAACTATTTGTTTGATATATTGCCATGTATGCATATGGAATGAAAGCTTAGGGAGAAGGACCCATACAGGGGCAATAGGCAGATCTTCCTCCGGCTTGAAGTTCGGCGTCCACTTTTGTAACCACATTTGTTGTCCCTCAATTTCAATGACTCTCTTGAACCACAGTGCATTGAAGTCCTCCTTATTTGTGAAATCGAGGAACACATTAAGATTATTGTATACCCCTATTTTGGTTGATCTTTTAATGGTGACCAATTCTTTGAATTTTGATCGGATTATATCAATTTGGGGTCTCAGTTTAAGAAACCTACCCACTATTGTGAGTCTACACTCTTCAGCCATTATGCCATAATAGTCCGAAGCCTTGAACGTTATAGTAAGGACTCCATTGTGAGTTGTATGTCTTGCTTTGACCTCTTCTTTCTTTTGTCGAATTTCCATAGAGATTGGGTTATGGGGTGAGTTAGGGGATGAGATAATTGTGTGGCATAAGAATTTTTTTCTAAAATTACAGTTGCAGATGGGTTCGCCCCTTTGAGTGAGAGCCTTTGACCGTCAAGACGCGCCTTATCGGCGTCGTTCGGCGGGTGCATAGTGACAAAGCGTGTAGGATACGCTGCAGTAATGAGACCGTTTGAGAGAAAAGTTAGAGAGAGAATGTATATGATGACTGTCTATGGTTCTTGTTAGGTGGAACACATCATAGCTACTTACTTCGCTTGTTACTAATGCATAATAATTAATTATTGAGTACTTCCATCCTCAAGCGAGTGAAACCCATATATAGGTGACTGTAAATCTTTAGTTCTGAATAAAGATTATATATGTAGCGGAAGAAGGACAAACATGAGCAAGCTAGATAATTCATAATTGTATTACTTGTGGATCCGGCTCGTCACGATCCAAAATCTATAATTGTGATTTGCACCTGACGAAGTACTACTTTCTCTTAGGTAAATCCTTTCTCTTAATTAATTTTTAATAACTCAGTCTTCATAATTCAAAGGAAGCATACACTATGAACTTTAAAAGATAGCAAAAAAAATCTAGAAATGAAATAATTTCAAATTGTAGCTCAAAATTCGTTTATGCTGTAAAGGAGCATCTAGAAGATTCAGAGTACAGTTAATCAAGTGACACAGTCCAAAAGGAAAATAAAATATAAGTAAATGATAATCTGAACTGCACCACAACAGATGTGGTTGGATCACCTTAGCGAGAACTAGAATATTCACCTTGAACTAGATATCACTAGTACATAGGATATATACAAAGAAATTAATGGATTTGGTGAGCCTTATAAGCCTACTGAGATCATCAACGCACTCCTCCAACTAATTACCCCTTGGAGCAATGTCTTTTATAATAATGTGTAAACGAAACACCAACAGTATATAATAAAATAGTAATGAAAATAGATAAAACACGTTGCATAACAGGTAAAAGTCAAACCAATAACAAGCCATGGGTCCTCATAGCACCATTAGACCTAATACTCCAACCATGAGCCTAGCTCGTAGTTACCTGGGAAATTAAGTTCCAGTGCCACTACAAAGTGTTGAACTTGTGCCCTAAGGATGTCTTTACCTGCATACGGACTTATTGATGTATTATGTACTTGGATCTATTGTTGTGCCCATATTTCTTGCTATACATGGCTTTCTAAAGTTCCCACTATATAACAATATGAGTGATATAACAGAAATTTATGAACCTGCAGATTCTTAGCATGAATTTTTAACGTCCATTGATTAAGAATAGACATAATGTTTCAACCTCTAGTCTTAAAGCCAAGTGGAATAGAAGAGGAGTTCCAGACATAAGAGGCTGGTTCACTAGTGGAAAACATGTGACATAGATTATCATGCTTAATGATTCTACAACAGATGTAACCAGTGTTAAGTGTTGATGCCAAATTTGTGAATGGTACCATCAGAAGAAAGCTTCTTATTACTAATTCTCTATGCATTAAAAGATTTTAAAAGAAATGTATTTGTGCCATATTTTAGTAGAATAGGATAGTGAGGTCTATTTTGTCTAATCAGTTGATATATAGAGAAATGAGCAAACTTACCTTAGGGTTAGGAGTTCGAATAGCTTGATCCTTGTTATGGTATGGCCCAATTGAAACTTGAGTGATTTCTTGTAACAATCGTTGATTGACAGTGTTCTAGAGCTTGTCAACGTTCCATTTATTGTAGTGAAAAAAAGATCTTTGATTTCAGTGTCGCCTGATTTTTTTGGATCATGTTGTTGTTGAAAATTGGCCCAGAGAATAACCAGGAGTCCCACCAAAATATACCACTTCTATTTTTCAGCTTATGTTGTGTTCAATATTGCTTTTAATGGCTAAAAGATATCTCCAAACACTAGAGTCTTTAGGGATTGTCAGTCTGCCACCTTAGAGATAGGATTGGACCTTGGACAGTATAATCTAGTTTCAACTCTAAATTTCCACCTATTGGATTCAGGAAGATTTTGATGATTGACAAAGTTATGAAAGACGTGCAGGAAATAGGTTGCTACTACTTGTTCTATCAGGTAGAGTTTCAAGCTGAGTCCAACTTGGACAAGGAGTCGAACACATAAAAGAAGTTCCAAATAAAGAAGTGTAATGACCCTCGTTGTTATTTTTATAATTTTCTGTGTTTTGAGTATTTTTCCCTTCCCCATTTTTACTTTGCATCATTTATGAGTTGTGGGGATGGTTTGCACGGTACCCGATGCGTTCGGGAGTGGTTTATATGAGTTTGTAGTTTTGAATGGCCTTGAAGTGATAAGTTTGACTTTGGTCAACATTTTGTTATATGAGCTTCATATAGTGATTCTGACAGTTTCAGTAGATCCGAAAGGTCGATTATGCATTAATAGCATAGTTAGTCTAGGCCTCGAGCCTTTATTTTGCATTTTGACCTCTTAAACGGAAACTAGTTAAATATTTAACCTAAAAGGGGCCTTGGGGGTTAATTTATTGTAAATGATCTCTTTTCAAAAATACAATGGTTCCATTGAATTCGAAGCTTCGAATTTAGCCTAGTAGCATCATTGGTTTATTTTTGTGTGGTCTTGAACGAATCCCGAGGTCTGTTCAGAAAGTTTTTGGACTTAGAGTTGCTATTTTCTGGTGCATTGATCCTCTTTTATCACGTTCGCGGCCCAATCCTCTCTCTCCTAATGAAGGATCCCTTGTGCATCGCGATTTCACGGGGTAGGGTACGTTCACGATGAAGGACGATTGGGTAGGGGTCGGGTTGCTACTCTTCGCATTCGCAGACAGGGGCTCGGGATTGCGAAGGGTTGAGTTTCTTCTTCTTTGCGTTCGCTGCCAGAGGCTCACGTTCTTGAAGGTCCTGTCCAAGGAAGTCTCGCGTTCATGAAAACTGGCCTGCATTCGCGAAGGCCATTTTGATCCCTGGACAAAATTAAAACCCTTCGGTCCTAAATCGTATTTTCTCCATTTTTGGAGCTTAGGAGCTCGGATTAGGGTGATTTCAAAGGGATTTCCAAGATTTCTTCATGGTTATGTTTCTAAACCTTGAATTCATCCTTTCCCATTGATTTCTTTATAAATTTTCCTTCAAATCCTTGATTTAAATATGATTTTGGGGGGTTTTCCCGATAAATTGCAAAATGAGTTTTTCTTTGATTAAAAGCTTGATTTGAACTCGTTTTTCGTTGGGTTTTCAGATTTAGACTTATTTTGAAATGAAAAACATGATTCTTAAATAAAATCCCAATTTTACTCTTGTATTTTTAGAAATAAGTTTCGAAGTGATTTTTAATCCGAAACTAAAATATATCGATATGGGTATCATTGCAATCCTTTTGACTTATAGATGTCATATTTGAGTAGATTGGACCTTTTTGGTGATGATTCAAGAGAATACAACTTTCGGATGATGCTTTGAACTGTATTTTGGCTTTTGGATCTTCTTTAAAAATAAGTTGAAATGTACCTTGACTTTTTCTGAATTGTTTATGTGTAGTATGTTTGTTTACTTGTGTATTGTGAATCGCTTAGGGGTTGGAGATTCTACTTAGGTAAAATAACGAGCATCTCCGTGGGTACCGGAGTCCTTTGATGAATTATAGTTATATAATTGCTTACCTTAGTTAGTCTTGATACCTGAGGATATGCTTAGAATAGGTTGTAGATAGTTGACTTATTGATCTTGAATAAATTGATAATGGATACCTATTTTAGAGCTTGAACTATGTTTAGTGGACCTTATTGTGATGATTGAGGCACAATGACCTTTTAGGAGCTAATTATGTTATTATTGTTATTTGATGGAACGATTGAGATTTAGAAAATACTTAGAGTATAAATAGACTTGTAATAGTTGATGTAATTATCGGGGTTTAGTATCTCTTATTAGAGCATGTTGCTAACTAGCGTAGTCCTCCTTTTAGTTAGTTTAGTCTAATGATGTCATCTTTGGAAAAGATGATGAGACTTATTGTATGGAATAAGTTCGGTTTGGGTAAGTTTCGCGATATATTGTTATTTGGATTGTTGCTAATTTTGTGTTGCCCGTGTGGGGGCTTATGTGAATATTATTATTGACTTGAGAGATTATTTATTATTATATCGCTCGAGTAGGGGCTTGAGTTGATAGTATTGACCTTGTTTGTGCATTAAATTGCCTTATTTATTATTGTATCGCCTGAGAGGGGGCTTGACTTGATATTATAGGCCTTATTTGAGAATTAAATTGCATTATCATTATAGTGATGCCTAAGTGAGGGGCTTGAATTTAAAAATGATATTGTTGATGTCTTACATGACTATTTATACCAGTGGTGCTATGCAATGGCTTTTTATCATGAAATATTATCATTTTGAGATGATTTTGAGATCATTCATACTTGTATTGAGTTGATCATTATCTTCATATTGATTAGTTGTGAGCATTACATCCTCATTTCATCTATACATATTCATGAGACTGGTACCACTGAGAAACACTTATTTTTGACAGAAATGAGACACTTCATAAACGCCTATACCGAGGGATGTGCCGGTAAGGTTGATTGAGAAATATTGATTTTGTAAGAAAATGAGACACTTTATAAAATGTCTATACTGAGGGATGTGCCGGTAAGGTTGATTGAGATATGATATTGAGATTGTAAAAGTATATGGGTTGCAAACCCCCCATGGGTCCTGTCCTAAAGCGCTGAGGCTTGGAAAATGTATATGAAATATTCCACCATCATCACTACAATGCATTGCATTTCATTCCTTGGTATGATTTGATATTGTGTTTGAGTGTTTACTTTGTATTAAATTACCGCGATTGAACCTTATTTATGATATTGTGTATTTTACATTCATTTCACTACATCAGATCATATAATGCTACCTCTTGATTGATTTTGGAGTTGAGATATTTATGAGATGTAGGGTATGGCTATGGCTTGATTAGTGAGACATGTAGTGTTGCATCTATTGGTAGCGTGATGTACACATAATTATACACTCTCTCTATTTTATCCCAGATTATTGGTTGAACATGATTGATTAAGCCTGATATACTGTGTTAGTGAGTCTCTCTCATAAATGACTTCTTTTACTTGTTGATCATAAAATGAATAGTGTTGAATAACCATGACTAATTTGCCTACACTATTTATTGATATTCCTAAGACAGTCGTAGTGGATTACCCTAATAGGATGCAGTGATGTATTTACCAGTTATAGATTGATGGGGAGCCCTGGGTAGTTGGGGTGGCGGTCCTCGCCATCACTTTAGATTAGGATCGGTTATTGACGAGTTTTGTAATATGAATTTCAAGTTGGAATAACTTGAAGCGGGGTTTCAACAGTCGGGGTGATTATTGAAGTTATATAAATTAGAGTTAGTTCCTAGGATTGTAAGAATTTTGTATTCTGAATTTCAAGATGGGATAACTTGAAGTGGGGTTCAACAGTCAGGGGTGATTGTTGAAGTTATAGGAATTAAAGTTAGTTCCTAGGATTGCAAGAGTTTTGTAATCTGAATTTCAAGTTGGAAAGCTTGAAGTGGGATTCAACAGGCTAGAAAGTTTGTTGAATACTAGGGATTAGAGTTAATTCTTAGATTGAAAATCTTGTGATCTAAATTTTGATTAGGGTTCATTATTTTAGTGAAATTTGGATTAAATCCTGTTAGGATGCAGGTCGTTATTTTTTACCCTTTATGACCTAGGGTTCTTCATGTAAAAATCTCGTGTTGTTACTATTTTGCTTCCTTTATTCCACAAACTACTCATAAGAAACAAATAAAATAACCTGATCTATCACACAAACAAAAATCTAGTATAGCCCTATTCATCGCCTTCTTATGTCAGTAAGTCGTGTAGAATATCATCACCATCTTTTATCAGCAAAATCCTCACTAATATCTTTCATGTTTTTTAAGCTAATACCACCTTCTAATTTTGGAAACTTAGATTCTTCCATGAGCTCCAGTGATAGCTCTTCTTGCCTTCCTTTTCTCTCTAGAGAAAGTTTGTGTGAGATACATCTCAATTTGCTCCATAATGCCTTCAGGATGAATCATAGTAGCTAGCATAAATAAAGTTTAAGATGGTAGGATATGAGAGATGATCATTACCATGCCTCCAAATGAAAGTGTTTGAGGTATGCTAGATAAACTCTCTTCTATAGAATCGTTTATCAAAATTTCATGTCTTCTAAATGTGTTGCACATCTTTAAAGTTTCTCAAAAGATAGTGTATAATTGTGGGTGACGAAAAATAGTATATATAGTTTATCAAATCTTTATCCCATATGTTGCTTGGACATCTTGATATATTCGTGTCTATGTCACTCCCCAAATTCCCATTGAGGCGTGATTGGCACCCGAAGCCGACATGGACCGAGAGAACCAATCTTTGCTCATGTACGTTCGTATGCATATTCTCGTATGAATGTTGTTAAGCCTTAAGCAACTATGTGTAAAACATGAACATGGAACATATGCTATATATATAGATTTATGAAACTTGGCCGTTGGAGCCATCAAGTCAAACGGACTTTTATCTCGTACATTCATAGCCCACACATGTCTACAAAAGCCTCTAACAGATGCATTTACAAGACCAACTAACAGTCGGGACAAATCCCCTCTTTAGACACTATTTACAATATCAAAACAATTATACAACTATGATTCAGGAGGCTCCGAACCAACTGGAGCTCACCAAAACTCTGCAAATGGTCCACAGTCTACTGAGGAGGTCTACTACTGCCTGCACCTGCAACATGTAAGGTAAATCCCCCGAGGGGGTCAGTACGAAGAATGTACTGAGTATGTAAGGCCATAAGAAAACTACATCAGTACGTAAGAACTTTCATGGAAATAATTATAAGAAGAAACTCAACGTGCGAAAGTATGAACAATTCTTCTGTTATTGCCATTTACGATGATCACATCAATCATAGAACCAATATAAGAGAAATAGCAAATGTGAATAAACTCTCTTTCTGTATGTGGGGAACCATGTGCATTACGTTCTTTCTTTCTCTTGCCTTTACTTTACTTTTACATTACTCATATACTGTTAGGGCCCTCATCATGCAGGTGTTCTTTTCACCCCATGGATAACATATCATCGTCATGCAGGTATTCTTTTCACCCCATGGATAAGATCATGTCATCATGCAGGTATTCTTTTTACCCCATGGATAAGATCATGTCATCATGCAGGTGTTCTTGCACCCCATGGATAAATGGCCATCATCATGCTGGTATTCGTACCCCATGGATAAACTAACATCCTCATGCGGGTATTTGTACCCCATGGATAACACATGCGGGTGTTCTTACACCCCATGGATAAAATAACATAACCAATATGCATTACTTTATTCTTACTTCATTTCATTACTTTTGAGCTTGATACCTTACTTGTGAGAGATTGATACATTTGCTTGTGATAGATTGATACCTTTATAGTCTTAACATTATAGGAAGTTTTGGAATATAACATTATTGGGATTTCGGAACCATGTCCATAATTATGCAACCCATGAACAACCATGACTAATGAATGTGGAATATGTGACTCAATAATAGATAACATGATTGAAACCATTAGACTCAAGTCCATGAATAAGAGGTATGTATATAACCACTATTGGCACTTTGGAACATAACCTTGTTGGGCTTTTGGAACATTGACCAACGAATATGAGACATACGATTCACAATGGATCAATGTGTAGGAAATATGTGATAATAACCATTGCTAGATGGATATAGGATACCTTAGCACATGTCGGAATAGGACTAGCATAATGCCAATGTGAATACAACTTACCGCGAAAAGATACGAACAAAGTAACCTTACATACCTTGTATTCTCAATACAATTCTACAAGCTTAAGTGTGCATACAATAATCCCGCTCCGTCCTTGTGTTTCGCTCTACAACATAAGTGCATAACGAAACCAACATTAACCACCAATGACCTTATAATGGCATACAATAACAATAAGTCACATGTTTAGCTTTAACATGTCATTCCCCCTTGACAATACCATTAATGAAATCATCATACCAATAATCCCACAATATTCCATACATTGAACAACACATGATAACCAATAGCAGGTCACACCAAGTTCATATTTTACACTTCTCCATCACCACCACATCACAATTATTCCATCAAATGTCTTTAATACACCTCACAACAACAAATTGGCCAAAATTCCATAATTTAGACTTATAAAAAAATAACATGTTTAACAACAAAATAACACCATACACGTTCATATTTTATCCATACCATGATCTTTCATCAAAGGCACAAGTCATAATTCAAGCTATAATCCCATGGATAACACATCTCTTTCACAAAACCAAAAGTGCCATGTCCAACCTTTCCAACCATAACCAACATGATATACATATTCTCTCATGCTTCTAATATGTTAAAGTACAATAATAATCACTTACCCAAGCTTGGAAGATGGTGATCTTGCTCCAAAAGTTGGCTTTGAGCTCTAGGGTTTGAAGTTGAGAGAAAAGGCTTTTGGGAAATTTCTAGATTGGCATGAGATTTTTATATGATAAAAATCTGATTTTGGCCCCTTTATATAAGCCTTGGGGGTCATCCTTAGCCACTTTTGCATTTAATGCTAAGTGTGGCTTTAGTCAATGGAAGAATGGGTCATGTGACCCATTCTTGGCCCATGCTTTCTTGCACAATTTGGGCCCATTTTGAGCCCAATGCACTTAACCCAATAAACTCAATAATTTCTCGTGTTTAAATCATCTCATACGTGTTACAACAATATTCTCATTCATGCAATTCATACTCGTGGCCTTAATTCCAAAAACAAGCAATTCTAGCCACGTATGGCTTATTTTGACTATAGGGGTAAAATCGTCATTTTGATGCCAAATTCATTCTCAAGTATTTTTATCATACCAACATAATACCTTACTAATTTCATGTATATACTCATGGTTGTAGAAGGAACGTGGCAAAAATCGGCCCGGTACGTCCCCGGGCACCTTTGGACACTTAGAACAAATTTTGGAAGCATTGCTGGTTTGACCGCTCCAGCCAGCGCCTGGCACCCACCAGGGCACTGAGCTTTAAAATCTTGCTGGTTTGGGCGCCATAACCAACACCTGACACCTCCTGTGGCACTGAATTTTTTTATTTTTTTTGAAAATTTTCGTTCTTCGACTTTTTTTTGCGGATTTGGTTAGATACTTCAAACCCTATTCTTTAACTTACTTCTTAACTTTAATATCCCTTATTTAGAGGTCCTCCAAGCCTCGTATTTAACCCCATAAATGCCCCATGAAATCACAAAACACCTCCTACGCAAGTCTAATCACATGTACGAGGCCCAATATCAATTTTCTCATCACTAACATTACAAAATACATACTCATGGAATCTCGACACCTAGATAACCATTATGCAACGTCGTTAAGTAGGGTTGGTAGGTACGGGGTGTTACAGTCTAGGATGGACCTTACATCCATGATGTGTTGAGTATATTAGAAACAATTGTTCGAATAGTCCTATCCGAAAATCTATTCGTACGATGAGCTGATCAGTTGAAAATAATTCTTGGATCCTTTTAATTGTATCTAAGACAAAAATCCTCTTTGTCGTATTGCACCAATACAATGCTAAATGATTAATATTTAGTCAGCCATACAAGTTTATAATTGATATGCACTTTGATACACATAAATGAAGGACAACATATACAGTTACATTATACACATTTTGAACATTGTGAAGGATAAATTAGCTCATGTATATTATCTCTTATAAGCTTAAATTTTGTTATATCATTGATATGTAGTCAGCTATAGAAATTGATTAAAAAAAATTTCAAATATGATATTAATTTAGCCATAAAATATGGAGTAGACAATGAAATCGGGGAAAGTTGGATTCACTATAGAAGTTCCCAATGCAGTTGTTGTGTTAGAAAAATCTCTTAAATACAATATCAGTTAAGCACTACTCCCTCCCTTCCTTTTAAAATGATCCTTTTGAGTTGTGCTTTTATTCCTAAATAAGTGTATGGTTAATCCTTCAAGAATAGTTTGATCAAAATCTTCCTATTATACCCTTGTTCAGATTACCAAAATCATAAATTAATCTTTCTTTTCCAATATATTTGATTAATCCATGCCAACTTGATTCTTTGACCATAATTAATACTCCATTTATGCTTCAATACTCCCTCCAATTAAGTAGTTCTTCAATAATCATTGGACATAAAGAATTAAATGGACATTGGAGAGTCATATGATCAACTGTGTAGACTACTCATATTCCAAATAGAGTAGGAAACTGTCGAATTAAACGTGATTTTAGAAAATTTTATTTTTTTTCATAAATTTCACATTCAAGTCTCTCTTCATTTTAAATGTAATTATTCTTAGTTTAGAAAGAGGTATAAAATTTAATTAGGGATATACTGGTGAAATTACTTTTAATTTTTTAAGAGTGAGGAGTTTATTAAGGGGAATACCCAACCCAAAAGGAGCACTTAAAAAGGAATGGAGGAAGTAAAAAAATTAAAAGTCAAAGTAGACAACGAAACGGGGGAAGCTAAGGTTGAATTCATTGTAAATATTCGGATGCAAAACGGAGGATATTGTTGATAGGAAATTGGTAATGGAAGTGAGAGAATTGGCAATTATAGTCTATAATAGACCATATCCTTTTTTTAAGAGAGGTGTTGAAAACATCCCCAAACTTGCCTCGAATTATTACTTTAATCCTCAAACTATACCTAGTATTTGAAACACCCCCAAAACTTGACTAAATAAATTTAAAAACACCCCTAAACTTGACTAAATAAATATAAAAGCACTCCTAAGATGCCACATGGCATAATAAGTGGTCTCAAACTCTTGTGGATGCATGAACTGCTTAAAAATTATGTCACTAAGCATTAAAGGATAAAAAATCCTCATTTTTAACTTTTCTCTTTAATTTTCATCACACTTTAACTGTTACCACAACTCTTCTTCTTGCTATTTAAGTTTTTCTTCATTAAAACACACCCCATGTTTGAAATTAAACTATTTTTTACCATCTTATTTAATTGCTAAATTTCTTAACCTCAATTGTTTTAATGATTATTTTGTAGATGTGGTTTTTTGGTAGCATTAAAAATTTAATAGACGAATGACAATATCGGAAGGAGATTTAATTACAACAGCCCATACTAAATAAACCATAAATCAAAATAAAGGGAAATTATTACCAATACTTTTATCAAAGATTTTAGGCTAAATCTCTTTAATTTTCGTGAAATGAAAATCAAAAGGTTATGTTGGACTATGAGGAGGAGAGGAAGAGTTCTAGATATGTGAGAAATTTTGTAGGTTGTTTTCATCAGATACATTTATTTTAATCGATTTATTTTTATTTTTTTAGTTAAATTTTAGGTCCATTAATGGACTATTTTATTAATAAGCAAAACAAAATCAAAAGGCCAAAGCCCAATCTGTATAGAAAAAAGACACAAGCTCAAGGCAAAATCCTGTCCAAAAAGAAAGAATATAAAGAGTTTCCTAAATTTATACAAATATGTGATATTGTCCAAGAGTACTCAATACTCTTCATATCTCCCACTCGCCACCTCCTTAGAAGGTTCCCTTTGAGCTGGAATCGACACTTCATCTTGTTCCTCCTCTGGGTTATCTTCAAACTCTATCCTTGTATTTTGATGTTCAATCTCTTTCTATCATCTTCACTTGCATCTAGTGAACTTTCGATCTTCTATTTTCTTTTGCTTTTGTCGCTCAGATCTGACCATTCTCTCTTCTTTTCATGTGGTCAAGTTTTATCCCCAAGGGAGTGAAGTAATGTGATGCCGATGTTCAGATTCTTGAAGCTTCGTAAGTCCTTCCTCTTTTCTATATTTTCCTTATTTTCCACCCTATTTTTCATTCTTTATTGATACTCTAATAGTTGTTCTTCAGATGTTAGTGTTTCTTCTCCGTGATCCTTTATGTAGCTATCAGGACTGATTTGCTATAGTGGGAGGATCCATCTATCCCTCTTTTTGATGAAATTTTTGGTATCTAGGGTGTCTAGCAAGGTTTAGCACATTTTTATTTTCATCTTCTTGGCAAAAACTCTTATTTCTGTGCTTATGTTTTATCCTTATCCATGTGGGCTTGTAAGTATTGGGATCCATTGTAGATTTCGCTTTGCTATGTGACTGCTTCTTCTTCATTTGCATGCTTTCCCTTTTCATCCATGAATGTTTATTTTTTGAGTCCTGATCCTCAAATTGGGGATTTGAGACTTGTCCATGTTTATATGCTTCCATATTGCTGCTGGTAACTCATTAAAACTGTGGTAGTCTTTTGTGTCTTGTGTATCAATTACTTTATTCGCCAATGCATCTGCTACTGTATTGCCCTCTCTGAATGTATGATTGACTTATGCTTGTATTAGTTGTATTCTGCACCTTATATCTTCTATTTTCTTAATCAAGTCCCAAGATACTTTCCACTGCTTGTTAATAATCTCTTTAGTGTTAGAGAGTCTATTTCCATTGTCACTCCCTTTAGATCCTTCTCTTGAAAAAATTCAAAAACCTCCTGAATGACCCTAGTTTCTGTTTCTGTGTTTGTGGCCACTCCTATTCCTTTAGCCCTAGCAAAGACTAGATCACCCTTCTCATCTCGAATGCAGAAGGCAAAGGCACTTACTCCTGAATTGCCTCGACATGCACTATTTGTGTTGCATTTCAACTTGTGTCTCTTTGAGAATTTCAAGTAACACTATAATAGTGTAATCTGGTCTTGTATTCCTTCAACTTATTCATAATTTGAGGATAATTCTCCTACTTTAAACCAAGGATATAACATTTTGAGTAGCTTCCTAATCATGTCCTAAACTTGCCACGCCATCTCCATGAAAGTCACATTCCCTCCATGCTTTATTTCTTTCCCTCTCTTTCATATAGTCCACATTATGGTGGCTGGGAAAGCTTTGTATAATTCCTCTAGCTTTGGTGTTGACTCTATTGTCTACCAGGGGGTGATGATTTGCTGCAAGTGCATATCTTCTATGTCTATCCTTGTAAAAATAACAAACTGCCTCCTTAGCCTAGTGGCTATGGGTGTTGTTAAAAATAAATGGGTCATTTGTCACGACTCAAAAGTTAAGGTCATAATGGCACCTACTTTGGACTAAGCTTAGTAGGTAAGCCAAAACTCACACAATAAGGACAACCCAAATATAAAAAAACCATAAATGCAAGACTCCTAGAACGAAGTCAAGCTATGCTGTATAACATAGCAGAAATCTGAACAAAATACATAAATCCCCATAAATTGTGTCATAAGTAGAAAGAGCATCAAATGCATAGTCTGGAAAATGGATAATATAAAGTCTATCTCCGAAATACTAATAAAGACAAGATAAAGATAGATAAAGGCTGGAACAAGGCTCCGAAAAGGGGAGCTCACCAGGCACTCCTAAAATCAGCTATCACCGCACAATTAGCTACTGCGGCTCGTACTTAAACTAGGATCTGCACCGAAAGGGCACAGTAAGAGTGAGTACAATTGTACTCAGTAGGAATCATAGGCCGACTGAGCAAAGTAGAAAATAATACAAATAAAAGATACTATGAGCACATCACCTACAAATAGAAAAGTTCACAAACGTTAGCTCACACCATCTCCACTAACAGTTCTAAGATATAAGACAATAAAGGAAACTACACACAAAATATATAACTAAGAAAACTATATACACGACAATAAACACATAAGGTAAATACAACAATGTAATACAATGCAGGGATGATGTGATGATGATGAATGTAAGCCATCACATGGCTTTTTGTATACACCTTTCAAGCCTCAGCGCTTCAAGACAGAACCTATGGGGGGTTTGCAACCCGTATACTTTCTCATATCTCAATCTCATATCTCTAGTCACCTCTCCGGCTAATGTTCACGGATCAAGGATCTTATAAGGTGTCTCATTTTCTGTCAAAAATCAGTGTTTCCCAGTGGTACAAATATCTCATGAAGTGTATATATGAAATGAGGATGAAATGCTCACAACTAATCAGTATGAAGATAATGATCAATTCAATACAGGTATAAGTGAGCCCAAAAATTGACTCAACATGTCAATGATTTCATGATATAAGCCCTCAATCGGCGCCACCAAGATAGAAATTCATGTGAGACATCAAAACATCATTTCAAAAAACCCTCTCTCGGATATTACTATCATGATAGAGACAAATAATGTTCAAAAAGGCCTACAACATCCATTTAGGCCTCTGCACGGGCAACACAATAATAATCATGGCATCTACTACATAAATAAGGCCTACAAATGTCAAATAAAGCCCCCACATGGGCATCATATCAAATATAATCTCTCAAGTCACAAATAATATACATATAAGCCCCCACACGGGGCACACGATACTAATAAAAATTCTGAAATACTACTCCCATGAATAAATTTCCTAACCCATAACATGCTTTACATGATCGTCAACTGCCCATCACAGTCTGAAGGAAGTTAAGCCATAACCTACCTCGTAATGCCAAAAATCCAAGTCTAAGCCTTCAGCACAAAGCCTTTCCTTCACGAACAGTCTGAACATGAGCTAAAACTATCAAAAACATAATCTACGCGTCAAAAGAGAGTTAATGATACCCATATTAGCTATAGTGGAATTGGGCCAAAATAAGTTCAAAAACGAAATGGATAAAATTGAAATTTTATTTTAGAAACATATTTCCCATGTCAAAAGGAGTCTACAACTGAAAACCCACATAAAAATCTGTTGAAATCGATGTTCAAATTGATGAAAAGCCATTTTAAAAGTTTAATGGAAAAATCCTCAAATTCTAGTTTCAAAACAAGATTTAAAGGTGTTTTTGATGATATAATCATAAAAAGTTAATGGAAATAAGAGTTTGGAGCTTACCCAAGCACAAATTGTGAAGAAAATCCTAGAAATTACCTCTTCTCGAAGCTCCAAGGTCTAAAAATGATGAAAATTGTGAAAAAATGAGGTATTTATACTATTCTGTGAACAGAACCTTGCAATCGCGGACCCCACCTCGCAATTACGAGGGCCAATATTGACCGACAATTAAGTCCGTCATCGCAATCGCGAGTGGGGGGCATCACAACAGCGATGTTCAACCCGACCTGGTCCACCAATTGACCTATCGCGATCGCGATACCACCACCATGCGATCACAATGAATACTATCATTGAGGATCACGATCGCGACATGTGTTCATGCAATCGCGATGTAGGGCCCGATGCACCAGATATCAATTGTTGCACCAACTGAAACTACAACTCTAAAGTCTCGGAATGAACCCTCAGAATTTATTCAGGACTCTACAGAACTAAACCAATGATGCCATTAGGCTATTTTCGACGTTCCAGAGTCAATGGCAACGCCATATTTTAGAAAAGAGATCGTTTACAATAAATTAGTCCTCGGGACCTTTAAAAGCTTATTTTAACTAGTTTTTAAAATAATAGTCAAAATACAAAATAAAGGCTCGGGACCAGAACTAACTATGCTACTAACCCAAAATTGGTATTCCAGATATAATGGAACTGTCCAAATCGTCATCCAGTGCTCGAAACTCAAAATATTGACCGAGGTCAAACTAATGGCTTTTAAAGCCTCTAAGAGTCTCAAACTCTCTCAAATCACTCCCGAATGCATCGAGAACCGTGCCAACTATCCCCAATCTCATAAATAGTGTATAACAATTACGGGGAAGAGCAAAATGGTCAAAACATAAAAAAGGGTAAAATTCACAACTGAGGTTGTTACATTATCCACCACTAAAACACTAGTTCGTCCTCGAACTAAAAAACAAATAAAGTACCTGAAGCAATAAAAAGTTAAGGGTATCTATGCCGCGTATCAGAATCGACCTCCCAAGTAGCCTCCTCAATAGAGTGATGTCTCCACTGGATTCACTGAATCAATACTCTTTGATCTCAACTTCCTAGTCTGTCTGTCTAGGATATTAATGGGCTTATTTTCAAAGGATAAATCATGGTCTAATACAACAGAATTCGACCGAATCACATGCGCATCATCTAAATGGTATCTCTTCAACATAAAAACGTGGAATACAGGAAGTACATCTGATAGATATGGAGGCAAAGCTAGCCTATACGCCACACACTATACTTCTCAAGGATCTCAAAAAAGTCAATGAACCTCGACTAAGCTTCCCTTTCTTCCCAAACCTCATCACACCCTTCATGGGTGAAACCTTCTACAGAACTTGATCTCTAATCATGAATGCTACATCGTGGGCTCGATGGTAGGCATAACTCTTCTACCTACTTTGGGCAGCCACTAGCCTCTATTGTATCAGTCTCACACGATCCATCGAATCCTTCAACAAATCTGTGCCCCAAGTTCTCACCTCAAAAAAGTCGAACCATCCAATAGGGGATCTATACCTCCACCCACATAAAGCCTCAAAAGGCGCCATTAGAATGTTGGAATGGTAGCTGTTGTTGTAGTTGAACTTCGCTAAGGGAAAAAACTGGTCCCAATGACAGCTTAAATCTATAACACATGCCCATAGCATGTCCTCAAGCACCTGAATAGTCCTCTTAGACTGACCGTACATCTGAGGATAAAAATTTATACTCCAATCAAGTTGAGTACCTAACTCACTCTACATATTACTCCAAAAACTCCAGGTAAACAGAGTACCTCTATCCAAAATAATGGATAACGGGACACCATGTAATCGAACAATCTCTCTAATGTAGATCTTGGCCAACTTCTCCATATTATAATTCACTTTCACAAGTACAAAAGCACTGATTTGGTCAATCTATCTAAAATCACCCAAATAGAGTCAAACTTCCCAAGGTCGGGGGTATGCCAATTATGAAATCCATGGTGATCCACTCCTACTTCCACTCGAGAATAGGCATGCTCTGCATTATACCACCCGGTCGCTAATGCTCATACTTCACCTGCTGGTAATTTAGGCACTTAGCCACGAACTCCACTATACCTTCTCCATACCGGCCCACCAGTAATGCTGCTTTAGGTCATGATACATCTTAGCCGCTCCTGAGTGAATAGAATATCTGGAACAATGGGCCTCCTCCAAGATAAATCTAACCCATACACCAACCCTCGACACACAAACTCGGCCACTAATCCTCAAAATAATATCAGAATCAAGAGATGTTGCCTTCACCTCGCCTCTCAATACTCTATCACGAACACCTTCAATCTATCATCATCAAACTGATGAACTCGAATTTTCTCCATCAAGGAAGATCTAGCCTCAACAAAGGCTAACACATGCCCAAATGATGAAATATCAAGCCTAACCAACTGGTTAGCTAAATACTGAACATCCAAGGTCAAAGGTCGCTCCTGGGTCAAAAGATGAGCTAAACTCCCCATACTCGCCGCCTTTCGGCTCAAGGCATCCGCAACCATATTGGCCTTACCTGGATGATAAAGAATAGTGAGATCATAGTCCTTAAGCAACTTGAGATATCGATGTTGTCTCATACTAAGATCTCACTAGGTGAAGAAATACTAGTGGCTATGATGATTGGACAAAATCGTACAATGGACCCTATACAAGTAATGCCTCCACAATTTCAACACAAAAACCATCGCGGCTAACTCCAAATCATGGGTAGGGTAATTTTTATGAGGCTTCAGCTAACGAGAAACATAGTCAATCACCTTACCCTCCTGCATTAACACAACACCCAAACCAATACCAAAAGTATCACAAAACATGGTAAAACCTATGCCCACCTTGGGCAGGGTCAAGATAGGGGCCGAAGTCAATAACTCTTTAAGCTTTTGAAAGCTTCTATCACAAGAATCCGGCCACATAAATACAATCTTCTTCTGAGTCAACTTGGTCAAAGGAACTGCAATAGAAGAGAAACCCTCCACTAACACCGATAACAACCTGTTAAACCCATGTTGCTCCAAATCTTGGAAAAAGTACGTCTAGCCCAATCACGAATTATCGCTATCCGTGTCGGATTGACCATAATGCGATCCTTGGTCACTACATGACCCAAGAAAGATATGGAATCCAACCAAAACTAGCACTTGAAGAACTTGGCATATAACTTTTCATCTCGCAACCTCTGAAGCACAGTCCTCAAGTGTCCACGTCTCACGTGGACTGTCTCATTCTTGGAATAAACCAAAATATCATCTATAAATACAATTACGAAGGAATCAAGATACAGTCAAAATACTTGGTTCATTAACTCCGTGAATGTTGTTGGGGCATTGGTAAACCCAAAAGATAAGACCAAAAACTTATAATGACCATACCAAGTTTGAAAAGGTATTTTCAAAACATTCAAAGTTCTAATCCTCAACTGGTGATATCCGGACCTCAAGTTAATCTTAGAAAACACCGAAATACCTTGAAGCTGGTCAAATAGATCATCAATGTAAGGAAGAGGATACTTATTCTTGACAGTCACCATGTTCAATTGTTGATAGTCAATACACATGCACATAGATTCATCCTTCTTCTTCACAAATAAGATAGGAGTACCCCAAGAAGATACACTAGGTCTAATGAAGCGCTTACTCAACAAATCATGCAACTGCTCTTTAAATTCCTTCAACTCAGTCGGGGCCATCCGATAAGGAGAAATAAAAATGGTTTTGGTGCCCGACTCATTATCAATAGCAAAATCCATATCACGATCCGGGGGCATACCAGGTAAATCTGTAGGAAACACATACTAAAACTCCCTAACAACTCAAACAGAATCCAAAGGAGGTGGTGTAGCAACACTAGTATCACAAATATAGGCCAAATAAGAAAGACACCCCTTCTCTACCATACAATGAGCATGTAGAAAAGATATAACTCCCTTCAAACCCAAACTAGGAGTAACCTTGGCACACTCGGAGTAGCTAAAGTCACAGTCTTGGCAAAATAATCCAAAATTGCACTATAGGGAGCTAACCAATCCATACCCAAGATAACATCAAAATCAACCATATCTAGGATAATCAAGTCTACCCAGGTCTCACACTCCAGAAAGGTCACTACATAAGATCAGTACACCCGATCCACCATTAAAAAATCTCCTACTAGAGTAGAAATACAAATAGGCATAACAAGAGACTCATATGCAGCATCAAAACCACTAGCAAAATATGTAGACACATAGGAGAATATAGAGCCAGGGTCAAATAACACGAAAGCAGAACAATGGTAAATCGGGATGCTACCTATGATAACTGCATCAAAGGCCTTTGCCTTAGGTCTCCTAAGTATAGCAAAGCACTAACCACGTCTACTCCCAAACTGAGCAACCCTGCATCCACTACCACAAGCTCCACCTTGAGGACCTCTAGTACCACTCCTGCTACTCTATAAACCACCTCTAACCACAGAAATAGGAGTAGGGTAAAGCTGAAGCTGAGAACCCTACTGGGAAGAACCAAACACTCACCGAGGATAGTCCCTTACCATATGACCAATCTTCTCACATACCTAACAAGCTCTACTACCAGACTCAAGCTGAGGGGGCCCAGAAGAACCAAAACGACCTCCTAGCCCGAAGAACTAAAATTGGAACCCCTGCCAGAGGTCACAGGAATTACAGACCTACTATCCGAACCCTGTAAAACTACCTGAACTGGTCTAGCATGATAACTGTGCACTCCTCTTAGGGAACCCTTTACCTCAAAACGCATATCCACTGAACTCGCTATGTCGACAGATTTTCTTAACACCGCCACCACCCTAAGTACTCCATTGAATTGACTCTATCAACTTAGAATGATTTACAATGCTCTAAAAAGAAGTTCCTGAAACAACCATCTGGGTTGTAGCCAACTGATAATACCCTGCCAACCCCTTGACAAACTTTCTGATCCTTTCTGACTCGGTAGAGATATTGGTAGTGGCATATCTGAATAGTGCATAAAAACTTGCCTCATACTCTGCAATAGTCATGAAGCCCTGCTCCAGGTGATCAAACTCATCTCTTATTTGATCCCTCAAACTATAAGAAACGAACCTTTCCAGAAAAACCTAAAAAACTGAGTCCATATCATAGTAGGCGAACCCAACAACCTATAACTAGCAAGAGACCTCCACCACTGTATAGCCTCGTCAGTCAACTGATAAGTATTATATGCAACTCTATGGGACTCAAGAGATCCAAGGTTATGAAACCTCTCCTGGTAGTCAAGCAAAAAGTCATAAGCGTCCTCTTTAACAACACCACTAAACTTGGGAGGAGCTAAGCTAATGAATATGTCAAATCTCTTTTGATCATCAGAAGTCATCAAAGGACCTGAAGCAATAGGAGGAATAGTGAGTTTAGTAGGAAGTGAATCAATGTTAGGGGGTATCATAAAAGATGGTTGTACCCCTGAAGTTGAAAACCCAAAAGTAGGAGCTTTCCCTGAGGACAGAATACCTCTTGGAGTTTGAGAAATATCAGGTACACCCAGTGGAACACCTGTTTGGGGGACGCCATCCAAACGACCCAACAGACGAATTAGCGAATCCTGTAATACTGGAGTAGCAACTAAACTCTGTAAACCTGAGTTGGTCCCGCATTCTCTGTCTGATAATCATCCTCAGCATAGTCAATATCAGTCTCAGGAGAGGCTACCCTAGCACATCCTCTAGCTGGAGTAGCTTCTCGTGCCTGACCTCTACCTCTGGGCTGACCACGACCTCTATCTCGCCTTTTGACAGGGGCTCCAACAGTGGGTTCTGGCTCAGCATCCCCAATATATCTGGATCTAGTCGTCACCATCTGCATAGATAAGAATAGAATACAAGTTTAGAACATTGGGTATGAACATTGCGCATGATAAGGAATCAAATTAGAGAAGTTTTTCTTAAAGATATCTTATAGTCTCTCGAAGATAGATACAGACGTCTACATACCAATCCGCGAAACTCTACTAGACATCCTACTCTTTCACTTATGATACTGGTGAACCTGGTGCTTTGATACCAATTTGTCACAATCCAAAAATTGAGGTCATGATAACACCTACTTCAAACTAGCCGTAGTAGGTAAGCCAAAAACTATACAATAAAGGACAATCAAAATATGAAAGCAAGACCCATAAATGTTAGACTCCTAGAACGAAGTCAAGCTATAATGTATAACAAAGCAGAAATCTAAATAAAATACATAAATCCCCAAAAATGGTGTCATAAGTAGAAAAAACATCATATACATAGTTTGGAAAATTGAAAATGCTAAGTCTGTCTCTAAAATACTTATAAAGACAAGATAAAGATATATGGAGGCTGGAATAAGGCTCCGAAAGAGGGAGCTCACTAGGTACTCCAAAAATCAGCTACCGTGACTCTTACTCGAACTAGGATTTGCACCGAAAGGGCACAGTAGCAATGAGTACAGTCCACTGGTACTCAGTAGGTATCATAGGCCGAGTGAGCAAAGTAGACAATAATACAAATAAAATATACTATGAGCATGTTACCTACAACTAGAAAAGTTCACAAACAGTAGCTCACACTGTCTCCACTAACAGTTCTAAGATATAAGATAATAAAGGAAACTACACATAGAACATATAACTAAGGAAACTATATACATGAAAATAAATACATAAGGGAAATACAACAATGTAATACAATGCAGGGATGACCGACGATGATAAATGTAAGCCAACAGATGGCTTTTTGTATACACCCTTTCAAGCCTCAACACTTCAAGACAGGACCCATGAGGGGTTCGCAACCCATATAATTTCTCATATCTTTATTCACCTCTCTGATTAATGTTCACGAATCAAGGGTTTTACAAGGTGTCTCATTTTCTATTAAAAATTAGTGTTTCTCAGCAGTACCAATATCTCAGAAAATATATATATGAAATAAGGAAGAAATGTTCACAACTAATCAGTATGAAGATAATGATCAATTCAGTACAGGTACAAGTAAGCCTAAAAATCAAATCAACATGTCAATGATTTCATGAAATAAGCTAAGCCTAAAAATCAACTCAACATGTCAATGATTTCATGAAATAAGCCCTCACTCTGCAAAATAGTCATGTGAGACATAAAAATATTATTTCAAAAACCCCTTTCTCGGGTATTACTATCATAATAGAGATAAATAATGTTCAAAAAGGCCTACAACATCTATTTAGGCCCCCTAACGGGTAACACAATAATAATCATGGCATTTAATGCACAATAAGGCCTACAAATGTCAAATAAAGCCCCCCACGAGCTTCATATCAAATATATTCTCCTAAGTCAACAATACTATACATATAAGCCCTCACACGAGCACACAATAATAAAAAAAATTTTGAAATAGTACTCCCACGACTAAACTTCCTAACCCATATCATGTTTTACATGATCGTTAACTACCCAGTCCAGTTTGAAGGAAGTTAAGCCACAACCCACCTCGTCATACCAAAAATCCAAGCCTAAACCTTCAACATGGAGCCTTTCCTTCACGAAAAGTCTCGGCACAAGCTAAAACTATCAAAAACATAACCTACGTGTCAGAGGGAAGCTAATGATACCCATATTAGCTATATTTGATCGGGTCCAAAATTAATTCAAAAAATGGTTTCGAAAACAAAAGGAATAAAATTGGAATTTTATTTTTGAAACATGTTTCCCATGACAAAAAAAGTCTACAGCTGAAAACAAATGCAAAAATGAGTTGAAATTGGTGTTTAAATTGATGAATAACCATTTTTAAAGTTTACTAGAAAAATCCCCAAATTCTATTTTGAAAATAAGATTTAAAGGTGTTTTTGAAAATATAATCATAAGGAGTTAATGGGAATAAGAGTTTGGAGTTTACCCAAGAACAAATGGTTTTAAAAAACTAGAAATTGCCCCTTCCCAAAGCTCTAAGGTCCAAAAATGGAGAAAATCGCAAAAAAATGAGGTATTTATACTATTTTGTGAACAATACCTCGCCATCACGGACCCCACCTTAGGATAGCAAGGACGAATATTGACCATAAATTAAGTTGGTTATCGCGATCACGATGGTCAACTTGACCCGGTCCACCGATTAACCCATCGCGATCGCGGTACCACCACCACGCGATTGTGATGAAGACTATCATCAAGGACTATGATCATGAAATGTGTCCATCCAATCGCGATGAAGGGCCTGATGCACCAGATATCAGTTATTGCACCAACTGAAACTACAACTCCAAAGTCTCCGAATGAACCCTAAAAATTCATTTGGGTCCCACCAAAATTAAATCATATATGCTACTAGGCTATTTTCTACATTCCAGACTCAAAAGCAACATCGTATTTTTGAAAAGAGATTGTTTACGACAAATTATCCCCCGAAACCCCTAAAAGATTATTTTAACTAGTTTTTTTAAATAAGGATCGAAATATAAAATAAAGGTTTGGGACCCAAACTAACTATGATACGAATGTAAAATCAATATTTCAGATCTAATGGAACTGTCCAAATCTCCATCCGGCACCCGAAACTCAAAGTGTTGACCAAGGTTAAACTAATGGCTTTTAAAGCCTCTACGAGTCTCAAACTCTCCCAAATCACTACTGAATGCATTGGGGACCATTCCAACCATTACCACATTTCATAAATAGAGTATAACAATTACAGGGAAGGAAAAAATGATCAAAACATATAAAAAGGGTAAAATTCACAACTGAGGTTGTTACACTATTGTCTCATCCTCTTTTTCTTCACAGCACCAACATTTAGAAACAATGTTAATCCTCATTCTTTTCAAATTATCATTAGTAGTAATTCTTCTCTTCCAGTCTTTCCACATGAAAATTTCACCTTGAAAGGCAATCCCTTTACCCATATCTGCTTATACTCTTCTTTCTTCTCATTCTTCTGCCTCAAAATTTCCCATGCTAATTTGATAGTGAATTTGTGTTGTGTATTCCCCATCCACCAAGGTATATTATTAAGCTACAACTCTGAAGGAGGCTTTATGCTTTCAATAATAGCATTATCATTTCTTCTGATATTTTGCTCCTCAACCTCTATACATCCTATTCTCCTTCCTTGATAAAATCCCTGACCTCTATTTCCTCTTCATCTACATTATCCCCCTCTACATAATAAAGGCCTCCCTGTTTAGTCCAGTTATCAAACCATAAACTGGAGGTGCCTGATCTAACTTGCCACCATATATTGTGTTCCACCTCCTCCCTTATTGACACTCTTTTTCTCCTAACATGAGAAATATTTTATCCTCTGGCCATGATAGGATGAAACTTTTTGAAATATTTATTCCATATAAACTCACTCCATATTGAAAATATGGAGACTTTAAAGTTTCACCATTGCTTATAGGGCTTTTGAAACTACATATAATGACATGAAACCAACTCCTCCCTCTTTTTTAGGATAGCACATATTATCCCAAGATACCTAATGTTTATTCCTTGAATTAGTTGCATTAGCCTAAAAAAATCTTGTAAAGATTTTGGGCAACTAATTTATGACACTTACTATCGGATTCATTGGAGACAGTAGGTACACAGGCTTAGATTGTAACACATGTGCTACCAAAATGTACCTACCTCCAAATGACCAGAGTTTGTTCTGCCATAAACTCAGTCCTTTTATTACCTTCTTGATCAGCTCTTCAAAATGACCTTTATTCCTTCTCTCATAAAACACAAGACATTCAAGATAGATAAAAGGAAAAGATCTCTGTCTTACCTCTGTAATCTTTTTTATCTGGCTGCACTCCCACTGGCACTTTTTTATGAAGATATATAAGGCTCTTCTCTAAATTTATCATTTGTCCTGATACCATCTCATATCCTATCAATAATTTTATCATTTTCTTCACAGAGGTAGGATGGCCAGAGTAAAATAAGATAGTATCATCTGCATAGGATAAGTGATTTATCTTTGAACTCCACTTAGGCATACCATACCCTTTATAATCACGGTTTTTAAAAATATTATTCAAATTCCTTGCTAATACCATAGCTGCAATAACAAAAAGAGTAGGTGAAAGGGGATCACCTTGTTTAAGACCTCTAGATGACGTGAAAAAACAAAATGATTGACCATTCATCAAGACTGAGTACCAGTTACTGCTAATAAGCCACATTATCATATCAGTAATCCTTTCGGAGAAACCAAAACTCCTCATCACCTTTACCAAAAATTTCCAGGACACCCTATCATATGCCTTGGCCATATCAAGCTTGACCACTACATTATGCAATTTGTTTCTCCTGTTAATATCCCTTCTATTCTCTTGTGCTAGAAACATATTTTTAGTGATACTCCTACCCTTCATAAAATCAGTCTGATTGGGAGATATTAATCTAGGCAGCACCTTGACTATTCTTTCATGTAACACTCTGAAAATGATCTTATTATAAAAAGTTCTTAGACTAATAGGCCTCAAATCTCCAATATTCTTGACCACTTCTTTCTTAGGAATAAGTACTAAATTGGTGTGAGTCACATACCTGGGTAGTTCCTACCCACAGAAAAATACTTTCACCATGTCAGTAATGTTATTACCAATAATCTCCCAACTTGATTGAAAGAATTACCCTGCGAAACCATCTGGTCCACTATCACTATGTGTATTTAGTGAGAAAACCACCTGCTTCACCCCCTTTTTGGTTGGCATCTTACCCATCTCCATATTTTCCTCCTTAGTGATCAACTGTGGGATACAATTAATCATTTCAAAATTACTTGCCTCCATGTTTTATTTGAACATCTCCTTGAACACATTGATAGCTTCTTCACCTATATTTTAGGTAGTAGTGATCATATCTCCCTGTAATGTCTGGGTTTCATTAACTTGCATATTTCTCCTTTAACCATTCACATAAGCATGAAAAAATTTAGTGTTTCTATCTTCATCAATAAACCATTTCATTCCAGTTTTTTTTGCCTCCAGTATTTTTCTTCAATGTGCAAATATATTTTCAAATTTTCTTCTGCTTGGTTGAGCTCATTCCTATTCTCCTCAATAGGTGCTATTTCCAGTTGCACTTCTTTAGCTTTTACTATATCTCCCAATTTGGCATTTTTCTAAAAAATATTCTTGAAGGTCTTCTTACTTTACTGTGCTAAAGCAGTTTTAACCTTCTTTATTTTAGCATGAACAATAGAAAAAGGAGACCCTGTCACCTCTTCATTCCAGCTTTCCTCTACTACTTTTAATTCTTTATGCTTTGACCAAAAGTTTAGAAAGTTGAAAGGCCTAACCACCTATTCCTGTGATGCATTACACAAAACATACAAAGGGGAATGATCTGATCCGTGTCTGATCAGGTGGTGTACCTCACTATTGAGGAGTAACTGAATAAACTCATTATTCCCAAACACTTTATCCAATCTATTGAAGATGGTATACTCTGCAATTCTTCCATTCCACCATGTATAGCAACTTCCTACAATCATTAACTCATTTAGTGTACAAGAATTGATACAATAGGAAAAATCTGATGTTTCCTGCTGAGTTACAGGCAAGCCTCTCAATTTATCTGACTCATCTATAATTATGTTGAAATCTCCACATCCCAGCCAAGGGATATTAGTTTGGTCTGCAATATTCTCTAGATCATCCCAAAGTTCAAGCCTTTACAGAGCACTACATCTTGCATACACTGTTGTCACCTTGAAACACCCTATGTCACCTCTTAATTGATAGGCCATGGTTAATTATTATATTGTATCTGCAGAAACTTTTTCTTCCCAATCATCTTCCCAAAAAATTTAAATTTTTACTGAACTATTAACCTTTGCATTGGGAAGTCCCAGTTTGCTTCTGTAATTCTCTAGTTCAGTTGGGCTTTGAAAAGGTTCTAGTAAAATAATGTAAGAGTAATAATGTCTTCTATGCAAATCCACTAGTCTCTCAAAAGAATTTTGAGTTCTAATAGACCTGATATTCCAGAATACTACCTTATTAATCATTGATTAGAAGTAAAAAATAAACCCTTCTTCCTCCTTGTATTCATTTGTGATTGAGGTTGTGTTTGCTTTGTCACCTTTTTGTTCTTCCTTCCGAGTTACCCTATCTGCCTTGGTGACAAGTCTCCACTTTTTCTGACATTCTCCACATTAATATCAATGCTTTTATCTTCCTCTGAATTCCACTTATCTTCAACTTTCTGCTCTGTTAATGTTCTAATTTTAGGGATCTCTTTCCTTGACTCCCCTCCTCCTTTATTAATCTTATTTTCTTTACCCTTTGATTTCTTATTCTATTTTGTTTTTGTCAGGACCTGAGGTGAATTCACCCCATCATCCCTTGCCAGGTCTACTACCTCATGAGTTTATTTCTCTGGTAGTTTCTATGATTATCCTAAATTATTCACCTTTTCTTCATTGTGTGCAACATTTTTGACTGAACTTTGAGTATCGTTTTGTTTACTTTTGTTACTGGACCCCACTATGTGTATAGGGTCCCTTTCCATATGTTGATCTTCTAAATCCTTATCTTCCTAGTCTTTCTATTTGACTTCTTTTGGTTTCTTGCTTTCTGGTGTTATCTCCTTGTCCTGTTTTTCCTCTTTCCTTCTTTTTGTCTTCCAAAGCCCCAAACTTATTGCCAGTTAGTAACTCTTCGTTCTTTGTTTGTGGTCTTATATTTCATCTCTGTTTAATTCTTTCCCTATATGGTTGTCTGCCTTTTCTAAATCCATTCTTCCTTTTCTGCTTTTGAAAGTCTACATTCTCTCCTTGCTTCGCTTTTCCTTTGTCTTCTTTTGTTGTTCCTTCTCCCTCTTTCTTGTTCATTTTTTTTGCTGGTTTCCTATTCTCTTTGTTCTCGTCCTTATTCTCCTTGTTATCTTGTCCTTCTTCCTCCTCCTTAGGATACAACATTAGATGAATGATAAAACATTTCTTCTTATAGTGCCCCTGAAGTTTGCATGTCTTACAATATTTAGGCACATAGTCATATCTGATTGTCACCCATTTTTCTTTTACTTCTCCAGTTTTCATTCTTATCCCCACATTAACTATTTTCGAAATTTCCCTAAGTAAATCAACTTCAACTTTTACCCTTGCACAACTTGGCCTAGTTTTATTTTGTGTGGCCAAGTCTACTTGTAAGGGTTTTTCAACTGTTGTTGGCTGTGGAAACATAACCTCCTTCCCAAAGAAATTTGGTGGCAGTGATGGGAAGGAGATCTATGCTATTGCAATTAATGTTTCCTCCTTTGTATCAAACAACGGATCCTATTTAAAAGTGTGTATGGAATTGTGAGTGATATAAAATTGTGGCTTTGATAATAGACTCACATAATCATCCAATCTTGTACCCCTAATCAATATGTATCTATTACTCCACAATCCTATATTAACTTCCCGTTTCAACTCACATTGCTTCGGTATTAACCTCCTTAGATCTTGAATCTCTGGCCATCCGTATGAGAACTTCTCTATCACTGCATATGGCAAATCCTCGTTGATAATCATCTGATTTACCTCCTCCTCTTTCCACACTATCCATGTCTCCCAATGTAAATAAGCTATCTGTTTAAGAGGTATGATTTGTATTGTGGCTGAAGGGGTTTTATTGTGTTTGCATGGATTATCTTTGGTGGTTCTTCAGTCGCAAGAGGTGTTGTTGGCCCAGCCTCCACCGATGGAGGTTGGCCAACGGTCGTGATGGCCACATTTTCGGTGATCGTAGGCAAATTTAGGGTTTGACGGCAAGGTTTCTAGAGAGCGTTTTTTAATGCTAAATGGCAATTTTATTGATACCTTATTCAATATTTAGTCGGTTTATGTTTTAAATATCTTTTTTTTTTTTGGTCTTTAAATATCCACATGGATGCCACATAAATAACACATCAACAGAAAAGTTTAGTTGGACCGCGAGTGAACACACGTTAAGTTAGATATGGCAAAATGGGGACGTTTTCAAATACATTTAGTCGAGTATAGGGGTGTGTTTAATACTAGGTATAGTTCGAGGGTTAAAGTAATAATCCGCGTCAAATTTAGGGGTGTTTTCAACACTTCACTCCTTTTTTTTTTTTAATTAGCAAGAGAGAGAATTATTGATTTATCTATTTTATTGGTTGACCGTATAATGCCAAATATATTTTTTTTTTAAAAATTGTATCTGGGCTATAAAATGGGTAAACTACATAAATAGCCCCCATAGTGGGTGACTTTGCTTTCTTATCCCCCATAACAAAAGTCCTACAAAACTAG